>CM028130.1:804297500-805570000 GCA_016271365.2 Neoceratodus forsteri | reverse complement strand
AACTCTCACACCATTCTCCTATACCTTTGCTTTTTCACACATCTGATGGGGTAAGATTTAAGGGCTGGCAACCCCAACACGCACCCCGATGCCGGTTGGGGGTGTGGACGGGAGTGTAAAAGGGGGGCTTTCAACCCTAACACCGAATTTCCTCACTTTTGTCACTGTGGAACAACCCTAACTAATGCATTAAATGGAGTTTTGGCCTATACTATAAATATAGACATATATATATATATATATATATATATACAGTATATATATTCATTGCAAAAAATTCTGTTAATGCATCATTAATGCATCAGTTAGGGTTGATAGTACACTGACAAAAGTTTGGAAAGTTGATGTTTGGGTTACCACACCTACCACCCCACCATCCCACCCTCCACACACCACTCAACATTCAGGTATGCCATGCAGTTGTCAGGCCCAACTCTCACCCCATTCCATATGTAAACAAGCTGACATGCTACAGCTTAGTAGAATGGGATGAGAGTTAGGCCTGATGATCCCATGTCACATCCCGACATTGAGAGGTGTGTGGAGGGTGGGGGGTAGGGTGGTAGAGGCAGTAATCCTAACATCAAATTTCCAAACTTTTGTCAGTGTACTATCAACCCTAACTGATGCAGTAACAGAGTTTTTTGCAATGAATTTCCCTTCTTTTTGAGAAAGTGTAATTTAACAAGTAACAGGTAAGTGGTTGTGGAAGCGTGGGCCCTCTGGGTCCTGCACTTCCTTCACAGGGCCCATTTTGTGCCTAATGATACACATATGTGGGAGACCAGGCCCTTTGGGCCCTGTGTTCCCACGTACAGGCACATCTGTGGGGCCAGGCCTTCCCACAATGCAAATTTCAGCAAAAAAAGTGCTAGTCATTTGTTTGCTATGAAATGCCAAAAAAACTGATTTGGCACTTTAATTTTCCCAAAATCCACCACTTTCACAAAACTCACATAGGTCAACATATGCGACTTTCGTGGAACTAAAGAGCAGTGTTGCAACACAACTGGCCCTGTAGTGAAACAAAATGTAGTGTTGAAACAGCATTGGTATATTCACAAAATAGAATGTAGTGTCGCTACACTACTAGTACTTTTGTAAAACAGAAGATAGTGTCGCAACATTACTGGTACCTTCATGAAAGTAATGATAGTGTAGCAACACTACTTGTACTTTCTCAAAACTAAAGGTAGTGTTGAAACACCACTGGCACTTTCCTGACTCACTTACCATTTACGGGTGCTGAAAGGGGGTGTAGACACTGATATCTCAGTAATATTTTCCATAGTTGCCTTTTGCTAGGTTACTGAACAAATTTGCAATGCTACCATTGTAAATGTAGTGTCATGTAACTGGTATGTGGTTGTGGGAGCAAGGGCCCTCTGGGCCCTGTGCTCCCCTAATGCTTAAAATATTTGCATAGTGGTATGTGAATGTGAGACAGCTGGCCCTTTTGGCCCTGTGCTCCCACTTACACATAAGTATGGGGACATAACACAAGTCTACAAAAATGGAAATCAACCTTTAGAACACTAATTTGCCAATATCTCAGTAGAAGCTATGAAAAAAATCCTACAGCAGTTGCAATCATGACTTCAAAACCCGCATGCGTCCTTAGTTCACCTAAATGCCTAGAGCGAAAAATCTGTATTTTGAATCATTTTCAAGAAACGTGTGCCGAAATGCAATGGATCCACTGCCATGTTAGTCTAAGAGAAAATTATCAACTTCAGAACGCTGGATCTAAGGCATATCAGTGAACCCAGGACTTACCACCCTGCAAATTGCAGCACAGAAGCCCCAACTGTTTTACTGCAGTGGAGTGACAAAGAATTCCTCTTTTTTTGCATGTTGTAGTGTCACAAAACTGCAACACTTTCACAAAAAATGCAAAAGGATGGGCATGACACTGTCGTGATTTGCAAAAGTGTTGCATCCATTCTGTCACAATTTTGCAATGGTACTGGGAGCCAGTCTCAGAAAAGACATTGCTGGGGGGTTTACCCCCAAAAAGGGTTGTGCTGTATAGCTCAGGGCCTGACTAGGTAAAGACAACTGTCAGTGTTTTTCTAGACCCTGCCACATTTGAACTACAGCCATTTTTGTCCATTGCTAACTGAAAATAAGATGGCAGCAGCTCAAAAACAAATTTCATAGCTCAAAAGCTTTTTTGGCTTTTGCAAAAGCTTATAAAAGCTTTGTGAGCTAGGCATATATTTGTTTTCCTATAGAATGTAATGGGAAACTTTTAAGTTTAAAAACTTTTGAACATATTAATATTTTTTCACCAGATCTTCAAAAGGCACTTCCTTGATCCAGACCCCATATACCCTGAAAACTTCAGACAAACCGTTCAGGCTGGAGAGATGAGCAAAGAATTCAAAAAAGTTGAAGATTTTTCACACTTTTCAACACTCTGCAGCTCCACAACCGAAAATCTGATTCAGACAACAATTTGAAGATCCAGAGATCTATGATACCACACATCACATGCAAAATTTCAGGCTTATCAGACAAATGGTTGTAAAGTTATTAAAGTGCACAGTTTGGGGTTTAACTTAGAAGTGGTTATGCAACCCTAACTATACTGGCCCTACTGGGCCAGTACATTATATGCAGTGTATATATATATATATATTATGGTAGCATGGTAGTGCTACCACAGTTAGGGTTGAGGAGCCATTGACATGTTAAACCCAAAATTGTGCACCTTAATAACTTTGCAACTGTTTGACAGATTTGCCTGAAATTTGGAATACATGATCAAGACCCATATGCCTTGGGATCTGCCAAGTTTTGTATCGGTCAGATACATGGCTGTGGAGTTATTAAGTATGATCTGCATGTGAGTTTACGCTTTTTCTGGAATTCTACGGTCGCACCTACAGGTTGCACGGTTTGCATGACCAGCCCAAAGTTTTCAGAACATGTGTGGCAGAGGTCCCCAATGTGCCTTTTAAAGATTTTATGAAAAAATATTAAATGGTTCAAAAGTTATTCAAAAAACAATTTCCCATTATAAGTCAATGGGAAAAGTTAAAAAGTTCGACAGTGTCGAAAAAGAATTTTTACTGTCTCAAATGGCCCTTTTACTGTTGCAAATCTGCAATTTTGTTTTCAGTTAGTGATCATAAAAATGCTTGGCATTTAAAATTGAGACCCTCTAGCAACCTAATTATTTTTGTATTCACCTAGTCGGGCCCTGAGGATGCTAGCCATGTCTTTATTTTGGGGTAGAACACCCCAGAAATATGTTTTCCAGATTTCTGGAAAAAGTACTTTTGCAAAGTAGTGTCGCACTCACAAAAGTGTCTCAAATTTTTGCGAAAGCTTTAGCAAATTGCGACAGTACTTTTCTAGGCTGTGGGAAAATGACAGCAATTCTTTGGCACCCTGCTGCAAAAGAACGGTTTGGTGCTTTGGCCTGAAATTTGAAGGGAACGCAGCTGACATCTCACAGATGTGCCTTTCAGTGTTGTGTTGAAAAAATATTACACAGCAGCAAAGTTACGGCACTCCAAATTTGATGCTTTTTCCCATAGGATAACATTACAGCATCCGACGCATTGCAGCAATCATTTGCCACCCTGCTGCAATATAACGGCTTAGTCTTTTGGGCTGAAATTTGAAGGGAAGACAGCCAACATCCCACAGATGTGCCTTTTAGTAGTTTGGTGAAAAAATATTACAGGGAGCAAAAGTTATGGCACTCTGAACTTCTCTTTTTTTCCCATAGGATAACATTACGGCGTTCGCCGCGCCTTTCAGGGCTCATATCTCAGAAACGGTGCGAGATACAGACTTTTCATCAAACAAATGCTTAGCCCCCTAAGGGGGGCTAAGTACAAAACTAGCCAGGAAAGTCATAAATCATATGACTTTTAAATTTTTTTCTACGTCGTACGGTTCCTGAGATATAAGCTCTTTAGTATTCCAACTCATTTTCTGCTCCGAGACCCATTATTATGCATACATTCTTTGTACTCACTGTCTTTCTCTATGCAGCTTTTGAGGAAAACCAGCCTGTGCACTTACATTACTGTTACCATTGCCCTTTCTGCTTGCGGTTCTATACCCATTTCACTTTACCGTTCACGTCTACGCCACCATGTGCGTTATCCTTTGTGTTTTCATTTGCGCTTGCGTTTCTGTTATTTTTTGCCATTTGTGTCTACAGTACTGTTTCTCTTTCTGTTTCACTTTGCGTCACCATGCCCATTGACATTTCCGTTTGTGGGCACCATGTTACTATGTGACAAGACATCACGTGGCAGACCGTTCCTGTCTACGCCACCGTGTCTGTTACCCTTTCTGTTCTCATTATCACTTGCGTTACCATGTGTGCCACTGTTAGCGCTTCTGTTTGCATTGCTGTTCCAGGCCCCCCGCTCCCGCCATTGCATTACATTCACTATTTCTCTTTATCATTCTCAAAAAGAAGAGAAATTAGAGGCAAAAAACTCCATTTAATGTATCAGTTAGGGTTGTTCCACAGCAACAAAAGTGTGTAAATTCGGTGTTAGGGTTGAAACCCCCCCCTTGGACCCCCCAGCCCACACCTCCAACCAGCATTGGGGTGTGCATTGGGGTCGTCGGCCCTATCTCTCACCCCATCACATGTGTAAAGCAGCAGAAGTATAGGAGAATGGGTTGAGAGTTAGGACTGAACACCCCAATGCCGGTTGGGGGGTGGGCTGGGGGGTTCAAGGGGGATTTTCAACCCTAACACCAAATTTTCCTCACTTTTGTCACTGTGGAACAATCCTAACTGATGCATTAAATGGAGTGTTTTGCCTCTAATATATTATGGTAGAGGAGCCATTTCTATGTTAAACCCCAAAATTTTGCACCTTAATAACTTTGCAACTGCTTGATGGATTTGCCTGAAATTTGGAATTTGTGATCAAGAATCATAGGCCTTGGGATCTGCCAAGTTTCATACTGGTCGGATATACGGCTGCAGAGTTATTAAGTGTGATCTGTGCGCGCGTTTATGCTTTTCTGGAATTCTGTGGTCGCGCCTACAGGTCGTACGGTTTGCATGACCGGCCCGAAATCTTCAGGGAACGTGCAGCCAGGATCCCCGATGTGCCTTTCAAAGATTTTGTGAAAAAATATTAAACGGTTCAAAAGTTATTCAAAAAACAGTTTCCCATTATAAGTCAATGGGAAAAGTTAACAAAAAGTTCAACACTTTCGCAAATGCATTTTTACTTTCGCAAATGGGTCTGTTACTTTCTGCAAATCGGCCATTTTGTTTTCTAGTTGGTGATCAGAAAATGGTTGGCATTTAAATTTGGGACCCTCTAGCAACCTAATTTTTTTGTATTCACCTAGTTGGGCCCTGAGGATGCTTGCCATGTCTTTATTTTGGGGTAAAACACCCCAGAAATATGTTTTTAAATTTCTGGAAAAAGTACTTCCAAATTGCTACGTGCTCACGAGAAATGTGCATGACAAATCTTTGCGAAGCTTTATGCAAATTGCGACAGTAGTTTTCTAGTCTGTGGAAAATGACAGCAATTCTTTGGCACTGCGCTGCAAAAGAACGGTTGGGAGTTTTGAGCTGAAATTTGAAGGGAACGGAGCCGACATCTCGCAGATGTGCCTTTCAGTGTTGTATTGAAAAAATATTACACAGCGGCAAAGTGACGGCACTCCAAATTTGACGTTTTTTCCCATCGGATAACATTACGGCGCCCGACGCATTACAGAAATCCTTTGGCATCCTGCTGCAAAATAACGGTTTGGTCTTTTTTCCTGAAATTTGAAGGGAAGACAGCCAACAGCCCACAGATGTGCCTTTCAGTGGTTTTGTGAAAAAACATTACAGGGAGGCAAAGTTATGGTGCTCCGAACGTTTCTTTTCCCATAGGATAACATTACAGCGTTCACGCGCTTTTCAGGCCTGTGATCTTGAAAGCGAAAGTGTAGATACGGACCTTCGTCAGAAAAATTCTTAGCCCCATAATGGGGCTAAGATTCAAATTAGCCAGGACAGTTGTAAATAATATGACTTTTAAATTTTTTTTCTACGTCGTACGGTTCCTGAGATATAATGTATTAAGTATTCCAAGATCTTATTTTCTGCGCCGATACTCATTATTTTGCATACATTATTTGTACTCACTGTCTTTCTCAATGCAGGTTTTGGGGAAAACCAGCCTGTGTACTTATATTACTGTACTGTTGCCCTTTCACGCTTCGCGATTCGGTACCCGTTCACTTACCGTTGGCGTCTGCGCCACCATATGCGTTATCCTTTGCGTTTTCATTTGCGCTTGCGTTTCTGTTATTTTTGCCATTTCTGTCTACAGTACTGTTTATCTTTTTGTTTCACTTTACATCACCATGCCCATTGACATTTCTGTTTGCAGGCACCATGTTACTATGTGACAACACATCACGTGGCAGACCATTCCCGTCTACGCCACCATGTGCGTTACCCTTTCTGTTATCATTCGTGCTTGTGTTACCATGTGCGCCACTGTTAACATTTCTGTTTGCGTTGCTGTCCCTATTAGTATGCCACAAGACATCATGTGGCGGGAGCGCAGGGCCCTTCCGCCACCGCATTATGCAGTGGGATCACGGGGCCCAGAGGGCACTGTGCTCCAGCTGCTGCATTACATTCACTATTTCTTGTTATCATTCTCAAAAGAAGAAATTAGAGGCAAAAACTCAGTTTAATGCATTAGTTAGAGTTGTTCCTAGCGACAAAAGTGAGGGAAATTCACTGTTAGGGTTGAAAAACCCTTGTACTCCACCCACCCCCAACCTGCATTGGGGTGTGCATTGGGATCATGAGTCCTAACTCTCACCCCATTCTCCTGTCTTCTGCTGCTTTACACAGGTCATGGGGTGAGAGTTAGGACTGATGATCCCAATGCACACCCCAATGCCACCACGCTGCGTCTGCTTATGCTTTCATTTGCGCTATGCTTTCTGTTACTTTTTGCCATTTGTGTTTACCGCACTGTTTCTTTTCTGTTTCACTTTGCATCACCATGGCCATTGACATTTCCATTTACAGGCACCATGTTACTATGTGACCAGACATCCGCAATGGCACAACGTTTCCGTCCTACGCCACCGTTACCCTTTCTGTTATCATTAGCGCTGTGTGTTACCATGTGTGTGCCACTATTAGCACTTCTGTTTGCATTGCTGCTCCTGTTACTATACAAGACATCATGTGGCGGGAATTGCAGGGCCAAAGGGCCCCGATGCGCCACTCACCACATTCATTCACTATTTCTCAATATCATTCTCAAAAATGGAATAGAGGCAAAAACTCTGTTTAATGCATTAGTTAGGGTTGTTCCACAGCAACAAAAGTGAGAATTAGCTGTGGGTTGAAACCTAACTCAAGTCACCCCAACACCACAGACACACAGACACACACACACATTCAAGTATGGGGAGGACCAAGTCAACACAACCAATGACAGACATCCAGCAGCAGGTGACAGAAATAACAAACAATTGTCTAAATGTACTACGAGACATCCCCACCCACCTGACCAGCTACTGCATGCTCAGTGGAGATCAACAACAAAACTGAGGCCATGTACACCAACGTACACATCCTGATTGCAGCTGCACAGCAATACCACATTAGTAGTTGCATGGCCTTACCTGCCGTGCCCCATCACACCACAACTGGTACTGTGCCGTTATTCAATATAAATGCTGAAGGTGCATGATGACAGTTGTAGAAAGGTTTCAACACTACTGAGATACATTAATTAAGAAGCACATAATTAACTTCAAGACACTAGCATGCTCAAGATAAAAGTAGTGATACATTTAGTAGGTGATTTACATAGTAGTACATTTACTGCAATGGTTTACTCAACATAGAGAGGCTGATGTAAACGTATGGAAAAGCATTGCCTGTTCAATGCTGTGAAATTGGTACTGCCAGTATCACATGCATTCTTACTGATGAAGATGTACTGCTGATGTACATACACAGACCTTCAGTGTGTTTCAATATTAAAGATGCAGTAAGTATTCTTTGTAAGAAAGATTGTAATTGCATGGATCAGGCCAAGCAACTTCTAAATATCATAGCACTGAGCCAACAATGACGTACCTGTATCGGACATGTATATAGGGATAGATTTTCCTGTAGGCACTTACTGAGTATGTTGTACCTGATAAAGACAATCTCATTGCATCTGTGATGACTAACTTATTCAAATAGTAATACATTTGCTATTGTTGCAATGAGTGATCTATGCCACTTATGGACACAGTGTGATTTTTTAACAGTTGTTTCATACTCAGGCTGTATGCCTACTGTTTGGGTTGCCACCTTCTGCCACTGATGCTATCAAAGTGATAACTATGTTAATTCTGCTACAACAGGAATCAAGTAGGTATGGTGTAGATATAAACAGAATGTCTTTTAGTATTGATTTAACTCATAATGGGTTAAATGTACTAGGACAGCAGGGGTTATCCTCTATCACTGAGTCTGTCAGTTATAATCACACTAGGGTTTCGATGACTGTAATGATCGAGTTACACTGTTCATCTTAATGAGTTCATATTCCACAGCCATTCTCCAGCAACTAGACAGTGTATGGTGTAACTGGGTGGGACACTGTGTTGCAAAGCTGCTGCAGTGCCTAGCAGAGGAGTATCTACTCATAAAGACAATTAAGCAAAAGGCATGACCAACAGTTATGTTAAATGGTCTGTTAATCACCCTGTAGGGTTTAATGTTGAATGAGGCATATCCGAGTGCCAATGTCGCTAGACAGTGATAAACTGACCATTAACATAATACCTGGGAGTGGCTTATTGCTATCATAACAAAACTGTTTTTAAACAACATTAAACCATGTTCATCATATGGTTAGGCTCTACATGTATGTTAATAAAACTAAACATAAGGCTGTTACAATGTTTACAGTCAATTGAAAGCTGCATTTCTCAAACCCTTGTTATAATCAGAGATATACCTGTACAACTCCTTGGTTTTGTAACTCTATTGCTCAGGTGGCCACCACAAGTGGTGTGGTGTGGTGTGGGGCATCGGTAGGAAGTAGACCATGCGACTACTAACTGTGGTACATTGTAGTGCAGCTGCAATCAGGGATGTGACGTTTGGTGTACATGGCCTCAGTTTTGCTGTTGATCTCCACTGAGCATGCAGTACCTGGTCAGGTGGGTGGGATGTCTCGTGAGTACATTTAGACAATTGTTTTGTTATTTCTGTCACCTGCTGCTGGATGTTTGTCATTGGTTGTGTTGACTTGGTCCTCCCCATATACTTGAATGTGTGTGTGTGTCTGTGCGTGTGTGGTGCTGGGGGTGTTTGAGTTAGGTTTTCAACCCCTAACAGCGAATTCCTCACTTTTGTTGCTGTGGAACAACCCTAACTAATGCATTAAATGGAGTTTTTGCCTCTAATATATTATATATATATATATATATATATATATATATATATATATATATATATTATGGTAGCGACGTAGAGCTACCATAGCTAGGGTTGAGGAGCCATTTCTATGTTAAACCCAAAATTTTGCACCTTAATAACTTTGCAACTGTCTGATGGATTTGGCTGAAATTTGGAATACATGATCAAGAACCATAGGCCTTGGGATCTGCCAAGTTTGGTACCAGTTGGATATACGGCTGTGGAGTTATTAAGCGTGATCTGCTCGCGCATTTACACTTTTTCTAGAATTCTACGGTCGCGCCTACAGCTTGCACAGTTTGTGCGACCAGCCCAAAATCTTCAGGGAACGTGCGGCCAGGGTCCCCAATGTGCCTTTCAAAGATTTGGTGAAAAAATATTAAACGGTTCAAAAGCTATTCAAAAAACAATTTTTCATTATAAGTCCATGGGAAAAGTTAACAAAAAGTTCAACAATTTCGCAAATGCATTTTTACTTTTGCAAATGGCCCTTTTACTTTCGCAAATCCACCATTTTGTTTTCAGGTAGTGATCAGAAAAATGCTTGGCATTTAAATTTGGGACCCTCTAGCAACCTAATTCTTTTTGTATTCACCTAGTCAGACCCTGAGGATGCTAGCCATGTCTTTATTTTGGGGTAAAACACCCCAGAAATATGTTTTTCAAATTTCTGGAAAAGTACTTTTCATAAAAGTACTTCGTGCTCATGAAGTGTCACAAATTTTTGCAGCTTTAAAATTGAACCGTAGTTTTCTAGTCTGTGGAAAATGACAGCAATTCTTTGGCACTGTGCTGCAAAAGAACGGTTGGGAATTTGAGCTGAAATTTGGAATAATGCACCAACACCTCACAGATGTGCCTTTCAGTATTGTGTTGAAAAAATATTACATGGCGGCAAAGTTACGGCACTCCAAATTTGATGTTTTTTCCTATAGGATAACATTACGGCGCCCAATGCATTACAGGGATCGTTTGGCACCCTGCTGCAAAATAACGGTTTGGTCTTTTTTCCTGAAATTTGGAGGGAAGACAGCCAACAGCCCACAGATATGCCTTTCAGTAGATTGGTGAAACAATATTACAGGGAGGCACAGTTATGGTGCTCTGAACTTCTCTTTTTTTCCCATAGGATAACATTACGGTGTTCACCGCGCCATTCAGGGCCCGTATCTCGGAAACAGTGCGAGATACAGACTTTTTGTCAGAAAAGTACTTAGCCCCCTAATGGGGGCTAAGTACAAAACTAGTCAGGACAGTCATAAATCATATGACTTTAAAAAAATGTTTCTGCGTGTTACGGTTCCTGAGATATAACCTATTTAGTATTCCAAGTCCTCATTTACTGCTCCGATACCTATTATTATTCATACATTCTTTGTAATCACTGTCTTTCTCTATGCAGGTTTTGGGGAAAACCAGCCTGTGTGCTTACATTACTGTTACCGTTGCCCTTCACATTTGCGGTTCCGTACCCATTTCACTTACCATTGACATCTACGCCACCATGAGCGTTATCCTTTGTGTTTTCATTTGCGCTTGCGTTTCTGTTATTTTTTGCCATTTGTGTCTACAGTACTGTTTCTCTTTCTGTTTCACTTTGCATCACTATGCCCGTTGACATTTCCGTTTGCAGGCACCATGTTACTATGTGACAATTCATCATGTGGCAGACCGTACCCGTCTATGCCACCGTGTGCGTTACCCTTTCTGTTCTCATTCACGCTTGCATTACCATGTGCACCACTTTTAGTGCTTCTGTTTACATTGCTGTTCCTGTTACTATGCCACAAGACATCACGTGGCGGGAGCGCGGGGCCCAGCGCTCCCGCCGCTGCATTACATTCACTATTTCTCATTATCATTCTCAAAAAGAAGGGAAATTAGAGGCTAAAAACTCCATTTAATGCATTAGTTAGGGTTGTTCCACAGCAACAAAATTGAGGAAATTCGGTGTTAGGGTTGAAAACCCCCCTTGGACCCCCCGCCCACCAACCCAACCGGCATTGGGGTGTGTATTGGGGTCGTCAGTCCTAACTCTCACCCTGTTCTCCTATACTTCTTCTGTTTTACACATGTGATGGGGGTGAGTTGGGGCTGATGACCCCAGCACACCTCAATGCCGGTTGGGGTGGGCGGGGTCTAGGGGGTTTTCAATCCTAATCAATTTCCTCACTTTTGTCGCTGTGGAACAACCCTAACTAATGCATTAAACAGAGTTTTTGCCTCTAATATATATATATATAGATAGATAGATAGATAGATAGATAGATAGATAGATAGATAGATATTATCTATATATATATATATATATATAGATATATATATATATATATATATCTATATATATATATATATATATAGAATAATGGATGGGGAAGGGTTTGATATGAGAATTTAATGCACACCACAGGTTGTGGGATGCTACATAAACCCGAGGGCGAAGGCCGAGGGGTTTATCAAAGCATCCCACAACGAGGGTGTGCTTTAAATTCTCATATGAAACACCCTCCCCATCTTTTATTTTTTATAATAACAGACCAGCAATTTTACTCCAGCAGTTTGTGAGACTGTTTGGCCCCGCCCACATACAGAATGTTGGTCAGTGAGGCAGCAGCATAGTTTGACTGGCATGGCTCATGAATGTCATAACAACCAGCCGGTTGTTATGGAAAATATCAACCTGGTCAGTACATTGAGAGAAACTCCTGACCAGTTATTATATCTATCTATATATATATATATATATTTATATATATATATATATATATATATGTATATATTATGGTAGCACGGTAGTGTTACCATAGTTAGGGTTGAGGAGCCATTTCTATGTTAAACCCCCAAATTTTGTACCTTAATAACTTTGCAACCATTTGATGGATTTTCCTGAAAGTTGGAATACATGATCAAGAACCATAGCCCTTGGGATCTGCCAAGTTTTGTACCGGTCGGATATACGGCTGTGGAGTTATTAAGCATGATCTGCGCATGCATTTACTCTTTTTCTGGAATTCTACGGTCGCACCTACAGGTCGTACGGTTTGTGTGACTGGCCCAAAATCTTCAGAAAATGTGCAGCCGGGTTCCCCTATGTACCTTTTGAAGATTTGGTGAAAAAATATTAAACGGTTCAAAAGTTATTCAAAAAACAATTTCCCATTATAAGTCAATGGGAAAAGTTAACAAAAAGTTTGACAGTGTCGAAATGCACTTTTACTTTAAATGGGCCTGTTACTTTGCAAATCCGTCATTCTTTTTTCAGTTGGTGATCAGAAAAATAGTTGGCATTTAAATTTGGGACCCTCTAGCAACCTAATTCTTTTTGTATTCACCTAGTCGGACCCTGAGGATGCTAGCCATGCCTTTATTTTGGGGTAAAACACCCCAGAAATATGTTTTTCAAATTTCTGGAAAAAGTACTTTCGCAAATTACTTTTGTGCTCACGAAAGTGTCGAACTTTTTTGCGAAAGCTTTCACAAATTGCAACAGTAGTTTTCTAGTCTGTGGGAAAGTGACAGCAATTCTTTGGCACTGCAGTGCAAAAGAACGGTTGGGAGTTTTGGGCTGCAATTTGGAGGGAACACAGCCGGCATGTCACAGATGTGCCTTTCAGTGTTTTGGTGAAAAAATATTACACGGCAGCAAAGTTACGGCACTCCAAAGTTGACAGTTTTTCCCAAAGGATAACATTACGGCGCCCGATGCATTACAGGAATACTTTGGCACCCTGCTGCAAAATAACGGTTTGGTCTTTTTTCCTAAAATTTGGAGGGAAGACAGCCAACAGACCACAGATGTGCCTTTCTGTGGTTTGGTGAACAAATATTACAGGGAGGCAAAGTTATGGCACTCCAAACTTCTCTTTTTTTCCCTTAGGATAACATTACGGTGTTCGCCACGCCTTTCAGGGCCCGTATCTCGGAAACGGTGCAAGATACAGACTTTTCGTTGGAAAATTTCTTAGCCCCCTAAAGGAGCTAATTACAAAATTAGCCAGGACAGTTGTAAATCATATGACTTTTAAATTTTTTTTCTACGTGGTACGGTTCCTGAGATATAACCTATTTAGTATTCCAAGTCCTCATTTTCTGCTCCGATACGCATTATTATGCATACACTCTTTGTACTCACTGTGTTTCTCTATGCAGGTTTTGGGGAAAACCAGCCTGTGTGCTTTATTACTGTTACTGTTGCCCTTTCCGTTTGCAGTTCCATACCTGTTTCACTTATCATTGCTGTCTGCGCCATCATGTGCATTATCCTTTGCGTTTTCATTTGCGCTTGTGTTTCTGTTATTTTTTGCCATTTGTGTGTACAGTACTGTTTCTCTTTCTGTTTTACTTTGCGTCACCATGCCTATTGAAATTTCTGTTTCCAGGCACCATGTTACTATGTGACAACACATCACGTGGCAGACCATTCCTGTCTACGCCACCGTGTGTGTTACCCTTTCTGTTCTCATTCGCGCTATGCTACCATGTGCGCCACTGTTAGCACTTCTGTTTGCGTTGTTGTTCCTGTTACTATGCCACAAGAGATCACTAGCAGGGTCAGGTAGGCAGTGGAGCACCCAATGTCATACAAAACAACTAGGCCTCATAGGCTGTATGGTACGGTGCTGATGGAGCTGGCTGAGAAACTGGCTGGCCTCTTGGCATATTTGTTTAACTGATTGCTACAGACAGGAGAAATGATGGGTGAATGCAGGGAGCAGGTATGGTACCACTCCACAAGGGTGGG
Source organism: Neoceratodus forsteri (assembly GCA_016271365.2). Taxonomy (NCBI): domain Eukaryota; kingdom Metazoa; phylum Chordata; order Ceratodontiformes; family Ceratodontidae; genus Neoceratodus; species Neoceratodus forsteri. The sequence goes on along the minus strand of CM028130.1, from coordinate 805,555,820 downwards.
GAGCATGGATGAGGGTGGCAATTACAGACCAGTTTGCCTCAATTTAGTAATGTAGAAAGTTATGGAGACCCTGATGAAGGAGGACCTCATGGAATACCTGTAAGGGAATGGTCTTCAGGGTGACAGACAACATAGGTTTGTGCCAGGTAGTTCAGTTTCTGAGGAATTAGAGGACATTTGTAAGTCAATGTATGAACAGCTAGTCCACATATTGAACACTGAGTTAATAGTATGGAATAGGAAAAAAAATGCTGTTAAACAGTGTGATGGGTGATTGCTTTTCTATAGCACTTGCTGTATTGTAAGTAAGCAGCCACAGTAAATGATAGTGAATGTACATCAGGTGTACAGGTCTCTGATTACAGGAATAGTCCAGTTATTACAGTTGCCTTTTAAATGGATTCAGGGAGGCAATGTGTGTGGAAATGTAACAGTAGGTAGTACATTGTAATTGTAGATGCAGAGGACAATTCAGATGGATTTGTAAACTGAAGCATACTGTATACCCTCAGCTTGTATATGTACCACTGTCTTCTATTCCATGTACTGTTTACTTTCCCGGTCGCCCCTGATAAAGGGACCTCCGGGCCCCTGTAAAACCTACCAGTCATCAAAATTCAATTAAGCAATAAGGCATGACATGAAGGATGGTCTGTTAATCACCTCTGGGGGGTGTACTGTGGCACGAGGTTCAGCTATGCCACATGTCCCTGCAGGGTGATTAACTGACCATTAACATAATACTTGGGAGTGCCTTATTGCTATTATAATAAAACATGTTTTTAAACAGTGTTAAACCTTGTTCAGCATATGGTTAACCTCTTCATGTATGTTAATAAAAGATTAACATAAGGCTGTTAGGATGTTTGCAGCCAATCAGAAAGCTCCATTTCTCAGACCCTTTTTATAATAAATAATAAATAAATAAATAAAGATACACAATACAGTTGAGTATGTGTACATCTATGTCACACATGACTGAAAACAGGGAAACTGTATTGACATTTGTTAGTATTTGCATGGATTTAGGCAGCTACAGCTAGTGTGCCTTGTTATATTTTTACTGCATTATGACTGGTTTTCGATATGGGACTGGAGATCAATGGCACACCTCTGTAATTCTAGGTATAGTTAACTTAATACAGTTGGGAGTTGCAGAAGCTGAGACAGGGAATTGAAGTACACATAGTAGTGACTGCATCCTAAGTGTATAGTCACAGCTGTGTACTGTTGGGTGCTGATGTGCGGCACCTTGCGACAGTAATGATAGACTGTATAGGTACAGGAAAAGTAAGTACATTGCTGAGTTTTTTACACTCTTAGAGTTATGTAAAGTGTGACATGCAATGTGCCACATCGTTACATAATGCTGTGATACTGACTGGACATCATGGGTACCAAAGAAATTGATGGAGATATAGTTGTAGCACTATTAGTTAATATTGGTTTGTATGCTTAAGTAAGACACAGTTATTTTGTATGTCATAATGCTATTTTAAGTAAAGATGTTGACACAGGTGATTATGTTTATAAAAAATTATGCCAATTTGTTAAATGGAGAAAAGGCCCAATCAAGACCTCAAATTTAGTTAACAGAAGCAGTCTCACAATACAATCTTTGTATGTGTAATCATTGCTTGTCGATATGTAAATGTGTAAAAATAACAACTGTATCATATGAATTGCAGTAAGTATGTGATATTATAGGAAACTAATCAGGTGTTGTGTGTTTCTAGTGATGTTTCACTACTCACTACTCTTTATGTGAAGTACTTTCTGACATTCGACCTGGAATTTAATACTCAAGCTGAAGCTGTGGCGCTTCATTATATATTTACTATTGAACGTGAAGAGACTTTGTTAAAAAATGTAAAGTTTTTTTAAAAATGGTTGTATATTGTAATCATGTGTAGTGCATTACTTGTGTGGTATGTTAATAAGACAATGTCAGTTGGTTGTAAACTGTGATTACACACATGATACACAAGTGTCTTGTTATTGTGTGACTGCTAATGTGGATGTTCCTGGGGTGGGCGAAAAACCATATGCTAACTGTTAAAGTAATACAATATTAAAAAATGTTACTTCAGTGACATTTGATTACTGTTATTTAATTATATGTCACTGACTAGGTGCAAATGGAAAATTCCCACCCGACCCCTCAATTGAGGCGATCATCAATATTGTCAGGAACAGGTATGCAGTGTGTTGTGATCAGTAACAGTGTCTGATTTACAATTGTTAATATTTTTTACATACGTTAGAATTACTTATGTGACAAGTTGAAAAATAGAATATTCTTACATGAACAAATGAAATTTTTCAATTCTTACATTAGCTTCTGTAAATTCTTAACATTAATACAAAACTGTGCATGGTATGCATTTTTTACAAACATATGGTTAATTAGATGTAGTTAGTATAGTGCTGTATAATATGTTAAACATTCAGTTGTACTTTAGTGTTAGACTAATACTTTAGTACAAGTATTAAAGTAGTTATTAGCAATGTAAAGGTAGTACAAATCTTTATATTATGTACAAGTAATTACAAACAAATGTAAAAGTCAGTTAATTATATTCTGCAATTGGATTTGGTATTCATAGTTGTATCAATTCAGCTTCTTGCATTATCAATAAAGGTAGTTATTTTTTACATATGTACAGTATTAATATTACACACGAAGGCAGGATAGTTCTACACTGTTGCATGGTAGGCGAATGATGTTGTCTACATGTCAAGAGTCAATAGACAAATACAAAGTGTTGATAGACAACTTGTGACAGAGTGCAATGTTTGGTGAATGTTAGAAGTGTTGCTCAGTTATTTATGATGATAACTGAGAACTTATCTTTATTTGCAAAGAGTAACACTTTAAAACTCATAGCAATTTGTTATGTATGAGTTGATACATTAATCATTAAAGATATGTACAGAGGAGGACAGCAGTAAGGCCTCAGTTTTTAGATGTACAATCTTTGATAGACATGTAATCATGGTTTATCTAGTGACTGTGAATATTGCTGGCACCGACTGAAGCCACTACAATTTTCATGTAGTCACTGACCCACACAAGATGTTACATGTTATAGTGTATGGAATGTCTCTGTCAGAATAGCATTTTGTTGAAATGCTATGGTTTATTCAGAGTTGTACATTACAGAAAATTGTACTGACCTATGAATGTTTCTGGGACAAAGTAGTCATTTAAAAAATGCAACATGTTCTGTCCTATTCTTCTGAAATATGAAGGTCACCATAATTCTTCAATATTAGAAGATATGCATTTTTTTAAGTGTCGTGGCAGTCTCTGTTTAAAACTGCTTGTAGAGTCGTCACACTCTACCCATCCACTTCTGCACTTTAGTAAACAGGTGTAACGGCCAGAATGCAAGGATTGGCCATGGTGATATATTATACTGTGAGTGTCAAACACTGATTGGTTGAAGACTATTCTACCAGCTGTGTAATCTGTGATAGGAGTATCTACTCTGAGCCCATTGGAGTCAAATCTGTGCAACATAAGCAACAGATATTGAGATGAACTCCTGAGACGTATGGACTGAGTGCATCTGCCTCCACACCTTCCACAGGCATGCCCACATTGAGCATTGGTGAATAGCTGTCAAAATTTGACACTTTTGGTTTGAGGGACAAAGAGAGTAATCCACAGCATGTCTTCTGTGGTTTCACACTGTGAATGGCCACATGAAACACATACATATTTTGTTACATATGTTACTGTGAGTGCCACATTGGGGTGCCGTCTTCATCCAGGTTGTTTATGACGGCCATCACCAACTCAGTAGTGTCTTGCTGTATGTCTGCAGCAAATGTACTACATCATCACATGTAGCTAACACCTGTCGAGTGGTGTTAGTGAGTGTACATTGTTAGACTGGTCAGAATTCATGTTGACAATCTGCTTCAAAGCGTTTAATAGGGTACTGTCTTTTGAAGCAGATATTGCCCGCACAAAGTGTGGCATGTGCAGAAAAACTTGCATTGCTGAGTTAGCATAGCAGTTAACTTTAGTGCTGTTGTCAAACACTGGCTCAGCTGCTACACCAACTGATTTCTGACGAATTGCTGGCTGTGAATGTTTACTTGGAGTTGTGACCTTTGTCAAACTCTTTTTAGTTGAATCACTTCTGGAAGCTTGTTGCTGTTTGTTGATACCTGTAGCTGTGACTGAATTGTGTGAGACAGACAGATATGTAGGCAGTGGTATTAAAGACATTTGTGGCTGATGTGAAATAACGTAACTGTTGTACTCAAGAATACATCGCTTGTCAGCTCATATTTTCTGAGGTGCTACGGTAATGTGTAAGCAACCCAGAAAGGCTACGTGCAATGAAGGGCCATGCCAGCTCATGCCATCCTTGAAAATGTCTGTACCTATGTCTGCCATTTGAATCCAAACTCAATCCTAAAGATTTGTGAATGGAAACAGCATATGCCACACATAATGGAAACTGTTCCTGTTTACATAGATATCCTCAAAAACCTGAATTTTAAGCAGGTTAGTTCATATGTACAGACTGTTCCATGTTGTCAAAGTGAACTACTAAGTGTCTCGATATATGTCTTCTGGACATTGTAGACAAAGTCAGTGATGTTTCCCATGCACCGCTACCATGCCTTGTTCCTACATCTAGATTACATCGCAGCATGATACGCGCATTCTCACAAACTGTGAGAACAGCTTCTAAGCCAGCTGTGCGTGAAACATCTGAATTGGTTCACTTAGTCATTCAGTCATCTGTGCTACTGAGTTTCGACTAAGAATAACGCATATCAACTGTATCAACAACATGCAGTTACAATCTCTTGGTTTTCTCTGCAGCATTAGATTGTTGAATTCAGTGCATTTCTTTAGTCGTGGCATAAGACACACTATGTGTGTCCCTCTAGAGTATATATCACTGAAGACATTACATGCTGTTTCTATGCATGCAGTATCTACTGTGATTCTCCGATCATTTAAAATACAAACATGTTCTGGTGATAGAGAACCTGTATGAGCTTCATCTAAAAGTGATTTGTAAGCTAGATCACCACTTTGGCACGTGTTCTCAGACAACTCAAAATAGGTAAATAATTCCCAAATGTTATAGCCTGCAATGCAACCAAGGATATTCTTAGCTTGTTTGGCAGTTAGAGTTGTATATACATGCTCTGCATTGACTGGTGCAAGCTGTAAAAGGTCTCCCAACACAAGTATACTTTTGCCACCAAATGGCACTCCGTCGTCAGTACCTAAGATCTGCTGTAGGCGTAGATGAGCTGAGCAAGCATGACACTGGAGACCATGCTGATTTCAGTCAATGATGAGTAACTTCATCTTTGAGATATGTGAACAGAGCTGAGATGCAACCTCGAATGACAGTTTCGATACTCTCCAGTTCTCCCATGTTCCACTGGCAGCAACAAAGAGATGGTGTAATGTAACTCCACCAATGTTGTATGCTGCTAGTCCTATGGGAGGAGCAACAACAGACATTGAAGAGCCTGTCAGTCCGTACTTCAACAGTGATGGCTTCAATAAGGAAGCTCTTTCCTGTGCCAGCTGAACCACTAACAAACATTAGTAGTGGCTTATGTCAGTACAGTCACTTTGTTTTGTTTCATGTAGTAGGCCATGTTGGACAGCTTCAACTACTTGAGAGTGAACTGCATGCTGCAGCTGACTAGTCTTTCTCTCAAGTCAGCTGGTTGACCATGGAGTGTGCCATGTTCCATAGCTGTCTCAATTTCTGACAACATTAACACTTCTGGGGCATTTGAGGCAGAGGGTCATCCAGAACACCGTGTCCTTCTGGATCAAGGTTGTCTTGTGAACCACATGGAGTCTTCCTGAAGCTGCTTCTGCCTTCTCAAGCTGTTCTTTCTCAGCTTCTAGTCTCTGTATGTATGTCTGTGAGTATTCAGTTTGAAAGTCTCATAAGTGAGATTGAACTGTTGCTTTAGATGTGTCACAGTCACCTTTATCCAGACTCACTCCTCCAGGGTCTAAATAGGAATAGGAGAGCAGTAGTATGTTCTCTGCTCTCGATGCCTAGATGCAGTTTATAGTGGTCTATGAGCCATGGCTTGTGTCTCTTTATGAGACACCATCTACTCCATTGACCTTGTAAATCTGGCATGTTGAGTCAGGTGCTAGCATCTGTCTTGTAGTCATACCACTTAGCCACCTAGAAAGAGACACATAGTCATTCATGTCATTGTGTCTATAGAGGTAGTATGTGTCTATCAGGTTATTCTTCAAGATACATTTTGAAGAAGGTGTATTGGCAGAGCTCCTCAATTTCGGCACATGAGGGAATCAGTACACGTTTCGTTTCTCTTTGTAGTTTACACAGAAACCATACAGCATCAGAACTCCTTACAGATGTGTACCATTAAACAGTCACTGGCTTCATAAGCTCCACATTCTCTGTGTAAAAGGTCTTCAAACCCAATGAGACTGAGATGTCAGGCTTTTGCTTGAACTGGCAATATCTTCCCAAAGATCTTGAAAGCTATTCTGTTCATGTTTGGTTATGTACAGTGATATGCCGAACCAGGGCAGTAGAGTTATCAGCCACAAACTGAACAGCTATGTTTGCTTGCCACATTAGAGAAGAGTTGGGTTGTAGTCATTGATGTACACCTCTTTTCATCTCTGGGAACTCATGATACCTCTAGTTGATTTGCCTTCCAGGCGGGTATCACATTGCTGAGAATAGGTCATTCGCGCTCATCTGACAAACTCATCTAGGAAATCCAAGCGGCTGTCGTGTGTATCAATTAGATTTGTTCTTTACTACTGCGCCGCAGTATTTTACGCAAAATATGTCACTGGACACTTTGTACCAACTTCCATAGTGTGGGACTGTCATACTTGTCTCGAATGTGACAAGTGATATATTTTTGGATGAATGCTAGCACTTCTGCTATGCATGTTCACCAATGTAATGGAGCATCCTTGATCACAAATAACATATGGATATAGAGGGCACCCAGTGCTTGATATTCTGTCCTCCTAAGTAATGTTCCACAATACCTAGAAGGATTGTCCTTTGACAAGGCGAAAGTCAGAATGTCATGGAACCCGCGAAATGTCTTGCTTGACAGACACGGATCAGTGAACACATTTCTCTGATCATTGATGAAATACCATCAACATCAGGGTACCCTCTTCAACAGTTCAACCAGAGCTCGTCCCAGGCATATTCAGCACAACTAGTGTGACAAACCACGTGGCTGCACCATACTCTCACAGCATTGTCATCACTTCAGAGTGTCTGCGATACCAACATTCTTTGGTGCCACGAAGACTTGAAAGTATGGAAGACAGATTGACTTGCGCATTTTCATCTTTCTGCTTTAATTTCTCTAGAAATTGAGCAGCTGTTATTCCATCTAGTGGACTTGTTAGATGAATTGTATGTGCTATAGATGCAGACAGAATTCTAAGTTCACTCTCCCAGAGGAGATGGAAGAGGTACTGTATGTTACGTCTGAATTTGCCATCTTTGCTGAGCACACGGCTAGTGCAGTACTCAACACCCTGTACACATACTTCTCTTTCATCTAGGCATCCACCTGACCCTTTTGGAAATAGTTCTGACAAAACAGGCGTGCTTCAAGTGTTGCCTCAAAATGCTGACAGGCTCACCTTCCATCTGCTTCATTTGATGAGAGATCAATGTTGTACTCTAATGGATCTCTGCCATGTGTGAGGTGAATTGTATACTGTTCATACAATTGTCACTTGTCTGTCCACTGACCTTCTCAATGATTGGTTATACTTTTTCTAATAGATCATGTTGGACACAGAGACTGGCCATCTGATCTATGTCAAGGTCTGTATAAAAAGTTATTACTCTTTAAATAGTAAGAACAAGCTTTACCTTTTACGTGTGACAATTTCTTGCCAGATGACCTTGGACTTTGTCAGAAACCAATAACAGAATCACCAAACTATTTTCTGTTGAGATTGCTTGAACATTTTCTTGGTAGAGGAAGTGGAGTATATACATCACGGAACCCTTAGAGATCCTAACAAGCTCTTTCTGTGGAATGTTCCGTGTCTTTGTGTCAGACACAGAATAGTTTGGAATGGTTTCATTGTCTCGAATTATAATGCGTTCAAACATATTAATGTTGAAACTCACTTAGTGTAACATCTGTTTCCATATTATTCAGCATTGACCTTGCTGGCAAAGCGTTAGACTACCAGTTTGGAAAAACAGTGCTTGCATAGCACAATGGTGTCTTGTAAGTGAAAGTCAGATTTCAGCAGCAGAATGCTGACAAAATCGAACCATATGTCATTGTATGGTGACAAGGTTTCTAGAGTTGACTGTGACTGTTTGTTTTAAAAGCACAAACGTATTGCATGACACACATACAAGTCAAACTTCTGAGACTCATACCTCAAACTTAACAATTTCTTTGCCATTACTGTCTCAGTCTCCTTTCTAACACTGAAACAGATGTTTCTGCAGAGAGTGTTACACTGAAAAAATTGTTTCTGGTACAGTAATGTGTTACCAGTTTTTTTTTGAGACATGTGATGGCACCCTGCATGTCCTGATTGCAATATAGTCATTTAAACAAGTGTACTGATGTACAGCTCATGATACTTCATATACTCTGTAGACAAAGTTTAGCATGCCTGTTTGATGCACTGCAAGCATCCATGTTGTGAAAAATACTATCACTAAACACCTATCAAGACATGCAGTGAGTGAACCATAGAGGTCCAGTATGGCGGAGTTCACAATGGTCAATTTTGTAAACAGTTTATGTCTATAACTGCGATTTGTTACAACTAGGTTGACAAACTGTTCTACTTTTTCAAATAATGATTGCCCTACGGTTGCAGGTATCATCACATGCCCATGCCAGACAGTGCCGCTTATTGAAGACTGTGGTTGGACCACAGTCATCATCAATATCAATTCATTGTCATCAGAGATACTGAGGACATTTACTGGTTACCCGTACTCATCAATGGTGAGACTTGTGTTCTTTTTAGAGGAATGATTAGACTCTTCCCAAAAATTTGCCTCGAGTACCATATGTGCATCCACTGTCCAGAAAACACGACAGAAGCACAACAGTCAAAAAGGATACTGTTGCTCCTTTTTATGCATATATTTCCTGAATTGTTCAAGCACATGACATCTTACACACAAGCTGTAGTACAAACTGCCTGTTGATGAAGTGTGCACTTTGAGACACAACTGCATCGGACAGGTGACCTTACTCTTTGGGTGTGTCCACACAGCAGAATAAGTCTTTGATCTTAGCTTTACTAAGTGATCGAAATACTTTCTTTCTGAGTTACCAAATCAGCAGTTGAGTTTATGGCGTTGTTTTGGATGTTTCTTGATGAGTTACACTCAAAATAGTTGTGTTTTCATCCTGAGAATCACACAACATTTGTAAGGTATACCTGTTTACTTTGCTGTTAAAGCATTTCATTTGGGCGTGAAGTGACTTGCTGTAGTCACTGTTGCAGTAAAGGCCTGTCACGTTCATTTTGTGGTGACTTTACTGTTTTGTTTGTCGCCCTTATACAACAGTGCACTATTATACCTCTCATTTTCCCTACACATCTGCGCTATATTTAGTTGGCATGAGCCATATGAAAACAGTGGAGTAAGCAATCTTACAGAAGTATCAGGCACCTGTATGTGGAGACAGAGAAAAAAACAGTGTTAGAATATGCTTCAGGCGTTTCTTATAACAGTGTGCATTGAGAAATTGTAACCAAAGTATGTTTACAATTTGGTCAACAAATTACTAAACAGTAGTTTTCCTTGAATATGCATTTGCACAGTTGCTACAGGGCGATCATAAGTTTGTACATTCACAAATATTTTCTAGTTACATTTTAAACATTTTCTTTTTACCAGACCTACTTATAGGTAGTATAGCTGTCATTTCACATCTTACTTGACCAGAAACATGTTTTCGAGGCATGTGCTTGTGCATTGCAGGCGCAGTCAATGCGATGAAATCACTATGGTAGACAAAAACTTGAGAGTGACACTGTTCATCACCAAAGCTCTTAAAAATACTATGTTTACAATTAGATGAAAACATTGTCGAATTACTGTTGTATGAGTGTGCGAGCAGTTGCTATATGCTTGTATGTTTATGAATCTTCAATGTTGTTACTGCAGATTCTCAACATTGTGCTTTTAGTACACCTGTTTGTTGTTACTGCAGCTGTTATTTTACATCTTGCTCAAAGTGTTTCTGCACATGTAGCATGCAATGCAACAGCTGGTTTCAGAAATCACTATGGGGCACAGTAAAAAAAATGACAGTGACACTGTCTGAGCAGAGTCACTTGTTTTGTTTCCAGGCCATGTTGGAAGCTTCAACTACTTGAGAGTGAATCACGTTGCAGCTGATTAGTCTTTCTCTCAAGTCAGCTGGGTTGACTATGGAGTGTGTGCCAGTTCCATAGCTGTCTCACTTCTGACATTACCACTTTGGGGCATTTATGGCAGAGGGTTACTAGAACACCTGTCCTTCTGGACTGTCTTGTGAACTAACTGGAGTGTCTTCCTGTAGTTGCTTCTCTGCCTTCTCAAGCTGTTCTTCTGTGCTTCTAGTCTCTGTATGTCTGTGAGTATTCAGTTTGAAAGTCTATAAGGAGATTGAACTGTTCTTGAATGTGTCATAGTCACTTTAATCAGACCACTCTCCAGGTCATTAGGAATAGGAGAGCAGTAGTAATGTTCTGCTCTCCGATGTGCCTAGATGCAGTTTATATGGTTCATGAGCCATGGTTTGTGTCTCTTTATGGAGAGCCATCTACTCCATTGACCTTGTAATCTGGCATGTTGGTCAGGTGCTACATCTGTCTTGTAGTCATACCACTTAGCCACCTGGAAAGACACATATCATCTGTTGTGTCTATGGGGGTAGTATGTGTTCATCAGGTTATTCTTCAAGATACATTTGAAGAAGGTGGGCAGCGAGTCTCCATTCGCAGAGGAATCAGTATCGCTTTGCTTTCTTGTAGCACTGAGAAACCATACAGCATCAGACTTCCTTACAGATGTGTACTCATTAAACAGTCACTGGCTTCATAAGCTCCATATTCTCTGTGTGAAAGAGTCTTCAAACCCACTATCAGAGCTGATGTCAGTTTTTGTTTGAACTGGCAATATCTTCCAAAGATCTGGAGTTATTCTGTTCATGTTTGTTATGTACTGCGGATGTACCAATTAGCCAGTGAGTTATCAGTACAACTGAACAGTTATGTTTGCTTGCCACATTAGAGAAGAGTTGGTTGTAGTCATTGATGTACACCTTTTCATCTCTGTAACTCAGATACCCTCCTAGTTGATTTGCTCATGGTGTCACATTGCTGAGAATAGGTCATTCAGGCACCATCCTGACAAACTATCTAGGGAATCCAAAGTATATCGTGTCAATTAGATTTGTTTCTTACTACCGCCGCAGTATTTTGCCATGTCACTGAACTTTTAAACTTCCATAGTGTAGGACTGTCATATTTGTTCGAATGTGACAAGGATATATTTTGATGAATGCTAGCACTCTGCTGCTTCATGTTCACCAATGTGGAGCATTCTTGATCCACACAACATATGGATAGAGGGCACCTGTGTTTGATATTCTGTCCTCCTAAAGTAATGTTCCACAATACCTAGAGAAGGATTGTCTTGACAATTAAAGTCAGAATGTCCTGAACCGCTTGTAAAATGTCTTGTGAGATACAGGGTCTGGTGAACATTTCTGACAGTCATTGATGAAATGCCACAACATCAGAATTTTCCTCTTCAACAGTTCAATGAGCTCGTCCTAGGCATATTTAGCATAACTATGTGACAACCAGTGGCTGCACCATACCTCACAGCATTGTTATTACTTCAGAGGTCTGTGATACCAACATTTTGGTGCTATGGCGATTTGAAAGTATGGAAGACAGATTGACTTATGATTTTCTTTCGTTTAATTTCTAGAAATTGAGCAGCTGTTATTCATCTAGTGACTTGTTGATGAATTGTAAAAGTATGATGCAGATGAATTTAAGTTCACTCTCCAGAGGAGATGGAAGAGGCCTATGTTACGCCTGAATTGCTCCTTATGAGTACACGCTAGTGCAGTACTCACCCTGTGCATATACTTCTCTTTCATCTAGGCATCCACCTGACCCTTTTGGAAATAGTTCTGGGAAACAGCGTTTAGTGTTTCCCAAATGCTGACAGGCCTCCATCTGTTTCATTTGATAGAGATCAATGTTGTTCTCAATGGATCTCTGGCGTAGTGGTGAATTGTATACTGTTCATACACATTGTCACTTGTCGTCCACTGACCTTCAATGATTGGTTTATTTTTCAATAGATCATGTTGACAGAGACTGGCTTATTGATCATGTCAATCTGATAAAGGGATTGTTACTCTTAAATAAGAGTTTTACCTTTGCACATTGACACTTTGCCAGATGACTTGGCCTTGTCGGTCATTATTAACCAGAATCACAAACTATTGTTGAGATTGTTGAACATTTTCAGAGGAAGTTGTATATCACGAACCCTTTAGATCTAAAGCTCTTTCTGTGGAATGTTCGTCTTTGTGTTCAGACATAATAGTTTGAATGGTCATTGTCGAATTATATGCGCTCAAACATATTTAATGTTGAAATCTCACTGGTGTAACATCTGTTTCATATTATTCAGCATTGACCTTGCTGGCAAGCGTTAGACTCAGTTTTGAAAACAGTGCTTCATAGCACAATGGTGTCTGTAAGTGAAAGTCATCAGCAGCAAGAATGCTGACAGACGGACCTATGTCATTGTATGGTGACAAGGTTTTAGTTGATCAGACTGTTTGTTTTGTGTAGCACAACGGTTGCATGACACATATAGAGTCAAACTGAGACTTTGCACTCAAACTTAGCACTTTTGCCGATTGTCTCAGAATGTCACTTTCACTGAAACAGATGTTTCTGCAGAAGTGTTACACTGAAACAGCTGGTACAGAAGTAATGTGTTGTTTTTTGAGACATGTGATGGCACTGCATGTCACCTGATTGCAATAAGTCATTTAACAAGGTATTGATGTGCAGTCGCTGTATTTCATATACCTGTAGACAAAGTTCGTATGCCTGTTTGATGCACTGCAAGCATCCGACAAGTGAAAAACTATCACAAACACCACTATCAAGACATGCAAGGAGTGACCCATGAGTCCAGTATGGGTCGGTTTACAATGTCAATTTTGTAAACAGTTTGTCTGTCTTTGTGATTTGTTGTTACAACTAGGTTGACAAACTGTTCTACTTTTTCAAATGACGACTCACGGTTGCAGGTATCACCGCCCATGCCAGACAGTGCTTGTTGAAGATGTGGTTGATCACAGTCATATCAGTATCCACCATTGTCATCAGAGATTCGAGATATTTACTAGTTCTGTACTCATCAATGGTGAACTTGTGTTCTTTTTAGGAATGGATTAGACTCTTCCCAAAAATTTGCCTCTAGTACTGTATGTGCATCACTGTCCTGTGAAACATGACAGAAGTTGTCAACAGTCAAACAAGGATACTGTTGTAGCCTTTTTATAGCATATACAACTTTCCTGAATTGTTCAAGCACATGACACATCTACGCCACAAACGCTGTAGTACAAACACTGCTCTGTTGATGAAAGTGTGCACTTTGAGACACAACTGCATCAGAGACAGGTGACTCTTACTCTTTTTACGGGTGTGTCTCAGCACAGCAGCGATAAGTCTTTCGATCTTAGCTTTACTTGCTAGTGATCAGAAATACTTTTTCTTTCTGAGTTGCAAATCAGCAGTTGTGAGTTTATGGCGTTGTTTTGGATGTTTCTTGATGGTTACACTCAAAATAGTTGTGTTTCATCTGAGAGATCTACACAACATTTGTAATGGTATACCTGTTTTCTTTGCTGTTAAAGCATTTCATTTGGGTGTGCAGTGACTTGCTGTAGGGGTCACTGTTGCAGTAAAGGTCTGTCAATGTTCATTTTGTGGTGTGACTTTACTGTTTTGTTTGTCATTATATACAACAGTGCAAGTACTATTATACCTCTCTCATTTTCCTACACATCTGCGTCTGTATTTAGTTGGCATGTTTTGCTATTATGGCTTACAGTGGCAGTAAGCAATCTTACAGAAGTATCAGGCACCTGTATGAGAGACAGAGAAAAAAAACAGTGTTAGAATATGCTTCAGTACGTTTCTTATAACAGTGTGCATTGAGAGAATTGTAACTTAAGTATGTTTACAATTTGGTCAACAAATTACTAAACAGTAGTTTTCATGAATGTGCATTGCACAGTTGCTACGGACGATCATAAGTTTGTGCATTCTGAATATTTCTAGTCCACATTTTAAACATTTTCTTTTTACCAGACCTACTTATGAGTAGTATAGCTGTCATTTTTCACATCTTGACCAAAACATGTTTTCGAGCATGTAGCCGTTACAAGCAGTCAATGCGTGAAATCACTATATGGTAGACAAAAACTTGAGAGTGACACTGTTCATCACCAAAGCTCTTAAAATTACTATGTTTAAATTAGATGGAAAACATTGTCAGAATTACTGTTGTATGAGTGTCGTGAGTGCAGTTGCTATGTATGCTATGTGTTTGGAATTTTCAATGTTGTTACTGCAGATTCTCACATTGCGCTTTTATACACCTGTTTATGAGCATTGCGTGCTATTATTACATCTTGCTCAAAATGTGTTTCTGCACATGTAGCATGCAATGCAACAGTTGGTTTACGAAATCACTATGGGGCACTGTAAGAAAATGACAGTGACACTGTTCATGAGCAGACGACTTAAAATGAATATGTTGAAAATTTGGTAAGAATTCAAAAAAGACTTTACAAACAACATTGCGCGCACTTTATATGTACCTTATAAACATTGTGTATTTTCATGGTTTTCAGTTCAGATTGTCAAAATTTTGTTTTTAACACACAACATTATGAGTAGTACAGATTTCATTTTTCACATCTTGCCAAAAATGTATTGTCGCTTATGTACTGCATTTTGGCTCAGTTGATGTGCAAAATGACTATATGGTACAAATGTTGAAAATCACAGCGACACTGTTCATGAGCAGAGGTCTTAAAATGGCTATGTTTAAATTTTGGTGAAAAAATTACTACAAATAACTGTTTTACAACTCTGCATTGCGCAGTTGTTATGCATGCTCGGAAGTTTGGAAATGTTCAATATCTGAAGTCCACTGAGTTTGAAGCACCTACACAGCACATAATGTGTTTATTATTGAAAATTGTGCTATTTGCCATAAACCGAAATTGGATGGCAATAAATAGACAGTTTTGAAAAATTACTGTCGAATGCCGAAAGTGTCACAAAAGTACTTTCGTGCATTCGAAAGTGTCGCAAATTTTACTGTCATGCGTTTGACAGTATGGCTAAAAGTAATGTCGAAGTTCGAAACTTTCTCAAATTTTACTTTAGTGCATGTGAAAGTGTCGCAAATTTACTTTCATGCTTTCGACAGTAAAGCAAATGTAACACATGGGAGTGGCAAATACATTCATTATCAAATCAGAATTCAGTGTGTTTGACTGACAGCTGGCTCTACTAATGTAATTTAAGATTTGTCAGGCCATGTCAGACAACCAATCAGAGATGGACAACACTGAAGAAGATGTCAACAGGAGCCATTTTAGGTATTACTGAGAGAGAGCAGTTTCAGAACTCTAAGTACAGTCTATTTTTAAAATCATTTTTCTAGTATGAAAAATATAACAACATGTAAGTGCTATTAATCAAAATGTTTTTCAATGCTGAATCTCATTATGTTACTTGTTATTATCTAACATGCTGTATTATTTAGAGAATCGAGTTTAAAGTCAGATAGCATTTTAGTACTAACTTGTACAGATACAGCTGCAAATAGAGGAGATAGGAAGGTGCACATGGAGGCCTATGAGAAAAATGGAACCAATCAGATATGTTTCTGCTGTTGTAATTGCTTAAATCTGCTCTATGAAAAGGATGCATTTTCACACTTCTCAATGTTTGCAGATTTTAGCTGGAACAGAAGTCTCAGTAATAGTGACTGCATCACTTAGATTGGTTAATGAACCCACAGCAGCAGGCAATGTTTATTTTTCATTTGTGTGTTATGTCTCAGCCCACTGAAGCTGTCTTGAAATAAGGAGGGAAAATATCAGTTTTATTTTAAGTACTGCCTGGTCACTGCAGGGTGAACACTGACTTTCTTTGTAGCTCTCTGTACAGTTCTGATTGTTAAAACTTAGAATGGCAGAAAATTGCAAAACGACTTTGTGGATAGTTGGAAGCAGTTTCGTGAGACGAGCAGCTGAGTTTGCTGTTCATAGTAATTTTGGGAGGGACCTGCAGCTCCCAGATTGCTATGTAAGACGGTTTGGTCGTGGTGGCATGAGATGGGAACATCTTATGCCAACCATGCACAGACTTTTGAGAACTCACTCTCCTCCTGACATACTGCTAATACATCTTGGAGGCAATGATTTGGGCACAAAACGCTGGGTAGATTTAGTTACAAGGCAAAATTGGACCTTGCTTCTATCATGAGTATGTTGCCTGCCTGTATTAGTATGTTTTCAGATATTACAGAGCGTAGGGTCTGGCAAGCAGAACATCATATGTATCTGATTGACAGAGCTCGTAGAAAAGTAAATGTACAAATAACTGCTTTTCTACGCATGCATGGAATGTATACTATACGTCACTCAGAAATTAAGTACTATAATGATTGGCTCTTCCTACCAGATGGTGTACATTTCTCACATGCTGGCAATTGCCATTTCCTGGGAGACATTAGAAATGGAATCCTCAAAGTCCTTTAAGATTGTCAGACTGTTTTAGCAAATATTACAGTATACACAAAGGTTCTTCTCAGAACCATATAAATGTGGTCAAAAAATAGATCAACTGCATGCATCAGTTACACATATGGGACATATATAGGTTTGGAATATTAATATTGGCGGATGCTGTATAACAATAGTGGGGAGACAGCAATAGCAATGTACCGTGTTGCTGTTAGTACACAATTGTATGATGTTATAGTGTCACTTTTATATAGTTTGAGTCTGTTATGAATGTAACATTCACTGTGGTCTTACAGTATTGTACTTGGTAACAGGATGGTATGGGTGCAACAACAGTGAAACACAGTGATGCAGTTTTATGTATAGGTTTCTTTAGTGTTATGTCTGGAAATAGAGCTATGTTGAATGGAACACATACGTGAAGTATTTGTATGTATGCTAGCATGAATGTACAACAAAATTATGATATCGTTTAACTTTCATCAGGTTTGTTAGCCCTCTTCAAATTTATTCAGTGTATTTGCAGGTGCATGCACAATTCTGCAATGTGTGGTTCAGCTGTGTTTTCATCACTTTACAATGCTGTGGTGTATGGTTGAAGGCTGTAAGTTATGGTTTGATGGACGGTGGTAGGATATCACATGTTCAAGTCTGGTACTCAGCTGCACACACACACATGGATGCATACTATGTGATGGACTCTGTAATACGCTGTATAGGTGAGGGTGGTGTGCAACAGCTCAATAGCTGTGGTGCAAGACAGCAAAAGAGAGTTGTACAGCTCACGCTGTGTGACCACCTCAGTGTAGTAGACATGCATAGGTGATGGTGTGGGCAATCTGATATTGGGTGCAGTATCCCCCCCCAAGAGTACTGGGTGGCATGCTGGTGGGACACCACAGTGTGGCAGCAGATGTTGTCAGTGCTGAGGGTGCTGAATCCCTTGTTGGGGCTGCATAATGCTAGTGAGATGTCTTTCTGCCATGCTGAAGCAGATGTGCTCTTTAATTTCATAAGTACTACATTGAATTAGTTGAACAAATCATTTATATTGTTAGATGATAGTAATGTGGATGTTTTTATCTGTTTGTATTTCAGAACTGAATAATAAACAAAACAAAAAAATGAGGCAGTGGACCTTGCGAGAGGTGTGTGCACTGCCTGAGGCAGTCAAGCCAGGGAAATGCCAGAGTTCTTATGAGGGAGTACCAACAGGAAACTGGATTGGATGTGGAGGTGCATAATTGCTTCTGCACGTTGTTTTGAAAGTCAAAAACAAAACAATCGTGCAGCTGAAGCAGAAGTGGAAGCTGTTGCGCCAGCGTTTTTATGTTTTAAAACAGCGTGAGGGGATACCGGACAACGACACATGCTGGTACTACCTCGCGTATGAGCTCTGGGAAGCTGCTGGCAAGCCAGCTGCAGGGGAGCGCCTTACTCACCATAAGTAAATCAGCAGAACTTTTAATAATGGATGTGCATTTAATCAGAATTTGTTACTATTATGGCAGACAGCATAATACTTAATACTATATGTAAGGATGTACTATGAAAATGTGTAGATAAATTGTTGTCTTTATTAACTGTGGTGTTGTTGAGTCACAAGGCACAGCTTAGTGACATAGCCGTACCAGAAATAGTACATCCATCCATATACTCAGTTCCTATCATAGTATGTTGGTAGAGAACAATATGTTACTCTTTATTTACTGTAATGTAGTGGTATGAAAGTTGTAACTTGTAATACTGTGTATGTATTAAAAGTTAGTTTGCACACATGTGCAACAAACATAGTGCCATCATATGACACTTCAGAGTTGTTCCAGACCTGTTCCAATTCAGGTACTGTATTTGCAGGTGTGTTTGCAGTTTTCTAATGTGTGCTGCAGCTGTCTATCACAAGTCAAACATGCATTGACGTACAGTTAAAAGGGGGAAGTATGTTTCAATGAGCAGTAATACCATATTGACTGCTGATGTGTCCTCTCTTTACACACACACACAGACACAGAACACATAGACACGTACAATATCAATACTGTGTGCTACCACCAACCACATTAACTATAGACAATGGTGTGGTGGCTCCCCACACAAAAATCCACATGCTACAGTGGGTGCATACACCAGCATGGCAAGTTATCGTTATAGCTGGTGGGAGGTGGCCAATGCCCGGTTGATTCCACTGTCTTACCGTACCCCCACCCACACACAGGCCAGAGTGTCTATTTATATATTCTCATCAGAAGGTCCCATCGAAAATAGCTCAGAGTTTGAGCTGCCCTCAGGCCATTACCAATCCAGAGCAATGCCCTTCGGCATCCTCTGCTCAAAGGGTGTTCACAAAATGGCTGGCAGTAGAGTTGCTTACTCTAAGAATGCAAACGATTGCCATCTTCCCATACCTAGATCACTGGGTCATAGTAGGCTAGTCCCAGGCTAGTAAGTTACACCTACAGATAACTCAGCAAATGCTCACCTCTCTAGGTTTCCTTCCGAATCTTTCAAAGTTAGTTCTAGGGCCTGTTCAGCTCCTCACCTTCATAGATGCAGAGGTAGATACAGAAAAGGCAAGAGCCTTACTTCCCCTGGACAGGGCAAGGACCCTTATCACATGTGCCTCTTCATTCACCCTACAGATGTCTCGACCAGCAAAGCATTTTCTGCAGGTCCTGGGGCACATGGCTGCTTCTACAGCAGTGGTGCAGGGAGCAATATTTCAGATGAAGGACATTCAGTTCCACTTGAGAGACTTTTGATCTCAGAAGAAGGACTCTCTGACCAAACTGATACCAGTGACTCGAACCCTGGTCCAGGCTTTGCAGTGGTGGCAGGATCAGGACAATGTAATACAGGGAGTTCCTTTTGTCACTCAGTCTCACTCTTTAATCCTTACTACACATGGTTCTCTCTTGGGGTAGGGGGCCCACTTGGGGACCTGACCACATAGGGTTGTGGTCCCCTCAGAAATCTCTGCTTCACATCAATCTTACAAATGTTAAAGACTTTCAGTTGTGCACAAGTAAGCCAGCCTGCCACCTACAGGTGGTGCAGAATCAGCCCTAGCAAACCCATCAGAGTGCCTGATTGACAAGGTTTAGAGCTGGGGGTGGAAGCAGACTCACTTTGTACCCTTCTGCTGTGCTTCTCTGCTTCATATCAATGTGTTGCAACTCAGAGCAGTGTTTCTAGTACTTCAAACTTTTTCCAAGTCTGTTCAGAACAAAGTTGTTCAGATCAGGACAGACAAAACCACCACAATGTGAAACATCAACAAGCAAAGGGGCACTCAGTGTACAGCCTTGTGCACAGAAGCAATGAAGTCGTGGTCTCTGCTCTATTCCCTGAACACCTCTCTTACAGCAGTACACCTCCCAGGCAAGGACAATGTCCTAGCAGATGCTCTCAGAAGGATATCTCAGGACCACCACAAACGGTCACTGGATCCTCTGGTTTTGCAGGTGATCTCCAGATGGGGCACACCACAGATAGATCTTTTTGCAGCCCCAGCAATCACCAACTTACACTTTTTTGCTGCAGACCCCCAGTGTTGGGCTCAGTCCCTCTGGATGCCCTGGTTCTCAATTGGGAAGGGAAGTTCCTGTATGCTTTTCCCCACTTCCCTCTCCTGTTCAAGGTGCTACTCAAAATCAGGTGTCAACCCTACAAGGTGATTCTGATTCCTCCAGACTGGGACAGACAGCACTGCTACCCTCTCCTGTTGTCCTTAGCAGTCCACCTTCCTTGTCTCTTCCAGGAATTAGCCCTCATGCCATAGTTACATCTGAATTTCGGCATGATGATCTTTGCTGAGACAGGAACACGTTACGCTTCTTTTGAAAAGTAACCATGAACTGAGGAAATGTTGATTATCTGTATAATGGGATAGATACTTATTTTTGTAGTTTTCAGCATATCTCTTATGAGGAACATTGCGCACTTTCTAACGCAGGGTTCAAGTTCAGTACTTTGTAATGTTTTCAGTACAGATTACCACTACTGAAATGTTTCCACACTTCTTTATGAACAGTACAGCTGTCATTGTTCAGAACTAGGTAAAATGTGTTTTACATTTCACCGCAAAGATACATACTCGATGTGCAAAAGTATTGTTGAGGACAGATAAATTAAATAACATTGACATGGTTGTATTAAACCACCAATCTTCATTTAGAGCACTGCTGTAGTGGTCTTGAAACATTATATTTTTAGATCAATTGTAATTGTTATTGTAATATGTGGCCACAATGCTTGTGCTGTGTATAATGAGAAGCAATGTTATCTATGTGAGACATGTTTTACTGTTGTTGCAAGTATTTGAAAAATTGAATGTTATTCACATCAACCACTTACATATGCTTTTGCTTTATGTTTCATGACAGAACAACTGAGGTCTCCCCTGGCTTCCCGTGAGGTAGTACCGGCACAGCGTGAAGCTGTGGAGGGTGGTCAGTCGGACACAGAAAGTGTCATTGTCATTGAGTCCGATGGTAAGAGTGTGATATAAATAAATGTAGTATGTCATTGGTCTGTATCAGCAAATAATGTTATGTGTGAGCTGCAGAAGTTAAGGCTGTATTTTTTTAAAATGTCTTTACTGATTAAGTACTATTTGAATCATGTATGTATTCTTTGTAGTTGTTGAGTGGGTTGAAAACATTGTTTGAAATCATTCAGTACAAGAAAGAAAGAGCCAGTCTCTCATCTGCCAAGAGACAACACTTAATAATGAGTATGTGTCTCTGCAGTGTGATTAGGTATCACATCCTTGGTGGAACAGAATCTGTATTTCTTTAATGCAGCGATGTTTATCTTCATATATCTGCTGTTCCATTTGCACAACAAAGCTGCATGATGATATGATAGATAAATATTACATTGCCCTACTGAGTGTCTTGTAACAGTGGAGGTGTATGACTGCAACAGTCACACATAACACTGGATATAGCTGTTGCCAGGTTGCTGGACTTAGTAGTGGTGTACTTTGAACAATACCAATTACAGTAACCTGCTAAGTGTATTATTTAAGTGTAACTACAGTGGTTGGCAGTGAAATAATAACTGCTGTTATGCTTCTGCAGAGATTTCTGATGTGTGATAATTAGTACTTCAGCACACACTGATTGTCGTAATGTGTTTACTGACACCAGTGGTAGAGATGTCTGTCTGTTATAACAGACTGTAAATGTATGCTGATGTAGCTCATATTATCCAAAAAAATGGAAAGATGTCATTTGATACATGAAAATATGTGTCATGTATACTAACATATGAGTGTGATACCATTTTTCATGTATGTGACAATGGATGTATGTCCATAGGACCACTTGTCAGTCCATGTGGTCTGCTGGGGGGGGGTACGTTGTCCTCTGCTACTTTTGGTGGTGGAGTTTCATGTTCAATGAATCATTCATTACCAATTGGAATGTTGATAGTGTCTCACTGATATTCACTAGTGTTAGTTTAATTATCTGTTGCTGATTACCACATGCTCCTAGATGGTTATTAACTGATCATTTCTATATATGCTGGCAATGTTTCATTTCTACTATTAAAATATATGTAAATGGACAGTATGGAGACTGTCTACATGTTTGTTAATAAACAAATAATGTAAGTCTTTGCCAATGTTTGTACTTGAGCATAAATCTGGGAATGATGACAGCCTTAGTTTTATTAAAGACTAAGACATTAACTAGGTTATTTTAATGCTGTGTTAATAGCCCTGTAGGGTAATATGTTTAATAACACATAAACAACTGCCATATTCAGGTAGAGGGTGATTAACTGAACAGTAACGCAATCGTATGTTTGCATTCTTGCTATTATAATTACACATTTTGTCAAACTGTTTAAAAAGCAGGTCATCATATGGTTATTACATGTATGTTAAAGATACACATAAGGTTGTTAGGATGTTTTACAGAAAGAAATATGCATTATCACAGTATTTTTAGTATTGGCATCAATGGGTAGGCACAGCTTGTTGTGCAATGTATACTAGCAATAATAGATTTCTGTGTTTTCTTTCTGTGAAAATAATTGGACAAACATTGTTAGGGAAGCACCAGAAAAATTGGATTTTTATATTAAGTCTGTTCAGGATTGGATGGACATTTGTCTTGGAAGAACACAGACACAGGGTTTCATTATTTCAATTTTGTGTGCCTTTGTGCTGTGGCCATAGTAATGTGCTGTACATGTTTTTGATATATAAGGGTTACTGACTGTAACCACCGCAGTGGCAGGTAACATGTTATGTTGTTCCTGGGCACAGTAACAGTCAAAGGTGGATATCAGTGAATAAGTATATGCAGATCTACAGTATTGTACACTCATGGTGTGAACAAATGCACTACATCGCAAAATTATGTTGTGTCACATTATTAGTAATAATGTTTTGTATTTTCATACTCTTCTTTGTAAGGTGCTTGATCTCTCTGCAGATGAGACGAGGTTGCTGTATGGTAATACTGACTTAAGAACATAAATCCAGCTGAACAGAGAGCTGTTTAAGTAAAGAGACATGTGTTCATATGTTAGCTGTACACAATGATGCAGTATTAGTAATGAACGTTTTAAAGAAAAAGACTTGTAGCTTGATATTTCATCTATTTATGTGATCATTTTTTCACTTGTTACTTCTATAGAGCCCAGGGAAGCTGACGATGTGGAACCAGTGGAGGTGAAGCAGGAGGCCGGCGCCAGCCCACCACATAAGTGAAATCTGAAAATGTTTCCAAGCAAGATGTAGTCCCACAGTACTGTGAACTTAGAATGTATGTTATTATTATTGTGTCTCAGTTGAGCAGTTGTGTAATTAATTATGTTATTTTATGGTAGTGTAAACGTTTTTTTTATATTGCCTTGCTGCAGCTGCACAGCAACATGTGAGGAGAGTGTTGATTTGTGGGCGTGATGCTCTTGAGTGAATGCAGGTTACACATGAGTAGGTGCGTGCACGATTACCCAATCACCCTGCATATATAAGCGAAGGTCTACTTCAATCTGAGCAAAACTTATCATACTCAGACACCATTTGGTTGTGTGCTTGCTGCTAATATGTGCATGCTTGAAAGTAGCCTATGGTTGTCAACATTGGTGGTGCTCAACCTCTGTTGGTAACCACACCTTGCTATTTTACTGTGATGACGGGGGACCCACTGCCTGTGGCATAATCACTCCAAATGTTGAATTGTGAGGGTGTGCACAATACCCCTTGGCTAGCGACCCACTACCACTGTCTTTGTTTGCTGAGGCCCAACCTGTTGCCATTATTGATCCCTACTTGTGCTGTGAGCTGACAGGGTGGCAATGGATCGATGACTACGGATATCCGCCAAAAAACAGGCGCCATGCTGAGAGGATATCCAGTGAGCTAAATGGTCTCGAACACAAAAGTGTCCAATGATGCTTTTGCTTTTCCCCACTGTTAAAGTTAAAAATGTGCCTCGTAGTCTTGATGGCCCCTCTTCCCAGTTGAACCCGATTGCTGTGCGGTTCTCTTCACCCTTCCCAACCTTCATACCTCACCTCTACAGTGCAGTGTGATGATCTTCAGTGCACTGTGACATGTGTGGATTTTTCAAAGGTGATAATGAAGTAGAAAATGTTCATAAACTGTATAATGGAGGAATTATGGGACTGTTTGCATGTCACCCTATGAATATCGCACATTTGTACATAGCACAATGGAAGTTGTGCCACCACATGTTGAATGCAGTAGTCTGACCACTTGCAGTGGTGCAAGTTCCACTACAGCATACACTGGCTGTGACTGGGGTGTGCTATTCTAAGGAGTTGTTGAATAGCGAAATTCTGTTGAATATTGCCCCAGACACATCACATTGCCAAATTTTTCAACACCGCACGGCCTTGTGCCACAGAGTGGCACACTTTGAATGTCCACCCATACTGTCCAAACTGTGTTTTCGCGCTTTCACTCTATGATGGCGTGGGTGCTGTGCGAAATCACTTCTTGGTACAGTGTGAGGAAATAACACTGAGACTGTATGTGAGCAAAGGTGCTAATATGCCTATGTAAAACATTTGGTGTCGGATGAGCATTACATTCCATCATCACAATCATGTATTGGAGATTTCCCATGCACTGTAGTAGGTTTGAAAATTTTGTCTATTTATATGCCAAATTTTGAACACTGTCATTTATTTTTCACCTCCTAATGTACTGTACAGCTGTTTTTTTATCACAGTGTGACCAACATGTTTTCCTGCCCTGCAATATCTAACAGCCAGAGAGAAATGCTAATGCCTGTCACTCTCTCCAGGGTGGGGGTGGGTTGGCATCAGTTCAAAACTTTATGACTCTTACACTATCAATGCCAATGACAGCAAAGCAATAATCAGCATTGACAACTGTTTGTTTCATAATGTGAGATAGTACATTTAAGAAGCTTATTACTGCTGTGCCACATTGTCTTGAACACTTTCACCCTGTGTCTGTGCAACAGCACAGTGATAAGCACATTACAGACATCCAACACTGCACCAATGAATTAAATCTGCTTATTTTGCCTAGATTTTCCCATACTCTAGTTTCAGTTTTAGGTTAGTCATCTGAATTTCTTGTAGTTATGCTACCTGCAAATCTGTTATTTATCTTCTTCATGTACTTCAAGATCTCTGGCATGTTTGTTGAGTACATTTTCACTGTTGATATGTAAATATGTAGGTTACTCAGTGGACATATAGGGTGTGTTCTGCAAGACAGAATTGTTTAGATTTCCCTGTTGTAGGTAATTCCCAGAATGTAAGTCTATGATTATTCTAAATGACAGCTTGTTAATGGTGTTTTGCTGAATGAATGTAAAATCAGTAACTTAATTATTTAAAACATTTATGTGTGTCGAGGGGCTGAAATAGGACTCAAAAGCTGTTTCTTTTCAAACAATCATGAAAGTGATCATGGTGATGTACACATTAAAAGTATCTTATGACAGTGTTCGTGTGAAGGTAGTCATTTTCTATTGCAGAGATGACTAGACATTATAGGCAGACATGGTGAAGTTAAACTTCTCACACATGATGAGGATCTATTTTAACTGTATGGTACTGTACTGTTGATCATGCAAAAGTATGTACATACTGAATATTTATGTCTAGTCAATAAAATAGAAGAATAGCATGGGAAACCAGATGTTAGTACAATTTTTTTGATGCTGTCAGCTCATTAGATAATACAGTTAATAAAGTATAACAGACAAACAAACAAGACAACAATATAGTTTTGCATCAGACTTCTAAATATTATAAGTGCCAAATTAATGCATTAATAATACTGCAGTAGCTAGGAAATCTTTAAAGTTGAATAATTGAAAGTTATAACTGTTTTCTTAGTCTTGTGTATTGATTTATTTATTGTGACTCTTTGTAGGGCGTCAGCGATTAAGAAGATGTACTGGCCACTGCCGTTGCTATAGACGGCTCGAGCGCGAGGTTGCCAGTCTGAGAAAAGATAATGTTGCGCTCCTTGAAGGACAACATAAAATGCTGTCCTTCTTGGAGGTGCAACAGCGGACTGTCAACCTCGTGCTCGAGCCTGTTGTAGCAGCGGCTGATGGCAGTGTGGCCAGTACCAGTGCTTTGCCTCCACCAGCACCACCTGTTCCTGCAGCTTCCCTGGGCCAAACTGACCACCCTTTACAGTAGTCTGGTATCTCCTCTGGAGGGCGCAACAGCTTCCACTTCCTTTACGCCTCCATATCAAATCCAGTTTCCACCTTGGATTGCCTCAAGCAGTGCATACACCTCTAGCAAGTCTTGGACAAAGACTTTTTTTTCTTCAAAAATGAATTTTAGCATTGAATTATTATTTTTATTTATCTAAAAAATACTTTATTTTCATAAAATATTTATTTGTGTATGCAACAAATACACAGTTTTACAAGTATTTTTTTTATTATTTCTTTTCTATAATATTTGTAAATATATATTTTTGTATGGTTTTATAAAAAGAAATATATTTTTGTTTGCCTTTGGTTTTAAAAATCTTTCATATTTTGATAGTAAAAAAAATAGTTAATTTATACTCTCTTGTGTTTGGTGTGTTATTGTGTACTGGGGATGTTTATTTCCAATACTTGCAAAAAAGATTTACACAACTGTTATTTTATTATTTGCTGAAAGATCATACCACACTATTGTGGTTCTCCATAGAAGTTACTGAGATGTATGACAATGGTACCATACACTATTTGTGGCACACTGCTGTTGTTTGATAGACCTAGTGCTACAGTATGTGTGTATGTGGATCATGATGAAGATGAGTATGTCCCCTAGTACAACAGTGACATTTCCATGTTGGTGCACCACAACAATCACTGTGTGATTGTATTGATTAGTATATGTAATTGAATGGTGTTACACAGTGGTGTTTTTGTGTACTCACACAAAGTCATCTACTCAGTCCCAGCAAGCCTCTCCCACCCCTCTTCACATGATTGGTGCCACCACCTCAGTTGGTTGTAACCTCAATGTCTATCAAATGACAAGTTACTACAGTAACATATCCATTTGTTCACAAGATGAATTAATGGTATCCATCTCATGTCATATACTCTTTTACCTATGTACATCTTTTTTTTTACATATCTGTTGTGAGTAGCAGGGCATGGGCTGCATACCCATTGGTTGATGTTGATAAACAATGGTTGTTCAAGTATACTGACCTGTTAGTTTGTCAGTGGCATGGTGGAAGCCATCGCACTACAGCCATCTGTTAAGTGTCATACAGTAAATAATGGTGTTAGGATTTGCACAAGTGTGCTCTAGTGTATGATTCACCATCAGGGTTTTAGGTTTTTTTTATAAGGTTCAGATGTTCTTGATCAATCATGAACTGGCTCTGTGTATCATAAACAATATTGACTTTGTAGTAATGTGTTAATGATGACTGTGATTGGTCTCACTGCACAACACTACACCAGGAGGGGTATTGCAGTTTTAGGAGGGTTTAATTTAATGATGCGTGTTATTGGGTCAGAACAATACACTGAACTATTGGTAATATTGCATCTTTTGGTGGGTGTTAATGAATCTGTCTGACTGGGGTGCATGCAGTGTTGCTCTTTATGACTGCTGACTGTGACTGCACCTCCCTCTACTTCTGAGAGAATGGTAATTGTGTATGGTAGTCACATGCAAATTGGGCTGTAATAAGAGTCAAATGTTTCTCTGTGTGTCTTGTAGAGATAATGAACCTGTTTGGATGTCACATTCTGAATATGTGACAAGTACTGCATGGTGCAATGACAATTCCACTAGCAGTTCTGCATGACACACTCTGGACAGTTGTGTTGTAGCAGTAGTACTACAACATGCACAGTTAGGGTACCAAGGCTGTGATATTAAAAATACTATACCATAGTGAAGTTCTGTCAAATGTAACCACAACACACCACTGCACAAGCAACTTCTGGTGCACCAAGGGTTGTGTCATACCTGGCATACTTTAAATATTCACCCCATACATTGCTACATTCATCATGTGTCTGAAGAATACTTACATTGAATGCACAAAGAAAAAGAGTAAGACACTGTAACATAAAAAAAATGGAATAACAGTGAAAACTTACAATGAATAGAGTTATATTAAAACAATATGATTCACAGTGAAGTACTGTTACTGTAAACAACAGAAAATAGTACTACAAGACTTGGAATATTCCTGATATTGGAACATTTTTGGTATGTATGTGCAGTATTCTTAGAACAATAAATCATGTACTATAGTGAGTAATACTTCTGAAAAAGACAGGATATTCATGGCAAAAAACTCAGTTTAATGTATCAGTTAGGGTTGTTACACAGTGACAAAAGTGAGGAAATTTGCAGTTAGGGTTGAAAACCCTAACTCCGAATCCCCCCCCCCAGCACCACACACACACAGACACACACACACACACATGCAAGTATGGGGGAGGACTAAGTCAACACAGCCAATGACAGACATCCAGCAGCAGGTGACAGAAATAACAAACAATTGTCTAACTGTACTACGAGACATCCCCACCCACCTGACCAGGTACTGCATGCTCAGTGGAGATCAACAGCAAAACTAAGGCCATGTACACCAAATGTACACATCCCTGATTGCAGCTGCACACAATGCACCACTCTTAGTAGTTGTATGGCCTTACCTACTGATGCCCCACACCAGACGAGACCACATGTGGTGGGCCACGTGAGCAAGAGAGTTGAGGAAAACCAAGGAGTTGTACAGGTATAATATCTCTGATTATAACAAGGGTTTGAGAAATGCAGCTTTCTAATTGACTGTAAACATTGTAACAGCCTTATGTTTAGTTTTTATTAACATACATGTAGAGCCTAACCATATGATGAACATGGTTTAATGTTGTTTAAAAACAGTTTATTATGATGTAATAAAGCCACTCCCAGGTATTATGTTAATGGTCAGTTTATCACTGTCTTGCGACATGTGGCCCTCAGCTATGCCTCATTCAACATTAAACCCTACAGGGTGATTAACAGACCATTTAACATAACCATTGGTCATGCCTTATTGCTTAATTGCCTTTATTTGTAGATACTCTCCCTCTGCTAGGCACTGTAGGAGCTTTGCAACACAGTATGCTACCCGCTTACACCATCCACTGTCTACTTACTGGAGAATGGCTGTGAATATGAACTCATGAAGATGAACAGTGTAACTTGATCATTACAGTCATCGAAACCTTAGTGTGATTATAACCCCTGCCGTCCTAGTACACTTATCCCATTGTGAGTTAAATCAATACTAAAAGACATTCTGTTTATATCTACACTATACCTACTTGATTGCTGTTGTACCACAAATAACATAGTTATCACTTTGATAGCATCAGTGACAGAAGTGTGGCAAACCCAAACAGTAGGTATACAGCCTGAGTATGAAACAACTGTTAAATAAATTACGCTGTGTCCTTAAGTAGCATAGATCACTCATTGCAACAATAGTAAATGTATCACTATTTGAATAAGTTAGTCATCACAGATGCAATGAGATTGTCTTTATGAGGTACAACATACTCAGTAAGTGCCTACAGGAAAATCTATCCTATAGACATCTCCGATATAGGTATGTCATTGTTGGCTCAGCAGTCCTATGATATTTAGAAGTTGCTTGGCCTGATCCATGCAATTACATTGTTTCTTACAAAGAATACTTACTGCATCTTTAATATTGAAACACACTGAAGGTCTATGTATGTACATCAGCAGTACACCTTCATCAGTAAGAATGCATCTGATACTGGCAGTACGAATTTAACAGCATTGAACAGGCAATGCTTTTCCATACGTTTACATCAGCATCTCTATCTTCAGTAAACAGTTGTAGTAAATGTACTACTATGAAAATCACATGCTAAATGTAACACTACTTTTATCTTGAGCACGCTAATGTCTTGTAGTTAATTTATGTACTTCTCTTAATTAATGTATACTCACTAGTGTTAAAACCTTTCTACAACTGTGATCATGCACCTTTAGCATTTATATTGACTAACGGCACAGTACCAGTTGTGGTGTAGTGTGGGGCATCGATAGGTAAGGCCATGCAACTACTAAGTGTGGTACATTGTGTGCAGCTGCAATCAGGGATGTGTACATTTGGTGTACATGGCCTCAGTTTTGCTGTTGATCTCCACTGAGCATGCAGTACCTGGTCAGGTGGGTGGGGATGTCTCGTAGTACATTTAGACAATTGTTTGTTATTTCTGTCACCTGCTGCTGGATGTTTGTCATTGGCTGTGTTGACTTAGTCCTCCCCCATACTTGCGTGTGTGTGTGTGTGGTGCTGGGGGGGGGAATTTGGAGTTAGGGTTTTCAACCCTAACAGCGAATTTCCTCACTTTTGTCGCTGTGTGACAACCCTAACTGATACGTTAAATGGAGTTTTTACCATGAATATATATATATATATATATATATATATATATATGGTAGAGGAGCCATTTACATGTTAAACCCCAAATTTTGCACCTTAATAACTTTGCAACCATTCAATGGATTTGCCTGAAATTTAGAATACAGAATCAAAGCCCATATGCCTTGGGATCTGCCAAGTTTTGTACCAGTCGGATATACAGCTGCAGAGTTATTAAGCGTGATCTGCATGTGCGTTTACGCTTTTTTTGGAATTCTACAGTCACGCCTACAGGTTGCATGGTTTGCACGACTTGTCTAAAATCTTCAGGGAACATGCGGCCAGGGTCCCCAATGTGCCTTTTGAAGATTTCGTGAAAAAATATTAAACGATTCAAAAGTTATTCAAAAGACAAGTTCCCATTATAAGTCAATGGGAAAAGTTAACAAAAAGTTAAAGTCATCGGTTCTAACTATCACCCCATTCTCCTATTCCTCAGCTTCTTTCCACATGTGATAGGGTGAGAGTTAGGGTTGACTACCCCAACGTGCACCCCGATTCCAGTTGGGGGGAGGGCTGGAGGGGTGCAAAGGGGGTTTCAACCCTAACATCGAATTTCCTCACTTTTTGTGGCTGTGGAACAACCCTAACTGATGCATTAAACAGAGTTTTGCCTCTATATATATATATATATATATTATGGTAGTACGGTAGTGCTACCATAGTTAGGGTTGAGGAGCCATTTACATATCAAACCCAAAATTTTGCACTTTAATAACTTTACAACCGTTCAACGGATTTGCCTGAAATTTGGAATACAGAATCAAGACCCATACACCTTGGGATTGTCCAAGTTTTGTACCAGTTGGACGGCTGTGGAGTTATTAAGCATTATCTGCGTGTGCGTTTACGCTTTTTTTTTGGAATTCTACGGTTGCGCCTACAGGTCGCACGGTTTGTGCGACTGGTCCAAAATCTTCAGGGAACGTGTGGCCGGGATCTCCAATGTGCCTTTTGAAGATTTCATGAAAAAATACTAAACGGTTCAAAAGTTATTCAAAAAACAAGTTCCCATTATAAGTCAATGGGAAAAGTTAACAAAAAGTTTGACAGTGTCGCAAATGCAGTTTTTACTTTTGCAAATGGCCCTTTTTCTGTTGCAAATCCACCATTTTGTTTTCAGTTGATGATCAGAAAAATGCTTGGCATTTAAATTTGGGACCCTCTAGCAACCTAATTCTTTTTGTATTCACCTAGTCGGACCCTGAGGATGCTAGCCATGTCTTTATTTTGGGGTAAAACACCCCAGAAATATGTTTTCCAGATTTCTGAAAAAAGTACTTTCGCAAAGTAGTGTCGCACTCACAAAAGTGTCACAAATTTTTGTGAAAGCTTTAGCAAATTGCAAAAGTACTTTTCTAGGCTGTGGGAAAATGACAGCAATTCTTTGGCACCCTGCTGCAAAAGAACGGTTTGGAGTTTTGGGCTGAAATTTGGCGAGAATGCAGCTGACATCTCACAGATGTTTCTTTCAGTGTTTTGTTGAATAAATATTACACAGTGGCAGAGTTACGGTTCTCCAAAATTGATGCTTTTTCCCATAGGATAACATTACAGCGTATGACGCATTGCAGCAATCGTTTGGTGCACTGCTGCAAAATAACGGTTTGGTCTTTTGGGCTAAAATTTGCAGGGAACACAGCCAACATCCCACAGATGTGTCTTTCAGTGGTTTGGTGAACAAATATTACAGGGAGGAAAAGTTATGGCACTCCAAACTTCTGTTTTTTTTCCCATAGGATAACATTATGGCATTCGCCACGCCTTTCAGGGCCCGTATCTCAGAAACGGTGTGAGATATGGACTTTTTGTTGAAAAAATACTTATCCCCCTCCTAGAGGCTAAGTTTAGTACTAGCCAGGAAAGTGATAATTCATATGACTTTTAAGTTTTTTTTCTATGTCATACAGTTCCTGAGATATAAGCAATTTACTATTCCAAGTCCTCATTTTTCTGTTCCGAGAGTCATTATTATGCATACATTCTTTGTACTCATTGTCTTTCTCTATACAGCTTTTGGGGAAAACCAGCCTGTGTGCTTACATTACTGTTACCATTATCATTTCCGCTTGCGGTTCCATACCCGTTTCACTTACCGTTCACGTTTACGCCACCATGTGCGTTACCCTTTGTGTTTTCATTTGTGGTTTTGTTTGCATTGTTTTTAACATTTCTGTCTACAGTACTGTTTCTCTTTCTGTTTCACTTTGCGTTACCATGCACATTACGATTTGCGTTTGCGGGCACAATGTTACTATGTGACAAGACATCACGTGGCAGGAGCATGGGGCCCAAAGGGCCCCACACTCCAGCCGCTACATTACATTCACTATTTCTCGTTATCATTCTCAAAAATAAGGGAAATTAGAGGAAAAAAACTCCATTTTATGCATCAGTTAGGGTTGTTCCACAGCGACAAGAGTGAGGAAATTCGATGTTAGGGTTGGAACACCCTTTGCACCCCTCCAGCCCACCCCCTCAACTGGAATCAGGGTGCACATTGGGGTCATCAGTCCTAACTCTCACCCCATTCTCCTATTCCTCAGCTTCTTTCCACATGTGATGGGGTGAGAGTTAGTGCTGATGACCCCAATGAGCACCCCAATTCCAGTTGGGGGTGAGCTGAGGGCAAAGGTTTCAACCCCAACATCGAATCACTTTCACTGTAGAACAACCCTAACTGATGCATTAAATGAAGTTTTTGCCTCTAAAATATATATATATATACATATATATATATATATATATATATATATATATTTATATATATATTCATGGAAAAAATCCATTTAATGCATGAGTTAGGGTTGTTCCACAGTGACAAAAGTGAGGAAATTCAGTGTTAGCATTGCCACCCCTTGCACTCCAAGCTCACCCCGTCCCCACCAACAGGCATTGAGATGATCGTTGATGTTGTCGGTTCTAACTCTCACCCCATCCCATATGTAAACAAGCTGAGGTGGTGCAGTATAGGAGAATGAGGTGAGAGTTAGGACTGACAACCCCAACGCACACCCCAATGACTGTTGGTGGGGATGGGGTGGGCTTGGAGTGCAAGGGATGGCAACCCTAACATTGAATTTACTCACTTTTGTCGCTGTAGAACAACCCTAACTGATGCATTAAATGGATTTTTTTGCCATGAATTTCTCTTCTCTTTGAGAATGAGCACTATAAATAGCTAATGGAAAGTGGTGGTGGGAGCGTGGGACCCAAAGTAGTAACGCTAACAGTAATGAAAATGCAAGCACAAATGGTGACGCACATGGTGACGCAAATGTAAATGATAACGCAAACAGTAAGAGAAACACAAGTGCAAACATTAATAAAAACAGAAATGGTAATGCAAACACTAACTGCAACAGAAATGCCAACAGTAACAAAAACAGTAACGCAAACACTAACACCAACGGAAATGCAAACAGTAAGAAAAATGCAAACGGTAACACAAACACAAACAGAAATGCAAACGGTAAATTCAACGGTGCTGCAGAAGGGAACAGTAACACAATCAACAATGGAATCGCAACCGAAAATGCAAATGCTAAGGCCAAGAGAAACGCAAATGATGATGAACACGCAGACAGTAATGGTAATGCAATTGGAAACGTAAACAGTTACAGTAACAGCAACAATGACGCCAAAGCAAACAGTAATGCAAATGGAAACGCAATTGCAACGCATACAGAAATGCAAATGGTAACATGCACAGTCATGGTACCACAATTGGAAATGCAAATGCTAATGGTAACACCAACGATGACGCCAAAGGAAACACAAATGCAAATGGAAGTGCATATGCAAATGCAAATGGTAATGCACACGGTGATGCAAAATGAAATGCAAACAGAAACAGTAATGGAAACGCAAATTGTAATAGTAATGCAAATGCACGCACAAATGAAAGTGCAAAGGGTAAAGCACACAGTGGCATAGATGGGAACACTAATGCAAATGATTACGGAAACACAAGTGGAAACGTTAACTGTAACAGTAACAAAAGCATACACCCTTTTTTCCCCAAAAGTTGCATTAATAAACACAGTGACTACAAAGAATGTATGCATAATAATGGGCCTCGGAGCAGAAAATGAGCACTTGGAATACTAAATTGCTTATATCTCAGGAACCGTATGACGTAGAAAAAAAATTAAAATTTCATATAATTTATGACTTTTCTGGCTAGTTTTGCACTTAGCCCCCTAATGGAGGGGCTAAGCATTTTTCTGAGGAAAAGTCCATATCTTGAAGCATTTCCAAGATATGGGCCCCGAAAAGTGTGGCGGATGCTGTAATGTTAGTCTATGGGACAAATTGTCAACTTTGGAGTACCGTAACTTTGCAGCCTTCTAATATTTTTTCACCAAACTACCAAAAGAAACATCTATGGGATATTGACTTTCTTCCTTCCAAATTTCAGCCCAAAAGACCAAACCGTTCTTTTGTAGCAGGGTGGCAACATTTTCCTATTCTTTTGGGCATAGTGTTGCATAGTAGTTTCATAAATCATAACAGTTTCACAAAAAAAAATCATGAAATTGTCACAAGTGCGACACTACAGTTTACAAAAATTTGAAAAACATATTTCTGCGGTGTTTAACCCTCCAAAAAAGACATGGCTAGCATCCTTAGGGCTCGACTAGGTAAACACAAAAAGAATTGTGTCCCTACAGGGTCCCAAATTTAAATGGCAAGCATTTCTGTGACCAGTAACTGAAAAAAAATGGCTTTCTCATGACACTACAGTGGTCATTTGTGACACTAAAAACTGCATTTCCAACACTGCCGATCATTTTGTTAACTTTTCCCATTGACTATAATGGGAAAATTGTTTTTTGAATAACTTTTGAATCGTTTAATATTTTTTCACTAAATCTTCAAAAGGCACATCAAGGACCCCTGCTTCATGTTCCCTGAAGGTTTTGGACTGATAGCACAAACTGTACAACCTGTAGGCATGAGCAAAGAAAGTGCAAAAAAGCATGAAATAGAGAATAATATATGGGCTGGTGTGTGCAACGAGATTTTACACACACCCGAGTTGTGGGATGCTACATAAACCCCAAGGGTGAAGCCCAAGGGGTTTGTAAAATGCATCCCACAAAGAGGGTGTGTGTAAAATTGAGTTTTACACACACCACCCCTTATTTTATTTTTTATAATTGCTGGCATGCACTTTTCCCCCTCTGCAATCATAGAAAATAAACTTAACAGTTTTCAGGCAACCGCGGACTTGTCAGAAGTCTTAGTGATCTGCCAAGGTATAGTGCTCTACTTTGTGAGGTAAGAAGAAGTGGAGAAAGTAACGGTAGCTGTGTTAGTATTTTTTCTGTTTCCGGTGTTCTTAAACTTACCAGCAAACAGTGGTTGCGGAGCTGCGGTGTACTTCAGTATGAAGAGAAGAAACTCACCAGCTCTTGTGTGTGGAGAGGGAAACTGGACTGTGTGTTCCTTTTCTGCTGGTTTTCGTTCACCAGAATAGGTCTTTATGTTTTTTCAAATACGAAAAAAAAAAAAAAACCGATAGCGAGGGGCGTTTCTTCTCGGAACAATGAATGTCGTGTAGTAAAGGAACACTGTGACTGGCGCATGCATGATCAGAGGGAAACCTGGCATGTGTTTGCCGTTATAACGGCAAATTATAACCGGGTTTCCCTATGGGAAAAAGGGCTGGTCAGTAATTATTATGACTTTATATTGTGCTTTATAGCTCCGCAGCTGTATATCCACCATTACAAATCTTGGCAGATACAGAGATCTATGGTACTGCTCCATGCCTGCCAAATTTCACGTAAATCCATCATACGGTGGTAAAGTTATTAAGATGCAAACTTTCACACCTTAACCTTAAATGGGGTACTCAACCCTAACTATAGTGGCTCTACCATGCCACTATAATATCTATATATATATATATATATATATAGATAGATAGATAGATAGATAGATAGATAGATAGATAGATAGATAGATAGATAGATAGATAGATAGATATTATGGTAGAGGAGCCATTTACATGTTAAACCTAAAATTTTGCACCTTAATAACTTTGCAACTGTTCAGCAGATTTGCCAGAACTTTGGAATACACAATCAAGAACCATACATCTTGCATTCTGCCAACTTTTGTACTGTTCAGATATACGGGTGCGGAGTTATTAAGCGTGATCTGCGCGCGCGTTTAAGCTTTTTTGAATTCTTTGCTCGTCCCTACAGGTCGCATGGTTTGTGCAACTGGTCCAAAAACTTCAGGGAACATGCGGCCAGTTTCCCCGATGTGCATTTTGAAGATTTGGTGAAAAAATATTAAACGGTTCAAAAGTTATTCAAAAAACAATTTCCCATTATAAGTCAATGGGAAAAGTTAACAAAAAGTTCAACACTTTCGCAAATGCAGTTTTTACTTTCGCAAATGGCCCTTTTTCTTTCACAAATCCACCATTTTGTTTTCAGCTGGTGATCAGAACAATGCTTGGCATTTAAATTTGGGTTCCTCTAGCAACACAATTCTTTTTGTGTTTACCTATTTGGACCCTGAGTATGCTAGGCATGTCATTATTTTGAGGTTAAACACCCTAGAAATATGTTTTTCAAGTTTCTGGAAAAAGTACTTTCACAACGTAGTGTTGCTCTCATGAAAGTGTCGCAAATTTTTGTGAAAGCTTTCGCAAATTGCTACACTACTTTTCCAGGCTATGGCAAAATGACAGCAATTCTTTGCCACCATGCTGCAAAAGAACGGTTTGGTCTTTTGTGCTGAAGTTTGGAGGGAACGCAGCCAACATCTCACAGATGTGCTTTTCAGTATTTTGGTGAAAACATATTACAGGGTGGCAAAGTTACAGCACTCCAAATTTGACACTTTTTCCCATAGGATAACATGACGGTGTCCACCGCATTACAGGAATCCTTTGCCGCACTGCTGCAAAATAACGGTTTGGTCTTTTGGGCTGAAATTTGGAGAGAAGAAAGCCAACATCCCACTGATGTGCCTTTTGGTGGTTTGGTGAAAAAATATTACAGGACAGCACAGTGACGGCACTCTGAAGTTAATGCTTTTTCCCTTTGGATAATATTACGGCGCACATCGTGCCTTTCGGGCCCCGTATCTCGTAAACGGTGCGAGATACATACTTTTTGTCACAAAAATAGTTAGCACCTTGATGGGGCTAAGTACTAAACTAGCCAGGAAAATCATAATTCATATGAAATTTACATTTCTTTTCTGCATCATACGGTTCCTGAGATATAATCAATTTAATATTCCAAGTCCTCATTTTCTGCTCTGAGGCCCATTGTCATGTATACATTCTTTGTTTTCACTGTGTTTTCCAATGCATTTTTTGGGGAAAAGAAGGTGTGCCATTTCGTTACTGTGCCAGTTAGCATTTCCAGTTGCGTTTCTGTTACCGTTTGTGGCACCATTACCGTCTACACCACCGTGTGCGTTACGGTTTGCGTTTTTGCTTGCGTTTGTGTTTCTGTGTCATTTGGTGTTATTGTTGCTGTTACCATTACCAGTTTCATTTGCAATTTCAGTACCATCCATGTGTGTTATGGTTTGCATTTTCATACATGCTTGCATTTCTGTTTCGTTTCTGTTTTCTTTGCCATTATTTTTGCTGTTACTGTTACCATTTGCATTTACAATTGCGGTACCATGACTGTGCGCATAACAGTTTGCATTTCTGTACTCACTTGCATTTGCATTTCTCTTTCCTTTGGTGTTATTGTTGCTGTTACCACTACTATTTGTGTTAACAATTGCGGTTCCGTGACCATGCACGTTACGGCTTGCATTTCCGCATGCGCCTCCATTCCCATTTCCGTTTCTGTTTCCTTTAGCATTATTCTTCATGTTAACTTTACCATTTGCATTTACTATTGTGGTACCGTGGCTGTGCGTGTTACGGTTTGCATTTATGTGTGTGCTCATGTTCGTGTTTTCGTTTCTGTTCCCTTTCGCATTCTTTTTTCTGTGACACTTAATATTTCCATTTAAAAAACCACTGCCATCACTGTTCACGTTACCAGTTGTGTTTTCATATGTGCTTCAATATCCGTTTCCATCACTGTTTCCTTTGGCGTCACTTTGTGCTTCCATTCCTATTAATGTTTCCTTTACCATTTACGTTTCTGTTACCATGTGCACTACTGTTTCATTTCTGTTTGTGTTGCTGTTCCTGTGCCACTGCATTACTTTCACTATTTGTTGTCATCATTCTCAAAAAGAAGGGAAACTAGAGGCAAAAACTCTGTTTAATGCATCAGTTAGGGTTGTTCCACAGTGACAAAAGTGAGGAAATTCAGTGTTAGGGTTGAAAACCACCATTGGACCCCCAGCCCAGCCCCCAACCAGCATTGGGGTGCGCGTTGGGGTCATCGGTCCTAACTCTCACCACATTCTCTATACCTCTGCTTCTTTACACATGTGATGGGGTGAGAGTTAGGGCCAACGACCCCAATGCTCATCCCAGTGCTGGTTGGGAGTGGGCTGAGGGTTCATGAGTTTTCAACCCCATCAATTTCCTCACTTATCAGGAACCTAACTGATGAGCTAAACAGAGTTTTTTGCTCTCTCTCTCTCTCTCTCTATATATATATATATATATATATATATATTTATATTATATTCATGGCAAAAAACTCCATTTAATGCATCAGTTAGGGTTGTTCCAGAGCGACAAAAGTGAGGGAAATTCAGTGTTAGGGTTGAAAACCCTAACTCTGCATTCCCCCCCACACCCCAGCTCCAAACACACACACACACTCACACACACACACACGTACAGACACACACATATGCAAGTAGGGGGCAGGACCAAGGCAACATGACCAATCACAGACAACCAGCAGCAGGTGACAGAAATAACATACAACTGTCTAAACGTACTACAAGACACATCTGTCATCATGGGCCAACAAGTGTGCAAGTTCTGCTGGCATCCAAGTAAGTTTATCCTCTGCATGCATGTTGCCCATCAGTTGTTACTGTATTACAGTATACATTTTTTATATCTAATAGATTTTGTATATCTTCTCAACGACAGTGTGTTGATAATCATCACTGTAATAACATGCCAATATCTAGCAGTAGTGTTACAGCTCTTTGTTGACTGTTAATGCCACCTGATGTTACCCCAGAATAAGACAATCCTGTGTCAGTATACTATTCTCCGCACAGCAGTACTGTACCATCATCTTACATTGTAGAATATAACATCAGTGTGGAACTCTCAGACCTGATAACTCACATGGTAACACTATGCAATAACTCAATTGTTAAAACTTTGTCATTTTAAACATCAAATTGTGTGCCTCCACTATTTGATATAGTGCTGCTACTATGGTATTCAAAGCATCAATGTTCAGACATATATCTTCATGAGCACATAGTAGCAGAGAGCAGTTTAAGACACTTTAGTGTGTCTAACAACACACTGATCTTACCATCCTCAAAGAAACAAAATTGGAACAGTACAGTATTATCTACTAACTCATTCTCCACTATTATTTGAACCTTTGCAGTTCTATATGACACTGTATCACCCAAAGTATTCTATGTTACAAATTCAGTCTTTTTGCCTTGCTCTGGCTCTGTAACTGTTAATGCATGTTTATGTTTGTATACACATTACTACCTATGTGGTATTAGTGGTGGTCAAACACAGCATTTTTCCACCTCTGTACCTATGAATGAATAATATTAGACAGGATTAACACCATGGTTTCATGTCTGTAAATAGCTCCTAATATCACCCCAACAGTAGCAAATAATGTATTTTAATGCAATAATCAACACTATGCTGCTCACTGCTGTCTAATCCTAAACACATCAACAGCAATGTCAAACTGTAGGTAACAAACTGTAAAATATCATAATGGCCCATGGTGGAAATTATAATGCAAAGCATTTTCACTTATACATGGTGATATGACTATTGTCATAGGCTGGCAACATCATGAGCCATCTATAGCACTGTTAGTTTTGTTAGTGGCTCTGCATGGGGCAGTGAAATTACAAAATATTTATTTTGCATGCTATTTTGAATTGCTAATAACAGAACTATCACACAAGTACTGAGTACTGTACGTATTAATAGATATGTGACAAGAAATTATCATTTATGCAACATGCATGTCTCAATGTGAACAGGCACATCTTGATTTGAACAAGTGTCTGTTTAACAATTCATGTTACTTAAGGACTCTCATACTGTCTTTTTGTTTCTGTGTATGTCCACATTACATAATGCACAATGTAATAGTTTCTCGTATGTTGATACCTCATTATATCATCACAACATGAACAAACAATCTATATCATAGAAATTCTATGTGTAACAGTATTGTTGTGACATGTGACCATATGAAGATGTGCACAACACTCTGTACACCCATGACTGCTCAAATGCAACAGTTGTTGGCCCACGATGATGGATGCATCCTGTAGTATGTTTAGACAGTTGTATGTTATTTCTGTCACCAGCTGCTTGTTGTCTGTGATTGGTCATGTTGCCTTGGTCCTGCCCCCTGGTTACATGTGTGTGTGCATGTGTGTGGGGGTGAGGGGGAATGCAGAGTTAGGGTTTTCAACCCTAACACTGAATTTCCTCACTTTTGTCACTGTGGAACACCCCTAACTGATACATTAAATGGAGTTTTTTTGCCATGAATTTCCTGTCTTTTTGAAATCTTGATTTAGTAGTTGCCGTATTGGTCCTTGCAAGAATAGATCCAGAAGCAAATGATTTGATACCTTTTAATGGACCAACATAGATGTAACAACAAGAACAAAGTGCTCTAGCTTTTGGACCAACCAGTCCTTCTTCAGAAGCTCATGGCAGTTGTTTAGAAAATACAATACTTATAACAGCTAGATAATGCAGAGAAAAACAGAAAAAAATCCCCATTGGTTTAAAATACTCATTTAAAAAAAAAAAAAAAAAACAGAAGATGATGTCAGAAGTTAAACAGTACAATACTGCCCTCAGTCCGAATGAACCTTGGGTTAAGATGTGCTTGGTGCAACAAACATAAAAGAATCCTACTGCACATAAATTTAATTGACATAAGATAACACTGCTGAAGCAGATAACTCCCAAATCAAGCCATGAGTGTCACAGTCAGTATAAGGATGTGATTACTGAAGGCAACCCCCACCCAACAAGACAAACTAAGATAGTTATAGGGCTCATGAAATTACAATGTATGCATTAAAGACAAGAATACCAGTAAAGTTGTCTAAAACATCAGTGCACACTGTGTGATGTGTAAAACCAAGCTAGACATGTCACCCAGCTGTATTCTCAAGCTAAATAAAGGCCCAAGAAATTACAAAACCTCAGGACTATATAAATGATAATATAAATATAAATTGATAATATTAGTGTTAAACAAAAAACTCTAGTAGAGGAACCTCAAGGAATTCAGACCATGCATCCTGATATGTACTGATGTCAATATATACTGAGAATGTAGCAACTACATGTACCACAAGTGTCTAGGGAATCTGAAAAAGAGATAAAAAAGTTATTATTATTATATATTATATTATATTATATTATATTATATTATATTATATTATATATATTATTGTGATGTGGGGTGGGTTAGGTTGTACTGTTTGTATGAGCAGGAGGAGATAAATTACTTTTTTATCTCTTTTTCAGATTCCCTAGACACTTGTGGTACATGTAGTTGCTACATTCTCAGTATATATTGACATCAGTACATATCAGGATGCATGGTCTGAATTCCTTGAGGTTCTTCTACTAGAGTTTTTGTTTAACACTAATATTATCAATTTATATTTATATTATCATTTATATAGTCCTGAGGTTTTTGTAATTTCTTGGGCCTTTATTTAGCTTGAGAATACAGCTGGGTGACATGTCTAGCTAGGTTTTACACATCACACAGTGTGCACTGATTTTTAGACAACTTTACTGGTATTCTTGTCTTTAATGCATACATTGTAATTTCATGAGCCCTATAACTATCTTAGTTTGTCTTTAAGCTGGGTGGGGTTGCCTTTCAGTAATCACATCCTTATACTGACTGTGACACTCATGGCTTGATTTGGGAGTTATCTGCTTCAGCAGTGTTATCTTATGTCAATTAAATTTATGTGCAGTAGGATTCTTTATGTTTGTTGCACAAGCACATCTTAACCCAAGGTTCATTCGGACTGAGGGCAGTATTGTACTGTTTAACTTCTCTGACATCATCTTCTGTTTTTTTTTTTTTTTTTAAATGAGTATTTTAAACCAATGGGGATTTTTTTCTGTTTTTCTCTGCATTATCTAGCTGTTATAAGTATTGTATTTTCTAAACAACTGCCATGAGCTTCTGAAGAAGGACTGGTTGGTCCGAAAACTAGAGCACTTTGTTCTTGTTGTTACATCTATGTTGGTCCATTAAAAGGTATCAAATCATTTGCTTCTGGATCTGTCTTTTTGAGAAATAATTATGTCGTATTTATTTGAATATGTTGTTCAGACCATGCTTCTATTTTCACAACACAGACTCACCAAGATATAGATACCTTTGTCTGAATATGTAGTTCTCCGATAGTATTTATACAGCAATAGGTCATGTTCTACACCTTTGATGTAAAAATACAACACTCAATCAATGGAATAGGAGATTAATCTTTTCACCACATGGGTTTATAGTACATGAACAGTGCAAAGGATGTAATCTTCACTAATGAACATCATACACTATGTTTAGATGCACCAATACACCAACAGCAACATACATATTATCACTATTACGTTATGTTTAATTATAGACACAACACAGGTAGATAAGGCTTACAAAAAATTTATTGCCCAATTAAAAATTGTAAAAAAGGCTGAATTAAAAATCCAATTGGTGCACAAAATCAGTCTCACAAAACAAACATTCAAATGTTTTCACCAATGTTTTAAATACATGTAAAACAGTCTCACAGATAGTCAATGGCTAAGATGTAACAGTAGTACACATTACATAAACACACGCACCACAGTACTCTTTGCACACTGCTTACACATATCAAACAGTTATGACGTTGTTGTCATTGTGTGATTGATAGTGTGAATGTTCCTGGGGTGGGCGAAAAACCAGATGCAACCATTAAAGTAATAGCAGCAAAAACAGACAATCCTCTCTAGAATAATATTCATCTGAAACTTACTGTTAAGCATTTAATTGTTATATATTTTATGTGTACACATACGCATATGTATACACATACATATACATGTTAAGACATATCACTATGTTACTGCATTTGGAAAATTCCCACCCGACTCCCCAATAGAGGCGATCAAAAAATATTATCAGAAACACTAAAACTCAGTTTTTATCAGTGAAAGTGTCTGATGTACAATTGTTAACTATTATAAACATACATTTAATTCACTTAGCACACAACTAAATCAAATAGCACATGGTAACAGGGACTATATGCATCAGTAAAAATCATCAGATCAATAATAACATTACTAACGGACTAGTAAAGTACCTAGATCTGTTACATCATCTTCTTACATAAAAGAAATTGTTACCAGAATGCTATGAATATAACATTTTATTATATTTTCATCGGGACATGTAATCTGTACACAATTAATAATATCTACAACAGTTAATTTTGATATCTGTTATAGCTATATAGAATTACAATATACTGTATATGTGGAACTACATGTCTATGTCATACTAATAAATATATTCACATAACATTTAAATGCTTATGAATGTA
Source organism: Neoceratodus forsteri (assembly GCA_016271365.2). Taxonomy (NCBI): domain Eukaryota; kingdom Metazoa; phylum Chordata; order Ceratodontiformes; family Ceratodontidae; genus Neoceratodus; species Neoceratodus forsteri. The sequence goes on along the minus strand of CM028130.1, from coordinate 805,511,257 downwards.
ATACTTCAAAACAGTCAGATATTAGTTATTTATGCATTACAGTAACTAATATGACAATTAACACAACTACTGTAAATGCCACAGTTACAAACTATTACTAAGTGATGTACTATTATATATGCATAAATACAATACAGATGTATGACAAAACAGGTATAGTAATACACTGTTGCGACACAAAATGGTGGCATTCAGTGAAGATGCAAGCGGATAAAAAAAGGAACACAGGGCACATCTGATGCTTCTCAACATGTACAGAGTGATGTCCATTTTTTGAGTATTGTACTCTTAAGTACAGGTCATATGGCCATTTAAAAAAAGAGAACTGAATACTGCTGGCACAGAACTGGAACAAACACCAGGATATCTTTTAGTCATAAAATATCCTAATAATGTTAAGATAAAATTGTTACAACAGATATGTAACACTGTTTTCTTAATGCACATGGACAAGTATTGTGCCTTAGTAGAGGCACACAGTTGTCAAGTGTGCCAACTAGTACTTGTTATGTTTGCATACAACATGCTCATAAGAAAAGACAATGACAGAAGAGAGTGACCAGATAGGAATATCTCTTTTGACATTAAAAAGTCTTTCTTAGACATATAAGTGTGTTTTTTTCTAGTGACTGTGAAGACAGCTGGCACCGATTAAAGATCAATGCAACTATTTTCACTGTGTCACTGATCAACACAACAATCTTATACGTCACATTGAGTAAGCATATGCTATTAAATCCTGTGATATGTTACCAATGTAGTAATGAATGTACATCTGTAAGAAAAAATATGATAATGTACCAGAAGTCACTGTGCAACAAAATGGACAGCAAAGGATGTCACATGTTGTGTGACTATTCCTCCGACACATGAAGATTGTCATAATTCTTCAATATCAGTACACATGCATTTTTCAAGTGTCGCGGTAGTCTCTGTTTGAAAGAGCTTGTTGAGTTGTCGCACTCAACCCAGCTAGTTCTGTACCCCAACACAGAAGTGTAATGTCCAGAATGTACAGATTGGCCATAGTGGTAGATCACAGCATGAGTGTCAAACATTGTTTGGTTAACTAAAGTTCTACCAGCTGTGAAATTAGTGATAGGTGTGTCAACTTTGAGCCCACTGTAGTCAAATCTATGCAATACAGGCATAAGATATTGAGATGAAGTCCTGAGATGTATGGACTGAGTACATGTACCTCCACACCTTACACACAAGTGACCACTTTCTGCATTTGTAAACAGCTGCTGGAACTTGACACTTTTAATCTGAGGCACAAACAGAGAAACCCAAAGCATGTCTTCTGTGGTTTCTCACTCTGAATGACCACATAACACACATACATATTTGGTTACATATGATACAGTGAAATATGGATGTATTGGAATCCCCTCTTCATCCAAGCTGCTTATCATTTCCATCATGAACTCACTGGTGTCCTGTTGCATGTTAGCAGCAAATGTACTGCATCTGTCATATGTCCCCAACACCTGTTACAGAGGTGTCATTGACTGTACATTGTTAGCTTGATCAGAAGCCACACTGACAGCCTGATTCAATGCCTTTGATAAAGGAATGTCCTGTGAAGCAGATATTGCCTGCACAAAGTGTGGCAGGTGGAGAAAGACTTGCGTAGCTGAATTAGCATAGCAGTTTACTCTAGTACTGTTATCAAACACTGGGACAACAGCCATACTGACTGACTTCTGACCGACAGCTGGTTCTGCATCAGTATTTGACTTTGTGACCTTCTTACCACTCTGCACAGTTGAATCAGTTGTAGAAACTCATTTTCTTTTGTTGCCAGGTGTAGCTGTGACTGTGGGATGTGAGACAACCTCACACATAGGTAGTGGTATTAGAGACATCTGTGGCTGATATAGAGTACGTAATCTGTTGTACTCGACAATACATCGCTTGTCAGTGCACATCTTCTGAGGTGCGAGTGTTATGATGTGCAACCCAGAAAGACTACGTACATGTGAAAGTGCGACATAGCTCATGCCATATTTGAAAATGTCTGTCCCTATGTCCACCATTGCTGAATCCAAACTCAGGCCCTGAGACTTGTGAATTGAAACAACATATGCAACACATATTGAGAACTGTTTCCTGTTCACATAGATATCCTTAAATACCTGGAACTTAACACAGGTACGATCAATCTGTACAGGCTTTACCATGTCATCAAAGTGGACCAGAAGCATCTCAATAAATGTTTTCTGAACATTGTAAATGAAGTCAATGATGTTACCCATGGCATCATTTACCATGCCACGCTCCACATCAAGATTGTGGTGTAGCATGACACATGCATTCTTACAAACTGTAAGAACAGCTTCCACTCCAGCTGTGCGTGAAACATCTGACTTCAGTTCAGAGAGTCGTTCAGTCATCTTCGCTACCATTTTCTGACTTAGAATGACACCATCAACTGTATCAACAGCATGCAATGTGAGAATCTCTTGATTCTCTCTCTGCAACATGACACTGCTGAACTCAGCACATTTCTTCATTCATGGCATAAGACACACAATGCATGTGCCTATGGAGTACACATCACTGAAAACATCATATGCTGTTTTTATGGATATAGTATCCATTCTGATTCTTCGACCATGTAGCATTGAAACATGTTCTAGTGACAGAGAACCTGTACGAGCTTGATCCAATAGTGCCTTGTAAGCCAGATCACCACTTTGTCGCATGTTCAGACACAGCTCAACATAGGTAAATAACATCCACAGGTTAAAACCTCCAGTGCAGCCTAGTGTATTCTTAGTCTGCTTGACAGTCAGAGCTGCAAAGACATGTTCCACATTAACTGGTGCAAGCTGTAAGAGGACTCCAAATACAACAATGTTTTTACCACCAAATGCATCTCCATAGTCAGTCCCCAAGATCTCCTGTAGATGTAGGTGTATACAGGCAAACATTACATTGGAGACCATACTAATCTCATCAATGATGAGTAATTTCATCTTAGTAAACATAGAACGAAGTTGAGATGCAACCTCAAATGACAGCTTACGATACTCTCCTGCTTTGCCATGCTCATGACTGGCATGCTAGCAACATGAAGAGAAGGTGTAACGTAATTCCACCAATATTGTATGCAGCCAGTCCAGTGGGTGCACTAACAGCAACAGACATTGATGACCCTGTCAGGTTCCATATTTCTGCCACTATAGCCTCTATAAGGAAACTCTTCCCTGTGCTGGGTGAGCCACTAACAAACATCAGCAGTGGCTTGTTGTCAAGACAGTCACATTTCTTGTGTTCATGTAATAATCCATGCCAGACAGCATCAGTGACCTCAGAGTGAACTACACGTTGCTGCTCATTGAGTCTCTCTCTCAACTCAGCTGGGTCAACACTGCAGTGTGTGGCATGTTTCATAGCACTCTCCACTTCTGACATGAGTACTTTTGGGGCATTCAGAGCCAGAGGTTCTCCAAAGATACCTTGTCCTTCTGAACCAAGATTGTCCTGTGAACTGACGGGAGTGTCCTCTTCAAGTAGTTTCAGTGCCTTCTCAAGTTGCTCCTTCTTAGTGTCTAGCCTCTGTGTATATGTGTCTGATTATTCACTTTTGAATGTCTCATAACTGTGATTGAATTCTTCCTCGAATGTATCACAGTCACCTTTTAATTCAGATTCATTCCTCCAGGGTCTAAATAGAAATAGGAGAGCAAAGTAGTAATGCTCTCTGCTCTCAGATGTGCCTAAATGTAACTTAGAGTGGTCAATGAGTCAAGGCTTATGTCTCTTAATGAGACAGCCATCCACTCCTTTAACCTTGTAAATGTCACATGTACAATCAGGTGAGATATCTGTCTTGTAGTCATACCACTTAGCCACCTCAAATAAACACATTTGATCCATGTCTTCATGTCTACGGGGGTAGTACGTGTCAATGAGGTTATTCTTCAAGATATGTCTTGAAGACGGTCTCTTGAGAGCCAGTTTCTCAATCTCAGCATGAGGAATAAGTACGTTTTCATTTCTGTTTGTAGTTTACACTGACAAAATGCATCAGATTTGCCATACAAATGTGTACCAATCAAGCGATCGCTGGCCTCATAAGCACCACATTCTCTGTGCGATAAGATCTTCAACCCCAGTGACCACAACTGAGATGTCAGTGACTTGCTTGAACTGGCAATATCTTCCCAAAGATCTTGAAAGCTAGTCTGTTCATGTTTAGTTATGTATGAAGTGACGTACCGAACCAGAGCCAATGAGTTGTCAGCCACAAACTGAACACTTATGCTCGCTTGCCACATTAGAAGAAGAGTAGAGCTGTAGTTATTGATGTACACCTCATTCTTTTCTCTGTTTAACTCATAAACCCTTTTGGTTGATTTTGCCTTCAAGTGGTGTCGCATAGCTGAAAACAGTTAATTCATGCAACAATCCCCACAGACATGTCTGGGGAATCCGAAACTGCATCTTGTGTACCAATCAGATTTGTTCTTCACTACCAGGTGGCAGTATTTTGCACAAATATGATGTTGAAACTTCTGCACCAACTTCCACAGTGTAGGATTGTTGTACTTGTCCAGAATGCAGCAAGTGATGTACTGCTTAATGAATGCTAGCACTTGTGCTGCTTCATGTTCACCTATGCATGGGGCATACTTAATCCACAGTAACATGTGAATATGAGGAGTGCCTCATGCCTGATATTCCATCCTCCAGAAGTAATGCTCCACAATACCAAGAGGCGGATTGTCCTTTGACAAAATGAAAGTGGGAATGTCATGGAATAGCTTGTGGAAATGCCTTGTCACAGACACAGGGTCAAATGAGCACATTTCTCTAAGAGTCATTGATGAAATGCCCTCTACATCACAATTTGCCCACTTCAACAGTTCTATGACCTCATCTCAGGCATACTTGGCACAAGTGAGTGTGACAAACCATGTGGCTGGACCATAATCTTGCAGCAAGGTCATCACCTCAGATTGCCTGCGATACCAGTATTCTATGGTGTCATGTAGACTTGACAGAATGGAAGCAAAATTCACTTGCACATTTTCATCCTTCTGCTTTAGTTTCTCCAGGAACTGTGCAGCTATTATTCCATCAAGTGGAGTTGTGAGACGAATGGTATGCACAATAGACATAGACAGTATTCTAAGCTCACTCTCCCACAGGAGATGAAACAGGTACTGTACATTGCATCTGAATTTGCCATCCTTACTGAGCACACGGCTAGTACGGTACTCAATACCCTGTACATGCACTTCTCTTTCCACTAGGTGTCCATCTGACCCTTTTGGGAATAAATCTGGGAAACAGCGTGCTTCCAATGTTGCCTCCCAAATGCTAACAGGCACACCTTCACCTATTTCATTTGATAAAGATCAATGTTGTCCCCTACTGGATCTCTGCCATGCAGTGGGTGAATTGTGTACTGTTCATACACATTAACATTTATCTGCACATTGACCTTCTCAATCATTGGTTTTGTGGTTTCCAACAAATCATGTTCAACAGGCACAGTGGTCATGCAATCAATATCAAGGACTGCATAAAAGGGATTGTTGCTCTTTAAATAACTAAGAGCAAGCTTCACCTTCTCTACATTGACAACATCCTGCCAAATGACCTTTGACTTAGTTGGAATACCATTGACAAGAATCACCAAAGTGTTCTCAATAGAGATCGTCTCTACACTTTCCTGCAGAGGAAGTGGAAGATACATAACGGAACCCTTAAGAGATCTAATGAGTTCTTTTTGTGGAACGTTCTGTGTCTTTGTGTTCAGATGTAGAATAGTTTGAAATGGTTTCATAGTCTGAATTAGAATCCATTCAAACATATTCAACGTGGCAATCTCAGCTGGTGTAACATGTGTCTTCATGTTGTTCAAGACTGACCTTGGTGGCAGAATCTTAGCCTTCACTTTGGAGAAACAGTGCTTGCACATCACAATGATTGGGTCTAACTGAAAGTCACACTTCAACAGCAGAAATGCTGACAGTCAAAACCACATGTCATTGTAAGATGACAAGGTTTCCAGGTTCACTGTGACCATTTGTTTTTCGTAACAGAGGTGATCACATGACACACATACAGAGTCAAATTTCTATATTTGCCAACTCAAATTTGGCAATTGATTTCCCAAACTGCTTGAGAATATCTCTTTCTAAGACAGACACAGAATTTCCATTAGCAATTGATGACTGATCAATCACAGTATCTGTCACACTGCTAACACGTTGCAGCTGTTTCAGAAATGTCATGGCACCATGCATGTCACCAGACTGCAGTAACTCATTCAGATGAGTATACTGAGTGACAACTAGATGAACCTTATAGACCTTATACACAAAATTCCACGTGCCTGATTGATGCACTCCCAGCATACACATGTGGTGAAAGACACTGTCAGAAACACCACTATCTAGGCATGTAAGTGAGTGACCCAGATGTTCAGTATGTGGATGGATCTCACAAAGGTCTATACTCTCAAACAGTTTATGCCTGTCTTTATGGTCAGTAATGACAAACAGGTTGATAAAGTGCTCAACTTTGTCAAATGATGATTGCCTCTGTTTGCAAGTCTCATCACATATCCATGACAGACAGTGACGTTTATGAGGCTAAGTAGTTGCCTCACATTCATCATCTGACTCCATTGTAGTGTCATCACACACACTGAGTACATTACACACTTTACCGGACTCATCAATGCACAAGTTGCTGCTCTTTTTTTGTGAGTAATATGACTCGTCCCAGAAATATGCCTCTGAGTGCTGTGTGTGCAGCCACCGTCCTGTGAAAATATCATAGAAATTCTTCAGGTTCAAGACAGGATACCATTGTAACCTCATCTTTATGTCATACATAACTTTCCTGAACTGCTCAAGTACATGTGACATCTTACGCCACAAACGTTGAAGAACAAATAGTACTCTATTAACAAACGTACGTACTTTGAGACGCAATGTCATCAAACTGAGATGACTCTTTATTTTTTTGCGCTCACGTCTCATCATAGCAGCAATAATTCTTTCAATCTTAGCTTTTGAAGCTAGAGATTGGAAATACTTTAGCTTCCTCAGATAAGCATCAGCAGCTATGAATTTATGACACTGCTTAGTACGTGTATTTATGCGTGTCTTTGCAACAGTAGTCTTTCGGGTCACACATCTACACAACTGTTGCTTAGCTACACATTTTTTCCTTGCTGTTGAGAAAGCACATTCTTTTTCTGTGGAGTGATGAACCTCTGAATTCAGTCCTTTACTGTAATGCTGAATCATTTTACATCTTGAATTTCCACCACTGGGTTTAGCATCACTCTTAAGCAACAGTGAACTACTATGATACCTGCTTCATCTCTGCATAGACCTCTGTCTCTGTTTAACATAGAAACATAGAATTTGATGGCAGATAAGGACTGCTTGGCCAACCCAGTATTCCCATTTCCCTACCTAATGGATAAGCTGCAGATCCTAGTTAACCAGCAGCCTACTTCTTCCTACCCAACCCCCTAGAATTGCCTTATGACTGTCCCATGCATGCTTGAGATTCAACCACTGTTTTGACTCCAAACCTCCTCTGGAAGGCTGTTCCAGCCATCCACAACCCTCTCTGTGAAAAAATACTTCCTTACGTTACCTCTGAGCTTCCCCCATCTTCAAATTGTGCCCCTTGTTCTTGCACACCTCTTTTTTTGAAAGATGCTACCCTCTTGGACTTTGTTGATTCCCTTGAGGTACTTGAAAGTTTCTATCATGTCCCCCCTCCCTCCTTTCCTCGAGGCTATACATATTAAGCGCCTTTAGTCTCTCTTCATATGTCTTCTGGTGCAGACCCTGCACCATTTTAGTTGCCCTCCTCTGGACAGCTTCCATCCTGTCTATGTCCTTGCAGAGATTGGGTTTCCAGAACTGCATGCAGTACTCCATATGGGGTCTCACCAGCTATCTGTACAGAGGGATAACAACTTCTCATTTTCTACTGGTGATGCCTCTCCCTATGCAACCCAGTATCCTCCCAGCCCTCCTTATTGCCCTCTCACATTGCTTGACCACCTTTAAGTCATCTGATATGACTACCCCCAGGTCCCTTTCCATTTTTGTGGTTGTTGTTAGTATCTCAACCCCCATTGTGTACTCTTCCCCTAGGTTTTTGTTTCCCAGATGCATTACCTTGCACTTCTTAGCATTGAATCTAAGCTGCCATACATTTGACCATTCCTCTAACCTTGCCAAGTCCCTTCTCATCCTTTCCACCCCACCATGTGCATCAACTCTGTTGCAGATCTGTGTGCCATCTGCAAAGAGACATACTTTTCCTTCTAGTCCCTCTGCAATGTCACTTATAAAGACATTGAAGAGGACCGGTCCTAATACTGAACCCTGCGGTACCCCACTAGTAACCCCCCTTTCTTCAGAGTGGACTCCATTTACTATTAGCCTCTGTGTCCTATTCTCCAGCAAATTCTTTACCCAGGCTATCATCTTGGTACCCACTCCCAGGCTGGCTACCTTATATATTAATCTTTTGTGTGGGACTGTGTCAAATGCTTTGCTAAAGTCTAGGTAGGCCATGTCCACAGCCCCTCCCTGATCTGCTACTTTTGTCACCCAGTCAAAGAAATCTATTAGATTTGCCTGGCATGACCTTCCCACTGTGAATCCATGCTGCCTTGGGTCCTGTGCCCCTCTGGTCTCTAGGTACTTGACAATTCTTTCCTTCAGAAGTGATTCCATCATTTTCCCTATCACTGAGGTTAAACTAACAGGTTTGTAGTTTCCTGCTTCTGCCCTGCTCCCACTTTTGTGAAGGAGAATCACAGCTGCCCTCCTCCAGTCCTCAGGTACCACCCCATCCTCCCATGATTTGTTAAAGTGGGTAGTCAGTGGTGTCACTAGTTCTACCCTTAGTTCTTTTAGAATTCTGGGATGAATCCCATCAGGCCCCATTGCTTTGTCCACCTTCAGTTTTAAGAGTTCTTTCAGAACCCTTTCTTCTGTAAATGGGTTGGTATCAACTTCTGTATCCAGAGTGTTTCTATTGTTTGTTTTAGGTACCGCCCCCTTTCATTTGTAAATACTGAGCAAAAATATTTGTTTAGTGTCTCTGCCTTTTCACAGTCACCCTCTGCCCCCCCCCCTTATTAAGCCTCACTATCCCTCCCTTGGTCTTCCTTCACTCCCTGATGTACCTAAAAAAGGTTTTATCCCCCTTCTTAACTGAGTTGGCTGACTTTTCCTCAGTTTGGGCCTTTGCTATTCTGACTGCCTTTCCCGCTTCCTTTTGCCTTAACTGATACAATTCTCTGTCCTGCTCCTTCTGTGATTCCTAGTACTTCCTGAATGCTTTCTTTATCTCTTGAACCTTCACTTTCACCTCCTTTGAGAACCATATTGGTTTCTTACATCGTTTTGTTTTGTTTATTTGCTTCACACAAAGGCTTGTTACCTCTGTGATGGCAGTTTTTATTACTCCCCATTGTTCTTCCACCCCTCCTTCCTGCCCATTTGCTAATGCATTCTTTAGGCACTGACCCATTTTGGTAAAGTCAGCCCTCCTGAAGTCCAGTACTTTTGCCTTTGTATGGCTTGACTCTATTGCTCTGTTTATTGTGAACCATACTGTTCGATGGTCGCTAGTTCCCAGATGGCTACCCACTTCTACATCAGTGATCCCCTCTTAATCTCCATTTGAGAGAACCAGGTCTAAGATTGCTCCCTCTTGAGTGGGTTCCAATACTAGTTGTCTAAGGCATGCCCCCTGTAGGGCATCTAGAGTAACCCCACTCTTAGAAGTGGCTATTGCAACTGCACTCCAGTTAACATCTGGCATATTCAGATCACCCATCAGCAATAGCTCCCCTTTTTCTGCCATTCTAAGTATACTTTCTATCATTTCCTTGTCCATTTCCTTCCCTTGAGAGGGGGGTCTGTATACAACCCCTGTACAGATTGACGTGCCATTGACTGTCTCCAAATTGACCAACAGTGCTTCTTCTCCTCCTGTTTACCCTTTTGTTCTGTTGCTTTGATTCCTTCCCTTATGTAGAGGGCTACTCCTCCACCTCTTTTACCCTCCCTGTCCCTCCTGTAGATAGTGTATCCTGGTATGTTTACATCCCAGTAATGGTTCTGTGTGTACCATGTTTCTGTGGCTGCCATGATATCCAGATATTCCTCCTCCATTAAGGCCACTAATTCAGTAAGCTTGTTACCCAGACTACGGGCAATGGTACTCATTGCCTCCATTTTTTGATGGCTTTACTTTCTGTAGCACCATCCCCCACTGACCTTTCTACCTTGGTCTTTTTCTCATTTAGTACCTTGTTTTGTATGGGGAGGCTGGTATTTTCCTGCTGCTTATCAGTGCCTCTCCCCTTGACTAGTTTAAAAGCTTGCCAATGAAGCATTTAAACTGATTGCCCAAAAGACTGTTTAGAGGGCATCTTCCCTGTTTGTAAATCCACAGTTGTCTACACCAATCTTACAGAAGTATCAGACACCTGTATAGGAAATGCAGAAAAAAAATAGTTAGTATTTATCTCTTTTGTTTTGTCCTAGCAATACATAGTGTCATGCACTATCCATATCTATACAAGAACAATAAATTCTACAGCCTACTAAACATAGTAGAGATGATAACTGCAGTAAATGAAAACCACTAAAGCAATACACAGTCTTTTAAAATGCCGTACAACATAAGTTTAGTAATAATATGACAATAAATATCTACAGATGTCAAAAATCAAGCATTGGCACAATGTGAAGCATCCACAGCACTGTTTTTCCCTAATAAAAACTGTTTTAACAAAAGTTTCAAAAGTAGTGTAGAACATGCAACACTTTAGCAAAAAATGGTGTCCTGAGCACAACACTGTCACGCAATTTAATGTCGAATGCACGAAAGTGTTGAATGTAGTGTTGCAAAATAGTATTGCTTGCACAAAACTGTTGAATAATAGTGTCATGAGCATGAAAGTGTCGCAAAATTAAATAGCTTAATACCCCATTTAAGACTCAGTCAATCACAGACTAGTGCCTATTTGACTGACAGACGCTGCCACCAATGTATCAGCACATTCATCAGGCCATATTAAGCAACCAATCACAACCACAGAATAGTGAAGGAGAAGTACATAGCAGCCATCTTAAAAAAAGAGACACCCTGCTTCTGACTGTGTAAGTACATCACATTTTCTAAACTATTTTTCTAGCATTATAAAAACTATTAGCAGCACAAAAATAGCATTAAACAAAACATTTTTAATGCTGTATTTGACTATGCTAATCTAATCACCCTATTAGGCTGTTTAAAAAAATTACAACAGTTTAAAATCAGAGTATCAAGCAGTACTTACTAGCACAGATAGAGCTGCAAATGGAGGCAGAAAGCAAGCAGCATGTGTATCATAACAAGAGACACAACCAATCACATGCCTCTCTGAAGCTGTAATTGTTTGAAGTAGCCTATGAAAATGTAGTATTTTCCCACTAAGGAATATTTCTGCATTAGTGGTTGACAGCAACAACAGTCATTTAGTGTACTCATAGTCAGTGCATCCACTGTATTGGTTAGCCATGACAAATCATTAACCAATAACATGTCAAACAACTGTGTTTTGGAACAGCCGAAAAAAACATTGTTTAAGCTGGGAGAGAAATCTTAGTTTCACATTCAGTTGTGGCTAGCCACTGCAGGAGAAACACTGATTTTTTTTTTTAGTAGATCTCTGACCACTTCTCAGTTTAAAACCTAAGAATGACTGAAAACAGCAGATGGACTGTTTGGGTAGTGGGCAGCAGCATAGTAAAGCATGCTTCAGCGTATGCTCAGAGGAGTAATTTTGGCACAGACCTGCAGCTTCCGAATTGCTCTGTTAAGTGGTTTGGCAGAGGTGGCATGAGGTGGGAGCATATCATGCCAACAATGCACCAACTGTTGAGTACTCAAGCTCAGCCAGACATACTGCTGATCCATCTCAGAGGCAATGATTCGGGCACCAAAAGATCAATAGATTTAGTCTCAGAAGCAAAATTGGATCTTGCTTCCATTATGGGTATGCTGCCTACCTGTAAGATCAGTTTTTCTGATATTACAGAGTGTAGGGTCTGACAAGCAGAACAGCACATGTAGCTTCTTGACAGAGCTCACAGAAAGGTAAACATCCAAATATCCGGATACCTGCACATGGCTGGGATGCACACCATACATCACCCTGAAATTAAATATTGTAATGATTGGCTATACCTACCAGATGGTGTGCACTTCTCACATGCTGGCAATTGCCTTTTCCAGGGTGACCTTTGAGATGGGATCCTCACAATCATCTAAAAATATCAGGCTGTTACAGCAGATACAATTGTAAAAAAAAGGCTCTTTTAAGAGCCCCAAAACTTGGTCAAAAATAGAAAAGCTGCACTGATTACACACACAAACAAAAACATGCTATCTTACTGTTACACTACAACTTAAATTCAGATTCATGCAGATGTTCAGAATTGTGCATGCATACATAGTTAATAAACTGTTGTATTTAAATATCGCTATGTTGCTTCAGTATACATCTAAGACATACTGAAACATAGAATTACAAAGACAGTACTATTTTGCCAATGTCATATTATCTAACAATTAGTCTACCAATTAAACATTGTGTCTTATTATAAGTATACAATCACACATATTTACCTGTCTGTTCATCCTTAGGATCACATGTATACAGAGGAGAAAAAATGCACATGTCACAATACAGTGTTGTAACATACTGTTTTATGTCTATTGATTACAACTTTCAAGCTATCAACAACAAAGATCATGAGACTCTGGGCTTTGAGGGAGGTTTGCTGCCTTGTTGAGGCAGCCCAGGCCAAAGGGAATGATAGCATCCTTATGTCTAGCACTAACAGGAAGCTGGATGCGATGTGAAGGTGCATCTACGACTTCATGCGCATGATTTTAAAGTTAAGAACAAGAATACTTCCATGTGCAATAGGAAGTGGAAGCTGTTGTGCCAGCATTTCTACACCCTGAAAAATCGAGAGGAGATACCAGACAATGACGTTTGCTGGTACTACCATGCTTATCAGATGTGGGAGGCTGCTGGGAAGCCAGCTGCGGGGGACAGCCTAACACACCATGAGTAAAGAAACTATCTGTTAGTCAACACAGCATTTTGTTTATCAGAAATAAAAAAAGAAGCTCACTGTTGTGTCAATTATAAAAAGAGTCTGACAAATTCAGCTTTCTGATTGGCTGCAAAGATTTCAACAGCCTAATGTAAATCTTTTATTAACATGCATGTAGAGCTTAGCCATATGCTAACCAAGGTTTAACACTGTTAATAAAATTTTTTTATAGTAATAGCAATAAGGCACTCCCATACATTATGTCAATGATCACTTAATCAATGTTTAGGGGCATGTGGTACTCAGCTACACCTTGTGTCACAGCACACTGCTAGAAGGTGATTAACAGACCATGAACATAAGCCTTGGCCTACTTTGTTGCTTAAATAACATAACACCTCAGGCTGCTAGGTACAAGACCAGAGCCTCAGTGCATCCACAGCCTGATGTGTCACAAGATCCCACCATGCCAGACAGCTTTAAGGCTGCTACTCCCTCAATACTATGTTTTCTTGTAATCCACACTGTTAGAAATAATATCCATTTGTGTGTGACTACAATCACAGTGATGCTCCATTTCCATACATTGCCTCACTATAAGAAAGGCTATCCATTAAAGCTGCACTGCCTGGTGTTGAGTGGGTGGGTATTGACTTGTTGATACCATCAACTCCTAAGTATCATAACTTTGATCTCCCTAAAATCAAGCTGATATTATATTGATATCCATGCCCTTAGTGTTACAATCAGTCAGCAGTCAGGATGCACAACCTCTTCTGTCACCAAAGTGGGTGCATTGCCTGACTGCCAGCCTCAAACTCTTAAGTCATGTAATCCTGCAATACAAAAACTTTAACCGTTGATCTATATGCATGTTTTCCAACTGAGATTCTCTACTCACAATGCACTGTCTGACCTATCTTACAACACATGGTATTAAGCAGATTGTACCATTCAACTCCTAACTTCCTAAAGTACCGATCAACAAGAATCATGAAGCTGTAACATGAATATTTATTAACTGTATTTGTCTGTGCAGCTCTTCTCAGAATACAATACCTTCTCATGGGGGTATGTGGCAGGAGGGGTAGAAAGAGTCAGTCACTGACACTGTACAAGTTGTAACTGTCCCAAACTCATGTGTTGCTTTAACTATATAACTGTACTGTTTATACGCATAGCCTTTGACTCTGATTGGTTACACATGGTGCAGTACCTCTTTTCCTTTTTGGGGGGTCATAACCTATCTGCCACATACCAGCTCCTAACTATCCCAACTAGTGTGTTACTGGTATTATTGACTGTACCTTTTATATGCATAAACTTTGTTTGTCTGTTACTACATAGTCAACATACAGTACCTGTTCCATGAGGAGAAGAGCATTGTGTGTTTCACATCATTCAACTTATTAGTATCCCAAACAATCTGTCACTGCAATCATTGAAATAAAAAATGCTATTTCCATAATGGTTGTTTCTCTGTAGTTCTACACTATTGATGCGCTACCCGAGCCACAGGTTGGTACATTGCCTGACTGACACCAGATCACTCCTAACTTCTGTACAGGCACTGGAACCACAAAGGTTAACCATTAATACTGTTTTTTTTTTTCTTCTTGTCACTGCCCACTCACAATGCACTACCTAACATGCAGTATTAGGAGTGTGCAGCATTCCCAGTATTTACTAAGTAACACCATGCAAATTGTAACTGTCCTAAATAGTGTGTTGCTGAAATCATTCACCTGTACAATCTATTTTTGTAACCTTTGCTTACTGTGAGTATTGTCTCAGGATGCACAAACCATTGTAGATGGGTGGTGGTGGTTGACTATCATAGATAGTATGTTACTACTATCATCTGGTTGTAACATTTAAATCCATGAAATATTTTTTTGTATATGCAGTCATTATACAGCACCTCATCTAGGTGTATCTTAACTGGCAGACTAGACTATAATTGTTCAAATAACTGTCTTTTAAATATGTAAACACAAATATACCACACTTAATAAAAATCATAGCTATCTCTCATTTATAGGTCATCAGAGGCACCCCCAACCATTAAGTGAGATAGTGCCAGCTAAACCAGAGGCTGTGGAGGCCGACCATTCAGACTCTGACAGTGTCATCATTGTCGAGTCAGAAGGTAAGAAAATTCTACCAAAAATTATTAATTATACTTACTGTCACTACTGGATGTCCATTGGACTCTTGATGCTGTGCACCCACTGAGCTGCTGTTACATTGCTGTGTAATGTACTAGGTTTGCTCAGACTGCACTCTGGCAACGCAGAAATTTCTTGTGTATCATCACAGTACATACCTTTACTGACCACATAGAAGTACTAATTGTCCAAGCATATGTACCTCTATAATCAGCAAGCTGTTCTGTAATTGTTGATGTCACCAGTTTTCCTGTGGTTCTCCACTCAAGACACATCATGTGTTAAATGTGTAAATAGATTTGCCTCCTAAAAAGGCAGAATTAGTTATCCCTGGCCCTGAACAATGGAGTGGATGTAGGCAAGGGAAAAAGAGGCAGGGAAGGGGGGAAGAGTTGGGGGCTGGGGAGCTGAGCTGAGGACATGCTAATGAAGGAGAGAGATGAGCAAGGGGACTTCCAAAAGAGGCAGAGCCTCATGACATCATGCAAGGAGAGGGGAGGTTTGATTGGGTGAGGGAAGAGAGAGAGGGGTGAGCAAAGGGGTGTTTAAAAGAGGCAAGCAAGGCAGAGGAAGCTCACAATTTTGCTTCTGTAAATTCAGTTTTACTAGGAAGCACATCGGTTGGCAATTACATAATGTAGCACATCAGAGTGGCACCTGATGTTAATTTTCTGTTAATTGTCTGTTAAATATTCGGTAGTTTTTGAATCAGGGAGAAAGATTTTGGTAGCTGGGGATCCTACAGTGATTTTGTTGGTGAGATGGTTGTTTTGGCACAAGGGGTAAGTAAACAATATAAGGATATATGCTATTGCAGTAACAAATGTCAGATGTTGTCATGGCAGAGTAGTTAAGGCGATAGACTTGAAATCTTTTATAAAGTGGGGCTATGCAGCAATATCACACTGGTCATATTGTCATAAAGTGAAGGAATTCAGTCACAGGGATTAAGCATGCAATTTAGGGCAGTTTCAAAATGTATCGGTTTGGGCTGAGGCATTAGCAAGAAGAATGGACTAGGCTATGCCTGGTAGGAAGCTGCTGGCAACAGGGTTGCTAAAGAGTTTTCATTCAGCCTGCACCATGCAGCAGATTAGTAGTGAAAAATACTAGCGGTTAGGAAAATGTGATTGTGCGCCTCGTGGTGCTCAAGCATAGAACAGGAGTGCTAATGGTTTTGGTAGGCAGACTGTGTGGTCTGAATTTAAGATGGGATGCCTGTAGCAGCATTGCATGTGCAGCAGCCTGGAAAAGTTGTTGGGATGGTAGCGATACCACCAGGTCGTTAGTTCCCATGAAATGTTGGTGGGGCAGTGGGCTGGTTAGCCAAGGGTGTTGGTAGCAGCACCGTGCTCGCAATAGCTAGGACAGCTTGGGATGCTATGGCTACCACATGGACTAAGAGGACCCAGGTAATGCTGGCGGGGTGGGGGGTCGAATAGCTGCCTGTGGGGGGGTGTTGGGAGTTTGAATCTTATTAGGATAAGATGTTTGGTGGAGATGTAAGCATGGTTTTGTGGGATTTACTGTATGTGCTAGCACGGGTGCGTACTCCCTCAGTGAACACATTAGAGGAGGACAGAGGCAGAGTCGGGTTACAGGTGGGAGCTAGAGAGAAGTGGTTGGGAGCAGATAGAGATGCCCAGGTCAGACCAGAAGCTGGTAACTACATTTAAGAATTAAATTGCGGTCCCACAGGGAGCCATAGGTTCAAGTCCTAGAGGTTAAAAAGACAGTTTGGGGATGGGTAGTGGAAGCTGACCTAAAGAGTTGTTTTGGACTGCATTAAGGACACCAGGGGGCAGCGGAAGGTGACGGAGTGTCCGTACAGGATGCCGCAATCAAACAGTTTGTTGCGATTAGGGGTTTTATATCTGCCCACCTTGAGCCCAATGCAGACAGCAATTGTGGGAGGTGGCCAACCCTCCAACCTGATGATAGAGGGTGGGAGCCCTGATCACCAATGTTGATAGGCATGTGGGTGCAGCTCGGGGAATGTTGTCAGTGGCTTGGCAGATGCCATCCTAAGGAAGGCAGGCGACCATGAGGCGGCCACCATCTTAGATAAGGGAGACTTAGATCCTGGTCGGAGATAAGAAATAAGACTCATTAGGGGAGTGGGTAGAGGGATAATTTTAAACAAAAGATCATTAGATGGGGCATTAAACATTGGTAAAGGGCCCAGGCTTCAAGCTGTGCTGGTTCAGTTTGATTCTATAATGGAAATTATTACGGAAGTGCCCATACACTAGAAGAATATATATTAGAACGTTCAAGAGAGAGCGTCTGAATAGAGGGACCATTTGTTGGCCATGCAACGAGAGAAGAGATCCCAGGTTCCGTGATGTTATTTTATAGGAACAATTGAGTGACTGGCAGGCTCTGGGGTACCCAAGTAATGATACGAAAGCTAGACATTCCACGGGATGCCCAGAATAAGCAACAGGACAGGTGAACATGCATAGCTGAGGGCACTAAGGGAAAGAAAAATGAAGAGTGAGAAAAAGGGGGGCGGGGAGGGAACAGGGATAAGACATAAACAGTAGCAGTGCAGCTAGTGCAACAGGGGCAGAGTGATCCACGGAGAGTAGGCCACAATTCCCTTGCTTGGCTGCCATTTTAACAACTTGGTAGGCTGCATGGCAGCCACCATTTTGAGATAGGAATGGGGCTGGTGGGGAGGTGGTGATGGGAATGGGGCGGGCCCAGTGCAGAGGCACGACAACATATAATCATAATAATAATAGTAAATACAATAATACAATAAAAGACCACTACAAATTGGGGGAAGGAGGCCGACATGGTACAGTGGTAGGGGCAGAAATTTGTTATTTGCTACGAGGCAGGGGACAGAATGGTATCAAGGTTATCAGTGTGTCAAGGTGTATGCCAGGGCCCCTGATTGAGATAGAACACTTGCAGCAGGCCATCCCCATTGGTAGGAAGGTTTTAGACACACACAACGGGACCTGGGGGAGGCAACCAATACTGACAGGATTTGTCACCGCCAAGGGACAGAGACAGACATACTACAGATAAATAGAAAGAAAATAGGACAGGAAGAACAAAAGTTTTGGTCAAGGACCATTTGGACTGCAAGGTATTCAACCTGCGATACTCAAGAAAAAATATATATAGAAACAGTTTATTTAGGAATTTCATGGATGGACAGAGATGTGTACTTAAGAACCTGGGGAAGGGGGTCAGGGGGATATTTGAGAGAGAAGTTTGTTGGGCAATATTAACATTTTCAATTATTATTTTCAGCTTCAAAGTTGCAGATCCACATTAGCTGGAGGGATCACCAGTGAAGATAAAGGTTGCAGAGTCTTTATGCACCGTGGTTGGGGGTTGCAACCATGACATGAGATGAATAGGGAGGAATGCTACAGGGGGCAAGAGTGGAAAAGGGGGTCTGAAAAAGGGCACGGTAGGAAGGGTAGCAACTGGGCTCTTAAGGATCCTACAGCCAGGGGCTCAACAGGTCCATTGCCACCACTGGCACTAGTGGCAGAACTGTTGGCTGGGTCTGCCCCAAAACCCGCTACCACCCCTCTGACTCCACAGGCCACCAGGGAGGTGACGGTGCCTCCTGTGGATACAGCAAACACTAGGCCTCAGGGCAGTGGCTTCAATGAGCCCATTAGCACAAAGCATGGACTGGACCATCCCCCCAGCACAGGAAGGAAAGGGCCTCACACCGGAGGGCGTTACTACATTGTGTGTGGAACAGTGGTAAGCAGCTGGGGGAGAATCAGGGGGGGTTTGGGTTGTAAGCAACAGGCAGGCATGTGAGTGGGGGGTATTTAGATGAGCAGGGGGAGTGCAAATGTGGCGGGTGGCCTGCAGGCATTGTGGAAAGGAAGGATTGGGTCAACATGGCAGAGTCCCGTCAGGAAAGATGTGGGGAGGGTGTTAGAGCAGGGTGGGGGTCTTCAGGCCACAGGTTTGGGGAAGACTGGACAGAGCAATCAAGGAACAGAAGTGGAAAAAAGCAGAATGGGGCAGTGCCCTTTTACCCACAAGTGGGGTATTAAAAAAAAACAGCAAAAAAAAACTTTTCTGTAAGTTGGGGGTGTGTTGGAGGGCATCCCAGAAGGGTGTTAATAAGAATTCCATGGGGAGGGGGATAAGGGTACACATGACATGGCGGAAGAGGCAGTAATTTCTTGTAGGGTGCCTCAGGGGATTACGTCTGTATGTCTGGGACTTAGGTGGCAGGTTTTAAGGCCAGGTAGGTGGACAAATTGAAGGTGATAAGGATGGCCACCAGTTTGGGCCAGAACATGCACTCAAGAAAAGAAGTATTCAGGGTGGCACAAGGTAGTGCACATGAGGGCAGTGCAGGTACAGGGCAGCAACCCAGATTCGGACAAGATCCCTCCATGCTGGGAGGGGACTAGGATCCACAGGGTATAGAGGTGACTGGATGCAGCAGACCAAAAAAAAGGAGGGGGTAATCTTTGTCTACTCACTTGCCAGAGTGACTGGGGGCTGGCAGGACAATTAAGTGAGAGCAACCATTTCAGTTATTTCCATTTGTACATGAGCATGGCAAAAGCTACAGGGTGCATATGGCAGTTTAGCGGGACAACTTTAATATTCTTTCCATGCCCAGTGCTAGTAGGCAGCCAGTATGGACATTGGTGGACTGCCAGAGGTGGATGGCTGAGGGCAAAAAAGGAGGGGGGAAGGAAGAGGGAATGATAAAGGCATATGTGGACAAGAAAACCCAACTGAAGGAGAGAAAAGTGGTATCGGTCTACACCGTTACCTACAGGAAACAGAGGAGAAGATGGCACCCAGGTTTTCAAGAAAAAAAAAGGTGAAGAAGAGAAAGAAGGGGAGGGTGATTGGACAACTTGCTCCTGTGGTGTTTGGCCCAGTGGGCCACCTTTAGACATCTACCCAGGGTTAGCCACATGCCCTTACAGTCCAAGGGAAACAGAGTGCGGTGCAGTATATATCCCGTATAATAGGCTAGATGCAAGCTGCAGAAAGTTTAAAAGATGGAAAACCCTAAGCTTTGGGTGGGGGCAGGTCAATCATTTACAGTTGGGTTGCATGGCATAGGAAAAGGAAACGGGATTCAGACTGTTAGCAGAGCATAATTACGGTAATAGTTGGTTGACAAAGTACAATGAGTAAGGGGGGGTAGGGAGTAACACAAGGACCGACTGCCCTTCCGGGGGTGTGATCATATGGTTCCCATGTTTGAAGTTAAGGAAATCATTTGGACACTGGAAATAAGAATGGGGCAGCACCACAGCATAAATATCACGTTGTCTGCCCAGGCACAGCAGCGCAAGATCAAAGGGATTCTCCCGGGCAACCAGGGAATAGGAGCTCAGGCTATGTAGCCATGGAAGAAGTGCAAGCAGGTAAAGGGCAAGTGGGTGTGCAGCAGCCAGCTGGTTCCCACAGGGAAGAATGCTGGGGGGACCCAGGGTCCTTCCTCCCAGCCTTTCCCAGCAAGTTCAGAAGCTGCAGTTACAATATGGGGACCAGTTTGACAAGGGACAGTCAGGAACATGGGATATGGCTAGGTCACGGGCTCCTGGTAACCATGGTGAAGGAAGGATTTTGTATCCTAGGGGTGGTCGTGATGGTAACTTCTCTCTCCCCATATGGAGGAGGCAATGACCGAGGTTGCTGAGAAAAAAGGGGAGGGGAGGAGAAAATAAATAAAATAAATATATATATATATATATATATATATATAGCCTGGGGGGATGGTACTTAAGAAGAGGTCAGATAAGTGACCTGCAGGGGATTCTTCACTCTGCAAAGCTGATGGGCAGGATCAGAGTTAAGTTTACCAGGAAAGGAGTATTGGGGATGCCTTTGGGCATGCGGGCAGTTGTGCCCCTTTCAGGATGTGATTTAAAAAAAAAATGGAAAGAAGGAGGAGGAGGAGTGCACCTACTTGGGGGGGGGGAAGCCCACCATCCATTGCAAGCTGGAGGTGGGCTAGTGGAAAAAGAAAGATGTAGGTGTACAGGAGAGGAGCAGACTGCTGAAGGTGAGCAGCAGTTCTGCTGGGACTGCCGAAGGTGGACAACAGAGAAGAAGAAGGGGCACAGAAAACAGGGAGGGGGAGGGGAAAGGGGGTGGGATAATTTGACTCAGAGGGCCACAGAACAACACCAGACAGATGAGTGGTATGGGTTTACATCCATACTCAAGAAGAGAGAAGAAAACAAAGAGAGCACCCCACCAGCTGTACATCTGGGGGGTGAGAAGCGGAAACCAGAATGAAACTGTGGTTATGAATATTATGGCAGCCCCCCAGCTTTAAGTTGGGGGGCAAGATGGGCAAACAATGAAGAAAATATGGTTTATGGAAATTGTGTATAGTAATGATAATAAGGAACATGATTTGGTAAAATATGATGATGGAAATGTTGTGGAAGTGAACTTTTGTAAGAGAATATAATAAATTAATTGCCAACTGAGCATCCACACAATTGGTAGTCTGTGTTTTCATTGGACAGGTCTCTAGGGACAACTAAAGACTAATACCTGACACAGTACTAATTACCGAGAAAGAATTCTGTAGAAAACAAGTGTCTTTTCACAAAAGAGAGTTTTAGTTGTGTAATTGTCAACAGATAAGTATTTAACACAGGTATAGCCATACTGACTTTGTCACCATTACATAGAAAATCATCAACATGAATGTTTTCATATCTGACTCTCAAGTCAGTATATCATACCAGTGTGTCTGTGTGTGTGGGGGGGGCACGGTGACAGTACCTGATTAGTATCATACAACAGTTAAGAATACAACGTTTACTCTTGAGATTATACTGATATCCATTGACCTTAATTAACACTGTGTGCCCAGTCAGCATACAGTTGCCAAAGATGTAACTGGAAAATCCATAGATAACGTTGTGCACCCCCCAAAATTGTGTAGTTTGTGTGTCACTACAATAAAACTGCGTACTCTTCATATTCATGGCCTCACTTTTTCCAAAAGTCTCCAGTCAGCATAAAACAACTTCTTTGAACAAGGGATAGGGAGGGGGATTGCCTAGCTAATTGCATGCAACTACTAACTCTCCTAATTTATGTGTTCTCATAACCAGGGAGGCACACCATCCATCTCCATATATTTTCTTTTCCTATCACTGTACACTTAGTATTAAAAACCTTATCAGGAGAGGTGGAACATTGCCTTCCTGATGCCATGCAACAACTAAGTGTTCCAACTTGTGTCTTATTCAATCATGAGCCTGTCACTTTGATGTCCATAACCATTGTTTTACTTAGAATATGCACTCTCAATTCAGTTCTTCATATGCAGTGACGCAGTGGGGGGAGGAAACTTTGCTTGTCTGATGCCATGTACCTCTTAACAGTTTTAGCTTGTCTCTAACTGCAACCACAGAGGTACAGCATGACTGTATCTCTACTTTCTGTAACTCTGACTCTGCACTCAGGATGCACTATCTGCCCTGGGTGGGGGAGAAGGACTGTCATTATTTAGTTGATACTGTACAACTCCTAACTCTTTCAATGAATGTGTACTCCAGTGATAGAGGTGAACCTTATAGACCCATAACCTTTGTTTTACTGTCAGTCTCCACTCAGAATACAGTGAACACTGTCTTTTTTTTTTTACGGGGGGGGGAGTGTACATATCCTAGGCAACAACATGTAAGCATAAGCTGGCCCCCAGGTCCCACAACATGATCTTTTGTCATGCTGACTACAACATTAAGTGAAACAAAAGTGCAAATGGAAATGGTAACAAGAATGGAAACACAAGCAGTAACATGAACAGAAACAGTGACACACACATTTCCGTACACGAGAAGGGAAAAGCAAAGGTGTACGTATAACCAAATAGTTACAATAAGAGTAACAGTAACAAAAGGAAAATCCCTGCTTCTATTTAAGAATCTATTTCTCTGTCTTACAGTGGTGGGGGAGACTGGAGCAACATCACGGGCGCATGTCAAGCAGGAGCCTGGCACCAGTGCTGAACATAAGTCTAGCAACATAAACTGACACAAACATAATAGACTGCTGGCAACAGTGTCAGTTGATTTCATTTCATAGTATTTGTTAATACAACAATTACAAGTGAACAGTAGATCTGCACCTCATCTGTTGGGGGGTGGGCTGGGACACTGCCTAGCTGACAACATACAACTAGTAACTGTTCCAAGTT
The DNA here is from genome assembly GCA_016271365.2 of Neoceratodus forsteri. NCBI lineage: Eukaryota > Metazoa > Chordata > Ceratodontiformes > Ceratodontidae > Neoceratodus > Neoceratodus forsteri. The sequence continues at coordinate 805,487,792 of CM028130.1, read as the reverse complement.
GTATATTACTGCAATTATACAGCTGTAACACTTATATCTATACACTTTTTTTATCTGACTGTCCACTGCTGATGCAGTACTTTTTTTTTTGTGCAGGCCCATTGACTGGCTGATGCCATACAATTGTTAACTGTCCTGACTACTGTGTTACTGCAATCTGGAGCTGTACCGTTTATACCCATAGCCTATTTTTCTTGTGAGTCTCCACTCAGCATGCAGTTCCTGCTCTGGGGATGGGGGGCATTGCCTAGCTGATACCATACAACTCCTAACTCTGCAAGCTATGTGTACCTGCAACCATACAGGAACACCATTTATGTCTATTTACTGCCTTTCACAGTTACTTCCCACTCATGATGCACTACCTGTCCCAGGTGTGGGGTGGGGGGGTTGGTACATTGACTAGGTAACACCAGACAACTCCTAACTGTCCCAACTAGCACCTTAGTGCAATCACACAGCTGAGTTGTTCATATCCATAGCCTTTCTTTGCCAGTGAGTCTGCATTTAACATGCAGAACCTGCTATGGTGGGGGGGGCATTGCCTGCCTGATGGCGTGCAATTTGTAACTATCCCAACTATTATGGCACTGCAACCATAGAGCTGTACCATCAATATCCATAACCTTTGTTTACTGTGAGTCTGCAGTCACAATGCAGTATCTCCTCTGCAGACACAAAGGGGGGGATATAATCTAGATGATGACATGTAACCCCTAAATGCCATAACATGTGTCCTCCTACAAACAGAGATATATACCATTAATGTCCCTATCCTTTATTTCATGTACCTATCCACTCAAGATAGACTTCCTGCTGTATGTATTTCTGGCGGTAGGGTGTGGGGCATTCCCTGGCTGACACCATGCAAGTACACACTTTCCTAACTTGTGTGCCCTACAACCACAAAAGTGCACCATTAATGGCTATGGCCCTTCTTTTCCGGTGACTTTCCACTATGGATAAACTATGTGCCTGGGGGAGGCAAGACATTGGTTGTGGGGGTGGCCGTTGCCTAGCTGATGTCATGTAACAATTAACTGTTCTAACTTGTGTGTTATTTAATCATAAAACTGTTACATTAATATCCATACCCTCTGTTTTCCTGACCGTCTGCACCCACGATACAGTACCTCATGTGTGGTGTGGGGGGGGACATTAGCTAGCTGACACCACCCAACTCCTAACTGCATAAGTTGTCTCCTCACACAAACAGAGATGTAAGCCATTAATGTCTAAACCATTTATTTTCTCTGGGTATCCAGTCAAGATACAGTTCCCACTGTGTGTCTCTCTGTGATGGGGGGGGGCATTCCCTGGCTAACGGCATGAAAATCCAAACTTCCCTAATTCTTATGTCCCAACAACCACAAAGGTACACCATTGATGCCTATGTACCTTGTTTTCCTGTCACTCTGCACTGAGGAAACAGTACATGCTGTGCAGGGGGAGGAGGGGAGAGGATATACAACCTGGTCTATGTGGGGGGGCATTCCCTACCTAATGCCATGCAACAACTTACTGTTCCAACTTGTGTGTTAGTTTATCATGAAGCTGTAAAATGAATATCACTAACCTTTTCTTACTGAAGTATGCACTCACAATACAGTACCTCATGTACGGTGGGGGAGAGAGATACTAGCTGAATGATACCAAACAATCCCTAACTCTCATAACTTTCTCCTACTACTAGCAGGGATGTATGTCACTAATTTCCATAACATTTATTTCCTGTGATTCTACACTCAAGATACAGTTGCTGGTCTGTGACTGTGTGATGGGGTGGGGGTATGTGTGGAGGGGTGGGAAATGCATTCCATGCTTGATGGCATACAAGTCCACAGTTTCCTAACTTGTGTGTCCCTCAACCACAAAGGTGCACCATAAATGTCCATGGCCCTTCTTTTCCTGTAACTCTCCACTCATGGAACAGTATGTGCTCGAGGGCACGGAAGCCATATGCAATGGGGGGTATTGCCTACCTCACACCATTACAACGACTAAATCTATTAAGTTGCATATTACTACAATCGTGTAGCTGTAACATTAATATGCATAACCTTTCTTTCCCTAAGAGTATCCAGTAACAATACAATACCTGAGTTGCAGTGGAGCAGGGACAGGTGGGTTGGTGGTGAGAGCCATTGCCTGGCTGATGACATGCAGCTCATAAATGTCCTAAGTGGCCCCCAAAAGCTCCATTGAGAAACACAGTTAATACAAAAACACAAATGTATATTTGACATTGTCAAATGGTAATAGTTTGTTTTTTCTCTTTACAGATCACCCATGTAAAAAGCGGCACACTGTGCACTGCTGCAGTGTTCATAGGGTCGAGCACAAGTTTGACTGTCTCACTAATGAGATAAAAGAGCTCTGTCAAGAGCATACTAGTATTTTAGACTTACAGCACAACAAGTGACAGTCAACCTTGTGCTCAAGCCTGTGGGCACAGCGGCTGGTGCCAGTGCGAACAGCAGCACTGCTTCACCTGTTAACGTAACCAGTCTCCCTGGCCAGTGATGGACGGCTTCCACAGCCACATCCAGTATCTCCCCTCAACCTGGTGCAACAGCTTTCACTTCCCTATGTGCCTCCACATCAATCCAGCTTCCTGCTTGGGCTACCTCAACGAGTCAACTGCACACATCCCTCTATAATACTTAATCTTGCAAATACCTTTATTTTTGAATAACTTTTCTATCTCATTTCTTTTCTTATTAATATTATTTATTTTTTTTACAAAAACTGTATTTTTTCAAAACAAAAAGCAATTTTAAAAATGTAGATAAATAAAACATTTATTTTTATACAGAAAGAAATCTCAGTTAATCATTTATAAAAATGTATATTTTTATATTGCTGTTGACAAAGCATTTATATATTATTTAATATCTCTGTTTTATAGTAACAATTTTGTGACAAATAAATATATGTTTTATAACAAAACAGAGTTTTTCTTGTGCAAGTTAAAAAAAATGTGTATTTATCACAGTTATTGCAATGCTGACTAGTGAGGGTCGGCACTCATAATATAGTACCTCATCTGCATTGGCGGGAGGGTGGAGGAACATTGCGTGGCTAATGCCATGTAACTGCTAACTGTCATACCTTGTGTACTCCTACAAACATGGATCTTTACTGTGAATATCCATATCCTTTATTAACTGTGGATATGCACTCGAGCTATAGTCACTGGTATGTGTTGGTGTGTGATGTCGTGCATTCCCTGGCGGATGGCATATAAGTTCAAACTTTCCTAACTAGTGTGTCCCTATAACCACAAATGTGCACCATTAATGACTATGGAACTTCTTTTCCTCTAACTCTCCACTCAGGATACAGTACATCCCAGGAGGGTTGCGGGTGAAGGGGGTGTGGGGGAAGAGGGGCATTGCCTAGATGGGGGGGCATTGCCTAGCTGATGCCATGCAACAGCTAACTGTTCCAAGTTCTGTGCTATTCATTCATGAAGCTGTAACATGAATATCCATAACCTTTGTTTCTATGAGAGTCTCCACTCACAATACAGTACCTCATCCATGATGAGTGGGGGGGGCATTTCCTTGCTGATACCATACAACTCCTAACTATCATAACTTACATCCTTCTACAAACAGGGATGTGTGCCTTTAATAACCGTACCTTTATTGCCTATAGATATCCACTCAAGACACAGTTCCTTCTGTGTATATGTGTGGGTATGGGGATGGTCATTCCGTGGCTGCTACCATGCAAGTCAACACTTCCCTAACTTGTCTGTCCCTACAACCACAAAGGTGCACCATTAATCTCCATGGGAGTTCTTTTCCTGTAACTCTTCACTCAGGATACAGTACATGTCCGGGGGGGAAGAGGGGCATTGCCTAGATGGAGGGGGGGGTCATTGCCCAGCTAATACCATACAACAAGTAAGTGTTCCAAGTTCAGTGTTATTCAATCATAAGCTGTGAAATGAATAAGCATAACCTTTGTTTCCCCAAGACTCTCCACTCACAATAGAGTACCTCATGTGCAGTGGGAGGCAGGGGGGTGCAGGGGACATTGCCTGGCTGCTGTCATGCAACTGCTAACTGTCGTAACTTGTGTCCTCCTACAAACATGGATCTATACCGTGAATATCCATATCCTTTATTTACTGTGATTTCCACTCAAGCTACTGTTACTGCTATGTGTTGGTGTGGGCTGTGGTGCATTTTCTGGCTGATGGTATATAGGTCCAAACTTTCTGAACTTGTGTGTCCCTACAATGACAAAGGTGCACCATTAAAGTCTATGGGCCTTCTTTTCCTGTAACTGTCCAGGGGGGTTGTGGGAGGGAGGAGGGGTATTGCCTACCTGGGTGGGGGTAAGCGATAATGGTCATGCACATCATGACACACACATAGATTTGTAAGCAATAATCAATAGAAATGCAAGAACAACAGAAACAATAACATTAGTGGAGACACATATCATAACAGTAACGCAAATACAAGTGCAAACAGAAAAACAAATGGGTACGCACACGGTGGCGTACACTGGAACAGTAACGCAAACGGACAAGGAAAGAGAACTGTTAAGCCAACATGTAACAATAACTGGAGTGCACACCCCATGTTTCCCCAGAAGCTCCAATCACAAACACAATTAAACAAAAATGTATGTATAATGATTTCCTCGGAGCAGAAAATGAGCAGCTGAATTACTAAATTGGTAATATCTCAGTAACCGTACAACATAGTGAAAAAAAAAAGTTTTCACACGAGTCATAAGTTTTCTGGCTAGGTTTTCACTAAATGCATATCCCATAGGACTAGCCATCGTCACGATGAAAATTTTGTATCTCGCACTGTTTCCGAGATAAGAGCCCCGAGTAAGAAAAACGATGACACAAAATGAAGGAGAAATGCAAACGGAAATAGAAGGGCGGCTGCCAACAGAAATGGTAATGCGCATGGTGACACTAAGCGAAACACAAACAGAAACAGTAGTGGAGACAGAAATGGTAACAGCAACGCAAACACAAGAGCAAATGGAAACGCGAAGGGTAATGCACACGGTGGCGTACACGGGAATGCTAACGCAAATGGGCACAGAAAGAGAAGTGTAAAGCCTATGTATAGCAATAACTGGAGCACAAACCCAAATTTTCCCCAAAAGCTCCATTGAGAAACATAGTAAAAACAAAGAATGTATGCATAATAATGGGCCTCAGATTAGAAAAAGAGCAGTTGTAATACTAAATTGCTAATATCTCAGTAACTGAATGATGTAGAACAAAAAATAAAATTTCACAGGATTCATGAGCTTCCTGGCTAATGGGCTACTCATTTTTGCTATGAAAATTCTGTATCTAGCACCGTTTCCGAGATACAAGCCCGAAAGGCACAACGGATGCCACCATATTAGTCTATGGGAAAAATGTGTCAACTTCAGAGTACCATAACTTTGCTTCTGTGCAATATTTTTTACCAAACCACCACAAGGCACATCTGGGAGGTGTTGGCTGCCTTCCCTCCAAATTTCAGTCCAACAGACCAAACTGGTCTTTTGCAGCAGGGTGGAAAGAATTCCTGTTATTTTGGCCATAGACTAGAAAAGTAGTGTTGTGATTTGCGAAAGCTTTCACAAAATTTGCGAAAGTGTCGCACAAGTGACACTACTTTGCGACACTACTTTTTCCAAAAATTTGGAAAACATATTTCTGGGGTGTTTAACCCCAAATTAAAGACATGGCTAGCATCCTCAGGGCTCAAATAGGCAAACACAAAAATAATTATGTCCCTAGATGGTCCCAGTTTTAAATGCCAAACATTTCTGTTATCAGTAACTGAAAACAAAATGATGGATTTGCAACACTACTAGGGTCATTTGCGACACTAAAAAGTGCATTTGTGACACTTTCCAACTTTTTGTTAACTTTTCCCATTGACTTATAATGGGAAATTGTTTTTTTGAATAACCTTTGAACCTTTCCATATTTTTTCATGAAATCTTCAAAAGGCACATTGAAGACCCTGGCCGTATGTTCCCTGAAGTTTTTGAACAAGTCGTGCAAACCGTGCAACAAAAGAATGCGCAAAAAAAGTAATTGTGCACATGAAAGTCACTTAATAACTCCTCACCCATATATCCGACCGGTACAAACATTGGCAGATCCCAAGATCTATGGTTATGCCCCATGCCTGCCAAATTTTAGGCAGATCCATTGAACGGTGGCAAAGTTATTAAGGTGCAGAATTTCACCATTTAACCTTAAAAGGGCTATTCAACCCAAACTATAGTAGCACTACCGTACTACCATTATATATATGTGTGTGTATATATATATATATATATATATATATATATGTATATATGTATATATATATATAGATATATGGGATATGTGCTGGGCAGAAGTGGGATATGGAAAATATTCTCACTCCTGCAGAGTGAGCTCTGTATTCTCATGAGTGCTGAAGGCATGCGTGAGAATGTACAGCTCACTCTGCAGGACTGAGAATATTTTTCATATCCCAGGATCTGCACATCATTTGTGCAATTTATGCCACTGGGGTGAGAGCTTTAGGAACATTTGTTTCTGTTTTTGTGTGTTTCTTGCTCATTCTGTGTGTGGTTTCAATGGGTGTGTGTGTGTGTCTGTGTGTCTGTGTTCTAAATGGACTGGTAGCAAGTGATAATAAATAGAACTGAAATTGAATCATTGAAGGGAGTTATAGCAGTGAATGGTGCAAGGATGGATGATGTTATTAGAATTTTAAAAGAAATACATCTCCCCCAAGAGGGTCCTCTTCTATTAATTTGGACTGTGGGGTTGATATTGCCAATGCCCCCAAGATAAATAGCCTAGTAGCTAGTAGACCAGATTTTTTGTCAATTATCTTTTCTGATGATATATTAGCAGATCAAAGGAAAATAATTGGAAGGGATGACTATGTTGAGGAATCTGACCCAACAGGTGACTTAAAGAGAATTCCTAAACATGATCATTTGGCTGGAAAGACACATATGAATCACAAAAAGGGTAAACACAAGAGTAAAAACTGTACAGGCAGTAAAAAAAAGGCTGTAGGTCAAAAAGTAAAATGCTCATAATCCTGTAGAGTAGAGGGAAAAAATATATAAAAAAAATGGGAGCAGAAAAAATTTACAAGCGTCAAAGGAAAAAACTAGTGAGGCTATAAGTAAGTTCTCTGTGACTAAGGCAAGAGCCCATTCTACTAATTTATTACAAAATCATGAAAATCTAAACAAAACTGACCGGATCCATCAGTCAGTACTCATGCCACTGAATACTCCATGGATTAGAATCTTTGGACTCAAAATGGTGAATGAAGATGCCCTACAGGATTTGGTTTATAAATTACTCAGTGAGGAATTGAAGCTAGATATTGCCTCCAGTGATCTTTCCATAGTTAGAAGAAATGTGGAAGCTGATGAGAATTTTTCCACAGATAGTGTGCATGTATATTTGGCTTCTGAAAGATTGACACACTATGTCTGGAGAAATCTCTTGGGTATTCAAAGACTCAAACTTAGTGCAGTGTTATTTGATAAAAAGTCTGAGGTGATTGAGTCTATTAACCAGTATAGGGAGGGATCCTTGAGATGCAATAATGGGACAGATAATGAAGCTGTCACTCATGATTTTGCACCGGTTACCATAAGTCTCTTTGGGCATAGGAAATTGTATGAAGAAACCAATGACAAATTGGCAAGAGCTTTATGTAATTTTTTTGCAAATTCTTTAAACAATAAATTAGGTCATAAAGGTGTGTTAGGAGTATTTAGGCATCCAACCTTGTCGAACGAAAGGCAAATTGATATAATTATCAAGAATTCTGTGATTGCAAGTAGGGTTTGGAAGGTGGCACCAATGCTTGATGCACTTGGTTTGCATTTGGTTGATCTTACTATAGGAGACGGAATTCCATTTTGTTTCTTGTCTCAATCCTGCTCCTGTACGAAATTTACCTTTTTCTGACTTATGAAGTACTTATACAGTCCCAATTTCAAATAGATTCATAGCTATAGCAGGCTATGAGGATTGACTCCCTGGCCCGAGAGTGGAGATTAACCATCTTAAATTGGGGGATCGGGTGGATGACTCCTGGGTGCGTAACAGTGGGAGGTCCTCTTTGGGAAATCTGTCTTCCTTTTCTTTGGAAGAGAGTTCCCTTTTTTTAAATTTCATGGAATATCGTGGGTCTTAGGTTAAAGTTCCAAGATGGGGACTGAATGGATTACAACTGTTCCTTTTATATAATTTGTTTGCAAGAATCCTGGCATAAGCAAGTGGATGACTTAAATATTAATGGCTATACATTGATTCATTCTCCTGGATTTAAGTCTGGAAAGATGGACCATTTATCTTACATACCCTTACATGCATTAGGATGGGGGTTTTGAGTGTGTTAAACAATGTATACTGGATCAGAATTTTGTCGGGATCATTTTATCCATCAATAGAACTTTACTTCTTCTGTTTAACTGTTATATCTCCCCTGTCAAGGATGGAAAGCATTTAAATAATATCTGAGGTAGATTGTTTGACTCGATACAAACATTTCAATTAAAATATCCTAATGCTTTTCTATTAATGATAGGAGAATTTAACACTAGAATTGGTAATTTTGATGGGTTAAATGATAATTCAATTTGGGGTGACATGTTTCTAGACACTCTTAAAGTAAAGAGATTTTCATCTGATTTAAAACACAATTACAGTGGACGTAAACTAATAAAATTTATGAAGGATAACTTGGTATACCCCTTGAATGGTAGAACACAGGGAGATCATTTGGGTTCACAATCTTATTTTACAAAAACTGTTTTTTCAGTAATTGATTTGGCCCTTTGGCAGGATCCTCCCAATTTCTGGGAGGACTTGGTAGCAGTAAATAGAGTGGAAAGTGACCATTTTCCCATCATGTTGCATAAAATGATTAAATTAAAGAATGAGATTTGTTTAATGCCTACTCCAATTATAATTCAATATTCCAGGAAAATTGAATGGTCTTGGGACCTGCAACAGGAGGTCTGGTCTTTGATCACCTCTTTTTTTGATATTTGGGATAATTCTATTATGGATCCTTCACAGATTTATGAAACATTGAAATCTCTCTTTAATATTCTCAAGCCTAATTTATATAGAACTGTAATCAAGTCAAGCCCTCAAGTGACCTCTGGATGGTTCGATTCAGAGTGTAAAATATATAAAAGGCAGTTGTGTAAAATATCTAGAAAATCTAAGGCAAGTGCAGATCAGACCAGTGCTTCCAAACTCAAATTATCAAAAAAAAAATTATAGAAATTTAGTGAAGGAAAAAAATAAATTTTTTAATGAACAACAATGGGGTAGGACGCATGCCACTGTTTTGGGTAATGATAAATCATTGTGGTCCTTAGTTGTCAAGGGCTGCAAGGGGTTGTCTAATGTTTTAGACCATCACATTGAACTAAACAGATGGCTGGAGTTCTATGGTAATATGTTATTATATCTTGACATGGCTTTTTCATGGGCTCCTATAGATATGAATACTATCAAAAATCAATTGATTCCATTTTCAAAATTAGAGGTGCTTAATGGAGTTCAGAATATTAAACCTAATAAGGCTTCGGTTCTTGATAGGATACCAGGGGAAGTCTTCTTGTCCTTATCTAAAGTTTGGGCAAATCACTTGCATCCTTTTTTTCATCAATGTGTTTGTAATAATTATATCGCTTAGTCATGGGCAGGTGCTATGATCTTTCCAATTTATAAAAAGGGCCCAAAGGATGACCCCATGATGTATTGGCCTATAAGTTTGTTGGATACATTGGGCAAAATCTTTGGCCAATTATTACTGGTCAGACTTAGGGATGAGATAGAACTATTAGGGGGCTTGATCCAGCTCGGGCTGGATTTCAGGAAGGTTATTCTACACTCGATAATTGTTTTATACTTTTGCATCTGATTGGAAAGTATGTAACTATAAGGAAACAAAAACTATATGTAGTCTTTGTCAACTACAGCTCAGCATTTGATACAATAAATAGATCAACATTATGGGAAATAATGCTAACTCATGGCACTTCCCCTGTATTGGTTAACAGTATTAGAAATCTTTATTCTAACATGAGAGCTCAGATTCTTTCTGGAAGTGTACTGTCGGGTAGAATTAATACAAACAAAGGGGTCAGACAGGGATGCATTCTAGCACCCACACTTTTTTCTATTTATTTGGATGATTTATTAACTTAATTACAGTCATTACAATCGGATTATCCAAAAATTGGTACTAATATCTGTTCTGCACTTGCTTATGCTGATGATCTTGTTCTATGCTCTCTTCCAGTTTCAGGTCTTCAGAAGAAATTGGATCTTTTGTCAATTGTGTCTTAATCTTTATCATTGAAAATGAATCTTAGTAAAACAAAAGTAATGTTATTTGGTGCTAGAAATAACAGGTACAAGTGGAAACTGATGAATGACTACCTGGAAACAGTTGGGTATATTATATTCTAATAATGGTTCCTGGTGTGGTCATTGCAATCATATACTTTCTAAAATTAATAAGACAGTAGGGTCTTTTGTAAAATTTCACTGTGCCTATGGTGGATACTTTCTTAGACCTCTTTTATCCACCTTACAGGCAAAGTATAATGCTCAATCTTTGTATGGGGTAGACATTTGGGGATTAAAACCTTTTGATCAATTAGAAATTCCTGCTAATAAACTTCTGAGGAAAGTCACTGGCTGTCATAGATCGACTCTGGCCTATTTTCGAAGGGCAGAACTCGGTATCCCCAAATTACAGGCACTCACCCATTCTAGACTTATCAACTTTTTGATCAGGCTAGTAAGATTGCCTAAGGACAGATTGGCCAAGTTATGTCTAATGGAGAAAGAGCTCTGGGCTTTATGCCAACATAGGCAGTCAGTATGACTTTCCTACCTGTACAAATGCCTTGATAAATATTTACTGTCTTTTTTGTTGAAGTACACACATCAGTGTGTGTGTGTGTGTGTGTATCAGTGAGAGCTATAAAATTTACATTAAAAATAAATGAATACAATTTCACAGAGAATTGGATTTGGCACGTATTGCTGCTTCAAAATACTCTAATTGGTACACTCACAGTATTGATAATCACACATATAGATTCTATCTCGATGTTTTGGAAAATCCAGATATTCATAAAACATATACAAGATTCAGGCTTCAATTATTTGAATCTAATGTTAAAAATGCTTTATATAAGAAATCTAGTAATCCTGAGGATACTCTTTACGGTTGTACTCAGGGAGATAGGGAAGATTTGGCCCACACATTTCTGCTGTACCCTTGGTATTCTAAAGTTAGGCACAAGTGACTACATCCACTGATCTCTGTAATAGTGACAACTAGTGACACAGAGCTTATTAAGGTATTCCTCACTTCTGAGGATAAAACTATTATACATTCTGTGAGGAAATGTTCATTCCTAACTAGGAAAATCAGGAAAAAGAAAGTGAGTAATCATTAAAGCATATTCTTATTGGTCGAGTGGTACTTGGTTCTCTCACTGTTGCTCCCCCAACCTCATTTATTTGACTTCTTGCTGCTATTTTGATAGATTGCACAATTTTGAAGATATTTGTACCTTTGAGATTAGTTTTGTATTAAGTGTGTCTTACTGTAAATTTAATTTGTTTTGTGTCCTTGTATGTATTATTTTTTTATATTTTGTATTTTGTGATAATCATTTTTAAAGATTGAACAAATAAAACCAAACTAAAATATGCAGTCTATATATATATATATATATATATATATATATATATATATATCTTTGCAAAAGCTTCATTAATACATCAGTTAGTGTTCTTTCTACACCACAAAAGTGTGAAAATTCAATGTTAGGGTTACCACCCTTACCACTCCACCCCACCAACAGGCATCGGGGTGTGCATTGGGGTCATCAGCCTCTCACCCCATTACATATGTAAAGAAGCTGAGGTGTTGCAGTACAGGAGAATGGGGTGAGAGTTAGGCATGATGAACTCAATGCACACCCCAATACCTGGTGGTAGGGGTGGGGTGGTAGGGGTGGTAACCTTAATGTTGCATTTCCACACTTTTGTCAGTGTGGAAAGATCCCTAACTGATGCATTAATGAAGTTTTTGCAAAGAATTTCTTTTTTTAAAAGTGTAATGTAAGTAGTAATAGAAATGCGCAGCTTGGTGGGAGCACGGAGCCTGAAGGACCTATTTGTGCCCTGTGCTCCCACATAAATATCAGCATGGAGCCATACAGCAGCCCTATAAGGCAAGAAGGCCTAGAAACAGTAATTTTCCCATATCTTGGGTACCATAGGCGGTAGAAAAAAAATTTAAGTGTTGTTGTAATTGTAACAGTGTGCAGTTCTCGAGATCATAAATGACCAAACCCATATCTTGCATCATTTTTGAGATATGTGCACCAAAACACAATGTGAGTGCTAAATCTGAGGGCATAATAGTGGCCTACACACATGAAAATCAGCAATTAGAACAGTAATTCACCAAAATCTCAGGAACCGTACATGCTAGAAAAAAAAATTCAAATTTCAAGGGTTTCAAGGCTTTCTAATCCAGTTCTGTATTTTGCTCCCTAGTGGGGGGCCTAAGAAATTTTCTGGCAAAAAGTCTGTATCTAGAACTGTTTTTGAGATACAGGCCCTGAAAGGCGTCAAGGGTGCCACAATGTTATCCTAGGGGAAAATTTGGAACTTTGGAATGCTGTAGCTCTGACCCTGCTGAATGTTTTGCAGCAAACCACCAAAAGGCACACCTGTGAGACTAGGACTTTTCACCCTGAAATGTTCAGGGTAATACCACAATGCACATGGCAGCAACAAGGTAACAAAGAGAAACCAGCACCGTAATGTTATCCTATGGGGACATTTTCAAATTTCTCAATGCTGGGCATATGGCCATGTTCAATGGTTCAGTACCAAACCACCAAAAGACACACCTGTAGGAGTAGGGCTTTGCACCCTGAAAATTTCAGGTCAATACCACAATGCACATAGCCACAATGAAGTGATAAAGAAAACAACTCCTACAATGTTATCCTATGGGATAATTTGAAATTTTAGAATGCTATAACTAGGGACATGGTGAACATTTTGGAACTAAACCACTGTAAGGCACATCTGTGACACTAGGTCTTGCCACCCTGAAAATTTCAGGCCAATATCACAATCCAGCTTGCCACAATAAAGTGACAAAGAAAACAGCATTTCAGAAAATTTGGTTGTGCAGTATTACTGTGGTCATTTAAAATATGATCACGACACTCCTATTTTTATAATCAGAATACAACCGCTAATGTAAAAAAATAGTGTCACGGTTGTATTTTTTATGGTCATGCATATTGCCGCAGCACTTTGAGTTAGTGTCGCAATCAAAAAATGGCAAAATGGTGAAAGAAAATCTGAAAACCACATTTCCAGACCAGGTGGTGAAAAATGAATGCGAGATTCCTGTTCCTCAAGCCCCAAAATGGTAAACCCAATGGTTGGCGTGTCGAAAAGTGCAGTATTTTTGAGTTATATTGTTTTTTCTCTCTCGCTAACTGAAAACAAGATGGTGGCAGCACAACACTATTTTTGGCAAGCTCAACACTAAAAAATACTGTTGTGACAATTTTCGAGTTGCACATATAAATTTTCCATAGGATATAATGGGGCACTAAAGACGCTATAACTTTTGAATGGAAAAAGATTTTTACAAGAAATCTTCAAAAGGCACATCTGTGACCCAGTACCCATGTAGCCCACCCAATTTGAACCTACTCAGGTGCAGTCTTCAGTACAAAGTGGACATCTAAAGAAAACAGAATGTTGGAATTTTTCATGTTTTTCAGTGCACCACAATTCCATAACCGTACATCCAATTGACATAAAAATTTCCACATCTGGGGACCTACCAAAAATCTTCCTCCATTCCAAATGTCAGGCAAATTGGACAAATGGTTGCAAAGTTATTAAAGTGCCAAATGTGAGGTTTAACATAGAAATGGCTATGCAACTTTGACTATACTGGCACTACTGTGCCACTAATATGTATGTATTTATATATATATATATATATATTCATGGTAAAAAAATACATTTAATGCATCAGTTAGGGTTGTTCCACAGTGACAAAAGTGAGGAAATTCAGTGTTAAGGTTGAAAACCCTAACTCCGCATTCATCCCCCAGCACCACACACACACACACACACACACACACACACACACACACACACACATACAAGTGGGGTGGAGGACCAAGGCAACATGACCAATCACAGACAACCAGCAGCAGGTGACAGAAATAAAATACAACTGTCTAAATGTAGTACAAGACATCCCCACCCACCTGACCAGGTACTGCATGCTCAGTGGAGATCCACAGCAAGACTGAGACCAAGTACACCAAAAATACACATCACTGATTGCAGGTGCACACAACGTACCACACTTACAAGTTGCATGGCCTTACCTAGTGATGCACCACACCCCACCACACCTGGAAATGTTCCCCAAGTATAGAGCCACAGAAAAAAATAAGGAGTTGGACATGTTTAGTATATGTGTGGTTGATTTCAGGTATACAAAACTTCCCACTGTTAGGCAATGGAGGCCCTTAGTGATACAATGCCCCACCACTGAGACCAAATACTGAATGCTTACCAAACAACCCCAGTGAAGATGAACCCATGAACATCAATACTGTTAGTCCATGATTACAGCTTTGCAAAGGTTTGCACAGTTACAACTTGCACAGTCTGAGATAGAGAATGACCTCCCTCATGTCCTACTATGCTTCGTCCATCATGACTGCAAAGCTACAGATAAAGAAACTCTATTTACCTCTATGGTTCATCTCCCTGTTTGCTGGTGTTGTTTAGTTATCACAGTTATCAGTACTGTGGCATTACGTACATAATGGCCTGCCACACCCAAACGCCACATACTACATCCACAGTGGAGACCGACAGCAAAAAAAATAGAGGATGTGTACATACATGGTGCACCTCACTCATTGCAAGGATTCTCAGCTTAGCACTATTTTGATTTGTGTGGCGTCAGACAGCCAATTCTATTCTCTTCACCATGCACTGCATCTCCTGTAGAGAGCAATAGGAAAAGTGAGTCTATTGACATCCATGATACACCTCTGTCATTGAAGATACAGTTATGTTAGCATGTTAATAAGTTGTGTTAATTCAGCCAGTTAATTACACACCCTAACAGAGAGACCAGTTACTGCATTTTGAGTATAGAAATGCCATTTAAAGTAAGTCCATGGACATCAACAGCACACCTACATCACAAACACTGTATATGTCTTAACACCATTGGGAGTTGCACAACCTTGTACAAGCAATAGCTCCACCGTGCCTCCAGATCAAGTTATGCATCTTGAATGGACAGACACAGAAAACCCAGTACAATGCAGATGAGAAACAGAAATGCAACATTTCTTGTATTTTGATACTGGATGTGTCTTTTACTACATTTACATAGTTGTATTTATTTCTGTCTACTCCAAAGTGTACAAACTTGCACATACAGTAGGTGCAAACAGAGAGTTCCACTGTTGATGTCCAGTTAGGGTGCAGTATCATGTCTGTTGGGGTGTGGTGCATCGCTAGGTAAGGCCATGCAACTCATAAGTGTGGTACGTTGTGTGCACCCACAATCAGGGATGTGTACTTTTGGTGTACATGGCCTCAGTTTTGCTGTGGATCTCCACTGAGCATGCAGTACCTGGTCAGATGGGTGGAGATGTCTTGTACTACATTTGGACAGTTGTATTTTATTTCTGTCACCTGTTGCAGATTGTCTGTGATTGGTCATGTTGCCTTGGTCCTCCCCTCAACTTGCGTGTGTGTGTGTCTGTATGTGTGTGTGTGAGTGGTGCTGGGGGGATGAATGCAGAGTTAGAGTTTTCAACCCTAACACCAAATTTCCTCACATTTGTCGCTGTGGAACAACTCTAACTGATGCATTAAACATATTTTTTTGCCATGAATTTCCTTCTTTTTGAGAATGAAAAGTACAAATAGTACATGCAATGTTGTAGTGGTAGCACCAGACACACATAGAAAAATACACACACATGCAAGAACACAGTAAGTCATGTAGAAGTATGATGTCTTCTAATGAGTGAGATAACCACCACCTCATGCATATGAATTTGAGCTGTCAATAACTGCTGATATGTACTTTTGTGTTAGGTTGTGTGGTACTTAGCATTCGTATGTTAATCTTGAAATAATCTCTTGACAGCACATCATCAACCTGAACACGCTCTGAACAACAGTATCATGCATGATGAACATTGTATTCACATGCATAAAGGTATTTCAGCTTTTTTGTTGTGCTACACTTGCCATACCTATCCACATGACACATTATCTGCTAGTCCTGCTCGCAAAAGTGTCATGCTGGATATACTGTTACTATTGCGAGATAATATTAAATGCTGGTACTGTCTTTCAGACAATATACAGATATGACTGTGCATACCTAACATGGTTTTTGTCTAATGTCATTGCACACACATTGTTAAACATACTCAATGGGTGACAATGTGGTTTACTCATAGAAGTTATTATGAACACTGAATACGTAACAACTTTAGAGTTTAGACAAATGATGCCCTGTTTCATTCATGTGTGTTTCAAATTGTATAGACATGTGAAAAACCTGTTACTGCATTGAGTTGTCTTGTACTAACAATTGTTATGAGACACAAGATAATTTTATTTTATCTATGCGAAGATCATGCACTGCAAAAACATAATGTTTGTGTGTTGCATTGTATTAATCTCTACATAAGTAACACAGGTTTTTGTTCTATTGCAGTTAGCATTCATATTGTACACAACCAATTATTTGGCTGAAATCTGAGCACAAATGCCCTGTGGTCACATAAGGTGAAATGTGCATTTGGATTTCTATGAACTTGTGCGTAGGTTTTAGATCCTCAACTTTTGTAACACTAAAGATTGTCGTGAAAGACAAAAAAGTATATGGTAAGACTTTGGCTGTGAAAGCCTTGTACTCACACCAGGTCATGTATATGCGCTGACACAGTATCAACCTGTGGATTACTGTTTATGTTACTATTACGTAACAGTTACTGTACTATTGTGCAGCACAGAAAATAATTTGATGGGAGTATGGTGCTACAAGATTCACACTTCCACCGTCTGTGCAATGTGTATTTGATACTGTATCAGGAAGTACATTGCTTTTATTGTTTCTTTTCATCTTACACTTATCATAGGTATATCACAGAGGAAAACATGCATCAGTGGGACATACCTGTTAGAGTACCGCTGAGACCACATTATTCATGTGCATGTAAGATTGTGTCGACAAGTAGATATCTATTAGAATTATTTCTTCTCTTGTTATTCACATTAGCATGCCACATACTAAATTATCTGGTAGTGCTGTTTCACACAGTATCATTTTGCACTTACTACTACTATTGTTGTAGAACATAAAATGAGACACTGTCTTTCTCACTACCACTCTTACATATCTACATATGTTGCATGCTCTTCTTCTGTACCTTCACTAGACACACATTGTGGACATGAGTGCATACATATTAATGTTCCTTTCTGAATGTATAAATAATAATGCAATCTATGTGACACATTAACAATGGGCACCTGTTATCCCTTTTAACCTGAAACTGCATGCACAATACCCTTGGTTAACAAAAGAAGTAGAAGGAATGTTCTCTTTTGCTGTATCTAATAATAAGCAATATCCCCACAACCTAATAATAGTACAACACAAAGTATTTTTTAGCAAAAATATTTATTGCAACTATTCTTAACAATTTTGTAAAATACAAAAATAAAGATCATGATTAACTGAACTCTCAGGTGAAAAAAATTGTTTTTCTATATAAAAATATTACCTGATTCAAAACACAGAAAAAAACAAGTATGAAAACCATATGCATTTGTATAAAACCCCTAATATACGTAACTAAATAGTGTTTAAAAAATATATTTTTTCGATGAAAAATAAATAGTGATAAATAAATGCAACAAAAGGATTGACAAAAAAAGCATGAAATATATAGAATATGTACACCTATTTAAGAGAGGTGTGTTGCTGCTTGAGGTAGCCCAACCCAGAAGTTGGACTCAAATGTGGAGGCGCAGAAGTGGAAGCTGTTGCACCTCAGAGAGGAGACACCACTGCAGCTGTGGAGCCTGTTCTTTGTG
The DNA here is from genome assembly GCA_016271365.2 of Neoceratodus forsteri. Classification (NCBI taxonomy): domain Eukaryota; kingdom Metazoa; phylum Chordata; order Ceratodontiformes; family Ceratodontidae; genus Neoceratodus; species Neoceratodus forsteri. The sequence goes on along the minus strand of CM028130.1, from coordinate 805,469,557 downwards.
GATCAGGGAGGCTAGATGACACTGGTGCAGGTGAAGTAGTGCTGCTGGGTACACTGACACTTGCTGCTGTGTCCACAAGCTCCAGAACAAGGTTGGCAGTCTTCTGCTGAGCTGTCAGGAGGGACAGCAATTTCTCCTGCCCCTTCCACAGCACAGCATTGTCTTGTATGAGACTGTCAACCTTGCGTTCGAGCCTGCAGTAATAACGGCAGTGACCAGTGCATCGTTTCTTGTGAGGCCAACCTGTAAAGAGAGAAAAAACATATATTGAAATGTGATTCTCAAAATTGTGATTCTCTGCCTGTCTTAAATCTCAACAGATTTTTCTCCTAGAAATATTGTAAATGCATCTAGATGGTATTGTCAGGAACATATAGGAATGTGATTCTAATGAGAAATTCTCTCTTGTCAGTCATGGCATAATATTTGTGAACTGTGGCATATTCTTTAAAGATAAGTTTGGTGTATATATATCTATGGTACAAGTCCTAGAGTACCGTTATATCTCAGTTAGTCTTTGGCAGTCTTCACTAATTCATTGTTATCTTATTATCAGCAAGACAGTAACATGTACAATAAGACAACTTGTTTGATTGTCTAAAAACAACTGAAGTGCCACATCCACATCTAGACTATTTGTTGCAATGTGCATGACAGTAATAGTGTCCCCTGTAGGCCAACACTGCCATATCAGTCATGTTATGTTCAGTTTATCTTCTTATTCATAATTGCTGAAACAGAAAGACATGTCATATAGTCTTACATTTTTTGCATTTTTTGAGAAAGTTAAGCATGTTTTGCCGCTGTTACATACATGTTTGAAGTAAAGTTTTCTATTTAATAAGCCAACATCTGATTAGTATCAGCAACTGATTTGTAAAAATATGACCTGTTCACATCACGTAAAGAAACACAGTGTCTAAGTAATAAATATTTAATAAAGCATGTATATGTTTTTATTTACTAGAAAGTTCTGTTCATGTTAATATTGCACATTATTAAAAGGTTCAGACAAATGGAGCTTTCCGATTTGCTGTGAACATTCCAACAGCCATATGTTAATCTTTTATTAACATACAGGTAGAGATTAATCATATGCTGTACAAGGTTTAGGACTATTTAAAGAAACCTTTTATTATAATAGCAAGAAGGCACTCCAAGGGGGTACTGTTAATAGTCAGTAAATCACCCTCTAGGGGAATGTAGCACTCAGCTACAGCTCATGCCACATAACTCCCCTAGAGGGCGATTTACAAACCATTCACATAACCCTTGGTCATGTCTTATTACTTAATTGTAGTAAAACTATCACAAGATAAATGTATGGATTAAGCATTGTTAAATAGTTTCATTTCACCTGACTATGAGCAATGCAGCAGCAATGGATTTATCATAGGAACACCCACAGTGGAGTATGTAAATGAGTTGTGCATGGCAGAACAGTCTTGCGACATACAAAACCCAGTGATGTATCCCAGTGTGATATTCAAAATGACAATTACCACTGCATTATTCAGAATGAAGCGGTGTGTACCAATAATGTGTGTGCCATACATAAGTGGCACGTGAGCATGCATATTTATGACTTCCCATTTTTCTGTCAGGGATGTGTGGCCTATATGCAGGTACACACTCACCTTGCACTGTGGGGTTGGGGGGTGCAAAGATCCACTATAACAAAACAGTAACAAGATCTAGCAAGCTACAGGTGAGTCAACATTTTGCAGCATGTAAGATGACACCCATCATCTGTGGATGGCAAGTAGATCATGATTCATTACCATCATTCCCCCATGCCATGATTGATCACAGTCTTAGTATATGCAAGGTAGCTGTGTTAGTACAGTGGGCTCCACCCATTCAACTGATAACTCACTTTGAATATGTTGAATAGCCATGATGTTCCAGTGGACCCTACTACATTGCTGATCACAAATTTTCAATATGTAAATAGAGTTCTTGGTCCACTAGACTCTACCCCCTCATCCGATCATGGTCATAATGACATACATGCATGCAGCAACAGTCCACTGCAGTCTACCCCCTTGGACAGCCATTAGGCTAATTAACTAGAACCAGTCAGTGTTGGTTCAGTAGACCTGCTATCATGGCCTGTGGTGGTCTTTGTAAATGATAAATTCCCTCTTGCTACAGCAGTACTACCCTTACCATGTACTCACTGAGACCCAACACCCCATTCCTCACCCTAGCCTAATCAGGAACAGGTGACAGTCCTACAGCCAGACGCCTCCCACCCACCCATGAACTAACAGCACACAGTACAGCTGCATGGCTATTAATACACAATGTGAGCCAATGAACGTGCATAACATAGTGTTCAACAGAATCCGAAAATGTGAATGGTTCATCCACATAGCGAGACTGTGTAGTACAGTACTGTCTGCATGCCCATTACCCCATTCCTTACAGAGAAATAGCCATACCGGGTGTAACATTAGCTGAAAACCAGCATTTGTCTGGCTGTCCTATGGGTCACAAGGTCCTGCATATCTCTGAAAGTCGGTGAGCGGGTGGGGGATTGGGTGCGTGTTGGCGGCTATGAGTGTTAAAGTGGGGAATATCGTACTGTAGTATCACCAGAGATTATATCATTTACAAAACCCAAAATTGGAATTGGAAGCAGGTACAGTGGGCCAACATGCACTGTAATAACTTCATTACGCTTGCAATTGGGGTGATGGGTGTTATGGTACGCTGTATCAACAGTGAATGTTTAACATCACAATTACTGTGGTTGTACATTGTGGTGCATTGCTACTGAGGAAATGAGGCATTGGTCACCAACACCTACTGCCTGGCAGTCTGGCAGGTGCAAGTTGCCAAGGATCAGTGGATCTGCATGCAAATGACACATGAGCACATGCAAATGTCGCCATGTTCACCTTTGGTGCATTCTGACCCATTTGCTCATCTATTGCTGAACATTGTGTTCCATGTGCCAAGTGCAGCTGCAGTTCTGCTGGTGCTGTTGCATCCCTCTGTTTGTTGATCACCACTTTTGCTGAGTCAGTGTCAGTGTGCCTTGTACAGTGACAGTGTGGCATGACCAGTTCAGGATCCGTCTTCGTGATATTCAATAGCACTGATCCATGATGCAGCACTGTTGAATATTACCCAAACCATGCAACAGCACAGTTCAGTTATGCTCAAGGCCCCTGGAATTCTGCAGTTCTGCAGTTGCGGAATTTGCCACAGAATTTGCCTCATGCCGCAGAATATATATAGTGCCACAGAATTAATTGTTTTTGGTGAATTTTCATATAAATATACTGTTTTTCCAGTGTCAGGCTTTCTTTCCCACCTCGTTTATCCTGAAGCCCCTCCCCTATGCTCAGCATATGATGTCATCGATGACATCACATCATATTTAGCCAATGCCAGGACTGCATTCTGCCAGAGAAATGAATAAATCATGCAACAGAAATCAGAAAATGCTGCGGCAGAAGTCAAGGAGCCCTGCCGCAGAAATCAGAAAATTCTGCCGCAGAACACCAGGGGCCCCGGTTATGCTTTACCCAGCTAACACCCCAGGCTAGAACATTTCTTAATATCACAAGCCCCACAGTCTATTTTTTAATATTTTTAAAAAATCCAACAGTTAACCTTTATGTGTTGCAGTACTGCAGAGCTATAGAAACAGAAATAGTTTATTTATAGTCTGTATATGTCAAAAATTGTTGTCACACTAAAAGTTTGCAAAATAACAGTTTGAATACTCATCTAAGTATTTGTACCATGTAAAACAGATGTGATACGGTGCTGTCACAGATAAATAAATTCTATATGTGAACTATGCACAGTTAGTCTTGAGTTATATTGATTTATTTAAGATACACTTTCAGATTGTTTGTTCTAGTAATCTAGTTAGCAGTACATCTTCTGTGAATATTTCTTATTATTATACTTAAGGCTCAGCACTGGCCCCAGGCTTCTTCACCTGCACAGCTGGTACTGTGACTGCCTCCATGGCCACTGTAAAATTACTAAGTGCAGAATGTAAAAGCAGTAATTTCAAAATGTTAATCTATAACAATGCTTTTATTGCCTAACATATGTTTCATATTGTCTCATAGTGATATTCAACCATTAACCACAGTTCTTTATGTGGCAGCTTACAACATGCATAAACAAATATCCTTCAAAATTGCCAACATTGTCAATGTTCCGTTACAATCCAGACAATTAACATAGATAACATATCGTAGTACTAGTATAAATAAACACATAGTACAATGTTTTATTCCTATGCTTCATTCAATTAACATAGCACAGAGAAAAAAGAACTACAAAGAACAATCATAACATGTTTCTATGGTACTGTTTCTAAATCGTGTCTCCTTCTTGAGATGCAGAGCTGTCTTGACAATAGAATACGTAAACAGGCTAACTTGTCATCAATCTTAGCCTGGTGTACTTTTCTATATATAAACGTTCTTCTCCATTCAGCAACCACAGTAACTAAATGTAGTGTGCACAAACAAACATTGTACCCATAACTGTAACTTTGTAATAATATTTGATTAGCAGTATTGAGTAGTATTATCAGCAGTTACACAGCTCTGTACTGGCACTCTTCAGAACTTGAAGCAGCAACATACCAACTAAGAATTTTAGTACAGTTTTACATTGCTCAAACTTAAAACTTCAAGTGTCTGTTACATGACTATACAGTGCAAAAAGGTGATGCCTTGTGGCCAGGTGACAACCTTGGGAAAAGCATCTGTTATGCTTGTTAGCATAACAGAAACACTGTAGAACTCCACTCTCAAGGCTTACCATGGTGCTCTACAACCACTAGAGTTCATAGCTGCATGGTCATCATCCATCCCCTCACTCATAGTTCTGTATGTGATATGAGACTGTGCCTTGGCAGTGAGAGTTATATTAAAACTCTATATAACTCACCAATGCAACAAAAACAGGCTGCTTACATAATATAAGAAACATGTAGTACAAGAAGTAGTGGCATGCTAGGTGTGATATTTAGCCTGCGTCAGAGTGTAGCAGGTGCCTAGTCACAGCACAAGAGACATATTGTAGGGCATATCCTGTTCAATATGCAATGGTGCTGCAACATGGGCAGCACAGTTAGAAATGGAACAGGTGCCACCTGCATCACGTATCATGCACTGGCACTGTACCAGTGGAGGCAGTATAGCGCAGTGGTCTAAGGCTCTGAGCTGCAAATTTGGTGACATCCAGCAGACCTGACCTGGGTTTGAATCCCACAGCTTCCACTTGCATACTGTGTGACCCTGAGCAAGTCACTTAACCTCCTTGTGCTCCCAGGTCGCTTCTGTAAAAAAGCTTTCAGCTTAGTGTGCTATACCTGGTTAAAAAACTAAATAAAAAAAAAGAAAGTGTCAAATGAGTACCAGGTTGATTCACAAGTGCAAGTGCAATTGCACTAGGTGCAGTGACTACGACATTCAACAGTCCTTATGCAAATTGGGCAGTTATGCATGGAAATTTCAAACACAGTTTTAACAATTTTATTTTTCACCCCATTTACATGCATGTACAGCTATCGACAGTGACTTGCGTCAACCGCCCTACCAACCTGCAGCCATTGATGAGCGACACCCCCCTGTAGTTTGGCATTGCAGCACCACAACAATCGACCATGGATGTTGAGAAAGTTAATTCACTGCCTGGCAGTGTAGTAAAATAGCTCAAAACCCTGATCATGGTGTTTCTAAATTCTATTATCCCTGGCGGTCTACGGGTATCATACTCGGTACTCATCCACTCACTCCCACCACCCTGCACACTCCATACCACTATCACAGATGGACAACAGCTACCCAACCACACGTGGACTGGAGACCAGCTAACTGTCAAGGCATAGTAGGGTAGCACACTCATTGTTCCACAGCATGGCCAAAAAAGGGTGTACAGCTTACACTGTACCAAACAGTTATGTTATCTGAATGTGAATGTGAATGTGGTGTCAGCGTGGCTCAGTTGGTAGCACATCCGCCTCTGGACCAGAAGGTCTTGGGTTCTCGTCCCACACCGGGATTGGACTTGCACTTAAAAATCGCTGGCATCTGAGTGCAGTATTGGGGGGTGCTGTACTGCTGGGGTGTGCCGTCCTTCGGATGAGACGTTAAACCGAGGTCCCTTCTGCCCATCCTGGTGTTGTCCTGTTGGGTGTCCAGGTGGAAGTAAAATAACCCAGGGCACTATTCGCAAAGAGTAGGGAACATTCCCGGTGTTCTGGCCAACATTCCCCTTCCCATAAACCGGTTCTTGCAATTATCCAGGCTGTGTGTGGGTGATGATGTGCGATATGGCTGCCACCACACATTCAGTCACTTCACTACCAGTCTAGCATTGCTTGTAAAGTGCTTTGGATGTATGAAAAGCGGTATATAAATGCAGATTCTTCTTCTGAATCTTTCAGATATCTTTAGTGTGTTGTACAAAACAGGTTGCATACCATTTGCCTCACACTATGTAAAAATGAGTGTGCAAACCTACTGTATACTGTGAGTCAATCGCCGGACAGCTGTCGTACAAGTGAGAACCTGCTGCTTGCTACTAAGTGGGTAGGATGAGAACGTTAGTGTGACTGAGTGGATGGTTATTGTGGGGTGTGCCAGAGTGCCACCAATGATTGCTCAATTTGCAAAACCTGCAATTATGGTTGCCAGCAGCTCCAGTAGAACAACATAAATACAGAATACTTCACAAACACTATAATTGTGCTGCATTTTTCTCAGTAGGCCACCTAAGATATGGTAATTCTTACTATGTACACAATCAAACTGGGCAGCAGGTCCATTGGAGCATAAGCAATATATTTACTGTTACAAAACCCTCAAGCAGGTGCTGGGTGCATGACACTGATGGATCATCAAAGCACTGCTCACTGGCCACCTGCAGGTCATGCCCAATGTAATGCACTGTACAATACAGCAGCTCACCTGTGGATAGGCATCCCTTGATCTTTTTATTATTTTTTCGTGATCAACTTTCAGCAGTGTGCGCTTGATGTTGAGATTGTGGCAACATATGGTAAGCACATTCCAGGCTGAATATCAGGATCTGCTAAATATACACTGGTTGACCTCCCCATTTGAGTAGCATATACTATTGGGCCACCCCCTCTCACATCATGATTAACACACACAAAATTCTCTTTAGTATGTCATGCTTGGGCATATCAGTGGGTTTCACATACCACAACAGTATTTCACCATGCAAAAAAACTTTGAACATACCACCCAAAAGTATCCAATATAATTTTTCTATTATTGACTTACCATCTGACTCAACAATTATGACACTATCTGTGTCAGAATGAGCAGCCTCCACAGCTTCCAGTTGTGCTGGTACTACCTCTGCGGGGCATGGAGGTTGCCTAAGACAATCTGCAAATAAAAGATAAAAAATAGATGTACTAAGTATTTAGTTTCTATGTTCACTTGTTTCACAGCACTTTTTCTAAGCAATTAGCTTGTTTCTGGTAACTGACATTCTGCTCTGTCAACTATTGCACAGTCATTACACACCCATACGAGATAAGCAGTTTGTACTAATTAATATTTGATCTACATTAGATAACTAATTAACGCAGTATTTCAATACTTAGTACTTATACAGTGCCAACTATGAAATACCATTGTTCTTGAATGAAAAAGATACTGCATAGTCACTCCCCACTAGTATGTCACAACAGTTATACATTTTGATAGTAGAAGTACATTATTACAGTCAAAATCTGGCTGAGACACAGTGATTATCACATTCAAGAGTGGAATTTGAATGTTACATCATTCCCCCCATCCGCCAAACATACACACAGTCTGCTAAACCCACAGTGGCAGTATGCTGTGAGTCAAGACACCATTAATTGCATAATTGTCATGAGAGAATCAGTGAATATACATATATGTGTGTGTATATATATATATATATATATATAGAGAGAGAGAGAGAAAGAGAGAATTTCAAGAAAAATGTTAATACTTATTTCATTACACTGCAAACAATAGTTTGCTCCTTAACAGTAAAAGCAAAACAAAAGACACAAACAATAATATGTCTGGTGACCTACACAATATTCAATTGGTCCACAATGCTGAGACTTGACTTGTGGCGTCATGCCGTGATAATACCATGGCTACAACAACAAAGTAATCAATCACATAAATACTTCTTTATATCATTTATGTGGCAGTACTATTATGTCATTGTATCACTGAGAATTTTTTTTGCATAACTTACGTTGTGTGAGGCGTTGCCCTGCAGCTGGCTTGCCTGCTGCCTCCCACAGCTCATATGCAAGGTAGTACCAGCACTTGTCATTCTCTGGTATCTGCTTTCTGTGCCTCAGGATGTAAAATCACTGGCACAACAGCTTCCACTTCTTCTTCAGTTGTACAACGGTTTTGTTTTTTACTTTACAGACAATGTAAAGAAATGAATTTATGCACCTCCACATTGCGTCCAACTTCTAATTAGTGCTTCACATTAAACTGTGAGCACTACCTCTCACCTGGACTGCCTCAAGCACTGAACACACTTCTCTTAAGGTCCACTGTTTCATTTTAGCATGTGTCTTCTGCAATAAATGCACAAAAAAAAAACAGTACATCACTGCCATGTCTCAGAACATATCTATGTCTATCTATTCTGTCAACTATTCTGCTTAGAAAATAGCAACAGCTGTATTTTGAAAATTCTGTGTTCATTATAAGAAATATTCTCATTCAGGAATAGCAATTTTTGTATATCAATACACTGACAACATAGACAACTCTGTGTTCTGGCATGCTATGTTTCACTAATAAGACATACAATGGGTTGAATCCTGGTACATTAATAGTCTACCTTAGCATGGTTTGAAACTCAAGGCATAGTCAAGTTTGTTCAGCACCCTCAAAAGGTTGATAACTCCACCATAACACATACCCTTTAGTAGGTCAGAACAATAATGTTAATTATTCATTTGACACTACATTTCATTGGATTGTTATGCATCTAATTTTTTGCTGATCCTCTTTGTGCAAGAATAAGTGCCCAGTTGCAAGACGCAGTTCAGCAATGATAACCTGTCTGTCTTTCTAGCCATCTAATTAGATATTTTGTATGTCAAGACATGACACATAATAAAGTATTACAAATGATGATGTTTAGTATTTATTTAGCATTCACAGAAATCTAAACATCTTAATGTATTAAATATAGTACACCACTGAAAAACTGACATTTCCTCCAGGATATTCAGACTGTGCCATACTGTAGGTGCAACCCTGGGCACAGTGTAGAAGGGCTAAGGTACGGCACAGCCAAAGTATTACTGAAGTGTCTTGTGGCATTGCTCAACAGTATTTAAAACAGTATCATAGCCACCTGCATTGTGCATGATCCAGTGGGACTGTGACAGGACAAGTAGTACATGAAGAAGAGGAGGATGTGTCAGCAGAAGTGCACTTCCACAAGGAACAGGAACCATGGTATTCAGCGGTGGGAACAGAAATCAGTCCATCAGGTATGGAGACCATGAACTGGACAATTATCATTCCATTATGGTCCCATACATATGCAGCAGCAGTGTTCTACGTCGACAACTGTGTGACGCTGTTACACACTGCAACCGCAGGAAAGTACCGCCCACTGTTCTTTCACAGCAACCTACCGGACCACTTGATTGCAGGCACCTTCAAAACACACTAATACCTGTTGTTACAGCAGAGCCCTCCACCCCAATAACATGCTCCATCAAAGAAGTATCATCCCTGGCGGTGCCAATGTGCATTCAGCACGATCGCAGCTGATTCAGTGGGAGCAGCATCAAAGTCCTCTGGTGGTACCACACTCTCCACCTTCACAGCCAGACCCCCCAACCCACTCCCCCATCAGTTACACCTGTGTGCATGATATGAGAAGCTGCAACCCACTCTTACCCGTCAGTTACACCTATGTACATGATATGACAAGCTGTTCTCTTTTTTGACCAACTGTGTTTGGTTCTGAAAATAACCTTTTTTTACTCTGATATTTGTTTAAACACTCTGACATTTTTAGAGCACTTTGAGAATTGCATCTTGAAGGTCTCCCAGAAAATGGCAATTGCCAGCGTGTGAGAAGTGTACACCGTCTTGTAGGTATAGCCAATCATAACAATACTTAAACTCTGGGTGACATATGGCGTACATTCCAGACATGCGTAGATATGAAGATATTTGTATGTTAACCTTCCTTCAAGCTGTCAATCAGGTACATATGACACTCTGCTTGCCAGACCCTACATTCTGTAATATCTGAAAAAATGATTTTACAGGCAGGCAACATACTCACTATAGAAGCAAGATATAATTTTGCTTCCGTCACTAAATCTACCCAGTGTTTAGTGGCCAAATCATTGACTCCAAGATGTATCTGCAGTATGTCTGGATGAGCTTGAGTACTCAGAAGCCTGTGCATTATTGGCATGAGGTGTTTCCACCTCATTCCACCACTGCCAAACCACTTAACACAGCAATTTGGGAGCTGCAGGTTTTTCCCAAAATCACTGTTCTGAGCATACTCAGAAGCTCTCCTTACAATACTGCTGCCAACAATCCTCAAAGTCCTTTTGCTGTTTTCTGCCATTCTGAGGTTTGAAACTAAGAAGTGGACAGAGAGCTACCAAGAAAGTCAGTGTGTTCCCTGCAATAGCTAGGCACTGGTGAAAGTAAAACTGAGATCTCCCTCTGTGCTTCAACACTGCTTCACTGAACTGATGCATGAAACACAAAATCCATGACTGGCTAAATTGTGTCTCACATAGCCAATGCGCTGTGTGCACTGAGTATCTGAGAACTTCTGCTTCAGCAGAAAATGTAAAAAGATTTCAAGGTGGCAAAATACATCCTTTTCATAGGCAGATTCAAACAATTACAAGTACAGGCTCATCACTAATTGGTTCCCCCTTCTCTTATGCCACATGTGTACCTTACTTGCTCCCTCCATTTTGCAGCTGTTTCTGTGCTAGTAAGTATCAATTCACAGTCTGACTTTAAACAGTAATAACTTAATAATGCAGTAGGCTACCTTCTATTTATAGACATAGATAAAGAGAGCAGTAAAAAAACATTTTGATTAATACTATTTACATGTTGGTAACAGTTTTTATAGTGCTAGAAAAATGTGAAATAAAATATTTACTACTTACAGCAAGCAAGGGACAGGCTCTCACTTTTAACCAAGATGGCTGCTATGTCCTTCTTCTTCACTGTTCAGTGTCTCTGATTGGTTGCCTTGCATGGCCTGATAAATCTGACTCTGCATTGGTTTAAGTGCCTGTCAGTCATAGTCAAATCAACATATTATTGGCTAATACATAATGTTCCTTTCCCATACTCATATTTTGCGATAGTTTCACATGCACAACACTGTTTTTGTGAAAGTGTCAAATGCATGACACTGTTTTCTGATTATTGTTGAGGCACGACACTATTTTTGCAATACTGTCACATGCACAACAGTAAATTTGCGACACTACTATGATTGCTTTCACACGCACGTCAGCATATCAGTACGAAACTTTCTCACGAACGACACTGTTTTTTGTGACACTTTCAAATGCACAACATTATTCTGCCACTTTTTCCACAAAACAAATGATTATTTGTGTGAGACCAGCTCTGTTCTCTTCATACTGTGGCAATAAAGTATCTAACACATTTTTACATACCTATTGTTAAATCAGTAGTCGTTCAATCAACTAGTACATTTCAGTACCATTGTTTTATTGATTTTCATTGTGCACTGTTACTACACTGAAAAACTGTGTACTTCTTTGTAAGCAATCATGTCGATTATTTATGTCTCAGTCAGAAATACACAGTCTCAACATTGAATGTTAGAATAGAACAAAACAAAGAGATACTAATATCTTCTTTTTTTCTGTCTCCAATATACAGGTGTCTGATACCTCTGTAAGATTGCTGATTACTACTTGTGAAGTCCCAGATAGAAAACATGCCCAGCAAACACAGACGACTATCTAAGCAAAGACGAGACAGGTATAATAGCGGATCACTGTTGCTCAAGACTAATGTAAAAGGCACTGATGTGAGCTCAAGACATAAAACAATTCAGAAAACCACTGAAGTAGTGGACCCTAAATTGTCTCACTCTACAATAACAGTGCGCACTTGCTCAGCAGCAAGAAAACAATGTTCACCAAAGCAGCAGTTGTGTAGAACACAGTGGCAAAACACAGCTATTGCAAAGGTTAGCATAACTTCATGCACTAAACAACAGCAGAATCTAGTGCCTGGTGATCTCAGACTCAGAAAGCAGAAGTATTTCCGATCACTAACATCTAAAGCTAAGATTGAGAGGCTCATTGCTGCTGTGATGAGACATGAGAGCAAAAAGAAAAAATTTGTATAAGTCTGATGAAATTGTACCTCAAAGTACGTACATTTGTGAGTAGGGCGGTATTTGCTCTTCAACGCTTATGGCATAAGATGTCTCATGTTCTGGAACTATTCAGAAAAGTTGTATATGACATCAAGAAATGGCTAAAGGAATATCCTAAATTAACTGTACACAATTTCTGTGATGTATTCACAGGTCGATGGCTTCACACACAGCACTCAGAAGCATATTTCTGGGAAGGGTCTTATTATCCACAGAAAAAAGACAGCAATTTCACTATTGATCTGTCTGGTAAACTGGTTAATGTACTAAGTGTCTCTGATGATACAACTATGAAGTCAGATGATGACAGTGAAGCACCTACTCAGTGTTGCAAGTGTCACTGTCTCTCATGGACATGTGATACAACTTGTAACCATAGACAGTCATCATTTGACAAAGTTGCCCACTTTATTAACCTCTTTGTCATAACATACTGTAAAGGCAGACATAAACTGTTTTCCAACATTGACCTATGTGAAATCCGTCCACATACTGGACTTATGGGTCACTCACTTGCGTGCCTAGATAGTGGTGTTTGTGACAGCATGTTTCACCACATGCGGATGCTTGGAGTGCATCAAACAGGCATGCAGAACTTTGTATATAGGGTATATGAAGTTTGATGAGTTGTCAAGCAGTACAGAACTTTAAAAAATGTATTAGAGTCTGGCAACATGCATGGTGGCATCACATGTCTCAAACAACTATGATCCATTGCTTCTGTGACAGACACAGCAAGCAATCAGTCTCCTACTTCTGATGATGCCTGTGTTTCTGTGTTAGAAAGTGACATCCTGAAACAGTTTGACAAAGAAATTGCAAGATTCAAATTGGCAAAGGCAGACAAGTTTGACTCTGTATGTGTCTCATGAGAACGTCTCTGTTACAACCAACAAATGGTCACCGTGAACCTTGAAACCTTTTCACCATAAAATGACATGTGGTTTTGACTGTCAGCATTCTTGCTGTTGAAATCAGACTTCCAGTCACAGCCCATCATTGTGCTGTGCAAGCACTGTTTCTCCAAACTGAAGTGTAACATTTTGCCACCAAGATCATTGTTGAATAATATGGAGGCACAAGTTACACCAACCAAGATAGCCATATTGAATATATTTGAACATATTCTTATTCAAACCATGAAACCTTTTCAAACCATTCTAAATCTGAACACAAAGATAAGGCACATTCCACAAAAAGAGTTCATTAGATCTCTCAAGGGTTCTGTCATGTACCTGCCACTTCCTCTGCAGGAAAATGTGGAAGCAATCTCCACATAAAATAGTTTTGTGATTCTTGTTAATGGTGTTCCAACCAAAGCCAAGGTCATCTGGCAAGATGCTGTCAATGTACAGAAGGTGAAGCTTGCTCTTACTTATTTGAAGAGCAACAATCCCTTTTACACAGACCTTGACATTGATGCAATGACTACTATGTCAGTAGAATGCAATGAGTTGGGAAGTACAAAACCAATGATTGAGAAGGTCAATGTTCAGACAAATGACAATGTGTATGAGGAGTACACAATACACCCACTACATGGAAGAGATCAAGTAGGGGACAACATTGATCTCTATCAAATGAAACATGTGGAAGGTGACCCTGTCAGCATATGGGAGGCAACACTTGAAGCACGCTGTTTTTGACTTATTTCCAAAAGGGTCAGGCAGATGCCTAGAAGAAAGAGAAGTATGTATGCAGGGTGCTCAGTATCATACTAGCTGGGTACTCAGCAAGGACAAAAAATGTATACGTAACATATATCTATTTTATAAAATGTCAAAATTTTTGGGAGGGGGTTAAAAGTTGAGGTGTGCGATCACGCTCTGATATATGCAAGGTCACGTGATGTGTTTTATACAATCAGAAGTTTCATTTCTAGGATATTGTTATCTCTTTTATAAAATATATATATATATATATATATATATATATATTAAAACTTTGTTTAAAACAAAGTTTGGGTTCTAAGCATAGGTCTTCAACCAAAGTGATACAGGTCAGGAAATTGAATGTTAATGTTTTCAACTATTATACCCCTCCCCTATCAAACCCTATCATTGAAACTGCATCCTCCCCACACTCCACACACCAACAAGCATTGTGGTGTGACTTAGGGTCATAGGTCCCACCCCTCCCAGCCCTACCATTGCAACACCACCCCTACCCTCTACATACCAACAAGCATCGCGGTGTGCCTTAGGGTCATGGGCCCAACCCCACTCCCCACCCCTACCATTGCAACATCACCCCAGCCTCCACACACCAACAAGCATTGGGTGTGCCTTGATCATGGCCATAACTCTCACCCATTCTCCTATACTGTACCATGTCAGGTTCCTTACAGATGGAATGGGGTGAGCGTTAGAGCCCATGACCCTATGGCACAACCCGATGCTTGTTGGTGTGTAGAGGGTGGGGTGGTATTGCAATGGTAGGGTTGGGTGGGGGTCTGGGGGGCCCATGACCCTAAGGTACACCCTGACACTTGTTGGTGTGTAGAGGGTGGGGTGGTATTGCAATGGTAGGGGGTGGGTGAGTGGAGACCATTATCTTCTAAGTCACACCCCAATGCTTGTTGGTGTGGAGGTGGGGGGTGTGGTTTCAATTATAGGGTTTGGTGAGGGAGGGATATAACAGTTGTAAACCCTAACATCCAATTTTCTGACCTGTATCACTTTGGTTGAAGACCTATGTCTAGAACCCTAACTTTGTTTTAAACAATGTTTTTGTTAATTAGTATTTATACTGGTCATTGGTGGAGAGGTGGTAGTTAGCTTGAAAAATAAACAAGGAGAGAATACCTTGTGTGTCTAGTAATCAGAATATGTATTTTAGTCCAAATCTATTGCATTTCTGTAGGACAGGGTCTATTTGATTGGGTGGGTATTGTGTAATGTAAGCTATAGCTGACCTAGAAAATTAATTCAAGAGCGACCAAAGCAGCTGAACTATTTTCTTGAGGGAGATAATGCACAGGAAAATAGGTGGAGGTGTAACAATACAAGGGTATTGGGCATACCTGATGGGGTGGAGGGCTTGAGTATGATTAGCTTTTTATAGAACTTTGTACCTGTATCACAATTGCCTGACTGTGAGGTACGCAACACCTGCAAACAGAGTGGTCACACCAGATCCTGGGTCCTCCATCAAGGCCAGCAGAGAGACCATGCACAGTTTTGGCATGCTTCCTGAGATTTTCTATCAAAGAAAAAAAATCATTGCCTGTGAGAACAAAAAAAACACATTTTCTGGAAGGGAACACACATCTCATTTTTCCAGGACTACTCCCCTGATTTGGCAGACAGCAGGACTGATTATTCTGTTATTCAAGTTACACGTTACAAAAAGAACATACGTTATCTCTGTTTCCCCTCCACAATGGTGATTAATAGCAATAGCAATTTCCTTGAATTTAAAATGCCAGAGGACACATGGGCCTTTAAAAGGGAGATGCTTTCCAGGAGCACATCTTGAACCTGTACATCAGAAAAGAAAGGGCAGTACATAATTATTTTTCCAACATTCTGCAGAGCTGCATAGTTCATCTTTTGGGATTAAAGGAATGGGTAATGAACCTAATAATTCACCCCATATGGATATCTGACAAACTGTCAAAAAGAAAATGGAAATGCAACATAATATAGATATTGCAAAAATGAAAGGTCCCATTTAAGGCATGCTAGACCCTCAACATGCAGCCTCATCAGTGGGATGAGGAAGAGCTCCCCCCAACCATGGATGAGTTTGTTACTTTACCCCACATTGCAATCTAAAGCTCATTGTGCCCAGTTATCTAGTACAACAACCATAGCAAAGTCAGTTCTATGCCTGAACCTTAAATTATGGGTAGACAGTCCATCTGAGTATATTGTTTGGCTTAGGGTATGTGTAACTGAAGATTGTGACTTATTGTCACAGACTGATCCTCTCGGGACTCAGTTCATACTGTGGTACCAGCTTCCATGACTCTTCAGCTGCCTGAATGGTCACCTTGGTATGCTCCCACAACCCAGCATGATTCTCACTTTGCAGTGCTCCCAGATTGATTTGGCATTTTTCCTGTAACTCTGGGTCAATTTTCTTGTGTTTTCCTTTAGATTACATTAATTCCTATTAAAGCCAAATTGCTCTGTTTTCCCATATAACCAATCCAAGTCTATGGGAATAATTTCTATGTAAACGGCTAACTTTTCCTGTGAAATACAGGAATCCCTGTAGATCTGGGAGCCCTGCTTTAGGTTTGAGTCCAACCACTGGCCACTGTCACACACTATAGTGGCATTTCCTGAGGGTAAATGATCCTGTTCAGAGACAGAACAACAGACTTGCCAAATACACCAGGTTAACTATTACTAGAGACCTGTGTTTTTCTTAAATAACAAGAAATTCAAGGTATAAAAAGAAATAAAATGAAAACAAACTCATGAAAAAAGTAAAAAAAAAAATGCTTGTTTTTGGCAAGAGCAAAATAAATGCTTGCCGCAGTTGTTGTTTAGGCTCCTTTATTACCACAGAGACAGTCCGCAAGGAAGCAGCAGCAGAATTGTTTGATTCTCAAATCTTTTAAGACCATAGCATAATGCTGTTTAATACAATGTAGTATACTAGGAATGTGATTTCTAGTGTGTATAAGGTCATTTTCAGGTATTTTATGAATGCAAATGTGATAAGAAAAAAAACCTACATTTTCAATAAATAAAAAGAAATAAGAAATTCCCAAAAAATAAAAATTATAAAAAATAAAAAGAATTTCATGGGGCTCTAGCTATAACCTTAAGTGCAAGCAACAGAAAAAAACACCAGCACCAACTTGCAGGGTGTGGTAGAAAAAGGTTTTATTAAAGGGAATCTGTATGATTCTCTTAATGATTATTGTAACAGTTACCATAGTTGTGCAGAAATTGGTTAAAAAGGATACAGTTAGAAAGGGACTTTAATAAAACATTGAAACATGCTTTTTAAGTAGGGATGTGGATGCATCAATTTTGTGGATGGGAAGGGTGTTATGATGATGTCACTGCCTCACCAGTGTTAACAGTGTGCAGTGCAGCAGGTGAG
This sequence comes from Neoceratodus forsteri, assembly GCA_016271365.2. NCBI lineage: Eukaryota > Metazoa > Chordata > Ceratodontiformes > Ceratodontidae > Neoceratodus > Neoceratodus forsteri. Next base: position 805,452,055 of record CM028130.1, on the reverse strand, counting down.
AACAGTTTGGCTGTACTGTTAGGGATCATATTATATTCTGAAGAACATCCTGGATTATATGTTTGTCAGAGTATAACAAAAGCATTTGATGCTTTTCTTCATGATTTAACAGGACCCCTATCTGTAGAGCAATTCGTTTCAACCTGTTTCATTGTGCACTGTTAGAATTACTGAGGCAGTGAAATCATCACAGCACCTTTCTTGTCCACAAAATGGATTCCTACACACCACAATTTTAAAACTATTTTTCTGTCTTACTGAAGACAATTTCTAACTATAACCTAGCAGTTTACATACTGGATTCTCATAAAAAGGAAGGGGGAGAGAGAGAGAGACATCTCCTTTAAGCTATGTATCTCCCCCACCCATGTTATTGTGATGTGGGGTGGGTTAGATGGTATTGTTTGTATGAAGAGGAGGAGGAGAGAAATAACATTTTTATCTCTTTTTCAGATTCCTTAGACACTTGTGGTACATCAAGTTGCTACATTCTCAGTATATATTGACATCAGTACATATCAGGCTGCATGGTCTTAATTCCTTGAGGTTCCTTGACTAAAGTTTTTTGTTTGACACTAATATTATCTATTTGTATTTAAATTATCATTTATATAGTCCTGAGGTTTTTGTAATTTCTTGGGCCTTTTATTTAGCTTGAGAATACAGCTGGGTGACATGTCCAGCTAGGTTTTACACATCACACAGTGTGCACTGATGTTTTTTTAGACAACTTTACTGGTAATTCTTGTCTTTAATGCATATATTGTAATTTCATGAGCCGTATAACTATCTTAGTTTGTCTTTAAGCTGGGTGGGGGTTGCCTTTCAGTAATCACATCCTTATACTAACTGTGACACTCATAGCTTGATTTAGGAGTTGTCTGCTTCAGCAGTGTTATCTTATGTCAATTAAATTTATATGCAGTAGGATTCTTTGTATGTGTGTTGCACCAAGCACATCTGAACCCAAGGTTCTTTCGGACTGAGGGCAGTATTGTACTGTTAAACTTCTCTGACATCATCTTCTGTTTTTTTGGTTTTTTTTAAATGGGCATTTTAAACCAATGGGGATTTTTTTCTGTTTTTCTCTGCATTATCTAGCTGTTATAAGTACTGTATTTTCTAAACAACTGCCATGAGCTTCTGAAGAAGGACTGGTTGGTCCGAAAGCTAGAGCACTTTGTTCTTGTTGTTACATCTATGTTGGTCCATTAAAAGGTATCAAATCATTTGCTTCTGGATGGATTCGCATAGTAACTTTTACAATAATTATGTAGGGAATCATACAGATTCCCTTTAAAGTGCTGGATGGTAGTGCTGACTAGTGTAAAACATACAATTAAAATACACTTTCTGCCTTTATTATTGCAATTTTTGGTAGCAGGTACAAAAATCAACAAACTGCTCAGGACTCTACTGATTTTGCAGTCAGCTTCATTAACATCCTGATGAAGCTGAGTGCAAAACTGATAGAGTCCTGTGTATTTTGTTTGTATGGTTGTACTTGTCAATACTGCCATTCAGCACATTAATAAAAGCTTTTTGTACTACACCCTGCAAGCTGTTGCCAATATTTTTCTGTTCTTTTCACTTCCTGATTTCAGCAGACACAGCTTAGGTCACTTGTGGAGTGGTATTTGCAGTTACTATCTACACCCTTAAAAGAACTGTTCAGTCACAGATAGCACAACATTGCATAATATTTAACATATGGTACAGGATTCTACCCACCAAAGTCTACAGGGAATTCGGTAACACTACAGAAATGGAAACAAAAAAAACCTTTTAAACAGACGGAATGCAGACAGGAAAAAAAAAACTCAATAATTTCTGAACTAGACTCTATGTAGATAACTTAAGCTTACCTCCAACTGGGATCTCTTGAGTCATAGCAGATACTGATGATGTTCCTAGGTCAGCTCCTAAAATATGACTAACTTTTACAAGGAAATGCAGGCAGAGAAATATTCATGCCAGGCTGGCCCCTCCACTTGCATTATCCAACATGCCTCTCTTATCAGATGGGCATGTCTTTGATCTGAGGCCCCACCTCTGCACCTAAAAACCAATATGACCTGGTTTGTGCCTTGGTTATGATTTTGATCTATTTTCCTTTGTCCCACATGGCACACAGCCCCCACCAGGGGTCATTTGGCCTGTGCCTTTACATAAACAAATAGCCCCTTTTAGATGAATACTCTCTTTCCAGGATGAATGGAGTACTGTACAGTGGTGAGACAAAGAGTTGTTCATCCTAGGCCCAGTACAGCAGAAAGTTTCCTCCCTAAATCCCAAGGTGCTACAATATTTCATAGAGAAACACACACACACAACCATATTGCAGTGTCGTGACAACTACCAAAAGCTGACAATGTCCCGTTCAGGTCAGAAACAATAAAATATCAGGTCAAGCCAGTTGATTATGATACTGTAGCCATGTAAGACTATGTACCATTAAAAGTAACTATCTGTGAGCCTAAATAAAACAACCAACAGCCTGAATGGAAATTAGAACCCATATTAACTAACGACAAATTATATAGGGATACAAGAGTCAAAGACATAGAATTGTTTTTGGGAAGAAAACAAAACACTCAATTCTACAACAACATAATATGGGAACAAAAGGGAACAGTCAACATTAAGTGCTCCACACCCTAGTGTGGGACTGGTACAATTTGAACTTTGTGTGCAAAAAACATTTCTTTTGAATTAATGTTTACTGCAGTATGATAGATTGTATCAAACTACTTTTGCTTACTTCCAGGCTGACATTTTCTGTAACTACAAATCACAGAATTCCCCGCAGCTGACATTACAGCAGGACTGCAACAGTGGGCGATTCAATTGCCTGCAGTGCATGTTAGAATTATATAAGCTTGTTTATTGGTCCTGCTGTGCTCCTGGTGCTAAGTACAGTCACAGAGGACTGTACTTGCCTAGGGAGAACAGCGGGCCTGGAAAACATCTTATTGGAGCTTATAAAAACATTACCATGCACTGCAGGCTATTACCTTTACCACTGCTGCAGTACTGCCTGATGTCAGCTGCAGAGGATTCTGGGATTGGTAGATACAGAAAATAAAGAAATAACAACTATAATACTGAGTCTAGGAGCCCTCGAAGTGAATGTTTTGACTCCTGAAGCTAAGTTGATCCATCCTGGCTTAATTTATACCAAACGTAAATCCCCAAAAGTTTATATTACTCAAATGGAAGGAGCAATAGCCACCAGAGCAGCAAATGTGTAACACCCTATAGTGGGCACAATGAAAGTGGTGAACATTCCTTATTACCTTCAAAAAGACTATAAGTCCTTTGATAGGATCTGATATCTCCATAGATCAATGATTGTATCTGAGGAATTATGATTATTTATGCTTACATATGTTCTTATATCCTGCAGCCAGTGTTGTTCTTTCTCATCAGAATGCATCTCTTCTTAACACTGATGATCAACTAGTTCTGGGATTGCTTTTTCCATCTATTTCTCTCTCTCTTTTTGCCATTTATTATCCTGGCTGGAAATGAAACAACTTACTATTGATTACTGTAACAAGTATTAAATGTTATGTTGTGTTTTACCTTTGTTGACCAATTATGACATTTAAAAAAAAATATTGGTTGGTCACTGCTTCCCCACCAAACCATAGAGAAAGCCATGGGATTCTTATCCAGATATTTTTTGTGGACAGTAAACTAATCCTCAGAACTGTATACTATTTGTATATAGTCCATCTGAATGTACAATATGTTGCTGTATAACTTATGCAACTGTATATTTATGTCATGTATCTATTATGTATTATCTGCTTTATATCCCTTTCCCCCTTCACCGGGTTGCACCTGGAAATGAGCCTCAGCTCAGTGTGCCTTTTCTGGTTATCAAACATTTAAATAAATAGAATAAAAATAAAATGCACATAGACAATAATACAAGGATTAGTGTGTGTAGCCAGAATTTTATACACATCCGAGGTGTATGACATGACATAAACCTTGAGAGCAAAGCTGGAGTGACTTATAAAAGCATCCCAAACCAAGGATATGTATACAATTCTGGGTTACGCACACCAACCCATGTTTGGGTACTTACAATTACTGGGTAACATATTTCATCAAATTGTGAGACAATGCTGCATGGTTTAAAAACATTCGCTTGATTGATAGGTTTGGATTACACATGGCCACTTGCAACTGAATAATTCCATCACAATCAAAGAGCTACCAACACTTTAAGAAGAACTTTGAAAGACATAATATTTGGACACAAGTCAACTATATACAGTATTTCTTATTAGCTCTGTATTTTTTATCCTCATTGTTTATTACTGAGGTCATATGCATGAAAACAGAATAGTTGTTCTTGGTGGTTCATCAGATCCTATTGCTTCTTCCCAACCAGATGTCATAATACTCTTCATATGACATCACAGTTATTCACATGGCTACAGACTTTTGATGTCACAACAGAGCATTACAATTTCAAGTTGGGAATAAGCTATAGAGGCAGATGATCTCTAAAAGATAAAGAGTTGTATGTAGGAATTTTTACAGAAATAAATAATGTAGAGGAGACATCTATAGAAGATATATGAAATACAAGCTTAATGGTGTCCAACTATTATGTTTTTCAAAGTTTTTTCAAAGACATCAGCTGCTCTTTAATATGTATTAATAATATTAAGCAAGCAGCAATTAAAGTTGTATAATTGTGCACGGTGGAGATTAGACTGTGTTCCTGATTCTGTTTAACTGCTTTCACCATAGCTGGGTTCTTTAGGGTTGCAGGTCAGTGTGTGCCTCCATGTTATTATTCCTACACTGTGATCAGGGATTCCTTATTCCCTTAGAATGTGTCTGCGTTTAGCATTAGGTGTATGTAGTTACAGTAAGTACTCAGCTAGGAGGAAGAAGTTTCTGCGGCAGCATCTACAGCACTCTGCTTCAGGTTGTGTTCAATTTGCTGCTCTGGTATAAAGTGTATTGCTTTTCAGGGCAGTTCCAGTGTTCTATGAATTCCTTCTTGTCTGGGGCAATTTACAGTGTGTCACAGTCTCTGATGGCGGCATTGCTGAGATATATTTTACATCTTAATAATACATTATCATCCTGTTTTATTGGTGTTGTCAAAAACCTATAATCCACACTTTTGCACATTTGGAGAAATAATTAATGGTTTAAAACATGAATTATTCTCCACACAACTACACTAATCAGAGTCGCACTACAGCTAGACACACAGCTTGAAGCGCAAGCTGATTAATGCACTTTTGTCTTGTTGACCTGAATGTATGATTCTGTTACTACCACTGACTATTATGTTGCCTTGTATGGTGTCTCTACTATGTGATTGCTACAAGCATTAATGTCTCTCTACTGTATGCAATAAATCCTGGTTTCCTCTTGAAAAAGGGACGCAATTCTCAGTGAGCCATTACCCAGTTACCAACATCTAACAAACAAACAAACAACTGAATACAGCTGAAACTAAGCCCTCTATCCTAAGCACTTTCACTAAATGGCAAAACAGCGCACACACACAAACACACACACACACAGCTTTGCTTTGCAGAAAAAGTCTGTTATTTATGAAACTGTCCCATACATTACATATATTCATGGCAAAAAACTCAGTTTAATGCATCAGTTAGGGTTGTTCCACAGCGACAAAAGCAAGGAAATTCAATGTTATTGTTCAAACCCCACCCCCACCATCAGGCATCAGGGTGTGCCCTGGGGTCATCAGTCCTAACTCTCACCCCATCCCATGTGTAAACAAGCTGAGGTGGTAAAGTATAGGAGAATGGGGTGAAAGTTAGGACTGATGACCTCAACACACACCCCGATGCCTGTTGGTGGGGGAGAGGTGCGGGTGGGGTGCAAGGGGGTGGAAACCCTAACATTGAATTTCCTCACTTTTGCCGCTGTGGAAAAACCCTAACTGATGCATTAAACAGAGTTTTTTGCCATGAGTTTCCCTTCTTTTTGAGAATGTGCACTATAAATAGTGAAGTAATGGCAACGCAAATGCAAGCGCAAACACTAACACAAATGGTGATGCAAATATAAATGATAATGCAAATGGTAATAGAAACACAAGCACAATCATTAATGAAAACAGAAATGCAAATGCAAGTGCGTATGGAAATGCAAACTATAACACGCATGTCATGGTAATGCAATTGGAAACACTGACACTTGCTGTAACAGTAACGATGATGCCAAAGGAAACACAAAGAGAAATGGAAACGCAAACAGAAGAGGTACACAAATGCAAATGAAAATGCATATGGTGACGTAAAAGGAAACGCAAATGAAAACAGTAATGGAAATGTAAATGCTAACAGTAATGCAAACACAAGCGCAAATGAAGACGCAAAGGTTAATGCACACGGTGGCGTAGACAGGAACGCTAATACAAAGGGTAATAAAAACAGAAGTGGAAATGCTAACTGTAACAGTAATGAAAATGCACAGCCTTTTTTTCCCCAAAAGCTGCATAGAGAAACACAGTGAATACAAAGAATGTATGCATAATAATGGGCCTCGGAACAGAAAATGAACACTTGGAATACTAAACTGCTTATATCTCAGGAACTGTACGACGTAGAAAAAAAATTTAAATGTCATAAAATTTTGGACTTTCCTGGCTAGTTTCATACTTAGCCCCTTCAGCTGGGGGCTAAGCATTTTTTCAACAAAAAGTCCGCATCTCAAAGCGTTTTCAAGATACGGGCCCCAAAAGGGACAGCGGATGCCATAATGTTATCCGATGGGAAAAATTGTCAACTTCAGAGTATGGTAGCTTTGCATCCCTGTAATACTTTGTCACCAAACCACAAAAAGGCACATCTGTGGGATCTTAGCTGTCTTCCCTTCAGATTTCAGCCTAAAAGACCAAACCTTTCTTCTGCAGCAGGGTGGTAAAGATTTCCTATTCTTTTGGGCATAGTGTCGCAAAGTAGTGTTGCAAATCATAACAGTTTCGCAAAACAAATCACGAAAGTGTCACAAGTGCGACACTACTTTGTGACACTACAGTTTACAAACATTTTAAAAACATATTTCTGGGGTGTTTAACCCCCCAAAAAAGACATGGCTAGCATCCTCAGGGCACGACAAGGTGAACACAAAAATAATTGTGTCCCTAGAGGGTCCCAATTTTAAATACCATGCATTTCTGTGACCAGCAACTGAAAAAAACAGCTGATTTGTGAAACTACAGGGGTCATTTGTGAACTGAAAACTGCATTTCCAACACTGTAAAACTTTTTAACTTTTCCCTTTGACTATAATGGGAAACTTGTTTTCTGAATAACTTTTGAACAGTTCAATATTTTTCACAAAATCTTCAAAAGGCATATCGAGGACCCAGGCCGCATGTTCCCTGAAGTTTTTGGATCAGTCACACAAACTGTGCACCCTGTAGGCAGGAGCAAAGAATGTGGAAAAAGTTTAAATATGACTTTCTATTGCGCTTTATAGCTCCGCAATCCTATATATGACCATTATGAAACTGGGGGTATAAAGAAACCTGTATATATTTCAGGCAAATCCATCATACAGGGCCAAAGTTATTAAGCTGCAAAATTTCACATTAACCTTAAATGGGTACTCAAAGCTAACTATAGTGGCACTACTGTGCCACTATAATATATATATATATATATATATATATATATATTAGAGCAAAAACTCTGTTTAATGCATCAGTTAGGGTTGTTCCACAGCGACAAAGCAGGAAATTCGATGTTAGGGTTGAAACCCCTTTGCACCCTCAGCCCACCCCCAACTGGAATAGGGGTGGCATTGAGTCATCGGCCCTAACTGTCATCCCATCACATGTGGAAAGAAGCTGAGGAATAGGAGAATGGGGTGACAGTTGGGACCGATGACCCCAATGTGCACCCTATTCCAGTTGGGGTGGGCTGCAGGGTGCAAAGGGGTTTCAACCCTAACATTGAATTTCCTCGCTTTTGTTGCTGTGGAACAACTCTAACTGATGCATTAAACGGAGTTTTTTGCCTCTAATTTTCCTTCTTTTTCAGAATGATAATGAGAAATAGTGAATGTAATGCAGCGGCGGGAGCGCAGGGCCACCACATGATGTCTTGTCACATAGTAACACTGTGCCTGCAAACGCAAATCGTAATGCACATGGTGATGCAAAGTGAAACAGAAAGAGAAACAGTACTGTAGACAGAAATGTTAAAAACAACGCAAACGCAACCACAAATGAAAACGCAAAGGGTAACGCACATGGTGGCGTAAAACGTGAACGGTAAGTGAAACGGGTATGGAACCGCAAGCAGAAACGGTAATGGTAACAGTAATGTAAGTTCACAGGCTGTTTTCCCCAACAGCTGTATAGAGAAAGACAGTGAGTAGAAAGAATGTATGCAAAATAATGACTCTCGGAACACAAAAATCAGGAGTTGGAATAGTATATTGCTTATATCTCAGTAACCATATGACATAGAAAAAATTTAAAAGTCATATGTATTATCACTTTCCTGGCTAGTTTTGTACTTAGCCCCCTGAGGGGGCTAAGAATTTTTTGACAAAAACTCCGTATCTCGCACTGTTTTCGAGATAAGGGCCCTCAAAGGTGCGGCGAATGCCGTAATGTTATCCTATGGGAAAAAAACAGAAGCTCAGAGTGCCATAACTTTGCCTCCCTGTAATATGTTTTCACCAAACCACTGAAAGGCACATCTGTTGGATGTTGGCGGTATGCCCTGTAAATTTCAGCCCAAAAGACCAAACCGTTATTTTGCAGCAGGGCTCCAAAACGATTGCTGCAATGCGTCGGCTGCTGTAATGTTATCCTATGGGAAAAAGTGTCAACTTTGGACTTCCGTAACTTTGCCGCTGTGTAATATTTTTTCAACACAACACTGAAAGGCACATCTGTGAGATGTCGGCTGCGTTCCCTCAAACTTTCAGCCCAAAACTCCAAACTGTTCTTTTGCAGCAGGGTGCCAAAGAATTGCTGTCATTTCCCCACAGCCTAGAAAAGTACTGTCGCAATTTGCGAAAGCTTTTGCAAAAATTTGTGACACTTTCATGAGCACGAAAGTACTTTGCGAAAGTACTTTTTTCAGAAATTTGAAAAACATATTTCTGGGGTGTTTTACCCCAAAATAAAGACATGGCTAGCATCATCAGGCTCCGACTAGGTGAATACAAAAAGAATTAGGTTGCTAGAGGGTCTCAATTTTAAATGCCAAGCATTTTTCTGATCACTAACTGAAAACAAAATGGCAGATTTGCAAAAGTAAGAGGGCCATTTGTGAAAGTAAAAATGCATTTGCGACACTGTAGAACTTTTTGTTAACTTTTCCTATTGACTTATAATGGGAAATTGTTTTCTGAATAACTTTTGAACCGTTTAATATTTTTTCATGAAATCTTTGAAAGGCACATTGGGGACCCTGGCCACACATTCTCTGAAGATTTTGGGCTGGTCACACAAACCGTGTGACCTGTAGGCGCGACCGTAGAATTCCAGAAAAAGCGTAAACACATGTGCAGATCATGCTTAATAACTCCACAGCTGTTTATCCAACTGATACAAAACTTGGCAGATCTCAAGGTGTATGAGTCTTGATTGTGTATTCCAAATTTCAGGCAAATCAGTCAAACAGTTGCAAAGTTATTAAGGTGCAAAATTCTGGGTTTAACATGTAAATGGCTCCTCAACCCTAACTATGGTAGCACTACCGTGCTACCATAATATATATATATATATATATATATATATATATATATTAGAGACAAAAACTCTGTTTAATGCATTAGTTAGGGTTGTTCCACAGTGACAAAGTGAGGAAATTTGGTGTTAGGGTTGAAAACCCCCTTTGGACCCCCCAGCCCACCCCCCCAATTGGCATTGGGGTGCACATTGGGCTCATTAGCCCTAACTCTAACCCCATTACATGTGTAAAGAAGCAGAGGTATAGGAGAATGGGGTGAGAGTTAGGACCGAAGACTCCAATGCGCACCCCAATGCCGGTTGGGGGGGGGTGGGCTGGGGTCCAAGGGGTTCAACCCACACCGAATTTCCTCACTTTTGTCACTGTGGAACAACCCTAACTGATGCATTAAATAGAGTTTTCTGCCTCTAATTTCCCTTCTTTTTGAGAATGATAATGAGAAATAGTGAACGTAATGCGGCGGTGACATAATAACAGGAACAGCAACGCAAACAGAAGTGCTAACAGTGGCGCACATGGTAACACAAGCATGAATGAGAACAGAAAGGGTAACGCACACAGTGGCGTAGACAGGAACAGTGCGCCACGTGATGTCTTGTCACATAGTAATATGGTACCCGCAAACGCAAATGGTAATGGACACGGTGACGCAAAGCAAAACAGAACGAGAAACAGTACTGTAGAAACAAATGGTAAAAAATAATGAAAACACAAGCACAAATGAAAATGCAAAGGATAACGCACATGGTGGCGTAGACATGAACAGTAAGTGAAATGGGTATGGAACCGCAAGCGGAAAGGGCAACGGTAACAGTTATGGAAGCACACAGGCTGATTTTTCCCAAAAGCTTCATAGAGAAAGACAGTGAGTACAAAGAATGTATGCATAATAATGGGTCTCGGAGCAGAAAATGAGGAGTTGAAATACTAAATTGCTTATATCTCAGGAACCGTATGATGTAGGAAAAAAAATTTAAAAGTCATATGATTTATGACTTTCCTGGCTAGTTTTGTACTTAGCCCCCAAGCAATTTTCTGATGAAAAGTCCATATCTCGCACCGTTTCCGAGATACAGGCCCTGAAAAGCACAGCAAACTCCGTAATGTTATTCTATGGGAAAGAAAGAGAAGTTTGGAGTGCCATAACTTTGGCTCCCTGTAATATTTTTTCACCAAACCAGTAAACAGCACATCTGTGGGATGTTGGCTGTCTTCCTTCCAAATTTCAGCCCAAATGACCAAACCGTTATTTTGCAGCAGGGCGCCAAAGGATTGCTGCAATGAGTCGGACGTCATAATGTTATCCTATGGGAAAAAGTGTCAACTTTGGTGTGCCATAACTTTACCACTGTGTAATATTTTTTCAACAACATACTGAAAGGCACATCTGTGAGATGTTGGCTGCGTTCCGCCCAAATTTCAGGCCAAAACACCACACTGTTCTTTTGCAGTGGGGTGCCAAAGAATTGCTGTCATTTTCCCACAGCCTAGAAAAGTACTGTCGCAATTTGCAAAAGCTTTCGCAAGTTCATTCGACAGCGTCGCAAGTGTGAAAGTACTTTGCGAAAGTACTTTTTCCAGAAATGTGAAAAACATATTTCTGGGGTGTTTTACCCCAAAATAAAGACATGGCTGCATCCTCAGGGTCCGACTAGGTGAATACAAAAAGAATTAGGTTGCTAGACTGTCCCAAATTTAAATGCCAAGCATTTTTCTGATCACCAACTGAAAACAAAATGGTGGATTTGCGACAGTTAAAGGGCCATTTGCGAAAGTAAGAACTGCATTTGCGACACTGTTGAACTTTTTAACTTTTCACATTAACTTATAATGGGAACTTGTTTTTTGAATAAATTTTGAACTGTTTAATATTTTTTCACAAAATCTTTGAAAGGCACATCGGGGACCCTGGCCGCACATTCCCTGAAGATTTCGGACTGGTCGTGCAAACCGTGCGACCTGTAGGCACGACCGTAGAATTCCAAAAAAGCGTAAATGCTCACGCAGATCACGCTTAATAACTCCACAGCCATATATCCGACTGGTACAAAGCTTGGCAGATCCAAAGGCGTATGGGTCTTGATCGTGTATTCCAAATTTCAGGCAAATCCTTTGAATGGTTGCAAAGTTATTAAGGTGCAAAATTTTAGATTTAACATGTAAATGACTCCTCAACCCTAATTATGGTCACACTACTGTGCTACCATAATATATATATATATATATATTACAAAACAAACTACATTAATGAATTTCCCTGCTTTTTACACTTTAATAAAAACCCTAACTGATGCATTAACATAGTTTTTTTGCAATGAATTTCCCTTCTTTTTGAGAAAGTGTAATGTAACTGGTATGTGGTTGTGGGAGAAGGATCCCTCTGGGCCCTGTGCTCTCCTCACAGTATCCATTATTGCATAATGATATACATAAGTGGGAGCATGGGTCCTCTGGAGCCTGCACTCCCACTTACACATAAGTACAAACATACCATGCCCTATAGTCTTGAAAAGTAACCCTTGAAACACTAATTTGGCAATATCTCAGAAACCAAAGCAACTATGGAAAAATTTTCACTGCAGTTGTGATCATGACTTTGAAACCTCCACAGGTGCTTAGCCCTAAAGGTGAACTAAGCTTTGGAGAGTGAAAAATCCATATCTCAAATTGTTTTCAAGATACGGGTGCCGAAAGCTGCAGTGGGCATCACAATTCAATGGATGCATTTAATTGGGCATTTTCAGGATTTTTTCACCCAATTTTCAACATGCCATTTTGGGAACCCCACCTCATGAACAATGTCAATGTAATTTCATTAATCTGCCCCAAAAGTTGAGTTCACACACTGAATGCACCATTCTTCGCCACAGATACAAAATCATGTTTTGAGCAGGATGTGAAAAATGATAACTGTATACTGTTCATGAGGAGGTGTGGAAAAGAATAATGTTGAAAATCAGGAGGAAATATATGAACAATTGATGAAGTTACGAGCGCACATAGAAACTGCACAAAGCATGCTCATAATGTGGCCATTTTGGTGAATTTGTTAACCAAATTTTCAACATGGGCTTTTTGGGAAATCCTCTCTTGAACACTGGCACTGTGATTTTGTTAATCCATCCTGAAAGCTGATTTTGCACAGCAACATCACCATTCTATGCCAGAGGTGCAAAAACACATTACGGGCTGGATGTGAGAAATAACAGCTGTACTGTTCATGAGGAGGTGTGAAAAAAAGGCAATGTCATATAGTACTTAGTACTTCCACTATACAACACAGTTGTCTTTAATAAATGACACCTTTGTCGTATAGTGTAAGTACTAAGTAGATATGACACAGCTAGACAGCTAGGTCATATAGTACTGAGTACTTGCACTATACGACAGAGTTGTTTTTAATAAATGACAGTTTTGTTGTATAGTACAAGTACTAAGTAATATACGTGACAGTTGTCTTTAATAAATGACAGCTGTGATGCATAGTGCAAGTACTAAGTACTATATGGTACAGCTAGACAGCTGTGCCACATGGTACAGCTAGACAGCTGTCTCATATAGTACTTAGTACTTGCACTATATGACACAGTTGTCTTTAATAAATGACAGTTTTGTTGTATAGTGCAAGTACTAAGTACTATACAACACAGTTGTCTTTAATAAATAACAGCTGTGTCATATAGTACTTAGTACTTGCACTATGGAACACAGTTGTCTTTAATAAATGACAGCTGTGACATATAGTGCTAGTAGTAAGTACTAAATGACACAGTTGTTTTTAATGAACAACAGCTGTGCGGTATAGTACAACTACTAAGTGCCATATGACACAGTTGTCTTTAATAAATGACTGCTGTGTCATATAGTACATAGTACTTGCACATTACGACACAGTAGCCATTTATGAAAGACAACTGTATTGTATAGTACTTAGTACTTTCACTATATGACACATCTGTCATTTATTAAAGACAGCTGTGTCATATAGTACTTAGTACTTGCACTCTATGACACAGTTGTCATTTATAAAAGTCAACTGTGCATATAGTACTTACTACTTGCACTATATGGCACAGCTGTCTTTAATAAACAAGTGTGTTTTACAGTACTTAGTACTTGCACTATACATCACAGCTGTCTTTAATAAAGGACAGCTGCATTGCATAGTAGTTAATACTTGCACTGTATGACACAACTGTCATTTATTAAAGACAGCTCTGTCACATAGTACTTAATACTTGCACTATAGCAGGGACCTGCACAAATAGGGATACAATTCAGGGACTGTCTCCAATATTGTATGTGTGTCATTTTGCACAGGTCCCGAATGAGGATACAGTTCAACTATCACAAAAAGAAGTGAAATTAGTTGCAAAAAACTATGTTACTGCAGAGATTATTGTTGTAAAAATGCAAGGCCTACAAAGACAGGAAATGAAAAGACATTAGGGATTTTGGTCTCTGGACTACTGGTGAATCAGTGGTGGGCTCTTACTTAGGGTTGTCAACCCTAATGCCCCCCCCCACCGAGGCACTATCCTTACCCTGGATCAGACAAGGTCAAATGTGATTTCTTCAGACAGGGCCCATATGGTCCTGCATGAGGAAAGCTCTGACAGATTGAAGGAAGTAAGACTTTGGTACCCACTCAGGGTTCTGAGGCATGAGCAGACTTAATAGACCATAAAGCCTAATCTGCTGGTGACTAGTATGTTAGTATTAGTATGTCAGATTATGTTGGTCATACTGTTTCACTGTTATACACTTGGTTGGATCTGTATCTTGTGCTTTGGACAGTAGGCTATGGGCTGGGGGGTGGGCATGACCACCTACAGGACATCAGTAGGAATGTAACAACACTTGTTACTCTTTTAAACCAGGCAAGACATTTCTGTCAATTAACACTCAAACTCATGATTTGTCATCTGATTCATATGAACTGTTTAACACTACTTCTGGTTCTGTATCTCAGTCTTCCTTAACATCACTGTGCACATCTACATCTAGCAGATGGACTATTCTACCACTGGTAAAATATTCATCGGCAACCATAGAAAGTGAGGAGGATGAATCATCTACTGAACAGACCATAGATGTTGAGAATGACAAGGGTGTAATGCATGCACCATCAGACAGTCCACCACTTATTACCAAACTAGTCACGTATTCATCATCAAGTGTAAGCTCAACAACATCAGAGATACAAAATTTTTCCATGATTGTGAATACTTTACTAGGTGATGAGATGCCAACCAGTTCAACACCAACCACAGAGTTAGAGTGTTTTGAATGACTTTCTAATTCTCCCGACTCATCAACAGGGTCACTTGACAAATGTAGCCAACCCAGTACAGCAGAAGCTAAATGGCTTCCATATTTTTTGATTAAGTCATCAAAATTCTTATCTGCATAATTTTGTGTATAGTTGCTTATTCACATAAATAAATGATATGTTGTATCTTGTTTACTGTTAAACATATGGCACTTTATTTCTAAATATTTTTTAATTTGTGATAGTTCTGTCTTTTGAACTACCACATTGATACTTGTATCATGTGCTATGATTACATTACTGTTATAGTTAACAGGTATCTACAGATGGAAACCACTGTTTTCTGTACAGTGTGTTTAATTGTGACACATGGTCACACTGTTAGTTAATAAAAAATGTTATGTTCAGTTGCATTGAAGAAAGGCAACAATACTATTATGATAAATATTTTAATTCTTTATTTTATGTTAGTGAAGAAACCTTATTTATTTTTACAATAACAATTGCATACATCTATTTATTTGTCTATTAAATAAACATTCTTTGTTGGTTTGAACAGAAACTGCTGCTGATGTCACTATTATTAAATATCACAGTGATATGTTTAATTGATAAATGTAAATTATACAATGGCATGAAAGAATCTTGGACTCTGATTGGTCCTTCTGGGACTGGAGCCGTGATGTTATCCCAGCACATCACATTTCTAGTCCCAGTACACAGAAGACCACATTAAAAATGAAAGGAATCCATGCACTTGCCACATCCAAGCTGCCCACACTTGCCATGGCCACTGTACACTTTGCCAGGACTTTTTTTTTTAAAATAAGCCCTTCCCTCCCACATTCACAAATACAGCCCCAAATCACAAAATCCTAAAGTACTGCATCATACAAGATACTAAAACCCATTATTTGAAGTACTTCCAGGATTCACAATTCAAAAAACACAAAATTAAGCAAAGCCGTCATCGCAAACGGCTTCACACACTAGCCACCAACTACTGCACTTTCAAATTTCCCTCTCACCAGCCAACTTCAGTGACCCCGCTCAACTAGCCAGATCCCTGTTACAAGCTGCTATGACATCTGCACACATATCTAAAAATTATCCTTTTCTCCCCCTAGCATTAGTACTACTTTATTTCAGTAACATGTTTAAACTAAACACACAACTGCTTTTGGCAGCGGCTTCACTATCTCTGCCTGCAGCTCATGCTCACTCCTCACTCACTGCACCTCAATGTTTCTTGGCAAACATCATATCTGAACAGCCATTACAGGGCTGCTCTCCTCACTTTGTTTTCGCCTCACATTCCTTTTTACAAAATGTCACCATGATTCTTGTCTTAAAAAATACATGTCCTTGCCTACCTCCTTTCATATGCCTACAGAGACTGCGATGAATGCGCTGGCTGAAAGTAAATTGTTCGGCAGCTCTAAACATCAGTGACAGCCAGAGGATGGCAGGAGGGTATCGCAGCAGCAGCTCTATCCTTTCTAATAATCTCCGGTACATTAAATAGCAAACTGTACTGGCAAAACAGCAATCAAAATACAGTGGGGGGAGGCAAAAAACATATGAAATCACACATGGAACATACAGCCAGCACCATCTAGTGGTCAAACTGTGGACTTTTTTCTGAAAACATATACATCCACACATGAATAAATAAATACAAAAAAAAACATAAACACATCTTTTTTTTCTATTTTATTGTTTTAAAAACAAATGAGCCATTGTATAATAGCAATAATGCACTCCAGAGTGTGTGTTGTGCTGGGACAATGTCACTTCTGGGGTGATTAGTCACACTCAGCCTGTGGCCTCTTGCCTAATCACCTCAGACATGACGTTATCCCAGCACAACACACACCCTGTTGTGCATTATTGCTTAAATAACTCATGATAATAAATAAAAAGTAAGGCAATGATAGCGTATGATAGTAATGAACATAACAACTCATTTTCCAAAAGTATGGAAATTCATAGCAAAAAACTTTGTTAATGTTTTTATAAGGGATGAACTACACAAAGCAGGGAAATCAAAAATAAATCATTAGGGGTTAGGTATATAATAAATAGGATATCAGTCTTGTGAGGCCCTTGCTTCTGGTAAATCTCAACCCTAATCTCCACCCTCCTCAGTGACCAACAGAACCACTCCACCTACACAAAAAAACTACCCTTGTGATCCAAGTATAACATGAAGATGCTTGACATGTCACACAGCCTGACCTTGCAAAAACTACTATACAAACGGTTACTCTTTAAATGTTTTTCACCAAGACTGGAAAAGGTTATAATAGTAAATAACAATAATAGGACTACCTGAAGCCCAAACATGTAACTGTGTTTCCAAATCAGATATCATATAAGTATAGCTACTAAAACTTAAGACTTGGGTGTGACATACTTGCTTGTAGGTGTGATATAGATATTTATTTATACTGCTGACACTAAATGGCATACACAGATTATGTTCTGTTACTTAAATCAAAAGTAAACATACATATTACATGTATATTGGATAATAATACTAATTTTTCCACTTGATTATGATACAGCAGCAACCCAGTTAGAGGATGTCCTTGGCATTTATGTAGTACATATCTAACTACAGAGATAACTACTCTTAGAAAACACAACCTCTAACACAATAAAAGATACGGTTTACGCATTACCTGTTCACATCATTTGTGTGTAAGGGTAGTAGAATATTACAAACCTTTGAATAATGATTGTGAACTTTAGACATTTTTTTTATTCTTATTATAACTGTGACAGTGGAAACATGTCCACTTCTTCTTGTTACAAAATGTTATTTAACTAAATAGATGTATTACCTATATGCTATACTCAACGTGCATTGCGTGTCACAAAAAAATTGATAACAAATTATTTGGGATTTCTGGAACTGTTACATTTATTGTGGGCCACTCTGCAGTCTCTCTCTCCCCCCACCCCATGAACATCATAACAAGTCAAAGATTTATTTTACCATCCTGCTGCCGATGCCCTGTTCACAAAGCCATACAAAAGCCAGGAAAAAACATTTTATTTAGTATTTGTGGGACTGCTACTTTTATTGTGGGCCACCCTGTAGTCTCTCTCTCTCCCTCTCTCCCCTCTGGATGTCACAAATATTTATTTTGCCACCCTGCTGCCCTTGCCTTGTACACACAGCTGCACTGAAGCCAGGAAAAAACAAATTTGCTTATCCTACAGTGTTCTTTCTTTATGCCATCAGCTTCAAGTTCTGGATATTTTACAGATCATATGGTATGACACATAACTGTTGCTTTATCTACATTTCAGCAAGAACAGACTGTGTGTGGCATGCCAAGCATCTGCATGTTATACGTGGATCACAAACATATTTTTTTTGTGTAGGTGGAGTGGTTCTGTTGGTGGCTGGGGGTGGGCGGAGATTAGGGTTGACATTTGCTAGAAGCAAAGGCCTCACAAGACTGATACCCTATTTCATATATACCTAACCCCTAATGATTTATTTTTGATTTCCCTGCTTTGTGTATTTCAACCCTAATATAAGCATTAATGAAGTTTATTGCTATGAATATATATATATATGTATTGTATATATATTTATACAATAGAGGTGGGAGCTTTTTGAGCATGATAGCTCCTGTTATTTTCACTGCAGTGTGATAATTGTAATCGACGTTAGCACAGTGATGGTAAATGACATTTATACACACTGGCCCAGATATTCAAAAGGGTTGCGCCATGCGCAACAGGGTTGCACATGTGCAAGTCCAAAAATGCTCCATTCTGCGATATTCAGCAGGAGGCAGTTACGCCACTGACAACAGGTTGTGCAACAGCGCAATGCAAATGAATGCATGCTCAACAGGAGGGGGAGGAACCATGCATAAACTGCGCAACCCGATATTCAGTCGGGTTGTGCAGAGTTGTGCATGTGCAACCCCCAACCTGCGCCTGCACAACCTTGAGCCAAAAAAAAAAGGATCAAGTTGAGGGCCACCCACAGGTGAGCTGCTGTATTGCAGGGCGCAACACAGCAGCTGCCACCCCTGGCTGGCCCCCAACTCGGTCCCTGTGCCCCCCCACCAGCCCGATCATGGGCAGAACGTAAAAACAACCTCCACCCACACATCTCCCAAAGCCCGATTGCAGGCATACAGTAACATGACCCCCCGCCCACATCTCCCAAAGCCCGATCGGGCATACAATGCTGCCCCCACACATCTCCCAAAGCCCGATCTCAGGCAGAGCGTGTATCAACCCCAGTGCCCGATCATGGGCAGAATGTAAAAGCCCCCCAACCCGAATATCTCCTGGTGGTCCAGTGGACCGTAATGCTGTCAGCGGGCAGAATGTCAAGTTACAACCCCCTCAACCATCTCCCTGGTGTCTAGTGTCCCCCACCCACCCACAAAGACCCTCCACCCGCACCCCGGCAGCGGTGGGCGGCAGCATCCCACCGCCTGCCGCCCGCGCCCACTGACTGACTGTCCGGTAGGGTGCATGCCCATTGGTGCAGAGCTACAGCCAATGGGCTGCAGCCCATACCATACATGACAGTCCAGATTTGTGAATGATCATTCACAAATCTGACTGTCATGTACGGTGCGGCTGCACGCCATTGGCTGTAGCTCTGCACCAATGGGCGGCAGCCCTACCGACAGTCAGTCGGGCGGGCGGCAGGGCGCAGGTGGGTGGGATGCTGCTGCCCGCCGCTGCCCGGGAGCGGGTGGAGGGGCTTCGGGTGGGTGGGGGGACACTAGACACCAGGGAGATGTTGGGGTTGTAACTTGACATTCTGCACGCGATCGGGCATTACAGTCCACTGGACCACCAGGGAGATATTCGGTTGGGGGCTTTTTACATTCTGCCTCGATCGGGCACTGGGGGGTTGATACATGTTCTGCCCGCGATCGGGCTTCGGAGATGTGTGGGGGTCATGTTACTGTATGCCTGCGATCGGGCTTCGGGAGATGTGTGGGGGGGTCACTTACTGTATGCCCACAATCAGGCTTTGGGAGATGTGGGGGTCATGTTACTGTATGCCCGCGATCGGGCTTCGAGATGTGGGCGGGGTCATGTAGCATTATGCCCACAATCGGGCTTTGGGAGATGTGGGGGTCATAGTTACTGTATGCCCGCATCGGCTTCGGGATGTGTGGGGGGGCTATAAAGCATTGTATGCCCGCAATCGGGCTTCGGAGATGTATGGGCGGGGGTCATGTTACTGTATGCCCATGATCGGGCTTCGGAGATGTGTGGGCGGGGGTCATGTTACTGTATCCCATGATCGGGCTTCGGGATATGTGGGGCGGGGTCATGTTACTGTATGCCCACGATCGGGCTTCAGGAGATGTGTGTGTGTGGGGAATGTATACACTGATACTGCCAGGCGATCGGGCTGCAGAGTGCGTCGGTCCCGATGGCTGCTGCCTGGCAGGGCGGCCAGGCGCAAGTCCTCGGGGACCAACGCACCTACATGCTAATGGCATGCAAATGGGGCCATAAATAGATGCAAATGGCCCCCCCTGCGCCTTGCATAAATTATGGCCATTTGCATGTCACCTTTTGAATATCGGAAATTTGCGCATGGCGCAATGGTACTTGCGCCACAGCAAGTTTAATGCTCAACTCTGGCAACTTGTGGTGGCGCAAGTTCCATTGCGCATGGCTGGGGGGTGATATTCAAAGGAGTTGCTCAATAGCGCAACTCTTTTGAATATCGCCTCGGCCACACCCCTGCGCAACTATTTTGAGCAGCGCAGGGGCTTGCACCTCAGAATGGCATAGTTTGAATATCTGGGCCACTGTGTTGACATCAGCTTGCTTTCTTCCAACCGTGCCCACTGCTAGCCTTTTGGCTCCCTCTAGCCTCAGTGCGTGGTGTTCTTAGAAATCTATGATTTACATAAGTAAGTGCACTCACCTAAGACACAGGTCAGGACTAAACAAACTATCTCATTTCTTGTGCGGTATCTCAGCTGCCTTCCTGAAATGCTGAGTGAAACTTTGCAGCGGTAACCTTTTCCAATGGTAAACGAGAGGAATTTTAAAAGACATTCAAAATGCATCATCTGACTCACATCACCACTAAACAATCTCATGAACAAACATGTCAACTTCTGTTATTACAATGAGTTAAGCTTGCTTACTATTGCATAACGTGAATATAAAAGTGAAAGTAATTACAGCAAGCAAAACTGTTGTTTTAGCCACAACGGTAACAGCAACCGAACCAAACCTTGTCAAAATAAAAAATACTGTGCACCAACCAGAAGAATGAGCCTTATAAAACACAAAGAAAACATCAAATCATCCCCAAAATAGTGTGTGTGTGTGTGTGTGTGTGTGTGTTTTGGGGGGGGCATGCTGACACAGGGATTGGGCACCCTGAAGTCAGCACTCTGCAGGCATGAAAATATTTTCCATATCACACACCTGCCCATCATGTATCCCATATATATATATATATATATATATATACATACACATATATATTCATACATTATATGGCCAGTAGGGCCAGTATATTAGGGATGTGCAGCCACTTATATGTTAAACTTAAAATTTTGCACTTTAATAACTTTGCAACCATTACCTGAAATTCTGCATATGCAGTGTGGTATGATAGATCTCTGGATCTGGAAAGTTTCGTTCTGGTCGGATTTCCGGTTGTGGAGTGGAGAAGCATGAAAAAGTGTGAAAAATCCTCAACTTTGTGAAATTCTTTGCTCATCTCCACAGCCAAATGGTTTGTCCTTCTGGTCAGAAATTTTCAGGGTATATGCGGACTGGGTCAGGGAAGCGCCTTTTGAAGGTTTGGTGAAAAAATATTAATTTGTTCAAAAGTTAATAAGTTTAAAGTTTCCCATTAAAGCCTATGGGGAAATATATGTGCACCATGAACTGAGTATGTTCAGAACCCGAAATTTCAAAATTGAATAACTTTTGAATGCATTATTATTGTTTCACCAAACCAATGCTGGATTGTTTCATAGTATATCCTCTTTCTACCCTGAAAATGGCAGGCCAAAATATTAATCTGTTCAAAGGTTATTAAAGTTTAAAGTTCCTGTTTTATCCTAGGGGAAAAATATATGTGCATCCATGTTTCTTTGCCACCTCATAGCAAAAGAAAGGAGAGGGATTTTGGGCTGAAATTTGCAGAGTTGCAAGCCCTTGTCGTAATGATGTGCCTTTTCATGGTTTGGTGAAATAAATTCCACCAGTTCCATAGTTATGGCTCTCCGAAAATGCACAGTTTCCCATAGGATAATATTACATAGAAACATAGCAAACATAGACTTTGACGGCAGATAAGGACCGCTAGGCCCATCTAGTCTGCCCATTTCCCTACCTACAGGATAGGCCGCAGATCCTAGTTAACCAACAGCCTATATCTTCCTGACCCCACAAGAGTACCTTATGTCTGTCCCATGCATTCTTGAATTCTCCACAGTTTTAGACCCCACAACTTCCTCAGGAAGGCTGTTCCATGCATCCACTACCCTCTCTGTGAAATAATACTTCCTCACATTGCCCTAGACAGCCCTCCTTCTATCTTTAAATTGTGTCCCTTGTTCTTGCAAGTCTCTTTTTCTGAAGATGCTACCCTCTTGGACTTTGTTGATTCCTTGAGGTACTTGAAGTTTCTATCATGTCCCCTCTCCCTTCTTTCCTCAAGGGTATACATATTAAGCTCTTTAGTCTCTCCTCATCGGCTTCTCTTGCAGACCCTGCACCATTTTAGTTGCCCTCCTCTGGACTGCCTCTATCCTGTCTATGTCCTTGCAGAGATGGGGTCTCCAGAACTGGACACAGTATTCCAGATGGGGTCTCACCAACTGTCTGTACTGAGGGATAACAACTTCCTGTTTTCTGCTGCTGATGCCTCTCCCTATACATCCCAGTATACCCCCGGCTCTCCCTACTGCCTTCTCACATTGCTTGCTAACCTTAAGGTCATCTGATATGATTACCCCAGGTCCCTTTCCTGTTTTGTTGTTGTTACTACCTCCCACCCATTGTGTATTCTTCCCCTGGTTCTTGTTTCCCAGGTGCATTATTTTGCACTTTTGCATTGAATCCTAGCTGCCATATGTCAGACCATTCCTCCAACCTTGCAAGTCCCTTTTCATCCTTTCCACGCCTCCTTGTGTATCAACCCTGTTGCAGATCTTTGTGTCATCTGCAAAAGGCATACTTTTCCTTCCAGTCCCTCTGCAATGTCACTGATGAAGACATTAAAAGGACTGGACCCAATACTGAACCCTGCAGTACCCACTAGTAACCGCCCTTTCTTCAGAGTGGACTCCATTTACAATTATCTTCATGTCCTGTTGTCCAGCCAATGTTTTACAAGGCTACCACCTGGGACCCACTTCCAGGCTGATTAATTTGACTAATAATCTTTGTGTGGGACTGTGTCAAATGCCTTGCTAAAGTCTAGGTAGGCCATGTCCACAGCCCCTCCCTGGTCTACTACTTTGGTCACCCAGTCAAAGAAATCTATTAGATTCATCTGACACATGACCTTCCTGCTGTGAACCCATGCTGCCTTGGATCCTGTGCTCCACTGACCTCTAGGTAGTCAACTATTCTTTCCTTCAGAAGTGACTCCATCACTTTCCCTACCACAGAGGTCAGACTGACAGGTCTGTAGTTTCCTGCCTCTGTCTTGGTCCCACTTTTGTGAAGGGGAATCACATCCACCTTCCTCCAGTCCTCGGGTACCACACCATCCTCCCATGATTTATTAAAAAGAGTAGCCAGTGGTTTCACTAGTTCTTTCCTTAATTCTTTTAGAATTCTGGGGTGAATTCCATCAGGACCCATTGCTTTGTCCACCTTCAGTTTTAGGAGTTCTTGCAGAACCCTTTCTTCTGTGAAAGGACTGGGATCGAACCCCCTATCAAGAGTGCTTCTGTTAATTGAATTAGGCACTTCCCCCTCCTCTTTTGTGAATACTGAGCAGAAATATTCATTCAGTATTCCTGCTTTTTCACTGTCCCCCTCTGCCCACCCACCGTTCATTCTATTCAGCCTCACTATTCTCCTTTTGTCTTTTCTACGCTCAGTTGATGTACCTATAAAAGGTTTATCCTTTTAACTGAGTTGGCTATCTTTTCCTCAGTTTGGGCCTTTGCTATTCTGACTTCCTCCCTACTTCTTTCTGCCTTAACTGGTACAGCTCTCTGTCCTGCTCCTTCTGTGTTTCCTTATACTTCCGAGATGCTATCTTTTTCTTCCTGACTTTCACAGCCACCCCTCTTGAGAACCATAGTGGCTTTTTCTTTCATTTGATTTGTTTATTTGCTTCACACAAAGGCTTGTTGCCTCTGTGATGGCAGTTTGATAATTCCCCATTGTTGCTCCACACCTCCTTCTAGCCTGTTTGCTAGTGCTTTTCTGAGGCACTCTCCATCTTGCCAAAGTCAGCCCTCCTAAAGTCCAGTACCTTCACTTTTTGTATGGCTCGACTCTGTAGCTGAGTTTAACGTGAACCACACTGTTTGATGGTCACTTGTCCCCAGATGGCAACCCACTTCTAGATCTGAGATCCTCTCACTGCCCCGTTTGAAATCACGAGGTCTAAGATTGCTCCCTCATGAGTGGGTTCTGAAACTAGCTGTCTAATGCCTGCCACCTGTAGGGCATCAAGAATGGCCCCTGCTCTTGGATGTGGCTGCAGAAAATGTGCTCCAGTTAACATCTGGCATATTCAGGTCTCCCATCAAGAGTATCTCCCTTTCTCTGCCATTCTAAGAATGCCTTCCATCATATCCTTGTCCATTCCTTCCCCTGACATGGGGTCTGTACACAACCCTGTGTGGGATTGTGGTGCCTTTCCAGTCTCCAAGGTGACCCACAGTGCCTCCTCTCCTCCCTGTTTACTCTTTTGTTCAGTTGCTTTATCCCTTCCTTTTCATAGAGAGCTACTCCTCCCCTCTTCTCCCTGCCTGTCTCTCCTGTAGGTTATGTACCCTGGTATGTTAACATCCCAGTCATGGTTCTCTGTGTACCATGTTTCTGTGACTGCTACGATATCCAGGCATCCCTCTTCCATTACGCCACCAGCTCAGGGGCTTGTTGCCCAGACTACGGCATTTTACTCATTACCCTCCATTTCCTGATGGCCTTACCCCTTTTCCCCATCCCTGTCCTTCTTGCCTTTGTCACTTTTTCTATTTACCCCTGCCCTTCTCCCTATCGACACCTCCATGTTGATGTTTGCCACACTTACTACCGTGATTGTTTGGGGGGGCTAGGATTTTCCTGCTCCTTTCTAGTGCCTCCCCCCTTGGCTAGTTTAAAAGCTTGCCAATGAAGCATTTAAACCTATAACCTAGGATCCTGGTTCCCCTTCCGGATAGATGCAACCCATCATGCCAGTATAGGCTTGCATCACTCCAGGTGGACCCCCAGTCCCCAATGAAGCCAAATCCCTGAGCTCCACACCAGTTTTTCAACCACTGATTGAATCCCATGGTACGGAACACCCTAGCCTCTTCTATGCCATAGATGGGTAGCACTTCCGAGAAGGTTACCGTGCGTGCTACTTGACTAAGGCCCCTCCCCAATTCCACAAACTCTTCCTGCACTTCTCTAATCCCTTTCTTAGCCAGGTCATTTGTCCCTAGGTGGACAATGACATTTAGCTCCCTCCCCTGTGCAGCTGCTCTGGCAATCCTGAGGATTCGCTCCCTGTCCCTCCAAGCCATGGCGCCAGGCAGGCACCTTACCTCCCTCTCCCCTTCCTTGCCCAGTTCTACCTTCCTAACAATGGGTCCCCACCAGGAGTTGTTTCCTTCCCTGCAGGTCCCCTGCCACCCTCCTGTGGGTCTCCTTTGTGGAGGTTCCCAGCATCCTCCTTGGTCTCCACTGTAGGTGCCTCCCATAGAGGAACCACACTTTGCCAGAATGGCATAGGAATTGTGGAGAGGTACAACTGGAGGGATGTGCCTCTGTTCCACCACTCTCACCCTCCCTGAGCCCACTGTGGTCCAACCGCTCCTCTTTCTTGGCAACCTCTGAGGCAACGGCAGTGGCACTGGTGGTCCCTGGATGGAAGAGGAGGTCCCACAAATATTGGCCAACTTAGCCTGGAGATGAGCAACCTCCTCCCTCAGCCCAGAGAGGTGCCTGCAGATGGGACAACACTGCATCCTCCAGAACATCTCCTGGAAGACTGCTGCTCCACAGCCATTGCACTGCACCACTCCAATCATGTCTTATTTCTGGCCCCTTAACTGTTTGCAATCCTTACTCTTTCCTCTGTTTTTCTCTCTCTCCTTACTTTCTGCCTGTGTGCCCTTTAAGCTCCTGATTGTCCTGTTCTGAGACAAGAATATCCTATATTTCTCAGTAGACCACTTACTTGTTCAGAGGCAGACCTCCAGCAGCTAGAGGGGCCGGAGGCTACTCTTGCCTTTCTAGGATGGTGGGTCCTTGGTGGTTCTGTGATCACTCACTTTCTGCCCCTAAACAGGAAGTTCTTGTTGTCAGTCAAATCCTGTGCCTATAAAAATAGAACTAGCTTTGGGTGGGGAGTGGAGGGAAGGGAAGGAGGGCAATATAGTCCCAGTATAGAAGTTCAGTCACACAGCAGTCCTTTCTCCTGGTGTCTTCTGCCAAGCTATTACGCTGCCCATGGCGTCTTTCGGCACCCATATCTCAAAAACGGTTTGAGATACAGATTTTTTGCTCATCGCTGGTGCTTAGGACTAAGTTCACAAGGAGATTTCCAAGTCATGCTTATGACTGCAGTGGAATTTTTTTCATAGTTTCTAAGAATACTGTGATATTGCCAAATTTGCATTATGAGGGTTCCTTTCCATGTCTCTAGGCCTGCGATATGTCTCCATACTAATGTGCATGTGGGAGTGCAGGGCCCAGAGGGCCTACACTCCCACATATGCATATTAGTTTCACAAAAATGTCAGGTAGTTTCACAAAAGTACTGGTACTTTCACAAAAGTACCAGGTTGTTTTGTGAAAAGTACAAGGTAGTTTCACAAAAGCACCTTAGCCCATGCTCCCACATATGCATACCATTATGCAAAAATTGGGAGTGGGGGCACACCATTATGCAGTGCTCCCACAGGGACATGAGGGTTCATTACAATGTCCCTATAGTTATGGATATTTGATAGTGCAGGGCCCAGAGGGCCCTGCACTCCCACAACTACATACCACTTACATGACACTTTCTCAAAAAGAAGAGAAATTCATTGCAAAACACTGCATTAATGCACCATTAGGGTTGCAACATCAAAAGTAGGGAAATTCATCCTTAGGTTTGACAAGGGTAACACCACACCCTCACTGTGCATGCAGGAACAGGATGATGGATGTGTTTTGGCATTAAGAACATTAATGCTCATCCCATTCCATGAGTAACTTAAGATAGGTATAGTATAGGACAATGGGGTGAGCATTTGGGTTCAAAACACCAAAGCACATCCATCATGCCTGTTTCTGCATGCACAGTGGGGGTGTTGTATTACCCTTATCAACCCTAAGGTTGAATTTACCTAATTTTGATGTTGTAACCCTAATGGTGCATTAACACAGTTTTTTCCATATATTCATTGCACTAAAACTCCATTAGTGCATCAGTTAGGGTTCATATTACAGTGACAAAAGTATGGATATTCAGTGTGAGGGTTCCTACCACCCCACACCCCCACTTTCCACACACCATCAGGAGTCGGGTGTGCCTTGATATCGCTGACCTTATCTCTCACCCCATCCCATCTGTAAGGGAGCTGAAATGGTACTGCATAGGAGAATGAGGTGAGAGTTAGACCCAATGAAGCCAAGGTACACCCCGATGCCTATTGGTGTGTGGAGGGTGGGGATGGGGTGGTAGGGGTGGGAACCCTAACACTGAATTTCCATACTTTTGTCACTGTAATAGGAACTCTAACTGATGCATTAGCAGAATTTTTTTTGTAATGAATTTCCTTACTTTTTGAGACAATATAATAGTGTCCTTATTTTACTGTGGAAGCACAGGGTCTTTGGACCCTGTGCTCCAATCCCTCTGTAGATGTGCATATGTATGTAGGCATGGAAGTGCAGGGCCAATGTGTCAAACAACAGTGACTAAATTGTCAGCATAGCCATCTTATTACCCCACCTCATGTACCTCGGAACAGAGAAATTGTGAAATACAAGGTAAAATGTAATAATGTGCAACTGCAATGCCATTCTGCGCCACAGGTGCAAAAACACATTTGGGGAAGGATTTGAAAAATAATAGCTGTACTTTTCATGAGGTGGTGTGAAAAAATGGCTATGTTGAAAATTTGGAATCAAAATCTTGAAAAGTACCAAAGTTATGTACGTGTGTTGAATAAATTCAACGGACACATGCAGCTCAGGCATTTTAAGGAATTTCTTCACCAAATTTTCAGCATGGCCTTTTGGGCACCTCTCCTCATGAACACTGGCACTGTCATTTCATTAGTTGGTCCCAGAAGGTGATTTTGTGCAGCGTACATGCCATTCTGCCCCACAGGAGCAAAAACACATTTCAGGCAGGATATGAAATTTGACAGCATGACAGTTCATGAGGTGGTGTTAAAAAATGGTAATGTTGAAAATTTGGAGTGAAACTATAAAAAAAAATCACCAAAGATACACTAGTGTGTAACAAAATTTTAATGACCATGCATAACAGACATTTTTTGGTATTTTTGCACCAAATTTTCAACATGGGGTTTTTGGGACCCCACCTCATGAACACTGACACTGACATTTCATTAATTGGCCCCTGAAGGTGATTTCACCCAATGACCATGAAATCATCTTTCGGGACTAAGTAACAAAATGACAGTGCCAGCATTCATGAGATGGGGTCCCAAAAAGCCCATTTGAAAAGTTGGTGAAAAAATAAAAAATGGGTGAGATATCAACATAAGTTCAAAATGCCATTGACAGCCATTATACGGCACTTACCTTGATTCTTCAGTTTGCAGTTCAGCTTTGAAGAGTGCAGACTTGTCTTGGTACACAGAAGATGACAGAAGAGGATCTCTGGTAGTAAGTATAGAGCAATGGGGTGTGTGGGGTGGTGGGTTGCTCAGTGGGAGGGTTGGGATGGGGAGGAGAAACGGGAAGATAATGAGGGTTCTATCTTATTTTTACAGAATAAAAAAGATGTCGGGAGACTGTTTTCTTTTTTTCAAGTATATAGAAGTAAACATTTTGGGACACTGTGGGTGGGCTCCCCAGTGTCCAACAGTACTAGTGGTGTTTAAGGGATATGACACAGCTGGGAACACTGGGAGTGAGCTCTCCAGTGTCCCACCTTGGTGGGGTGACTGCCGGCATGGGAACTGGGCACCCTGATGTCGGCAATGTGAGAGACTGTTTTGTTCACCTGGGGACACTGGCATCTAGTGCCAACATGGGGATTGGGCACCTTGATGTCAACAGAAATTTTTCTTCTTTTAAAATAAATATTCACAGATATTTGGCTCACAAAGTAGGATCCTACTTCGTATCTCATAATACGAATCAAGATCTTACTTCATATGATGCTGATACAAATGAAGATATATATGTTAAATAAAACACACTTTAAGGGCATTTTATGAGCAGTAAAGTGCAGAATGCACCTAAGGGGTCCCAATAAGCAAGCTACATGTGTAGGTTCCTCCCCAGAATATCATTTTGGGAGGTTTCAGGCATAACTGAAAACAAGATGGCAGCCATAGAAAGAAGGAATTTTCCCATACGCAGCAGGATTCCCTCTTCATTTCATACAGCTATATTGTAGTGCTTACTAAACATGTTTTCAAATTTTTAAATTACAATAACTTAAAAAACTGTTTATTATTTTTTCAGACACTACAAAAGCGCCTCACGAAGTGAGGACAAAGGAGCACCAGGAAATGCAGCGGTGCTCTGGAAACCGAATTGAGCAAAAGCAGATAAAAATCCAGCACCCTCAATAGCAACCATACAAAAATGTAGAAGTAATACACATTTATTAAAGACCAACACTAAGGCACACATAAAACTGACGTTTCACTTGGCCGACTGCCAAGCTTCCTCAGAGTCTCTGAGGCGGCAGTAAACAAATAACGTCATTGTGCTGCTGTATTGATGCTAATAATGTGTATTACCTACGACCCTATGTAATTCTGTCTTGATGCTGAACCTATCTACTGTCTTCTTGAACTGGCAAAAGGTACATCTGTGGGGTAGTCCCTTTATGCCTAGAAAATTTCAGACAAAAAAAAACCAAACCATTTGGGATGTAGGCAAGTTCAAAGAAAAATCCCAACAAAGTCAATGAGTAAAAATTTCTTTTGTTCACATCTCTATAACTCAGAGACTGTATATCTGACCAGAATGTAACTTATCACATCAGGAGATCTACCCCACAGGACAGCACATACCACATTTTGGACAAATCCGTTGAACAATTGCAAAGTTATTAAACTGCAGAATTTTGAGTTTTACATTGATATTCCTACTCAACCCTAAATATATATATATATATATATATATATATATATATATATACATATATATTATACTGGCGCAGTCGCACCAGTATAGTTTGGGTGAAAGAGAATTTCAATGTTAAAGTTCAAACTTTAAGAGTTAATAACTTTGGATCCATTGAAGAGATTGGCATGAAATTTGGATTGGATGCATAATCTCTTGGGGTAGGTCTCCTGACCTGCCAAATTTGGTGGGAATTGTTGAGTGGTTTCTGAGATTTAAAGTGTTGAAAAAAACAGAAAAATCTGTATTTTTTGACATTTTTTTGTCATCCTTGATCTCAGAAATGGCTTTATGTTGTGGGCTGAAATTATTAGAGTAGGAAGGATTTCAGTCCCAGATGTGCCTTTTGAAGGTTTGGTGAAAAAATTTTAATCCATTTAAAAGTTGTTAAACTTTTAATTTCCCATTATTTCCTATGGGAAAAATTAAGTGTTCAGCATTAAAATGGAATTTTTCAAAATGATTTTTTTTTGAAAATTGGGCAATTTTGTTCAACAAAAGATCATTTTTGTTTGAACATTGGGCATTTGTTGTGAAAATGGGGCATTTTTGTTCGAAAATGTGTCTTTTTTTGCAAAAATGGGGCGTTTTTGTTTGAAAATTTGGCATTTTATGTGAAAATGGGGCAATTTTGTTCGAAAGTGGTGCATTGTTTTCGAAAATTGGGCATTTGTTGCAAAACTAAGGCACTTTGAAAATGGGGCATTTGTTGTGAAAATGGGGCATTTTTGTTTGAAAAAAGGCATTTTTGCAAAAATGGGGCATTTTTTTTAAATGGGGCACTGTTTGTGAAAATGGGGCATTCTTTTCCAAAAATGAAGTACTGTTTGCAGAAATGGAAGCATCCCATTTTTGGAAGTGAGGGAACGATTTTGAACATTTTCATGTTGTTGTTTTGGAGAAAAGGTGCTTTTTCAACCATTTTGTCCAGTTTTTGCATGATATGAAGTACTGTTTGTGGAAATGAAAGCATCCGATTTTCATAAACCAGGGAGCGTTTTAGAACATTTTCGTATTGTTTTAGCAAAAAAGGTGCCTTTTCTACCATTTTCTCCAGTTTTCGCATGTTATCAAGTACTGTCTATGGAAATGGAAGTTTTCCATTTTCATATGTGAGGGAGTGTTTTCAAACATTTGTGTGTTGTTTTTGAAAAAAGGGTGCATTTTCTACCATTTTCTTCAATTTTCACGTTTTCCAAAGATGTGGTGTTGCTTACGAAAATTGTCCTGTCTGCTTTCTAAACCATTCTGTTTATTTTGAACATTTCTCTGCTTCCACAGTGACAGATACTAATACATAGAAAATCAAATCTAACAAGTTATACTTTTTTTTCTAATTTAAACACTGGCAAAATTCCTGTTTTTTAGCTCATTGCTTCCATTTTTTTTTTATTGATGTGACTGTTAATGATATTTCTTAATAACAAATGATGTTTATATAACAGAAAGAAGGTACAAAATTGTACTTTGGACCCTGTGCTCCCACTGTGACATATGGATATTGTTCTACTATCTGGATGTATGGATGGGAGCACAGGGTCCTGTTGTACTATCTGGATGGAGGGAGGGGAGTGCAGAGTCTGAAGGACCCTGTACTCCCACAGCAACATGAAGATACAAATAAACTATCTGAAAAAGAAGGGAAATTCTTTGCAAAAAACTTTGTTAATGCATCAGTAAGGGTGAATATCACAATGTACTATCTCGATGGAGGGATGGAAGTACAGGTCCCACTGTGACATATGAACAGTGTTGTACTATCTTGATGGAGGGTTCAGACCCTGAGCTGTCACCATGACATATGGATACTGTTGTACTATCTTGGTTGACCACACCACTGCAGCACTGTCATTGATTTCTGCTTTTCTATGTATTTAAAAATGGAAAGGGACCTGGGGATAGTCATATCAGATGACTTAAAGGTAGGCAACTAATGTGAGAAGGCAGTAAGAAGGGCTGGGCGGGATACTGGGATGCATATGGAGAGGCATTACCAGTAGAAAACCCTGGGGGTGGGGCATTTGGGTTGGAAACCATAATACCTCATTTCCCTGCTTTTGCCACTGTGGCATTCACCCTAAGTGATGCATTAACAAAGTTTTTGCAAAGAAGATATATATATATATATATATATATATATATATATAGAGAGAGAGAGAGAGAGATGGCTTTGTCACAGAACATAGCTGGCTAGTTTTACAGCTATCCCACCACCTACTCCCGGTGTGTGAAGATTGATAAATCTTTGTCCAATACTAGAGAAGTAGCTATTGGTGTCCAACAGGGCTCCATCTTGTGCCCACTCCTATTTGGTCTCTTCATAAATCAACTGCCTGATGCCTGCCAGACTGCCAAGTTGCTCCCCTATTCCAATTATGCTGTCATCTATTAAGTTCAGGTCACTAGAAAGCTGGTTCTCCAATAACAAACTGATCCTCAATTACAAAAACAAAGAGCATGCTCTTCTCTAGTCTCCCACAGAAGAGGAAAGTTCCCCCCTTTGTCATTTGAAATAGCCAAGAACAAAACCATGAACAGGTGGAGACCTTCAGATACCTTGGAGAAACTGTGGAATACAACTTATCTTTTGCCTCCCCCATGTTGACAGTCTAGTGGCCATAGTTAACAGAAGACTGGGAACACTGTACCATAACCAAAGCAATCTCATTGGGTATGCTAGATGCCTTACTGTAGCCAGCCCCATTCTGTCACTAATAGATTATGGTCTCCCTGTCTATACAGCTGTCTGTGACACAGTGCTAAACAGAATGAAGCTGATCTGTAATAAAGCATGCCACTTTGCACTTGGTGCAGATGACCACACTCATAGTTGTACCCTTTTCATACTCACTAACTGACTACCTACCCTGGAGAATAAAGCTTCAGACCTTCTTGATAGCCAAAAAGGCACTTCTGGACCTAACACCCCCCTGCTTTAACAAATTGTTTGTGTACCACCTCCAACTGAAACAACACCAGTACTAGGGCCAGAGAAATGTCATTAAGCCTCCTTTCTGGTGTACTCAGCTGGGCAAGTGGTCATTTGCTGTCAGGGCCACCAACTGGTTAAACGAACTGCTTGATACTCTTCTGAATCTTCACAAGATTAATCAGCTTAACAGATCTTTGCATTATCTGGTACCCATCCATTGCCTCCTTCCCCAGAAAGAAAGACACAGACACAAATCTTGGAGGAAATGGCTGCAGACATGCGTTCATTGATTACAATCCAGGTTGAGAGCTGCACGTCCACATGACGATCAACAGTCCAAGGTTGTAAGGGCCAAGGCTATTCAGCCACCCCCTGTCAGGTGCTGTTAGCCTTGCAGGAAAGCTGTACCTGCTGGAGGTGGACCTAGACCCCTCCCCAGGTCAGGGTACTCAGTTTCTGTCTCCATGCCAACCAGAGTAGAGGGGTCATGAGCTCTTCAGCAGAATTCAGCTCATTACCACCCCTATCGACCATTCAATGTCATTGTGATCCTCTCGAGGCACCATCAACATGACTGTGACAAATTGACATTCACCTATGCCCTATTTGCTATGGCCTATTTTGTTCTCCCACTTCTAGCTCAGTTTAACACCTTTTTGGAGCAGGTGAAAAACCTGGGAAAAACCCTTTTTCGGGGAAAACTGGGAAAAGACACTTCCCAACCTCTATTGCTGTCACCCTTGAGAGGTCAAAAGGGGGGCTCTGACTGCCTGCCCCCACTACCCTGCTTTTACAAGGGGGGTGGGTGGACAATCCAGCTAGAAGGAAAGGAGAAAGAGGAAGGACTTCTGACTGCAGTCCAAGATATCCTTTTTCCCCTCTCTCCCCACAGAATGTGTCCCCCCCTTTCCTAAGTGGGAGGCCTCAGTGGTCCCTGCGCCCAATCACTGGGCTCTCCCAAATTCCCCCTAGGGACCACCTTTCTGTTCTCACTCCCTCCCCCACCTCTTCCTGGATACAGAGGATAATGGCCCCAGACAAAAATACAGCTGCTGCCAAATGTTGCAGCCACTGCATTATCTAGTACCCATCCATTGCCCCCTTCACCAGAAAGAAAGACACAGACACAAATCTTGGAGGAAATGGCCACAGCCATGCATTTATTGATTACAATCCAGGCTGAGAGCAGCATGCACACATGGGAGAATCGATGGTCCAAGGTTGTAAGGGCCAAGGCTATTTGGCTGCCTCCCGTCAGGAGCCGCTAGCCTTGCAGGATAGCTGTACCTGTTGGAGGTGGACCTAGACCCCTCCCCCGGGGCAGGGTACTCAGTTTCTGCCTCCACACCAACCAGAGTAGAGGGGTCATGAGCTCTTCAGCAGAATTCAGCTCATTACTGCCCCTACCAAGCATTTGATGTCATCATGATCCTCCCGAGATGCCAGAGTATGGACAGCATCTGTTCCCCCCAAGCCGACTGCTCCCTTACTTCCTCCAAGACCCCAGCCTGCCTCTCTTACCACAGAGCTACCCCACCTTTTGGTCCAAAGTGTGTATCGGCTACCTTGCTTTGCCCAAAAGCCTGTATCTGACTATGTATCTCATGGTCCCCTGAGCCCTCACCTGACCCTGTTCCTCCCAGGCCAATCCTGCATTGGACCTTGGCTGAGAGAGGCCACACACCCCCCCTCCAGCCTGTGAAGCACTGGATAGATCCAGATGGGTGAACAGGGCATGCGATCACAAATCTGCCCCATGGTTCGATCCCCCCTTAACATGCCACTCACAGCAAGTCCATGGTCTTCCGCCTTCCAGCCACATGATGTGAACCCTTGGATGACCCATTCCACCAGACCCACCTCCTTGCTTCGACTGTCCTTGCAGCATGAAGGTCTGTGACCACTCCAGCTCAAACAATCCACTTGCTTGGTGAGGGACTCTGGAAAACAAAAGCTGTTATTGCAAATGGGGGCACATATACCTCAAAAATGTTTGCAACTTCCATTGCCCCACTGCCTAAATCTGCCCATCTGCTCATCCCATATTCCTAGCTTGTGTGGCTGCAAAAAATTCTGAAGGAGTATGTCCCATACTCCCTTGGATCCAGCCCCACTTCCTGGACTGATCTAGCCAGGATAGCTCTAAACTGGCATGCCGTGGTCGGAACCCCATCAGCATGCCTAAAAAAGGCATCCTCTGTCTTGGGCACAGCCACCATATATGCCTACACCCTGTCCTGGACCTTCAAAGACACCCTGGGTGGGGTCTCCACCAGGCACCAGTGGCCTCTCCACTCCTGGTCAGTCTTACTCTTCCAGAGCCTCATCCAGGCCCCTCCTTCTGACACTAGCACATCCCCCTCCCTCAGCCCTATCAGCTTGGCTCTCTGGGAAGGCTGGGTGACCTGTGATACCCTGAATGCCCCGCACAAGGTCAACAGAAACATGGTATCAAACAAGAGCACTTCGAATGGGGTCTGGAAGACCTTTGGCAGGATTCTCCTAATGTTTTCCAGGGTATCCAGGATGATTGAGAGCCTTGTGTCCTGGTGAAAGGCAACTGACTTCACCCACCCTTCCAGGACCTTCCACACCTTAAACACCTTTGTGGTATCTGAGACCCCCAGGGCCCTGGAAACCCAGGACAAGCCAGTGAGGTGCCTGGCCACCACCCTCGATGTCACCGCATTCTGTTTGGACCACATGATATACTGACACAGCTGCTCCACTGGAATGGGCCAATCCTCCAGTCATGCTGCCTGTGCCCGCACCCTATAAAATGTTCCACTCCCTGCTGATATACTTCCCTTGTCCTTGGTGCTATGGAGTTACCTACACACTTCCAAGCTGAGATGTCACTAACCTCCACAAGAAGTGGAGTACAGCCCATGGCTGTTGCTTCACTGCTGGAGCCAGTTCTCGAAATCATTGTCACTGTGAATGAGACAAAGCATCAGCAATCCCATTGTCAACCCCTGGTATGTGAATGGCCTTAAATAAGATGTTCAAGAGTAAACACTTCAGGACAAACATGCACATCAAGTCCCCTGTCTGGCCTTTTGGCCCCAACTGCCCATTAATGATGTGCACCACCCCCATGTTGTCTGATCTGAAGTGGACTCTGCGATCCTTCAGCTGTGCCCCCCATAAATACAGAGCCACCATTATAGGCAAGAATTTTAACAGGGTGATGTTGGTGAGCAGCCCCACTGCCTCCCATTCTGGTGGTCATTTTCCCACATACCAATCACCTTGGAAGTATGCACCAAACCACAATTCCCATGCCACATCTATAAACAGTTGCAGCTTGGGGTCCTCGCCATTAGCCTGCCATAACGCCACTCCATTAAAGTGCTGCAGGCAGACCTTCCAGACTTGTAAATCCTCTCTGAAACCCTGTGTGACCCACAACCTATGATGCAGCCTGGTGCACCCTCCTCCCAGCTTAGTCATGCATCGTAAAAAGGTGCACCCCATAGGGATGACCCGGCAAGCAAAGTTGAGGTGCCCCAACAGCTGCTGCAACTGCCTCAATGTTACCTTCCTGACCTCCTCCATGGAGTTGATCAGGCATCTAAGCACCTCCACTTTTTCCTGAGGCAAGTGGCAAAGCATGTTGATGGTGTCAATCTCGATTCCCAAGAACCACCAAGGCCCTGGTGGGTCCTCCACCTTCCCGGGGGCTAATGGGACCCCAAAGTCCTGACAGATGGCCATGAATGATGGCCAATGTCTCCTCACAGTCTTTTTTCCCATCCTGGCCCGATCAACAGAAAGTCATTGAGGTAGTGAACCACCGACTTGTTCCCCGCTACTTTCTCTGTCACCCAGTGCAAGAAATGGCTAAATGTCTCAAAGACTGTGCATACCACAGAGCACCCCATAGGCATGCAGTTGTCAATGTAATACTGGCCATCGAACTTCATGCCCAACAGTTCCGTGTCCTACAGATGAATTGGGAGCAACCTGAACGTGGACTCAATGTCCACTTTTGCCAGGATCATATGAGGTCCCACGTCGTGCACCACCTGAATCGCCCAATCAAACTATGCATATTGCACCACCATGTGCCTCGGGATGATGTGGTCATTCACAGAGTCGCCCTCTGGATAAGTCAGATGATTGATCATCCTGTATTCTCTGAGCATCTTCTTTGGCATCAGACCAATGGGTGACACTCTAAATGCTGGGGTCGGTGGGTCAGCAAATGGCCCAGTAATCCTCCCCAGCTGCCACTCTTTTTCCAGTTTCTCCCAGACTACCTGCGGATGGTCACATGTGGATTTCAGGTTCTCCACCTCCTGGCCCCCCCTGGCCCCTCATACTGGAGCCTGAAGCCTACCGTGAAACCCTTCCTGAGCAGGTTAGTGGCCTCCCTGTCCAGGTAGTGGGACAACCACTGGCTAATCCTGCCCACCCTTACCGGGGTAGTCAGGCTTGTTGCCTTGCGGCTTCCTTATCTTCTTGGCCATTCCCCTGAAACCCCCTCTTGTGGGCCACGGCGACACACATTGGATGAAAGGGTGATGCACCCACAGGCCATGCAATGTGTGTAAAAAGTTGCAGTGGCCCTAGCCACTTTAGCTTGGTTGTACACATAGCAGGTCTGTTCAGCCCCTACACCCCCCTCCAGTTTCTGTTTTGGCGCAGGCCTAAGTGGCAGGCCACTGTAGGTGTGCTAAACTTCCCCTCTATGCATGATGTTCACGAAAGGGTCATGCTGACAGACCCCCAACCCAAGGACCCATCCTCCTGTCTTTGCCTTCTAAATGCCTGATCATACTCTAGCCATGCCACCATGCCCTTCCTGCAGTGCATGAGAGTAATCCTGTTCTGGTATGTGTAAAGCCCCAGCCCTTGGTCCTTCTCCACCTGTAGGATGGTGCCTGCATAAATGGGAAATGCCGCTATCCAATTTTTGAATGTGTGAGGTGTGAGGCACCTTCAGAGGTTTTTCATCTGCCTCCTCCCCCTTTTCTTTTTTCTTGTCCTCCTGCTCCACTGGTCTATTCAGTAGGGAGAACATGTCCACGTATTCCCTGTTTCTGATTTGCTGTCGAACCTTGTCCATGAGATGGGACCCCAACTGCTTGTCCAAACCGGTGTAAGAGCTGGGAGGCAGGGGAGTGGCTTCCGAGGCCAGAGAGGCCCCAGAGGCTGCCATCCCCATTACCGTGTCCTTGGCCCCCACCTTCTCTACCAGTGCTGACATGAGGTCCAGCAGCTTGTCCAACTTGGCCTCAGTCCCCCCTGTACCATCCCGTCTGCTGGAGGTGACCCCCATCCCCAGCCCCCACTGGCAGGACTCTGCCTCTGAATTGGTGGAACCATCTCTCCCTTTGTACTCTCAGGCCTCTCTGACTCTTCCCCTGCTTCCTCTGATGCCACTGCAAGCACTTGCTGCACCTCACCATCACTCGGTGCCCTTATCTCATTTCATTTCATTTTTATTAAATGGGTTAGACCATTGAGTAAAACTCATTTAAAATGGTGACCCTTGGTCATACAAAGTTATGGTTACAACAAATATATAAACACAGAAAAATGAAAACGAAACATACATTAACATACTTAACCTAAAAGGACAATAAAACGTATTTAACCACAACAATCCTTCTTTTGCCTAGAAAGTGATTCCGGATACCAGGTTTTAACAGCTTTACATGAAGGTGTTTTATGATTATACAACCGAAATCTTACAGGAATCATATTCCAAAATCTAGGAACTAACTGATTAAAAAAGAAATCAGAACATTTAGTTTTTAGTCTAGGTATACCCAACTCCCTATATCCTGCATTTCTTAATGAAGGTTTAATTTCCCTAACTTCTAACTTTTCAGCCAAGTATTCTGGGATTACCATAGTAATACTTTTAAAGGCCAAAATATATTTATGCAGCTGTCTTCCCTCTGTCAAGAAGTCCATCCCAATCTCTGATACATTAAACAATGATGGGTGTCCTTAGGACACTGTAAGATCAATCTCGCAAGGTGATTATACAGTACATCTAGTCTGTACAATCTACCAGACTGAGAATTATCATGCAATATATCACCATAATCAAAAAGAGGAAAAATTTGGGACTCAACAATTTTCTTTATCATATTTCCACCTAAACAATTTTTATTTCGATACAATAATCCCACCCTTGCACCCACTAATTTAACCAACTCATCTATATGTATATTACCAGTAGCCAAGGGATCCATCCAGAAACCCAAATTCTTATAAGTCATCACTAGATCTAATTCTGTCCCCTCAGGATCTAGCACTGTCAATTTAGTACAAGTTCTAAGTTTCATATTAGATCCAAATAACATACATTTTTTCTTAATTACATTAATTTTAAGTTTCCGTTGTGACAAATACCCAGGTAATTTATCAAAGCTTAACTGTAAGTTTAATTGAATCTCTTCCACTGAAGAAGCAGAAGTATATATTATTGTATCATCTGCGTATAATTGATAAGCCATATTATTCACATGACATCCCAGTTCTCTAAGATAAATCAAAAAGAGCAAGGGACCAAGCACTGATCCCTGAGGGACCCCCCGCACCACTGGCAGAGGTGATGATACAATCTTATTAACAACCGTTGTCTGCATCCTACCCTCTAAATAAGAGGAAAACCACTTAAGAGCACTACCTGAGAGTCCGATATCCTTCAAGCTTAGTAAAAGTATCTGATGATCCACCGTGTCGAAGGCCTTGGAGAGGTCAACAAAAATGGCACCCGTCAAAAGGCCCTTTTCCATAGCTTTGTTGACATCATCCAAGACCCTCGACACGGCAAAAATTGTATTAAGCGATTTACGGAATCCTGACTGATATTTGTCAAATAAATCATTCTGATTCATAAATGCTATCATTTGTCTAGCCACAAACCCCTCCAATATCTTTGATACTTGCGACAATAATGATATTGGTCGATAGTTATTAAATTGATCCCGACTCCCACCTTTATGTATTGGGACAACCCTAGCTATTTTCCAATCAGAGGGCAGTATTCCCTCTTCAATAGACCAATTATACAGATAGGTAAGAGGAGCTGCTATCTTCAGGGCTGAAATTTTTAGTAAATAAGGGGTCAATCCCTCAGGGCCACCACTCTTTGATGTCTTTAAACCCAACAAGGCTTCAATTACTTCATACTCCTCCAATTTTTTCATAAAAAACAACTTAGATAAATCTATATGCACCAATTGATCATCATTAATAGCACATAAATCAGAATCACCGAAGAAATTTCCTGAATTAACAAAATAATTATTAAACCCATCTGCCAAAGATTTCCCCCTGAAATACCTGAAATCTCAATTTTACATTTCCCACCCTGTTTATGATGACCATTAATCTCTTTATTATATCCTAAAAAATAGTAACATTCCCTGTGGAATTTTCTAATTAAAATTGATAATATGATCTTTTACTGTTTCTAACAGCTGTTACATATGAATTTCTAAGACTTCTATAATATTGCCAATCCTTCGGAGAATTTGTACTACGAGCCTTTACCCAAGCTTGACCCTTTTTTCTTTTTAACCTTCTCAGAGCAGCTGAGTACCACGGAGAAGAGGATTGTTTAACCTTCCTCACTTTCATAGGCATATGATAGTCTATAACCTGCAACAACTCTGAGAGAAAATAATTCCAAGCCAAATCAATTTCAGGAATTATCCACATTCTTTCCCCATTAATCCTATCTAAATCCTCTATAAACGCTAAATAATCAAACTTTCTAGTAGCTCAATAAGAAATCGATATCTCATTACCCTGCTTACCTCTCACTGGCATCCTGGGCACCTTTGCTCAGGGGGCCATCTTCCCTTTTGCTGGCTGCTTCTGAGGTGGCACCCCCTGCCAGGCCGACAAAGTCAAGGGGGCCTCTAGCACCTCCAAGCATGCTTCCAACCAAGTGGCTCCTTTCTTCTTTACAGCTCCCTCAGCTGCATTTCTAGGCCTTCGGTGGCTTTCTTTGATGGGGTTCTCTGCCATGTAGCCATTGCACCTGCAAAAAACTGAGACCCCCCCCACCACAAGACAACAGTTAAAAATTGCCAAAAGAATTCTCCCTTGTCCAGGCTGCATCACTATCCCCCTTCATGGCGCGGCACCCTCGCACCCATAATGGTGAAATGTAAACCCATATGGGTCTCAGCCCGTGAATGATCCGGTGGCATGCTACTCATGTCAGTTCTGTTCCACCCCCCGACTCCTGCAGCACTACACTCCCAAGCTTGCCCAATTCATGGCCCCCAGTGTGGGTTAACATGTGACTTATCCATTTCAACTTGTCCCCAGCCAGATTGTGTAATACCATGCAGCCTGCTTTTTTTCCCCCCAGATTAATACATTTTTTTTTATTATGCGAGAAGCTGTCTACTGAATTGTGTCCCTGGGGGTCCTGTGCAGTGCTGTCCGTACTGCCCAGAGGTTCCAAATCCTGGATCCAGCCAGGCTGTGCTGCCATCCACCTCTGAGACCCAGCTGGGGGCCAAAGAAGCGAGCCAGTGAATTATTTTTTTTTTACTCTGCCCCTCCTCTGCATGCGCCAGGCCTTGCTAAGGAAGGTCCAGGTGTGGTAGGCCTATCAGAAGCCCCAGGCAATATGGCCACCTCAACTCTCACAGGACCCAGCGTGACTGGGACCTGCCTATGTGACTACCACGAGGCTAGTCACGGGTAGGAGTTACAGCCAATATGACCTCACAAGATCTATGTGGGAGCAGCAGGGCCTGCTGAGCCCCCGGCAATGCCTGTAAGAGGTTTCCCCATGGCTCCCCATAAAGAGCCTGCAGGCGGCAGGTGGAGGAAGCTGACCCCAGATGCGGTGCTGCCCTCAGACACCGGCCTTCACTAGCAGCTTCTCTCCACACTCTCAGAGCCACCATGGCCATCTTAGCATGGTGCAAACCCTGGGAGCCACCATGCCCTAAGCACTTTTACTGTGGCCCCCAGGTGACTACCCACAGCTGGGCCAAAAGAATGCAGTGCCGTTGATGGACTGTCAGCTGGGCCATCTACCTCCTCCCCCAAACG
Source organism: Neoceratodus forsteri (assembly GCA_016271365.2). Lineage (NCBI taxonomy): Eukaryota > Metazoa > Chordata > Ceratodontiformes > Ceratodontidae > Neoceratodus > Neoceratodus forsteri. The sequence goes on along the minus strand of CM028130.1, from coordinate 805,409,565 downwards.
GAACATGAAACACCGACCCCCCCCACTGCTGCAGAAAGAAGAGCAAGTCACGGACAGCATCTAACCAGGCTGGCCATTGGAGGATCCCAGTCATGGAGCCGTGCCTAAGGTAAGACTAAACAAACTCCCTCTGTCTAGAGATTTTTTTTTTGTTTTGTTGAGAGAGAAAAAAGGTGACTTGGGGTACGATCCTGTAGATTCTGGCACCTGGTGCAAACTTAAACCCACAGGGCCACCGCTCACTGCACTGGAAATGGGACTGCAGAACTCCTGGTACTCATTGTGTGGGAGGGGCGTAACCCAACTACTATGGGAATAAGCCTAGGGTTTCTAATCTCCCTGCCTTGCTCAGACAGTAAAATGCAATACCAGGAGACCAGAGGAATATTGCTTTATTATTATGTTTTTGTTCCTTTTGCCCTCTCTCTCTTGCCCCCAGGCCCTGACCCAGCTCCAGCCCCCCCCCCAGGGCTGAGCACTGCAGGCCTGTAATACAACCACATAGGCATGCTAGGCCCTTACCTGATGACATGCCTGGGGTCCTATCTTGATCCAGCTAGGAGGAAAGGAGAAAGAGGAATGACCGCTGGCTGCAGTCCAAAATATCCTCTTTCCCCTCTCCCCCTACAGGATGTGTCACCCCCCTTTCCTAATTGGGAGGCCTTGGTGGTCCCTGTGCCCAGTCACTGGGCTCTCCCAAATTCCCCATAGGGGCCACCTTTCTGTTTTCACTCTCCCACCTCTTACTGGATCCAGGGGAGGAAAGCCCCAGACAAAAGTACGGCTGCTTCTAAATGTTGCAGCCTCTGCATTCTGCCCTTGCAGTCCATTGCAACTGTAACTGTTTAATTGTTTTATCTGGTTTCTCTCTGTACATATCCTGTGATCTTTTATACAATGATCTGTATGTACTTTTTCAAAAATGTATGTAACTGATCTGTCTTAAGTGCTTTGAGCCTGACTCAACTGCATTTCCTATACTAACATACTAATTGCCAGCAGATTAGGCCTTACAGTCTATCAAGTCTGCTCGAACCTCAGATCCCTAGTTGGGTACCGAGGCCACCCCCCCCTGTGTTCCAGAAACCTATATCATCCATTCCCACCCCCCTGGGCCAGGTCATCATCTGATACATTCGCTTTCTGTGTCTGTCCCACGCTCTTGTGAAGCCCTCCACTGTGGATCTCTGAATCAGCTCACCAGGCAGCATGTTCCAAGGATCCACCACCCTCTCAGTGAAAAACCTCCTCCTCTTTTCCAGCCTCACCCTTCCACCTTCCAACTTCAAACCATGACCTCTGGTGATACCTCCCTGCTTTAGTCTAATGATTCCCTCCGTGTTTACCCTATTTATTCCCATGAGGTACTTGAAGACCTCAATCACATCCCCCCTGTCTCTCCTTTCCTCCAATGAAAACAGGCAGAGCTCCTCAAGTCTGTCCTCATACATCAAATCCCCTAGTCCTCTGTGAAAGGGGCATGGTAGCTCCCCCCTTTTTCTATGTCTATGTTTATGTCCTGTGGGATGAATGTTTGTCCTTGTGTGTGTCTGTTTTATATCTGTCTCCTGTTTAAACAGTGAGTAATAGACTGGCCATCTATTACACACTATTTAGAAACCCCCCCTTTATTGCATATGTTTATTTTATTTTTAGATGCAAGTCTATGCCAGTCTGCAAACAGTATACTTAAATAATACCCCTGTAACTGTAGAAAAGCTGCTACAATTTCTAAACACCTTAGTATTCTCTCCAACAATGCCGTAACCTGCCCACTTGTGTTTCCCAAATAAACTGCCGTGTAGCTCTCGGGTGTTCTATATTTAAGCCCCTGAATCTAGCGTGGAAGTTCAGATCATAATATTGTAACCAGCAGTCTGGGAGTCTTTGTAAGGCTGGGAATCACCTACATAGCGCCTGGGCATGTTGTTGTTAGACAAGTCGCAAGTGCGATTCTGTTCTCCCGGTGCCCTTCGCGATAGTGCGCTCATTCGCGCTGCTGCTCTGTGCCATTTCGGGAAGCAAATTAAAAGCCACATCAAAATGAATGGGCAGGCAAAACGTTGAGTGCCCAACATCTAGAAGACGAATATTTTGTTATATTACTGGGGCATTCAGAGTTTTAATCCTGTTTAAGTTGTTTTAAAATAAATTGGCAACTTCAAACACCACAGACCCGCCCAGCTTTTCTTCTTCTTAAGAGATGGCTAGCCCCTTTCATTCACCTTATATACAGGAAAGCTGGAGGCAGTGCTTGATGGCGTTTTGAAACTGGAATGTGGATATTAAAATCAATCTTAGGGAGGATAGTTGACATTAGAATTGTTTATACTAAGGATTATGTAGTTTGTTTTATTAAACACTGCACAGAATAACATTTTGATTTAAATTCATGAAGAGGTTATTTGATTGATGGCTGAGTGAACCAATCCATTTGCTTTACACCCTTTATATGCCAGGCTGTTGTATGGAGTAGATCAGATTTGAGTTGGGTGTTGTACTGTGAACACCTTGGAGTTTAGAGAAGGAAGTGCTACTCCTGTATATGCTTTGACTGATGGAATAAAGCCTGCTGTTTATCCTGCATTTTTCTTTTTGTATTTGGTTATTTTTTGGATGTACAGTTTGTTTTTATTTTATTATTTGTTTCTGCAAATAAAAGCCTTGCAAGATTCCTGCAAACACTTCAAGATCTTGTGTCAAGTGTCCATCTGTTAACCCATAGCCTTCCATATTGGTGTCAGAGTGGGATCGGCTGGTTGGGGTTAACCAACTGGAGGACCTGTACCAAGGCCCACTGGACTTCTGATGCTACAGAATAGAGTGGACATCAAGCAGACGGACCAGCAGAGGCTTCGGGGAGTGCAAACCAGGTCAGTGATGTCAAAGTATCAAGTGCCCTTACTCCCAAGTTTGGTCCCAGTCACCAGAAAAAGGGTCACGGTTAAAGCAGAGCCCAAGATGGAAGAACCAAAGACAGAGAGATTGGCTCAGGCTAGTGGGGGTGGAGAGGAAGAACACCTCCCTGAAGAGCCCCAAGACCTGTTAAGATGGCTGTGTACACGACAGCTGGAAATGGAGAGACAAAGGGATAGAGATCGAAGGGAGTATGAAGCCAGGTGGAATGACACACTAAGGGCATTCCAAACGATGGATGCTGGTAGATCTCCTGCTGCTCCTGGAGGAGGCCAAAAGGACATAAAATTAGCTAAACTAACTGACTCTAATGACATTGAAGCATACCTATTGACTTTTGAAAGAGTAGCAACAGCATGTAACTGTCCACGAGACCAGTGGGTCATCCGTCTGGTACCTTATTTGACTGGGAAAACTCAGCTTGCTTACAGCCAAGTAGAGATGGTGGATGTAAATAACTTTGATCGGGTCAAACAAGCCATCTTGAAGTGGTATGACATTAATATGGAGACCTATCGACAGAGGTTTAGATCGTATAGATACAGTAATGCTGATAACCCCCACAATGCATTCACTCAACTCAAGGACTTGTGTGTTAAATGGCTGCAGCCTAACACTCGGACTATAAACCAAATCATAGAGACGATAGTATTGGAGCAGTTTCTTCGAGTCCCTCCCACCAGATGTCCAACTATGGGTCAAGGAACACTGCCCATAGGTCTCAGATATGGCAATTCGATTGGCCAAAGACTACATCGCAGCAAGACCTCACAGACAGAGAAGCCCCCATCAGACAGCTAACCAGCAAGGGTATCCGGTAAGACCTCCAACTGCTACTATGGGAACAACTGGTAACTCTATTACAAGTACTGGTATGCAAAACATTAGTAGAGCAGGACAGGGGGTACAATCCGGACATTGTCTCTCATGAGTGCAAAACCAAAGTACACATTGCAAGGTTTTGTCCCAAGAAAAAAAATGAACAGATACACCTTGTCTTAGCTAATTGGGGACAATTTATGGCACCTGTACAAGTTGGACAACACATAGTTACAGGCCTTCTTGACTCAGGAAGTAAACAGACCTTGATACAACCAGAATTGTTAGGTGTACCACCATCCTCAGAAAGTCCAACTACTGGGGTAACATGTATACATGGTGATACACATTATTATCCATTAGAAGAGACAGAAATAACAATACAGGGACAGGTACAGACTATGAAGGTAGGTGTTGTACCTAACCTTCCTATTCCTGTAATAATCGGACATGACTGCCCCTCTTTTCAGAACCTTATGTCTGCTAACCTTTGTGCTATGGTGACCAGATCACAGACCCCACCAGTTCAACATGCTGACACTTTAGAACACTTCTTTCCCTTTGACAAAGACCTCTATGGAGCCCTAGGGAAGGACAAGAAGACCAGAAGGCAGAAGAGAAAGGAGAAGAATAATTGGACTATAAACCAAAAAGACACTATGAATAATAACTCTAGTGATAGCATTGTGTATGATATAAAGGAATGTGGACAAGATACGTTTGCAGAATTGCGGGGGGGGGGATGAGTCTTTAAAAATGTTTTTCTCACAAGATAAGAGTCAAGGGACCGGAGACAAATACCAAATGAGAGATGGGTTAATGTATAGGATATGTACTAATCCTAGAACTAATGAAATTGTTGAACAACTGTTAGTACCTATGAAGTACAGACCAATATTATTGAGCCTCGCTCATGATATTCCAATGGCTGGACATTTAGGAAGGGACCATTCCTTGAGTAGACTACTGCATAGATTTTTTGGGCCTGGAATACATGAGCAAGTGGCTGAATATTGCAGAAGTTGCCCTGAATGTCAAAAAGTGGCCAAAATCATAAAGAAAGATAAAGTACCTATGCAAACGATGCCTTTGTTTACTACCCCTTTTCAGAGAATTGCCATGGATATTGTGGGTCCTGTACAAAAGAGTTCCAAGGGTAATCAGTACATACTAGTGGTGTGTGACTATGCAACTAAATATCCAGAGGCTGTACCCCTTTGAACTGTCACTGCCCCTAGGATTGCTGAAGAGCTGGGTAAAATTTTTAGTAGAGTAGGTATCCCACAAGAAATACTTACAGACAGGGGCATGGATTTCTGTTCTCTGGTCCTGAAGCGGCTCTACCATACCCTAGGGATTGAATCTATATGGACCACACCATATCATCCTCAAACTGATGGTCTGGTAGAGTGCTTCAACCAGACAATAAAAAAAAATTATCCAGAAATTTGTTCAGGATGAAGGTAGACAGTGGGACATTTACCTTCCGTATCTAATGTTTGCCTATCGGGAGGTGCCACAAGACTCAACCGGATTTTCACTGTTTGAATTATTGTACAGGAAATACCCAAGGGGGCCTTTAGATGTAATAAAAGAATGGTGGGAGGAAAACAAGAGTTGCCAGAACAAATGTCCCCCTCAATATTTATAACATTAAGGGAATGAATAAAGAAATACAGTCAACAGGCCCATGCTATCAATCATAGACAACAGACAGTTCAAAAGATACAATATGACAAAGGAACAGGTACTAAGGATTTTTCAGAAGGAGACCAGGTATTGTTACTACTACCTTCATCAGACAATAAGTTGTTAATGAAGTGGCAGAGTCCCTATAAAGTATTACAGAAAGTAGGTCCCGTCATGTACGAAATTAATGTACACGACAAAACTAACAAGAAGCGTATCTACCATGCTAATCTTCTCAAACCATGGGTAGAGAGGGTACCAACCCTATGTGGGTATGTGTACCCAGAGGGTGGTAGTAGTGATTTAGATATAGCCAATCAAAGATTGGAAATGGAAGGAGATATTAAGGAAATAAACATAAACCCTGTTCTAAAACCCCAGCAGACCGCTGAATTATTAACTATATTGAAATTTCATGAGAAAACCTTTAAAGAAACACCAGGAAGAGTGAAAGATGCAACACATAGTATTGCAGTTTCCCAAAATAATCCCATCCGTCAAAAATCCTACCATCTACCTGAAAGGGTTAGAGAAGATGTTATCAAAGAACTAAGGAAAATGCAAGAAATGCAGATTATCAAACCTTCCCATAGTGAATGGAGTTTTCCTTTGGTCATTGTAAACAAGAAAGAGGGCGGGAGTGAGTCTATGTTTGGATTTCTGATGTCTTACCGCCATTTCCAGATTTGATAGTTACCCTATGCCCCGTATAGACGACATACTGGATCATTTGGGAAATTCCCAATATTTCTCTACCATAGATTTAACAAAGGGATATTGGCAAATTCCCCTAGACCTAGACGATAGAGACAAAACAACATTTAGTACACCCCTTGGTTTATTCCATTTTACAGTAATGCCCTTTGGGCTACATGGTGCCTCTGCTACATTTCAAAGGGTTATGGACAGAGTCCTGGCTCTGCATGAGGCATATAGTGCAGCGTACCTAGATGATGTAGTGATTTTCAGTCCTACATAGAAAGAACATTTACATCATCTATCAGAAGTCCTATCTGCTATTTCCAATTCTGGACTTACCATAAACCCTGGGAAATGTACCATGGGTATGCAGGAAACAAAATATTTAGGATTTCTGATTGGAAAAGGGTGCATAAAACCAGAAATAACTAAAGCTGACACTATTGCCAACCGTCCCAGACCTAAAACAAAAGATGTTCACACCTTCCTGGGTCTAGCAGAGTACTACCAGCATTTCATCCCCTCCTTTTCAACCATTACTGGTCCCTTATCTGATCTAACAAAAAAACAAAAGCTGGACAAAATAATGTGGAACCCTGAATGTGAAGAAGCCTTTTGTACCATAAAGGCTCAACTATGTTCTTCACCAGTTCTACATACACCTGATTTTTCACATCCCTTTATACTCCAAACTGATGCCTCTAACCGAGGCATTGGATCTGTAGTAACACTATATATTGATGGGGAAGAACACCCCATCATTTATGTTAGCCGTAAACTACATGAACGGGAAACCAAGTATTCCACTATTGAAAAGGAATGTTTGGCAATCAAGTGGGCTATTGAGGCCCTACGATTTTATTTATGGGGCACTGAGTTTGAGATTTCAATGGATCATAATCCGTTATGTTGGTTGCACAACATGAAAGATAGAAACACCAAAATTATGTGGTGGTATCTCTCACTGCAACCCTACCGCTTTGTAATAAAACATCGGAAGGGAGTTACAAACGGAAACACTGATTTCCTATCAAGATATGGAATAGAAGAGTATCTATCTTCGGACCCCGGGGTAATGAAGAATAAAAACCTGGAAGACATTTGTCTTCCTCTTACTTGTTAAAGTGTAATGATTATTTAAGGGACCCCGGGGTGGAGCCATGGAGAGGGTGGGCTGTGGCTCTATCTCTCAATTACGGGAGATCTGGTAGATAGATCAAGTAAGAAAAGTAATCCAAAAATGAAATAAAAGAGGGGAGGGTTTAGTCAAAAGGGGGGAGGAGTATGTGAAAGGGGCATGGTAGCCCCCCCCTTTTTCTATGTCTATGTTTATGTCCTGTAGGATGAATGCTTGTCCTTGTGTGTGTCTGTTTTATATCTGTCTCCTGTTTAAATAGCGAGTAATAGACTGGCCATCCATTACACACTATTTAGAACCCCCTCCCCCCTCATTGCATATGTTTATTTTATTTTTAGATGCAAGTCTATGCCAGTCTGCAAACAGTATACTTCAATAATACCCCTGTAATTGTAGAAAAGCTGCTACAATTTCCAAACACCTTAGTATTCTCTCCAACAATGCTGTAACCTGCCCGCTTGTGTTTCCCAAATAAACACCGTAAAAGATGCTCCTGCATCACTGTGTAGTGCTCAGGTGTTCTATATTTAAGCCCCTGAATCTAGCGTGGAAGTTCAGATCATAATATTGTAACCAGCAGTCTGGGAGTCTTTGTAAGGCTGGGAATCACCTACCTAGCGCCTGGGCATGTTGTTGTTAGACAAGTCGTGAGTGCGGTTCTGTTCTCTCTGTTCCCTTCGTGATAGTGCGCACATTCGCGCTGCTGCTCTGTGCCGTTTTTGGGAAGCAAATTAAAAGCCGCATCAAAATGAATGGGCAGGCAAAACGTTGAGTACCCGACATCTAGAAGATGAATATTTTGTTATATTACTGGGGCATTCAGGGTTTTAACGCTGTTTAAGTTGTTTTAAAATAAATCGGCAACTTCAAATGCCACAGACCCGTCCAGATTTCCTTCTTCTTAAGAGCCAGCTGGCCCCTTTCATTCACCTTATATACAGGAAAGCTGGAGGCGGTGCTTGATGGCATTTTGAAACTGGAATGTGGGTATTAAAATCAATCTTAGGGAGGATAGTTGACATTAGAATTGTTTATACTAAGGATTATGTAGTTTGTTTTATTAAACACTGCACAGAATAACATTTTGATTTAAATTCATGAAGAGGTTATTTGATTGATGGCTGAGTGAACCAATCCATTTGATTTATACCCTTTATATGCCAGGATATTGTATGGAGTAGATCAGATTTCAGTTGGGTGTTGTACTGTGAACACCTTGGAGTTTAGAGAAGGAAGTGCTACTCCTGTATATGCTTTGACTGATGGAATGAAGCCTGCTGTTTATCCTGCATTTTTCTTTTTGCATTTGGTTATTTTTTTGGACGTACAGTTTGTTTTTCTTTTATTATTGGTTCTTGCAAATAAAAGCCTTGCAAGATTCCTGCAAACACTTCAAGATCTTGTGTCAAGCGTCTATCTGTTAACCCATAGCCTTCCACATACTCGTATCATCTTAGTTGCCCTCCTCTGTACCCTCTCCAGGCGCTGTATGTCCCTCTTCAAGAGTGGTCTCCAGTATTGTACACATTACTCAAGGTGTGGTCTAACCAATCCATTGCACAGTGGCAGAATCACTTCCCTGCTCCTAGAGGTGACCCCCCCTTACGATGCATCCCAACACCCTGTTTGTTTTGCTAGCCACTCTTCTGCACTGCTTGGAGTTATTCATACATGCATCCACCATGACCAAGGCCACTGATTTACGGTGATTAAAACAATTAAATTCCGTTTTCAAGACTTAAGATTCCGGAATTTCACCGGTGATTGTTACTCTGATTTCTGGATTTTACCGGGATTCTGTTATCATTCTTTTAGTATGTACATAAATAATCAGAATTAAAGAAGGCTTAATATACAGGCATTAAATAAAGCAAACTAAAAACAGTACAGGAAGGAATTAAGAGAAAACAGACTTTTTGTAGATTGACTGATCTGATAGAAAATGCCAGATTCCATGAAATCTTCATTTTACGGTTTTCAGGCAGCCTAATTCCGGAATTTTACCGGATTTTCCGGTAAAAACCGAAAAACAGTGGCCTTGACCATGACCCCTAGGTCTTTTTCCCCTGTTGAGGCCTCCAGCTCCTCTCCTCCCAGGGTGTACCTGTGTTTAGGGTTTCCCCACTGAAGATGTAACACCTTGCACTTGGTGATATTGAAATTTAATTTCCGTGTGTGAGCCCACCTTTTCACGGTGTCCAGGTCCCATTGCAGGGCCAACCTCCCCTCTTCTCCCTCAACTACTGCTCCCATCTTAGAGTCATCAGCGAAGAGACTCATTTCACTCCCTATGCCCTCCCTGATGTCAGAAATGTATGCATTAAACAGGATTGGACCCAGGACCAAGCCCTGCGGTACCACACTACCGACCTCTCTAGGGTTCGAGAGCTCCCCACCAACCACTACTCTCTGAGTGCATCCAGCTAGCCCATTTTCAATCCATCTGACCATCAAAGGGCCTACTCCCAACCCCGTCAGTTTCTCCACCAGACCATTGTGGGGGACAGAGTCAAGGCCTTGCTGAAGTCCAAGAATAATACATACACAGGCTTTCCCCTGCCCAGTTCTGATGTTACCCATTTGTAGAACTCCACAAGATTGGCTTGACATGATCTACCTGGCACAAATCCATGTTGCCGACTATCCAGACCTCCCACCCCTTCCAAGTACACCCCCAATCATTCCTTTAGTATGCTCTCCAATAATTTTCCCACCACCGAGGTCAAACTGATGGGTCTATAGTTACCTGATACTTCCCTCGACCCCCCTTTATGGATTGGCACCACATGTGCCTCTCACCAATCCCTAGGTACCCTACCTGTCTCAAGCGACCTGTTGAAGAGCACCACCAGGGGTGCAGCCAGTATGTCCGCCAATTCCCATAGTACTCTCGGATGAATGCCATCCGGCCCAGGAGATTTATCTTTCTTTAGGCCTTTATGGGCTAACCACACCCTTTTGGTGGAGATAGCATCATCTGACCCCTCCACCTTACTGGCCTTTTTATCCTTATCCTGATGTGACACCCCTGGGGTACCTCTCCCTCCCTCTTGCTCCATTTCTGCTGCTTCCCTGATCCCACTCACTACCGCTTCTATAACCATTGTGCCTTGCTTTGTAGATATCCTATCCCCCTCCCTAGTGAACACAGAGGCAAAGTACTCATTTAATACCTCTGCCTGGTCCCTCGCCTCTTCCACCCACCATCCTTCTGATCTCAACCTGCCAAGATGGCCCTTAGTTTTTCTCCACTCCCCAATGTACCAGAAAAACCCTTTTTCCCCTCCCCATATCCCCTGTGCCATCCGTTGCTCTTTACTGGACTTTATCCCCCGCACCATCCGGGTGACTTTTCTAGATGCAAGACAGCACACTTCCTTTTCCCCATCCCCTCTCGTTGTTCTATATTTTTTGTAAGCAGCCTTCTTTTCTCTGACCGTTACCTGAACCTCACTGGACCACCAGCATGGTTTATGTGACCTTGCTCCCTTACGCTTTACCTTAGCACAGGTCCTGACTGCCTCATGAAGTCCCCATTTTATGACCTCCCACCTCTTTTCAACATTTGTCATTGTTGTAATCCCCTTTAAGTTATCCTTGAGAATATTTTCCATGCCCACAAAGTCTGCCCCCCTGAAGTCCACTGCCAGTGTCCTAGATCTCTCTCCCCCTCCTCCATGCTTATTTAAAACCAGACAGTATTGTGGTCACTCCCAGTCAGGGGATCCTCTACAACCAAGTCCCTTACCAGATCCCCATCTGCCAGAACCACGTCCAGGACATGCCCCTCCCTTGTGGTCTCCATCACGTGCTGTGTTAAGAACACATCCTGGAAGCTGTCCAGCAGCCTCTGCTCCATGGCCACCATACAGTTTAATTGTTTAATTTAATTTAATTTAATTGTTTAATTGTTTAATTAGTATTTTGGAAAGACCTTTGAGCGTGAGCTCTTTTACAAATTGTTCCAAGTCAGGGTGGACAATAAGACAATACACATATTCAGTGGTTACAGAAGCCTGATCATAGAGGACATGGTTCCCCAGTTTGTACCTGGCATGTTAAGGTCCCCCATCAACACCACTCCTTCCCCTTTTGGTCCACACTGGGCAATGATATTGTCCAGCAAACCATCCTCCAGAACATCACCCATCCTGGGGGGCCATATACTACACCCAGCTTGACCTTACCTCCTGCCAGGGTTTGTAAGGTGATCCATAAGGCCTCCATGTTTCCCTCTGCCTCTTCAACCCTAGCAAGTTCTATGTCATCTCTAATGAACATAGCCACTCCACCCCCTCTGCTCTCCTTTCTATCCTTCCTAAGCATAGTGTACCCCCGCCGTTAGGTCCCAGTCATGGTTTTTGTTGGCCCACATTTCCATGACCGCCGCCACATCTACCCCCCCAAACAACATGGCCTGGAACTCTGGCAACTTGTTTCCCAAGATCCTGGCATTTACTAACACCACCCCCACCCCTTATCCCTGATCCCCTTTGTTGAACCCCACCCAGGTTCCTTATACTTCCATCCACCCTCTGCTCCTCCTGAAACCTCCTCCCCAGTCTGTTTCCCCCTCTCCCCCCTTGGGCTTGAAGGCTACTCCCCTCATCTGGAGGACAGGGCTTATGGTCAGCCCCTCCCTTATCCCTTCCCCCTCACAAGTTTAAACCCCACTTTTCTTGAATGTAGTCAGCCACCCCTGTTTAAGGGCTTCCTTCCCTAATGGGTCAAGATGAATCCTGTCCTATGGAACTGCTTATTGTACTTGTAATGTTTTTTGTGAGTATGTGTTTTATGTGGAACCTTTGTTAAAGGTATTCCATGAAACTTTCAGGAAATAAATGAATACAAAACATTTCTGGTACCATGATCTGAACTGGAGGTAGGGCATGGAGAATTAAAGAGTTATTTATTTTTCTACTGTAATATGTTTTTTTTCTTTCAATGGCTCCCTCTAACCTGCCTGGTTCTGGTTCACCACTCCTGAGGATTTCTCCCCCTGCCTACCCACTTGCTTGAAAACCAGTACTGCCAGGTTGCAAAGCAATGCTGCACCAATTGATTCCTTCCTACCCACTTTTTTGAAGCCTGGTGGTGCTGATTTGTGCTGTAATGATGCTCCAGTTGCTTCTTCCTTCTCACCCACTTCAACACTATTGCAGCCATTTGCATCTATGCCAATTTGGCTTTTTGCCATCCTGTAAGGATTTACTACAAGTGTAGAGCAGCTGGACCATTTAATATTAAATACAGGTCCTCAAAGACCCTGGTTTTGTTTTTGCAAGTTACTAATACTTTTTCATTTAAAATTATGCAATAAGCAGGCCAGCTCACCGGCACAGTGGTAGTGTTAACGCTTGCAGGACCAATGACCTGGGTTTGGCAATGAACCTGATGCATTAGAGGCACAGCCAGTTGGGAGGAGGATGACCATCCATTGGACAGCTCTCCCTTTCTTAGTGGGGTGGGCATAGGCTGCCAGTAACCTTCTGACTACTGGCGGTGGCCAAGAGTCAGTGCACTGCTATGAGCCTCAAGAGACAGGATTGGCACTGGGGCAGATGTTGGCATGCAGCATGCAGGAGTACATGCTGCATACCAAGGCTGTCATTGTACATCCTCAGTGCTGGGGAAACCTGAACAAGTGACAACCCTAGTAGAGTTTCATGATGCCTGTTCTCAGCTTTGCTCTTCTGCCCAGCAATTGCCAGACTAGCATACTCCTTACTCCCTCCTCTTGTTCCGCCTTGGTAGGGAAGGGGATCCACCATATGGATCACAACAGTCTCTTAATAAGTCCCAGGTGGGGGGTTGGTTTGTTGGGACTCTAAGGGGCAGATATCGGGTACATCCCAACCAGCATAGGGGAGCATAAATAAAGTTAAAAAACAATCTGCAATAGGCAAATAGAACCAGAATTCTTTTTTCATGAAATTGATTTCCTGAAGCATCCACAGTGTTCATAGAAGGCCATATTAGTCCCAAGCTTCAGGGCTAAGTGTCACTGGATTAGAAATTGGTTACCCTACTAACACCTGCAACCCAAGGGGAAGGGAGGTATGACGAACAGCCAGCAAACTCACACTAATGCCATTTTAGGCTTGTTCACAATCATTTTAGTAGTTAAGTTGGGGGTGGTTCAGTGGTGACAGCCATCTTTACTGCACCAAGCATGCTATTTTTGCAGAAGAGGCTTACTGTATTTTCATGGCAAGACCATATTTCTGTGGAAGTTGCTGCAACTGCAGAATGACTGAAAACATGGGGCTCTGAAAAATAAACCTACTACTACTATGAACACCTTATACAAATTCCTAAAGAATTTGAAAGCCTTGCCCTAAAAATTGAACTTTCCTCTTATGTCTCACTATGTGCTTGCTATAGGCCTCTGTTGGCTAGGTACCAGATACTAGACCATTTAACTGGTCTACTAGGACCTATGACCACAGAATACATTATTTTGGGTGATCTTAACCTAGATTGGTTTACTAGTATCTCTAAACCTTTAAAAAGCATTTATGCCTCCCTTGCTCTTACACAGCTCATTACTGAAGCAACACATCCCAATAAGAACAACCCTAACAATAGCACTCTGCTGGATCTTATCTTAGTTAGTAAACCTTATATGTTCTCTAATGCTAGTGTGTTCTTTACAGACATTAGTGACCACTGTTTCATTGCCTGTGTGAGATCTGTCACAAAATTGGCCTTTACCTCCAAATTCACTATCAAGAGATGTTGTCACAATTTTGATCCCCGCAGATTCCTCTTCAACTTGCAGAACTCATTGAGCTGGCAAAATTTCTACTTAGCAAAAACAGTAAGCAGGGAATATGTTATCATTCAGGAAATAATATCTGGGATGCTGGACAAACATGCACCCCTGGTTAGGACCCACATTAAAAAGAAATCTTGCCCCTGGTTCTCAGCTGACCTAAAGTCTGTCCTGTTTAATTGTGACTTTCTCTGGAAGAAAGCTCGGAAAACAAAACTTCACACAGACTGGGTCCTATTTAGGAAGGCTAGGAATTTATGCACTAAGATGGTCAAAGAAGCAAAGGTCAATTATTATAGGGCAGAGCTAGACTCATCTGCCCACTGCTCTTCCAAATTCTGGAAAACACTAAAAGAAGTCGAAGGTTGTACGTCATCAGACTCCCTGCCTACAAAAATTACCTTTAATGGCACCTCCATTACAGACAAACTAACGATTATGGAACTGTTCAATAATTATTTTGTTACTGCGGGATTAGCCTTTGACACATCTCCAGCTAATATACTATGCTGTCAACTTTGTGCTCAGGGCACGGACATTCCAGCAAGTACTAGATCAAATGTTGGGGCTGTATTCTCATTTCAGTCTGTCTCTTTGAAAGAAGTTGAAGATCTACTGTTACATTTAGATATAAGAAAAAGTGCTGGAGCAGATCCCACAGACCCTTACTTTCTGAAACATAGTTACCCTGTCCTGGCCATGCCAATTATGCACCTTTTAAACCTATCTTTAGCTCAAGGTGAGCTTCCATCTATATGGAAAATGGTCCATGTTATACCACTATTTAAATCTGGAGACACTGCTGATTTGAATTATACACCAATCTCCCTACTCCCTATCCTATCTAAAGTACTGGAAAAAATAGTAAGTGCACAACTACATGACTACCTAGAATGAACAAACAAACCTCCTAAACCCATTACAATCAGGCTTTAGGCCTTGCCACAGCACAATCTTGGCCCTTGCCAAAGTGACCAATGACTGGCAGAGTGCTCTGGACACTAAAAAGTTCATATGCACAGTGTTTTTAGATCTAAGCAAGGCATTTGACACTGTTGATCATGACTTGCTATTAGAATCCCTCCATGTTTTTGGCCTCAACTCCTGTTCTAGGAGATGGTTCTCAAATTACCTTTCTGGCCACCAGCAACAGGTAAAAGTGGAAGGGGAACTTTCACTGCTTAAACCTCTATTGAGGGGCGTACCGCAAGGCTCCATATTGGGACCATTGCTCTTTGCCATTTATATTAATGGCATTGATGTAGGGATTAATTCTGCTAATATTCATCTATTTGCTGATGATACAGTACTCTATGTAGACAGATCAACCCTGGAAACAGCATGCATGGACTTACAACAGAAATTCAATAAGTTACAACTACACCTACTGAAACAGAAACTTTTTTTGAATGCAAAACAAAAACAAAGGCAATTCTCTTCTCACCTTTATCGAATGCTACTATCCAAATCTCCCATGGTTCATTACCTCAGATTATTACACTCCTAGGTGAAACCCTGGAATATGTACCTAAATTCAAATACCTGGGAGTTTGGATTGATCACAAACTGTCTTTCCTGAATCATATTGAGGAACTGATAAAAAAACATAAACAGAGACTTGGCCTCTTTTACATAGATACATAGATACATAGACAGTGTCGGCAGATAAGGGCCTATGGCCCACCTAGTCTGCCCATTTGAGCTTGTAAGTTCAGTTTGTTTTCCTAGAAGTCTGTTTCCCCTTACCCCTGACCTCTAGAATTCCTTTATGTCTATCCCATGCATTCTTAAATCCCGTGATTGTTTCAGCCCCCACCACTTCCTCTGGCAGGGTGTTCCACTTGTCCATCACCCATTCTGTGAAGAAATTCTTTCTCATGTTTCCTCTGAATCGTCCTCCTCCAACTTCATCCCATGCCCTCTAGTCCTGAAACATCTTTTCGCTTAAAAATAGTGTTTTCCTGCACTCTGTTCCTCCTCTGTAAGATACTTGTATGTCTCTATCATACCCTCTCTCCCTCCTCTCCTCCAGGAGTACATGTTCAGTTCCTTCAACCTGTCTTCATAGGACTTGTGATGCAACCCATGCACCATCTTTGTTGCCCTCCTCTGAACCTTCTCTACCCTGTCTATGTCCTTACGTAGGTATGGTCTCCAGAACTGTACACTGTACTCCAGGTGGGGCCTCACTAGTGTCTTGTATAGCGGAATTATGACCTCCCTTTCCTGCTGGTGATGCCCCTGCCTATACATCCCAGCATCCTATTTGCTTTACCTGATGCCTTGTCACACTGTTTCTCTACCTTGAGGTCATCAGAGATGACAACCCCAAGATCCCTTTCCTGCTTGGTGCATGCTATATCCTCACCCCCAACTGATATATTGTGCCAGGGTTTTGTACCCCAATGCATTATCTTGCACTTCTTTGCATTGAATTTCAACTGCCAAACCCTTGACCATTCTTCAAGTTTCTGCAGGTCCTTCTCATTCTGTCTACACCCTCTGGTGTGTCTACTCTGTTACAGAGCTTTGTGTCATCAGCGAACAGTGAAATTCTGCCTTCTAGATCCTGTGCAATGTCACTGATGATGATAGATGTTGAATAGGACCGGTCCCAGCACTGATCCCTGTGGTACCCCACTGGTCACTCTTCCCTCTGTGGAGTGACAGCCATTTACCACCACCTTCTGTGTCCTGCCACCCAGCCAGTTACCTACCCACCACACTACTGTCCTGCCCACACCCATATTCCCCAGTTTGTGTAATAGTCTTCTATGTGGCACAGTGTCAAAGGCCTTGCTGAAGTCCAGATAGGCCATGTCCACTGCCCTCCCCTGATCCACCTCCCTAGTCACCCAGTCAAAAAATTCAATGAGGTTGGTCTGACATGACCTCCCCCTGGTGAAACCATGCTGCCTTGAGTCCTGTAGTCCATTGACAACCAGATGTTCCACCAATCTCTCCTTCAGTAGTGCTTCCATGATCTTCCCCACTACCGAGGTGAGGCTGACTGGTCTGTAGTTCCTGCTTCCTCTTTGTTCCCACTTTTGTATAAGGGGACTACATCTGCTGTCCTCCAGTCTTTGGGTACCTCCCATGTTTCCAGTGATTGGCTGAACAGGATAGCCAGAGGTTCAGCCACCACCTCTCTTAGTTCTTTAAGGACCCTGGGGTGCACCCCATCTGGCCCCATTGCTTTATCAGCTCTTATTACTTCCAGTTCCTTCAGGACCCTTTCTCGTGTAAAGGGACTTGTGTCCATTTCTGCACCATTCTCACCCCTTGTACTCCCTTCAGACCCATTACCCCCCTCTTCCTTAGTAAAGACTGAGCATAAATACCTGTTCAATATGTCAGCTTTACTGTTGTCATCCTCCACGCGGCTCCCATCCTCCCCCTTCAGTCTCACTATCCCTCCCTTTGTCTTTCTTTTTTCACTTATGTACCTGTAAAAGGTTTTGTCCCCTTTACCCACTGATTTTGCAATGTGTTCTTCTGTCTGAGCTTTGGCTTCCCTTACTGACTTCCCTGCCTCCTTTGTTTCTCCTGGTACTTCTCCCTATCCCTTCTGCCTGTGTCTTTTGTATTGCCTGAATGCAATCTTTTGGCTTTCACTTTCTTTGCTACCTCTTTGGAAAACCATAATGGTCTCCTCTTCCTTTTCCTCTTGCTAACCTGCTTAATGCATAATTCTGTTGTTCTTATAATCCCCATTTTAAATACTGCCCACTGTTCCTCAACCCCTGATTCCTGTCCCATTCCCCTTAATGCCTCTTTCAAGTATCTCCCCATTTTCCCAAAGTCTGCCCCCCTAAAATCCAGGATACGTGTTTTTGTGTGGTTTGGTTCTGCTCTTTCTGTGATTTCAAACCACAATGTACCTTCCTTTTCTTATTGGACTACACTGATTTTATTTACTGCCAAGGCCCTGCCTCTGTGTCAGCCAAACTTCATATGTTATATCATAGAGCTATTAGATTCATTGTGGGTGCTCCATGTTCTACCCATCATTGCTCCCTATATGCTGCTGTAGGATGGCACTCACTTAACTACAGAAGACAAAGAAATTGTGACCTCTGGACTTACAGAGCAATCATCAGTAAATTGCCACAATATATATCAGACTGCCTTTCCTTAATAGTGGCAGGCAAATATGCACTGAGAAGTGCCAGATACAGATTGGTCAATACCAGCAGGAACATCTGCCAGAACTAGACTCATAGTGGATTCCCTGCAGGGGGAGGGCCTCAAACAACTGGTACAGCAACCCACAAGAGACAGGGCTATCCTAGATCTAGTACTGACTAACAAAGAAGGGATCACAGATCTCCAGGTAGAAGGTCACCTGGGGGCCAGTGACCATCACATGGTATGGTTCAATTTGGCTACTACATCTAAATCATCCCATTCCAAGGCAAAATATGGGACTTCAGAGGAGCTGACTTTGATAAGATGGCCAACAGAGTTAAGCTAGCCCTGGCAAAAGAAACACAGGTGAGGAGGTACAGGCAAAGTGAGCAAGCATTAAGGATACAATACTTGAAGCAACATCCCATTGTGTTAGACAGAAAAGGAAGTGCAAAGAAGAAGGAAACCACTTTGGTTCTCAAATACAGTAGCAGAAAAGGTCAGAGCCAAAAGGCTGGCCTTCAGAAAATATAAGGAACACAGCGGGATGAAGATAGGGGCATACCAAACTGCCCTAAGGGAAGCAGGTAAGGCAGTAAGGCAGGCAAAGCCCCAAACTGAGGAAACACTAGCACAAACAGTAAAAGAAGGTGACAAGACTTTCTATAGATACATTAGTGAAAGGAGAAAGTCCAGAGGGGGTATTGCTAAGCTTAATGGAGAAAAGGGAGCATGTGAGGAGGAGGACCCTGTAAAGGCATCTATCCTAAATAGATACTTTTGCTCAGTATTCACTGAAGAGAAGGTAGGGCAGGGCCCACAGCTCAGCATCATGGACACAGGGGAGGGAGGTGGCACTACTCCCTTCACAAAAGAAAGGGTCCTACAAGAGCTTGCTAAGCTCAGGGTGGATAAGGCAATGGGACCTGATGGCATACATCCCAGGGTACTTAAGGAGCTAAAGGAGGAACTAGCAGAGCCATTAGCAGAATTGTTTAGTGAGTCTCTGACAGGAGAGGTCCCAGAAGACTGGAGAAGGGCTCATGTAATCCCACTCCACAAGAGTGGTAGCAGGGAGGAGGCGGGGACTACAGACCGGTCAGTCTTACCTCAGTAGTGGGCAAGATTATGGAAGCACTCCTTAAGGAAAGGATAGTGCAACACCTGGAATCCATAGGGCACAGGATCCAAGACAGCATGGGTTTACAAAGGAAGGTCCTGTCAAACTAATCTCATAGATTTCTTTGACTTGGTAACCAGAGTGGTGGACCAAGGGGAGCAGTTGATGTCGCCTACCTTGACTTCAGCAAAGCTTTTGACACTGTTCCACATAGAAGATTGATAAATAAGCTAGGTAGGCTCGGGTGGGTCAAGTTGGTCAACTGGGTGGCAAACTGGTTGACAAGAAAACAGAGAGTGGTGGTAAATGGTATACAGTCAGAAGAGATGCAAGTCACAAGTGGGTACTCAGGATCAGTCCTGGGGCTAGTCCTATTCAACATCTTCATTAGTGACCTAGCAGATGGACTAGAGGGTAAGGCTTGTCTGTTTGCAGATGACACCAAGATCTGCAACAGAGTAGATGATCCAGATGGGGTGGGCAGAATGAGAAGAGATCTGGATAAACTAGCAGAATGGTCAGAAGAGTGGCAACTGGGATTTAATGCAAAGAAGTGCAAAATCATGCACATAGGGAAGAGAAACCCTGAAGCCACTTATAGGCTGGAAGGAGTTGCTAGCAGTCACAAAGGAAGAAAGAGACTTGGGCATCATCATCACTGATGACCTGAAATCATCCAAGCAGACCTCCAAAGCAGTAGGTAAGGCTAGGGGTGTTAGTGTATTAGTAGGGGTATCACAAGTCGTAAGAGGGAGGTAATAATCCTCTGTACAAGACATTGGTTAGGCCCCATCTGGAGTACTACTGCAGTATTGGAGGCCACACCTTCCACAAGGACATTAACCAAATTGAGGCAGTCCAGAGAAGGGCAACCAAAATGGTGCAGGGACTACATCAGAAGGCATATGAGGACAGATTAACGGAGCTCAATATGTATACCCTTGAGCAAAGGAGGGAGAGAGGTGATATGATCGAGACATTTAAACACCTTAAGGGCATAAACAAGGTGAAAGAGTCTAACATGTTTAAATATAAGAAAAATAGCAGGACAAGAGGACACAGCATGAGATTAGAGGGAGGCCGATTAAGGGGGAATGTGAGGAAATTCTTTTCACAGAAAGGGTGGTAGATGCATGGAATGGCTTACCACAAGAAGTAGTGGCTATGAATACAGTGCAGGGCTTCAAACAGGCATGGGATAGGCATAAGGGAGCAATACAAATGACAATGAATAGATAGATCACTGACATAGCAAAGGCCGATGGCACATTTATAAGGTAGAAAAAGAAATGGGCAGACTGGATGGGCCTTGCGGTCCTTATCTGCCATCAACTTCTATGTTTCTATGTAAAGCTCACTTTGGAAGGTCAGCCATAGGCTATGTGCTGCCACAGCTTTGGAATAAGCTGCAGAAAACTTTAAAACTGGCCCATCCCATCAGCCTGTCTGCATTCAAAATGTTATATGTGCATCATGTCAAAGAATCCTGCAACCACTTCTCCTAAATTGTTTTCCTTATGACCTTATTCAGTGATTATTGTATGGTGCATACTGGCACCTCTCTGCATGCTTATCCTACCCCTTCTCCTGTTAACCTAATCACATGTATTGGAGGTTCTGCCAGGTTACCCACTAACTGTTCTCCCTACCAGTTTATTCTGTACTTTGCAATAGAGGCCCTTTCATGGGGTTCTTATATAACCGATTGTACTATTGTTGTCTTGAGTCCTTTCCTACAGAGGCTCTGCACTCAGGCATCTCCCTGTAATTTCACATCTTCTGTAAATTCCCTATGTACTGCTTATTACTGCATCTCTAAACTTGAACAGTCTACTGCCCCTCCCAAAATGTATGTTCTTATAAGTACTTCATGTCAGGTACTCCATGTCATGTAATCAGTTTGACCTATGCACTTTTGTACATACTAAATATAGGTAGTTGCCTGCTATGCAGGATCTTTTTCTTTTCCTTTTACTTCTTCTTTTTCTTTCCCTTTTAATGTTTATTGTCAACCACTTACTGTATATTGTTTTATTTTATACTGTAGCTGATCAGTTGTATATTTCAAATGTGCATATTCTTTTTGTATGATGGGTTCTTGTATGTCACCCAGGTCCATCTTGAAAATGAGTACTTCTCAATGGTGTTCACTTGGATAAATAAAGATTTTAATTGATTGATTGATTGATTGATTGATAAACCACATCATCAGTGATGATCTGAGAAATGTCTGGTCCAATGTTGTCAACCATGCTGCCCCCCTCCCCCAAATAACAAGGAGTTGGAGCAGGATGGGGAAACATTCTGTATATCTATGCTCCCTGAAGACTGGGCCTAAGATTTTTATTTTTGAAACTTACAAGTACAGTTTCATACTATGGGCTCTTTGCATGAAAGTAAAATGACAGTTACATGAGGCATGCATGAACCGTTGAAAAGGATGACAGTTTGAGATGTTAGCTCAGTGCCACCCGACAACAAATTTGTTTAAACCTCCCAAAAAACCTTGGCCCCAAAGCTAAATCTACTTCCTATGAGTCAGTAAAAATTGGCTGTAATGAACTTGACAGCCTTACCTCAAAAAGCAGTGATCAGTAGGAGAAAACAGTGAAAAACCGTAGGTAGCTAATGAACCATGAGGTGGAAAGTTGGCTGAAGGTGTGGTGGCTCTGATCCTGGCTCCTAATTTTGATACACAAGAAATTGAAAGTATGCTCCATCTGGTTCTGAGGGAAATTTCCTCCTTCAAAAGCTCTGTAGCAATCCTAGAAGAGAAAGCACATGATTTGAAATGCAAGGCAAGAGACACAGAAACATTTCTATCATACAGTGGAGCCATAGACATGGTCAGATATTTTCTGAAATGTCTGTGATATTTCTGTAGAAATTTCCTGCCCACCTGCAGTATCACAATGGGCCACCAGAGAGAATCTCTTTAGATATTTTGCAAAATATCTGGAAATATCTGACCATATCATGGCTGCGACTTTACATCAATGACAAAGATACTCTACATGAGGCATGGATCAAAGAACTTGAACACCTAATAGCACAACTATGGAAGAAGGCTGAAAAGTTTCCAGTATTTATGTTTATGCAACCCCCTCTGCGGGCTGCATAAACATACCCACTTCCTGGTGTACTACTTTTCCTTTCTGCAACTGCGGAAGTGACGGCTGCTGTGTGCAACATGGTGGCACTGACTTAAAGTGTGCTTGCATGAGTATCGTGCATATATATGTAATCCCATGCCACCTTTGGTTAGCTAGCACCCCTCATAAAAGAACTGCTGCCAACTACATGGCATACAGTTTTCTTTTGGCTGAACTACACTCATGGTACCACCCCTAGTGCTGGAGTGTATACCAGGCTCATTATCTACAGGATGGGGTATGGGGGGTACATACTAAAATGAACTTTTTATTTACAACCAGGTCCAGGAAGAGGATGCTAGGCATATGCTAGACCTAACTGCTGAGGGGGTCCCAGTATCATTCACACTAGAAGCAACAATTGGAATGTCCAAAGCAGTAACTGGGATTTTGCAGTATGGCTTTATTTACAGATGTTACTTAAAGCAAAGGCGGTACCCCAAAGGTGTGTCATTGCAATACAGGCACACTTTCTTATGCAGGACACTTTGCTAGGCAGTACTGTTTTCCACAAAAACATCTCTTATCTCTTTTCCAAAGTGTATCTCTGTGGGATGTGCCACACACTTTAAAATCCTCCTGGTGCATGGTCTTTGCCCAGGGAACAGTGGTGCCCATCCATGAACCACTTAGCCCTGCCTGAAACTCCAGATAGCATTCCTCCCACCCTTTGCCTCAAACAGCCTCTGCCATTCCTTCAGGGTTACACCAAATGAGTCTCCAATCCCCAATGAATTCTGTACAGTTGTGGTGAAAGGGGTCCTGACTGGTGTGATCTAGTCTTATCTAGGGCACACACACCTCTGACAACTCCCTCGGAGAACAGTCTCATATTCTGTACTCACAGATTAGTTGTTCCTTTCTCCCAGTCATGGAAAGAAGAAAAGGCACCTTTCTTTCTCTGGTAGCTGTCAGATTCTACTCATTGTTCTGCCTTAAGACAGCTGTGAACTTCAGGAATTTCAGGGGATTGCCCCTTGGATCCACAAGAATTGTTTTCCCTTTCACTCCCCCTGAAGTGAAACTAAAGAGTCCTGCAGGCAAACTGAAGATTTTACCAAACTAGTGTGAGAAATACCAGGGCTCCTTTTGACAGAGCCCAATGGTAGAACTCATGCCACTCTGACTGCCACATTTGAACTTACTGATGAACATTCTTAGTTCCCTGAGAGCAGCTGACTCTAAAATAGTTATGCTGCTGTGAAAGTTCTAAATGACATAATCATCCTTCTCTCAGGCTAGCTGATTAAACAATGATGTCATTATGTAGAAAGCCCCGAATGAGCTCCCCACCAGCTGCCTTTTCCTACCTACTTAAGACTAGTACTAATGGGATTCTAGTAACCCAAGGGGACTGGGTTGTTACATGTACAGTGGCAGCCACAGACATTGCCAGCTATTTCCCAAAATTTCTGTGATATTTCTAGAGAAATCTCCTGCTTTCTCCATTTCCACAGTAGGGGCAGCAGAGAGAAACTCTTTAGAAATTTTGCGAAATATCTGGAAATAGCTGCCAATGTCTGTGGCTACTACTGTAGTTATGTTAGCACCGCCATATTGTGCAAGGCTGAATCCGGGGCAAACTGCACATGTGTGAGTATCACGCATGCATAGTACTGTAATTGCTGCAGTATTACGGCTGACTCCAGTGCAGAGACAACACTGCATATTCTTTTCATCACTCTTGCTGCTCCTAAAAGCTCTCCTCAGCCGTATTGGCTCTGACCAGAGTTTGTTTATTTCAGCTTCCATTGGACAGCTTACCATGACTGGGGATGGGGGCTAGTGACAATCATAGCATTCCAGGCTAGCTCAGTCAGCCCTACCCATACCATGTCTCTCACCCAGCCTGTGGCCAGTGCTGTGGACACAGTGCATCTTCTAACTGACTGCCCAGTAAGTAATAAAGTAAAACTATTAAGTCCCAAGACCATATTAGTAAGTACCGTACCAATTAAGTATAATGCAGAATCTGATCCTAAAGACAGTCATGAGGTGGAGTAAGGTCATGAGAGTGATGTAGGGCTGGTGTGTGATAGGGATGCTATGTAGCCAATAGCCTCACTGCCCCACCCCTCTCTTATGATCACAGTGCTGCAATTTTCAATTGTCAGTGCTAACATTTTCCATATGTGATAGCAGTAGCCTCAGCCCAAAAAAATTGTATAGGGAAACTGTGCTAGCAGCTGTTTATCAAAAGTAAAACAGTGTTTTTTGTTTGTGATTAACCAGTATCAGTACAAGCTCACTACTCTGGTGGGGGTACTACATTGCATGCCACAGCAGGGTATGCATGTAGTGCTGTAATTCCCAAGCATCAACACTGAATTTCACCATATGGCACTAGCACCAGTCAAAATTGTCCCAGGAAAGCAGCTGCCTGACAGGAAAACAGTATGGGAAAAGGTAGGGATCAACCAGTATTACAAATGGAGCAATACATATACTGTATGTACATCCTGCATAAGGTGTGGCAGCACAGTAGATGTTTGGTGGTGTAATTCACTACTGTCAGCACTGCATTTAGTAATTTGGTAACATCATGCAGCCACTTAAAGGGGATTTGCTTTTTGCAAATAGTAGTATAAGTGTGAATGAAAATCCATCAATATCACCATCTGACTTTACCTTAACAGTTGCACACCATCATGTCCCACAAAACAAATGCTGTAAAGTATGGCAAATGATGAGGTCAGGGATGGTGATATAGTAAATCAAACAATACTGAAATGTTGGTAAAGCTCTCATTTACTGTCATTTAACACAGTATCCCCAGTGAGAGAGGTATCTGTGGTGCCCATTTTTTCATTTACCATAACTAACTGGAGCAACTGAAACATCTGTGTATGCTGTCTGTCAACTGCACATAAACTATGGATGGGCATATGCTGATGATTTAGTTTTATTTTCTCTTACCCAGTCTGGCCTTCTACAAAAACATAATATCTTGGCTATTTACACTAATAGCTATAATTTGAGGTTAAATGAGGGGAAAAGTCAGGTATTGGTATTTGGTTCAAACCACATACATAAAACGTGGAAAGCTGGTCCTAAGCTTCTTAAAACTGTTAAGCATTACACCTATTTAGGCTTAGAGCTCTCTTGGAATGGTAAATGGACAAAACATACTAATGACTTAAAGATTAGGCTAAAACAGACTGCTGCTTCACTTAATTCATTCAATAGGAAATATGGGGGTAACTCAATAAGATAAATCATAACAGCTGCTAAAGCCAAATACAATGCTCAGGCAGCATATAATAATGAAATTTGGTCTGTGTAAAATGGAAACTAATTAGAAATACCTTTAATTAAATTGATGAGGTCCAGTTTGGGCCTTGGCAGTTCAGTTCTCTCAGCTATTATCAGAGCAGAATTGGGTTTAACAAATCTTCAGACTGTTTGGGTAATCAGGAAAATAAACTTTTGGATTAAGCTTCAACATTATGACCAGAAGTGAATTTTTCATCTTGCTCTGATGGAAAATTACTCCTGTTTAAATTTAGGGTATTTGCAGTCAAACTGGCTTAAGCATATTTTTGATTTACTTTATGACACTGACAGAGTATTTAAAAACTTATGAATCTAGCGGAATAAAAATCAGTCTTGAATACTAGAAATATGTGCCTAATAGAATTGCTATTAAGTACAAAAGTCAAGATCTCTATATTATTTTGACACTTCATGTTCCTCCCTGGCTAAGAGCAAATGAAATTTCCCATTACTATCAACCTTATCTCAATATGATTACCAATAATAAGTTGAGAGTATTGTACACTAAGTATAGATTAGAATTTTATCCAAGTAACGTATTAATTGCAAGATAACAAAAGAGTATTAATGTTTATGATAGTTATTATTAATGCTCTTTTTCAATGCCAGAGAACTTGTTTCATGTATGTTTCATTTGTACCTGATACAATCAGCCTAGGGAAAATGGCTAAAACCTATTTGTGATTCAATATTAACCGATGATCCGATGATCAGTCCTTGCTGTTGAATATATTCTTCACAACAACCAATGAAGTAGCTGTTTATGCGGTTGCTAGGTATATTGATGCAATTTACAGATTATGTACTGTACTAAGTTTTATAAGCCTGGTTGACCTCTTGTAGTTTTTATGGATGTTATTATGACAAAGACAATTTATGATTGATGTTTTGGTGATAATACTGATGTTTGGTATATTCTTAAAAAATAATTATATTTCCAAACTATTGAATATAGATTGTATAAGTGCCTTTTAAGTTATATATGTATGTATGTACATGCTGATGGACTTTTGCTATTTTTTTAAATTTATTATTGTGTTATACATTGAAATGTGTTATATGTTTTCTATATTTCTACTGTTTTATCTACTTTATATGTCCTTGTATATACTTGTAATGGTTTTAGAATGATAATAAAAGACTACTGCTACTAACTATGGATGTGATTTAAGTATTAAAAGATTGAAACTGAAAAATTGTTTACATAAAAAGGAACTCTATTAGAAGAATAACACAGACAAAATCAGAACAGTAAACACACACAAAAATAGTCAAAAATGCATTCATCCAACCCCCTTCAAAATGAAATAAAGGAAATGACTGCTTTTGTTTTAAGATACATGATGACAGAAAGACTACTGAGTGTTGCTGAAATGACATGCTGCATAATGTACATCATGAACACTGCAATGGAGGCAAACAGACAAATCAGTGATCAAGCTTCTTATTAGTAAGTTCATTTGGGAAAGAAAGGATTGCTTCCTGTGTTTTTTCTGTCTTGTACATCCTCTACTTCAGTGTTGGACTTACCCTTGCTGATGCACCACTGGCTAGGGGTTGCTCATCAGCCAGTGTTTCAGGCAAGGGATACAGAACAGGGACAAGAGGTGTGCCCCATCATGTTGCTTCCTCTGTGATGTGCTCCCCTGCTATGCAGTTCTTCCTCCTGTTTGGTAATTCCTTATTTCACTGACTAAGAATAGGTTCTGTGCTGAACATTCTCAACTCTACCAGTCTTTTATACTGGGGGAGTGGGGAGGGTGGAGCAGCAAGATGGCCACACTGCTGCTCCACTCCTCACCATGCTCCTGGATTCTATCCAAATAGCCCTCTGTATAAGCAGCTTGGTTGCATTACATTTTTGTTGTGTTTTTGGCTGTTAAGTTTGTATATTAGCATTTACTAAAAATCAAAATCTGGTTTTCTCTGTGAACTGTCTAGTTTTGCTTATCCGGTCGCTGGTATACTCTTTGGTGTGTCTATGGTGTGTTGGACTGATCCAGAGTTTCAGGCAAAGTTTGAAGCCAAGTGATGTGGAGGAGAGAAGAGAGTAACTGGAGGAAGGATGAAATGGAGATTGTCCCACATCATGTCATCAAGAGAAAAATTCTCAGTTGGAAAGGTACATTATGTGTTGATATGCACCATTATGTTTATTGCAGGTATGCCATGGTTGCCAGGGGGAAATGGTGGGGTACTTCCCCATTTTAAAATGAGATAAAAGATGTTTCACTCAGATAAGTGATATCTCTTCTGTTTTACAGAACCTTGCTTTCAAGACAATCAGGGAACTCAAAGTATGGCCCAGAGCCTGCAGTATTGGAATGGGACGCACATCAAAGTGGATCTAAGATAGGGGATCAGAAGAGGTGGAAAACCCTACGTGCAAGTGATAAAGTAACATGTGTATTATGGTACCTTTAGGAAATACACACATACAGATATAGCCTCAATTGTGGTGGTGTTGGAGAGATGCAATTATAGGGTACTATACACTATTCATGCACAGGTATGTGAAAAACTCATGTACCATGCCCACACAGCTATGCACCTGTGAACAGGTGTACCCATACTGGCATGCACAAAAGCCATCCACCTGTCCATGGCTCCACCCCACCCAGTGCGCAGAACTCCACAGGATGGCTGGGTGAGAAGTCTTCATCCCAGTCAGGTACCCAATGGGATGCCCCCCTGGGACCCCTAATGGATCCCTCACATAGGGAGGTGCAGGTCCAGGGCTCTGCATGCAGATTGCAGGCACCCAGACCTGTGTGGCACCATCCCATTCAGGTGCCACAGCTCCCAGCCATTGCTGGGCACTTATCCTTCTAGCTTCCCCTGCTGTCTCCAGCTGCCAAGCAGTCAGGGGCAGTACAGTAAGCCCTGGTGCAGTCCCACAGTGACTAGTGGCCTGTGTCTGTGGGGGCACGCAATGAGTTACAGCAGGGTCCCCCCTTCCGTAACCCTGTGACCCACTCTGCATCTATGCAGCCAGCACTATGTGGGTTTGTGCATACTGTGTAGTGCTGGCCTGCCCCCTGCCTGCCCCCAGGACATTGCTGTCCACTCTGCAGCATTCACGAGCATGATGCTAATGCTTCTGGTTTAAGCAGTTGCTTTGGCATTGTACATAGGGCCCATGGAGGGTAATCAGCTTCTTGAAGGTACACCAAGCATTTTAAAACTTTCTGGTACCTTTTGTGGCCAAAATGCCTTCAGTATTTAGTTCAGTGCTAAAAATATCAAGTTTGGACTCATTGGGTGCTATGCACCATTCGGGCATATGTATGCATGACATGCGCATTCCCTACCCACATAGCTGCACACCCACAGACAGGTGAGCACAGGTGGCATTGACAACCACTGGCCACCTGTCCATGGCCCTGCCCCCCCTAGCACACAGAACTCTGCAGGTTGGCCAGGTGTGGGGTTGTGGGTCTGGCAGGGCATCCAATGGGATGCCCAGACTGGGTCACGCACTGGATCCCTTGCATGGTGAGGCACGTGGTGGCAGCACACTCATGGAAGTGTGACAGCCAGTGGCAATGGGGGTGAGTGGTGGGTATGCTGCCAACTCATCCATGATGGGGCACCAATGTGGTGCACCCAGAGATGGCAGTGGTGGGGACTGTACCCCTCCAAATGCCCTGAGTGGCCAGTGTACAGTGGGATGGTGGTATTGCTAGGGGGACACCATATGTGAGCCAATGCCCCATTGCCCCTTGGAGACTGTGAGGGGTGGCCTTTCATAGGGGCCACACACTTGTGAGCTGGGCCAGGAAGTGCCTGGTGGACATGGGGGGGCATGGCTGCTGTAGTACTAGGTGTTGGCGGCCAGTGCACAGATGGGTGCAGGGTGTATGTCTCAGGTTTATGGCAGTGTTCTCCCTGGTGTATCCTGCACCTCCATCCACACCTCCATGGCCAGCACTACATGCCTTGGTGCATGGCGTGTAGTGCTGGCCCACCCCTCGCCTGCCCCCATGCATTGCTCTTCACATGGTCAGGGGTTCAAGTGCATATGTGCTGCATGCCCCCCTTTGTGCGTCACATGCTGGGGGCATGTGGGGTGCAGAGTTGTTGTGCACCCCAGATACGCATGCATTACCCACTCTGCCCCATTAGTGCATACGGGCCATTGCTTTTAATGAGCTTGTATTAGACCACAAGGGTCTAGAGACTGCTGAGAAGCAGATTTACCTTGCAGTGCTGCTGAAATGGGGCCCTGGCAAAGTGAGGGTAAATATGGGGCCCCCAAACAATTGGTGCTGAACCACTATTAGGAAGCAGCTTAGTGGAGGACCAATACAGTTTTTAAAAATAAAAATCCTGCAGGCTTTGGAGGGGTGTTCATACTTTTACACTTTTTATTTATTTAATTAGCACCTGATTATTGGCAGCTGATGTGGTGTCTTGTACAAACTAGCAACAGCTCCAAACTGTTTTTAAATGATGATGAATGGCTGAGGTAAGTTAAGGATCTTCGTGTATGGATATTAAATTACAAAATCACTGTTCTTTGTTCCGTTTGCAAGCCCAGGGCTTCTTGTGAGTCTCCTTTACGGAACCAGTTTTGCTGAACTATCACATTTTCTTGGTATCTGCTAAAATTAATTTTGGAATTAGAAACACTGTATTGAATGTAGATGCAGATGCCTTTGTACTGGTTTAAACAGATGACTTACTGATACAGGGGCTGATATGGTTTGTGGAGTAGTCTCCTGACACCTATAATGTTTTTCTGAGAAAACGGTGTTGTGGTGTTCAAGAGACCCCATTAACTCTCTGAAATGCAATATTCAAAAATATTTTATAAAATTCTTGTGTTGGTTATGGATTTGAACTCTTGATCTTCTTTGCACTACAATTTTTTCCAGGGGCAACTGAAATTTAAGAAAACATGGTTCCACTTTCTGAATGGGCAACCTGGATGGACTGATGTCCTTGGAAAGTGTATGGAACTTTTGAAAGAAAGGCCACTGGATTGAACAATGCACACTAGCCACTTCCATGCTGGAAATTTTGTTAATAATATTTTACTTGTTATTTTTATTTTGTTTGCTAAATTTTATTTGATTTAATGTCCATTTAATGTCTATTTTTAAATTCCTAATGGTGCTATTGACTGAATACAGGTATCATTTAATCAATCAGGGAAATTAACAAATTAACAACTCATACAAATGCTGAATTACAGTGAAACAGTGGGGGGTTAGAAAGATATCCTGGTAGCTAAACAGGCGTGCTTAACCAATGTGACCCTTAAGAAACTGTTAATGGGCTTATACTAGGATATGAATTGTTAGCAACAATCAGGCTCAGTAATGTGCTAATTGGACATTTGGAAGTATGAATGGGCCATAGAAACTCATATGTATGATTTCTAAACTGAAGCTGGCATATAATTCCTGCCATACATGGTGAAAATAGGAGCATGGGGCAGCATGCGTTGCGGGGTGCACCTTGGTACTTCTCCAGAAAGAGCAGTTGTTACTGGCTTCATAGGATGTCTTAATATGGGCTTGGTGATGGAGCCTCTCTATCTTTGTTTCTAACATTGTACTCCAGCGAGTTGATCTAGTACCTAAATAGGGCTCCAATATAGTAGCTTGATTTCATTCTTAGATGTAGCCTGAGGATGGTTTGTTATACATGAATATTAATGGATTGCACACTTGATCGTATCTCATAAGATGCAAGTATGCCATCTCTGGTTCATGGCACTTTCTGCTAAGTTGAGTGTGTAGCAATGAACATCATTATGTCTACTTTAAATGTTATGTCTCGATATTAGTGGACCATTTATTAATAAAAGTGCTCTTGCAATTTATTTATTAATAATGGATTTTATAACTCCCTAATCTATTCTAAAGTATCACTGTCTCTGGGCAAATAAGTGTGCTTATGTAACAAGTACTCCGTTATGTGATGATTGCTGGAAATTACCTTTTAATGTTTTTCTGTGAAATTTTGTAATGTTGTAATGTTTTTTACCTGATCAATAATAAAATCAGTTCATTTATTCCTCCTATTCATTGTCACTTAAAGGTCATACTTGAATGACCTTGGGCAGCCTTCCTCTCATTCTGAGTTTCTTTTTGACTTTCCTACACTGCTAGTCTCCTTATCTTTTCTTGATCCTTTCTTTGCTTTTTCAGTTTATGTATCCTTTTCTTTTCTACCTCTATCATTTTAAGCTCATTTTTCACCTCTCTATTCTGTGCCTAGTGATGTTTTTGTCCCTCTTTTATGCAAAAGGATCACACATACTGTATTATAAATTGGGAACACACAGTTGCCTCTTTCACAATACAACATTTATCCTCATGAGTGAGAATGACACAAAAAATTGGATGTAGTATAGACTGAATAGACAATCATATTAAACTACAAAGACATTTGGATACACAGCACTTTTGGAATGGTCTCGAAGCTGGGGCATGTTTTTCAATACTGAAAAATGCTCAGCTTCGCACACAAGGCAAACAATATCAGATATACTGTAACTGTAGTATAAATTGAAGATTTTTGAAAATGACTTGGGTATTGTTGTTTCAACAGACCAAAAATAAACAAAATGTTTACAGTAGGACATTTGTAGTGCTATTAACCTCCTTAATTACATTTTAAAGCTTTTAGTGACTAATTTAAGGAAGTTATTTAGCCATTATATTAAACATATGTTTATGGGGACTACTGTTCACAATTTTTAATTTTTGGGAGCACTTAATATAGCAGAATGTACAAATTTTGAAAGTATTAAAAAAAAACAAGAATGATGGATGGGATGTAAAACTTGGGATAAAACAAAATATTCAAACAACTTTTTTGTCACAGTCTCTGCAGGAGATGAATGAGGGGGTGATTGTCTGTTATTGTTTTTGTTTAATATTTTAAAGGATGAAAGACTGAGGCAGGACCTGAATATAGTTTCTTAGGACTACCAAATCTGAAGTACTGTACGACATTGTAGATAGTTTTGTTCAATTACTTTTTCAACTAAGAGGAGGGGGTTTGTTTTTTACTCAATGTATGGAATGTCTTGCTGAATCATAATGTTGTCACTAGTCATTGATAATATTGAGATCTCTAAGAACCAACTTAATAAATTCATAAATGGAAATGTACTGATGGTAGTCATAGACGTCGGAATGGGGAAGGGGCATTAGGGCCATGGCTCTACCACTTTCATGTGGCCCTATCAGTTTTTGCATTATTACCAGGGGAGATTTTACCCCTTACATCCTTGGCCCTACCACTTTTTAGACTGGTCCAGCACCAGCGATGGTAGAGCTGTGTAGAGTTTTCAAAATCTGATGGAACAGAATTCTGCATGACTCCATGGAATTATATCAATATTGGAATTCCAGACTTTCAAAAGCAGGATGGTATTCATGGATTAATTATCGATGGATTATTTGAACCATAGATTCTTGTTCCAAAATCCACAGAAATTATTATTTTTTTTTAACCAGGAGAGACACACTAAGCTGCGACCTGGGAGCACAAGAAAGTTACATGACTTGCTCAGGGTAACACAGTATGCAAGTGGGGGCTGTTTGATTCAAACCCAGGTCTCCAGGTTTGCAGCTCAGAGCCTTAAACCACTGCACTGTACTGCCTCCACTTAATGTGGGGTCTATGTGATCTGTGGAAAAATGTTCCAAGGTTTACATAGAAATGCTTTTCAGAATTCTGCAGAATTCAAAAAGAAATTCTGAAAACATTTCAGAAGTGGAGTTATCATTCTGCACAGCTTTAATTGATGAACTACTGCCACTGATATAGTATGAATCATGGTCTTCTGCTCTGTTCCTTTCCTAGTATGAAACCTAATATGAAACTGTAGTGCGACTTACGACATGAATGGTAGTGTTACAGTTTAAACCATTTGCCACTGTAAATAAGTACCCTGGGCCAACTAGGTAGTGCAGCAGTAGCACTAACACTAGCCACAGACAACCTGACTTCACAACCAAAAGGAAATGATGTGTACCTAGTATACTATGCAAGAGTACATCACAGACCCTGACTCAATAATTACACTATTGAATTAGCTGCCCTTGCTCATCATCTTCTCAGGCACTTCACACAAACTGCAAGTTTACAATGAAATCAATTGCACTGCTGTCTTTTTGAGCTAGGTGAATACTGACTCATAGTTAAATATAGAAACAGAATCTGTTGGCAGATAAGGATCATATAGCCCACCTAGCCTGCCAATTTCCCTACTCACGGCTGTAGCCCCAGATCCTATTTGATCTGCCGCTCTCCTGCTCTGCACATCTCCAGGGTACCCTTATGTCTATCCCATGCACTCTTGAACCCCAGTATTGTTTTCACCCCTACCACTTCTGCTGGACTGTTCCAATGATCCACCACCCTTTCAGTGAAAAAATACTTCCTAACATTACCCCTCAGTCTTCCAACCTTCAACTTTATATCATGCCCAATTTGTTCTTGTGCAGACTTTTCTCTGAAATATGCTTTCCATCTGTACCCTGTTCATTCCCCTAAGGTACTTGAAAGTCTCTGTAATATATCCCTTTTCCCTTCTTTCCTCCAGTGAAAAGATATTAAGGTCCTTAAGTATTTCCTCATGGGGCTTCTGGTGCAGTCCATCTACCATCTTTATTGACCTTCTCTGAACTGCCTCTATTTTGTCAATGTCCTTCTGGAGATGTAATCGCTAGAACTGAACACAGTACTCCAGCTGTGGCCTTTCCAGTGATCTGTACAGTGGCATCACTGCCTCTTTCCTACTGCTTGTTATGCCCCTCCCTATGCACCCCAACATTCTTTTTGCTCTCCCCACTGCCTTTTCACACTGTTTGGTCACCTTCAGGTCATCAGATATAGTAACCCCCAGGTCTCTTTCCTGACTTGTGGTGGCCAGAATTTCCCCACCCATCCTGTACTCCTCCTTTGGATTTCTGTGACCCAGGTGCATGATCTTGCACTTTTTGACATTGAAACTCAACTGCCAGAGACCCGCTCAATCCTCTAATAGGCTTAGGTTCTTTTTCATTCTTTCCATTCAATTTTTATTGAAGTTTTAACAATAGTAAGGAGTACATCGAGAAGGGAAACAAGATAACAACGAAAATATCTGCCATTAAAAAACAGACAATCAGGATGTAGACCTTACCCCCCATCCCCTAATCCCCCTTCCCCCCCAATGGTTCTTTTTCATTCTTTTCCACCCCCTCCAGTGTATCCACTCTGTTGCAGATCTTGGTGTCATCTGCGAAGAGGCACACCTTTCCCTCCAGACACTCTGAATTGTCGCTAATGAAGACATTGAATAGGACTGGCTCTAGCATCAGCCCCCCCAATGGTCACCTCCCTCTCCTCAGATTTCATGCCACTTACCATTAACATCCGAGTCCTGTCCCTTAGCCAGTTCCCAACTCACTTTATCACCATAGGACCCACTCCCAGGCATCCCAATTTATTTAGTAATCTCCTGTGCATGACAGTGTCAAAGGCCTTGCTGAAATCCGGGAAGCCACATCCACCACTCCTCCCTGATCTACCACCCTGGTTACCCAGTCAAAGAAATCTATAAGATTCATCTGACAGGACCTTGCCACTAAGAATCCATGCTGCCTTGGATCCTGTGCCCTGCTATCCTCCAGAAACTTCACAATCCCCTCCTTAATAAGGACTCTATTAGTTTCCCCAACACTGAGGTCAGGCTTACAGGCCTGTAATTGCCTGCCTGCTTTCTGCTTCCACTCTCATGGAGAGGAACCACAATTGCCCTCCTCCAGTCCTCAGGTACCTTCCCCGTCTCTAGTGATGCAATGAAAAGGGCAGCCAGTGGTTTTTCCAGCACTTCCCAGAGTTCCTTTAGTACTCTGCAGTGGATCCCATCTGGCCCCATTGCCTTATCTGCTTTTACTTTCCTGAGTTCATCTAGGACTCTTTCCACCAAGAATGGGCTGGTGTCTACCTCCCACCCCTGAATACCCCTCTTAATGAGACTCAGTCCCACACCCGCCCTTTCCCTGGTGTATACTGAGCAAAAGTACTTTTTCAGTGTCTGAGCCTTTTCTAGGTCATGCTCCAGCCTTTCTCCTCCTTCCTTCTTCAGCCTAATGATCCAATTTCTGGTCCATTTCCTCTCACTAATGTATCTGAAGAAAGTCTTTTTGCCTTTCTTAATAGCCTGGGCTATACCTCCCTCTGTCTATGCTTTAGACCTTCTAACTATTTTCCCAGATTCCCTCTGCTTCTCCAGATATTTTTTTCTGTCCCCATCCTTTTGTGTTTCCTTGTATCTCCTGAATTGTCTTTTCTTTTCCCTTACTTTCTTGGCCACTACCTTTGAGAATCATAATGGCCTTTTACTTCTTTTACTCTTGCTATGCATTTTGATACAGTGATTTGTTATTTCTGTTATGACTGTCTTCTGTCTAGACCATTGTTTTTCCAAATTACCCCCTGTACCTTCCACTGCTAGGACTCTTTTGAGATTTCTACACATCTCCTTAAAGTTAGCATTCCTGAAATCTAGGACCTTTATCCTTGTATGGCTTGCCTCCTCCACTGTGGTTACCTTAAACCATACTGTCCTGTGGTCGCTGGTACCAAGGGGACTGCCCACCTCCACATCTGTGATCCTGTTCTAGTTGGTCAGGACCAAATCTAGTATAGCCTCCTCGCAGGTTGGTTCTGCTCCAAGCTGTCTTAAGTTTGCCCCATTCAGGGCAGTCTTGCAGTCCCTGTCTGCAGTCTGAGTGCTCCAATCTACCTCAGGCAGATTGAAGTCACCCATTAGAAGCAGTTATCCTCTGACTGCCATTTTGTAGATGGTTTCCACAAGAGCGTCATCTGATTTCTCCCCCAGTGCCGGATGCCTGTAAATCATTCCAGTGTGAATGGCTGTCCTTTTTTCCACATCAGGATTGGCGCACAATGCCTCTGCTCCTTCTTGTAACCCTTGAATCTTTGTTGCTTTAATTCCGTCCTTCACATACATAGCTACCCCCCCTTCCCGTGTGTTCTGGAATGGCTATATCCCAGTCATGGTTCCCTGTGTACCATGTTTCTGTAATGGCTACTAAGTCCAAGTTTACATCTTCCATTAATGGCATTAGGTCTGGGATTTTGTTCCCCAGGCTGGGAGCATTTGTGCACATTACTTTCTAGCTTGTGCACCCACCCTCCTTTTCACTTTTTTGGCTCTGTGATGTTTTTGGGTTCCATATTCTGTCCTCTACACAATTGTATCTAATACACTTATCAGATTTGATAGTGCCCTTTTACTTATTAGATTCTCCCTTTTTTCAGATATGTTATGTGGGGAGGCTACCTTTATCCCCCTGACTGCTTTTGCCTCCCCCCTTGGCTAGTTTAAATGTTCATGGAGGAAGCATTTGAACTTTTCAATGAGGATACCTTTGCTCCTTCTGGATAGATGTAGGTCATCTGGTGAATTCAGTCCTTCATTCCTCCAGGTGAGGTCCCAGTCCCCAATGAAGCCATAACCTTCCTGTTTGCACCATTTCTTCAGCCATGTGTTGAAATCCATGATGTGGATTTCTCTGACCTCTCCCTTGCCATGGACAGGGAGAACTTCCAAGAAGGTAACAATGTGTGCTACTTGCCCAAGGCACCGCTCCAGTTCCAAAAATTCCTCCTGCACTTTTCCTACATCTGTCCCCTCACCTGCCAGGTCATTTGTCCCTATGTGGACAATGATGTCAAGCTCCCCCCTCCTTGGCACCACCCTAGCAATTCCTAGGTTCTGCCTTCCCTCCCTCTGAACTGTGTCTCCAGCAAGGCACACCACCTCTCTCTCTCTCTCTCTCTCTCTCTCTGTTGCTGCCCACTTCCAGCTCTATCCCTCTAATGATGGGGTTTCTGAACAGGATTTACTTCCTCCTCCTGTGCGCCCTTATATTTGAAGTATAAAATATGAGAAAATGTAAAGGTAGAATGCCAGAGGGAGTTTTTTTTTGCAACTGTGAGGTTCAGTGTGAAGCAAATTTTTTAGACAAATGTTGCCTTAGCAGCAGAGACTGTGTAAATATGGAGGTGGCAGACAGGTATAGGCGGGGCAAGGGAAATAGGCACAAATACCTGTCATAGATTTTTTTGAAACTGAAAGGTACAGAGGTAGAGGGATGGTTTTTAGCAACTGAATGCTTGGGATGGGAGCTAATGAGGTATGCAGCAGTAGGTCAATAGTCATTCAGAGGCATGTGATGTATCACTTGTGATTGCACACATGTGCTGTCAGCACCAATATCATTTCCAATATGGTATGTTAGACAGATTTTTTTTCCAAAGGGACACCCAGTCTTGGGGATATGGGCAGGCAAACTAAGGCTGCAACGGTGATTGCCAGTTCCTCTGTGACAATATTTTTAACACTGGAAGGAATAAATTGTGATACAGCACCACAATCAAGTGTCTTACAAACTCCTGAAGTAAACCCTAAAGTCTTGAACTTAGCTGGATGCAACATTTTTCTTCTCACCAATTTACCTATAAAACTCAAATAAACCTACTGCTGTTACCTTGGAAGTGTATCAAGTCAGAACAGTGAAATTCCAACAGCAAAAGCCAATATAGTGACAATTTTAATGAAATTTGAAATTGTCACTGTAATGGTCCCGATGGTGAAATTTTGCTGTTTCACCATGGTTTGCCCCCACTCTGAGTCAACTCTGACTCAGAGTTTGATATTTAGAGCTTGGGGGTGCGGTGGAGGGCAAAGCCCCATGAAAATAAAACAGCCAATGTCTGACAGGTGAAATTTTGCCTGTTGACATTGGGGATTTCGTTGTGCCACACTTCTACAACAAAGTTGTCAATGCAGCTTGGTGGAACCACCTTGGAAGAATCTAAAGAAAAAAATGTCTTTCTCAATAAATAACAAGCAAATCAAAAATAAAGCACTAAGAGCTTTGCATAATATATCAAAAAATGTATCAGATATAGAAATGTTATTATGCCTTTGTATAGATTATTAATTAGGCCACACCTGGGTTACTTCTCTCAGTTTTGGACACTTGTATTAAAGGGACAAATTGAAGCATTACAAAAAGTGCAACACAGACTAAATGCATATACAGTCTTGAGGGACGGGATTATAATAAAAGACTAGAATCTCTAGGGTTATATAGTTTGGAACAAAGGAGAAAGAGAGGAGATTTATTACTGCTTTACAGTGTACTCAGTGACACAAATTTATGTGCAGTGGTGGGACTAGTTTTTAAAGACTGTACTCATAATACAAGATGTCAATGACTGCAGTTACAAGGGAGACACTACTGGACAAACATCAGAGGCTCTTATTTTATACAGAGAGTGGTGGGACCTTGGAATGATCTGCCTAATGAAGTTGTTCAAGCAAATGATACTGTTAGTTTTGAAAGGTTGCTAGATATCTATATGATGAAGGTATCAGAGTAGTCCACTGAGTAGTGGGGAAAAAGGTAAGAGGGGTCTCCAGGTTTATTCCTATTCCAAACCAACCTTAATAACCTTAGTAACTTTAGTAACAGATGGCTGACTCAATTTCTAATGCATTTGAAAACATTCACGAATGGATGGCAAAGTTGGATTGTGTTATGGAAAAACTGTGCTCTAGCTCAGCAAATCTCAAGGCCTCATTTGAAAATATAAAAGACGAGGTTGTAAAAGTAAATTAAAATGGATACTGTTGAAGTAAAATTTCAAACCATTGATACTCTCATGGCTGCATAACTCTGACAGAGCATAGCTTTCAGGCATTAGCCTTAAATGGTAGAAAACCAACAGCGTTGCAGAGTTTTCAGAACCTACAATTATTATATGTAAGTGTATATGTGTGTAGATAGATAGATAGATAGATAGATAGATAGATAGATAGATAGATAGGTAGGATATAGATAAATTGATAGATAGATAGACAGACAGACAAGTAGATAGATAGATAGATAGATAGATAGATAGATAGATATAAAAGCCCCAAGAAGTAACCAGAGGGGTCCCTCAGGCATCCATACTGGGACTCCTCTTGTTCCTGATTTTTAACAATGAATTACCTTAGGTGTTACAGCACACAACTATAAGGCTGTATGCAGATGATACAGTAATGGAAGCCACAGGGGCAAATGTATTGGACCTTCAGATTAAGCTGCAGGCTGACTTTGTAAGGGTTGAGGAGTGGTTCAAAGCAAAGCAAAGCAAATATTATTTATAAAATGCTTTACCAAATTGATCATAGCATTGTACAGATGTAAATAAAAACACAATAAAACTACTTAATATCTATAATTTAAAATTCTAAAAGTATCAGCAGGATTTAAATGGCAGAAAATGCAAAATTAAACAGATATGACTTCAAGGTAGTTTTAAAGGCCTCAAAGGACTGGCATTCTCTAACCCAGTGAGGTAGAGAATTCCACAGGGTCAGAGCCACAAAAGCCAACAATCTAGCTCCAGATGTAGTCAAATGGACCCTGGGAATCTCTAGCAATGCCTTGCTGGTGGAATGAAGAGGACAAAGGGGGTGGTAGGGACAGATGAAGTCTTGCAAATACAGCAGTCCCCATCTGTGTAGGGTTTTTATAGGTCAGCAATCTGACCTGAAGGTGACTCTTCACCACACTGGCAGCCAGTGCAGGTCATGGAGCACAGGTGTGACATGGCATGATCTCGATAAACCAGTCGTCAGCCTTGCAGTTTCATTCTGCCTCAGCTGTAGACTGTGAAGATCCACCCCCTGGCAGCCCTAGGTATAAGGCATTACAGTAATCAAGATGTGAGGTCACAAAGGCGTGGATCAATGTTGGAAGATTGTCAGGCAGGACCAGGTGTTTTATCCAGGTGATGTTCCTCAGATGGTAAAATGAGGTCTTGATGACAGCAGACACTTGAGCCTTCAGAGTCAGCTCATCATCAAATACAACACCCACATTCTGCACCTGGTCAGAGGTTAGTAGCTGGTTTTCTCCCAACCAAAGTCCAGAGGGTTGCCCAGCCACCCACCCCTCTGTCCGATGGCCTGGGTCCATCACCAACACCTCAGTCCTATCCAGATTCAACCTGAGCCAGTTTGCACTCATCCAATCTTGAATCTCAGAAAGGCAGTTGTTAAAAGCCGAGATAGCATTGTTTTGCTCAAGTACAAAGGACTTGTAAAGCTGAGTAACATCTGCACAGCAGTGAAAACCCAGTCTGTACCACCTAATAATGCCTCCTAATGGCAGCATATGCACCGCAAACAACATGGGTGAAAGCACCAAGCCTTGCGGCACCCAACATGGCAGGAGATAAGAGGCTAAGGAAATAAAAAGGACTCTACTCTGCACCCTGCCTGCGAGAAAAGATTGAAACCATCTGAGGACTGTACCAGACAATCTGCAGAATAGCCACAGGTTCTCTAGCAACACATCATGGCCCACGGTGTCAAATGCTGCAGACAGATCAAGAAGAACCAGAATGGAACAACATCTCTGATCTCTCACTATCAGGAGGTCATTAAGGACCTGAACCAATGTCATCTCAATACTATGCATCTTCCTGAAACCAGACTGGAGAGGATGGTAGATATCATGGGTGGTAAGATGCTCCTTGAGCTGCAACGCTACTGCCTTCTCAATAATCTTGCCCACTAAAGGCAGGTTAGAGATAGGCCTGTAGTTTATGAGACATTCAGGGTCAAGAGAAGGTTTCTTTAAAAGGGGGAAGACAACTGCCTCCTTCAGGGTGTCTGGGAACACCCCAGTCTCTAATGAACATGTGACAATCTCCACCAGGACAAGTCCAATCACCTCCATGCACCCCACCAAGGAGGCATGTTGGAATCGGATCCAAACTACAGTAAGTTGGTCACCAGCCTTGGATTATCTTCATGGCATTCGCAATCACCAACTGGTCAAAGTTGGCCCTGACTGCCTGGGTGGTATAATCTCCCATCGATCACTGTTCTGCCCATTTGAGTGAGCTATGTGGATCTCTGACCTGATGATTCCAACCTTATCTGCAAAAAATTGAGTGAACTCATCACAATGCAACTGTGAAAAAGCACTCTGACTCTGGAGACAGACTGGATTGCACAGTCTGTCCACAGTTCAGAAGAGCTGAACTGGTCGGTTTCATGCAGCCGCAATATCCCTGGACAGGAACTCTACCTTCTTATAGGAGATTGTGGATTGGTAGTCCCTATAATGGGACATCAATCTAAGTCTTTCATCTGTCTGGCCTGATTTACGCCAGCCTTGCACCAACCTTCTCCCTACTCTCCTCATCTCCCTCAAGGGCCCATTGAACCATGGGGACCGAGGACGAAGGGTGAGGAGATGAAGTCAGACAGGAGCTATGGAATCCAAAGCACTGCTCTATTATGGTAACCCATGAAGTGGGCGCATGAGGAAGGGCGCTGTCCATTATGGCGACACCTTCCTCATGCAATCCACTCATGGTGACTGACAGATAGGATGACCGGATGAAGGGGTGGGTGAACTAGATGACAGGATGTCACTATACGTATGCATGCGGGGGGGTGGGAGTGAGCACAGCGAGTGTAGGCTGGGGGGTGGAGAGGCTGTAGGGGGTGGTGCTGCGGTTGTCAGTCGAGCTACGATGTGACATCAGGGATTGGGCAATGGCTGGGGTGGCTGAGGTACTGGGTTTGGGTCTGGGCACTGGTGTGATTTTTATTGTGCCCTGCCTGAACCTTTTCATTTTTACTACTTTCACCCCCCCCGACATCCACCCCCCTGGAGCTGAGAATCCTTAAGTAGGGGGTGTAAGGCTAGCTCCCGTGAGGGCGGTGTGTGGTGGGGCAGCCCTCCACAGAAAGTAGTAAAAATATGTCCTGGTGCCATTGTGCTGGAGCACCAGGGTCGTCAGAGTGCTGAAAATGTGTTCGGCACTCTGACTGAGCGATAATGGTGATCGCCTTTAGGTATTCGCTGTTATCACATAGACCCCTCTATTATAGGCTGGAAGAAGCTCCTCTGGATCCCTGCTCACACTCAAACTCTCCTATAGGTCCAGGATTGCCATAAGACTGTCAGGGGTCAAACACCACTAAGAGCAGTGCCAGACCATCTTCATAGGGGCAGGTCTATTTAGGTCCAGGTCACAGCTACTTATGAATGTTAAAAAAACATAAATTGATGCATTTTGCACCAAAAAATCTTTCACAAATACAGATTTTCACAAATAAAGAAAAAACAGACCTGGTGGATAGTTATTGTTATT
Organism: Neoceratodus forsteri; assembly: GCA_016271365.2. NCBI lineage: Eukaryota > Metazoa > Chordata > Ceratodontiformes > Ceratodontidae > Neoceratodus > Neoceratodus forsteri. The sequence goes on along the minus strand of CM028130.1, from coordinate 805,366,651 downwards.
TGGGAGTAGTCTTTGACCCCCATATAACCTTTTTCAACCATATTGCTATAACTATTTAAAAAGTAAATAAGAAGTTGGGGGCTTTAAGAAGAACCACAAAATGTTTAAAACTTTATGACAGAAAAAGGGTGGATGAGCAGCTCATTCTGCCCACCCTGAAAAATGAGGTATTGGTTTATCGCACAGTAAATAAATATATATTGGACAGGTTAGATAAACTTCAATATGAAATACCAAGTTATGTGTTGCAATGCAGCTACAAGACACGTCATTGTTCACTATTGAGCAGGCTGGGATGGCAACCCCTCGATATCGAACACACTAGGAATTGATTACTCCTAATCCACAAGTACAAGACATTTTATCCTGAACATAGTATCCCTTAACTACTTTTCTCAGCTGAAGCGAACAGTAAGAGGGAATTATCAAGAACGGTTCATCTAAATAAAATGCATCAGGGAAAATGGGTAAATAAATATGGGGACAGAACACTTAACTCTCGTGCAGCTTCCCTATGGAATAAACTACCATGTACATTACGAATACTCCCAGGACATTGGGTTTTTACCTCAGCAGTTAAGAACTGTTCTATTTTACCTGCCAATGAATATGACTGATTGACAGAACTATGGTCTCTTATTGTAAGGCATTGTAAATATTGTATATAATTATAGGGTATTGTTTGTTTGTGTCCTTTGTAGCATTGTCTATGATTAAGTGCTTTTCTTTCTTTTATTTGTGTTTTTATTGAAACTTAGCTGATAACACACATGACTGTCTTGTGAACTGGACTGTTAAAGTCCAAATGACATGTATTTCCAGTGTAAAAATAAAGTTTTAGAGAGAGAGAGATAGATAGACAGTCAGACAGACAGATGACATTGATGAGACCTTTTCCCCATAGAAAAGACCATCATTTATATCCATGTATACCTGTGACTAATCTATTGAAAGTATATACCTGCACTAATTAAACAATTACAGCTATATGTCTACAATAACTAAAGGCATAAACTTGCGCTAATCAATCAGTTTAAAGTATATACCTGCATTAATGAAAAGTATACACTTGCACTACATTTAACTCTATGGGGCACCACTGATAACACAATTAACACAGCATTGTTCTAGAGTCTTTCACCTAAAGAAGGACACAAAACTCAGTATTGCTTTTGGTTGCTCAGTTGGCATAGCATTTATTAAAACTTTGTCATTCACATTTTCATCAACAATACTGAGTTCCTTTACATGCCATATTTTAAAACGTTTATTTACATATTCTCTTTATTCAAACTATCACGATTTATATAATATTTTCATCGCAATTTATCTCACATTTTATATTATATTTTTCTTCCCTCTCCACCCTCCGGATGTAAACCTGAAGGGGTCTTTCTTTCCTGTCCATTTTCTCTTTCATCCCCCCCCCCCGATGTAAACCGGAGGGGTTATCTCTTAATGTCTGGGCCAGGTCCAATTCCTGCCCCCCATTTCCATTCCTGGGTGTCCACACCCTTTCCTCTTGTCTGGGCCAGGTGCAATTCCTGTCCCCCAATTTTATTATTGGGTGTCCATACCCTTTTTTCTCTTACACCCCACCTTGGTGTAACTCCAGAATTTCCCCCTCCCCTCCAGAGAATATTTTCTTTCTCTTTCTTCCCTCCTGTATCCCATAATTCCTTGGGTGTTGGTTAGGAAATAAAAATGTGCCTAGCAAAAGTGAGGGAGAGCTTTCTTGTGCAACCCATTGTATTCCTCCTTTTGCATCCACCCCATTTTTCCTTTTCTCTCTCTCTCTCTCTCTCTCTCACTCTCCCTTTAAACTATCCCCATCCCTCTTTTCTTAATGCCCTATCCCAGCTTGTGTTGGAAGGTGGGCTTCCCCCCAAACTCCTTCCTTTCTGTGAAATCCTCAACCCTGCAACCATGTCCCTCTTAATTATTGTGATGATAATTTGTTTACCTGTCTACCAGCTGGGTCCCTCTGTTCTATACCACCCATCTATTATTTTACCTGTGTCATCCTGCTGCCAACACTTTCACCAGCCAAACCTTGCCAATCCTTTTTTTTTTCTTTCTAGACCCTCTCTATGGCCTTATGTTTTTTGTGCATGCCCCCATCCCCTTCTTACTGCATTTATCCAACCTGACTCTAGGTTCCTCCCCTCATGGATTCTCTGGTCATCCCGCATCTGACTAAATATGAGTAACCACAAAATGTGCACCTAAAGCACTTATCCTCAGGTGTACCATAATGCAGTTACATTCTGAATTGGTCTGGCAGCTTCCATCTTTCAATGGCAATAACAGGGCCCTCAATGCACCCCTTCCATGCCCTTCCAGCAGATCCATACCTTTTGCTGTTCCAAATCAATTGTTCACTCTCCCCCCTGGCTTCTGTTCGGCCTGTCTCTTGGCACACCATATTCGGAAATGTCTCCTGCTCCAGTACTTCCGTCCTGCAACCAGTCTCTACAACACATAAACAAATCATGTGACCCATTTATTTATTTATTTTTTTTATGCATACTGCCCCCCCCCCAAACTTGCTCTGGTTTTCTGTGGATAAATGAAACATCTCCTTAGTGATTTCCACTTCTGATTTTTTTATTTTTTTTTGTGCAGCTAGGTGTTCCCCTGCTCAAGTTTCTCAAGCCATCCTTCAACACCCATTGTGCTGCAGCCTCAGAGGCTGCTCCCATCTTGTTACCTGTAATGATTGAATTTTTTTGGTGGGGTTCCCTCATAGGGTCATGCCCCCTTCTTTTGCACCCCAACTATGATTCCCTGTTGCACCTTCCATGAACTGGGCAATGATCCACTCTCCTGTGCTGCTGTAGTGGAACATGGATCCCCTTTTTCTCCAGAATCCATTTTTTGATATACCAGAGTTTCATGATCCTTTCTCTGCTCCAGCAGACAGCCACTCACTGCAATCCTGATACTGAGGCACCCTGATGTAGGGCCCTATTACTTCCCCCCAAAATTGCACCCCCATAGCAGTCCCTGCACCCTACCTTGAACTGCTCACATTGCATGTCAAGTAGCAAACCTGTGGCAGCACCTCCGCCAATTCACCCAACAACTATTCCCCTATAGGCTTTCTGCCCCCCTTGCTTTCCTCTGTCCCTAGCTGCCATCCTGCCATCGTCCTCTTTGTCATTACACTCTATGATTCTGGCCCAATTGGCCGTAGCAGCTTCCACTCCTGAAATGAAGAAACCAAAAAATCTTTGGCTTCCATAGATGCAGTGGGAGCATGATTACAGTTCTGCTCCATGCTCTGGACCTCAGCTGCCACCGGCAAGTAGGTAATGATAATCTTTCCCAAGTCATACACAACTTATTTCAGATCAGTAGCATGAACAAACCAGTCTGTTTGGTCTCTTGTTGGTTCAAATCAACTCCCTCCAACCTCCTTAAGAGTGCTGCTGAATCATCTCTTGCCACTGGTACTCTAACACCTGCCTGTTCTTCTGAAGTGGAAGTAAAACTGTACTCCACTTCAGTCTCGTGGTAATGATCAGTGTTAACTGTTCTGCTCTACACCCTGGGCCTCCACAGCCACAGGCCAGTGGGTAATGGTAATCTTCTCCCAGTTATATGCAACTTAATTCAGATCAGTGGCATTCCCAAACCAGTCAGTTTGGTTTCTTGTTGCTGCAGACCAACTCACCTCCATCCTCCCCAAGAGTACTGCTGAACCATCTCTTGCCAGCAGGTACTTTAACACCTGCATGTTATTCTGAAGTGGAAGTAAAGCTCCAGTTCCTTCTGTCTGGTGGTGATGATCAATGTTAATGGTGGGGGACATCCATATACCCGCATCCATGTTTCAATTTTATAACCCCACCCTGCACCCATATAACACACAGGTTGGCACTGCTGTGCTCCCTATAAGTAACCATTGAAAATAAAGCTACTCTAGCCTACTAGCTGTCCAAGATGATTGTCCTCAACTTCCCCCTCGAATCAGCTATCAAAGATCCAAGGTACTGCATCTTGCCAGTACACGTCCCATATCCCTGTTATCCCTCCGGCCCTCATGAGCCCCAAAAGCCTTCACAAGTATCTGGCACCATTAGCAACTGACCTGTGATATGTATCTTCCTGCGTCTGGCTGACTTGTGACCAGCACCCTTAAGGGCACGAGGGCGACTATCCCAGTACCGTGGGACTATGGACAGGACCACCTAAAAATTAATATATTGGTAGGGCTGGTACACTGCCACATTGTGGCCCAGGTCATGCTTGAAACTGGTCCATTAGTTCATTCCACGTACCCGGTTACCCAGAAGATGAATAAATTAATAAAACCACCACCTCCCTAAGTTAACTAGGCAATGGCAACTAACCTATGCTAGAGACCTTAAACTCCCTGGCCCGTATTGCAGCTGGACTCATGACCTCCTTCATTGACCTCTGCTGCTGACCCCCAGCTGGCACTGGATATTCCTAAACTGTTCATCTTCCAACTTAGTCTCATGTTACCCAACTCCCTGTCAAAACTATTTCCTCCTTCTAGCTACAAAGTGCCTGCACTGTCTTACCCTCCCAACAGTACCCTTGCCTAGTCACAGCTCTAGACCAATAACTCTCAATAAATGATCCACCTGGATACCAGCCTTTAATACTGGGTATAAAATCTAATACAATGCAACGGTGCTAGGGACATGATCTATTACTAATTGGAATATTACCATAGCAGATGCTGCCAAACCTCATACACTTCTCAGCATTGGTCCTGTTGGTGTACCTGGCAGAAGGGGCTGGTCATGACAGTGGTATTGGTACCAGTGCTGGGGTTAAAACTGGAAAGCAAGACTGGTCCTCTTTTTTTTTTTGAAAACATGTGTCCCCTGGTACAGAAGTCCCAGTGCTTAATGAAATAGATAAGGTTAAAAAACATCACTTTTTGTTTATTAAACCTGAGCATCTGAAAGACACACTTGGGAACTGACCCATTCGATGTACGCCCCCCTCCCCAGGCCCTTCCCTTTTTTTGATCCCCCCATGTCCTGATGACCCCTGTGTATTCATGCCATGCTTGTTACCTGTTCTTGTAGAGCCCTTAACTAGCCTTCTTGATTGATGCCATTCCTATTTTTTCTTTTTTTTTAAATTTAATACCACTTTTATACGTGAACAACTGAACCCCCTGCCACGATTATAGCCACACCGGTTCCCCACTTCTGACTCCTTTCTCCTGGGCCCCCATGTGATATTGCTTTCTGGTGCAAAACTTTTTTTTATTTTTTACCCCTTCAGCCATCACCCAAAATGACTGCCTCCACAAGGCCAAAATCAAAATGGCATCTGTGGCCATGCGTCCCTGTGTTTTTAATTTTTTTATTTACCCAGCCAGCCTGTTAACATGTTATCCCCAACCTACTGTATCAGTGACTGCTAATTCTTTCATTATATGCACCCACTGTCTTAGTTATTCACTGCCTTGTCTGAAATCATTTCATTATCCACCAAATGATTGCTAATGAGCCTGCCTGCACCATCCTTTGTTTTCAACTTAACTTGCAGCAGCAGCTTTGAAAGCGCAGAGCAAATACATTGCTTGCTGAGCACACTGTTCTTACTGTAAATTATTAGTTATTAGTGGACTAATGTAAGGTTATTGACTTATCTGCCACCTGTTTTTACTTAATATAATGGTGAACAAGGCTTCCATGTTCCCAAACTGTTCTGCTTCAGAATCATTAAAGTAATCTTCTCTTCTAACCAGTGTTCCAAATTAAAAACCATCGCACTGCCTTTTGTAGTGCTTTAAAGACTTAGCACTAAATAGATTCTCTGTATGTACTATGCCACATTGAATTTGCTAAATATATTTCCATCCCCTTAACATCCTAAGCCATGGTGTGCTCCGTTTAAAAAAAAACCTTCTTTCTAATTGTCTTCTTCCAATTTGCACCAGTCACCTTTTATTCTAGTACAACCCTAACCAAACAACAAAAATTAGCACTAAATAGATTCTCTGTAAGTACTATGCCACATTCAATTTGTTAAATATATTTCCGTCCCCTTAACATCCTAAGCCATGGTGTGCTCCATTTAAAAAAGCCATTCTTTCTAATTGTCTCCTTCCAATTCGCACCAGTCACCTTTTATTCTAGTACAACCTAACCAAACAACAAAAAACACTGGAATACCTTTTGTTATTCTTTTATTGGTTTAAATATTAGTGGCCTTAGGACACCTCTCTCATTAGCCCCTGATTCAGCATGGCACTAGCATGGCAAGTCAGATAAAAATCCCCTGCTCACTCTCCATTGCCCAAGCCTAGGCACGCATATCACCTCAAAAACCACCCGCTGGAAAAAAGGAAAGTGGAGCCAGCTCATTCCCCCCCCCCAACTTCCCATTCCAACCTTATCTTCCATGCTTCTGGCATGCAGCTTCCTTGCCCTTCTTTGTTCTGACTCCCTGCCTTCTAATCATGCTGTCCCCCCTCCCCCCACCATGTGGTTGACCTGGCGTACCTTATCCATCCACACACCTTTTCCTCGACCATGACAACTCCCTATTTTTTAGCTTTTTCTTTTCCTGTAAGACTCATCTGAAGTTGAAATGGAAAGAAGCCCTGCTGAAAACCACTAGCTGTCCTTGACTTTCTCTTCTCTGCAAAGTTGTTGCTCGCTCCTCCCCTGATTGTTAAGCTTCGGTTTTGTTAGGAGAGCCCCCCTTCCTGTAGTCTGGCTGGATTGTGACCTCCCAGGGCCCCAGTACAAACCAAACCAACTTGTGATTCACCAACCCCAACTCTGTGTTGCTCTCATCCTCTCCACGTGGCCCTGTGACTCGCATGCCTCTGCCTGGAAAAACTCTGTTGCATATAACTGCACTCTTCCCCACCTTTTCACCATATCCACAGAATCCATTCCCCTGTCCACTTGTGCAGATTCTTGTCATAACCCCCTGTCTCTGCATTGCTCGGGCCATGAGACTGTTGGGACCTGCTTTTCTCTCTACTCCACAACCCCTCTTTGCACGCACCTTCCCCTTTAGGACTTTTCCCACCTCTCGTTCAGTGCAATCTCCTTTTCCTCAACAACCACAATGGTCATTCTGCTTCACTGGGGCTTGGATCACCAGTCTTCTGCAAGGACACACCACTACAACCCCCCACTCACAAGCAGGAGGCATCATAGCGATCAACTTGTTCCTCTCCTATGCTTAGCAACTCTGCCCTCGGCAGCTCAGCAGATCCAATAGCCTGGCTATACTTAACAATTCCTACCATACCAATGGGTACTAGAAAAAACCTCTGGCAATCCTTCCTCTGCTTGATTCTCTTAGCTATTCTCACCAAGACAGTGCCCTTCCCAAAAAAACTAATTCTAAATGAAAATCCTCCTCAAATAGTGCCTGGCCAAAGATTACTACCTCGAGATTAACCAAGATACTTCTACTAACACTACCACTAGTACTTCATTTTGAACTAAACTTCCAAACCTACACCATGCAGCAGTTTAAAACCCCCTGAACTCCCCCCCGCTATATTCATTACATAAAGATCCCCCTTTTTTTAAACTGTTTTGTTCTAAAGGTTTAATTTAGCAAATACCTACTTGTTTCAGGAACTCTCTGACTGATGTGCTAAACAAATAAAAATGTGCCTAGCAAAAATGAGGAAGAGCTTCCTTGTGCAACCCATTATATCCCTTCTTTTGCACCCACCCCTCTTCTCCCTTTCTCTCTCTCTCTCTTTCTTCAACCTATCCCCATCCCTCTTTTCTTAATGCCGCATCCCATATTGTAAGGTCATCCTATCTGGAGCCAAGTCCCCCCTTCTTTCCCTGGCCCTCCCCCTATGACCACTTTTCTAACCCCACCCCTTGGTTCCCAGTTCCACCTAGCCCCTCCCCCATTATCTGTCCCTCCTTCCATGATTCCCAGCCTATAACAATGGGACTCGTCTTTTTAGAGACAGTCCTTCTTAGGAAGCTAGCCAAACCAGTTAACAAGCTGCAAAAGGGACCGGACCGGTGGTGCTGAGGGTTTAGGTGCTGGACACCACACCTCACGTCACGCTGGCAACCTGGGTTCTGAGTGAGCCCGGGCCATCATGGGTCGGTGGGGGGGAGAGAGGATTGAGTGTCTGTAAGACTGCTCTCCTCTCTCGGTGAGGGATCCAGGGGAAGCCCAGTGCAGCAGCAGCCCCCAGTGAAGACGGGTGGCACTGCGATGCCCATGGGCTCACAATCATTGGGTAGACATTGGCAGCTGCCTTCTGGACATGGGTGGAAGCACTCATGTCATGGGCCGGGTGGCACTGCACGTCCAACGTCGAGGGCGTAAATAAGAAAATACCCTCTGCCTCTGATAGGCGACAGCCCAGTCAGTGCCCTTGCCACATGCCCAATGCTGGTTCCCCATCACTGCCCCTGTGGTCTCCCCAGGTTGCTTCCTCCTCCTGTCCTGGGGAGCCACGATGAAATTGAAGATGTAGGGGAACACAGCAGGTGGTAGAGTGAGCAGGTGAGCACAGTGGCCTGAGACAGTTCCGAGACGGAGAGGCTAGAAAAATAGTTGAAAAAAAAACAAGCTGCAAAAGAACTTGGAAAAAAAGATACACAAAACTCTCCCAAACCCAGAAATCCCCACCAAATGGCTACTTACACTCACTACACACCATTTCCTCCTTGCTGTAAGAGACCTTCGGGTGCAATAACAAGATTTCACATGTGATCTCCCTAATGATAACAATCCTAATGTATTATATTCAACAAACAATGGGTAAGGGTGGAACACTAAAGGAATAATGCCTGACAGGGTAGATGTTATGCTGGGATAACATCCCACCTTGGGTGGTTGGGCCCGAAGCCACTGGCCAACTGGCCAAGGGCATCCAACACCTGAGTAGGGATGTTATGCCAGCATAACACCCACCCAGGAGAGCATTATTCCCATTATACAATGGCTTATTGTTTTATAATTTAAAAAAAATATTTTAAAGAATGTTTTTGTTAGTGTGTAAAAATATTTTTGTTTCTTAAGAAAAATAAGAGATCATCATCCAAATGATCCAAATCCTACAAACAATCAGCAGGGATGTTATGCCAGGATAACATTCCTGCTGTGACAGCCAACTGACCAGTCAGAAGCTGGGATTCTTTCTTGCCATTGTAGAATCAGAAGTATACCCATCTTGGGGGTTAATTAGGACAAAAAAGCCTCTCGCCCTTTGGCACATGGTCTTATAGCCCTATTCAGACCCCTCAATACATACACATCTTTGTATACTACCCTTACCCATTATTTATTCTATATATTCTACATTATTATTATTCTACATATCTAATCTAACTATATCTAGATGTATCTAGCTACAGGGGTGAGTGATAAATGAGTGAGATAACATGTTATTCTCACCGGAGTGAGAATACCTGCTGCTGACACCACCACAGTGAAAATATTAACTTTTATTCAATGGCACAAACTAGTACAAATCCCATGCAAACCCATGCAAATGATACGTTTTACACCAATAGAGGCCCCTATTGAATAAATCGGATACATGATGTGCACTCGTGTGATATGGAAAATATTTTCCATCCTTTACAGTGACCTGCACTCCCATCCCTCTGTAAATGCATATATGTACATAACTGTGGAGGCACAGAGTACTCCATGCCCTGCATTTCCCTTTATAGGACAACAGTGACCAAACTGTAAGCATATCCATCTTATTACCCCACCTCATGTACCCAGTACAGAAAATTTTCTAATCCCTGCCAAAACGTAATTCTGTGCAACTGCAACTCCATTATGCACCACAGGTACAAAGAGACATTTTGGACAGGATTTGAAAAATGCCAGCCTGACATACATGAGGTGGTGTACTAAGAAGGCTATGTTGAAAATCTGTGGTAAAAATATTTAACATTTCCACAGTTACAAGCAGGAGTAGTGAAATGAATGGTCATAACTTAGGATTTTTTTTATATTTTGACCCCAAATTTTCAGCATTGTTCTTATGATCTTACCTCATAAATCCCATAGATGAAAATTTTCAAATCTGTGCCAAAATGCCATTCCATGCCAGAGGTGCAAAAACACATTTCTGACAGGATGTGAAAATTGACAGCTGTACTGTTCATGAGGTGGTATGAAAAATGGCTATGCTGAAAATTTTGAGTCAAAATATTGAAAATTACCAAAGTTATGCACCTGCATAGAAAAATGTCAACAAATGCTCATAACTTAGCCATTTTAGGAAACTTTTCACCAAATTTTTTAAACATGGCCTTTTGGGAACCCCACCTCATGAACACTGTTGGTTAAATGTCTTTATTCAGTCCTGAAAGGTGATTTTGTGTATCGACCGCAAAATCACCTTCGTGACCTTATTAACAAAATGACAATGCTAGTGTTCATAAGGTAGGGTCTCAAAAAGGCCATGTTGAAATTTTGGTGGAAGAAATCCTGAAAATACTGTAGCAACATTATGAACATAAGTTCATAGCCTGCAACAGCATGGATTCTGCAGGAACCACAGCACAGTTACTGCCCTGGTGGAGTTTTCCGACTACACACAAGGCCATGGACGGGGGCCATTTGGTGGGATCTATATTCATAGATCTCACTAAAGCATTTGACACTGTCAATCATTGCATCCTTCTTACTGACCTTCTAAACCTGGGGCTCTAACCCGAAGTGGTCCACTGGTTCCAGGACTACTCATCCCACAGAAAACAAAGTGTCAAAATCAGTACAGCCATTTCTCTCTCAAGGGGAATTACACTAGAAGGTCCCCAACTGTCAATATTGGGGCCATTCCTATTTAGTCTATATATAAATAGACTTTCTGAAGCTTGCAAGTGCAAGATCATCCTGTATGCGGATGACGCTATTGTAATGTGCAGCAGCAAGCAGCATATGGCCCTGCAGGTAGCACTTCAGAGCTCGTTCAATGGGCTGGAGGATTGGTTCTGTAAAAAAAAAGCTGCTCCTCAATCACAAAACATGAAAGATGATGATCATCTCTAGTCCCAGAACAAGAAAACCTTCCTTGCCCTTACTATCACCAATAGCAAGGCTGGCCCATTGGAACAGGTACACTGTTTCAAGTACCTAGGGGTTATTATAGATGACACCTTTTCCTTCGTGCTGCACATCAACTATGTGGTAAAAGCAGTATTGCAAAGCTCTGTGTGCTCTATAGGCACAGGCAATACCTCACACCATTAGCCCTTCATCTTTCTCTTTCTTCTTGTCCGTTCTGTCAGTCATCGACTACAGACTTGTGATGTATGGGGCAGCCTCCAGTACTGCACTTGCATGCATTGCAACTGCCCTTAACAAGGCATGTAGGCTAACATTTGGGGCAGACAACCTTACACACACATGCCCCCTCTTTGAGCAGACCAATTGGCTTGACCTACTCAAAAGAATAAAATACCAAACCTGCCTGTTGGGAAATAAATCACTACTAGGCGAAGCAGCTCCATTCCTCAGTGGCTTGCTGCCCGCCTGTAGATCTGGGTACTAGACCAGAGGCCACTCCTAGGGATCCCTAGTGGCCCCGTTCAGAAAAATGACACTGAGACAGTGGTCATTTGTGTACTGGGCTCCCCTGTGGCTTAAGAAAATCCCAGCTCACCTATTGACAAACTCAAGCCTTCTTGCCTTTAAGGCCAAACTTAAACAGTCCTCTCTGGAAGCATGGCCTGTTGCTGTAGGCAGTAATTGCATTCCCAGCCCTGCAAGCCATAAGACACAATTGTCTGACTAACTGACATGGATCAAGTCACCTCCCACACCCTTTTTAACAAAGCCCCCACAGGGCCATTGCTCACATCCCAGATCCCCACCCCCAACTCTCTACATCAATTCCACTATATAGACGGATCTAGCTCCCTGGCTACTGAAGATTATACCTTCATGCCTAGCCTTTGGCTGTTGTAAATTATATCTGTGTACTTGACAATGTTTGGGCTTGTCATGTTTCTTTGCACTTACCAGATAGCTTATGTTTCTGTTAGTAATGTTTCACCCTTGTAATTTGTTTACACTGGGGCTCCACCCTCCTTTGTTTTCTTGTTCTCAGTTGTTCACACTTTGTTGTAGCTGATGTGAAACCTTTGTAAATCAGCTTTTGCTCAAAGGTAATGTCTGAATCTTGAGATAAGTAAAGTTCAAAACAAGACTGAAATACATTATTACACCTATCTTTATTCCTCAGTTCATGGCTCAGCTTGGAAGAGTGTAGACATGTTTTGGTCCATAGAAGATGACAGAATTTGACATCAGCAAATAAGTATAGGGTAAGGGGGATGTGCTGAGGTGGGTGCTTAGTGAGAGGGTTGGGATGGGGAAGGGTCCAGCAGTGATGAAGAGGGAACATTTTATTTCTTTCAGGTAAAAAAAAACACGCCAGGGGATGTTTTTCTTTTCCATTTTGGGAATGAATATGCAGAATAGCAACAGGGATAAGTGCCACATCTAGTAACCAGCTTGAACCAAAATGGTGATGGGCAAAAATGCAGAAGGATGAATAGCTGAGTTATAAAATCATGCCTACTACAATTTATAGTAGGGGCATGACAAGGAATGCTAAATTAATTTTCAGCATTCCCCCTGCCCTGTATAGTTCATTAGAATATAACACATACATTGTCAAAATCAGACTTCCACTTCTAAATTCCACTATAATTCAATCAATATTTACTTTTATTGCTGATCAGAGGGTGGCAGGGTGCCACTAGACACCATGGAAATTATTTTCATTACGGGACAATGATCAGAGCGTTGGACATGCCACTGGACACCAGGTAAATGAAGGGGCAGGGGTATTGGAGGGTGGGGGGGCCACTAGACACCAGGGAAAAAACAGTAGAGTACTAGGGAGGGCAATAGAAGAGACAAGCAATGATTCTCAAGTAATGAGAAAGGAACCTTTTTTGTGACTCATGATATGAAAAAGGATTCTTTTTTCATATCACGCGGTCACGAAAAAGGATATATTATATTAAAAAACACATTGCAAGGGCATATTCTTAACTTTGAATTGCAGATTGCACCTAACGAGGGTCCTGATGTGCCAACCAGGTGTGGTGGTCTCTCTCCAGGGTGTTTGTTTTTTTAGTTTATGAAAAAAAAAATCTTACAAAAAAACAGAAACAAGATAGTGGTTTGTGAAAAGGGAATTTTCTCTTGTGAAAAAGGATTTTGTTCTCATGGAAAAGAAAATAATCTCATGAGACTGAATCCTTTTTCGCAATATCAGTTTCTTTGTCAAACTTTTTACCTCTATCCTGAAAAATTAACATCCCATAGGAAATAATGGGAACTTATAAACTGAATAACATTGCAACAAGCTAATATACTTACCACCAGTGGTTCTGGCTGTCATCTTCTGTGGACTGAGACACATCTGAACTCTTCAAAGCAGAACCGCAAATTGAGCAATGAAAGTAAGTGTTGTATAATGTATTTCAATGGTGTTTTCAACTTATGTGGATATCTTCAGACTTTTTTTTTGCCATTTTTTTTCACCAAATTTCCAAGATGGGCTTTTTGGGATACTACCACATGAACACTGTCACTTTCATTTTGTTAATCAGGCCCAGAATGTGATTTCTTGGTTGCTGTCCAAAATCACCTTTTGGGACCAATTAATGAAATGACAGTGCTACTGTTCATGAGGTGGAGTCCTAAAAAGCCCATATTGAAAATTTGGTGAAAAAATTCCTAAAAATGGCCAAAGTTATGAACATTTATTTTGAAATGTTTCTACGCACGTCATAACATTAATAATTGGTACTATTTTGACTCCAGATTTTCATCATAGTGATTTTTTCATACCACCTCTTGAACAGTACAGCTGTCATTTTTTACATTCAGCCTGAAATGTGTTTTCAAACCTGTGGCATGAAATGGTGTTTTGCCATGGATGTGAAAATTTTCATCTATGGGGCTTTTGAGGTGGGGTCATAAGAAGACTATGTTCAAAATGTGGGGTCTAGATATTTAAAAATGCCAAAGTTATAGAAACATAGAAACATAGAATTTGATGGCAGATAAGGACCGCTTGGCCAACCCAGTCTGCCCATTTCCCTACCTAATGGATAAACTGTGTTGTGTTTATTATGAACCATACTGTTCGATGGTCGCTATTTCCCAGATGGCTACCCACTTCTACATCTGTGATCCTCTCTCCATCTAATAGGGCATTCTATCAATTATGACCATTCATTGCAATTTTGGTACACCCGCTGATAACTTTGGAAATGTTAAATATTTTCACCCCAAATTTTCAACATAGGCTTCTTATTACCTTACCTAATGTTTGTGACAGCTATCATTTTTCACATGCTGTCCAAAATGTGTTTTCACACCTGTGGCATGGAATGGCATTGCAGTTGCACAGATTTAGGTTTTGGTATACATTCCAACATTTTCAGTACTGTGGTACATGAGGTGGCGTAATAAGATGGCTGTGCTGACAATTTGGTCACTCTTGTCCAATGCATGGAAGAGCAGGGTCCAGAGGGCCCTGTGCTTCCACAGCTTACATACAGATAAGTATGCATGAAGTGATGGGAGTGCAGAGCACATATGATTATACGATCTGAAAAAGTAAGTAAATTAATTGCAAAAAAACTTTGTTACTACATCAGTTAGGCTTCTTACTAAAGTGACGAAAGCAGGGAAATGGGATGTTAGGGTTTGGGGTGTTAGGGTTTTCAACCTTAACACCCCACTCCCACCCTGTAGAGACTGACAGGAGTTGGGGGGGTGCCTTGGAGTTGTCAGCCCTAATGCTCACCCTTTTCTTCTATACTGTACACATCTCTGCTTATTTACATATAGAATGGAGTGAGCATTAGTGCTGATGACTTCACAGCACCTCCCAATGGCTGCCAGTCCCTACAGAAACATAGAAACATAACATAGAATTTGACAGCAGATAAGGACCGCTTTGGCCCACCCAGTCTGCCCATTTTCCTACCTAATGGATAAACTGCAGATCCTAGTTAACCAGCAGCCTACTTCTTTCTATCCCCACCCCCTAGAATTGCCTTATGACTGTCCCATGCATGCTTGAATTCAACCACTGTTTTTGACTCCACAACCTCCTCTGGAAGGCCGTTCCATGCATCCACAACCCTCTCTGTGAAAAAATACTTCCTTACATTACCTCTGAGCCACCCCCACTCTATCTTCAAATTGTGCCCCCTTGTTCTTGCACACCTCTTTTTTTGAAAGATGCTACCCTCTTGGACTTTGTTGATTCCCTTGAGGTACTTGAAAGTTTCTATCATGTCCCCCCTCTTCTTCCTTTCCTTGAAGCTATACATATTAAGCTCCTTTAGTATCTCTTCATATGTCTTTGGGTGCAGACCCTGCACCATTTTAGTTGCCCTCCTCTGGACAGCTTCCATCTTGTCTATGTCCTTGCAGAGATTGGGTCTCCAGAACTGCACACAGTACTCCAGATGGGGTCTCACCAGCTGTCTGTACAGAGGGATAACAACTTCCTGTTTTCTACTGCTGATACCTCTCCCTATGCATCCCAGTATCCTCCCAGCCCTCCTTACTGCCCTCTCACATTGCTTACCCACCTTTAAGCAATGTGAGAGGGCAGTAAGGAGGGTGGGGATGGGGTATTAGGATTGGAAACCATAACATCCCATTTCCCTGCTTTTGTCAATTTAGTAAGAGCCCTAACCAATGCATTAATGAAGTGTTTGCAATGACTATCTATCTATCTATCTATCTATCTATCTATCTATCTATCTATCTATCTATATATAAAATATTGGATAAGGGTGGTATACAAGCATGCATATTTATTGAGGGGACTAATCAGGCGTATAAGGCCACGAGCCCAAAGAGCAAGTGGCTTCATTGCCCTAATTAGACCCTGAGAAGAGTATACTTCTGAATGTTCCACCCATACTGATTGTTGAATATAATACATTAGGATGGTTATCATTATAGGGATTGCATTTGCAATCATGTTACAGCACCTGAAGGTCTCTTGCAGCAAGGAGGAACTGGTTTGTAATGAGTACAGGTAGGAGCTTGGGTTTTTTGAGGTTTGGTAGGGTTTTGTGTAAGTGTCTTTTTTCTAGGTTTTTTTTTGCAGCTTGTTAATTGGTTTGCTTGCTTCCTAATGATGTGTTTATTGTGTTATTAGTAGTGTCCTATAGGGTTTAATGTAGTACAAGTGTATACTCATTATTAGTGCAGGTATATACTGTACTTTTAATTCTTTGATTGGTGCATGTTTATAGTTTTAATTATTGTAGGTATGAAGCTGTCAGTGAATAGTGCAATTATGTACTTCAAACTGATAGATTAGTTACAGGTATACTTTTAGTTAATAGAGTAGTCACAAGTATTGTATACGGGTTAGTAAATGATAGCCTTTTCTAAGGGGAAAGTTCCCACCCATGTATTATATAATCTATAATACATGGATGGGAGCTTTTCCCAATAGAAAAAGCCATCATTTATGTGCCTGGATATCTGTAACTAATCTATCAATGGAAAGTATTTAGATGCACTGAGTAAGCAATTACTGCTATATATCTATACTATTTCAAGTTATATTCCTAAACTAATCAAACAATCAAAACTATGTTCCTACACTAATGCAAAATATATACAGTATCTACACTACATTAAACCCTATAGGACAATACTAATAACACAATTAGCACATCATTGGGAAGCTTGTCAAACCAATTAACAAGCTGAAAACAACCTGGAAAAGTGACACACAAAACAGTCCCAAACCTATAAATCCCCCCAAATTCCTACATGCAATCACTACACACAATTCCATCCTTGCTGCAAGAAGTCTTCAGGTTCCACAACATGTGTGCAAATGTGATCTCCATAACAATAACCATCCTGAAGTATTATATTCAACAAACAATGGATAAGGGTGAAACACTCCTAAAGTATATCCATTTTGAGGGCTCATTAGGGAATAAAATCACTCACTCTTTGACTCTGTGGCCTTATAGCCCTACAATAATTAGCTACCTTGATGGGTATACATCCTTGTATACCACTCTTATCCAATATTTTTATATATATATATATATATATATATATATATATATATATATATATATATATATATATATCTTCTTTGAAAAGCCATATTAATGCACAAGTTAGGGTTCAACTTACTACAAAACAAGGGATATGTGGTGTTAGGCTTTCCAACCCTAACTCCCTACCCACCACTGCAAACAGCAAAAGGACAAGGCCACATAAACAACCAGAAACAGCCATCATCAAGTAAGACAAATAACACACAGCATATGACTCTTTTCCACACCTCCTACTATTTTAGGTAAGCAAAAAGTAGTTTCCCCCTAATCTGAGCTTTCAAATGTAACATTTCACTGTTTCTGAGAAAGGGCAACCCACAAACAAAATTGCTACCTCCTTGAAAAATTTCTAGATCCACTGCTGAAACCATGATACCTATATTGCAAAGGTACTTCTGCAGACACAGGTACTCATGCACACTGTATGACATACACATACAGGAGTGCCTGCATACACACAGACCCCCATGGTACCTGTGCTTAGGTAGCCACAGATACAAATCCACATACAGTAGATAGCACATCAGTGGTATTGAATTTGTATCATCTGGAAACAGTTGTATGCTGTTTGTCTTATCTGACAATGGATATCTGTGGTTGCTTGTGTGGCCTTGTCCTTTAGTGGCTTGGGGGATGGGGTTGTTAGGGTTGGAAACCCTTTCATCATATTTCACTACTTTTGTTACATTAAGTTGAATCCTAACTGGTGCATTGACTCTGTTATTTTGCAAATACTTGCCTTTCTTTCTGAGATACTGGAATCATTTATGTAAACAGATGCAATTGCACCAAGGGAAGACTGCATCTGCCAACAGAAGTGCAGAACACTCTGTGTGGCAATGGAAGTCAAGAATTCATTGGGCACCTGGAGGGCTGCAGAAGTGCATGGCCATCTGGTCACTGCATATCTTTGGCCACAGATACAGATGCACAGGGCAAAGAGTCGATCTATCACCTGAAGCGCAGTGCCCACTGGCAAGCACAGGTGCAGAGTTGCAGGGCCCTAAGCCAAGGGAAGAGTTATTTTCACTTTATGGTATTTGGGCCTGTGTGAGCAACCCTTCACCTGCTGTTCTCTGGCTAGGGTCTGGTGTTGCTTAACAGCGCCATCCCCCTGGACTTGTCCCATCCAGCTCACAGACATGGGACTTCAAAGCACTATATTCTGAGGTAAAAGCTGGCACTAAACACAGTGTTTCTGAACAATTGTTATGCATTTTAAAGTTTGACCCCAAATGTTTGAGATATTTGTTTTATGACTCCCCCTTATAAACATGACATGTGGCATTTATAGCTTAGTGCCAAAAATGTCATTTTGCACCACAAGTGCAAAAATACGTATCCATCTCATTTATGAAGGCTAAATTGATAGATTGGAGTCAAAATATTGAAATTAGCAAAGTTCTGTGTGAATGTTTAAATATTTCAATGCTCACACATAACTTGGTCATTTTAACATATTTTTACAACAGATTTTTAACATACTGTTCTAATGATCCCATTTCATGAACCCAGTAGGTGTAAATTTTCAAATCCTTCCCAAAATGTGATTTTGCAGAGTGACTGCAAAATCACCTTTTGTCACAGATTTGAAAAATTACACCTGTGTTGTTCATGAAGTGGGACTCCAAAAAAGCCATGTTGAAAGTTTGGTAGAAAAAATATTTGAAAATCAGTGAAGTTATGAGTGAACGATGAAATGTTTCAATGTTCACTCATAACATGGTTATTTTACCATATTTTTTTCACCACATTTTCAACATAGTCTTCTTATGACCCCACCTTATGAAAACAGTAGGTGACAATTCTCAAATCTGTCCTGAAAGGGGACTTCACAGAACAACTGTGAAATCACCTTTTGGGATGAATTTGAAAACTTTCAAGTACCTTGTTCTTGAGGTATAGTCACAAAAAGGCCAAGTTGGAAATTTGGTGCAAAAATATTGGAAAATGACAAAGTTATGAGTACCTGCTGTCTACCCACACTGATGTACTGTGACTACTGTTAGCTGCTTTAGACCTATGTAACACTGATGTACTGTGTGTTTAACTGTATCCATTCTTGACCTATGTAACCCCAGGTTGCATCTGGAAATAAGCGGTCCCCGCTCAGAATGCTTATCTGGTAAATCTCTTAAATAAATAAATAAATAAATAAATAAATAAATAAATAAATAAATAAATAAATAAGTAAAAGATCAAAACACATTTAAATACAGACTTACCTTGTTTTCTTATAACACAGTCACTGGTTCTACAGAGTAAATGCACACTCTGGGACACTTTTAGATAAATGAGGGTGTGTGGGGGATGCAGAGTAGTGGGTGCTGAGTGGGGATGTTGAAAAGGGGTGGGTGAGGGTATCATATCACTGATGGACCATTTTCTCATTTACAGGGTTTTTAAAACAAAACAGAAAAGACAACAAACAACTGTTTTCTTTTTTGATCTTTATTACTAATATACTGGATCCAGCACTGAGTATTTTGCACCCCAGTGTGGGCTTTCATTGAACAGCAACATTGGGGTGAGTACCCCAGTGTTATCACCTATGTATTGGGAGGGTGGGTGACCTGTATGGGAGGAGGATGGGCAGACAATACTGGAGGTGGTCATCCTGGTATGCCTATGTGTTATAATATATTTGGGAAGCACGAGGGAGGGTGGGTGAGCTGGGGAAAGGGACTTAAAAAAGTAAAGTTAGATAGAGTAGGTAGCTAGATAGACAGACAGCTAGTTTAGAGAGAGAGAGAGAGATATCAAGCAATGGTGCTGTCAGCACACTGTTGGCAATCAAGCTCACAGCAGCAAGACATCTGCAGCTACAGAAATCAAGAAAGTCCTGCTTTTCTCAAAACAGAGAATGCAAATGAATGGCTCCTCTCACTTACCTGGGCACCAAGGATTTTTGGATACCCTGAAACCTTATTTCCAGCATCATATTAAAAAAAACATTGGAATCTAGCTAAACAGTTCCAATTTATCTCAGTTCAGGTGTCTGTTTGTTAAATATATAATCTTTAGGTATTTTCCATGTTTTTTAGTTAAAAAAGCAACAACAACAAAAACCAAAAAACACAAACCAAAAATATGTTTTGGTTCAAGAGAGCCAGATTTGGTTAGTGACAACTTAATGATGCAAACTGAAAATTCTTTCACAAACCAAAAAAAATGATGATTTGTAAACAAAAAATGGTTGCACTGGGGTAGGGTGCTTGTATATAGTACCATCACAGAAAGGAAAACAAAATCAGCACTCACCCCTCCATTTTCTTATGTTCATAATTCTCTTGCTGCTCTTTCCTCTCTGTGCTTTGTATTCCACACTTCCACTGAAAGAAGAACTCATAGTCTTGCTGGCTTTTTTCAAAGGCATGTAAAACATATTCAAATGTTAACACAGTACAAGTATCACAAACATGCTGGCAGGTCACATTAGGTCATGATCCTAATATTTCATGTAGTGACACTACACTTTCTCAAAGGTGCTGCCTGCTGCATTTGCTAACTATTTATTGTGTTGCCTGACAGGTGTTTTCTATTACTTAAATCCATAGAACATGGGGGCAGCCACAAACCTAACTTAAAGTGCTAAACTGTGGCTGGCTATGTTGCTCATTCTGCTATCTCTTACAGAAATATAAGTGTACTGAGTACATGCACAATGCATGCCACATGCTTAATTGTGCAATGTTTGCATGCAGTTACAATAGCTTACACTACACAAAGTGAACCCAAGCGAACCGGATCTAAAAAGCACATCGGGTTCACATGCTGCAAGTTTAACATGTGTGCAGCAGGTAAGCTGGTGTGAACATCTTCTAAAAATCACACCAGGTTTGCACATTGCATGCTCAGCATGAGTGCAGCAGCTAAGCTGGTGTGAACATCATTTAAAAATCACATCAGGTTCACATGTTGCACATTTGCCATGGGTGCAGCAACTAAGCTGGTGCAAATTTCATTAAAAAAAACACAAACACATCAGTTTCTATTTCTCATACTACTGCTTGCAGTTAGAGCCATTAAAATACAATTTCCATTAATTTCCCATTAAAATTAGGCAACCTCATTAATTCTGACCATTAAATCCATTTGCAAATTATTTAATGGCTTTTGATTTTTGTCATCAAATTGTCATTAATTTGTAAAGTATTGTTTGTTGCCTAAGATATAGTCAGCCAATACCACCCCCCCAATCCAGATGTGCAATAAGGGACCACTGTGGTGTGAAGCTTTCTGTTTTTGGCTATGGAAATCCCCTAATGAATATTTAGTGCTAAATATTTTCTCTGTTGTTGTAACGGCTCATGTATATTCTTTTTGTCATCCTGTATAGAGCATATACACTATGGCTATGCTCTGCACTCTTTGTGCTGAGACGGTCCTTGACAGCATATGCCATACCTCACTTTTTGTCACTGAAATGAGTGGCATGGGCACTCAAAATCAGGGACAATACGGGACACTAACCCTCACAATGATCTGGACACATACTGAAACATGGAGATACAGTACTTCAGAACACAGTGGAAACCATTGTGTTTACTTGTACAGATGATATTAGCACCTGAGAATGAATTTTTACCATAAAGCAGGGGTGCCACTTAGGTAGGGCAGAGGGGGGGCAGTTGTTCCCACATGTTTGTGCCTAGGTTGTTCTTATGGTGTGGCAATAATGGCATTAAATTTGGATTTAATCTTTTACACAATAGGTGTCCCCTGGCCTGTGTGCACTCACGCTGTGGATGCGCTCCTGACTCAACAGTGTGTGTATTGTGTTGTCCACTCTCTCCATCTATTAGCAGTGGCACCATCACATGTGACATGTAGGAGCTCCAAGTAAGAACATGCGAGTGTAACACTGTCTTTCCTGCCATTGAGTAGACAGGCTACATGGTACAGCTTGGAGTTGGTGAGCACTGAGCTCTTGAAAGCAGTGTTGTGACAGCATATTTTTGTTGGCCTACTCTTAGTGAGTCTCTGTCTCCCTTGGTGGCTGAAGTAGAAGGGGGTGAGCTAAAAGCTAGTTAGATGACTAGACTATCTGCCTATGGTACTAGGCTTGCCTTGCAAAAAAAACAGTGTGGACCCCCTGTGGAAGCAAGCTTGGTCTAGTGGCAGCCACGACAATAGTGTAGGTGGCCTTCACAGGCCTTTATCACTGCAGTGTGGAAGCAGTCAGACAAGAAGCAAGCAACACAGGTTGGGTGGTTTCAGATGGAGAGGTAACTTGGTCACGGTGGGGACCCAGAATGGTCAGTTCCAGCATCCAGCTTCTTGCAGAAGAACAGAGGAGGACTGGACTGAAAACTGGGCTGGTGGCACACTGCTACAGGATCAGATTCCAGCCAGATAGCTGGGTAAGCAAAAGTAAATATGTCTTTTTTATAGGGGGATTGGGGAAGGAGGAAGGACTGAAATATTGATATGTTTTTCATGTTTCTGTGCATTTGGGAAGCTTCATGACCTATACAGGATGGGTATTGAATGGAATGGAGTCTGGAAGAGAAATTGGGGCAAAGTTGTTTTTTTTTTGGTGGGGGGTCAGAACTTCAGCCAGAAAAAAAAGGGTTAGTAACTGGGTGGGTGTAAGCCCAAATCTGATACACTGCTCCAGGGCATAGACAGATGAATCTTATACATTTGAATTTTTCCTAATTTGCATATCACTTTTCAATCACAACTACTAAGTTTTACCTTTTTAGAGACATTCCATACATTCTAGAGCTTGCCTTCTAGGGGCTAACTGCCACCTAGCCTCCACTGGTTGTTGGCTCCCCCTGTTGAAATCTGAAATGGTGTCCTGCCAAAAGTCTAAATTTACAGGATATCCTCTGTGTGAGCAGCATGCTTCCATGAGTGATGGATGTGGGACAGGGCAGATTTCTGTGGTGAAATGAGGGCTGTCCCTTGCCACCAGGGACTGTTGAGTGGTATGGTATACACAGACTATTGGAGCCCCACTATAGTCAGGCTTATGTCCCTCCTCCACACCAAGTGAAGCTGATCTTCACACCCCGATGCTCAGGCACATTATGACATTGGGCAAAGGAGAGTGTAGGGGTGTTCCCCATTATAATGACTGGAGGTATTTTTTTAATTCTATTTTATACATTATGATGGTGAGTTGGAGATTAATGATGGCCACCAGTTAACTAACAAGGGCCTTGTTAATAGAACAGTGGTCTTCATTAATTTCCAACTCACCATCATAATGTACAGTAACAGCCACAGACATTGCCAGATATTTCCTGAAATTTTTGTGATATTTCCAGAAATATCTCCTGCTTTCTTCATTTCCACAGCAGGGGCAGCAGAGAGAAACTCTTCAGAAATTTCGCGAAATACCTGGAAATAGCTGGCATTGTCTCTGGCTACTACTGTATCAAGACAGTAATAAAAAAAACTCCATTCATTTCAAAGGGGCACAACCCAATACTCTGTCCCATAGACATCATCTCTTAAAAACTCCTGTCTCTGACTCCCTACTACTCAGATAAGAGTCTCTTGACTTATACCTATACTTGGTGAGTTGTCAGAAACAGCATGGCCACACCCACTACAGTGTGTGGGTAAGTGGTGGGGTGGGAGGACTGGCCATATGGGTGGTTGTTGAGTTATTGCTACTTTTGTGTTTGCCCCTTAAAGTCTGTTTGCGTGGAAGCATTCAAAACTATGGATGAAAAAAGTAAGAGTACAGGACAGACAGAAGTGATTAAGCAGTTCTGTGGGTGTGTGTATGGAGCATGGGAAGAACCACATGTGTTCCTGATGATATGTGTGCTATGACTCAGCTGTGCAGCTGAGATGAGGGGGACAAGAAAACTAAAAACTATATCAGCGGCTATTAACATGCCATATGCAAGCAGATGTGTGCATATTTCTATTGAAGTACAAGCAAGCCATATGTAGGCAGGCAGTGCAGTATAGTATAGTGGTTAAGGCACTGAACTGCAAACCTGAAGATCTGTAGGACCTGGGTTTGAATCTCATTAACCCTCGCTTGTATACTGTGTGATCCTGAGCAAGTCATTTAACTTTTATGTGTGAAGTTATCAGTGACCACTAGCTTTTTGCATGCATGCAACATGCATGTAATCGGTTCCAATTTAACATAAAAATAATGCTTGCAGCATGCATGTCACATGGTTAGTTTTATGTGCACAGTATGCAAACATTTCATGTAATTATTTCTGTAAGGGACCTCACTCTTCCCTTTTACTATTTAGTTGCTGCACCGTATACTTTCATTTTGTTATTCTGATGGTCTCTTGGCCGGCACTTTGTCAGGTAATCTTAGCTGCAGTGTTCTGTACACAACCCTGCCTGCTCCCTAACTGATGTACAAACTGCTAGTACAATCAATTTTTCTATACACACTAACTGTAACTTTATCATTGCACATATTGTTATTTCTGTACCATTCTCCCTGAGTCACATCTGGAAATGAACCTCGACACAGTGTCTTTCCTGGTTACCAATTTTCAGTCAATCAAATAGTAAATAAATGTTATATATATATATATATATATATATATATATATATATATATATATACTATATATATATATAGATATATATATATATATATATATATATATATATATATATATATATAGATATATATATAATGGTACAGCGTACTACCATAGTTAGGATTGAGTATCCCATGTAAGGTTAAATGCTGAAACTTTGTACCTTAATAACTTTGCCACCATTCAATGGATTTGCCTGAAATTTGTCAGGTATGGGGCATACCCAAAGATCTTGGGATCTGCCAACTTTTGTACTGGTTGTATATACGACTGCAGAGTTATTAAGAAACATTCTGGGGCACATTTACAGTTTTTTGCATGTTCTTTGCTCATGCCTACAGGTCACATGGTTTGTGTGACTCATCCAAAAACTTCAGGAAAAATGCAGCTGGGGTCCCTGGTGTGCCTTTTGAAGATTTTGTGAAACAATATTAAACGGTTCAAAAGTTATTCAAAAAACAAGTTTCCCATTATAGCCAAAGGGAAAAGTTAACAAAAAGTTTGACAGTGTTGCAAATGCCATTTTTAGTGTCGCAAATGACCCTAGTAGTGTCTCAAATCTGCCATTTTGTTTTCAGTTACTGATCAGAGAAATGCTTGGCATGTAAAATTGGGCCATCTATGGATACAATTCTTTTTGTGTTTATCTAGTCGAGCCTTGAGGATGCTTGTCATGTCTTTATTTTGAGGTTAAACACCCCAGATATATTTTTTTTTGAAATTTTTGAAAAAAGTAGTGTCACAAAGTAGTGTCAAACCTGTGACACTTTTGTGATTTTTTTTTGTGAAAGTGTCATGTTTTGCCACACTACTATTGGACTCTATGGGGAAAATAACAGGAATTCTTTGCCACCCTGCTGCAAAACACTGGTTTGGTAATTTGGGCTGACATTTGGAGGGGAGACAGCCAACATTGCACTGATGTGCCTTTCAGTGGTTTGGTGACAAACTATTGCAAGGATGGAAAGTTATGGTGCTCCAAAGTTGACAATTTTACCCATAGACTAACATTGCAGTGTACACCGCACATTTATTGGCCCATATCTCGGAAACATTTCGAGATACGGACTTTTCGTAGTGAAAATGCTTAGGCCCCTAGGGGGCTAAGCGCCACATGGAATTCTAGCCAGGAAAGTAATGAATCATGTGAAATTTAAATTTTTTTCTATGTTGTACGGTTCCTGAGACACAGGCAATTTAGTATTAAAAGTGCTTTTTTTCTGGTACGAGGCCCATTATTATGCATACAGTTTTTGTAGTCACAGTGTTTCTGTATACAACTGTTGGCCAAAATCACGGTGTGAGCTTATGTTACTGTTACAGTTAGTGTTCTCACTTGCATTTACGGACCTGTTTGTGTCAGTGTTCCCCTGTATGCCACTGTATGCATTTCACTTTGCATTTTTTGCTTACACTTGGCTTTTTGTCACTGTTACCATTTGAGTTTCTGTGACCTTGCATGTAAGTGTTTGCGTTTCTGTTTGTGTTGCAGTTACTGTTCTTATGTGCAAAAAAAATCATGTGGTGTGAGCATGGGGCTTGAATGGCCCACGCTCCCACCACTACTGTACTGTGCCCACCTTCCCCACAGAACAGGTAGTGAATCCTGAGCGGAGAGTCACAGGAAAAGGAAGCCCATGGACGTCAACGGTACACCACTGTGATTGCAGGAACACACAAGTTGGGACAATTTGGAGTTGCATGTTGTCAGCCAGGGAATGCCATCCCCCAACAGATAAGGTACTGTGTCCTGAGTGGAGACCCATTGTAAAACTGAGCCCATGGACATCAATAGTATGGCTCCATGATTGCAGGTGCAGACAAGTTAGGATACTTAGGAGTTGCATGGCCTTAGCCAGAGAATGCCACCCCTGACCAGGTAGTGCATCTGAGTGGAGAGTCACTAGAAAAGAAAGTCCCTGGACATCAATGGTATACCTGCCTGGTTGCAGGGAGACACAAGTTAGCGAGTTGGGAGTTGCATGTTGTCAGCTAGGCAATGCCCTCCCCCCCAGCAGCTGCTGCATGCTGAGTGGAGACCCATTGCAAAACTTAGGCCATGGATATCAACAGTACAACACCCTGATTGCAGGTGTACACAAGTTAGGACAGTTAGGACTTCCATGGAGTTAGCCAGGCAATGCCCCCTGCCCCAAGACCAGGTAGTGCATCTTGAGTGGAGAGTCACAGGAAAAGAAAGTCAATGAACATGAATGGTGCACCTCCCTGGTTGCAGGAATACACAAGTTAGGAGAGTTAAGACTTGCATGGTGTAAGCCAGGCAATGCTCTCACTCCCCCAGACCAGGTACTGCATTTTGAGTGGAGACTCACAGGAAAAAAAAGCCCATGGAGATGAATGGTGCACCTCCATGGTTGTAGGGACACACAAGTTAGGACAGTTAGTAGTTGCATGGTGCCAGCCAGGCAATACCCCCCCACCCACACACACACCAGGTACTGTATCCTGAGTGGAGATCCACAGGAAAACAAAGGCTATGGACATCAATGGGACACCTCTCTGATTGCAGGAGCACACAAGTTAGGACAGTTAGGAGTTGTATGGCATCAGCTAGGCAATGCCCCCCCAAAGCAGGTACTGCATCCTGAGTGGAGACTGACAGGAAAACAAAGGTTATGGATATAAACAGTACAGTTCCATGATTGCAGTAACACACTAGTTGGGACAGTTTGGAATTGTATGGTGTCGGCTAGACAATGGCCCCCCCCAGGCCACGTAGTGCATCCTGAGTAGAGAGTCACAGGAAAATAAAGTCCACAGATATAAATGGTGGACCTCCGTGGTTGCAGGGACACACAAGTTAGGACAGTTAGCAGTTGCATGGCATCAGCCAGGCAGTGCCCCCCCAGATCAGGTACTGCATCCTGAGTGGAGACCCACAGGAAAAGAAAGGTTACAGACATAAATGGTACACCTCCATGGTTGCAGTAATAGACAAGTTGGGACAGTTAGGAGTTGCACGGCGTCAGCCGAGCAATGCCCCCCCCAGACCAGGTAGTGCATCTTGAGTGGAGAGTCAGAGGAAAAGAAAGTCCATGGACATCAATGGTGCACATCCATGGTTGCAGGGACACACAAGTTAGGACAGTTAGGAGTTTCACATCGTCAGCTAGGCAATGCCCCCCCCACACACACAGGAAAACAAAGGCTATGAACATCAATGGGACACCTCTCTGATTGCAGGAGCACACAAGTTACTAACATACTAACATACTAAAATGCCAGCAGAATAGGCCTAATGGTCTTTCGTGTCTGCTCGTTTGGTCAGCCCCCAACCTGGGTGCTGACCTTGCTGCCCCCCTTCTCCTCTCTGGCTTCTCCCTTCCCAGTCCCGGATATTCCCACTGCACAGGACTTTGCATCCAGAACACTTCCCCAGTACCTGTCCCACCCCCTCTTGAACCCCTCCACCATCTCTGTCTCCACCAGCCCCCAGAGCAGCACATTCCATGGCTCCACCAGCCTCTCAGTGAAGTAGCACTTCCTCCTTTCTCTCCTGAATCTCCCCCTTCCAGCTTCCACCCATGCCCTCTAGTTGCCCCCCTTCCTTTGGAGCACCTTGACTGATTCTCCCCTATTTAACCCCTTCATGTACTTGAAGACCTCTGTCATGTCACCCCCAGTCCCTTCTCTCTTCCAATCTGTACATATTTAGCTCTTCGAGCCTCTCCCCATAGGTCCTGTCCCCCCAAGCCCCAGATCATTTTGGTTGCCCTCCTCTGGACCCTCTCCAGCAGTTCAATGTCCCTCTTTAAGTGTGGCCTCCAAAATGGCACTCAGTACTCGAGGTGCGGCCTCACCAAGCAGTTATACAGGGGGAGTATCACTTCCCTTCTTCTGGAGGTGATCCCTAGCGATGCATCCCAGCATCCTGTTGGCCTTGGCCACTTCCCTCCTACAAGTCTCAGAGTTGTTCATCTTGACATCCACCACCACCCCCAGGTCCCTCTCAGCCATTGAGACTTGTAGTATTCCCCCCCCAGGGTGTACTCTTGGCTCTGGTTTCTGGCTCCCAGATGCAGTACTTTGCATTTCCCTGCATTAAACCTCAGCTTACACTTTCTAGACCACCTTTCCAGAGCCTCCAGGTCCCCCTGTAGGGCCACCCTCCCTTCCTCTCCATCCACCACCACCCACAGTTTTGAGTCATCTGCAAAAAGACTCATCTCACTCCTGATACCCTTCATTATATCAGAGACATAGGCATTGAACAGGAGGGGCCCAAGGACTGATCCCTGAGGGATCCCACTAATGACCCTCCTTGGGGATGAGACTATCCCACCAACCACGACCCTCTGGGTCCAGTCCTAGAGCCAATTGCCTATCCATCTGATCATCTGGTTTCCCACCCCCATTTCTCCCAGCTTATTCAACAGGCCCCCATGAGGAACAGAGTCAAACACGTTGCTGAAGTCAAGATAGAGGATATCCACTGGTCTACCCAGGTCCAAGGCTCTCATCACCCAGTCATAGAACTCCACAAGGTTTGTCTGACATGATTTCCCTGGGATGAATCCATGCTGTCTATCATCCAGGCACCATGACTTTTCCAGGTCCCCCACAGCCTCTCCTTGACAATGCCCTCCATCATCTTGTCCACCACTGATGTCAGGCTGACGGGCCTGTAGTTCCCTGCCACCTCCCTTGTTCTCCTCTTGTGGATAGGCACTATATGCACCACATTCCAGTCCTGGGGCACCCACCCTGTCCTCAGAGAGATGCTGAAAAGCTCTGCCAGGGATTTCGCCAGGACATCCACCAGTTCCTTCAGCACTCTGGGATGTAATTTACCTGGCCCCAGTGCTTTCTCCATCTTAAGGGACCTGAGGGCTTCCCTCCCTCTCTCTACCATGATTTCCACCTCCGCTATCTCATCCCCCTGCCTTGCCTTCCCCCCTCCTGCCAGTGATGGCCCATCCTCTCTCCAGACCCGATGATCGGCAAGGGTCCCCCCCTCAGTTTCACCATCTTCTCCCATGTATGATGCAGCCCCCAATTTTTCTTGGTGAAAACTGAGGCGAAGTACTCATTTAGTACCTCAGCCTGCTCCCCCGGATCTTATGCCCATCCCTCCGCTGTTTTAATCCTGCTAATCAGCCCCATCACCCTTCTTTTTTCCCCAATGTATCTAAAGAACCCCTTATTCTCTCTCCTAATTTCTCTGGATAGGTTCTGCTCCTTCCTTGCCTTAGCCACCCTCACCACCCTAGTGGTCCTTCTCACCATCAGCTCGTACTCCCCTCTATCCTTTTCACTCCTTGAGCACTTGAAATGCTTATAAGTCACCTTCTTACCCCATACCACCTCCTGAACCTCCCTGGTCCACCAGCAGGGTTTACGGGCCCTACCACATTTTTGTCTTACTCTTGCACAGGTGCTGATAACATCCTACACCCCCCTCCTGATGATTTCCCACCTATTGTCAGCGTCCATGTCTGGCCCAATCCTATCCAAATGCTTCTTAAGGATCCTTCCCATTTCCTTGAAATCCATCCCCTGAAGTCGGTTACTTCCATCTTTGTGCAGCCTTCTACCCCTCCTAGGTACAGGCAGAACCAGACCGTGGCATGGTCACTCCCCACCAAAGGGGTCCCTTACCTCCAGGCCAACAGTCTGGTCACTGTCTGCCAGGACCACATCCAGTATCTGCACCTCCCTGGTCAGTTCCCCCACCTGCTGAGTTAGGAACGCATCCTGAAAGACATCCAACAACCTCTGTTCCCTGGCCACCGTGGATGTCATAGTCTTCCAGTCTGTTCCTGGCATGTCTAATTCCCACAACACCACCACCCTTCCCCTGCCCAATTTTCAGTGTCTCCCGACATCTGCCACCAGACTCTCCTCCAGCTCCTCCACCTACACAGGTGGTCTATACACCACTCCTATTTTTACTCTCTTGCCCCCATTTGTTATCAGGGTGACCCAAATCTCTTGCACAGTTCCCTCTGCCTCCTCCACTCCTCATATGCCAATGCAGTTTTTGACTATTATTGCTACCCCTCCTCCCCTTCCCTCCCTCCCTCCTGTCCTTCCTGAAAATGGTGTAACCCTCCAGGCTCAGGTCCCAGTCATGCCCTGCAGTGGCCCAGGTCTCAGTGACTGCTGCCACATCCACCTTCCCTCAGTTAGCATTACCGGGAGTGCAGGCATTTTATCGCCCAAGCTGCTGGCATTTAGCAGGACTACCTTCCACCCTTTCTGTATACTTCCATTTCCCCTGCTAGTGTTCTCATGGGGATTCCATCTTTCCCCAGTCAGCACCTTACCAGTTGGCCTTTTTCCGCAATCCTCCAGCTCCCCAGGGGGGGTGGAGATTGAGTCCCTCCTTTATTGAACCACCCTCGACAGCCTTCTCTCCCATCCCTCCTCCCTTCACAAGTTTAAACCCCACCTTTCACAAACGAACCCCTCTATTTTCAACTTAAGGATTTCCCTCCCCTCCAAATTGAGATGGAGCCTATCTCTAGCATATAGCCCCTTATCCTCCCAGGTTTCCCCCCAATCGCCCATCAACCCATACCCTCTGGCCACTGGTTTATTTCCCTAATCTTCCTCTTGTGTTCCCCACTAGCCCTTGGCACTGGCAGGATTTGCAAGAAGGAAATCGCACATCCTATGTCATGACAGAACCTGGCAAGCTCCCTGAACCTTGCCTGTGTCTCTAGCTCACTATTTCCCTCAATGTCATTGGTACCCAGATGGACCAGTATATCTGGGGAACCTCCACAATCCTTTGCCAACTGATATACCTCATGCTTGGCCCTGTGCACCGTTAGTCCTGGGAAGCATTTTGTTCTAATTGGGAAGGCTTCCCCCTGCCTATCCCATTTGATACCCCTGATCATGGAATCACCCAACAGGATCACTCTGACCATCCCTTTACCTCCATTTCCCCCCTTCCATGTCCCTCATCCTTTCTACCAGCCCCTCCCCCAGTTGGCTCCTTGCGCCTCCCCCTATCTGAGTTCCCCCAGCCGCCCACTCCTTATTTACCCTGGCCACCACCTCCCCTCTGATCCTATGCCTATCCTCCTCTCGAGTATCCTTTTGTACCCCGCTATCCCCCCATCGCTGCTCATGACTGGTCCTCCCCCCATCTGCTAAACTTGCCTGGTTCATCCTGTCTTCCTTCCCATCTCCGTTCAGCCCCTCCTTGCCTGTCATGCTCCTCTGGCATAAACCCTCAGCTGCCTTTACTGTATCCTCCTTGTACTTCTGGTCCCTCTCCTTGCTCTTTCCTCCCAACTGGTCCTTCTCCTTGCACTTTCTTCTCTCTACCCCCTCCTCCTCCTGCTCTGATCCACCGCTTCCCCCATTTTCCCACGTTCAAAGTTCCCCCTGTTCTTCCTGCTATCTGGCCCCTGCCTCCTGCCCTCCACTCCCTTTCCATCCCCAACCACCCCTGTTATGGCTACATCACCCCACTCATCCTCAAGCAGAAGAAGAGAATTGAAATGGTTACTGAGCTTAAGGTCTGATCCACCTCTCCCCCTTGCTTCCTTCTGTCCTGCCCCAGCCATCTGCCTACTTCCCTGAGAATGTCCTCCCTTTGGCCCCCCTCTGTGAAGGTCCCCAGATACCTGCCTGCTTCCTTGGTAGTGTCCTCCTTTTGGGCCCCCTCTGTCAGGGTCCCTATGTGACCACAGAGTACTCTCCTGCACTCCTTTCCCTATGCCCCTGCCCCTAGTGCTTGGTGCAACCCCGTGGAAGAGCCCCTGCCCTATTCCCCAACCATACCTCCCCCCTCCCTTCAGCTGTCTCCTAATCTCCTCAACCTCCTCCCTAAGCTGTGCCAGCTGGTGGCACACTGGGCAACCACTGAACTTCCAAGCCCAGTCCAGTATCATGGCTGCCCCACACCCTGTGCACCCCACCACCCTCCCAAAGATGCTGGCCCTAATGACATGTGGTCCCATCACCCTCCAAGTAGGTTTCTTTGGGTGAACTACCAGGTTCCCTACTAATTCAAGATACACCCCTACCCACTAATCAGGTCACCCACTAATCCTAGATACAGTCCCACAGTAAACAGGTACCCCCCGT
Organism: Neoceratodus forsteri; assembly: GCA_016271365.2. Lineage (NCBI taxonomy): Eukaryota > Metazoa > Chordata > Ceratodontiformes > Ceratodontidae > Neoceratodus > Neoceratodus forsteri. The sequence goes on along the minus strand of CM028130.1, from coordinate 805,333,962 downwards.
TATTAGGTGCAGTACTACACAATTAACTTATAGGGGAAGTGTACAACTCCCTAAGCTCCTCTCTCTCAGCCCTTAAACCCAGCCCCCAGTGGCTAGAACTACATAAGCTGCACCTGAAGCCTTTTCCTCCAATTGCAGGGCAGGTGTTCCCCTATAAATCAGCCTAGCTCTGGGGATGGAGGGGTGGTGGAGGGTGGGACTAGGGCCTACACCCAACTCTCACGAGAGTGTATCAGCTCTGTGACTGCCCCTCACTGCACCTCCAAACACTACCAGCTAAGAAAATCTTTCAAGTGTACTTCCTCACAGCATCCAGCTAGAAGCTTCTTTCCCCATTCACCTCTAACTGAAGACTGACTGAATTAAGTGTCCCATCTTACTTTCAAACAGCACTAATCCCCTGTAATATGATGCCTGCACTTACAGGCCAGACCGCAGCTTTTAAACACACACACACCAACTAGTCTGCTAGAAACAAACAGAAAACCAGCTAGAAAATCTTTCAAGTCCACTTACCCTCACAGCCTCCTGCTTTTAAACACCCACAAACACCAAATTGTCTGCTGGAAACACACAGAAAACCAGCTAAGACAAATCTTTCAAGTCTACTTCCTCACAGCATCCAGCTAGAAGCTTCTTTCCCCATTCATCTCTAACTGAAGACTGCAAGTTAGGACAGTTAGGAGTTGCATGGCATCAGCCGGGCAGTACCCCCCTCCCAGACCAGGTAGTGCATCTTGAGTGGAGAGTCAGAGGAAAAGAAAAGAAAGTCCATGGACATCAATGGTGGACCTCCATGGTTGCAGGGACACACAAGTTAGGACAGTTAGAAGTTGCACAGCATCAGCCAGGCAATGCCCCCCACTAACCCCCACACACACCAGGTACTGTATCCTGAGTGGAGATCCACAGGAAAATAAAAGCTATGGACATCAATGGTGCACCTCTGTGGTTGCAGGAACACACAAGTTGGGACAGTTAGGAGTTGCATGGTATCAGCCAGGCAATGCCCCCCCCACACACACAACAGATACTGCATCCTGAGTGGAGATCCACAGGAAACAAAGGCTATGGACAGTAATGGTATACCTCCCTGATTGCAGGAGCACACAAGTTAGGACAGTTAGGAGTTGCACAGCATCAGCCAGGCAATGCCCCCCCAGAGCAGGTACTGTATCCTGAGTGGAGAACCACAGGAAACAAAGGCTATGGACATTTATGGTATACCTCCCTGATTGCAGGAGCACACAAGTTAGGACAGTTAGGAGTTGCACGGCATCAGCCAGGCAATGCCCCCCCCGGCAGAGCAGGTACTGCATCCTGAGTGGAGAGCTGCAGGAAAATAAAGGTTATGGATATACATGGTACAGCTTCAAGACTGCAGTAACACACAAGTTGGGACAGTTAGGAGTTGCATGGTGTCAGCCAGGCAATGCCCCCCAGACCAGGTAGTGCACCCTGAGTGGAGAGTGAAAGTAAAAGAAAGTCTATGTACATCAATGGTGCACCTCCCTGGTTGTAGGAACACACAAGTTAGGACAGTTAGGAGTTGCACAGAGTCAGCCAGGCAATGTCCTGCCACACACACAGCAGGTACTGCATCCTGAATGGAGATCTACAGGAAACAAAGGCTATGGACATTAATTGTATACCTCCTTGATTGCAGGAGCACACAAGTTAGGACAGTTAGGAGTTGCATGGCATCAGCCAGGCAATGCCTCCCCCGGAACAGCAGGTACTGCATTCTGAGTGGAGAGCTACAGGAAAACAAAGGTTATGGAGATAAATGGTACAGCTTCATGATTGCAGTAACACACAAGTTAGTACAGTTAGGAGTTGCATGGTGTCAGCCAGGCAATGCCCTCCCAGACCAGGTACTGAATGCTGAGTAGAGAGTGAAAGGAAAAGAAAGCTCATGAACATCTATGGTATATGTCTACGGTTGCAGTAAGACACAAGTTGGGATAGTTTGGAGTTTCATGGTGTCAGGCAGGCAAGGCTACCCCCCCACTTGGCCCGGTACTGCTTCCTGAGTGAAGTTCCACAAGAAAACATCTATGGTACACCTCCCAGATTGCAGCTGTACACAAGTTAGGTAAGTTAGTAGCTGCACAGCCTCAGACAGGCAATGCCCCCATCCCATCCCCGACCAGGTAGTGAATGCTGAGTAAAGAGTCACAGGAATAGGAAGGCCATGTACATTAATAGTAGATGTCCATGGTTGCAGGAACACACAAGTTAGGACATTTTGTAGACCAGGTAGTGCACCCTGAGTGGAGAGTGAAAGTAAAAGAAAGTCTATGTACATCAATGGTGCACCTCCCTGGTTGTAGGAACACACAAGTTAGGACAGTTAGGAGTTGCACAGAGTCAGCCAGGCAATGTCCTGCCACACACACAGCAGGTACTGCATCCTGAATGGAGATCTACAGGAAACAAAGGCTAGTAGTTGGATGACATCAGCCACGCAATGCTCCCCCCCAAAGATAATGTGCTGCATCCTGAGTGGAGAACCACAGTAAAACTGACCCATGAATATCAACGGTACACGTATGTGATTGCAGGTTAACACAACAAAGGACAGTTAGGAGTTGCATGGGCTCATCCAGGAAATGCTCTCCCCCTCCCCCGGATGAGGTACTGCATCCTAAGTGGAGAGACATAGGAAAACAAAGCCCATGGACACCAATGGTATGTGTCCCCAGCTGCAGGAACAGACAAGTTAGGAATGTTCATAGTTGCACAGTGTCAGCCACACAATCCCTTCCATCCCCAACATACCAGGTACTGCATGCTGAGTGGACAGGCGCAGCTAAACTAAAGCCATGTACATCAACGGTATAGTTCTCTGATTGCAGGTGTACACAAGTTTGCATAGTTAGGAGTTGTAAGGACTCAGCTAGGGAATGTACCCCCCAGACCAGGTACTGCATCCTGAGTAGAGAGGCACAGCAAAAATAGGCCATGGAAATAAATGGTACAGCTCCTTAATTGTAGTTAGGCACAAGTTAGGGCACTGAGGAGTTGCATGGACTCAGTGAGGCAATGCCTCCTCCTGACTGCAGACCAGGTACTGTATCCTGATAGATAAATCACAGCAAAACTAAAGCCATGGACATCCAACTGTACACCTTCATGATTGAGTAAACGTAGACTAGGATATAACATGTGCTAATAGTCTGTTTAGCAGTTAATGACATCTGTATGTCTTTCTGTTAAAACACTTATGTTTAGCACTGTTGCCAGGCTCCTGCTTCACTTGCTTTTGTGGTGTGGCAACAGTCTCCCCGACCACTAGAGAATACATAATTAGATTGTTTAATAGGGATCATCTCAATATGTCCATGGTAAACAACACTGTTATTGTCTTACAGATCATTCATGTTATTATTCTGGCATGACACAATGTGCTACAGTTAATGGTGTGCCTGCTGACAACTTGTAGTTGTGAGATTAAATCAATGGTAAAACAGATTATATACTACATACTTAGTACATAAACACTGCTGAAATACAGGCATGAACATTTATTATATACATCTCTGACAGCAGATGTGTAAAAGTTAGGAGAATGAGTTGTAGTACTGTTTCAGACAGGCAATGTAATCAGACCCCTCCTGATGTGTTACAATATGAGTATACAGCAATAGTACAAGTACAGCAATGGACATGTATGGTACACAGTATTGATTACAGCTGTATAGAAGTGAAAACACTAAGGAGTTGCACACACTGAGCTAGGCAATGATGTTTTACTACTTTTTATACAACTGCACAACATCTGCTGTTTGCTGAGTGGATAGCCACAGTCCAACAAAAGCCATTAATATTATGAGTATGTATGCATGGTGCCAGATTCACACAAGTTAAGACACTGAAGACTTCTACAGATAAAGCCAGCTAATGACAGTCAGGAAAACTGAGGTCATGTGCATCAATGGTACACCATTGTGATAAGAGGTGTTCACAAATTAATATAGTTATCAGTTACATTGGCTCAGCAAGGTTATGTAGTTGAGTTAGGACGTTCTAAGGTATGCAATGCCCTGAAAAGGAAACTGGTATTGTAGCATGATTGTAGTGTCGCAACAAAAGTACTGTCATGGACATCAATGATACAGACATTTGCACAGTTAGGAGTTCCCTGGTGTCAGCCAGGGTATGAACCCATCACCACTGAACAGGTGTTGTGTCTCGAGTAGAGAGCCACAAGAAAACTATTGACATGGACATTACCAGTACACCTTGCTGATTGTAGATCTACATAAGTTTGGACACTTAGGAGTTGTATAGGGTCAGCAAGGGTATGTTCTCTAATCCCTCACAATGAGGTTCTGGCTTGTGAGTGTAGAGTCAGAGCAAAACTACAGCCTTACACAGCAATGTTACAAAAGTTGAGTGCTTGCAGAGGATCAAGCATGCGATACACACCAAGTACTGAGAGCAGCTATTCAAATAATTTTCAATAGGGTTTTCTTACCTTCTGACTCGACTAAGATAACACTGTCTGAGTCAGACTGCTCGGCCTCCACAGCCTCAGCTTGTGCTGGTACTACCTCTTGATATGGTGGGGAGCGCCTGTGATGTCCTGTGAATTAAAGATAAGAATAATATTTATTGAGTGTGGTATGTGTCTCTGCAGTTATGTAATACAGATTTGTTTCACCTATGCTAGTATTGTCTGCTACTTAAGATCCCCCAGATGAGGCACTGCATCCTGGGTGAAAACCCACAGCAAAACTGAGGCCATGGAAATCAATGGTACATGTCCATGATTGGAGGTATATACAAGTTAGGACAGTTATAGACCAGGTACTTCATCGTGATTGTAGAATCATTGTTAAACTGAGCTCATGGACATCAAAGGTACACCAGCCTGCTTGCAGGGTAGACAAGTTAGGACAGTTTTGAGTTGCATGGTGTCAGCCATGCAATGCCCTCCCTCCCCCACAGCCAATGTACTGCATTCTGAGTGTAGACATACAGGGAAATGAAGGCTATGGACATCAATCATACACCATCGTGACTGCAGGAACACACAAGTTAGGAGAGTTAGGAGTTGCACGGCATTAGCCAGGCAATGCCTCCCCCCTGAGACCAGGTACTGTATCCTGAGTGCAGACCCATTACAAAACTGAGGCCATGGATATCCACAGAACATCACTCTTATTTCAGGGAGACACAAGTTAGGACAGTTAGGAGTTTCACGGCGTCAGTCAGTCAATGCCCCCCGCCCGCATATCAGGTACTGCACCCTGAGTGGAGACCCTTTGTAAAACTGAGGTCATGGACATCAAAGGTAAACTGGCCTGGTTGCAAGAGCAGACAAGTTAGGAATGTTAGGAGTTGCATGGTGTTAGCCACACAATGCCCACCACCCCCCCAGACTAGGCACTGAATCCTGATTGGAGACCGATTGTAAAACTGAGGCCATGGACATCAACAGAACATCAACCTGATTGCAGGAACACACAAGTTAGGACAGTTAGGAGTTGCACAGCATCAGCAAGGCAATGCCCCCCCCCACCAGATCAGGTATTGTACCCTGAGTGGAGACCCACTGTAAAAGTGAATTGATTGACATCAAAGCTACATGAACCTGGTTGCAGGAACAGACAAGTTAGTTCAGTTTGGAGTTGCATGGCATCAGGCAGGTGATGCCCCCCCAGACCAGGTACTGTGTCCTGAGTAGAGACCCATTGTAAAACTGAGGCCATGGACATCAATGGTACACCAGTCTGGTTGCAGGGATGGACAAGTTAGGACAGTTTGGAGTTGCATGGTATCAGCCATGCAATGCCCCCCCCCCACACACACACAGGCTATGTACTGCATTTTGAGTGTAGATGCACAGGGACATGCAGGCTATGGACATCAATGGTACACCATCCTGATTATAGTAACACACAAGTTAGGACAGTTAGGGGTTGCACAGTGTCAGCCATGCTATGTCTTCCCCCCTCCCCCAATCAGGTAATGTATCCTGAGTGCAGAGTCATTGTAAAACTGAGGCCATGGACAGCAATGGAACATCAACCTGATTGCAGTTACACACAAATTAACATTATTTTTTTACACTCTGTATTACAACAAAACATTGCAGTATGGCAATAATGCCCTTCAAGCTGTGTGGTGTGGTGGGATAATATGACACTTCAGGTATTGGATGTACTCAGCCTGTGGTCTCATACCCAACCACCTGAGGTGTGATGTTATCCAGCACAACAGTCACCTTGTTAGTGATTCTTATTTAAGTATATGTTGTGCTGAGTAACAAATGGTTTCTTCACTCACGATGTTGTAGGCGTTCCCCCGCAGAAGGCTTACCAGCAGCCTCCCACATCTCATATGTGAGGTAGTACCAGCCAGTGTCATTGTCTGGTACCTACCCTTGGTTCTTGAGGATGTAGAACCACTGGCGCAACAGCGTCCACTTCCTCTTGCACATCTGCGCATTTTTGTTTTTAACTTTCAAGCAGATGTGCAAGTAGCTGTTGATGCGCCTCCACATTGCATCAAACTTCCTGTTTGTGCTCTGCATGAGCACTCTGGCATTGCCTCTATCCTGAGCTGCCTGAACCAGGCTGCACACCTCCCTCAAACTCCAGATTCTCATACTTTCCTTTTTTTTTGTCAGCTGCAATAGACAGACTGACAATAGTATGTTAATGTAGTATATTGTTATGTGTGTGTGCTTGTGCCCTGTTCAGCTTTATGACTACACATGTGCAGGCAGCATCATTATTATGATTCTACAGTTGTAATAGGAAGCAATGGCATATGCCAACACTAATAGTTAGATTACATCAGATGAATAACACACTACTCCCTCCGTCATGCTATGTTTGAACTGTGCTGTATACGCATACTGAAACCACATAGCTAGATATTAATACTACATCTTGTTAAAAGAAGCTGTATGCATGTCACAATTCTCAACATGTTCACGCATCTAAGTTTGTGTAGTAATGTGAAAGTGAGATAGCATGTCTTTGTTTTGTGTGTGTTATGTATGCAGCTTTTCTATTTTTTGACCAAGGTTTTGTGGCTCTTAAAAGAGCCTTTTTTTACATATATGTGTTTTAACAGTCTGACATTTTTAGAGGACTGTGAGGATTCCATCTCGAAGGTCTTCCAGGAAAAGGCAATTGCCAGCATGAGAGAAGTGCACACCATCTGGTAGGTATAGCCAATCATTACAATACTTAATTTCAGGATGATGTATGGTGTGCATCCCAGTCATGCACAGACACTCAGATATTTGTATGTTTACCTTTCTGCAGCCTCTGTCAAGCAGGTACATGTGCTGTTCTACTTGCCAGACCTTACGCTCTGTAATATCAGAAAAAATGATCTTACAAGCAGGTAACATACCCATAATAGAAGCAAGGCCCAATTTTGCTTCTGACACTAAATCTACCCACTGTTTGGTGCCCAAATCATTGCCTCTGAGAGGAATCTGCAGTATGTCCAGTTGAGCTGGAGCCCTCAGAAGTCTGCATTGTTGGCATGAGATGCTCCCACCTCATGCCTCCCCTGACAAACCACTTAACAGAGCAATTTGGAAGCTGCAGGTCTTTGCTGAAATCACTCCTCTGAGCATACTCTGAAGCTTGCCTTACTATACTGCCGCCGATGACCCACACAGTCCTTCTGCTGTTTTCTGCCATTCTGAGTTTTTAAGCTGAGAAGTGGACAGAGAGCTACCAAAAAAATCAGTGTTTCTCCTGCAGCATCTAGTCACTACTGAATATGAAACTAAAATCTTCCTCTCTCCTTCAACATTGCTTTGGTGGGCTGTCCCAGAACACAGTGATTTTTAAAGTAATTGGTTAATGCTTTCCAATACAGTGGATGCACTGACTATGACTACACTGAATGGCTGTAGCTCCTGTCAACCAGAAATGTTGGAGGATTTCTAGGTGGGAAAATACTACATTTTCATAGGCTACTTCAAACAATCACAACTACACAAAGGTGTATGTTTGGTTGCCTCTTGTGTTATGATACATGTGTTGCTTGCTTTCTGCCTCCATTTACAGCTCTATCTGTGTTAGTAAGTATTGATTGAGACTCTGACTTTAAACACTAATAACTTCTTTTTACAGCATAACAGGTTATTTAGAGTGCCATAGTCAAATAGAGCAGTCAAAAATGTTTTGTTTAATGCTATTTTTGTGGTGCTAACAGTTTTTATAATGCTAGAAAAATTGTTTAGAAAATGTTATGTACTTAGTGTAAAGCAGGGTCTCTTGATTTTTCCTAAGGTGACTGCTATGTCCTTCTTCTCTACTCTTCAGCACTTGTGATTGATTGCCTGACATGGCCTGATCAATGTTACATTCCATTGGTGTCAGCGTCTGTCACTCAAATAGGAAGCAATGTCTGATTGGCTTAGCCTTAAAGAGGGTGTTTTTTAATGTGATTATTTGACACTTTCATGCTCACAACACTATTATTCAACACTTTCATGCTGACGACACTATTTTGAGGCACTACATTCGAAGGTGTCATGATGATGACACCAAATTTTGTGACACTGTCGTGCTCATGACACCATATTTTTCGACACGGTTGTACATTCAACACTACATCTGAAAATGTTGAAAAATAAAGGATTTAAAAAATACTGTGAATGCTTTAGATTGTGACAATACTTTACTTTCTGACATCTTTAGATATTTTTTGTCATGTTATAAGTGACCTTCTGTTCTGCGACACTTGAAAATGTACATTGGTTTTAGCTGTGAGAAGAATTATGTGTGCAATGTTTTGTAATCAGTACTATTTATTCTTGTAACATGAGACATGAACAGTATGTGTGACTATGTAATGTTAGGACAAAAAAGTCAGTTCACCACTAAATATTTGTTTTTCTATATTTCTTATACAGGTGTCTGATACTTATGTAACATTGTTCCACACTACTGTGAATTTCCAGAGAAGAAAGATGCCCTCTAAACAGAGACGCAATTCTATGCAGAGATGAAACAGGTATAGTAGTTCACTGTTGCTTAAGAGTGGTACGAAAACCACACATGGTACTTCAAGATGTAAACTGATTCAGCATTCCGGTCAAGGAGTGACTTCACAGGTTGCACACTCCACAGAAAAAGTACGTACTTGCTTAACTGCAAGGAAAAAATCTGAAGCCCAAAAACTGATGTGGAAATCTTTGAGATGGAACACCAATGTTGCAAAGGCAAGCATAAAGAAGTGTACTAATCAGTGGCATAAAGCTGTGGCTCCTGATGGTTATCTGAGGAAGCAAAAGTATTTTTGATCACTAGCTTCTAAAGCGAAGATTGACAGACTTATTGCTGTTGCGATGAGATGTGAGTGCAAAAAACTAAAGAGTCATCTCTCTTTGATGAAATTGCATCTCAGAATCCATACATTTGTTAATAGAGCAGTATTTGTTCTTCAATGTTTGTGTCGTAAGATGTCACATGTACTTGAGTAGTTCAGGAAAGTTGTGTACGAGACTAAGATGAGGCTACAATGATATCCAGTCTTGAACCAACACAATTTCTGTGACATTTTCACAGATCGCTGGCTGCACACACAGCACTCAGAGGCGTATTTCTGGGATGAGTCATATTACTTATAGAAAAAGGACAGCATCTTCTGCATTGATGAGTCTGGTAAACTGTATAATGTGCAGAGTGTGTGTGATGACACTACAATGGAGTCAGATGATGAGTGTGAGGCTACTGTTCAGCCTCCTAAGCATCACTGTCTCTCATGGACATGTGATGCGACTTAAAAATGAAGGCAATCATCATTTGACAAAGTTGGGCACTTTATCAACCTGTTTGTCATTACTGATCATAAAGACAGACATAAACTGTTTGAGATTATAGACCTTTGTGAGATCCGTCCACATACTGGACTTCTGGGTCATTCACTTGCATGTCTAGATAGTGATGTTTGTGGCAGTGTATTTCACCACATGCGGATGCTAGGAATGCATCAATCAGGCATGCAAAACTTTGTGTACAGGGTCTATGAAGTGCAAGAAGTTGTGCAGTATACTCGTCTGAATGAGTTACTGCAGTGTGGTGACATGCATGGCGCCATGACATTTCTGAAACAGCTGCGATGTGTCAGCAGTGTCACAGATACTGTAATTGATCAGTCATCAATTACTGATGGAAATTCTGTCTCTGTCTTAGAAACTGATATGCTCAAGCAGTTTGAGTAATCAATTGCCAAATTTGAGTTGGTAAAGACAGAAAAATTTGACTCTGTATGTGTGTCATGTGATCGGCTCTGTTACGAAAAACAAATGGTCACATGAACCTGGAAACCTTGACACTGTACATGTCATGTGGTTTCAACTGTCAGCATTTCTCCTGTTAAAGTGAGACTTTCAGTTAGACCCAATCATTGTGATGTGCAAGCACTGTTTCAGCAAGGTGAAGGCTAACATTCTGCCACCAAGTTCACTCTTGAGCAATATGGAGGCACTTGTTACACATGCTGAGATTGTCACATTGAATATGTTTGAACGGATTCTTATTCAGACTATGAAACCATTTCAAATTATTCTATGTCTGAATACAAAAACATGGAACATTCCACAAAAAGAACTCATTAGGTCTCTTAAGGGTTCAGTTACGTATCTTCCACTTCCTCTGCAGGAAAATGTAGAGGCAATCTCCATTGAGAACACTTTGGTGATTCTTGTCAACGGTGTTCCAACAAAGTCAAAGGTCATTTGGCAGGATGTTGTCAATGTAGAGAAGGTGAAGCTTGCTCTTACTTATTTGAAGAGCAACAATCCTTTTTATGCAGACCTTGATACTGATCGCATGACTAGTGTGTCTGTTGAACATGATGTGTTGGAAACCACAAAACCAATGATTGAGAAGGTCAATGTGGAGACAAATGATAATGTACATGAACAGTACACAGTTCACCCACTGCATGACAGAGATCCAGTAGGGGACAACATTGATCTCTACCAAATGAAACAGGTGGAAGGTGAGCCTGTCAGCATTTGGGATGCAACATTGGAAGCATGGTGTTTTCCAGAAGTATTCCCAAAAAGGTCAGGTGGATGCCTAGATGAAAGAGAAGTGTGTGTACAAGGTGCTGAGTACCACACTAGCCATGTGCTCAGTAAGAATGGCAAATTCAGACACAACATACAGTACCTGTTTCATCTCCTTTGGGAGACTGAGTTTAGCATAATGTCTGCGTCTATTACACATACTATTCAGCTCACAACTCCACTTGATGGAATCACTGTCGCACAGTTTTTGCAGAAATTAAAGCAAAAGGATGAAAATGTGCAAGTGAATTTGTCTTCTATTCTGTCAAGTCTACGTGGCACCAAAGAATACTGGTATCGCAGACACTCTGAGGTGATGACTATGCTGCGAGAGTATGGTGCTGCCAAATGGTTTGTCACACTCAGCTGGGATGAGGTCACTGAACTCTTAAAGTGGGCAAATTGTAATGTAGAGGGCATTTCATCAATGACTCTTGGAGAAATGTGCTCACTTGACCAGTGTCTGTGACTAGGTATTTTCACAAGTGATTCCATGATATTCTGACTTTCATTTTGTCAAAGGACAATCTGCCTCTTGGTATTGTGAAGCATTATTTCTGGAGGACAGAATATCAGGCACGAGGTGCTTCTCATATCTATATGTTACTGTGGATCAAGGATGCCCCATGCATAGGTGAACACGAAGCAGCACAAGTGCTAGCATTCATTAAGCAATATATCACTTGATGCATACCAGATAAGTACGACAGTCCTACACTGTGGAAGTTGGTGCAGAAGTTTCAACGCCATATTTGTGCAAAATACTGCCACCCGGTAATGAAGAACAAATCTGATTGGTACACAAGATGTCGTTTTGTATTTCCCAGGCGTGTCTGTCAGGATGGTTGCATAAACAAACTGTTTTCAGCTATGCGACACCACTTGAAGGCAAAATCAACCAAGAGGGCATATGAGTTACCCAGAGATGAAAATGAGGTGTACATCAATGACTACAACCCCACTCTTCTTCTAATGTGGCAAGCAAACATGTTGCCAGTGGAGCATGGCACAGCAGGATTGTATCATAAGCTGTCATTTGAGGTTGCATCTCAGCTTTGTTCTATGTTTACTAAGATGAAGTTACTCATCATTGATGAGATTAGTATGGTCTCTAATTTGATGCTTGCCTGTATACACCTGTATCTACAGGAGATTTTCGGGACTGACTATGGAGATGCATTTGGTAGTAAAAGCATTGTTGTATTTGGAGACCTTTTACAGCTTGCACCAGTTAATGCAGAACATGTCTTTGCCTAACCTGTGGGAGTTATTTACCTATGTCTAGCTGTGCCAGAACATGCGGCAGAGTGGCGATCTGGCTTACAAGGCATTGTTGGATCAAGCTCATACTGGTTCTTTGTCACCAGAACATCTTTCAATGTTACATGGTCAAAGAATCAGAATGGATACTACATCAATAGAAACAGCATGTGATGTTTTCAGTGATGTATACTCCAGGGGCACACTCATTGTGTGTCTCGTCTCGTGCCACGACTTAAGAAATGTGCCGAGTTCAACAGTGTTATGTTGCAGAGAGAGAATCAAGAAATTCTCATACTGCATGCTGTTGATGCAGTTGATGGCATCATTCTAAGTTGGAAGCTGGTAGCTAAGATGACTGAACAACTCTCTGAACTGAGGTCGGATGTTTCAAGCACAGCTGGCCTGGAAGCTGTTCTTACAGTTTGTAAGAATGCGCATGTCATGCTATGGTGTAATCTTGATGTTGAGCATGACATGGTAAATGGTGCCATGGGTCACATCACAGACTTTGTTGACAATGTTCAGAAGACATTTATCGAAACACTTGTTGTCCACTTTGACAACATGGAACAGCTGGTGCAGATTGATCGTACCTGTGTTATGTTCCAAGTATTTAAGGATATCTATGTGAACAGAAAATGGTTCCCAATATGAGTTGCGTATGCTATTTCAATTCACAAGTCTCAAATCTTGAGTTTGGATTCAGCAATGATGGATATAGGGACAGACATTTTCAAAGATGGCATGAGCTACGTCTCACTTTCACGAGTCCACAGTCTTTCTGGGTTGCACATCATAACACTCGCACCTGAGAAGATATGAGCTGACAAGTGATGTATTGTCGAGTACAACAGATTACGTACTCTGTATCAGCCACAGATGTCTCTAATACCACTACCTACGTATGTGGTTGTCTCACATCCCACAGTCACAGCTTCACCTGGCAACAAGAGAAAATGAGCTGCCACAACTCAATCAAATGTGCAAAGTATTAAGAAGGTCAGAATGTCAAATGCAGATACAGAACCAGCTGTTGCTCAAAAGTCACTTGGTATGGCTGTTGTCCCAGTGTTTGATAACAGTACTAGAGTAAACTGCTATGCTAATTCAGCTATGCAAGCTTTTCTCCACATGCCACACTTTGTGCAGGCAATATTAGCTTCACAAGACACTCCCATATCAAAGGCATTGAAGGAAGTTGTCAATGTGGCTTCTGATCAGTCAAACAATGTACAGTCACTGACACCTTTATGCCAGGTGTTAGGTACATATGATGGATGCCGTGCATTTGCAGCTAACATGCAGCAGGACGCCAGTGAGTTTATGATGGCCATCATAAACAGTTTGGATGAAGAGGGGATTCCAATGCATCAGTACTTCACTGTGTCATATGTTGCCAGATATGTATGTACATCATGTGGTCATTCAGAGTGAGAAACCACTGAAGACATGCTTTGGGTTTCTCTGTTTGTACCTCAGACTCAAAGTGTCAAGTTCTGGCAGCTGTTTACCAATGCTGAAAGTGGTCACCTGCGTGAAAGGTGTGGAGGTACATATACTCAGTCCATACATCTCAGGACTTCATCTCAATATCTTATGCTTGTATTGCATAGATTTGACTCTAATGGGCTCAGAATTGACACACCTATCACAGATTTCATAGCTGGTAGAATTGTTTTTAACCAAGCAGTGTTTGACATTCAGGCTGTGATCTACCACTATGGCCAGTCTAGACATTACACTTGTTTGTTGAAGTACAGAACTGGCTGGGTTGAATGCAATGACTCAATGAGCACTTTCAAACAAAGACTACTGTGAGACTTAAAAACTGCATACGTGGAGATATTGAAGAATTACTACAATCTTCATGCATCAGAGGAATAGTCACACAACATGTGATCTATCTTGCTGTCCATTTTGTTACAGAGTGAGTTCTGGTAGATAAAAATTTTTTTCATGCAAATCTGCGCTCATGATTACACTGGTAACATATCACATGGTTAAGATGCATATGTTTTCTCAATCTGACTTATAAGATTGTTGTGTTGATCAGTGACACCATAAAAATAGTTGCAGTGGTCTTCAATCGGTGCCAACTGTCTTTGCAGTCACTAGAGAAACCACACTTACATGTCTAAGGAAGACTTTTAAATGTCAAAAGAGATATTCCTATCTGGTTGTCCTCTTCTGTCATTATCTTTTCTTATGAGTATGTCATATGCAGCCATAACAAGTACTAGTTGCCATCGTCATCAACTGTGTGCCTCTACTAAGGCACAATACTTGGCCATGTGCATAAACAAATCTGTGTAACAGATGTCTTTTTTAAGAGTTGTCTGCATCATGACATTATTTGGATCTTTTATGAGTAAAAGATATCCTGCTGTTTGTAGCACTTCTGTGTCAGCACTTTTGAACTCTGTTTTTTTTTACATGATCTGCTGACCAGTACTTAAAAGTACAATACTCTGAAATAGACATCACTCTGTAACATGTTGAGTATCATCAGATGTGGCTTGTGTTTTTTTTTTTTTTTTTGTCTGTTTGCGTCTCCACTGAATACCACCATATTGTGCTGAAACAGTGTAGTACTATCCCTGTTTTCTTGCTGTACAACTGTGTTGTACACATTATTATTAATACATTGTTTAATTACACTTAGTACTGTTAGGTTTTAAATAGTTGTATTACTTGCTTTTTTATCTGAATTGATGAAACAATTTTTAATATTTCACTGTTTCACAGTATTTGATTCACAACTATTTCAAGATTTATAAATATTACATAGATATTTAGTAGAACCATTCTAGTTAGTAGTTATTTAATATAGGCATCATTTATATTAAAGTAGAGTGTTGTGATAGATATTTGTGTATTCTCAAGATGCGACATTTTCTGACTGGGAAATTATTTAATGTCATATTCATACCATTCTGTAAAATGATTACTTGTTAGTGAGTACAAGTTTTTAGTGATGTACATGCTTCATTTGTCCACTATTGATGTTGATTATTGCTTTTATCATTTTTACTGATGTATATAGTTCCTGTTACTGTATGCCATTTGATTTTGGTTTGTGTAATAAGTTAATTAAATGTATATATAGAATAGTACACTATTGTACATCAGACACTTTCACTGATAACAACTGAATATTTATGTTCCTGATAATATTTCTTGATCGCCTCTATTGAGGGGTCAGGTGGGAGTTTTCCAAATGAACCCACATATCTATATGTCTTTACATGTATATGTATGTGTATATATACATATGTATGTGTATACATAAATATATATTAGAATTAAATGTTTTAAAATAGCTTTCAGATGTATCTTTTTTTTCAGAGAGCATTATGTGTCTGTGCTGCTATTATTTAAACAGTTGGCATCTGGTTTTTCACCCACCCCAGGAACATTCACACTATCAGTCACACAATGGCAATAACATCATTACTGTTTGATGCATATAAGCAGTGTACTGAGAGTACTGTGGTAGCTGTGTTCATGTGGTGTGTGTTACTGTCACATCTTACTGATGAAGTACCTGCCATACTGTTTACATGTATTTTAAACTTTGCTGTGATACTTTTTTACAATTGTTTTGTGAGACTGATTTTGTGTACCAATTTGAATTTTAATTCACCCTTTTTTATCAACTTTTAATTGGGCAATAAATCTTTTTAAAGCCTTATCTACCTGTGCTGTGTGTTTTATTTTATATTAAGTTACAGTGGTAATATGTATATTCTTGTTGGTATATTGCTGCATAGAAACAAAGTGCAAGATGTTCATCTGTGCAAATTTTCTACTTAGCGCAGTACATGTGCTATTGGTACATGTGTTGTACATATCAATCTGCTATTACATTACTTTATCATTTCATATTCATATGAAAGGTGAAGCACATGAACTATTGCTGCACGAATAGTATAAGACAAGTACTTTTTCTGATAAAGGTATCTATATCTTGGTGAGTCTGTGGTGCAAAAAGGGGGGCATGTTCTTGACATCATATACAATATTGTAAGACATTATGATTTCTCAAAAAGACAGGAAATTCATGGCAAAAAAAACTCTGTTTAGTGCATCAGTTAGGATTGTTCCACAGTGACAAAGGCAAGGAAATTCGGTATTAGGGATGAAAACCCTAAATCTGCATTCTCCCAACCCCCCCAGCTCCACACACACATGCTCAAGTAGGGGGAAGGACCAAGGCAACACAACCAATCACAGATAACCAGCAGCAGGTGGCAGAAATAACATACAACTGTCTAAATGTACTACAAGACACATCCATCATCATGGGCCAACAACTGTGGCATTTGAGCAACTATCGGTGTACACAGTGTTGAGACTGCATCTACATAAATAATAACATTAAATTGTAATCCTTTGTTGCCATGATTTAAATATCAAGAATAGAATACACAGTGGTTGAAACATAAGGTTGTACTAAAGTTTTTGACATTTTGATTAATTGTTAACACTGCTAAAAATTCAAAAGTGGTGAACAAAATTAAAAACTATGAGAGCAACATTAATAGAGTATTTGACTGATACATATGTAATTCTGTTTATAGGAAAACGGATGATATGATTAATGTGTGGTGGGACAAATTTATTACCAGGAGAAATGCAAATTGAAGGTGAAACTCATCTGTACATTATTGTTATTTAATATAAATTTATGATGGCAAATGTAGAATAAGTTCATATAAAGTATTAAAAATAATATATATTTCCTCTCTTCTTTTTAGAAAATATATAAAATAGAAACTGTGGCTATGTAATGGTTTATATTAATAATGTGCAGATAGGTGGGCATTTCAACCACTGTGTATTATATTCTTGATATTTAAATCATGGCAACAAAGGATTACAATGTAATGTTATTATTTATGTAGATGCAGTCTGAACACTGATGAAGGATTATTTCCAAAATGTTTGTTTTCGAGATTGTATCTTGATATTAAAAAAGTTTAATGAAATAATAATTTTTTGGTGAGTGGGCCCTCTGTACCAATTTAGTTCTTATAGTATGATTAGCATAAAATTGGTATGGGCCTCTCCCTGATGAGTCTTGTTATCTGTTCTTTCTGAGGTTGGCTGTGCTGGATCCAGATCTATTTGTACAGAGTGTTGCACATCTTCACAGGGTGACATGTCACAACAATAGTACTGTACACAGAATCCCTATGAAATTCATTGTTTCATAATGCTGTGATAATATCAGAAGATATCAACATAGAAGAAAACATGCATAACATGGTACGTTATCTAATGTGGACATAGGCAGAAAAATAATTAAGTATGGGACCCTTTCAGTTACATGTACTCTTCAGTGTACCCTTGTTCAAATCAAGATGGGCTTGGTCACATTGACACACACATGTTGCATGAATAATTATTTCTAGTGACAAATGTATTAATACATGCAGTGCTCAATAGTTGTATGACATTACTGTTATTAGCAATTAAATATAGAATGTGGAAGGAATATTTTGTAATTTCTCTGCCATGTGCAGAAGAACTAAGAGAACTAACAATGCAATAAATGGTGCATGATATTTCCACCCTATGATGTTTGTATATTACTGTAAATATGTGAAGTGCTTTATATAATTATGTGAACCATGGGACATGACGTCATGTAATAGTTTCTGAGCTGCAGTTCCACATAGCTGTTGAGCTCTTTAGCATTAGATTACACTGAAGCAGCACAGTCTTTATTATAGTTTTTGGATACATTATTTCTACTGTTAGGGTAACATTAGGAGCCATTTACACACAACAAAACCTGGTGTTAATTGTGTCTAATATTATCCATTCATAGGTACAGAGGTGGCAATATGCTGTTTTTGGCCGCCACTGTCACTACATAGGTAGAAAAGTGTATACCAACAGAAACATCCGTTTGCACTGACAAAGTCACAGCAAAGCAAAGAGAGTGAACTGGTACCATGGAATACTTTAGGTAACACAGTCCCATACAGAGCTGTGCAGGTTCAAATAATAGTGGAAAATAACTTAGTAGATAATACTGTACTGATCAAATATTTTCATATGCCATGGTAAGATCAGGGGATACTTAGACTCATGAAACTATCTTACAGTGATCTCTGCTATGATGCAGTCCTGAAGACAAACATGTGAACATGGGTCCTTTGAATACCATTGTAGCAGCAATATATTAAATAGTGGAGAAACACACTTTGCTGCTTTAAATAATAAACTTTACACAACTCAGCAATTGTGTAGTGTGACCATCTGAGTTATCGGGTCTGACAGTTCCACACAGATCTTCAATTGTACAGTCTAAGATGATGGTGTAGCAGTACTGTGCAGAGAATAGTGTACTGACACGTAATTGTCTTATTGCGGAGTAACGTCAGTAGGCATTAACAGTGAACAAAGCTCCGTAAGACCACAGCCAGATTTTGGCATGTTATTACAATGATGATTATTACCACACTGTCATTCAGAAGAGATAAGAAATCTATTAGATATTAAAAATGTATTATGTGATACAGCAACAACTGATGGACAGTATGCATGCATAGGATGAAGTCAGTTGCATGGCTGCAGAACTTCTACACTTGGTGGCCCATGATGATGGATGTGTCGTGTAGTACGTTTAGACAGTTGTATGTTATTTCTGTCACCTGCTGCTGGTTGTCTGTGATTGGTCGTGTTGCCTTGGTCCTGCCCTACTTGCATATGGTGTGTGTGTGTGTGTGTGTAGCTGGGGGTGGGGATGTGGAGTTAGGGTTTTCAACCCTAACACCGAATTTCCAAATTTCCTTGCTTTTATCGCTGTGGAACAACCATAACTGATGCATTAAATGGAGTTTTTTGCCATGAATATATATATATATATATATATATACATATATATATTTATCTATCTATCAATATATATATATATATATATTATAGTGGCACGGTAGTGCCACTATAGTTAGGGTTGAGTAGCACGTTTAAGGTTAAAGGGTCAAACTTTGTACCTTAATAACTTTGCCACCATTCAACGGATTTGGCTGAAATTTGGAATGCATGATCAAGAACAGTACATCTTGGGGTCTGCCAACTTTTGTACCAGTTGGATATACGACTCTGGAGTTAAGTGTGATCTGCGCACACATTACGGTTGTGGGTGAATTCTTTGCTCGCACATACAGGTCACATGGTTTGTGCGAGCAGTCCAAAAACTTCAGGGAATGTGCAGCCAGGTGGCCTGGTGTGCCTTTCAAAGATTTCATGAAAAAATATTAAACAGTTCAAAAGTTATTAAAAAATAAGTTCCCATTATAATTCAATGGGAAAAGTTAACAAAAAGTTTGAAAGTGTCACAAATGCAGTTTTTACTTTTGCAAATGGCCCTTTTAGTTTCACAAATCTGCCATTTTGTTTTCAGTTGGTGATCAGAAAAATGCTTGTCATTTAAATTTGTGACCCTCTAGCAACCTAATTTTTTTTATATTCACCTAGTCGGAGCCTGAGGATGCTAGCCATGTCTTTATTTTAGGGTGAAACACCCCAGAAATATGCTTTCTAAATTTCTGCAAAAAGTAGTGTCACAAAGTAGTGTCGCACATGTGGCACTTTCATGCTGTTTTGCAAAAGCTTTCACAAAGTTTGACAGTACTTTTCCAGACTATGACCAAAATGACAGGAATTATTTGTCACCCTGCTGCAAAAGAATCATTTAGTCTTTTGGGCTGAAATTTGGAGGAAAGGCAGCCAACATCCCACAGATGTGCCTTTCGGTGGTTTGGTGAAACAATATTGCACGGTGGCAAGTTACGGTACTCTGAAGTTGATGTTTTTTCCCTTAGACTAACATGGTGGCTTACGCCGTGTCTTTCGGGGCTCGTATCTCGAAAACGGTGCAAGATATGGAATTTTCATTGCAAGCTACACATATAAAAAAAACATTGCCAGGATGTGCATGATTCATGTAACATTTAAATTGTATTTCTACATCATACGGTTCCTGAGATATAAGCAATTTAGTATTCCAACAGCTCATTTTCTGCTCCGAGGCCCATTGTTATGCATACATGCTTTTTTTACACTGCGTTTCTCTATGCAGCTGTTGGGAAAAACAGGGTATGCACTTCTGTTAATGTTACAGTTACTGTTTCCACTTGCTTTTATGTACCCATTGGCATTTCCGTTGTTGTGAAAGGCCACTGCTGCATGCTACTCCTTTTTACCCTTTGCGTTCTCATTTGTGCTTGCATTTGCATTGCTGTTACCCTTTGCGTTTCCCCTACTGTTTGTGTTTGCATTTCAGTTTGCATCCATGTGTGCATTGCCATTTGCATTTACGGCAGCCCTTTTGTTTGCTTTACCGTTTCTCTTTCGTTTTCTGTCTTCGCTGCTGTTACTGTTACCATTTGCATTTGCAATTGCATTACTGTGCCCATGCGCATTACAGTTTCTGTTTACATATGCACTTGCATTTCCTTTTGTGTTTCTGTTTCCTTTGCTGCTGTTGTTGCTGTTACCATTACCATTTGCCTTTAGAATTGTGGTACTGTTCCCCTGCGCACATCATGTGGCAGGAGCACAGGGCCCGAAAAAGAAGGGAAATTAGAGGCAAAAAACTCCATTTAATGCATCAGTTAGGGTTGTTCCACAGCGACAAAAGTGAGGAAATTTGGTGTTAGGGTTGAAACCCCCCTTGGACCCTCCAGCCTACCCCCCAACCAGCATCGGGGTGCTCGTTGGGGTCATCGGTCCTAACTCTCACCCCATTCTCCTATTCCTCAGCTTCTTTACACATGTGATGGGGTGAGAGATAGGGCCAATGACCCCAAAGTGCACCCTGATGCCGGGTTTCAACTCTAACACCAAATTTCCTCACTTTTGTTGCTGTGGAACAACCCTAACTGATGCATTAAACAGAGTTTTTTGCCTCATATATATATATACACATACAGAGATACAGATATAGATTTAGATATATATAAATAAATAAATAAATACATCAAGCAATCAATCAATAAATGTTTCATGGAGAAAGTTCTTTCGTAAGGACATGATTACATGCAGAGTGGCAGCAGTGTTTCAGTGCATAATACTGAAAGGTAGAGTCTGAAGGAACTTGGAAAATGCTATGGTACTGTCAGAATGAAGATCATCTGCAGAATGAGGATGGGTGGGGAACCAAAAACACTAACATTTTGATCATCTTGGGAGATAATCAGTGTTAAGCACATTCATTCATTTTTTTTTTTTAACCAGGAGAGGCACACTAAGCTGAAAGCTTGTTTACAGGTTCAACCTGGGATCACAAAGAAGTTAAGTGATTTGCTCAGGGTCACACAGTATGCAAGTGTGAGCTATGGGATTCAAACCCAGATCGCCAGGTTTACAACTCGGAGCCTTAAACCACTGCGCTGTACTTCCTCCACATGTGATGACTGGTGGCAAGTTTTAGAAGTTTAATTTATGGGCTGAGCAGCAAAAACAAATTAACAGAAAATGCAGCTGATAAGAAACAACTAGGGATGAGGAAATCTCTCATTGTATACATAGCTGGCAGGATTCTAGACCTGTTGGCAAAACATTACACAGAAGCCCAGATATCACAGGGAAAACAGTTGATTCCAAAACATGCAGAAAAACAGCATACCTGCTAGAAGTTTATAAACCTCCAAATACCTTGGTGCCATCATGCAAACTCAGTGAAAATCAATCTTAGAGACATTCTTATACTATAGATAAGAAAAGCACGTTACTAGGTGACAGCCTGCCAAATAAGGTAAAATTACAAAACACAGAAGTCTCATTGGTAGAAAGTCAGCTCAGAAAACAGATCATCTCTTTCTCTGCAGGTACACACTGATAAGAGTGAAGCTAGCTGAAACTAGCTTTGGGTTACAATACAAAAGATGCTTGGTATAGCACAAAAATAAAGATATATCAGCTGCATAGATTGGAAAAATAACTGCGCCATCAGGCCTGCATGAGCAATACTAATATTGTTTGGGCCAGAGGTTGCTAACACATAGCCCTATTAGAATATTACAGTCATATGCACATATGTATTACATAAGCACATAGTACTACATTATATCCTACTTTGCTAAGCATATTGGGTGCATGCACAAGGCGGGCAGGGGTACACAGAACAGTCACATACCAAATCCAAAAATAGCATGCTCAAATTTCTTATGTTACTTCACACTGGAATTCACATTTCTTCTAAGGGGTGCTGCTAGGTTGTGGCAAACAACATACAATCCAAAGATACTAGTGCACACCACCACCACTCACCCCACACACACACACACATAGCATAACATATTTCAACTTTCATCTGCCAAAATTGGCTGTATTTACTTCAAGTTCCATGTGAGGAGTGGATCCTCTTAGTTTCAGAATGGAATTTTTATTTGAGTAAGCTAAATCATCAACGTCAAGGTAGGACCCTTCGATTTAGTCCCTAATTTTCCAGTGCCTCAGTGGCTACTAATTGACTTTTTTATACTGTGTTCCCATCAAGGATTTTACATGGGTATTTCAAAGGGAGCACACTAGGAAGGAGCACCACAGACTTCTTAAACTCAAACAAATCCAAAAATAGCATGCTCAAACCTTTTATGTTACTTCACACTGGAATTCACATTTCTTCTAAGGGGTGCTGCTAGGTTGTGGCAAACAACATACAATCCAAAGATACTAGCATACCCCCCCCACACACACATATAGCATAACATATTTAAACTTTCATCTGCCCAAATTGGCTATATTTACTTCAAGTTCCATCCGAGGAGTGGGTCCTCTTAGTTTTTAGAATGGAATTCCAATTTGAGTAAGCTAAATCACCAACATCAAGGTAGGACCCTTTGATTTAGTCCCTAACACTTCAGTGCCTCAGTAGCTACTAATTGACTTTTATACTGTGCTCCCATCAAGGATTTTACACAGGTGTTTCAAAGGGAGCATGCTAGGAAGGAGCACCACAGATTCCCTAAACTCAAACAAATCCAAAAATAGCATGCTCAAACCTTTTATGTTACTTCACACTGGAATTCACATTTCTTCTAAGGGGTACTGCTAGGTTGTGGTAAACATCATACAATCCAAAGATACTAGCGCACACTCCCCCACACATAGCATAACATATTTACAGTCATGTACCCTGCCCACAGCTCTGCGCATCTGCAGACAGTGTGCGTGTACCTGCATTCACCAACATCGGCCATCTGTCCATGGCTCCTCCCCCCCGGCGCTCAGGACTCTGCAGGGTGTAGTGGCAGAGTCATGAACCTGGGTGGGCATCAAATGGGATGCCCCTCTTGCATCCTACAGTGGCTCCCTTGTGATGTAAAGCATGTGATCAGGGTAGTGCATGCCTACAGCAGGCACCCAGACCCACGCACCCAGGGGTGGGCTGTGTGTCCCTTCCCCCCCTGGCTCTGCCACCATATTCCATTCTACATCTGGAACCCATATTCCATCAGCCGTTTGAACCCAGCCCACATTTAGTAAAGCTGACTCTGTGATCCTTTACGAGTCCACTGCATGAGTCTGTCCCCATATTTCCACATTGCAATTTGTTTTTTGTGACGCTTTAGAGCAAACCGAAACCACCCATAGATTTGTTTGGTTTTTGCACAGTACTTACCAACTGCTTAGTTCGCAAGTTGGATCTCTGTGGAAGTGCTGCTGTGAATTCTTCTGTCGGGGCACCGCTCACTGCTACTGGCGTCAGTATGTCCATACAACTGCCAGCCATAACCTTAGGTACAGTATCAGAAAGTGTTTAAACCCCTACTGCAAATACCTCAATAACATGCCGTTCTGGGTTAACGCTGAAAGTTATTGTCCCCATCACCTCCCGTATATGCCGGTCGGTGCTGGGCACTCGCCTAACCTGCAGTCCCAGCCCCCCCTCTGCCTAGTGGGCCATGGAAGCACAGGGGGGTCACATCCATGTTCTGCCGTGGCTGGTGGTAGGCATCCATGGGGGTGCACAGAGGGTTACAGCAGAGTCTACCCTGGCATACCCTGTGCCACCCTCTGCACCCATGTGACCAGCACTAAGCAGTTTAGTGAATGCTGCATAGTTTGGCATGCCCCCGGAACACTTCTGGCATGGTGTGGTCCATGGACCTGGGGGATCAGGTGTATTACATCTGCATGCCCCCCCTTTTGTGCATCCCATGTGGGGGGCACAATGGGTGTGGAGTGGCTATGCACCCAAGATACATGGTGTGTAACCACTCCACCCCTTCGTACATAGTGCCCATTATGAATAAATGTGTGTGTACACCATATGCTGCTTTAAGTATAGGGTTATGGGGTGGTCCAGGTCTACATATCCCCCCTTGTTTCCTGCTAAACTGGCAAC
Source organism: Neoceratodus forsteri (assembly GCA_016271365.2). NCBI lineage: Eukaryota > Metazoa > Chordata > Ceratodontiformes > Ceratodontidae > Neoceratodus > Neoceratodus forsteri. The sequence goes on along the minus strand of CM028130.1, from coordinate 805,309,279 downwards.
ACAAGATGGTGAGATAGGATAGCTTGGGCAGCAAATAGTACAAATAAGAATCAAGATAGCCTGAAAAATGACAAAGGCTTTAAAAGAAATTTCTAGCACTGTATGAGTTAAAACATGATGTAAATCATCATTATGTATTAAATCATGCAAGTATTTTTCAGCTTTCTGAATGGTATTGCTGGTATGTATAAGATGAGTATCTTTTATATCTAACATGATTAAACTTTGAAAAAGTTGATTTGTAACTAAAAATGATGACTGTTGCACACGCTGACGTGGAACCTTTGTAAAAGAGCTTCGGCTCAAAGGTATTGTAATCCTAGATTGAAATAAATAAAAATAAATAAAACATGATTAAAGATTCAGGGTGAATGTGTCGACATGCACATTAAAAACTGGTATGTACTGGTCTATAGCATTCATACAGTCTGGGTCAGGCTCAAAGTTGTCTTGTTCAGGAGTGCATGCAGGGGTGATCATGGATTGACCTGGAATGATTTGTGTATGAGGCACAAAGCAGAAATTAGGAATGTCAACATCACAAGTGAGATGGCCATAAGAAAAGTTATCAATGTTTGTCACAACATAATATTGCCATTCATATTGTTTGTTATTTTGACTTGTGGCAGTTACCACTCGGTGAGTTGTACTGGACACATGACAGAGGCAAAGATCTGGATATATTCATGTTGATGGCTGCTGGCTGGCTGGATGAAGTCTTCTGTAACATTAGTTACTTGAGTAGCATTAAAAGAGAAGGGCTGCTCAGTTGAGGTTTCAGAAACATTCAGATTAGGTAACCCAGGTATGGAATAACCACACACAGGTGTTGCAGAGTCGAACATTTCACACCTGCAGAGGTACCTGTATCCCTATATGGAACAACAGTAAGTATGAGGCACCAGCCAGGCTTGTAGATGAAGGTGAAACACAGGCAGCAGAGGAAGGTTGATTTGTTACTTGTAGATATCTTCTTCTAGGTATCCAACAGAGTGCACATGTGCCAGTCTGTCAAAGACTGAAGATTCCCTCACAAACACTGATAACAACACAGTAAATGAAACAGACATGGCTTCTTGAAGGGAGCAATGGTGAGCTGAATAACAAGGTCCTTGATTAGGGTGTGGTGTGACATAACTTAAGTTTCTGGCAGTTGTGAGAGAAAAAGTGATGGACTCGGCCAAACACTTGTTAGTGCAGGCTGATGTCCAGCAATGAGAAGAATACCATGTGGTCATCCTTGAATCCTTGACAAGGTCTGGGATACACCCTGCTTCAAGGTCTCAGAAGAGGTTGGTGACAGTGGTCAAAACATAGCAACCATAGGTGGCACAAATGATTTCCCTGCCCATGTGTTGCTTTTTGGCCTCCGCATTATTGACAGTGATTAACTGGTTGATCTTGGCCTATGTTTCATTAAATAAGCATGCAATAGTGTACATGTTATATACTACAAGCCTTTTTTCCATAGCTACATCATCAATACCATGTAGCATGAGTTTCAGCTTATTGATTTTAAAAAATAACTAACATGTCTCTTTTTTTTCTTTAATTTTTTTTTAGCCCAGTACCCCCACCACCTCTGCCCTGTCAGGTAGAGGCTCCTCAACCCCCCCTTTTTTCCACCCCTCAACCCAGGCTTACACCCCTGGGTGGGACCACCAGTTGGGCACCCCCTTCCCTGGACACTCAGTCTCTAGCCCTGGATTACCCTCCAGGATGGCCCAAGGGAGCGGGACCACCCCCAGCAGACCTTCATTGAGGCAGGACTGGTGTAGGAGGCAGAAGCGTCACCTACGGGGATGGATTTTTTGAAATGTTGGTGTTCCCTGGAGATGAGATATGCAATGACATCAACAGGTGCACCTGACATCTGTACCACTTCCTGTAACATGTGGCCTCATTACCTGCAGCTCCCCAGCCTCTGCCAGGGGCTGTTAACATGCTGAATGCTCACTCCACCCCCCTCGGAGAAGGAGAAGGAGAGTTGCCTGACAGCACTCAATTCTTCTCCACCCCAGCTGGCCCTCTGACTCCCTGGTCCATTCCAAAACCCAGTCATCAGCATTGAGAGCAGATACCATGCCACTGTGCCGGCAGGCTGGTGAATAACTTACATGCCTCTTTTTTTTTATCATATAAAATTTTATTGATTTTTCCAAATGCAGTCAACCATATTGCATGATAACTGAATACCAGGTGTACAAATACATGCTTACACTATTACAAAGTCATTAAGTATCACATGATAATGATGAGATAACAGGGGACTTCACTTGCTAAGAAAGAAAAAAGAAGTTTATGTACGACCTCCTACCCTCTTCATAATCCTTTAGGGATTAATGTGCTAAATAAACTAGTTTATAGTAAACGACATATAGTGCATGTCTTCTGGATTATCCCATCCATCTGACAGGGAAATAATCATCTGCTACCTTATTTACAAACATTAGCAGTGGTTAGCATAGGAATCCTCATACCTCAACCCATAAGCCATCCCACGTAGGTTCTTATAAGTAGATAGGTAAACAGAAGATAGAAACAGAAAAGTCAGTCAGAAAAGAAATAAGACTGAAACTTATAGGATTAGGTGGATACCCACTTGCACTTATATAGAGCTAAGACTGCAAAGGGGGGGAAGTACCGTGGATTAGGGCAGCGGAAGGTTCTGGGGAGGGTAAGACTGCACAGATATGGGAGTGCAGATATGAATCCCATTTCTTATGGTATCTGGGGAGGCGGCCTTTCCCTATTGCAGAGAGCCTCTCAAAAATGGCTAGCTGAGCCATGGCTGCCCACCAAAGCATGACCGTAGGGGCAGTGGGCTGTCTATTTCATAAGTATGGCTCTCTTAGCCTCCATCACTGCTGCTAGAACTCAGACCTTTATCGGTGCTGATAGGGGGTCCAAGGTGGAGACATCCCCCAGCACTAAAGAGTCATGTCCATGCCAAAATGGTTTGCCAGCAATCTTGGAACAATCCTCTAATACCTGCATCCAGAACCCCTGAAGTGTTGGGCAGGTCCACAAGATGTGGATTAAATTTGCTGGGGAGGTATTGCATCTCCAGCATTTGTCATGTTTCATTATTTTGAGTTTATAGAGCACTGCAGGTGTCTTGTACCATCTAAGGAGAATTTTCAACTGTATCAGCTGACTCTTGGCATCCTCATATGCAGAGTGCACAGCTTTAAGGCATTCAGACCACTGCTGCTGTGAGAGGGGGTGTTGAAGTTCCACTTGCCAGACTATTCAGCTATTCAAGGTGGTGTCTAGCTGACAGTGTCTGATTACTTTAGAAAAGGTTCCCGCCAGGCCCTGACCTTTCCTGGGCTCATGGAGAGTGGTGAGGCAATTCCAGGCACCCATATCAGCTGAGATGGCTAATAGGGGAGCAAGTGCACTCAGTATCTGGAGGTATCTCCAGAAGTCTTATACTTTAAGATCAAAGGCATCTTGCAGTTGCTCAAAGGACATCAATACTGTGCTGTCCGGGAGGAGGAGATCCCTCACAAACTGAATACCCTTGGTAGCCCAATGGGGCCAGTTCAGGGGTTTGAAATCGACTGTGATGAGCTTATTGTTCCATAAAGGGGCATAGGGGATTGGGAGGGAGGTGCCCCAGGCTAAAGGATCCAGTAAGAGCCATTGCCCGATGCCAAGTCCTACAGGTTTGAGTCATAATAGGGGTAAGGTGGTCTCCGGATGGTTTTTTGCTGGTTAGCAGAGAGAAGAGTGAGTTGTTGGGTATTAGGGCAGCTTCCAAGTGTACCCATTGAGAGGGGGAGGGCTGAGGAGGTGATGAACTAATTAGTGGCTTGGGCCATACGAATGGCTAGGTGATATCCTGTGAACCATGGAAGTCCCAGTCCACCTTTTGTCGAATGTGCCCATAACTTAGTATGCCCCCAGTGTGCCACTTTGCTCTCCCATAAAAGGGAGGAAATCAATTTATCCAATAGCAAGAAGGGTTTCAGGGACAAGGGGCTTGAGAGATTGCTAAGCAGGTATGAGAATCTGGAGAGAATAAACATACGGATAGCCTCTATTTTGCCTTTCAAAGATAGCTGTAACTTTCTCCACCTCTGAACTTCAGCTGCAAGAGCCATTAGTAGAGGAGAGAAGTTGGCCTTTTCTAGCTTCCTTCAGGCAGAGGGAATAAAAATTCCAAGATATAAAAAACCTTGTGGTGCCCAGGTGATATCATTGCCTGTTAGGCAGTTTCTTCCACATTTTGTATTCAGGGGGGAGAGGATTGTCTTTTTTTGATAAATCAGCAGGCCGGATAGGGAGGCAAACTCTTGTAGCACCTGTAATATTATAGGGATGGAAAGCTCTGGGTTAGACAGGGTGAGTAACATATCATCTGCATAGGCATTAACCAGGAAAGAGTGTTCCTTGACAGGGATCCCGGTGATGCCTGGAGTGCCCAGGAGTTTTCTGATCAAGGCATCCAGGGCTATAATAAAGAGAAGAGGGGAAAGGGGGCAACCTTGTCTGGTGCCCCTCTATAGCGGGAAGGGTGGAGAAATATCTTGATTGGTTACTATTCTGGCTGTTGGTAGGTGGTATAGGGTGGAGATCCAGGAGCAGAAGTGGGACCCGAACCCATATAGGGACAGAATCGTATGAAGGTAACCCCATTCTAAAGAGTCAAAAGCCTTGGCAAAGTCAATTGCCAGGGCTGCCATCGGTGTGGTGGAGTGAAGAGCTAGCCATTTTAAATTTAGGACCAGTCACAGATTATCCACTCCTGACCTCCCCTTTGGAAAACAGCTTGTGAGGGGGTGTATTAAAGTGAGTAGGACTTGAGATAGTCTGTTCGATAGGACTTTAGCAAATAGTTTGGTATCTACTGAAAGCAATGAAATGGGTCGAAAACTGGCACAGTTCAGTACATCTGAGTACTTCTTGGGAATTAAGGTTATCAGAGCTTCCCTCATAGTTGGGGGGAGGAGAGTAGTAGTATCCTGGGCTTCTTGCAGAGCTTGTAACAGTGGGACAGTGATTTCTGCCTTTCGGAGTTGATACAACTCCACTGTCAATGTTTATTTCTGGAATTGCTGCTTTTATTCTATATTTTATTAGGTTTGATATTTTATACTGTATATGCACTTTGATCTGTGGAAAAGTGCTTTAAAAATAAATTTGACTTTTACTTTGACTGTCATTCTGTCTGGTCCTGGGCCTTTCCCTTTAGCCGTCTGGGACAAGGCTGATTGAAGTTCTGCAGTGGTGAGAGGGGCATCTAGGACATTGCACTGCTCTTGTTAAAGTTTTGGGAGAGAGACCCCTTTACACATCACGGAAAGCCGAGTCAAGAGCTCCGCGTCTGAGAGTTTAGCCTGAGTTTGGTAGAGCTCTTGGTAGAAACTCTGCATCACCTCATTAATGGCCTTATGTGTGGACAGTATTTTGCCTTGTTTATTCTTAAGAGCAAGAATTCTAGAAGTTTGTTGTTTGTGAATATAGTATGCTAAGAGTTTCCTTCCCTTATCTCCCCCTTCCCACGATTTGTGCTTGGCACAAATTAATTGCCATTCGGCTTTGTCATTTAACAGGGTGTTTATTCGATACTTTAGGCCCATAATGGTAGCCAAAAGAGGGTAATTAAGTGGGTTTCGGGTTGGCAGTTTGAATTGTCTCTCCAGAGTCTCAAGTTCTATTTGTAAGGACCGTATAGTCTCTACCATCACCTTTTTTTTGGCTGCTGCGAAGTGATAATGCGTTCCCTAAGGACAGCTTAATGTGTCCCATACTGTGAAAGCCCTGGTCTCCCCAGGGATGTTGAAAGAAAAATAGCACTGGGCCCCTTTTTTAATGTAGGTGTGAAAAGTTTTGTCCTGCATCAATAGGGGATTACATCTCCATCTTGTGGAGGGGGCAGCCTGGCCCCGTGGGGAAAACAGAATCGATACCGGAGCATGATCAGAGATCACTATGCTGCCAATAGAGGTATCCATGATCCCTAGTGCTGCCACGTAATTGGCAAGCCAGAAATCAAGTCTGCTATGAGTATGGCATGCTGCCGAGTAAAAAGAGTAGTCATGTCCTTGTGGGTTATTTCTTCTCCATGGTTCACATAGACTCCATTCTACCATCAGATTAGTAAGGCTAGCTAGCACCTTAGGGTGGGTTTGCAGGTTGAGGAGGGATTTATCAAGAAAAATGTCTAGGATTAGGTTGGGATCTCTGCCTAGCAGTATAGGGACATCAGAGAGGCCACTAGTGAGATCAGAGAAGGCCTGACTGAGGTCTGGGTATACCTCTCCTCTGTCTGTATTATGTCCATACAGATTAGCCACTATCACCCTTCCTCCCAGATATGAGAGTCTAGTTGCTATCCACCACCCTTGGGAATCCATGCGTTTGTCCTCTATTACCCATGGTACAGATTTTCACAACAAAATGGCCACTCCCCTGGATTTAGTAGTGGTGCAGCTGGCAACCACTGTGCCTACCCAAAGCTTCTTAAGCCATTGTACCGTCTGGCTGGTGAGGTGCGTCTCCTGCAGAAGGGCTACATCAGTACCCATGGAGTTCAGGAACTGCAAAACTTTAGTTCATTTAGCTGGGTGGTAAAGTCCTTTAACATTTCAGGAGATGCACCTCCAACCATGACCTGGTGACAATGTAGCTGAAATTACCAAATATCTGATGACCTAGCTAGAGAAAAATGAAGGAGTACTCACCCCGATGTAGACAGAAAGGTGTACAGCAGTCTGCAAGGGAGGGAATCACCTGATTAAGGTCCGTGCATGTGGGTATCCACCTAGTATGCTAGTAGGTGTAGTGGAAGTGGGGGTAGAAGACAAGGAATAGCAGTCTGTTATCTCACCTAGTGCAAGCCTGTTTAGGTAAGGAAAAAAGAGAACAAAAAAATAACTTGTATATGATATTATAAGCAAGTAACAGTAGAGCAAGAAACCAACAATATAACTAATGCTCTAACTATAAACACAATGAACAAGTTAAAGTTGATGATGCTGAGGTGTATGTGTGAGAAGAGACATCAAAAAAATAGAGACGGTCTATGCCACACTGCTTCAAGCACCAAATTTTCAAGGGGAGAGATCACACCAAGCATGGGTGATCTGTCCCAACCTGGCCTCGTGAATCCATATAAGAATGGGATCTGGAGGGTCCAAGGAGGCCTACTAACAACCTGTCAGCAGGGCAGACATAAGATACATTGCAACTGGAGAGAGGGATGAGGAGAGGGAGGGAGAGGTGGGATGAGGATGAGGAATGGGGGGAGTAGTTCCTGTGCATAGTTTCAAACCAGGAACATGAGTGATGGGGGAAGGGGGGAACCTCTCTCACAAGCATATACTGTGATTCAGTAGTTGACTGAGGTAGGCCAAAAAGGAAACCTTGGTATGAAAGGTATAAGAGGTAAAACAAGGGGGGTGTTGGATGTGGGACCGGTTTATCAGTCTCCTAACATGACCCCGGATTCCCCAACAGTTATTTGTGACCTGGACCATCAGTGGGAGTCTAAGTATGGGAAGGAATAGCTCAGGATGTATTTAGAAGGCTGGAAGGCAAAACTTAGGGGAGAAACCCCACAAAAAGGAGGGATGGGGAGGCACCAATGGAGGAGGAACAGCAACTTCACTGGCCAGCCATCCCCTCAAGCTCTAGGGAGGAGCATGTCCAGGTCATCTATCAGACCAGCAGCTCCGCATATGCAAGAGGGGAGGAGGGATTGAACAGGAGGTGAAAAAGGATTGCAGTAGCAGTCTATCACAGAGTTCTGGTGTTCGTTAATTTAGCTTTCTTTCCCAGAAGAGGTAGCCTTCTTCACACATAACTTGTCCAGTCTGGCCGGTTTTGGAGGGGTCACCAATGCCTCCGCAAAGGATTTAAGTCCTGGTTTTAGTAGTCCCACCACCGCAGCTGCATCCTCATCATTTTCCTCCACAGTGGCGGCCCAATCTAACAAGACCATTGCATCCATAGATTCCTCAGCATCTTCGGTCAGGGGGGCTAGGACTGCAGTCACAGTGTTTTTCGCTCTGGGGAGTTTGGCAGGAGGAGAAGCTGCTATATTTTCTGAGGCCAATTGGTTATGGCTTCTAGACCATTGTCATTGCCGAGCTGGAGTTGAATAATTGGTCCGATCCAGTTGTTCATTTGCCTCAGAGCTGCCCCAGGTTCTCCCCTCTCAATTCAGGGTAGAAGCCTCACAGTGGTATTTACCATTCATGATAAGAGAAGATGGTGTAGGAAGGGGCAAGGGGGACTCTTTTGTAGCTGGACCAGTCTGCTCAGTATTGGTGTCCCCTTGGAAGCGTTTCCCACCTTTGTCAGTTCCCTTTGCTGTGTGCTCTCTTGGGGCCCAAAGGATCTGGGAGCTGTAGTCTGTGGTAACAGGCCTGGCCACTGGTTGAAAATCCATGCTTCGGCCTCCCTAGGTGATTCTACAAAGAAGGTTTTCCCATCTCTGGACAGGTACAGTGCAGTCAGTCTTTTAAACCGATATTGGAATGAATTGGCAGTTAGGAATTTCTTCAAAGGGCTGCATGCTTTCTGTTTCATTGCTACCTCTTGAGTGAAATCTCAATAAAACAAGATGGTGTTGTCTTCCAAATAATCTCTGTCAAATCCCTTGTAGCCCGAAGCAACTTTTCTTTAACTGTGTACCTTAGCAAGTAGGCAATAATTGTTCTAGGGCCATTAGCACCATCTGGTTTGCCATGCACACAGTGTGCTCTCTCCACCCCAACAGGCTCTTTCCATTGGTCCCCAAGTAGTTGTGGTAGCCATTCATTTAAAATCTTCTCCATGTTCGGACCCTCTGATCCTTCCGGGACCCCTAAAATTCTGATATTGTTCCTCCTACTCCTATTTTCTTGGTCCTCCACTCTATACCACAGCCTAGAAAGCTTTTCTTCATGGTCTCTAAGTCTTTGCAGTACTGTAATGTGTTATCTCTCTAATTCCTCTGTACGTTGTTCCAATACATTTTGTTGATCCTTGAGTCTACATACATCAGCCACATTCCTGGCTAAAGATGCCCCCATGGTGTTCACTCTAGTCAGGAGTGTCTCCAGCATCTTCATTATATTAGCTAGGGTGTCTCTCTGAGCTGGGCCTGTTCATAGGGCAGCTGTGTGGGCAGTGTAGAAGGCCCCACCATGTTGTCTCCCGAGGCATCCATCCCTTTTACCAGCATTGTAATACGAGGGGAAACAATATCAGAACAGCGGTCTGAAGGAAAGCTCCACTGTGTCCAGGGTTATCCGGCGATCGTGACCCACATTGATTAGTGTCAGGCGCTAGTATGCTGGTAATTGAACTCGGTACAAAACCTATACCCCTGTGCTCGGGCCTATACGGCCTATCTCCTCAGGTGGCTCCAAAATGCTCACAGCACGGTTAACAGTTACAGGACATGGCTTCCCTCATCAAGATTGTTCGGCTAGTAGTGACAGAGGTAGGGAGGGATCCTCCAGTTGCAGAGAGAGGATTTCAGTCCAGCATTCCAGCAGAGTGAGTAAGATTTATTGCCAGGCTGGGGCAGAATAACAGAACTACACTGCCATCTTCAGCTTGTCCAAGCCATGCCCCCAACTTATATGTCTCTTAATTTGTTGTATATCTCCCCTATTCCAGACTGACATACCCAATCCAAATAAACCTGATATACTCCCCACCAGGTCTGTTACCCTCAAATCCAACTTAGGGCATTTAGAGTAGAACATCCCTTGATGTGGAGCAGTTTCTTGCCCAGCTACAAGGTCTTGAGCTTGCAATTGATGTGTTGCAACAATATCTAAGAACATAGTAGCATAAAACCTAAACACATTTGTAATGGAACAATGACCATATTGGGCCATGTTCCAGTGCAATGTATTTAAAACAACAGGAACATGCATAAATTGGACATTATTAAGAAGTGTCCCAGGTATGGAAATTGCAGTCAGGCCACTAGGTTGACCTGGCTTCAAGAAAGGGCACTATAAAGGCTGTGGTGGAAAAGTGGTGGTCTCCGAATATATGAAAACAGTTGAGTTGTGCACAATAGTGGGATGAGATGTAGAAGGTGGGTATACATATAGAATAGTGCATGGGGAACAGTTGACAACAGGGCTATTCTTTCACCGAGTTGGCACTATGATGACGGATTTCCTCGAGAGCGCAGCTCGAGAGGTAATCCGTTGTCATATTGCCAACAATGTGAAAGATTAGCCCTGTTGTCAACTGTTCCCCGTGCACTTTTCTTTATAGTGTATGGTGGAATGTTGTTTTTTTGGGAAAAAGAAAATCACTACAGCATGTTTCTGCTTCAAAACATTTTTACTGGGTTACTAGAAGGAAAAAAGAACTTTATATTTTGAACGTTTTCACACTTGACATTTTAACTGTTTATTCACTGCCATCTAACCTTATTTTATAGATAAAATCGGCTAACAGTGGGTCTAACTCTGTAGTGGGAATATCATGTATTGCCCTGTGCTCGTCGTTGTCTCTCAGGAAACTATGTAATTGCCGCATGTCATTTCTCTTTTTTTTTTTGCCGTTTTTTTGTTTTCCTGATCGAGGATGAATCTATCCCGTTCCGATAGTGGCTTTGATAGTATTGCCGCCGACATTGCAGCTTTTGCTATGTGTCCTGTCTATGGAGTGAGCCCTAACTGTCAAATGCTGCTCAAGGACACAGTGTGTGACATGCGCAGTGCAGTAGAACAAAAAATTGTTCTGCTGCACTGCGAACGTCACTAGTGTAGGAGAACAACATTTTGACAGCGATGGATTTCAGTGGAGAACGACGTTCCACCATACACTATAATTAATTTTGTGGAACCAAATGCAATTCAAGAAGTTGCATTATGATTTCAGAACTCCAAGTTCCTTGATCTGGTTGTTGTACACTATGTTCTTTATTAAAATTATGGTCGAGGTCAGCAGGTCCTTTTCAGGATAGGCTAGAATAGGAACTTTATTTATATAGCGCTCCTCCCCAGAGGCTAGGAGCACTTGACAATAATAACAACATATATATATATATATTTAAAATTAGCATATGAAGCAGAGACCAAAATTTCTACAATTCGCCTATCCCACATGGTACCTTGAAGTTGATAAATCATGTGGAACTCATCTGTGCCTGGAAAAGTGAATATTTGCATCCAAGCTGTCAGCAGCCATTTGCCTTTTGGCTAGTTGAAGTATTCTGCATTGTCCTGAAAAGACAAAGAAGAAACATGTGAAGGTACCCCCCCCAGCTCAATAAATCACTTACGGGGGCATGGTTTAGCCACCGAGAAAATGGCAGCCTAATCCGAGAGCTCTCTCCTTACCGAAGCCCATCCGCACTTAAATGCCGTGATCCTGTGGAGTTTTTACCTCCCTTCTACAACTTTATGCACAGGTGATATTGCACTTGCTGGACGGCACATTTTTTAAGCGGATTTCATGTAATTTGTGTTGTTTTATAGTGCTGGGTCTTATCGCACTACTAGCCTAGGTAGGCCATGCAGGCCCCACATTTTACAGCGGTCTCGGTTACCACTACTCTCACTGCCCATCCTATACCAGGTGAGTGAAGGGACTGAGAATACAGCCTTGACTAGTTACCTGTGCAATGAACCCCTTGATGGCCACCACTCTGGTGCCTACAATCAATCTGAGCACAGACCAGCCTGCAGCCATAGGGGAATCCTTACAGCATATTACTAAGTTATTAGAGGTTCTACACTCGAGAGTTGATGACATCAGTCTCTCCCTGTCGAGCACTGTCATGGAGGTCAGACAACTCCAGTATAGGATGAACGTTGTCGAGCAGAGGACAGAAACCTGTACAGAAACCTGTGACTCTCAGCAAGCACAAGTCTGGCAGCATTTACAGCAACATGAGGAGCACCTTGAAGCCCTGTGGTGCAGAGCAGAAGACCACGAAAATAGAAGTCGCTGCAACAATTTGTGGGTTATCGGGTTGCCAGAGGGAGTGGAGGGGCAGTCGATGGAGAAATTCCTCAATGATAATCTCCCCCACTTTCTGGGTGAATGTTGGTGGGGACCAATTGAAGTTGAAAGGGCTCACAGGGTTTCTACTTGCCCCAACAGACAGACCGATGCTTGCAGACCAGTGGTGGCTTATCTACTTCTCTATTCAACTAAAGAGAGGATCCTTCGAGCTGCAAGGGACATAGGGGAGCTTAAATGGCAGGGTGCCCAAATATCTATCCATCGGGACTTTGCCCAGGAGACCACAGCAAAAAGAAGAGCTTTTGGTCCCATTAAACACTTCTTATACCAACATGACTTTAGATTTCAGTAACAAAATCTTATCAGGCTCTTCGTCTCCAAAGAAGGGCACAAAATCACTGTAGATCACCCTGTTGAGCTCTAACACTGGCTTGCAAGATACTGGCCAGGCCTCCAATTTCCAACTAGAAATCCCAGGAGGCTATTGGAATCTCTCCAGGCAGAACCTCACAGCAGGAACCTTTCTTCCACCACTAGATCACCAAGGGGCCCCATAACAGCCGGACCAGTCATCTGCCAATCTATTCCCCCATTGACTAATGGCTCCCTGCCAGCACAAACTACTGCTGTGTCCGAGTCATCCCAGCATAACCAGCCCTCTTTGCCTCAGCACTCTGATAATTCTTTCTCCAAGGTTTGACAGTGACCCAGGAGCAGACGTCAGCATTCACCTAGTAAATATTTCACAGCACCAGCTGCAAAAATTTATAGAGAAGACTTTTCCTCTGTGCTGGATCCCTTGGACTCTGAATTACCTGACTCTCAGGAGATGGACATGTTGCAACCAGCCGATTGCTGATTTCCCAGATGCTTCATTGGTTGAAGCAGTGGTGACTGTCTCTCTTATCAAATCTGAACTGATCACTTATGTAGCAGCCATTGCCGGAGCACCTGTGGATTCTGGAGGTACCCCTTGGGGCTGCCCCGAGCTGGTCGAAGGCCAAACCACATGAACTTTTCCCTGTTTCCTTTGTCTTTCATAGTTTTCATTACTGCCATAATAGATGAAGGGGAGCCATGTTGACTACACTCCCCCCCACCGTAGCTCAACTTTTATGGAGCCAGCCCTTTGGGATCTTGGACTTCCCCCTCCTTATTGCCTCTTAGCCCGATTGATGGATCAGGGTACTCGATCTCCAGAGCCTCATCCAGGCTATATCTGTCAGAGGTCTTCTTTCTTGCATGATAGGGCCTGCTGCCCTAAAAACGTTGGGATCTTAACCAGCTAGTGGATAAGCCCAATCTCTCCTCCCCCCACTGTACACTCCCCCCACCTACCCATTCCCCCCTTTTTTCATTTCTTCCCTTCCCCTTTCTTTTTCCCTTACCTTTCCTCCCTTCTCTCCACCTTCCTCTCCCCTCCTCTCCCCCTTCCCCCCATCCCCACTTCGTGGGGTCGGGTTGTTCGACCCCGGATGACCTTCTGGTTTAGGATAACTCTACCTGGTTGGTCACCCACATAATACACTGGTACTGAGAACTGGAGATAACATAGCTGTAGGGTAGCTCTCTACCCTCATTTGCCTTGACCTCCTTCCTTATAGCGGTTTGTAGCACTGTTGTGTCATTTTTTTTTATTCAATTTATTTTATTGACACCATAAGAACGTATGAGATATACCACACTGTGCAAGTTAACACTTAAAAGTTACATAAGCCATTAACATGTAAACATATTTACCTACCAGTGTCATTAGGATAAACAGTGCTGACATAACATATAACAATGTGATTGACATAACCTTGCCTCATACCCCCACCCATCCCCTAGACAGCATCTACACATTACTTAGGATACCATGAATAATCTCAGTGGAAAGAGAGACATGGATCAAGAAATACGTCTAACAGGGGGATGTTTCCTATGACTAAGTAGACTTAGCTTGCCAAGTAGCCAAGATAGCATCCAATGGACCCCATTCGGAGTCATAGGATTGGGTTCTGTTACTCATCTTGGCTATATGGAATTCCAGCTGTAAAGCAAGGATAATCTCTCTGTACCATTCTAGGACTGGTGGAGTAATAGTGTCCTTCCAGTGCCTCAAAATAACGGCTTTTGCTGTGGCCGATATGATGGCCATGTACAATTTATTTTGCTTGGTCATGCCAGTATGGAAGCTATTCAACAGGCAAATTTCTGGTGTGAAAAAAACCCTCTAGGCCTGTAATCCGTGATAATGAGGCACTAATTTCCTTCCAGAAGGATTGGATCTTGACACATTCCCATAGTACATGGAACAAATCTCCTTCCTTGGTTCCGCATTTGGTGCAAATGGGTGAAGGTAACTTACCCATTCTGTACAGTTTAGTAGGGGTGTAGTACAGATTGTGCATAATGTTGAATTGTTGGAGTTTGTATCTGTCTTGTCTGCTACTTTTATGACTATTTGCCCATATCTGTTCCCATGTTCCTTTGTCTTCTACCATCCCTAATCTTTTCCTCCAGTAGTAGCTGATACCAGAGGGGAGGTCTCCATCTATTCTTTTCAGTAGATTATAGAGCCTAGAAATAGAGTGAGACTGATCTGTCATGTTAAGTAAAGTAGACAACTCAGTCCTGTTTTCTACCCATGTTTTTATTTTGTGTAAGTGGGCCTTTATTGAGTCACAAATTTGTCGAAACTTAAAATTATGTCCTTTTAGTTCTGGAAATTCGGTACAGGCATGCTCGTACGTTATTAGCTTCCCATGGGGGGCCAAGTCCCCCAGCTGTAATCCCTCAATTGGTCCCCAGAATTTGGAGGTGATCGGAACCCGCTGTATTAAAAAGTGGATATTGTGTGTCAAAGCTTGTTCTGGTGAGATCTGCCAGTTTACTCTAAGGAATTTCTGGACCTGCTGCAGAGCCTTTAGCGACCATCCAATTGGTGTATTTTTAAGTGGTTTAGGGAGGAGTTTAATATTAGTGTAGGCAATCGTATTTAGAGACAATGAGTAATTGGAAACTAGATCACTTTCAATCAGAAGCCAAGAAGGCACATAGGTGTTTGAGACCAATGACGTGTTAAAGTTATTCCAATGCACTACTTTACTGATATGTGAGGCCATGTAGTATTTAAAAAAGGAAGGAAGCGCAAGGCCTCCTGACTTTTTAAACCTGTGAGCTTTGGGTACGATCTCCTGACCACATTCCCTTTCCATAAAAATGCATTAAGTATTTTTTGCAAGTTCTCAAACCAGACTTTAGGTAGGTAACATCCCAACATATTTAAAGGGTAGAAAATCCTAGGTAGTATATTCATTTTAACAGTTTCTATTCTGGCCCATAGTGACAGGGGCATTGGGCTCCATCTAACCAAATCCTGTTTGATAGTATTGATGAGGTTGTGGAGGTTCTCCCTAATCATTGAACTTATCTCCTTAGTGATTCTGACTCTGAGATAAGTCAGAGTTTTTGATTCCCAGGTTAATCCGTTCTCCCTTGCTATATTAGGATAACAACTATTATTCAATGGAAAAAGTTTTGTCTTGGAGACATTGATTTTGTAATTGGAGACTCTAGAGAATTTTGAGATTTCATGTAATATTACCGGTATGCCATTTTCTGGATCTTCTAGATGCATAAGCAAGTCATCTGCATAAGCAGAAATTAGGTATCGCCTGCTGCTCACATTAATTCCCTTAATCTCTTGCGATGCCATTAACCTACGAATCAGGGGTTCAAGGTATAAGTTGAACAAGAAGCGGGGATAATGGACATCCTGCCTTGTGCCACACGCTAATGGGAAGGGGCCGACAGTATACCATTGCACCATATCAGCTGTGGGCGTACTGTATAAGACCCGGATCCAGTTTAGGAATTCTTTAGGTAGCCCAAAGTTGGCAAGTACTGCAAATAGAAAGTCCAATGAGACTCGGTCGAATGCCTTTTCGGCGTCTAATGCAAGTAATGCCGTGGGGATCTGCAA
Source organism: Neoceratodus forsteri (assembly GCA_016271365.2). NCBI lineage: Eukaryota > Metazoa > Chordata > Ceratodontiformes > Ceratodontidae > Neoceratodus > Neoceratodus forsteri. The sequence goes on along the minus strand of CM028130.1, from coordinate 805,293,378 downwards.
GCTCTGAGTATGTGCTCTTAAGTGGTGGAGCTTACGTAGGTGGTCACTAGACATCCTACTGCACATGAATCCCACTTGCTCCTTGCTAATCAAGTTATCCATTAACGGACCGAGTTGGTTAGCCAAAATTTTGGTCAATATTTTAGTATCGACATTCAGCAGTGATATTGGATGATAACTGCCGGGAAGGACAGGATCTCATCCTGTCTTAGGGATAAGAGTTATGAGAGCCTCTAAGAACGATGTTTCTGAAAGTCCCTCTTTAAACCAAAAATTATATACTTTGGTTATGATGGGACAAATTATGTCCACTTAAACTTTGTGAAAATTAGTAGTTAGACCATCCGGTCCAGGAGATTTATCCCCAGCAAGTTGGGAGATCACTTGTTTCACCTCCTTGTCTTGTATTGGAGAACCTAACTGTTTTGCCTCAGAACTTGCAATCCTGGTCAGGGTAACCGAATTTAAAAATTCTTGAATTTCCACAGGGTTGCTCTATGCTTAGGCATGGTAGAGTAAACCCGCTGAAAGTATTCCCTGAAAATGGCAGCAACTTCCCTAGGATCACTAACTGGAGCGTCTTCCCAGTCCCTTTGTATTGCAGCTATGAAACGGCTGGAATCTAGCTGCTTCAATCTGAGAGCTAATAATTTGCCTGCCCTTTCCCCAGACTCCAGATACCTAATTTTAGTTCTTCGGAGGGCTAGTTCTGCTCTCTGCATCATAATTGCAGAATATTGAGTTTGAAGTTGGTGTAATTTAACCCAGTCTGCCTCAGTTGAATGTCGTGTGATGTTATTTTCCAAGACCCTAATATTATTTATGATTTCATTTAACTGCATTTTAGCCTTCTTGGCCCTGGTGGAAGATATTCTAATGCACTCACCTCTAAGTGCACATTTCAGAGCTGCCCAGACAATATCTATATTAGGAACTGAGTTAAAATTACTCGTGAGAAAATGAGATATAAAATTCCTCAGGTGTCCCTGGGTAAAGGGCCCCTGTAATAACTGATTATTAATTCTCCACATAAAATCCCTCTTTATGCTGCAACTTGGTTCAAACTGAATGGAGACCGGGGAATGATCTGATATGACCCTGGCGTGGATTCTGGCATCTGAGATCGAGGGAAGTGCACTAATGCTGACTAAAAAATAATCGATTCTGGAACACGATTTGTGCGGGATAGAGAAAAAGGTATATTGCCTCGCTTTCCCATTGATCAGTCTCCAGACATCTATGAGGCCTAAACTCTCCATCACCTCTTTTAAAGCTCTCTGGGCAGGGGAAAGTCCTACTCGCTTTTTGTCAGTTCTATCAAGGTACGAGTGTGGTGTTATATTCCAATCCCCACCTAACAATATTGTCATTGACACGTAAGTATTTAAGACATTTAATAATTGTATAAAAAACTGTGGGGAGTCCATATTGGGGCCATAAATGGACCCAATAATCACTCGCTCCGAGATTAAGGTCCCAACTAGAAAAATATATCGGCCCTGTACGTCCCAGATCTCCTTCTCTAGCTGGAAGGGGGTCCTTTTGTGAAATAAGATGGCTACTCCACCTCTATTTGATGACGTGCCTGCGCCAAATGCTTGGCCCACCCAATATTTAGTAAATAACCTGACATCTTCTCTGAGAAGATGTGTTTCTTGTAAACAGGCTACATCGCAATTAAGGTTCGATAGATGCTTTAGCACAATTTGCCTTTTGCATCTGTCCTGAGCACCCTTAATATTCCAGCTCACAAAGTTAACACCCCCTTCATCATCCTCTGAGTTTTGATGATAACCTCCCATTATGTATTATCTACGATTATGTACTCGCCTGTTAATATGGGCATCCATGCCTTCTCAAAATTTAGTGTGTAGATGCTGTGTCCCTCAAACCCCCCTGTCCCCATATAGTCCCCTCCCCTTTATTTTCCACTAACACCCCCAGTTCTGACAACTGTACTATCATATCAAACCGCCGTGTGATGAGATAACCAGCCCAGATGAAGGATAGCCCATCCTCCAGTCCAACTCCCGATCTGATTAACAATAGCTGTCTTATTAATCTGATCCCTCACTAAATTAACCAAAAAATATCTGATCCAACTCTTCTGCAGTCCTTCCCCACTAAACTATGCCAAAAAAAAAGAAAAAACCTTTACAGAGTGCATAGGAGTAATTGTAATATCATTATCATCCTAAGCATGCTAGTCAAGCTCTATTGAGTAATAAGGTAAAGCAGTTCTCTAGTCTATATCCCCTCTAGTGGGGGACTAGGCAAGCTGTATATAGTAATTAACTACAGAAAGAGGTCTTTGACCAAGCAGGTAAGTTAAGCAGTAAATGAATAATCAAGCCAAACATTTGCACTCGCGTTATACATCATCCCACTCAGCGGGACAAGAACATTCCCTCCAGTCATTGATGTCCTGGGAGCCAGGAATATACATAAAGTATTCTTTTGTTACCACAATTTTCTCACTTTCCCTTGGCGCGCACCTGTACATCCGCTATTAGAACTACAGAGGCTATCTGGAGTTATACACAGTCATGGCATACCCTACTTGTGACAAATGATCCTGAAGATGTGGTCTCTCTGGATAGCGAGGCTTATCCGTGTCCACTCAGATTCCTGGCACTAGCAATAAGCACCGCTGCCTCATGATCTCCGGTGAGTTAATAGTCAAATCTAGATAGCGGCATTAATCTTCAGGAGCCTGGGAATGATGGCAATGTGGTCACGCCGGTGCGGCATCCATCGGTTGTGTTTCCTGCTCGCTTAACACCATGAGTTATACTCTTCAGGTAGCAATTGTGGAATTACTAAGGTTCCCTGGCAAGAGAGTAATCTGTGTCCTCACGACTTCCAAAATACAGATCAGTCTGTTTCAGTGGGAAGGAGGATCAGTCAACTGAAGGTATATGTTACTAAAGATACACTAATTAACATACCTCTAGGCAAAAACAAATTAGGGATCTGCTCAGGTTAACGAGTCATTGTTTCAACAGGCTTCTCAGACCTTTGCATCGCCCTCTTCGGTTAGACTGTATAGAACTTAACTACACTGGTAGCTCAATTGATCCCTTACTTGAACAACTCTGGCAGAGCCCTTTTAAGTTCTATTTGTGCAGTCTCCACTGACTCATAAGAGTACCATTGCTCTTTTATCTTGACTTGGAGTAATGATGGGTATTTGACCCTAAATTGAAGTCCCACGGCTATCAGCTTGGAGACCACAGGGTGCAAAGCCTGACATTTGAGCTGCACAGAATGGGGTAGATCGTGAGTGATTCTAATCTTTTTACCCTCCCAAGAAATTTCTTGCAACGCTTTAACTTTACTCAATATGTGCTGCTTATCCAAGTAGTTTAGAAGCTTACAAATGATCGGCCTTGGTAAAGCACCGGGGAGGGGAGGGGGGCGAAGTGATCTGTGTGCACATTCCACCGTGTAGCTTCCATTTGGGGGTGGATCCTCGATCTTCTCAAAGAGCTTCTGAATGAACTGTATGGGCATTGCACCTTCCTCCCTTTCCGAATTCCAATTATGAGCAAGTTATTTCTTCTGCTCGACCCTCCAAATCTTGAGCTTGTCTTGATCTTTTATCGCTTATTGAGGAGGCCCATTCAAGATCGTGTTTATCAACTCTTGCTTCCACAGATTTCATTTTGGTTTCGTTGTCCCCTACTCTTGTGCCAAAGGAATCCAATGCCGATCGGAAACAATGAATTTCTGATGAGCTCTCCTCCACCGAGGATTGTAGGGGGCTAATTATCTCCAGAAACCTTTCCTCCATTAAAACTGAAGGCCCCGAGGTTGATTTGCTGGATCCCTGGTGAGGGCGCTTTGCGGCCTGCTCTTTCTCCGGGAAGGGGGGTGGCGTATGTTTAGCTGGCTGCTTTTTGACAAAGGCTTCCATTTCAGTCATTTTTAACGTACTAGATAGTGACTCTGGCACTTCACATGTAGTTATCAGCCAAAAAAGCACAGTTTTTGTTTTTGTGAGGGCTGTTAGACCGGGCTGAAAACGGAGCTGATCCGACGAGCTGTTTCTCCTAGGCTGCCATCACGTGACCTCGTTGTGTCATTTTCTGACATTTATATGTTAAATTGTTGGGCTATTTGACCTGTAATAGTGGTGTTTAGTGTCTGCTTGTTAATTTGTTTTTGTGTTTCCTCCTCTCGCAGCCTTCTCTCATACAAAGGACAAGCTCTTTGACTCCTCTGGCAGTGCTTACACCCCCTCTAGTTCTAAGGTTTGGATTTGCAGTACTGGTCTGTCTCAGATACTTCATCTCTCCAGGTATAGCTGTTCCCTTGCCCCCTCCTTCCTCAGGAACCACAGTAAGTACCTCTTTTTTTGGTGGGTGGGAGTATGGCTTCAGACACCCCCACACCAAGGGGTTATTGCTGGATTTCTTTGAATGTCAAAGGGCTTAATCACACAAACAAATGTACAAAAGTATTACAACATCTAAGGTCTTTAAGGGCTGATGTTGCACTTCTTCAAGAAACACATCTCTTGTCTAAATCAACCAACTGGTTGAAGAAATCCTGGGTGGGGGAGGTTCTAGCTAGCCTGTCCACCACCAAATCTAATACTTCTTTGACGCACCTCCCCTTGGAAAGTGGAGGGTGTCAGCAAGGATACCCATGGAAGATGGCTGATGGTCAGACTATCCTTACTGGAGGATTCTATACTGCTGGGCAATATACTGTAGAATTGATTTATTTCACTGTAAAAAAGGTCTCGCTAAGTTCTCTGTAGAAAGAGACCCACTAAATTAATTGAACAGCCAAGTTAGTCATCAATATCCAACTCATTATGTGGAAGTACAGAACAGTGAACTTTAACTACAGCTAACAAGCTGCATAGCCTCAGACCACTAAATTAAACAAACTCATTACTTTTCAATTCTACAGTATATGCCCCCAACATTGAGCATACGGATTTTTTCCCTGCGATTAGCCAAGCTCTGTCCGTGTTACAGCCTGATGGCCCAACACTCCCTATTATTCTGGGCTGGGATTTCAACATGGTAGGTGACATTTTCCTGGATAAATCCTACCCCACCCCCACATTTTACTCCTAAAGCTAGGCAGTCCCTCCAGGACTTAATGGATGAATGGGCCCTCACGGATGCTTGGCGTACAGACCACCCTACTGGCAGGGATTACACTTTCTACTCTATACTCCACCAGACACAAAGTCATATAGATTACTGGATGGCCAATGAATTGGCAGCCAGGGGTCTTTCTGACTCCTGTAATAGCTCAATCCTGATTTCTGATCATTCCCCTATATCCCTCATATATAGCCCCACGGCCACCACCCCCCAGGAGTCTGTTGGTGTTGCAACCCTCTCCTTTTCAATGATCCCGACTTCCACCTCATGCTAACACAGGCCACCAGAGACTACTTAATGCTTAACTCTGAGTGTGGAGTATCCCCGGCATGGTCTGGGAGGCCATCAAAGCAGTTCTATGTGGCTGCATCATTGCCTTCTCAGCAGCTTGGGACAATGCCCGCAAGGCAAGTTTGTGCAAATTGCAGGCCTACCTAGCCACTCTGGAATGACGCTTTAAGATCACTCACCAGACCAGGCCCGATAGTACCTGCATCGACAGATTGTGGACCTCAAGTACCAGATCAATGCTATACTGCATCAGAAAGCCAGATGGCTACTTTTTAGATCAAAACAGACCTTCTGGGCTGGTGGAGAAAGATTGGGCAAGCTCTTTGCTTTCCTTCTCCACAAACAACAAGTGGCTATGTGGATCCATGCCCTCTGTACCCCAATGGACTACATAGCCTCCAATCCCAAAGCTATCAATACTACTATCAGCCAGTTTTAGGAATCTCTTTATCAATCCCACTCTACCAATACTTACCTTGAGTTACAACAAGGGATTTCAAGTCTCTGTCAACACGCCTCACTCCCGGCCCTCAATCCCAAGCAGGTAGCTCAGTTAGATGCCCCCATCTCATGTGAGGAACTCCAGATAGCACTCTCAAAAATGGCTCGAGGGAGAGCCCCAGGCCCAGATGACATGTCCGTGGAATTGTATCAGCCCTCAGCCCTGACATTTTCTGCCCTCTTCAACTTGTCCTGCAGGCCTCCTATGAAGTTGGCTCTCTTCCCTCCCACTATAAGGGATGCACTCATCACCCTCCTTCCCAAAAAATCCACAGACCCCTTAGATTGTGCCAATTTCAGGCAAATTTCTCTACTATCTCTTGACACAAGGATTCTAGCCAAGGCCCTGGCTACCAGAATGATAGCTGTTCTCCCGTTGATTGTCCACCCGACTCAGGTGGGTTTTATGCAGGGGAAGGCCAGGGTTGACAACAGCAGACTCTTGCTCAACCTTAAATTGTTTGCCTCTAAAGCCTCCCACCCCTTGGACACCTTGGTGATTGATTTCCCCAAGACATTTGATTCTATAGAGTGGGACTATCTACATGAAGTCCTCCACCTTTATGGATTTGGAGTACATTTCAGACAATAGGTACACACACTTTATTGCTCCCCTATGGCCCGCATCAGATCCATGACAAGAGTCCAACAGAATTTCTGTTGAACGCCCCATCAATGACACTGGCAGGTCGACCGCATTCTGCAGTCAACTGCTGGCTCACTATTGCTGTCTTTGTTTTCTTTGGGGGGCTTTGCCCCCAAACCCCCCATGCGGGGGTCTGTCTTCCCCACACCCCCCATTAGGATTCTCAATTCCAGTCAGAGCTGATTGGGGGTGCAGGACCCCCGACAGACAGTGCCGGGGTTCCAGCGGGTCTCCCACTGTGGCTAGGCACTGTAGTCATTGTGGGGGACCTTGTTGGTGAAATGTCACTGCGAGTGGGGGAAATGTCCTGCATCCTCACTAACAGTCATATTTCCCATCCTTTCCCTCTACATAGGAGCACCAGGCAAGGCTGCCCCCTTTCCCCTCTTCTATTTTTAGTTGCATTAGACCCCCTTATCCAGCCTTTATTGCCTCATCACTGATCCAGAGCATTGTAGTAGCTGACCACTCTTACTTGGTGGTGGCATATCTGGATGATCTCATTTTAACCCTGTCTAACCCTCAGCAGTCCATACCAGAAGTGCCCCGATCCTGGACAGTTTTGCAGACCTATCCAGTTTGTGAATTAATCAGGAAAAAAAACACTCTGGCCCCCTTAAATGCTCACTGTACCAAAGCCTGTATCCAGAGCACCAGCCTCTCTTGGGCAAAACAAGGTTTTGTCTGTCTTGGGGTCCAATTACCAACTAAGTGGTCTGCCGTTGAAACTGCAAATTTCTCCCCCTTATTGGCACAATTTTCCATGGAAGTGGAGAGGTGGTTTAAGTTATAACTGTCATTACCTGGCAGAGTGGCAGCAGTTTGCATGCGTCTCCTTTCTTGTGTCCTATACCTTTTTAATAAGTTACCCATCTCTCTCTCAACTAAACTATTTGCTACCCTGGAACAGCTAACACCTCACTTCTTCTGGGATTACAAATCTTCTTGATGGAGTAAGCAAAAATTGAGAGCACATTGGTCACATGGGAGCCTTAATGTACCCTGGTTTTTTGGCTATCATCTGGCCTGTATGGTAGCCCATGCAACCAGATGGTTTGTGCCCCACCCCATGGGCACCCCTCTTTGGGTTCAGCTGGAATCAGATCTAGTAAGCACCACAGCCCTTTATGTCCTTCTTACACCTCATGCATGTTTACCTCAAAACCTCCCACCCACAGTCATAAGTACATCTCATGCCTGGAAACGTCTCATGTCCAAATCCCTTGTATCTAAACAAGCCTGGTACCCTCCAATACAGTGTGCTCCACTCTGGCACAATGATCTTATTCAATTTGATGAAGCCCTGGTTCAGTGGCCTTCCTGGCAAAATAGTGGTATCCAGATGATACAGGATCTCTCCCCTTCAGGCACTACTCCGCTGTTACCCTTCACCCAGTTGCAAGCTAAATTTTCCCTGCCACATAAAGATCTTTGATGATTTCTGCAGATCTGCAGTGCCCTACAACCCTCCTTACTAGCTGTGTCAATGCTACATCATGGTAATGGCTAACTTGTCTGCATACCCTTCCCACATCCAAAGGCCTCATGGGCCATTTCTACAACACATGGAGGGACTCACAACCGAATGCCACTTTGTCCTGTAAGTTGAAATGGGTCAAGCATCTGGGTTCCCCCATCTCTAAAGGTCAGTGGAACTCCTATTTTAAAGGTACCTACCAGACTCACAGTGACACTAATAGTCATTTTCTACAGCTAAAAATTCTGTTGTTTTGGTACTGCATCCCTGCAACTCTTTACACATGAGGATTGCTCAGCCACAGCCAGTGCTGGAGATGTTTCCCAACCTGATGCACACCTCAAGCATGTACTTTGGTTATGTCCCCGCCTTGCCACATTTTGGAAAATGGTATCCTCTGACCTTTCTAAAGTACTGAACTCCCAAATTGCCCTCACTGACCCGAAACTGCTCCTTGGTGACACAACATCATTGGTCAGCCTACCTAGACCTCTTCAAGACTGGTCTTTGTCAGCCCTACTAGAAGCCAAATGCCTCCTTCTCAGGTTCTGGTGCCAACCTTCCTTGCCCACTCAGAAATCGTGGCATGCAGCCTTAACCCACCTCTCCCTTTTTGAAGGACTATCCCACCTTCAAAGGAATAACATGTGGCTCTACCATGCCAAATGGGGTCCATACCTACAGTCTGACTTTTGTAAACTCCCAGCACTGCCTGCAGATCCCCCTTCATGATGGTTATGCCATCTTATGTCTAGCTTAGTATTTTTCTCTGTAATTGTACTACTGCAAAGGGTGTAAGCACTCGCCGTTTCCATTACCTTTACCTCTATCTCGAATATGTTCATCAGACAAATGTTCATGTCTCCACTTTGTTTCTAGTGGTACTCAAGAGTTCATGATTGTTATTGTCAGATATAGTACTATGCTTATCTTTGATGGTGTTTGATTCTACATGTGTATATGGCTGCATTACTTGCTGTGCAATGTCTAAAAGAAAATTCAATAAAAAACTTTCTACGATAAAAAGAAAAGTAAATCACTTACTCAGGACCATCAGAGCCCTTATACAGTTTGAGCTGATTGTCATGGAACCACTTGTCAATAGCTTTCCTGTAGTTTGGCAACTGCACCTGATAGACAAAAGTGCTAAGTTTGTTCATAATGTCAAAGAGACCAGCCTATTTCCTGGATAAGGAGTGGGTGGGTGTTGAATACTGCATCACCATGACTCTGTCACCCACTTGCCACTTGAAGTATATTTTGGACTTTTCTTGGGCATTGCCCAAGGTTTGAGCAGCAAATTTGGAAATTTCAACCACATTTTCCTGTAACTGTTTTACATATGTGTTCTGGTAATTTCATTTGCCAACCAGTCATCACCTCAAAGGGTGTATGCTGAATAGATGCTGATGGGGTAACCCTAATTGCCATTAGGAGTAAGGGCAACAAAGTCTCCCAATACTTACATTATCATTAACAAACTGTAGCAACATTGCCTTAATCTGCCTGTTGTTTTTTTCTACAGCACCAGAAGATTGAGGATGGTAAGTAAGCCATCCATGGATATCTACCCCAGAAGAGCAAATCTCATAACTTCCAGCAAGACATCCTCTGTGGACAGAGACCATTTCATCACCGATAGGTACCTTCTATTTCTGAAAGACAAAAGAAAAACAAAGAGGAGGGTCTCAGGCCCTTCCCTCTTTAGTATGTTAGTGCTGATCTTTTAAAATACTGATGCATTATTTTTATACAGATGTGTGCTTTTGGGAGTATTGTCCAATATCTGCTGCTACTGCTGCCAAGCGTGCCACGGTCAGGGTAGGAATGTAAATAGCTCTGTGTCTGCAAGCCACACATTACTTCATTTCTGAAAGAATTAAACAGAGAGAAAGGGTGTCCCCTTCCTCACTGGTAGGTTAGAAAACAGTTTCAACTGATTTACATGAAATCCTGATCAATGCCATGTCTCCTACTTCTAGTTATATTTCATGGCATTGTTTTTTCTATGAACATGTTATTTCTATGTTGAGTCACACCAATGTTGCTAGCAGCAAAATGGGTTAACATTAACACTCACACCCACACTCTCTCTTGTGAACCACAAAATAGCCTTCTACCAGAGTGAGTTTGTTTTTGTGGTAGCAGTATGCATCTGTCACCATTTCCAGGGTGTTACTCTTAATTAGAACAGATTGGCATGAAATCATTTATTAGTGGCTGCTTAGAGCACAAACAATGTAACTGACATTCACAAATGGTTGTCTGCCTCCCATGGACAAGTCAGTATTTTCTTTTTTTTTAAACAGTTGTGAATCAGAGGCTGCTGGAAAGCAGTTAGTTATGGGAGTAGGGAAGTGCAGAAGATCTATGTCTCCCCCCTTGAGCTCCTTGTTAGTCAAGGAGATTGACTTAGGCATGGAAGTGGATCAAGGAAACTGTTTTAAAATGGGTTTTTACTTTTCTTTTTAAGACCGTTAAACTGCTCAGTAAATAGGCTCGATTTTTTTTTGGAGGGGGGAAGCTTGTTACATGTTGCGGAGGTACATGGAAGGTCCATATTCCTCCCCTCACTCTCCATGCCATTGCAAAAGGGAATGTTTTGGAATGGGCTTTTAACCATATAATCCCATTTACATAAAATCAACTGACCACAAAATAGCCAGAAAACAACATTTTACACACTATGGATGCACAAACAGATATGCACATAACACAGGGGAATCTCATGCATGATAACATTTTAAAAACCTTAAAATTAAAGTTAATTTCCCTGTTGAGTTTAAGACTCTAGTTCCTGAAAGGAAAGGGGGTTTGATTACAGTGTATGTCATCCCAGCCAGTCACGCCCTCCTCAGTGAAGGCTGACATGCCGTAAGACTGAGAAGGCAAATTAACCCTGTCTCAGTCATGTCTTTTTCCAATTTGAGACATCCCTTTTCAGAAAGTTGCCCACCCCCTCCCATTCTTAGAGAAGGTGGATTAAAGAAAATGCAAAATTTTAAACCTCAGATGCTTAACTTGCAGTATAGCATCAGGAAACCTGGTGCTTTACACAACAGGGGCATTCCAAGTTGGGACTCCCTTGTAATTGAGATGGCACAAACTGTGCCATTGAAACAAACAACAAGTAACTTCAAATAAGCAAACATTAATAGCCTAAGGAAAACCTTATTATTTCTGTGTCCCCCTCTCTTTACCAGATTCAAACCAGTAAAGGCATGTTGATAGCTGCCTGAACTGCATACACATTTATAAACTGTGCAGTCTCATTCCACATTACTTCATTCTGCACTGGAAACTTTTCTTAATTCCATTGCTCTAAGATCTCCATCTTTTAAACTTAGACTCCGACACACAGTCTCAGGTATACAATCTCTTAATCTCACATATAAATTCAATCTTGCCATTAATTCTTCTAGACTAACATAATTATTTTGAAGACATCTTTTGTATATGGGGACTCCTCCCCCATATATTTTTCAGAAACATTTGTGAAAGGGATTAAACCACATTAAAAAATATGTAAAGTAACCTTTCTTTTTTCCTTGTAAAAGCCAGTCTTAAAAGTAGATTTCAGCCTGCCCTCCAAAGGGCTAGAAAGAACATTCTCTCTCTGTGCTGCTTAATCTCAGTAGCCCAAATAAGACTTTTAACATGCTGCTTTTCTGAGATCCTGGATCACTATAGAGCCTCACTGATATGTTCAAAGAAAAAAAAAAAAAAACTATTAACAGTTTAAATTCACATAGCACACTGTTGGACAGCAGATTCACACAACATATAATTCAGTTCATAGCATTTACTCTCTCCACTGTTGGAAAGAGGCACTGCTTCACACTGATCCAAAGCTGCTGTATTATATCTGCCGTCAGTGCTCCCATTTTTTTTACCTTCATCAGGGTTGACCTGTTCGCCCTGGGTCCCATGTCTGTTTCTGCCCACAGGCTTCTACAGGGTCCCAAGTCTGGCTATCAGTTTCACTATCCTCCTCCTCCTCCTTCAAAAACAGTAATTCTGATGGTAGAGGAGATGACACTGTTTTGATGTGGTCTCTCAGGACCAGAACTTGCCCTTGCACTTTGCTATTTGCTTTCTGCACTCAGCCTCATTCACACTTCCTTGAAACTTGATCTTTTTGATCTTTTCCGACACCCTGTACCTAATCCTTACTTCGTGGTTTTCTTTCATATGTTTTCCTAACTCTTTCTGGCACATTTCAGACTCTTCTGACTGCTCACATTCACTCTTTAACAACTCATTCATGCTCATGGGCACACCATTTAATTGTAACACATGCATTTTATTCTGCTGCAAACTCTCATTCTTTTCTTGCAAAACAACAATCTCCTTTTGCAACCTAACAATCTCCTTTGTATTTTCCTGTACAACACATTCAAGTTCATTCTGATTCTCTTTTTTAAGCTTTTCAATTTCTCATTCCAATCCTCACCTTTTTTAAACTGAACCTGAGTATATAACTTTTCTACAAACTGTATCAGGTCAGCCTGCAATTTCTTGTCCAGTGTGAAGTCATTCTAACCTCCATGGGAAATCAGAAAGCTTAAGATGTCTAGTTTGAGCTCAGTATTAATAGCCATTGTTTGAGATTTCCCTTTACTGCACTAACCAAAAATCCAAGGCATAACATTTCACCTTGACTCCGACTGCTAGAAAGCCACTTGCTCTGGATCTGGTGGTACCACTGGTCCATACTGCAAGTTGAACAAGGAGCAGAGGTTCAAATGGCTGCGTGAGCCCTGTCTCATTCACCTGTGTACCTTTTAGCATACTGGTTCAGTTCCATCCAAACAGGTCCTGCCCATGGTTTCCAATTTGTAGCTGGCAGGATTCTAGACCTTTTGGCAAAACATGACACAGAAGCCCATATATCACTATCACAGGGTAAATAGTTTATTCCAAAACATGCAGAAAAACAGCATAACTGCTAGGAGTTTGGACACCTCCAAGCATTATGGTGTTGTCATGGAAACTCAGTGAAAAACAATCTTAGAGGCATTCTTATGCTATAGAAAAGAAAAGCATGTTATTAGGTGACAGCCTGCCAAATAAGGTAAAATCACAAAACACAGAAGTCTCATTGGTAGAAGGTGAGCTCAGAAGACTGTTAGATCATTTCTTTCTCTGCATGTATACACTGATAAGAGTGAAGCTAGCTGAAACTAGTTTTGGTTTACAATATAAAAGATGCTTAGTATTGCACAAAAATAAAGATATGTCAGTTGCATAGCTTGGTAAAATAACTGTCATCAGGTCTTTATAAGCAATGCTAATACTGGGCTCTATGCACTAATGGGTGGGTTATACGTGCCTGAGGTATGTACCTTGCCAGTGAACCTACATGGCCCCGGAAAGGCACAGGGTGCATGGTATGCATGACTGCAAGCACCCATGGGGTGCTTGTCCAAGGCCATGCTACCTTGGTGCTCACGGTTGCATGGGCAGTTGGGGGTGGAGCTGCAGATATGGGTGGGCATCCAATCGGATGCCCGTACTGGCTCCTTCAGTGTATCCCTTGCACCCATGCAGTGGATGCACAGTCCAGGGGAATGCCGCATACTGTGGCCACATCAGACCACCCACCAGGCACTCACCCAAGCTGCCACCCTAGCCCTGCCCTGTAGCCTAGTGGGCTGGGGAGGCAAGGATGTCCATTGTTTGGTGCCACCACACCTGGCAGCCAGAGAACACAAGAGCACATATCAGGTTATGCCTGGTCTTGGCTGGCTTACCTAGTACCCCTGAGCCTGGCAGTAGGTGGTTTAGTGAATGCTGTGTAGTGCAGGCATGCCCCTCGATATGCCCCATGCATGCTGTTCCTGGAGTGGCTGGGGCAGTGGGCAGAAATGTGCCTTGCACACCCTTGGTGAATGCCGCTGGGGGTCTGTGGGACACCCGCTGCACAGCATTCACACTTAAGGTTGTCTATGTGCTTCAGATACACAGCATGTAGGCAACTTTGCCATCAGTGCATAGGGACCACTGTTAGCACTGGAGGTTGCTAGCACATAGCCCTGTTAAGATACTACAATCATATGCACATGTGTATTACATAAGCACATAGTACTACACTGTATCCTACCTTGCTAGGCATATTGGCCCCTATGCATGAAGGGGTGAAGTGACTACATGCCACATAACTGGGGTGCGTAGCCACCCTGCACCCATTGCACCACTCACATGGGATGCACCAAGGGGGTGCACAGTTGGAATGCACCTGATCCCCCAGCCATGAGGACTGCAAAGTGCTGGGGTGGGCTGGTGGCATGTCATCACTACGTGCCATGCACTAAGGCACACAGTGCTAGCCATAGGGGTATGGAGGATGGTGCAGGATATGCCAGGGAGAACTCTGCCTTCAGTCACCTATGTGCCCCATGCACACAGCAGTGACACGCATGGACAGTGCAGATAGTCCACCCACCAGGACCATTGCAGCCATACCCTCCATGGCCACATGGTGCCTCCTGCCCCCACACACACCAGTGGGCAGCCCCCACCTGGTGCCCTCCCAACCAACACACACCCCACACTGGGACACTGGGGTAGGGATGCAGGCTCCCCCATAAGGTACCTCCCCCGGTCCCTCTGGGCATATGGTGGTGTACATGCCCCTGCACCACCAACAGACCCCAACCCCACCCTGTACCTACACAATGCACGAATGCTGCATCACAGGGTGGCTGGAAGTATTGCCCTCCATTCACCTCCACAGCCACTGGCCCTTGGACATCCACAGGGCACACTGCCAACTCACACCCTACCATGTGGGGGATCCACTCTGTGACCTAGTCTGGTCATCCAATTGGATGCCCGGCCAGGTTCATGACCCTACCCCCAGCTGCACAGCAGTGTCCTGCATGCAGGGGGGGGAGCCATGGACAGGTGGTGACTGGTAGTGCATACCAGCTGTGCACAACTGTCTGCAGGTGTGGAGCTCTGTGGGAGGGTAATGTGCCATTGGCGCATATAGCCCACCCATTCATGCATTGGGGCCATTGTGAATAAATGTATGTGTACCATATGCAGCATTAACTATAGGGTTGTGGGGTGGTCCAGGCCTATATATAAATCATGTAATCTACCCCAAGAGCACATGAGGTGCAGACAAGCACCAGGGGCACATAGAAGACAATGAAAATACTCAACATTAAAGCAGTTTTACAAATAAAACCATTGTGGCAAATATAATACCTGAGAACTTAGCAGTAGAGGTAGCACCAATCCTAGTGCTTTTATGTGAAAAGTAAATCAGATTAAGCCAGCAAGATGGCAAGCAGACGTACTGTACATTAGATTTTAAACAGCAGAGAAATACTATTTTTCACTGTGAGGGAAAACACACTAAGCAGTGACAGATTCACACCAGATTTGACTATGGGTAGATTGAAGGTGACCTGAAAAGGCTCATCCCTTACCCAGAAAGAGCAGTGGTTGCAGTGTAAAGGAGGAGTGAGAATCAACCATCTTGATTCTTGAGGAAAGCTCAGAGAAGCAGCCCAAGAGTGGTGCTTAATTCTTGGGCTCCGATTTCAGACAGCAAGACTTTGGAAAGCCATTGGAAGGACATAAGTTAATGAATCATCTGAGGGTGTATACAAAGGATATACAGTAGCATCATATTAAAGTGCAATACAATGGAAAATGATCCCGTTTTAAGAGACTTTTCTCACAGAGAGTTTACAATGGGGAAATGTATCAGAACTGAACATACTGTATAGACTTGAGGAACTTCAGGATGAAGTGACTTGGGGTTCGTGGGGTTATTGAGTAACAAACAAAATTCAAAAGATCCCAATACGTCAGCATTTGAGGTATGTATCTTTGAAAGCACTTAGAGGAACTTTTGAAAGTGATTGTACAGCATCTGTATATATCAGAACATTTGTGTACAACATTTTCCATTTTTCCAGGAAGGCATAAAGGGGCAGTCCCCAAAATACTGTTCCTCAAGTGCTTCACAATGAACATTCCAGTAGTGCTGCTGCAGAATTCTAATGGGGAATGGAATCTTATTAGTACTGAGGGAACAGAGAAAGATTTTGACCTATCACAGACAATGAATTAATTTATGTAGAATGTTCAGAATCAGCAATTTAGAAGGGGTTCTACAGCCCAAATTCAGGGAGATCATGTGGGGAGATGAGACTGTTCAGACCAGATCAGAGGGAAGACCAGACAGCCAATACAGCCATACAGAAAGGGTAGGACCTTGGGACACTAGCCCTCTGGTAAGCCTAGGTAACAGGGCATCACATGTATCCCAGAGCAGGGACAAAGGGGCAGTGAGTGAAAATAGAGAATGGTTAGGTATTGTCTCTGCATTGAGGTACCTGCTTGCTGGTGGCATGTTTCCAGAAATAAGAGCAGCAGTCATTTATGCAGTTCCAGTCCAGTAAAGGAAGGCACCATCTGCCTCTAGGATCATCACCACAAGAGGTTCACTACTTCAGTTTTAGCAGCAGTAGCATTAAATAAGGACTGTGATTTAATGTGCTATTTTAAAGAGGGACATTTTCATAAGTGACATTTAAATTGAGGGACATCATTAATTGAGACTACCGTATATCTTCAATTAGAAACCACCCTTGAATATTAGCAGCCCTCGAATATGAGCCACAGGCCATAGTGAAACTTATTAATAAAAACTATGGCAAGCCGTTAGGGACATAATTCAGAATCTCTGGCTGTATAGTAAAACACACACTATATGGTGAAATACATACATCATATAGTGAAATATATACATTATATAGTGAGATACATACACAATGTAGTGAACCACATACAGTATCTACTGAAATATATACATCGTATAGTGAAATACATATACTGTATACTGAAATACATATATTATATAGTGAAACACATACACTATATAGTGAAATGCTTACATTGCATAGTGAAATAAATACACTATCTACTGAAATCCACATACTGAGTACTGAAAATCCACATACACTATATACTGAAACAAATGTACTATGTACTGAAACATATACACTACCTATTGAGATACATACACTACAGACTGAAACATCCACATAAACTGTCTACTGAAACAAATACTCTATAGATTGTAACACATACACTATATATTGAGAAAAAACTGCATACACTATATACTGAAACAAATACACTATATATTGAAATACATACACTACACACTGAAAAAAGCACATACACTATATACTGAAACAAATACACTATATATTGAAACATCTTCACTTTATATTGAACTACATACACTATCTGTTGAAATAAATACACTATGCACTGAAAAATCTGCATACACTTTATACTGAAACAAATACACTACATGGTGAAACACATACACTATGTATTGAAACACATACACTGTAGACTGAAAAATTCACATACTCTATATACTGAAACAAATAAACTATGTACTGAAATGGACTATGTTCTGAAACTACCCATCCCTCTGCCCCTCCCCCATGAATGTCCTAGAGTTGAACTCTTTGCCTGCTGCATTCAGTTAGCTGCTAGCTTGATGAGAGGGTGTCTGAAACTGCAGAGCTGAGGTAAACAAAACAGGGCTATCTCTTATTCTACTTCTTTATGAGGGGTTTCCTTTTGTTTTGCTTGCACACCTTTAGTCAAATATCAGACCATTGTGATGTGACAAGAAACTTTTAAAACTAATTTAAATGCTGTAGTTTATTCTTTTAAATAAGTGCTGCCTTCATTTACTATCAGACAACACATTTGTATAGGAAGCTAATACAGGATATTCCTAACATACCTGTATACATAGGGAGCTGCATGCATTTTTCCAAGTTAAAGTGTTGATTTGTTTTATGTGTAATTAATTACTGTGTAAGTCCAGCAACTTATCTGAGTTGAATGCTTGGGAAGCACTTCAGGAGCTGTGGAAGTGTAAGCCAAAATCATTGCTAGTTTGTACTCTATGGACTGTGTTTTAAGTTTTATTTTAAAATATATATTTTGCTGCAATCCTCAGTATTCAGTTTTCATCAGGAGTTTAGCTGGCATATGCATATAATTTGCATTGTTTACTAAATAACTTTACTGTGAATCCTCACTGGAGGCATGCACAGTCTGTTTTGGGGTTTGAGCTTCTCAAACTCTGTTTTATTCTTTTTTTTCCATAGAGATTTTATCTCCTTAGTCACCCTGCTACCCCTTTGCCCACTGACATCTCCAGCCCAATCACTTACCATCCACAGGACATATTTGTTCTGAGACCCCCCCACTCACATCCCTTTGTGTTGGGGCCAGGAGGGAGGGCCATTGACAAGGAGACACATATATGAGCAGAGTCCATTTAGCAGTGCAAAATCTGCGGCAGGTTGTTGGATCATTTTGCCATTAGGGGGTTTCTACCTTTGGTTTCATCCCCTGGGCAGCCAAGCATGGAATGATGCAATTGCATATAAAGACACATGCTCCCTTTGTGCCTGCCTGAGCCCTCCCCCTTATGCAACTCCACTGCCCTGCCAACCCTCCTCAGCTAGATGGATGTTGAAGAGTGGGGTGGTCAGACTTCCTCTCACTGAGAGGAGAGCATTCCTCGAGATGCTCAATCATATCTCCCCCCCCCCGAGCTAACCCTGTGCAACTCAGGTCCACCTCCAAAACTGGGCCACTGGCATGGGAGGCAGTGCAATCACCACCAAGCTGCTAGGCCAGCCCACCAGACTGTGTTTTATAAGTAAATAAAGACAGCATATAGGTAAAAGAAGAAACAAACTGTATTTTAACTAGTCTGTTATAAACATTTTAAGTCACATCACACTGTTTTGAAATCGGATAAAGGATTTGCAAGCAAAATACGATAAAACAATACATAAAGAGATAGATAAGATAAACCTTTTATGTTTACCTTCTGCATCTTAGGAGGCATCAGCCAGGATTTTTAGTCAATTGGGGCCCCATTTTCAGAAGGTTAGCATGCAGAGCTAAACCTTACACTGTGGGAACAGCATGGTTGGATCGGTGTCGTATTCAGCATCACTTGTTGCTCCCTGATCATGTGCATGTGCATATATACTACTACGGCCATGTAAATGAGCAATCCTTTCCTGCATGCAGAGCACAGTGCTGTATAAAAGGTTTCCTTAGTGACCATAAGTACCTCCCTCTACATTTTATACTCAGCCTCTAGGCTTCTAGTACCTAGATGCTTGATGTTGCACTTTTTGGCTTTGAACCTGAACTGCCAAGTCCCATAGCACTCTTTAAGTTTTCTAATGTCCCCACTCATTCTCTCCATCTGCACCTATCAACACTATTACAGATTGTGGTGTCGTCTACAAAAAGGCATATCTCCCTTTCCAGTTTTTCTGTTATGCCACTTATAAAGACACTGAAGAGGATGTGTCCCATTACTGAGCCCTCCGGCACCCTACTGGTCACTCTCTCCTCACTGGAGGGAGTGCCATTTACCACCACCTTCTGTGGCTGTGCGCTATCTCAGGTGCATCACGTAGGAGTGCACAACATTAATCTGAAAATGGGGGCCCACATACCACTGTAACAGAACTAGCACTGCATTGTGATAAGCATGGCTGATACTATTTTAAAAAGCATTCTTCTATGCTGTGCTAACCTGTTAATGTGGCACATTTTTTTTTTTTGCACAGGATTACTAATTGCAACCAGGTGCTCATACAACTGGGGGTTGCTCTAATGCATATAAGGTGTACAGGTATACTAAATGCTTTCTTGAAGTGTTAACACACTGCTTGGTTAGTGCTAGTTAATGATTCTGGGAATCGTGTTTTAACTGCATACACGCAGCCTGCCAGCAACCCCCCACACACATACACACACAGTCAGTTCTGGACACAATAAAAAAACAAGCATTTGTCAATGCTGAATGTTGATTGCATTGGTCCGTTGAGCTCGCTCACTGGCCCTCTGTCACTCGCTCATTCTGTTTCTCCCAGTGCTGCATGCTGCTGTTTTGTACTGAGCTCCTTCCTGCATTGGCACCCTTTTCTGTCCACAAAGAAATCTGCAGATGGCCTGACAGAGCTCTGTTGAGGTGGGTCACTCCCCCTCTGACTCCCTCATTCTGTTTCTCCTTGTGCTGCAGGCTGGCCTTTTGTACTGTGCTCCTGCCTCTGTTGGTGGCTTTTTCTGTCAATAAAGAAATCTGCTGTAGTCCCAACACAGGTCTGTTGAGGTTGCTCACTCCCCCTCTGTCACTCACTCATTCTGTGTCTGCCGGTGCTGCAGGCTGGCCTCTTGTATTGGGCTCCTGCCTGCATTGCCACCTTTTTCTGTCCACAAAGGAATCCACAGCAGTCACGATAGAGCTCTGTTGAGCTCACTCACTCCCCCCTCTCTCACTGACTCATTCTGTTTCTGCCACGGCTGCAGACTGTCCTTTTGTACAGGGTTCCTGCCTGCATTGGCTTATTCTGCCCACAAATAGATCTGCAGCAGTACTGACGCAGGTCTGTTGGGCTTGCTCACTCCCCCTCTCTAAGTCACCCATTCCATTCTGCCTGCACTGCAGGCTGGCCTTTTGCACAATCAATATAAAAATGGTACATCCTGTCTGCCCCATTTCCCATATTAATCTTCAGAACCTACTCTCCATGCAGGGTAATAGCCTTCACTATCCACTCCCTTGTTTCCCTCCCTACTACTATCAGCATGAGTAACCATTATACCCTTCACTTTGTCAGAGCCATGCTTGAAACCATTTATGGTTTTGGTGCTTGCCATCTCAGTTGGCAAACTATTCCACATTTCTACCACCATTTCTGGAAAATAAAACTTTCCAATATCCCTCTTTAACCTCCCTCCCATCAGTCTCTACTTGTGCCCCCATAACCTTGAACTGTTACTCATGCTAAGTAGTTCTCCATTCACCTTGTTTATTCCTTACAGGGACTTGAAGGTCTCTATCATATCATTCCTCTCTTGTCTGGTCTCCAGTGAAGACATGTTCAGTGCCTTGAGCAGATCCTCATAGGATCTGTCCTGTCAGCTCTGAATCATCCTGATCACCCTTTGTCCTTATCTTTCCTGAAGTGAGGTCTTCAGAAGTTCAGAACTATGAACAGTATACCCAGTGCAGCCTCACCAACGATCAATAAAGAGGCAGTAAACCTCTTTTCTTCTACTATCAGAACCCTTCTGG
This sequence comes from Neoceratodus forsteri, assembly GCA_016271365.2. Classification (NCBI taxonomy): domain Eukaryota; kingdom Metazoa; phylum Chordata; order Ceratodontiformes; family Ceratodontidae; genus Neoceratodus; species Neoceratodus forsteri. The sequence continues at coordinate 805,272,181 of CM028130.1, read as the reverse complement.
CACATCCTAGTATCCTATTTGCCTGACTAGATGCCTCACTGTACTAGCTTGATTGTTTAAGGGAGTCACTAATGACGAATACTAGGTCCCTTTTCTCAGCTGTAGTGCTCAGCTCTACCCCTCCTATCCAGTACTCTGTCCTGGGGTTCTTGTCCCCTAAGTGAATCACCTTGCACTTTTTGGAATTGAATTTCAACTGCCAAACCTTAGGCCACCTCCCAAATCTTTACATGTCAGTCTGCAGTTTCCTACTTCCCCATCACTATCTACCCTTCCATGAGCTTGGTGTCATCTTCAAAGAGACACAGCCCCAGATTCATTCTTAAACATTGTTTATGAGTATATTGAAGAGAACAAGAGTCAGGATGGATCCCTGTGGCATTCCACTCTTGACTTCCTTCTTTTCTAATCTGACACCATAATCACAACCCTCTGATGGCTCTCATTCAACTAAAGCCCCCTCACCTCCATCAAAACACTGCTTATATTTTCCTTCAAATCCCTGGACCTCACCCCCTTGTGCCGTGACCTAAGTCACTCTGATTGGTCCCCTATCTCATTGGTCTGCTCCACTGATTCCATGCTAACGTATTTCAAAACAAAATTACTCTAAATATATATATATATATATATATTTTAGTTGTTTAACCAGGAGTAGCACACTAAGCTGAAAGCTTTTTTACAGGAGTGACCTGGGAGCACAGGGAAGTTAAGTGACTTGCTCAGAGTCACACAGTATACAAGTGGAAGCTGTGGGATTCAAACCCAGGTCTGGTCTGCTGGATGTCACCAGATTTGCAGCTCAGAGCCTTAAACCACTGTGCTATACTGCCTTCCCTTTATGGGACTCCATGCCCCCCAAGAGCAGGACATGAGAAAAGGTACACCACCTCCCCTAGATCATGGCTAACCTCATAGCTTACTTGCAAGTGCATGATTTGGCCTGGTCAAAAAATAAACGTAACCCATCCCCCATGGCTTCCAGAGGTATCATCTCCGCATCACCTGTACCATGGCAATAAGCTTGCCAAAGGTGAGAATTTTACATCTAACTTCAGTACCAACATTGGTTACCTGTCTAAATTTTGAAAGGCTGCCACAATCTCTTCTCCCCTCCCTCTCCTTTGCCTGTCCTCAGAGTCAGTGACACCCCTGTCTCTAACGTCTCCTTCATAACCATAGAGATGTAATTCCTTTTCATCACCTGTACCTCATCTCTACTCTCCTCTTCTCTCCTTCCTCTCCCCTTCCTCACCTCCCTGCCAGCCTGCATGATTGTCATCTCCTTCATTCCCACTATTGTTTTTTTTCTCTCCAGTAACTCCATCCTTTATCCCTGACACACTTCCCGCCCTTAATCCTTCCAAGGGTAGGAGCCCAGATGGCTGGGATAGCAAAATCCTCCATCTGACTGCTTCTTCAATCTCCTCCACATTGGATGACCTCCCTAACCTCTCTTTCTGGTGTTCCTCCATCCCTGCTGACTGGAAGGCTGCCACTGTTACTCCTCCTCCTTCAAAAGATGGTGACCCGTCAGGTATGAACAGCTACCGACTCATTTCTCTCCTCCCTCCAAAATACAGGAACAAATTATCTTGTTACAACTCTCTCCCTTTTTGGATTCATCTTCCTTTTTCACCCAATACAAGTCTGACTTCTGCAAAAATCACTTCACCACCTGCTCAGGCTCACCAAATCCATCCATAATGGTATGGATCACAGCCTATTCAGTTCTGCTATCTTCATCTATCTAGCCAAAGCATTCAACCCAGTCTACCACCCAATTATTAGCCAAACTCCACGCTGCAGGCCTCTCTTACTTAGCCATCAGCTGTTCCACTCCTACCACAGGGGTAGGTCCCAAGCAGTCAAAAGCGGTGACCCCCTCTCTCCTCTCTTCCTGTATCCACTTGGGTCCCACAAGGAACTGTGTTAAGCCCACTACTTTTCTCCATTTTCCTTAACGATCTCCTCCTCCATGTGCTTGTCTGCATCCATTCACTTGTACATGGATGACACGGTCCTCTTCACAGCAGGCCCATAGACTCCAACTGGACTTTGATCAAGTTCAACCCTGACCAGACACAAATCAGCTTTTCCTCAATGCCAAGAAGGCTGTCTCCATGTCCTTTGGCACAAGACACCAGACTCTATAGGCTCCCTCCCCTTCCTACTTTCCATACCGTGGATGGCTTCCCTGTGGAAGATGTCACCACCTTTAGTTATCTTGGTATCTGGCTAGATCAGCACCTAAATGTTTCTGAACAAGTGGATGCTATAGTCAAAAAGCTGCACCACAATTTGGTGCACTTTACAGGAACTGTGACTGTATCCCACCTCCAGCATACCATGCTATTATCCAGAGAATGATCCTCCAAATCTCTGACTATGGTGATGTGGTCTACAGCATAGCCCCCTTCACTACCCTTGCCAGACTGGACACACTCTTCAACTATTTCTGCCATTACACTCTCGACTATCCTTCTTGGACTCACCATTGTTCTATATATAAATCTCTCTTCTTTTCTTTTCTTGTGGACAGACACCATGCCCACTGTGCCAGCTTTGTGGGCAAATCTGGTTTGTTTCCCTACCCTCCTATCTCTCCGACTGCCCCATTATAGCCATACCATCAGAAGCTGAAATATTCGAACCCTAGCAGTCCCTTCAGTTTCCACAACCATCGGCAAAGTCACGTTCAGACACCGCTGCCCTAAAATCTGGAACTCCCTTGCCCCAGCCATTCACCAATCTCTCTCCCATGAATTCTTTCAAACCACTTCAGTGGTCTCACCTCTCCCTCCTGCACTTGCTCTAGTTTTCCCTCTTGCTCTCCTATTACTTGTTTCCAGTTTAGGTACAGCTAAAATTTGGCACCTATGCTTCCACTCTAGGCATTATGCACAAATGTTTATAGCTAATGTTGAAGTAAAAGCCTCTCCAGCCCCTTTGCATATCAGTTGTGCAGATGGAGCTCCCCTCCTAACTGTGAACTCCATCAAATACCTTGGGAGACACTTGACCCCCAGTTGGACCTAGGGAGTCATATCCTAAATGTCTGTAGAACTGTGAACTGTAAATTGGGTCTGGCCTGTAGGGCCAAAAATAACCTGACACCTGCTGCTTGTCTGGCACTTGCTAGAGGTGTACTACTTCCTTCCCTTAGCTATGGTCTCCACCAATTTTCCTGTACCTCCAAAGCTCTTCTTACTCAGTGGCACACAATGTACAATAACATCTGTCGCTTTGCACTGGCCGCCCCCCATCTCACCCACCATTGTGAGCTTTATGATAAACTAGGTTGGCTTTCCCTGACCAGTCACCTGAACTTTGGGCTGGGATGCCTCGTGGACAAAGTGATCAGAACCATCACCCCCTCTGGGGCTGGCACAGCTTCTGTCACCTCCTGACCCCTCCTCTTACCCACTCAGGTCCCAGGGTCCTGGGATGCTAAAAGTACCCCTCACCCGAACCCTTATGGGGGACAGGGACTTAGTTGCATGTACTTCTAGGCTCTGGAGCTCCTTCCTGACCATGTTCATTCCGCCTCTTCCCATCAGTGCTTCCGGAAGTCCCTGTGGGGGCATCTGAAGCTGGCCTCAGCGTACGAATGTCCCAAGCCTCCCTAGCCTAATTGTACTTGGAGCCCAACTGTTCTGAGGACCTGCCAATTATCTTTTGGTCATTTCGCATGATCCAATTGCTCTCCTAGGCATCTGACTGCACTATGTATGCTCTAGACTATATATTGTTGATTATATGTACTTTATCAATTTCTGTCATAGCAGTTCACTCCATGCCTTACCGTTTTGTGACTCAATGCATTTTGTTACTCTATGTACTTGCTTTACTTGCTGTTATGTTCTGATGTATCTGTATTACCTGTTGTACTCTCCAGGGGAAGTTCCTGAAAATAGGCATATAACTTGTCTAGTGTACCTACCCGGTTAACAAAAGCTAAATAAATAAATAAAACTGCTCTGTATTTGATCGCCAGCTTAGGTTTGTGGCTCCTGACTGTGCTGTATATGCATTGTCGATTGTTTGCTTGTCACTCAAGTTCTCACATCTTGCATGTATTATTCCCAAAGTAATTTGTGGTTGTGTACCACTCTGCTCCATGTATGTTATGTATTTTGAACTATTGTGCTACCTAAGACCCACTTGTACAAGTTCCCCTTCCCCAGGATGCATCTTGAAATGAGCTCCCAGCTTAGTATTCCTGGGTGGGGAGCAGTAGACACCAAGGATCATTTTCCTATAATAATTTGAGCCATTTAAACTGCGAGCAGGGGTGTAGAACCTTTACATGCCAAGGATTATTTTGGTATACTACTTGGGAGCATCATAATGGTGACCACAGGTAGGGTCACAATATGCACCACTGTGTGCTCAAATTAATTTATTTATTGAAAAGTTTCACCAGGGAAGGTACACTGAACAACAAGTTGCTTGTCTCCCCGGTACAACCTGGGAGAGAGGGTGATGGGAGTTACATAGTAACAATGAGTACACACAAAATACACAATATCAAACAAAAACATAGGTTACAACTGAATTACACATTAGCATGAAAAGCAAATAATTACAAGGGTAGAGAAGTGAAAACCAGTCGCAGTGAGCTTGTGGTGAGACACAGAGAGAGAACATAATGTAATAGCAATTGTGAACCAATGGACTGCACTATGCAGACAAAGAATAGCACAGGGTGGCAAGCGAAGTGAGTCAGCAGGGCATCAAACAGGATGTAGGACAAGAAAGGGGGGAGCTAGGGGCAGGTGCAATTTACAGAGAGGAAATTATGAAGAGCTTGATTTAATGAGCCAGGCAAGGAAGAGGATTGGATATGTGTAGGAAGAGCATTCCACATTTTGGGGACATGATAGGAGTGGGAGGCCTGTCAACTTGCAGTGGATCTCCAGGGAACAGACAAAGTTCTGTGGTCATGGGCTCTTAGAAGTTGAGAGGGAGTGGGTGGGGGGAATTAGGGAATTTAGGTAGGGAGGGAGTGTGCCAAGCCAGTACTTAGAGATGAGATTTGCGCAATGATGCAGTCACCTATTTGTTAGGGATGGGAAGGCTAAAGCTCAGTACAAGTGGCAGCGGTGGGTAAGGTGAGATGCATCCAGAGCAAACTGACAGAATGAGTTGAAAAGAGTATCCAGGTTGGCTAAGGAGATGGCAGGAGCAGAGCAATAAACAACATCGCAATAGTCGAAAACTGGGAGGATCATTTTTTGTGGATCAGTTCGCGTGTTGCCTGTGGCGGGAGGCAGGAGCGGTTTCTATATAAGGCACTGAGTTTGGGATGAAGTTTTTTATCATGGCATCTACATGGGCCAAGAAGGTGAGATGTTTATCCAGCCAAACACCCAGATACCTGAAAGTCTCGGTAGCAATTACAGTTGCTCCATCGAGGGTAGTGAATGTAGGGGCAGAAGGGAGCCTTGACAGCTTCTGATGTGTGCCAAAAGTCATGGACACAGTTTTCTTGGAATTTAGGAAGAGTTTGTGAGATTGAAACCAGCTCTAGGCATTATTGAAATCACGTTGGAGCCTGGAGGCGACATCCAAGGTTGAGGGCCCAGAGGAGAATAGAACCGCATCATCAGCATACATATGTATAGAAGATGAGGTACAGATGGATGGAAGATCATTCAGAAAGATGGAGAAGAGAATTGGGCCTAGTATGGACTCTTGGGGACTCCAGAGTTTATGGGTAGAGGAGGGGGAGATGTAGTCGGATATTTTTACAGACTGTGAGCAGTCATATTGGTATGTGCTGAACCATTTAATGGCATGTTCAGACAGCCCAGCTGATGATATGGAGTGGAGCAGGAGGGAGTGGGAAACTATGTCAAAAGCTTTAGCAAGATCAATAAAAATGGCAGTGGTTATGTGACCGCAATCCATGCCTGTCAGGATCTCATCAGTGATTCAAAGCAGCGAGGTAGCAGTAGAGTGATGTTTATGGAACCCAGATTGATATTGGGTGAAGAAATTTCTGTCTGAGAGGTGCGAGGATAGTTAGTCAGGGACTAGATGTTCTTGTAGTTTGGCTAACATCAGGATGAGAGATATAGGGCGGTAGTTCTCAGGGGAGGAGGAGTCGCCACACTTATGGAGAGGGAGGACAATAGCATGTTTCCACTGATGAGGAATTTTGGCCAAGTGAAATGAGAGATTGGAAAGAGCAGTGAGTGGGGTAGCAATGGCAGAGGCAGACAAGTTTAGTAACTTTGGGTCCAGTCCATCAGAGGAGCGACCTTTGCTCGGATTTAGGGCTTCCAAGGCCACCAGTATGTCAGTTCTCAGAATTTTAGAGAAGGAAAAGCTATGAGGTGGGGCTGGAGGACTTCTAATGGGTGCAGAGAATAACTGGTTAATAGTTGGGAGGGAGCCTAGCAGAGTAGAAGCACATGAGGTAAACTGCGAGTTGAAAGCAGCAGCAATGCTAGGGTGGTCGGCAATGACAGTATTGTTTATTTGGAGGAGGGGGGAGGGAAGGGGAGCCTATGGGGGAGGAAAGTGAGTGGATTACTTTCCAGAATTTGGATGGGTTATTTTTATTAGAGTTAGAAGTAGAGCTGAAATAATCAGCCATGGCCAAACAAGTGGCTTTTGTGCATTTGTTTCTGAGGACCCGGTAGGCCTCATAGTCTTTAAGGAGCTTTGTGCTTTTATGGAGCTTCTAGGCTGTATCACATACCCTTAGACAAGCAATGAGTTTTGGGGAGATCCTGGGGAGGTGGACTTGCTACATCCACTGGCGGCTACGCTCAATCCTGATATAATAATAATTTCCGAATCCTGGCTAAATAAAAAAATCAGCAACTCATCTCTTCTGCTGGTGAATTATATATTATGGGAGAGTTCAACATAAATTGGACTACCAAACCCAGCAAAGTGCTAAATGCTATACATGCGCTCAACCTAACCCAAATTATCCAAGATCCGACTAGGCTAAATCACAAGACAGGAAACCATTCCCTCATCGACTGGGCCCTTACAACTCACATCCATAGCGTCATTAATTCCGGTACTCTAGCAGATGCCTTCAGTGACCATTGCATGACTTTCCTGGTGCGCAAAATTCACAAAGTCAAAGTCCGCTATAAAACTCTACAAAATCTGATCATACAAATCCCTGAACATTGACCCACTTATTTATGATTTGACTAACACTAACTGGGCACCTATATCTGTTGCCAGTAAACCAGACTGTATTTTTATAAGTAAATAAAAACAGCACTCGGATAAAAAAAGAAAGAAAATAACATAAAATAATACATAAAGAAGTAGAATAAGATAGTCCATTTTTGTTTACTTTCTGCATCTTAAGAGGCCTCAGCAGGGAATTTTTAGTTAATTAGGGCCCCATTTTCAGAAGGTTAGCAGAATGCTAAACATCTAAGCACTGTGCCATGTGAGAGAACAGCATGGTTGAACAGGTATCATATATTTTAGCAGCCCCAGATACTAATCTGATCATGTGCATGTGCATATGTACTACTAAAACCTTGCAAATGAGGGATCCCCTCCTGCATACAGAGCGCAGTGCTGTATAAAAGGTTTTGAAAGTGCTTAACAACTGAAATTGCAATACTGTTTACTGCTTCCAAAAATCCTGACCTCATTTGATCTGCCATGCGCCCCAAGCGGCACTTCCTAATCAGAAAAGGCGGCACCTCCTCAGCTGCCGCTGCTGACGGGACCCTACTGCTCCTGCTGCCCTCCTGGAACTCGCCCCCGGATCAACTCCCCAGATCTGCCTAGCGCCCCGAGTGGTGATTCCAAATCCGAAAAGGCAGTGCCTCCTTGGCCGCCACTGCCGACAGGACCCTACAGCTCCTGCTGCCCTCCTGGAACTCGCCCCCGGATCAACTCCCCAGGTATTCACTTGTTGCTTCAAGCGCGCACCGGCGGTGCTACAATTGGCTGCAGTTCCTTTTGCTACGGGCATCTGATTGGTCAGCCGACTAGTACGGCTCACCGATTGGTGCGCCTTTTTGCATTCGGGGTTCCAGTTCAGCCTGCTCATATTCTTCTGCTGTGATTTTTCTCCCTCCCCACCCCTCCCAGGCCTCCTTTAAATACATGTATGCTCTGCCTTCATCCTACTGTCCCTGCTCTCATTGGCTCTCCCAGAACCCTGCTGCTCCACTGACCTACTGAGCCAGTACAGCTTTTCTTCTGACTCAGCCTCGTCCTCCATGACCAATACTCCCCAGTTTAACCAAGATGCTGCCCTACACTTCGTAGTACTTATTCTCCCCCGCCACCTAATCCCACATCCTCTCCTCTGAAATTAGATGATATCCCTCCCCCTATCTACAATCAGGGTAACTCCCCCTCTCCCATTACCATATCCTGGTCTCACTCACCCACTCGCCCCTGCACCTCTCTCATCCAGCTGCCTATGTACATTACTCTTATATGGCTGCTTAGCTCCTGGTCACCCTTTGCTCATACCCAAAGCCCTAGCTCCCGACTGCTATGCAACCACTCCTGGATCAACAGCGCAATGCTGCATTATATTATTATTGCTCTCCTACTCTTATCAGCTGGTGACATAAACCCCAACCCTGGCCCAGCTCAACCTGCTCCTGCAGCCAGCACTGAGCCACGTCTCTCAGCTCTTCCAAATGGCCTTAAAATACTACATATCAATATACGTAGTCTCCTCCCTAAAGTGGACTTGCTACAGCCACTATCGGCTATGCTCAGCCCTGATATAATAATAATTTCTGAATCCTGGCTAAATAAGAAAAATCAGCAACTCATCTCTTACTCTCCCTGGCTTCACAATATTAAGACAGGGCCGACTTGGGAGAGGAGGTAGGGTAGCCATCTATGTCTCCTCTTCCATCCATTTCACTTCCGTCTTTTCTAGTGCTCTACCAAAAGCTTACAAGGCTCTGCTGTTGCAAATCTCGCTCCCCTTCTCCAAACCTATCTTTGTTGTAGCAGGTGTCTACTGCTGTCCTGGCTCACAACCCAAAATTGCTACTGAACTCATAACCACCTTAGTTAGCCACTCTTCTGCTGGCGAATTGTATATTATGGGAGAGTTCAACATAAATTGGACTACCATACCCAGCAAAGTGCTAAATGCTATACATGCGCTCAACCTAACCCAAATTATCTAAGATCTGACTAGGCTAAATCACAAGACAGGAAACCATTCCCTCATTGACTGGGCCCTTACAACTCACACCCATAGGGTCATTAATTCCGGTACTCTAGCAGATGCCTTCAGTAACCGTTGCATGACTTTCCGTGTGCGCAAAATTCACAAAGTCAAAGTCACCTATAAAACTCTACAAATCCGATCATACAAATCCCTGAACATTGACCCACTTCTTTATGAACTGACTAACAGTAATTGGGCACCTATATCTGTTGCCAGTAGCCTAGATGTCACAGCTAACTACTTCAGAGAACAATTCCTTGAAGTCTGGAATCAACATGCACCACTACGCCGGGTACGTGTCCATGGAAACCACCTCCTCTGGATCTCCCCAGAACTCATTGCATGTCTAAGGGCACGTGATACAGCCTGTAAGCTCCATAAAAGCACAAAGCTCCTTAAAGACTATGAGGCCTACCGGGTCCTCAGAAACAAATGCACAAAAGCCACTCGTTTGGCCAAGGCTGATTACTTCAGCTCTACTTCTAACTCTAATAAAAATAACCCATCCAAATTCTGGAAAGTAATCCACTCACTTTCCTCCCCACAGGCTCCCCTTCCCTCCCCCCTCCTCCAAATAAACAATACTGTCATTGCCGACCACCCTAGCATTGCTGCTGCTTTCAACTCGCACTTTACCTCATGTGCTTCTACTCTGCTAGGCTCCCTCCCAACTATTAACCAGTTATTCTCCGCACCCATTAGAAGTCCTCCAGCCCCGCCTCATAGCTTTTCCTTCTCTAAAATTCTGAGAACTGACATGCTGGTTGCCTTTGAAGCCCTAAACCCGAGCAAAGGTAGCTCCTCTGATGGACTGGACCCAAAGTTACTAAACTTGTCTGCCTCTGCCATTGCTCCCCCACTCACTGCTCTTTTCAATCTCTCATTTCACTTGGCTGAAATTCCCCATGAGTGCAAACATGCTATTGTCCTCCCTCTCCATAAGTGTGGCGGCGCCTCCTCCCCTGAGAACTACCGCCCTATATCTCTCCTCCTGACGTTAGCCAGACTACAAGTGTAACCCCCAGGTGCTTCCCTTAGGGCTACTACCCCTGCCTGCCTTGCCTGTGACAGGGTGAGGGGCCCAGATCCGTTGACGGGTGCCTCCACCCAGAGGTCGGGGGCAAGACAGTCAAGATTGACTTGGTCACAGCCCTCTGGGTTACTGCAACCCTCCTTTTGTCCCACTAGTGGCTCACAAGAGGTAACGACAATACTTTTCCCTGGCACACTTACCCCCGGCTTGGATCTCTCAGCTCACTCCGGGGACCCCCTGAAAAGTAAGGTACTGTTATTACACTTTCACTGTACAGTACATCTTCAGCAAAACACAATCCAGCCAGGGTGTAGTTGCAAAACAAACAATATGATTTATTTAAGGGGAATAACAAAGCTGGGGAAATCAAGGTGATTGGTTATCACTATATTCTTTTCTACCAGGGCTCTGTGCACAGGCCTAAACCTAATAGTTACTGTCCCTGGGTACCCAAGCCCTAATGGCTAGTCCCTCGTGGCAGCTGGTTGGGGCCCTGACACAAATTAACATTTACTGTCCTGAGCAGATCAGAATGAGCAGAAGGCTCAGTTAATGCAGGCAGCAGTATAACGAAAAGGGTCTTGGCCACTGCTTGTAAGCTTAAAAGGAGCTACCCTGATCCAATACTCATGACTCCAGCAAATACCCTTCCTTCACCACTGGAAGGGCTGAACCATGGGCTTCACCAGCCTCCTCACACATTTATATGGCAAACACAGAGGGGTACCATACCAGGCAGTGGTTTTCAGGAGGACCTGAATGAACTCATGACCACTTCGGGGCAGTAGCAGCCACTCCAACCATCCTAATGGACCAAGCGCGATTCAGCAGATTCTCCAGTCCCCTTCAGGTAAAGCCTGGTAGGTAGCTGTGTCCCTACACAGCCTCCTCCAACCGCACGCCGGCAGATTTAATCTGAAGCACTTGACAAGGCAAAAACGGCTCACTCAGGCCTTTCACACGCTTCCCGTGCGAACACTCAAAACGGCCAGAAGCTCAGATCTCCCTTCTTCTTCACCGCCACAGCGAATCTGCCCCTAACAGCATGGGGCACTCCTTACCGTTCGGGTGCTACCCGATTCCATTGGCTGGCGCCACCTGCCAGTCAATTACTCTGGCCCTCAGTGGGCCGAAAGAAGCGCCATAGCCCATAATGCCTTTTCCAAAGTTACAAGCAGTCCCTCTATTGGTCAAACAGCTCCACGAGAGTCCTGAGGTACTGATTGGTCCAAGTCAGCAGTTTGGGACCAACATGGAGGAAATAATCAAAACAGTCTTTGCTGCAAAGGAAGCAGGTTAGAACAACTACATTATCATTACCACCCTAAGCTATCCCCAGCAAATAGTTACATCCTTTCAGAGAACACCCTTGACACATTTAGCGATGGCAGAATGGAGCGCTTACTCAGCAGCCCAGGCAGGACTCGGGCATAGGACCACACAGCACCCCTCCCATTTCAATTACTTATGACTGCGGACAGGCAGTCCTTAAAGAGACAGTATACGGAGGCTTTAAAAGCACTCACTAGCTACAACATTTAAACGGCTTAAATGCTGAACACCAGCCAAGCATGGAGCACTTAAATAAGCTCCGGGAAAGCTTTTAGGAACCCCATTTATAGGGGGGTTACACAAGAACATCTAGTCCTTGACTAACTATCCTTGTACCTCTCAGACAGAAATTTCTTCACCCAATATCAATCTGGGTTCCGTAAACATCACTCTACTACTACCTCACTGCTTTCAATCACTGATGCAATCCTGACAGGCATGGATTGCGGTCACATAACCACTGCCATTTTTATAGATCTTGCTAAAGCTTTTGACATGGATTCCCAATCCCTCCTGCTCCACACCCTCTCATCAGCTGGGCTGTCTGAACATGCCATTACATGGTTCAGCACATACCTATATGACTGCTCACAGTCTGTAAAAATATCCGACTACATCTCCCCTCCTCTACCCATATACTCTGGAGTCCCCCAAGGGTCCATACTAGGCTCAATTCTCTTCTCCATCTTTCTGAATGATCTTCCATCCATCTGTACCTCATCTTCTATACATATGTATGCTAATGATGTGGTTCTATTCTCTTCTGGGCCCTCATCCTTGGATGTCGCCTCCAGGCTCCAACGTGATTTCTACAATGCCTAGAGCTGGTTTCAATCTCACCAACTCTTTCTAAATGCCAAGAAAACTGTGTCCATGACTTTTGGCACATGTCAGAAGCTGTCAAGGCTCCCTTCTGCCCCTACCTTCACTACCCTCGACAGAGCAACTGTAATTGTTACCGAGTCTTTCAGGTATCTGGGCGTTTGGCTGGATAAACATCTCACCTTCTCGGCCCATGTAGATGCCATAATAAAAAAGCTTCATCCCAAACTCAGCGCCTTATTTAGAAACTGCTCCTGCCTCCACCACAGGCAAGACGCGAACTGATCCAAAAACTGATCCTCCCAGTTTTCGTAATTATTGATGTTTTTTTATTGTTTGTGCTTCCTGCCACCTCCTCAGCCAACCTGGATACTCTTTTCAACTCATTCTGTCAGTTTGCTCTGGATGCACCTCATCTTACCCACCGCTGCCACTTGTACTAAGCTTTAGCCTTCCATCCCTAACAAATAGGCGATTGCATCATTGTGCAAATCTCATCTCTAAGTACTGGCTCTGCACTCCCTCCTACCTAAATTCTAATCTCCCCACCCACTCCCCTCTCAACTCAGAGCCATGACTATAGAACTCTGTCTGTTCCTTGGAGATCCACTGTTAGTGGACAGGCCTCCCACTCCTATCATCTCCCCAAAATGTGGAATGCTCTACCTACACATATCCAATCCTCTTCCTGGCCTGGCTCATTAAATCAAGCTCTTCATAATTTCCTCTCTGTAAATTGCACCTGCCCCTAGCTCCCCACCTTTCTTGTCCTACATCCTGTTTGATGCCCTGCTGACTCACTTCACTTGCCACCCTGTGCTATTCTTAGTCTGCATAGTGCAGGCCATTGGTTCACACTTGTTATTACATTATGCTCTCTCTCTGTCTCACCATAAGCTCACTGCGACTGGTTTTCACTTCTCTACCCTAGTAATTATTTGCTTTTCATTCTAATGTGTAATTCAGTTGTAACCTATGTTTTTGTATGATATTGTGTATTTTGTGTGTACTCATTGTTACTATGTAACTCCCACCACCCTCTCCCCCAGGTCATACCGGGAGACGAGCAACTTGTTGTTCAGTGTACCTTCCCTGGTGAAACTTTTCAATAAATAAATTAATTTGAGCACACAGTGGTGCATTTTGTGACCCTACCAGTGGTCACCATTATGATGCTCCCAAGTAGTATACCAAAATGATACTTGGCATGTAAACGTTCCACACCCCTGCTCACAGTTTAAATGGCTCCAATTATTATAGGAAAATGATCTTTGGTGTCTAGTGCTCCCCACCCAGGAATACTAAGCTGGGAGCTCATTTCTAGATGCATCCTGGGGAAGGGGAACTTGTACAAGTGGGTCTTAGGTAGCACACTAGTTCAAAATACATAACATACATGGAGCAGAGTGGTACACAACCACAAATTACATTGGGAATAATTCATGCAAGATGTGAGAACTTGAGTGACAAGCAAACAATCGACAATGCATATACAGCACAGTAAGGAGCCACAAAACTATGCTGGCGATCAAATACAGAGCAGTTTTATTTATTTATTTAGCTTTTGTTAACCGGGTAGGTACACTAGACAAGTTATATGCCTATTTTCAGGAACTTCCTGGGAGAGTACAACAGGTAATACAGATACATCAGAACATAACAGCAAGTAAAGCAAGTACATAGAGTAACAAAATGCATTGAGTCACAAAACGGTAATGCATGGAGTGAACTGCTATGACAGAAATTGATAAAGTACATATAATCAACAATATGTAGTCTAGAGCATACATAGTGCAGTCAGATGCCTAGGAGAGCGATTGGATCACGAGAAATGACCAAAAGATCATTGGCAGGTCCTCAGAACAGTTGGGCTCCAAGTACAATTAGGCTAGGGAGGCTTGGGACATTCACACGCTGAGACCAGCTTCAGATGCCCCCACAGGGACTTCCGGAAGCACTGATGGGAGGAGGCGAACGAACATGGTCAGGAAAGGAGTTCCAGAGCCTAGAGCACATGTGTAACAAAGCCCCTGTCCCCATAAGGGTTCGGGTGAAGGGTACTTTAGCATCCCAGGACCCTGGGACCTGAGTGGGTAAGAGGAGGGGTCAAGAGGTGACAGACACTGTGCCAGCCCCGGGGTGCTGTTTCTGAACACTTTGCCCACTGAGGCATCCCAGCCCAAAGTTCAGGTGATTGGTCAGGAAAGCCAACCTAGTTTATCATAAAGCTCACAATGGTGGGTGAGACGGGGGAAGGCCAGTGCAAAGTGACAGATGTTATTGTACGTCATGTGCCACCGAGTAAGAAGATCTTTGGAGGTACAGGCAAATTGGTGGAGACCATAGCTAAGGGAGGGAAGTAGTACATCTCTAGCAAGTGCCAGACGAGCAGCAGGTGTCAGGTTATTTTTGGTCCTATAGGCCAGACCCAATTTACAGTTCACAGTTCTACAGACATTTAGGATATGACTCCCTAGGTCCAACTGGTGGTCAAGTGTCACCCCAAGGTATTTGATGGAGTTCACAGTTAGGAGGGGAGCTCCATCTGCACAACTGATATGCAAAGGGCTGGAGAGGCTTTACTTCAACATTAACTATAAACATTTGTGCATAATGCTCAGAGGAAGCATAGGTGCCAAATTTTAGCTGTACCTAAACTGGAAACAAGTAATAGGAGAGCAAGAGGGAAAACTAGAGCAAGTGCAGGAGGGAGAGGTGAGACCACTGAAGTGGTTTGAAAGAATCCATGGGAGGGAGATTGGTGAATGGCTGGGGTGAGGGAGTTCCAGAGTTTAGGGCAGCGGTGTCTGAATGTGACTTGGCCGATGGTTGTGGAAACTGAAGGGACTGCTAGGGTTAGAATATTTCAGCTTCTGATGGTATGGCTATAATGGGGCCGTCAGAGAGATAGGAGGGTAGAGAACCAAACTGGATTTGCCCACAAAGCTGGCACAGTGGGCATGGTGTATGTCCACAAGAAAAGAAAAGGAGAGAGATTTATATGCAGAACAATGGTGAGTCCAAGAAGGATAATCAAGAGTGTAATGGCAGAAATAGTTGCAGAGTGTGTCCAGTCTGGCAAGGGTAGTGAAGGGGGCTACGCTGTAGATCAACTCACCATAGTCAGAGATTTGGAGGATCATTCTCTGGATAATAGCATGGTATGCTGGAGATGGGATACAGTCACAGTTCCTGTAAAGTGCAGCAAATTGTGGTGCAGCTTTTTTGACTATAGCATCCACTTGTTCAGAAATGTTTAGGTGCTGGTCTAGCCAGATACCAAGATAACTAAGGTGGTGACATCCTTCACAGGGGAGCCATCCAGGTTATGGAAAGTAGGAAGGGGGAGGGAGCCTAGAGAGTCTGGTACCTTGTGCCAAAGGACATGGAGACAGCCTTCTTGGCATTGAGGAAAAGCTGATTTGTGTGTGGTCAGGGCTGAACTTGATCAAAGTCCAGCTGGAGTCTGTGGGCCTGCTGTGAAGAGGACCGTGTCATCCATGTACATGTGAATGGATGCAGACAAGCACAAATAGGGGGAGATCATTAAGGAAAATGGAGAAAAGTAGTGGGCTTAACACAGATCCTTGTGGGACCCAAGTGGATACTGGCAGGAAGGAGAGAGAGGAGGTCACCACTTTTGACTGCTTGGGACCTACCCCTGTGGTAGGAGTGGAACAGCTGATGGCTAAGTCAGAGAGGCCTGCAGCCTGGAGTTTGGCTAATAATTGGGTGGTAGACAGGGTTGAATGCTTTGGCTTGATCGATGAAGATAGCAGAAGTGAATAGGCTGTGATCCATACCATTATGGATGGATTTGGTGAGCCTGAGCAGGTGGTGGAGTGATTTTTGCAGAAGTCAGACTTGTATTGGGTGAAAAAGGAAGAGGAGTCCAGAAAGGGAGAGAGCTGTAACAAGATAATTTGTTTCTGTAATTTGGAGGGAGGAGAGAAATGAGTCAGTAGCTGTTCGTACCTGATGGGTCACCATCTTTTGGAGGAGGAGGAGTAACAGTGGCAGCCTTCCAGTCAGCAGGGATGGAGGAACACCAGAAAGAGAGGTTAGGGAGGTCATCCAATGGGGAGGAGATTGAAGAAGCAGTCAGATGGAGGAGCTTGCTATCCCAGCCATCTGGGCTCCTACCCTTGGAAGGATTAAGGGCGGGAAGTGTGTCAGGGATAAAAGATGGAGTTACTTGAGAAAAAAAAAACAATAGTGGGAATGAAGGACATGACAATCATGCAGGCTGGCAGGGAGGTGAGGAAGGGAGAGGGAGGAGAGGAGAGGAGAGGAGAGGAGAGGAGAGGGAGAGGAGAGAGAGGAGAGGAGAGGAGAGAGAGGAGAGATGAGGTACAGGTGATGAAAAGGAATTACATCTCTATGGTGATGAAGGAGAGTTAGGAGACAGGGTGTCACTGACTTGAGGACAGGCAAAGGAGTGGGAGGGAGAAGAGATTGTGGCAGCCTTTCAAAATTTAGACAGGTAACCAATGTTGGTACTGAAGTTAGATGTAATATTCTCACCTTTGTCAAGCTTATTGCCATGGTACAGGTGCGTGGAGATGATGATACCTCTGGAAGCCATAGGGGGATGGTTACATTTATTTTTTGACCAGGCCAAATCATGCACATGCAAGTAAGCTATGAGGTCAGCTATGATCTAGGGGAGTTGGTGTACCTTTCTCATGTCCTGCCTTGGGGGCATGGCAGTCCCATAAAGGGAGGCAGTATGCAGCTGAAGGTTTAAGGATCTGAGCTGCAAATCTGGTGACATCAGCAGACCAGACCTGGGTTTGAATCCACAGCTTCCACTTGCATACTGTGTGACTGGAGCAAGTCACTTTAACTTCCCTGTGCTCCCAGGTCGTCGCCCAGTAAAAAAGCCAGCTTAGTGTGTGCTACTCCTGGTTAAACAACTAAAAAAAATATATGTATATATTTAGAGTAATTTTGTTTTGAAATATGTTAGCATGGAATCAGTGGAGCAGACCAATGAGATAGGAGACCAATCAGAGTGACTTAGGTCATGGCACAAGGGGGTGAGGTCCAGGGATTTAAGAGGAAAATATAAGCAGTGTTTTGATGGGGTGAGGGGCTTAGTTGAATGAGAGGCATCAGAGGGTTGTGATTATGGTGTCAGATCAGAAAAGAGGGAAGTCAAGAGGAATGCCACAGGATCCATCCTGGACTCTTGTTCTCTTCAATATGCTCATTAACAACATTTGAGAATGAATCTGGGGTTGTGTCTCTTTGAAGATGACACCAAACTCATGAGAGGGTAGATAGTGATGGGGAAGTAGAAACCGCAGACTGACATGTAAAGATTAGAGGTGGTCTAAGGTTTGGCAGTTGAAATTCAATGCCAAAATTGCAAGGTGATTCACTTAGGGGATAAGAAACCAGACAGAGTACTGATAGGAGGGTAGAGCTGAGTACGCAGCTGGAGAAAAGGACCAGTATCTGCATTAGTGACTCCCTTAAACAATCAAGCTAAGTACAGTGAGGCATCTAGTCAGCAAATAGGGCTACTAGGAAGCGCCAGAAGGGTTCTGATAGTAGAAGAAAGAGGTTTACTGCCTCTTTATTGATCATTGGTGAGGCTGCACTGTGCATACTGTTCAGAGTTCTGAACTCTGAAGACCCTATCAGGAAAGATAAAGACAAAGGGTGATCAGGTTGATTCAGAGCTGACAGAACAGATCGTATGAGGATCTGCTCAAGGCACTGAATATGTCTTCACTGGAGACCAGACAAGAGAGGAATGATATGATAGAGACCTTCACGTTCCTGTAAGGAATAAACAAAGTGAATGGAGAACTTCTTAGCATGAGTAACAGTTCAAGGTTATGGGGGCACAAGTAGAGACTGATGGGAGGGAGGTTAAAGAGGGATATTGGAAAGTTTTATTTTCCAGAAATGGTGGTAGAAATGTGGAATAGTTTGCCAACTGAGATATTTGAGCAACCAAAACCATAAATGGTTTCAAGAATGGCTGTGACAAAGTGAAGGGCATAATGGTTACCAGGCTGATAGTAGTAGGAGGAATAAGGGGAGTGGATAGTGAAGGCTATTACTCTGCATGAACAGTAGGTTCTGAGGTTTAATATGGGAAATGGGGAGACAAGATATACCATTTTTATGTTGATTACGCATGGCAAATAACATATTGCAGCAGCTTCAGTAGCAAGCTGTGGAGGCACAGCACCGTTGTGGCCAATGCCCCACAGCCTGCAAAGGCTTGTCCTGTTTCCCCAATGCCATTGCAGGCTGCTGGTGACAGGTTTGAATATTTGCACCAACTGCTGGCAATTTCACCACTGCAATCAGGGGCTGCCTCGTCATTGCAGCGTCAGCCATCTGCTGCAATGAGGGAGCGACCCGTCATTGTAGGGTGGGATGTAAAAACCCTGATATTGTTTATGAACATGGTAGCAGGTTGCCACCGTGTTCCCAAACAATATAACCCCCCCACTGTGTTCATGTGCCAACGGGGTCCCCAAATCCCATTGGCCTGTGCCCCATCGCTTTCTGCCAACGGGGAGCCCACTCCGTCGTCATTCTGTAACACCCCCCACTTTATTCCTGCCAAAGGGTGCCCAATCCCAGTCGGCTACTGCTGCCCCCCCAAAAGAAAGCCATTGGTGGCATGCTGGGTACCCATCCCAGCGTGCCACATGCCCCTGTAAAGGGAAAAACGGTCCCGTGAAGTATTTTTATTTTTTTACCTGCAAAAAAGGAAACGGTTTCTCGTAGTGTCCCTGGCCCCCACCTGCAACCCGCACCAACCCACCGCACATCCTGCCTCCCCACACCCACCCATCATACCATATTTACCTCCGGATCTTGCACGACGACGGTGGATTCGGGAACACGCTCGTATTCTTCAAATCCAACCGTGAACTGAGGAAATGCCGTAAGCTGTATAACGAATACATAGTGTTTTTCAACTTTAGTACATATCTCGGCATTTTTGGGACTTTTTCACAAATTTCAACATAGGGTTTTTAGACTTCCTCATGAATTCTTGAACTGTTGTCAGATTAATCGCCCCAAAGCGAGATTTCATGTCACCGCGGGAATCATCTTTGAGGCCGATTAATCAAACGACAGTGCCAGTATTCATGAGGTGGGGTCTCAAAGCCTATGTTGCTATCCAGGAAAATGCAAAATGACTGTTTTAATGAGTGCAGCACCGCGCAGTTGCTACCCACACTGTAACTCTCATGAATTTGCAATATTTTCACACCAGATTTTCAACATTGCCATTTTTTCACATCTCCTTGTGAACAGTACAGCTGTCATTGTTCACATTCAGGTGGAAATGTAAGCTGCACTTCTGGCACAGAATAGAGCAGTTGCTGTGGGAAATCAGTGTTTGGGACAGATTAAGAAAATGACAGTGACACTTTTCATAAGTAGAGGTCCTGAAATGGCTGTGCTGAAATCTGTTAATGATAATCTATAAATGACTGTACATTTGAGCGTGTGTTATGCAGTTTTACACACCGTAAGTTCGTGAATTTATATTTTCTCCAGATTTTCAACATTGCCATTTTCCCACACCTACTTATGAACAGTGCATCCGTCATTTTTCCCATCCTGGTCAAATGTGTTTTCGCACTTCTGGCACAGAATAGAGCAGTCGCTGTGGGAAATCATTGTCCGAACAGATTAAGAAAATGACAGTGATACTGTTCATGAGCAGAGGTCCTAAAATGCCTATGTTGAAAATTTGGTGATGATAGCTCAGCAAATGATTGTATTACAAGTGTGCATTGCACACTTTCCACACACCCTTGTAACTTCACAGATTTGTAATATTGTCATGCCAGATTTTCAACAGTGGCATTTTTTCACACCTCCTTAAGGAGCAGGTAGCTGTCATTTTTCACATCCTGACTGAAATGTGGTTTCTAGTTGCCGCACACAACAATGCGCGGCCGCTGTGAAATCAGTGTTCGGGACAGATTAAGAAAATGACAGTGGCACTGTTCATGAGCAGAGGTCATAAATTCCATGTTGGAAAATTTGTGACTAAACTCATAACACGACCGTGTTACAAGCGCGGCGCTGAACTGTTTTCACGCACCCTTGCAACTTCGCACATTTGTAATATTTTCACACCACATTTTCAACAGCGGCACTTTTTTCACACCTCCTTATGAAGAGTACAGCTGTCATTTTTCACATCCGGTCTAAATATGTTTTTGCACTCCTGCCAGAGAATAGCACGGTCGCTGTGGGAAATCAGTGTTTGGGACAGATTAAGATCGAACAAGTGTGAGGGGGGAGTGACCGAGCTAAACTGAGTTCTGTTGAGACTGCTGTGGATTTGTTTGTGGGCAGAAAAAGGCCCCAGCACATGAGCCCAGTACAAAAGGGCAGCCTGCAGCACTGGGAGAAACAGAATGAGAGGGTGATTGAGGGAGGGTGAGTGAGTGAACTCTCCGGAGCGTTGTCAGGACTGCTGCGGATTTCTTTGTGGGCAGAAAAAGGTGTCAAAGCAGGCAGGGGCCAAGTAGAAAAGGCCAGCCTGCAGCGGTGGGAGAAACAGTATGAGTGAGTGAGACGGGGGACTGAGTGAACTCAACAGAGCTCAAGCAGAACTGCTGTGGATTTCTTTGTGGGCAGAAAAGGGCACCAGTGCAGGCAGGAGCACCGTACAAAAGGGCTGCTTGCAGCGCCAGGACAAACAGAATGAGCGCGTGACAGAGGGAGACTGAGCGACCTCAACAGAGCTCTGTCGGGACAGCTGAGGATTTCTTTGTGGACAGACAAAGGTGCCAATGCAGCCAGGAGCCCCGTACACAAGCGCAGCCTGCAGCACCAAGAGAAACAGAATGAGTGAGTGACAGAGCGGTAGTGAGCGAGCTCAACAGAGCTGTATTGTGACTGCTGCAGATTTCTTTGTGGGCAGAAAATGTGGCAATGCAGGCAGGGGTCCAGTACAAAAGGCCAGCTTGCAGCACCGGGAGAAACGGAATGAGTGAGCGAGAGAGGGGGAGTGAGCGAGCTCAATGGAGCTGTGTCGGGACTGCTTCAGATTTCTTTCTGGCCAGAACAAGCCACCAATGCAGGCAGAAGCCCAGTACAAAAGGGCAGCCTGCAGTGGCAGGAGACACAGAATGAGTGAGTGAGGGAGAGGGAGTGAATGAGCACAATGGAGCTTGTTGGGACTGCTGCAGATTTGTTTGTGGGCAGAAAAAGACAGCAATGCATGCTGAGGCCCAGTACAAAAGGGCAGCCTGCAGTGGCGGGAAAACCAGAATGAGCGAGTGAGAGGGGGGGACTGAGCAAGCTCAATGGAGCTCTATCGTGACTGCTGCACATTTCTTTGTGGGCATGAAAAGCCGGCAACACAGGCAGGAGCCCAGTACAAAAGGGCAGCCTGCAGTGCTGGCAGAAATGGAATGAGCGAGTGAGAGAGGGGGAATGAGAGCAAGCTGAATGGAGCTGTGTCGGGACTGCTGCAGATTTCTTTGTGGGCAGAAAAAGGCAGCAATGCACAGAGGAGCCCAGTACAAAAGGCCAGCCTGCAGCGCAAGGAGAAACAGAATGAGGGAGTCAGAGGGGGGATTGACCCATCTCAGCGGAGCTCTGTCAGGCCATCTGCAGATTTCTTTGTGGACAGAAAAGGGTGCCAATGCAGGAAGGAGCACAGTACAAAACAGCAGCCTGCAGCACCAGGAGAAACAGAACAAGCGAGTGACAGAGGGCCAGTGAGCGAGCTCAACGGACCAACGCAATCAACATTCAGCATTGACAAATGCTTGTTTTTTTATTGTGTCCAGAACTGACTATGTGTGTATGTGTGTGTGGGGTTGATGGCAAGCTCCGTGTGTGCAGTTAAAACACGATTCCCAGAATCATTAACTAACACTAACCACACAGTGTGTTAACACTTCAAGAAAGCATTTAATATACCTGTACACCTTATATGCTTTAGCGTAACCCCCAGTTGTATGAGCATGTGGTTGCAATTAGTAATCCTGTGCAAAAAAAAAAATAGTGCCACATTAACAGGTTAGCACTGCACAGAAGAATGCTTTTTAAAACAGTATCAACCATGCTAATCACAATGCAGTGCTAGTCTTGTTACAGTGGTATGTGGGCCCCCATTTTCAGATTAGTGTTGTGCACTCCTAAGTGCTGCACCTGAGATAGCGCACAGCCACAGAAGGTGGTGGTAAATGGCACTCCCTCCAGTGAGGAGAGTGACCAGTAGGGTGCCGGAGGTTCAGTAATGGGACACATCCTCTTCAGTGTCTTTATAAGTGGCATAACAGAAGAACTGAAGGGAGATATGCCTTTTGCAGATGACACCACAATCTGTAATAGCGTTGATAGGTGCAGATGGAGAGAATGAGGGGACATTATAAAACTTAAGAGTGCTATGGGACATGGCAGTTTTGGGTTCAAAGCGAAAAAGTGCAAAATCAGCATCTAGGTACTGGAAGCCTAGAGGCTGAGTATAAATATGTAGGGAGGTACTTATGGTCACTAAGGAAACCTTTATACAGCACTGTGCTCTGTATGCAGGAGAGGATTAATCATTTACATGGCCGTAGTAGTATATATGCACATGCACATGATCAGGGTAGCATCAAGTGATGCTGAATATGACACCGATCCAACCATGCTGTTCCCACAGCGTAATGTTTAGCTCTGCATGCTAACCTTCTGAAAATGGGGCCCTAATTGACTAAAACTCCTGTCCGATGCCTCCTAAGATGCAGAAGGTAAACATAAAAGGTTTATCTTATCTATTTCTTTATGTATTGTTTTATTGTATTTTGCTTGCAAAACCTTTATCCGATTTCAAAACATTGTGATGTGACTTAAAATGTTTATAACAGACTAGTTAAAATGCAGTTTGTTTTCTTCTTTTACCTATATGCTGTCTTTATTTACTTATAAAAACACAGTCTGGTGGGCTGGCCTAGCAGCTTGGTGGTGATTGCACTGCCTCCCGTGCCAGTGGCCCAGTTTTGGGGGTGGATCTGAGTTGCACAGGGATTAGCAGGGAGGGGGATATGATTGACCATCTCAGGGAATGCTCTCCTCTCAGTGAGGGGAAGTCTGACCACCCCGCTCTTCAACATCCACCTAGCTTAGGAGGTTGGCAGGCAGTGGAGTTGCATAAGGGGAGGGCTCAGGCAGGCACAAAGCAAGCATGTACCTTATACTTCATAATTCCATGCTTGGCTGCCCAGGGGATGAAACAAAAGGCAGAAACCCACTAATGGCAAAATGATCCAACAACCTGCTGCAGATTTTGCACTGCTAATCAGGCTCTGCTCATATCAGAATATGTGTCTCCTTGTCAATGGCCCTCCCCCTCCTGGCCCCAACATGGGGGATGTGAGTGGGGGGATCTCAGAGCAAATATGTCCTGTTGATGATAAGTGATTGGGCTGGAGATGTCAGTGGGCAAAGGGGTAGCAGGGTGACTAAGGAGGTAAAAATCTCTATGGGAAAAAAAAAAGAAATACAACACAGTTTGAGAAGCTCAAACCCCAAAACAGACTGTGCATGCCTCCAGTGAGGATTCACAGTAAAGTTATTCAGTAAAACAATGCAAATTATATACATATGCCAGCTAAACTCCTGATGAGAATTGAATACTGAGGGATTGCAGCAACAATATATATTTTTGTTTCTTAACCAAGAAACTTTATTAAACAAAACATTAAAATAAAAACTTAATCAAAACATAGTCCATAGAGTACAAACTAGCAATGATTTTGGCTTACACTTCCACAGCTCCTGAAGTGCTTCCCAAGCATTCAACTCAGATAAGTTGCTGGACTTACACAGTAATTAATTACACATAAAACAAATCAACACTTTATCTTGGAAAAATGCATGCAGCTCCCTATGTGTACAGGTATATTAGGAATATCCTGTATTAGCTTCCTATACAAATGTGTTGTCTGACAGTAAATGAAGGCAGCACTTATTTAAAAGAATAAACTACAGCATTTAAATTAGTTTTAAAAGTTTCTTGTTACATCACAATGGTCTGAAATTTGACTAAAGGTGTGCAAGCAAAACAAAAGGAAAAAACCCATAGAGAAGTAGAATAAGAGATAGCCCTGTTTTGCTTACCTCAGCTCTGCAGTTTCAGACATCCTCTCATCAAGCTAGCAGCTAACTGAATGCAGCAGGCAATGAGTTCAACTCTAGGACATTCATGGGGGAGGGGCAGAGGGATGGGTAGTTTCAGAACATAGTCCATTTCAGTATATAGTTTATTTGTTTCAGTATATAGAGTATGTAGGTTTTCAGTCTACAGTGTATGTGTTCAATAGATAGTGTATGTGTTTCAACATGTAGTGTATTTGTTTCAGTATATAGTGTATGCAGATTTTTCAGTGCATAGTGTATTTATTTCAACAGATAGTGTATGTATTTCAATATAAAGTGAAGATGTTTCAATATATAGTGTATTTGTTTCAGTATATAGTGTATGTGCTTTTTTCAGTGTGTAATATATGCATTTCAATAGATAGTGTATGTATTTCAATATGCAGTGTATTTGTTTCAATATATAGTGTATATGCTTTTTCAGTGTGTAGTGTATGCATTTTAATATATAGTGTATTTGTTTCAGTGTATAGTGTATGCAGTTTTTTCTCAATATATAGTGTATGTGTTACAATGTATAGAGTATTTGTTTCAGTAGATAGTTTATGTGGATGTTTCAGTCTGCAGTGTATGTATCTCAATAGGTAGTGTATATGTTTCAGTACATAGTACATTTGTTTCAGTATATCATGTATGTGGATTTTCAGTTCTCAGTATGTGGATTTCAGTAGATAGTGTATGTATTTCACTATGCAGTGTAAGCATTTCACTATGTAGTGTATGTGTTTCACTATATAATATATGTATTTCAGTATACAGTATATGTATTTCACTATGCGATGTATATATTTCAGTAGATACTGTATGTGGTTCACTACATTGTGTATGTATTTCACTATATAATGTATATATTTTACTATATGATGTATGTATTTCACCATATAGTGTGTGTTTTACTGTATAGCCAGAGAGTCTGAATTATGTCCCTAATGGCTTGCCATAAAAAACAGCCCTCGAATATAAACTGCAGCCTCTAGTAGTGTTACATGAAGCACTTCAGTTTGGACTTCTAGTGTACTCATAGCATTTCTTATCATTTGCTGTTTAACTGTATCATCTCTCTGTGATTTTAATCTCTTTAAATATTATCATAAATGTATTTCATGTACTCTTAGCTAATGTTTAAGTGTATTTCACTATGAAGTAGACCTTATGCAGTATACTTGATCAAATTCTGGACATGTTAAAAATTGGATGTTTCAATACAAGCTGTCCTTGAATACAAGATACCCTTGAATATAAGCCACAGGCCAAAATACAAAATTTTAATGGATCTGCGGCTTCTATTTGAAAATATATGGTATTGCTAAAGGGACTCAAGCTCAATAGACTTGTGTGGAGCCAACAGGGTACTAGAAATAGTGATCATAGAAAAGCTTCACACACACACACACACACACACATATATATATATATACACACATCATAGCAAACTCAGGTGCAGCAATCAAATTATTTTTATTCAAGTGAAGCACACATAGCAGCAGCCAGCTCAAACATAACAGCTCCACATGTTTTGTACAACTGCACTTTGTTAAGTAGACAACAGTGCCCCCTGTCTCAAGGTATTTGTACTGGTCACTTAAAGAGATGGGGAGAAAAAAGTGTAATTACTTGTGCAAGGTTAAAAAGAAATGTTTAAAAAGATACTGATAAACTGTTTTTACTTTTGTCTCTGGATGCAATGTCTATTTCCATCAAAACCCTGGAGAAAAAAGGAAACACAAATGTGTCCAATTGATTGTGGCAACACTTTCAGTATCCAAAATAATGAATCCGATTCATTCTCACTAAAATGTTCATTTTTTCCTTAAGGGCTACAGACTGTATAATTATCCAGTTTTAGAATCTGTATCTGTTATAATCCTGATTATAAGTGGAACTTAACAAAACAAATGATTCTGTAGCAAAATTACAAAACAAATGATTATGTACCAAAATTACTCTGTTACCATTCAACCCTTAGAAACCTGTTTGCTCTGGTTTAGCCAATTATGCATTTAAGAACAACAAAAAAAATAGAATTATTTTTCATAATTGGATCTCCTACTTAGAGCTGTATTTACTCAGTCATTTCATTTTCATTTTGGTTGTTTTAGTTTTTCCCTCACGTTACTAATATAATTATTTCATTCTATGATATGTTAAACATTTTGAAAATGAAGAAAAATAAAGTTTAGGAAAATACTGTAAATAAGTACAAAAATGGATAAAAAAAACACATAAATAAATGAATTTTGCCATGTCTATTGGTGGCAGCATAGACACATTACTTATAAGGAAGCCATCAGATGCAAGACACTAATACAAAATATGGAAAGACTGAGATGTGGCCATGAACTGATAGTTCTTTTCTACAGAAAACACAAAAATAAATACAAATATAAAGTAGTACGGGAAAAAAGTGCAAGATGCTTATTCTTCAAAAGACATAGAAAATAATATATGGATGTATCACTGTGTTGTCTTTCTCCATGGGTAGTGAATATTAATAAATTAAACTTTTTAACTAAGGGTTAATCATTTCATTTGTTCTTGTTTTACTAATTTTACAACAGTAGCTTCTGGTTCTGTGACTCATGCCAGGATGTAGTGCAGTCAGCTATGAAAACTAGCATGACAGAGACTCTAGTAAAGGGAGTTTGGAAAGCTCTTAAGGTCTCTTTCCACATAAGTGATGAGAATATGTTTGAACTGATCACATTTGGGCAGTGGCTCTGTGCCCATAGTGTCTTTCAACACAGTTCTGCCAGTATTTCCTCGGCCCACCTTGGATTCTCAGAACTGGGTGTGTTGCTCCTGAGTTATGCCACCTATTGTCCCACATATACCTTACATTATATTCCTGGTCTATTAAACTGTGATACTGCTATTTTGCACTAACATGTAGATTTAAGCACCCATCGTACAAGCATGAGTGCCAGGAATGTGCTTTGCTTCTAATATATGCTAATGTTTACATCTTTATAGGATTATACAATGCAGGATTCATTATACCTCACTGTAATGCATTTATCTAGATTACATTTGACTTTTATATAAATATATTCCATATATAAGCTACCTAATTACTGATAAGACGACTCTAATGGATAGTCATTAATTACTGCATATACTTATATACATATATTCTCATATAACCATATGTAGTGTTGTCTCACATTATACTCATTAGTAATTCTGTCTCCTGAGTAATCATCCAAGGAAGAATGCCTTGTTTATAATGTAGAACCAACACATTATGTTCCTCATATCTGTAACCATAATTTAATCTCTGTTACCATGCTGTTATCTATGGTATATAACCTTGTGTAAGTCAGCTCCTAACTGAGATTTTGTACATTCTTCCAGAGACTGGCGAGAACCCAACTCCCTTGTGATTTTCTCTGTCACATGCTTGGCATGAGTATAGTAATAAATTATCATTATTACTTCTGCTTGTGCGGATGTTTCTTTGGCTGACACTATAGACATACAAGAATCTGATTTATTTACCCCAGATCTGGTTTCTGGGCTACATTTATGGCAACCTCGGCAAATGTCTGGGTGTTAGTCAAAGTTACACTTTAATTTCCTGTGCAAATTAACACATTGGGTAACAAATCCCCAGTGACAACCAGCTGTTGGTGCCTTCTGTGTATATCTCTTTGGTCTGCTTTTGTGCCCCAGTGCATAAAACTTAGACAAACAGACCTCCTGCCAGATATTTAACTCTGCGTAGTGAGCTGTTTTTTTTTCTTCCTGTGTGGAAACACACAGCTGTAAAGGGGTCTGAACAGACAGACTGCTTTCATTTGTGGGTTTAAATCCTAGTGGGTTATACTCATTTAGAAGTCCACATCAACCAAAGGCTGTCTGTGTGTGCTCAGGTATTTTGGTTGCAAACGGAGTCCCTGATCCACAGACTGCTAAGAGTTTCTCATTTTATATACACATGTCTAAAACAATCAGTGCTGAGTTGAGGCTGTATGCCTCACATTATCAAGATGCCTATGGTGGGTTGGAGGATTTTACTAGGGTAGCAAAAAGGCAGAGATGACCCTTTAAAACTATCTTTCAACACTATAGTGAATAAAAACATGGTACCAAAAAGTTAATCCTGAAGGATTACTCTTTGCAACACTGTTTACAGGCTTCAAAGTTGAGTTAAATTAACTGTCTGTTTTGAAATTGAAGTACGCTGCTAGCAAGCAGGACATGAGTCTAAAAAAGGCTGACCATATAAGGAGGGCAGACAGACTGGAATGTCAGATCCAGTCCCTACATCAGCAGAATGAGTCTTTGTTACACTACTCTGTTAATAATAACAGCCAGAAGCTGCATGCCTTGAGAGATAAATGTGAAAAGGCAGGACTTGATAGAAAACAGGTTTTACAAATAAATGGTGTTCTGGCTAACACCAATGATACCTTATGTGTTGAAAATGAGGAACTTAGGGATGAGATGGCTGTAGTAAATACAGAAGCTGCTGAAAGAGTAAACAGGTTGATATCACGAAACCAGACCTTGATTAAGCAGCATGATTCATTGTTATATGATTCTGTTAATAGCAGACAGAAATCCCTTGCTTTAAAAAAAACACACTAACAAAATCTTGCAACCTGACAATGAGGCATTTAACAGGGTACTCACTCAGGTAAGTGAGGAGCTAGAATGTATGAACTTGGAGAAACAGGTTATGTATAGTTTGTGTGATACCAATTCTGAGGTTGATCATATAAATTGCAAGGTAGAAATGGTGAACTTGTGCCATCAGCCAAAGGTACTGGCAGGGCAAACCACCTTAATGCCCCTAGACCTTGCCTCTTATGGTGTTGAAGAGTTTCATTTTAAATACTCACAGAGTGCTGTGGGGTGGACTAGAATAGAGGCAAGCCACTCATTTTTCTGTGATTCACAAAATGGAGAATTGTTAGAGTCTCAAAACTGAGGCCTCACATGTCATCACATTGCATCCCCATGCCATCTCCAAGATGGCCACTCATGGTCAAATGATAGTGGTCATAATACGGTAACCCAAGATGGTGGCATCCATGAGGTAATCCAAAATGGCTGACCACCACATCACGGAGGTCAAATCGTTCAATCACAGGGACCTGTGATTGCTGCCTTAACCATACAAAACATACCAGATATTTTAGGCATGATTCCTAATGTCATCTGTAGGAACAGTATTTCTGAGGAACAGAAGAATCTCATTGAAAATGAGGTTGTTGTACTTTTGAATCAGACTGGTACACAACCTAATGTTATGAAGTCAGCAGCAGCTGCTGCAGTTAGCAATGATTACATTGCTAGCATGTCCTTGGCTAAGGAACACTTTGCTGTTAATTATGTGAAATATAATGAATTTTCCATATGTAATCTAACACCAGCCCTCCCTGAGAGGACTGAATGTGCTGTTTTTCCTAACACTGACAGTATTGGGCACATGCAGCCCACTAATAACTTAAGCTGTCAACTTAAAAATAATGTTGTTACCATCCAGCAACCTTCTGGTGGGGAAACACACTATTCATTTGAAGGGGTAGTGGGGGGACAACCCTAAATCTGAGAGTCCCGTGGCTGTGATATTTTCAGCATCACAGGCCATGTTGGGGTTGATACAGGTTTGATTTCTGAACCTGTGCTGCCAGCTGTTCCAGTACTACTTTCTCCACCCCTGATGGCTACTGAACCACAAACCATAGCTGGAGAACTACATGCAGCTTTCACACCACTTTTCTCCACTGTGCAGGCACCCCCCACAGTGCCAGCACTGCCTGCACATAATGCAAGACCCCCTCCACCAGTGACACCTGGATCATCCCATACTGTGGCTGCAGTAGCAGGCACAAGCCAGGAACAGTCTGGGTTATTCTCAGCACAGACAATAGCAGGCACAAACCAGGAACAGTCTGGATTATTCCCAGCACAGACAGTAGCAGGCACAAGCCAGGAACAGTCTGGGTTATTCCCAGCACAGACAATAGCAGGCACAAGCCAGGAACAGTCTGGATTATTCCCAGCACAGACAGTAGCAGGCACAAGCCAGGAACAGTCTGGGTTATTCCCAGCACAGACAATAGCAGGCACTTCAGGCAAGAATGTGCAAGATATTGTAATGTTGATATTATTGTCTTTTCTTTTTGGATCACTGACCATAGCCCCAGTATTGGTTAATCCTAACCCAGCTTTACCATATCATTTGGAAACTGTTACATCAGATATAACAATCTCAGCAGTCTTAGCTGCTGAGACTGAGACAGAGAGAGTGAGAAAGCAGCCACAGCTTCCTTGAATCAAGGAGGTTATTTTCTAGACTACACTGAACTGAATTATTACTTTTTGGACCTGTGTAAGTAACTAGTATTGATTCTGTTTTGGGGGTGGACTTTTCTTAGTTTTAACTTTAATTTGCCAGAGAGGAACTGTAGCTGGGAGATATTTGTAGTCAGTTGTGACTAGACCTGTTACTTAGCCTTTGTGAAATAGGTGTCTGAAAGGAAGGAAGGCACTCCCTGGGGTGGAGGGTAAGAGTTGCAGGTGATTGTTTCTGGATGGCATAGGTTTACTCCCACCCTTCCCTCACCCACGCCCTAAGTGCATAACTTCCTTTATGAGGGGTTCTGACATTACTTCCCCAAAACTGCTAACAACATACACCTGTTCATATCCTAAAAGGCTCAGCACACTGAATAGGGGTAGAGACACTCACAAGCTTGCACACACTAAAACAAGAACAAAAAACAACAAAAAAGCATCTGCAACTGGAAGGGACACAGACATGTGGGGTGGTGCACTGCACTGGCTCTGGAGCAGCAGTCTTCCAGGAGACATTCTGGAGACTGCATTGCTGCCCTATTGCAGGCACCTCTCTGGTCTGAGGGAGGAGGTTGTTCGTCTTCATGCTGACCTGGCAAGGATTCAGGAAACCTGCTCCCCCACTCAGGGTCCACCCAGACCACCACCACTACCTCAGATGTTGCCAAGAAAGAGGAGTGGTTTGACCACAGTGGGCTCAGGGAGGGTGAGGTTGGTGGAACAGAGGCACATCCCTCCAGTTGTGCCTCCTCACAATTCATTTGCCACTCTGGTGGAGCATGGTGGCACCTGCTGTGGAGACCAAGGAGGATGCTGGGAACCTCCACAGTGGAGACCCACAGGAGGGTGGCCCAGGACCCAACAGGGGAAGGAAACAACTCCTGGTGGGGGACTCAGTTGTTAGGGGTAGAACTGGGGAAGGGAGGGGAAATGAAGGTAAGGTGCCTGCCTGACCCCAAGGCTTGGAGGGACAGGAAATGAATACTCAGGATCATGTGAGCATCGGCAAGAGGGGGAGGGAGCTGGATGTCATTATCCACCTAGGGATGAATGACCTGGCTGAGAATGGGATCAGAGCAGTGCAACAGGAGTTTGTGGAGTTGGGGAGGGGCCTTAGACAAGTAGCACACATGATAACTTTCTCAGAAGTGCTACCTGTCTATGGTATGGAAGAAGCTAGGGTACTCCACACCATGGGTTTCAATGACTGGTTGAAAAGCTGGTGCAGAGCTCAGGGATTTGGCTTCATTGGGGGCTGGGGCTCCACCTGGAGGGATGCAGGCCTATACAGGTGCGATGGTCTGCATCTATCAGGGAGGGGAACCAGGACCCTTGCTGATAGGTTTAAATGCTTCAATGGCAAGCATTTAAACTAGCCAAGGGGGGGCACTGAAAAGGAGAAGGGAAAGCCTAGCACCCCCCAAAAAAATCAGGGTAATTAGTGAGGTAAACATGAAGATAGAGCAGTCGATAGGGAGAAGGGCAGTGGTAAATGGAGAAAAAGACAAAAGCAGTAGGGACAGGGAAGGGGCAAAAAGAAATAAAGCCATAAAAAATGGAGGGTAATGAGTACCAATGCCCATAGTCTAGGTAAAAAGCTCCCCAAAATGGTCACCCTGATGGAAGATGGATGCCTGGATATTATGGCAGTTATAGAAGCATGGTACACAGAGAACCATGACTGGGATGTCAACATACCAGGGTACACAATCTACAGGAGGGACAGGGAGGGAAGAAGAGGAGGAGGAGTAGATCTCTATGTAAGGGAAAGGATCAAAGCAACAGAACTAAAGGGTAAACAGGGAGGAGAGGAGGCACTGTGGGTCACCCTGGAGACTGGAAATGGCTCCACAATTGGCACAGGGGTTGTATACAGACCCCTGTCTCAGGGGGAGGAAATGGACAAGGAAATGATAGAAGGTATCCTTGGGATGGCAAAGAAAGGGGAGATATTGCTGATGGGGAACCTGAATATGCCAGATGTTGACTGGAGCACCTTTGCTGCAGCCACATCCAAGATCAGGGCCATTCTCGATGCCCTGCATGGGGGCATGCCTCAGACAGCTAGTTTTGGAACTCACTCAGGACAGAGCAATCTTAGTCCTGGTGCTCTCAAATGGGAATGGAGAGAGGATCTCTGATCTTGAAGTGGGTAGTCATCTGGGAAAAAGTGACCACCAAACAGTGTGGTTCATGATAAACTTAGCTGTAGAGTCAAGTCACACAAAAGTGAAGGTACTGGACTTCAGCAGGGCTGATTTTGTCAAAATGGGAGAGTGGCTCAGAAAAGCACTAGCAAACAGGCAAGAAGGTGGGGTGGAGCAAAAATGAAGAAACAACAAAACCGCCATCACAGAGACAACAAGCCTTTGTGTGAACCAAATAAACAAATAAAAATGAAAGAAAAAAACACTATGGTTCTCAAAAGAAGTGGCGGGAAAGGTAAGGGAGAAAAAGATAGCATTCAGGAATTATAAGGAAACACAGAAGGAGCAGGATAGAGAACTGTACCAGTTAAAGCAGAAGGAAGTGGGTAAGGCAGTCAGAATAGCAAAGGCCCAAACTGAGGAAAAGATAGCCAACTCAGTTAAGAAGGGAGATAAAACCTTTTATAGGTACATTAGGGAGCAAAGAAAGACTAAGGCAGGAATACTGAGGCTGAACAAGAGGAAGGTGATTGGGCAGAAGTGACAGTGAAAAAGCAGGGATACTGAATGAATACTTCTGCTCAGTATTCACAATGGAAAAGCAGGAAATACCTAATCCAGTCAATAGAAGCACTCTGGATGGGGTTGATATTAGTCCTTTCACAGAAGAGAGGTTCTGAAAGAACTCTTAAAACTGAAGGTGGATAAAGTAATGGGGCCTGATGGGATTCACCCCAGAATTCTAAAAGAACTAAGGAAAGAACTAGTAACACCACTGACTACCCTTTTTAATAAATCATGGGAGGATGGTGTGGTACCTGAGGACTGGAGAAGGGAGGATGTGATTCCCCTTCACAAAAGTGGGAGCAAGACAGAGGCAGGAAACTACAGACCTATCAGTTTGACCTCAGTGGTAGGGAAAATGATGGAATCACTTCTGAAGGAAAGAATTATTGAGTACCTAGAGGCCAGTGGGATACATGACCCAAGGCAGCATGGATTCACAGTGAGAAGATCATGTCAGACAAATCTAATTGATTTCTTTGACTGGGTGACCAAAGCAGAAGACCAGGGAGGGACTGTGTTTGTGGCCTACCTAGACTTTAGCAAGGCATTTGACACAGTCCCGCACAAAAGATTAATAAACAAATTAACCAGCCTGGGAGTGGGTCCCAGAGTGGTAGCCAGGGTAAAACACTGGTTGGACAACAGGACACAGCGGGTAATAGTAAATGGAGTCCACAGTGAAGAAAGGAGGGTTACTAGTGGGGTACCGCAGGGTTCAGTACTGGGGCCAGTCCTTTTTAGTGTCTTTATTAGAGACATTGCAGAGGGACTGGAAGGGAAAGTATTTCTCTTTGCAGATGACACAAAGATCTGCAACAGTGTTGATACACAAAGTGGGGTGGAAAGGATGAAAAGGGACTTGGCAAGGTTGGAGGAATGGTCAAATGTATGGCAGCTTAGATTCAATGCAAAGAAGTGCAAAGTAATGCACCTGGCAAACAAAAACCCAGGGGAAGAGTACAGAATGGGGTGTGAGATACTGACAACAACAAAAATGGAAAGGGACCTGGGGGTAGTCATATCAGATGACCTAAAGGTGGGCCAGCAATGTGAGAAGGCAGTAAGGAGGGCTGGAAGGATATTGGGATGCACAGGGAGAGGCATCACCAGTAGAAAACAGGAAGTTGTTGGCCCTCTGTACAGACAGTTGGTAAGACCACATCTGGAGTACTGTGTACACTTCTGGAGACCCCATCTCTGCAAAGACATAGACAGGGTGGAGGCTGTCCAGAGGAGGGCAACCAAAATGATGCAGGGTCTGCATCAGAAGACATATGAAGAAAGACTAAAGGAACTAAAGATGTATAGCCTCGAGGAAAGTAGGGAGAGGGGGGACATGATAGAAACTTTCAGATACCTCAAGGGAATCAAGAAAGTCCAAGAGGATAGCATCTTTCAGAAAAAGAGATGTGCAAAAAACAAGGGGCACAATTTGAAGATAGAGGGGAACGGCTCAGAGGTAATATGAGGAAGTATTTCTTCACAGAGAGGGTTGTGGATACATGGAACAGCCTTCCTGAGGAGGTCATAGAGTTAAAAACAGTGGGGGAATTCAAGAATGCATGGGACAGACATAAGGCAATTCTAGTGGGGGGTAGGAGGAAGTAGGCTGTTGGTTAACTAGGATCTGCAGCTTATCTGTTAGGTAGGGAAATGGGAAGACTAGGTGGGCCAAGCAGTCCTTATCTGCCATCAAATTCTATGTTTCTAGCACCAAAATTCAATGGACATGTTAGGCCCATTGCCTATGCATCTCAGATGCTCTCCCCAGTGGAGCTGAAATACAACCTTTGTGAAAGGAATCTTTTGGCTACATACTGGGCAGTGAAATACCTTATGTACATCATTGGATATGCACCCATTGTGCTGCATTCCAATCATGTGCCCACTTTCTGTTGTCAGACAGAGTAAAAGATGACTCTGTCTCCAATGCAAGACTTACACTCCAGTCTCTCCTTTCACAGGATCATGATATCACTGTCCTTCCTATCAAAACTCCATCCTTCTTGGCCCATGGCCTACAATTTACAGGAGAGACCCATGATTGTTCACTCCAACCCCCTGACCTTCCTTTCCCAGGGCCCTTTCTGACAGAACTTCAGAAAGTGTTAAAAGACAGCACTGTGTGTCGTGTTTTGACTAATGACTCAGCCACACATACCAACAAGGGTCAGATAGCAGGGTTTGGAATTCTTATTTTGTATCCTAGTGATGACAGAGTGTACAATGCTAGGAGGTGCACCATTATTTATGTACAGTATCCAGGCATTGTTAAAACA
This sequence comes from Neoceratodus forsteri, assembly GCA_016271365.2. Lineage (NCBI taxonomy): Eukaryota > Metazoa > Chordata > Ceratodontiformes > Ceratodontidae > Neoceratodus > Neoceratodus forsteri. The sequence continues at coordinate 805,236,358 of CM028130.1, read as the reverse complement.
TGCCTGGCAAACAATGTAAAACAGGGAGGTGAGGAGTCTCCTTATAATTACCACAAATGTTTGTGGATGGCTTACAGTGCGGGCAAGTCCTTGAGAAAGAAACAGCTTGCTGTTGATAATGAAATACAAAGATTTTTCTCTTCGTAACATGACACCAGGACTCCATGAGAGGGTTAAGTGTGCTGCACTATCTGATAAACAACCTTGTACTCTGTAATTGCTATAGCAAGGCACTGCAGACACTGTCTTTATTTCAGATTTTAATTGGGTCTGTTACTCTCTGACTGAATTTCTACCCTTTTTGAAGAAAACAAACTTTCAGTCGTCTGATAGTACTCCTGTAAAATACAAAGACTTGTTTGTGTACATCACAATACTAACCAAACAGTTTAAATAAAAACTGTACATCCATAAGGTTTGAGCATATTGTAAATGTGAACCTTATGCTCTTCACAACAACCATGCCTATTCACTGGCAAAGACAGTGCTCAAGGAGAGGACACATGGGAAATGAAACCCCACTTTGTCCCAGCTACACTATATGTTGCTGTCATTAATAAAGAACCAACTCCTTTTGAGCCCCTGGATCTAGTGTCTGCACAAATGAAAGACCCTCATTTGAGGGCAGTGTATAGGTTCCTTGATAAAGGAACTGAGGAAGAACTTCCAGAATTAAGCCCTTATAAGAAAGTGAAAAATGACCTTCACCTATCCAGTGATGGCCTGCTTATTTGGTATCACTGCCGTAAAACTTGTGAAAAGTTATGGTTAGTTCTTAAACACCGGAGGGTAGATTTTATCTACCAAATACACAAAACTCCAACTGGTGGACACCAGGGAGCCAATAAAACCTTAGACAGACAGAAATTCTCTGTCTGGTGGCCACGCATGGGAAATGATTTAGAACACTACATCAATAACTGTCAGAGCTGTGCACAGAACAATCCTATACCAGCTAGGAAAAATGCTAAATTGTTGCCCCATAGGCACTCGGGCAGCAGGAACAACATCCAGATTGACTACATTGGCCCTATGTCAACCGCTAACAACAACAATAAGTTTGCACTGGTGATCACTGACCTATTTTCCAAATGGGTCGAGGCTATCCCAACAAAGAGCAACACAGCCAAAGTGACTGCAAATGTCTTGGTAAACCAGCTATTTATCAGGTGGGGTTTACCCCTAAAGGTAGATTCTGATCAGGGAGACAGCTTTATAGCCAAAGTAATGCAGGAAACTCTGCATTTGTTGGGGGTAAAACAAAAGTTTCATATCCCTTACCACCCACAGTCATCAGGGCAGGTGGAATGGGCTAACAGGCAGATCAAAGTTATGTTATCCAAATTTGTTCAGAAAAACCCAAAAGAATAGGATTCATTATTGCTGTTGCTCCTTATGGTAATAAGAGCAACACCCTCTGCATGTACATAGTGCACCCCATTTTAAATCATGACCGGATAGTCCATGAGACTCTCAGAACACTTATTTCTTGACCTATGTACTTTCACTGCTGATGGAACATCAGTAGATAAAAATGACAAACAACTCAAACAAGACATCCAAAGGATACACTTGTTTGCTGCATAATGTATGGGCAAAGCCCAACGACAGGCCCTATCCCACTGTAAACAAGCTCAGTCCATCAGTCTACCAAGCTAGACTACCCCAAAACAAGAACCTCACTGAAAAATGGCTACATGCCAATCAGTTGAAACTGTTTAAAGGAGATTCAATTACTTTTCCTTAACCCCAATGGGTGGAATTGTACTGAACTATGTTTTTCTTTTCTCTTTCTTTTGGGTTCCAGAGAGAAAGATGCTTGCTTTATGCTTATTTATCTTTTTAAAAGTATTGTTCTTCTTACAAGCCCAAACTGCACATTGTACGGTAGCTAAGAACCAGTGACCTATATCTAAACAGCATGTTGAGGCAGAGTACCTCACAAGCCCATACGATCTAATCGCATCCTGTGGAGTTCACACTAAAGTCTTGGAAGACATGTGCATTGTCCAGGAGGGCAGTGAGACCCTACTGAATGTTATGATCATTGCTTCAGATCAATCCTAGCAGCTAGACTTGATCTGGACCCCTGTTTACATTTTATTGATAATCAGGAATTTTGCATCCAAAATGTATATGGCAATGGAAGCCATGGACCTTAAGGTTTTACCCTATGATGCCCAGAATTTGTCACACTAGATACTGAGTGTCCAAAACAAAACCCTGGTCCACCCAGTGGTCTAAGTGGCACTTCCCAACCAGGTATCCTAGTCAATAATGTGCAGTTCATGCACATCCCAGTGATTTTAAATCTTACCCTTTAGAACTTGGATTGATTTGTTTTATGTTTCACAAAAAAAATTTCCCACTTTAAAAAAAAAGATAATTATTATGTTATTAAATACCCTGGCAGCATACCAGGTACTCAATAATGACCCCTATACAGGGCCTGATAGCACCACACACAGAGGATTTCCACATCCTGATCCCTAGTGGTATATCTAATAACTGTAAACCTACTGAAACATACTAGGCGTTTTGTTTGTTTTTTATTTAAAACAGGTTTTGCCTCAGGCCTATTTGGCTCTGCCATATCTATTTGGAATAGGGCTGATTTAGCCATTATTCAGAAATATATGTTAAAGGTTCATGACAGTATGAAATATAACACAATACCTCCCCTGTTGCATGGTATACATGGTCTTGCTCATGAAGAACGATTTGCATTTACAATATAAAGGATACTGTAAAGGGATTTGACCTGACAAAGGTTAATGTTAATAAATTAATTTCTGCTTACATTAAGGAAGCAGGTGAGCATGACATTGCTAGGGAAGTCCTTTGCACTGCCTACAGCTATTATGTTCTTATAACCCTTAGGTTATCTCTTCCAGGATCTGGAATTAGGACATATCCCTGATCTCATACATAACAGATGTATGGGTTAGTGGTATTGCCCCAAATGTACTTCTATTGCATGTGTTAACAAATGTTTATTTGAATCTAGCACTATTCTCTTGCTGATGGCAAGGAACCTTGGGTATGTCACCACACACACCAGTATTGCTCCATGTTTCAAAACTTATTCCAGCACAATCAAGGAAGCCATGTTTGTGACTCTCACAGTGTCATTGTCGTATTTTGATCCGGCTTCTTCCATCTCTGATCATCTGGCAACTGCCCATTCTATTGGTCATCTTGATGGGAACTTTTGTCATAAAAGGTTGGCACTACCTCCTTTGTTTGTTTACCATGAGGTCTTCAAATCGTGACTGACTCCGAATTGTGATTGTTATACCTGGAAGGATTATCACATATGTGACATCTTCAAACTTGTCTTACCAACTTGTGAATACTGGCCTAATAATTGAAATTAGGCTTCCTTTAGTGAACTCTCAAATAAACTGTAAAAGGTCCATCCAATTCAGACTCTGCAATCAAACTCATTGTTATGCATACTATTAAGCCAAGCCTGGGGTGTAGGCAATCCCCTAACTTCAGCAAAAAGACTCTACTTCACTTGATCTTTGAGAGAGACATCCATTTTCCACACTGCTTGTTTTCCAAGGCTGACTGGCACCTCATACAAATTAAGTATAGTTATAAACTTTCACACTTTGTGCAGCAGTGTGATAATCTTCCACAACACTGTTGCTATACCAATGTAAAACTCTTCATCTAACACTTGAAGAAATCCTGGATTTATCCCTGGAATTGTTTGTAGTTTATGGCTTATGGACATGGATATATTGTGACCTGTTCAACTTAACAACTGAAAAATACCATCATCCAAGGAGGAATATTCTGCTGATGGAAAACATTGTGTGGTGACCAACTATACATTCTTCTGATATGGACTAAAGTTATACAAAGTGAACTTTTCTAACTTTTATTTTTACTCCCTAAACAGGTTATAGGTTATATTGTGATCACACCTGTTCCCATCCCGGAACCAGATACCATTGAGTCTAGTCCTAACTATCTGGATGCTTTGTCTCAATTTTTACTTATTCTTAATGGGCGCTATTCACAAAGATGTGCGGAGCCAGGGTGTAATGGCACACGCAGATCTGCACCCATGGGTGTTCCATGCAGGGACCACATTCACAAAGCAGCAGTCCCTGCCCAGCACCCAGCTATGTCCCCACCCCCCCGGCATGCAGGTACATGGGAAGGGAGTGCAGATTCGGGTCAGCGACCAATCAGCTGCCCATTCCGGGTCCATAGTGGATCCCTTGTGCCAGTCCGGCACCATCTTGGAGGGGGTGCATAGAGTGCTGTTACAGCCACTGGGGGCATGTGCTGTCCACCCACCCCAACCTGATCCTCTTTCCCTGACAACAGGGGTACATTCCTGCAGGGGTCCATCGACCTCCCGCCTTCACCGGCTGGTCCGGCAGTGGCAACCGGAGAGGGTGTGCAGCTGCTATGGATGCCCTCCAGGTGCATAGCTGATGGAACCAGCATACAGCACACCACATGTTAGTGAATAGCGTGGAGTGCCGGACTGCCCCTTGAGGAGGCTCCGGCCCACTCATGTGCAGAGTTCTGCACTCGGCCAGGGAACCTGTGCGGAGTGGGGGCATAACTGCATTATGCATGCTGCATTGGGTGCCAGTGGGCTATGTGCCTGGGGTACACTGCATGTAGCCCATCCACACACTTTGTGCATAGCACCCAATATCCATACAGGCAACTTGAGTTTGTCTCTGCAATCTCTTCTCAATAGGACAAATATGCACCTGATACTGTACATATCAGTAATAAAATTGTTATGGCATTGGAAATCCCAATTGTGAAGTTTACTTTTCAAATTTCTATAGTAATACAAGGTTTGCTAATATTAGCCCTTATAATTACATTTTGTTTAAGGAAAACCCTGAAAAACTACCGTGGCCAGTTAAAATTCCTCTATCAGGCTCATGCTTCTGGCCTGTAGACAAATGGTGCTTAACAATTGTCTTTTTGTTGTGTTGTCACTTTTTGCAATTAGGGCAACACTGAGGGGACTGTTGCTCCTGGGTTATGCCCCCTATCATCCCACATACACCTTACACTGTATTCCTGGTCTATTATACTGTGATACTGCTATTTTGTACTAACATGTAGATTTAGGCACCCATCATACAAGCATGAGTGCCAGGAATGTGCATTGCTGCTAACATGTGCTGTTTACATCTTCATAGGATTATATTATGCATGATTCATCATACCTCACTATAATGCATTTACCTAGATTACATTTGTATTTTATATATATTTCATACATAATCTACCTAATTACTGATAATATGACTCTAATGGATAGTCAGTAATTACTGTATACACTTATATACTTATATTCTCATATAATCATATATAGTGTGTGTCTGGCACTTAGGCTAGTATGCCACATGTATTTGTGATCTGTCAGCACTTCTCTATGTTCAAGCTCATGCTGTCAGAGACAAATCCTTTGCCTCACATTATACTTATTAGTAATTCTTTCTCCTAAGTAATTATCCAAGGAAGAACACCTTGTTTATAATATAGAACTAACACATTATGTTCCTCATTGCCATAACCATAATGTAATCTCTGTTACCATGCTGTTATCTATAGTATACAACCTTGTGTAAGCCAGCTCCTCACTGAGATTTTGTACATTCTTCCGGAGACTGGTGAGAACCCAACTCCCTTGTGATTTTCTCTCCCACATGCTTGGCATGAGATAGTTATAATTATCATTATTACTTCTGCTTATGTGGTTGTTTCTTTGGCCGACACTGTAGACATACAAGAATCTGATTTATTTAACCCAGAGCTGGTTTCTGGGTTATAGGTGTCAGCGTATGAGAATGAGCAGGACCAGGAGGCAAAGTAGTGGCCTGGTGCAGGGCTGCATTGCCCCTACTGCAGCATTTAGCCACTTCACTGCAGATCCCTTCTCAGGAATAAAGCAAATGTACACCACCAGGCCCGAGCCTGTCACATTTTGGCTGCCCACAAAGTCAAGTATTTAAAATGGGATCAGATGCAGAGGAGTACACATGCAAATTTGTGGATGCCAGTGAGTGCCTTAATGGTGCACATCCCGCACAGAGTCGTACTTTGCTGTTTTTTTACAGTCCTATGCAAGAATGGAAGGATCAGTAACCTTTTGAACATTGGGCCCTACATCCATGTGTGTATGTAATTATATTTGCTTCCTATCACATGCCAATTAGAGATGGAGCAAAGTTTTAACTCACTGGCAAAGTTCCAGCAATGTTTCCAAACTCACTTCCGCAGAGCAATCCATGAATTTTTCCCAGAGGCTTGGAAATCAGCTAGGCCACTACACTGGTAACTTCACCAGTAACTTTGCCAGTCATGGAACTTCACCAGTAAGTTCTCCTTACTCCCACCTGCCCATAAACTTCAACGTACTCCTCCTGCCCATAACATCTCTTTACACCTTCTTGCCCATAACCTCTTCTTATGCCCTACTACCCATATCTTCTCCTTACTCCCTCCTGCCCAAAACCTCTCCTTACAAATTTCTTCTGCTGACAAACTTCTCTTTACTCTCTCCTGCCCATAACTTCTCCTTACATATCTCTCCTGCCCATAAACTTCTCTTTACTTCATCCTGCCCATAACTTCTCTTTACGTGCTCCAGCCCTTAACTTCTCCTTACACTCTCCTACCCACAACTTCTCCTTACATATTACTCCTCCCATGACTTCTCCTTACACTCTCCTGACATAATTTGTCCTTAATTCCTCCTGCCCATAATTTCTTCTTAAATACCTCTCCTGCAATAACTTTACCTTACAACCTCCTGCCCATAACTTTTCCTTACTCTCTCCTGCCCAAAAACTTCTCCTTAGTACTTCATGCCCATAAACCTCTCCTTACTCTCTCTTTCCCATAACATCTCCTTATGCCCTCCTGCTGACAACTTTCCTTCCTCCATCCTGCCCATAACTTCTCCATTTGCCCTCTTGACCATATTGTCTCCTTCTGCCCTTCTGACCATAACTTCTCCTTACTCCCTGCTACCCATAACATTTTCTCACATATCTCTCCTGAATATAACTTCTCCTTACACCCTTCTGCCCATAAACTTCTCCTTATTCCCTCCTCCCCATAACCTCTCCTTACTCCCTCCTGTCCTTATCTTCACCATACTCCCTCCTGCCCATAAGCATCTTACTCTCTCCTGTCCATATCTCCTCCTTACTCCTTTGGAGGGAGTAAGGAGAAGTTATGGACAGGAGGGAACAAAATGTTTATGGGCAGGATGGAGTAAGGAGATGTTCTGGGCAGAAGAGAGTAAGGATAAGTTAAGGGCAGAAGAGATATTTTATTTATTTATTTATTTATGAAAGTTGGATTTACAACCTTTGAGTCAGGGACTCATTTACTAAGGCACCTTTTCGCAGGGAGGGTAGACATGGTTACAGTGTGAGATACAACAGTGGTAACATACAGGTGCAATACAGATAACAAAAAGAACACAATATAACAGTGGTTTATGGGATAAAGTTACATGCAGTAAATAGCAATCGTATAAAGTATAACAATAGTAGAAGTCACAACCCTGGTCGTACCCTGGAAATACCTAAGTGGAAGGGTGGGAGGGAACAGGGGTGAGGAAAAGATTAAAAAAGGGGGGGAGCAGTCCAACAGACATTGTCAAGGCTATGGGCAAGAAATGGGGAGGGACTCAAACATTAGGTTGATTAAGGGCAACTACAGTTTTGGGCGCCAAAGAGGTGGTTATGGAGAGTGACATTAAAGGGACCAATTTTGGTAGGCTTAGTGACAGAGAGCGGGAGGGAGTCGAACCATGTGAGGGTGTGGTAGTGGAAGGACCTTTGGGCTAGGGAGGTCTTGGTATGGGGCACCAGAAAGGTGGCCTTAACTGAGCTATGGGTGGCAACAGATGGGGATGCAAGCCACAGGGATGTGGTGACCCCTGGGAGGAGAGTCCTAGCAGGGATTTCTTGGCAAATAAGCAGGTTTGGTAGCACAGATGCTCTGCCAAGGTGAACAGGTTGGCAGTAGAATAGAGCAGGCAAGTATGGGTGCAGAGGGATGCACCGATCAGGAGCCTGCAGGCCTTGTTTATCAAGGTCTGGATTCTGGTGAGGGCAGTATTGTTGGTATAGATAGGTAGGCCATAGTCCACTAGGGACAGGACAAAGGAGTTGATGGCCAGTCAGAGAGTGGTTTGGGGGAGGTAATCTCGGAGGTGATACAGAAGGCCAATCTGAGAGTTTATGGCTGAGGACAGGGTATTGATGTGGGTGTGGAATGTAAGAGCTGAGTCAAATATGATGCCCAGGTACTTGTAGGATGACACCTGCTCGAGAGGGTGAGCATTACTGGGGAGAATGCAGAGAGGGGCATTTTTGGCCTTATTCTGGTGATGTGAAAAAAGTATAGATTTGTTTTTTTGAGGTTAATGACCGGCTGGTGGTCAAGGAATCACTTTTCAGCTTGGTTGAATGTATGCTGCATGGATTCCTGTAGAGCTGTGGGGTCAGGGTGGGAGGCAAGGAGAATCGCATCATCAGCATAGAGTACAATATTGCCCAAGCTGGAGCTGGGGATGGTATTGAGAAATAGACTGAACAGAATGGGGCCCAGGATGGAACCCTGCAGGACCCCCGAGTGAATTGTCAGGGTATTGGACGGGGTGCCATTTACCTTCATGTGCTGTGATCTGGCAGAGAAGTAACTGGTGAACCAAGCCAGTGGGCCAGGGGAGAAGCCAAGTTGGTGGAGGGAGTCAAGTAGGAGGGGGTGACAGACAGTGTCAAAGGCCTTGGAGAGGTCAATGAACACTGCACCCACAGCATGACCAGAGTTGACAGCAGAGTGGAGGTGCTGAGAAAAATCATGGAGGGCTGTAGTGGTGCTGTGTCCAGGGTGGAATCCATGTTGTTCCAGACACAGCAGGTCATATTTGGCCAGATACTCAGAGAGCTGAATGGCCACTATTTTTTCTAGTGCTTTGAAGGGGGGAATAGAGATGGGCCTGAAATTGTTAGGGGAGGTTCTATCTCCACTCTTATGGATAGGGGTGATTTCTGCAATTTTACAGGCACTGGGAAATTGACCAAGATATGTAAGATGTTATATGCAGGAAGGAGTAAGGAGACATTATGGGAAGGAGGGCATAAGGATAAGTTATAGGAAGCAGGGAGAAAGGAGATATTATGGGAAGGAGGGAGTAAGGATAAGTAATTGCAGGAGGACGTAAGGAGAAGTTATGGGCAGGAGAGATTAAGGATAAGTTAAGGGCACAACTGATATGTAAGAAGATTATGTGAGGAAAAGGAGTAAGGAGACATTGTGGTCAGGATAGCATAAGGAGATGTTATGGGCAGGATTGATCAAGGAGAAGTTATGGACAGTAGGGCATAAGGAAAAGTTAAGGGCAAGAGGGCAAGAGGAGAAGTTATGTGCAGGAGGGGTAAAGAGAATTTATGGGCAGGAGGGAGTAAGAAGATGTTTAAGTGCAGAAGAGAGTAAAGAGAAGTTATGTGTAGGAGAAACTAAGAAGTTTATGGGCAGGAAGGAGCAAGGATAAGTTAACAGCAGGATGGAGTAAGGATACATTATGAGCAGGAGGGCATAAGAAGAAGTCATGGGCAGGAGGGAGTAAAGAGAAGTTATGGGCAGGAGAGCGTATGGAGAAGTTATGGGCAGGAGTGAAAAATAGAGGTTATCAGTTGGAAGGATTAAGGAGAGGTTTATGGGCAAGAGGTAGTATGGAGAAGTTATGTGCAGGGGGTGTAAGGATAAGTTATGGGAAGGAGGGAGTAAGGTGAAGTGTGTGGGCAAGAGGGTGTAAGGAGAAGTTATGACCAGGGCAGAGTAAGTAGAAGTTTATGGACAGTAGAGATTAATGAGAAGTTATGGGCAAGAGGGCATAAGAGCATAAGAATTTGATGGCAGATGGGGACCAAGTGGCCCATCTAGTCTGCCCATGAACCTACCCTATATTTTGCTGTTTTTGTTTACACTGTAGTGCTGGTCCCATATGTGTTTAAATGTATTCATCATCTTTGCTGCAACCACCTCTGGGTGCAGGCTGTTTTATGTGTCTGTTACCCTCTCTGTAAAAAAGTATTTTTTGATATTGCCTCTGAGTCTTCCTCCTCTCAGGTGTAGGTTGTTCCCTCTTGTACATGCCTCTCTGTTTGCAAGGAAGAGGTGGTCTACCTGAATAATGTTTATACTCTTGATAAATTTGAACATTTTTATCATATTCCTTCTCTCTCCCTTCTCTGTTCAAGGGAGTACAAGTTTAGGTCTTGGAGCCTAGACTCATATGGCTTGTGATGAAGACCCTGCCTCATCTTTGTGGCCCTTGTCTAAATTGATTCCATATGCTGTATGTTCTTTTCCAGGTGGGGCCTCCAGTAGGAGTAGTTAGGGACAGGACAGAGTAAGCAGAGGTTTATGGTCAGGAGAGAATAAGGAGAAGTTAAGAGCAGAAGGGTGTAAAGAGAATTTATGGGTAAGAGGATGCAAGGAGAAGTTTATGGGCAGGAGAGATATGTACTGTAAGGAGAAGTTATGGGCAGGAGGATGTAGGGAGATGTTATGGGCAAGAGAGAGATGTAAGAAGTTATGGGCGGGAGGGAGAAAAGAGAAGTTTATGGGCAGGAGGGCATCAGGAGAACTAATGGGCAAGAGGGTGTAAGAAGATATTTATGGGCAAGTGAGATATGTAAGGAGAAGTTATGGGCAGGAGGATGTAAGGAAATGTTATTTGCATGAGAGTGTTAGGAGAAGTTATGAGAGGAGATATATGTAAGCAGAAGTTATGGGCAGAAGACAATAAGGAGAAGTTATGGGTTGGAGGGTATAAGGAGAAGTTAGGGCAGAGGGAGTAAGAAGAAGTTTATGGGCAAGAGAGATATGTAAAAAAGTTATGGGCAAGAGGGAGTATGGGGAAGTTATGGGAAGGACAGAGTAAGGAGAAGTTTATGGGCAGGAGAGAGTAAGAAGAAGTTATGTGCAGGAAGGCATAAGGAGCAGTTATGGGCAAGAGGGTGTAAGGTGAATCTAGGGGCAGGATAGAGTAAGGAGAAGTTATGAACAGGAGGGAGTAAGGAGAATTTATGGACAGGACAAAGTAAATAGACGTTGATGGGTAGGAGAGATTAAGGAGAAGTTATGGGCAAGAGGGCAAAATGAGTAGTTATGGGTAGGACAGAGTAAGCAGAAGATTATCAGCAGGAGTGAGTAAGGAAAAGTTAAGGGCAGGAGGGTGTAAGGAGAAGTTATGGGCAAGAACGCATCAGGAAAAGTTATGGGCAGGGCGGAGTAAGGAGAAGTTATGAGCAGGAGGGAATAAGGGGAAGTTATGTGTAGGAGGGCATAAGGAGAGGTCATGGGCAGGAGAGATATGTAAAAAGAAGTTATAGGCAGGAGAAAGTTATAAGAAATTTATGGAAAGTAGAGATATGTAAAAAGAAGTAATGGGCAGTGGGTAGTAAATACATGTTATGGCAGGAGGACATAAGGAGAAGTTTATGAGCAGGAAAGATACTGTATGTAAGGAGAAGTTATGGCCAGGAGGATGTAAGGAGATGTTATAGGCTAGAGGGCATTAGGAGAAGTTTATGGGCAGGAAAGATACTGTATGTAAGGAGAAGTTATGGCCAGGAGGATGTAAGGAGATGTTATGGGCAAGAGGGCATTAGGAGAAGTTATGAAGAGATATGTAAGCAGATGTTATGGGCAGGAGAGAGTAAGTAGAAGTTATGGGCTGGAAGGCATGAGGAGAAGTTATGGGTAGGAAGGAATAAGGAGAAGTTTTTGGGCAGCAGAGATATGTAAGGATAAGTTAAGGGTAAGAGGGTGTAAGGAGATGTTTTGGCAAGAGGGCATAAGGAGACGTTATGGACAGGACAGAGTAAATAGAAGATCATAGGTAGGAGAGAGTAAGGAGAAGTTATGGGCAAGAGGGCATTATGGGTAGGACAGAGTAAGCAGAAGATTATCAGCAAGAGTGAGTAAGGAAAAATTAAGGGCAGGAGGGTGAAAGAAGAAGTTATGGGCAAGAGGGCATAAGGAAAAGTTATGGGCAGGGAGGAGTAAGGAGAAATTATTAGCAAGAGGGAGTAAGGAGAAGTTATGTGTAGGAGGGTATAAGGAGAGGTCATGGGCAGGAGTGAGATGTAAAAAGAAGTTATAGGCAGGAGGAAGTTATGAAAAATTTATGGGAAGTAGAGATATGTAAAAAGAAGTTATGGGCAGTAGCTAGTAATTACATGTTACGGGCAGGAGGGCATAAGGAGAAGTTATGGGCAAGAGGGCATAAGGAGAAGTTTATGGGCAGGAAAATATTTAAGAAGAAGTTATGACCAGGAGGATGTAAGGAGATGTTATGGGCTAGAGGGCATTAGGAGAAGTTATGACAGGAGAGATATGTAAGCAGATGTTATGGGCAGGAGAGAGTATGGAAAGTTATGAGCTGGAAGGCAAGAGGAGAAGTTATGAGTAGGAAGGAATAAGAATTTTTTGGGCAGCAGAGATATGTAAGAATAAGTTAAGGGTAAGAGGGTGTAAGGAGATGTTTTGGCAAGAGGGCATAAAGAGAAGTTATGGGCAGGGTGGAGTAGTGTGAAATTATGACCAAGCGGGAGTAAGGAAAAGTTATATGCAGGAGGGCATAAGGAAAGGTTATGGGCAGGAGAGAGATGTAAGAAGAAGTTATGGGCAGGAGAAAGTAATGAGAAGTTATGGGTAGGAGGGCAGAAGGAGAAGTTATGGGCAGGAGGGAGTAAGGAGAAGTTTATGTGCAGGAGAGATATGCAAGAAAAAGTTATGGGCAAGAGGGCATAAGGAGAAGTTATGGGCAGGACAGAGTAAGGAGAAGTTTATGGGCAGGAAGGCATAAGGAGAAGTTATGGGTAAGAGGGTGCAAGGAGAAGCTACAGGCAGGACAGAGTAAGGAGAAGTTATGAGCAGCAGAGAGTTAGGAGAAGCTATGGGCAGGAGGGTGCAAGGATAGTTTATGGGCAGGAGAGAGATGTAAGGAGAAGTTATGGCAAGGAGGATGTAAGGAGATGTTATGGTCTAGAGGGCATTAGGAAAAGTTATGAAAGGAGAGATTTGTAAGCAGAAGTTATGGGCAGGAGAGAGTAAGGAGAAGTTATGGGCTTGAGGGCATAAGGAGTAGTTATGGACAGGGCAGAGTAAGCAGAAGATTATCAGCAGGAGACAGTAAGGAGAAGTTAAGGGTAGGAGGATGTAAGGAGATGTTTTAGCAAGACGGCATAAGGAGAGGTTATGGGCAGGAGAGAGATGTAAGAAGAAGTTATGGGCAGGAGAAAGTAATGAGAAGTTATGGGCAGGAAGGCATAAGGAGAAGTTATGGGCAAGAGGGTGCAAGCAGAAGCTACAGGCAGGACAGAGTAAGGAGAAGTTATGAGCAGCATAGAGTAAGGAGAAGCTATGGGCAGGAGGGTGTAAGGATAATTTAAGGGCAGGAGAGAGGTGTAAGAAGTTATGGGCAGGAGAAAGTAATGAGAAGTTATGGGCAGGAAGGCATAAGGAGAAGTTATGGGTAAGAGGGTATAAGAAGAAGCTACAGGCAGGACAGAGTAAGGAGAAGTTATGAGCAGCAGAGAGTAAGGAGAAGCTATGGACAGGAGGGTGTAAGGATAATTTATGGGCAGGAGAGAGATGTAAGAAGAAGTTATGGGCAAGAGGGAGTAAGGAGAAGTTTATGGGCAGGAGAGATACGTAAGGAGAAGTTATGGGCAAAATGGTGCAAGGACAAGTTATTCTGCAGGATGGAGTAAGGAGAAGTTTATGAGCAGGAAAGAGTAAGGAGAAGTTATGGGCAAGAGGGTGTAAAGAGAGCTTATGGGTAGGACAGAGTAAGGTGAAGTTACGGGCAGAAGGGTGTAAGTAAAGGTTATGGGCAGGAAAGAGATGTAAAAAGAAGTTATTGGCAGGAGAGAGTAAGGAGAAGTTTATGGGCAGGAGAGGTAGGTAAAAAGAAGTTATGAGCAGGAGGGACTAAGGAGAACTTATGGGCAGGAAGGCATATGGAGAAGTTATGGGCAAGAGGGAGTAAGGAGACGTTTAGGGGCAGGAGACAGTAAAAAGAAGTTATGGGCAGGCGGGAGTAAGGAGAAGTTATGGTCAAGAGGGCATTAGGAGAAACTGGCAGAAGAGATATGTAGGCAGAAGTTATGAGCAGGAGAGAGTAAGGAGAAGTTATGGGCTGGAAGGCATGAGGAGAAGTTATGGGTAGGAAGGAAAAAGGAGAAGTTTTTGGGCAGCAGAGATATGTAAGGATAAGTTATGGGAAGGAGGAGATAGAAGTTCATGGGGAGGAAAGAGTAAGGAGAAGATATGCACAGAAGAGCGTTTGGAAAAGTTATGGGCAAGAGGGTATAAAGAGAAGTAATGGCAGGAGAGGTATGTAAGGAGAAGTTATTGGCAGGATAAATTAAGTCGAAGTTATGGGCTGGAGGGCATAAGGAGAAGTTATGGGCAGGAGGGAGGAAGGAGAAGTTTATGGGCAGGAGAGATATATAAGAAGTTATTGACAGGAGGGAGTAAGAAGAAGTTATGAGCAGGAGTGCATAAGGACAGTTATGGGCAAGAGGGCATAAGGAGTTGTTATGAACAGGTGGGAGTAAGGAAAAGTTATGGGCATATGGGAGTTCAGAGAAGTTATGAGCAAGAGGGCGTAAGGAGAAGTTTATGGGCAGGAGGGAGTAAGTAGACGTTATGGGCAGGAGGACATAAGGAGAAGTCATGGGCAAGAAGGTGTAAGGAAAAGTTTAGAGATGGGCCAAGGTTTTAATTCTCCAGCGAAGTTGATGAAGTTTTAATTTGCCAGTGAAGTAGTCAACTTCATGATGTGTGAAGCTACCAGATTAAGGTGAAATTGAACTTCGCCCAGCCAATTAACTTTGTAGATCGTGTTGAATTAGCAAATTAATTCTTGAAGCGAAGTTTTCAAACTTTGCCCATCTCTAATACCAACAGTTCAGGTATGTTTTGTTATATCTATTTTTAAGAATTTGGGCCTAAGTCTGTCTTTCGGAAAACTTAATTTTTACTTTGTGAAATGAGAGATGAAGTTTTAATTATTCATTCTGAACCTTCTAATCCAATTTTTGATACATTCTTTTACATCTAACTCATACATGCTTCTTTTATTATTTTTCCAGAGTCCTTTGATTCCTTAAATGAATAAATCTATAGCTAATTTGGTCCCCAAAATACATCCTCTTTTGTGTTGCTAGGTACATCCTATCAAAGACCTGAGAGTCTTAACATCAATTTCTATCTATAATGTATACCTTTTCAAAGCAAGATGTAAGATCCCAGTTCCTATGAATGTACCAGCAAAAGCATTTGCAAAAGTGAAAATTCAGTAATTACATTCTAAAATCATTTTCTACTAAGGTTTAGCAGTTTAAATTTCATTTGCTTTTTGACAGACATATGAAAACTAATCTCTTAAATCAATACCTTATTACCACAATTACTGTACAGCACACCATAACTAAGTAAAATAGCCTTAAGAACAATGTAAACTTCCAATAGTAGAATATCAATTTAACTCACTCCATCCCAATCCATTTTTTATGTATGTGTAATTTTTGACTAGGAAAGTAGAGCTGCAGGAAGATTTACCTTCACCAGCAAAGGTGATGACATTGAGAACATTATGTTTTCCCATTTGCCAGCCAGTTTGCGGTTACTATACTGTAGGTGAAGACATCATCATGCATTCAATCTACAGCAGAACAGAGAAGAGTGCGGATATCTCCCTCTCCAGTGCTGGACCTCTTTCTTTTTTTTAAGAGTGAGAGATGGATTTTTTTATAATTTGGTGCTGCTGGAAGAGAGGTTGTGTGCTAGTGGGTAGTAGAGTGGGGGGGTCGCTACAATGTATATGTCTCAGAGGACAGGTACAGGGTGGAAGGCTGGAGTGTTTTTCTGTTATGTAGATGTGGCACAGCTGGGAGATGGAATACATTTTATTACCTTAAAAAATATTTATGCCATTGTGTTGGGAGGAGGGAGGTGGGTGTTAGAAGGTGGTAGGGTGTGGGTAGTTCCCTTCAAAAAGACTGGATGGTGAGAGGGGTGGTAACAGTTTTTCACAGTGTGCAGGAGATGGGTTACACACAGAAAAGGGTTTTTGTGCTAAAAAGAACACATAGGCCCCCATTTCCAAAGCCCAGGGGACTGCCGGCACATCTAGATGCTCCGCCAAAATATATGTGCAGGCACAAATAAATGCAGTATTCAAATGAGATGTGCAATCAATCACCTCATTTGAATATAGCAATGCCAGTGGGCAGAGCAAATGGAGGCCACTGACAATGTGCCAACGCATCCTTGGGAATGGCCTGAATACCTGGAATGGAGGTGGGCTGCACATCCTCAGATGTGCCGGGCCCAAATTCCAGATATTCAGCCAGGAACATGCCAATGCGGCCATTAGACATGCAAGGTGCAACCGGGCCATTTGCTTGAAATTATGGCTGCATTTGCATACCATCTGCAGGGATGCACCTGGCAGGATGCATGGGGTGGCCTGCCACCCCCCCGCCTAGTCACGTTGAACTGCAGACTCCAGGTTTGCCCGATCTCCATTTGAATACAATAAAATTATGTCCCAGACCCATTTTCCATAGTGTAGTGTCCCCCCGTCCCAATCCCCGTTCGATTAATAAATAACAACAACCCTGCCCCTTTTTCCATAATGTAGTGGCCCCCCCTCCCTGTCCCAATCCCTGTTCAATTAATACATAATAACATCCCTGCCCCTTTTTCTATAGTGTAGTGGAACCCCCACCCACCCACTGAGGCATCCACGTCCCACCCTGTTCCCCAGTCCCAGCATGGCCAGTCAGCCAGCAAGCAGTACAACCCTCTGCCCACCTCCACGGCTGCCCACAGACTGAACTGTCAATAACTGACAGCTTACTGTAAGCACTACAAGCCCATTGGTTGACGGTGTCAACCAATGGGCTTGTATGCTATACTATCGATCATTGACAGTTCAGTTGGCTGACGCATGGAGGTGTGTGGAGGGCTGTGCTGCTGCGGCCGGACTGGCCATGCTGGGATGGGGAGCGGGTGATGTGGGTGCCTCAGTGGGGGTGGGGGGTCCACTACTACCACTACTATGGAAAAGGGCAGGGATGTCATTATTTATTATTCGAACAGGGATCAGGATGGAGGGCACTTCACTATGGAAAAGGGGTTGGGTGCCTTCTTTGTCTTTTGTTGTTTAAGATTTTTATTATTTTCTAAAAGGACACATACATATGTATTTGGTATTGTAACAATATTCTGAACCATACCGCAACATTTGGTAGGGACAGAAGGAATGAAGGGAGGAATGAAGGGATAAATTAAACATGGAGAAATAATACTGCCAAGTAAAGCAAATATAGTCCTGAAAAGCACAGTATACAGAACACAGGATATTATCAGGTTGCGACATTGTCAGGGCCAAGTTAGGTCTCCTCACCCACAGAGAGGTGGAGCCAGGAGTTATTCTCTTGTGATGCAACAATATCAATAGCATATGCGGCATAAGTTGACCTATGATGAACAATGATGTATCCTAAATCAGGCATGAAATACTGATAACTAAATACAAGAGAAAAAAAAAAACACAAGGCAAACTGATTCTGAGGTTTGAGTATGACCCTGATGGGTGGCAGTACCAGGGTAACCTATACCCTCCAAGGAGGGAAGGGGAGAAAGCAAAACCAGGGAACCCTAAGAGGTTATGTACCAACCTGGGGTTGGGCATCATGACAGTACCTAGACGAAAAATGGGGCTGCCAGCATTTCTCAAATTGAACCAATGTACCCCCAGCAAAACTAGAGAGCCTCTTGAATATAGCCCCTTGGGCTAGTGCAAAGAGGAACTCACAGAAGGTTAGGACTTCTGAGGACCTCCATCTCATTAGAACAAGTCTTTTGGCTATAGCCCCCATTGCTGTGACCCATTGGACCCCTGGACAGTGCTTTGGTATAGTGGGGCTGGCACACCCTCAGAGAAGGAGGGGGGTCAGAAACTATGTGGGAGAATATCTGGCAACACATTTCTTGGATTGATGCCCAAACATGTTGGAGATTGGGGCAGTCCCAGAGTATGTGAAACAGATGGGCCCCTTGGCTGCCACATCTCCAGCAGGTGCCATACTGGAGGAGCCCCATCTTTTTGAGTTTGGCCGGGTCTCTATACAATCTGTGGAGGGTCTTGTTCATAATAAGGAGGGTATGCCCATCTCAGCAAGCCAGGTGCATTCTTACCCATGCATGGTCCCACTGGTGCTTAGAAATGGGGGACTGGAGGTCTTTCTCCAATTAAGTTCTAGCTGATTGGGTTGGGTCTGCCGATGCATCCTTGACAGCATTATAAATCTCACTGGCTCTGTTCCTAGAGAGATGTTGCCATATACTTTTAGGGTGCAGGCTTTGTTGTACACCCTTATTTTTGGGGGAGTTAGGTAGATGGGTTATGGCATCCCTAATCTGGAGATATCTCCAGAAATGTATGGCCGGGATATGATATCTGGATTTTAGTGCCTCAAAAGTGTCCATTGTGCTAGAGTCTGGGAGCAATAAATCTTGTATTTCAGAGATACTCTGTGCCTCCCATATTTTCCAGTGAATTGTACTGTTATCCACTTCCAGGGCTTGATTATTCCAAAGGGGCATATGTTTCCAGGGTGCCGGATCATGACCCAAGTTAACTAGGACTCGTTGCCAAGATTGAATTGACAGCAGGATGGGGCGGGGAGGCTAGGAGGTAGATTTTTCCTGCTGTACAGAGCCACCGCAGGAGAAGGGGCCTGAAGTAATGATGCCTCCAATGGAAACCAGGTGGGGTAGGTATGCCCAATTCTGGAAAACCATTTGGCAGTCTGGGCTGAAATGAAGGCCATTTGATATCCTTGTAACAAAGGAAGTCCCCATCCACCCCTGCTCCAGTGCTGCCAGAGTTTAAGTTTGCTATATCGAGGTCGGGATCCCTCCCACAGGAAGTTGCCCATCAGAGCTTCCAATTTCTGTGGGATGGACACAGGGAGATGAGCCAACAGGTATAAAATCCTAGGGGCCACCACCATCTTGATGGAGTCTATTTTACCCAGGCCCATGTCCTGTCTGAGAGACTCCACCAGGGAAGAGAAATTCACTGTGAGCATTTTTGACAGGTTTGGATGCAGGGTGATACCTAAATATTTTATACCATTAGGAGACCATTTGAGACCAAAGACAGCAAAGTCTATACCAGAGGGTACTGAATTCAAAGGGAGAACTTCTGTTTTGGACTGGTTAATATTAAGGCCTGACACACTAGTAAAATCAGTCAGGATATTGAGAATAATTTGAATCACTTGTGGGGTGCATTCAGTGGTGACGAGGAGATCATCTGCGTATAGAAATGTTTTAAGATTGGCATCACCCACCGGTACTCCCGGAATGGAATGCGATTCCATGAGCACTGTGGCCAGGGGCTCAATAGATAGAAAAAACAAAAGGGGGGAGAGGGGCAACCTTGTCTTTTACCCTTCTGTAGTTGGAATGGCAGAGAAAAAGTACCCTTCATCATTACCCTAGCCAAGGGGGAGGCATACAGTAATTTTATCCAGGAAAGGAAACCTGGTCCCACACCCATTGAGGAGAGGGTATGAAAAAGGAAGGGCCATTCAACTGATTCAAAAGTCTTTTCAAAATCAATGGCTAAGGCTACAGAAGTTTTTTTGGACATTTTGGTGTAGTGCATTAATGAGAGCAGTGTTCTATGATGGTCAGACCCTAAACATCCTTTGACGAAACCTGCTTGAGAGGGATGAACTAGACCTTGAAGGAGAGGTTCAAGTCTACCAGTGAGGATTTTGGCCAAAATATTGCCGTCTGTGTTAATAAGGGAGATGGGATGATAACTGCCGTGGGAGAGTAAATCTTTCCCCTTTTTGGGGAGTTCAGTGATGGTTGCTTCCCTCATGGAGGGGGGAAAATGCCCTATGTGCAGGGAATGACTGAAAGCCTGGACCAAATATGGGGCAAGGTTGACTCCCTGAACTCTGTAGAAGTCAATAGGGAGCCCATCTGTCCCCGGGGCTTTGCAGAGGTTCATTGACTTGATAGCCCTATCCGCTTCCTGCACCGTAATCGGGGCTTCTAATGATTTGGTGTCAGATGGGGAGAGTTTGGGGATGGGTAATGAGTCCAGGAAGCCTTGAATTTGAAGCGGATCTGGGGAGTGTGGGGAAGCATATAACTGCTCATAAAACTGAGTCATGATCCCATTGACCCCCTTACTAGAGTAGCAGTAGACACCATTTCTGTCCATTAGGGCGTGTATCCTCCTGGACATTTGTTGGTGTTTAAGGTGATATGTCAGGAGTTTGCTGGCCTTCTCGCCTCCCTCCCAATAAGCATGGTGTAACTGCCTGACATTCAACTCGGCTTGGCAAGATAAGTGTGCATTCAGGGAAATTCTGGTGCTAGCCAGTTGTGACTCAGGTGGGGCCCTAGCTTTGAGGGATTTATATTGAGTTTCTAAGAGATATAATTGTTTTTCTAAGTCCCTCTGGTCGGCCCCTCAGCGATGTCTCCTGGCTGATGCAAATGCAATTATTCTGCCTCTTATTGTCACCTTGAAAGCTTCCCAGAGGGTCATATCAGAGACCTCCCCATTATCATTATTGTTCCAGCATTCCATTAATTCAGGCCCAACCACTTCTGGAATTCCCTATCTTCAAGGAGGAGGGAGTCCAAATGCCAGGAGGGAGATTGAGGGGGGTCCTGCCCTAGTTTAAACTCCAGAGGGGCATGGTCTGAAACATAGATCGGGTACATACAGGAGGTAACGACCTTGTCATATGACCCAGAAGAGATCAACCAAAGATCTATTCGGCTGGATGAACCATGAGACTGTGAAAAGCATGAATAGTTGTGCACCCTGGGATGCAAGGTTCTCCACACATCCAGCAATCCTTGTTCCTCCATTAGCCTCTGGAGAGCTTTCATAGCCTGCCAATGTGGTTCAGGAGCTTTATTGCGTCTGTCTATAGAATGGTCAAGTACCAGGTTGAAATCTCCTCCAAGTAGGACTGGGACATTATTTTTGTTAAAATTCATGAGGGTCTGATTAACCGTGTCAAAGAACTAGGGACAGTCCTGGTTAGGGGCATAGGGATTGACCAAGACCAAAGGCCCCCCGGTGTTTTCATTTCAGCCATGATCGATCTCCTATCTTTATCATGAATATGCCTTTTAAATTTCCACCCCAGGTTTTTGTGTAGTAGTATAAATACTCCCCATTTATGGAAATCGGCCACGCTATGGAGCTCCTCAACCACCCACCTCTGTAGAAGCTTCCTAGCTTTGCTAGAAGAGAGTGTTGTCTCCTGAAGGAGGACTACCATGATCCTTAGCCTTTTCTGGTGAAGCAAAACTTTTTTCCATTTGACAGGTGAATTGAGACCCCTGAAATTCCAAGAAATGAGCCTAGTCTCCATTTGGCCTATGTTGGATCATGGCTGGAAGGATAAAGATCAGGAAGTACCAGGACAAGGGACTATAGCC
Organism: Neoceratodus forsteri; assembly: GCA_016271365.2. NCBI lineage: Eukaryota > Metazoa > Chordata > Ceratodontiformes > Ceratodontidae > Neoceratodus > Neoceratodus forsteri. The sequence continues at coordinate 805,214,779 of CM028130.1, read as the reverse complement.
CTCAAGATAGGTATGCTCTCCCCTTTGTATATCTTTAAATAATCGAGTCATCTTCTCAGAGATCAGAATGCCAAAACTTCTAACATTATACAACAGTACACATTTCTTATCATGGCTTTTTTGTGCCTGAAAATTAAGTTCAAACAGGAACAATAACATTATCAAACAACAAATGTAAATGTCCCTAGCCCCCTTCCCCAAAACACTTTCTCCTGTCAGACCAGCTCCCACTTCACCCATCAGCCGACTCGTGGCCCAGATACCAGCGGAGGTTGCTGGGAGGTAGATGGTTGTCTGACTACAGCAAGAGAGATAGGACACACCAACATCCTAGAGTCTCTCTTCACTTTATCCCCACCTACACAGAAAAGAAAAAAAGAAAGACATTCCTGCATACATGGTATGCTAAACTGTCAGCCATCCATTGAAACATACATGTAGGTTATGGTACCAGCTCTTTAACCCCCATTAATCTCTCCAGTAGGTGGATTATATATATAGGGAGCTGTGGGGGTAGCGGCAAGGAAGGGCTCCACATTGCCTTCCGTACCTAAGTGATCTCCCTGCTTAGCCTGCCTGTATGGGGAAGGACTGACTAATTGAGAATAGGGTAGTGGCCAAGCAGGGACCACATTGTTAATCAGCACACCCCCACACCCACTTTTAACCTGAAAGCCCATAGAAGGGCCAAGATAAATGTAGAGAATAACAGGCGTACAGTTCGTGGGGCAAGCAGAAGGGGACTTGGCAGTATAGCCGTTAACAAAGATCTGGGAAAGCTTTAACCATAAAGGGGACATACCCCAGTCACAGTCAGCCCACTGATTCAGAAGCGAAGGGGAGGACTGCCATAGAGCAAGTAGATGGTGGTTTAGTAGGTGCAATGCCCGTGGAGAGAGGGGTCTCAGAAGAAATGGGTTCTGTGTCCATTGCCCAGGAAAGGCTTCATGCTGCATGATATTTGTTGTCCTTGGGGTGTGATTGCCTGGGAGGCAGAGGAGGATCCTGAAGAGTGCCATCTGACGGCAGGTCCATCAAGGCCCTGTACTGGTTATTACTCATATCGGGCATAAAAGAAGAGTGTGAAGCTACTGAGTCAGGACTTGCACTACGGCTCCAGGAGCAGAGCCGAGGGGTCTTGTCGATGTGCACCCCCTCTATCCAAGCCCTCCTTCTGTTCTTTTTCTTGCTCCCTGGGGATTTCTGAGAAACAGAGTGGGCCAGGGTCCGTGGTTGTGGAGTTGAGTGTATGGCAGGTGCAGGAGTTGGAACAGTAGACTCTTGCAGTGAAGTCTTCATTGGGAAAGGCCCCACAGGTGTTCCCCAGCCTTACGTACTTCTCTTAATGTGTCCCAGTTCAGCTTAGGGGACTGGGCTGCCAGGAATGTTTCTGCAGCTGACAGGTTGTCAAATAGCCATGGGGAACCATTCCGCATGATGCAGAGAGAGGCTGGATATCTCACAGAGTAGTCCATCCCCAGTTCATTCTCCATCATTGAGCAAGCTCATTTTCACGATGGTCCTGGACACAGAGGACACTTTTGCTTACAGTAGACAACACTTCATACAAAGGTAGACATTGGTACAGACAGTTGCAATACACAAAGTCAGTACTTAGATGAATCAGACATGTAAAGCAAGTGCAAATATAGGCATTTGCAGTAAAGTGCAACGTATACAGGTTGTAGCTTATAGAGTACAAGTGAGGACAGGAAGGAGGGACATAGAGAAGGGCAGTGGGATGAAAGGGTATCAGACACATAGTCAAGAGGGAAAATAGGGCAGTCTAATAGAATAAGGCCCCTTGTAAAGCTAATTGATGAGAGGGGGGAGGTGAGGGGAGGTGCTTGCCCTTAAGGGATGCTGGCTGACAAGGGAAAATAGGCGGCCCAGGATTACAGAGGTTAAGGGACTCACTTGAGTGGGTTAAGGCTTTACCTGAAACAATCACATGCCATTTTCAGGCCTCTGTAGAGCAGCCCCCTAAATATAAAATGGCTGGGCAGCAGGGAGATTTTATGTCATTTTTGCATGCTATTCCAAAGCGCTGGTAAAAAGGAGCTAATGGCAGTTGAGCCAAGACATGCCCTTGTTCGTGGTAGCTTAAGGAGGACAAAAGAGGAGTTCTTTCATCCATAGGCACCCTTTGAATGTTCAAACAGGTCACAGATACAGGGTGGTAGTTTGTTGGACAAAGCCCGGAATAGCCACATGAGGGTATTTATTTGCCTCTTCATGGAGAGGGATGGCCAATCTAATGCTTAGTACAATGAGCAGTGATGAGTCTGCAAGGGCAAGTCAAGAACAAATCTCAATGCGCTATGATAGAGTATATCCAACTTTTGGAATGCATACTGGGGGCAATGGCTGTATAGGAAGTCAGCATAGTCAATCAGGGGAAGAAAGATTGTTTGAACCAGCTGCTTTCTAGCTTCCAGGGTAAGTAGGCATCTTATGAGGTAGAAAATATGGAGGTGCTGCCTTAGCTTTTTTGTTAACTCACTTAGATGTACACCGAAGGTGAGTTTGCTATCCATCCAGACTCCCAGATATTTAAATTTATCCACTAGCTCTAGTGGTTCATTAAGGATGGTTATAATCTGTGGGGTCCCATGTATCCCCGTATTGTGGGATGGAGAGATAATCATAGCTTTTGTTTTTTTTTTGCATTTAACAAGAGCTTTAGATTCAGCAGTTTGTGCTGGAGGATGATAAAATCCTGATGTAGCTCCTTGTACGCAATGTCCAAGGAGGGGTTGGTTGTGTAGAGGACTGTGTCATCTGCGAAGAGATGAACATTTCCAGCAACCAGGCCAGAGTCGATGCGGTTGATGTAAAGAGCGAAGAGGATAGGTCCCAAAATGGAACCTTGCGGAACGCCTTGGGACAGTAATTTCAGTGGGGAGAATTCCCCTTGGGCTTTAATTTGCTTTTTTACGATTTGTGAGGTAGCAGCGGAAACACTTTACTGCAGCAGAGGTTAGACCGATGGTACTCAGGGAATCAAGAAGTATGGAATTATCAACCATATCAAATGCTTTGCTGAGGTCAAGGAAGAGTGCATAGATGTGCTGTTTACTGTCCAGGGATTTTGGCCAGTCATTTGACACTTTGGCAAGAGCAGACACGGTACTGCGCTTAAGCTTGAAAGCAGAGGTGGAGAAAAGGTGTAAGGAGCACCTAACACAGGCGACTGCGCAGTGATCACTCAGATCATTGTGAAAGACCCCTGCATGAGAGATATTATGTGGCTTGTTGACAAGTATAAGGTCCAGAAGTGAACTTTGGTCGGGATTTTTCTTGTTAGGTCATGAGACGTCAGAGATAATCTGAGTGAGCCCATGCTCGTCGCAGAAGTCCTTAAGCTTGTTTGTGCCGGTATTGTTCCAATTAAGGTTAAGGTCACCCATGATAATGCATTCTGTGTTCGCTTTTTCCAGGAGGAAGTGAATATGGGGCAGTATACACAGGCCCACTGCAGGAGGTCTATGGCATGCACCTACCAATAAGGCTATACCAGGCGAGAGGGTAATTTTGAAGGCAAGACATTCAAATTCTTTGGCCATTGATGTACGGACAATATCAGTTAGGAATTTATCTTTAATATACTTGTCGACAGATTACACTACCTCACCACAGCCAGATATGGAATGAGTATGTATTGTTCATTGTTTCCTATTATCTGATTCTATGGAATAGCATCTTAGTCCTAAAGGTATATCTGCACCCCTTTCACCTGGCTGGTGGATATTTATGCTCTCCTCAAATACTAATATAGAACAATGTTGTATAGGCCTCACAATAAAGGATCATGGCTGGGATATCCTGCTACACGTGGAATGTTAGGGACCTTAATACCCCTATAAAGAGGAAAATGATGTTGTCGTATTTGAAGACAGCAAAATCCCAATTAGACTTTTTGCAAGAAACAAAGCTCACTGGTAATGACCATGCCCTCCCCAACTTGGTGCTTTGACTCATTGTTGTTAAAGACCCAGAGTTATTACCATGGGTCACTCAGGAGTTGAAGCAGTTCTTTTTTAGAAAGCCCTGTCAGCGACACCACAGCCAGCAATACATGGGAAGCTTATAAAGCCACCATACAGGGGAAAATTATGGGGTATGCTTCCCACAGGAGGAAACTTAGAGACCTGAAGCTGGTTACCCTGGAGCAACAATTGGCCACAGCTGAAAAGAGTCTAAAACAAATGTAAGGATTCCAATTTAACCTCTCAGCAGGGGAAGGAAGTGCTTTGGCTAAGGTTAGAAGTCAATGAACTCCTATCCAGTAAAGCTGAGTTAGCTCTGCTGTGAGTTAATCACATATATTGGGAGGGTGGGGACAAGAATGGAAAAGTGTTGACCTATCAACTCAGGAAACAGCAGGCAAACCAACATATAGCTGGCCTGTTTGATCCCACTACGCACTCACTCTGCACCTCTCCCTCCAAGATTAATGCCATAATGACCGATTTTTATGCGCAGCTATACACCACCTCATGGCCATCCCCTCCCAAGGACACATGAGGCTTTTTGGAAAGCCTGCAGCTTCCCACTTTGTCTTCAATGCAACAAGATCACCTTGATGCCCCACTTAAGGAGGATGAAGTCCGGAAGGCCCTGTTATCCCTCAAGAAAGGTAAGGCACCTGGAGGTGATGGCTTTTCAGCAGAGTTTCTGCAGGCACTTGCTCCAGTGGTCACGCCGTTTTGTGTAAGGTCTTTGAGGAAGCCGAGGACATAGGTCAGTTCCCATGTACAATATGGGAAACCGTGATTACTATCCTGCCCAAAAAGGGGAAGGATCCCAGTATGGCAGGAAGTTACAAACACATATTTTTGATCTCAGTTGATAGCAAAGTTTATGCTAAAGCTATCTCCAACCATCTCAGATTTCTTCTTCTGGATCTAATTCATCCTTCCCAGGTTGGATTCATGCATGGCAGATACAGTGCTGATCACATTCGATTCTTTTTTAACTTAATGCATTCAGCCAAAGCCCTCTCAATACCAGCAGCCGGAATTGCTGTTGATTTTGAGAAGGCATTCAACTCTATCGAATGGGACTACCTCCATCTGGTATTAAACAGATTTGGATTTGTGACTAAATGTTGTGCTTGGGTTAAATCTATTTATACATCTCCTATGGCCAGAGTTCTTACTAACTCCACATTGTCCAAACCCTTTATATTAGGATATGACACCAAAAAGGGGTGCCCCTTTTCACTTCTTTTATTTGTTCTGGCTGTAGAACTGCTAGCTGCAGCCATACACTGACACAAGGACATTTTCGGAATCCCAGTGGGAAACACGCATTATACTACTCTACTGTACGTGGATGATCTTTTAATTTCCCTGGCGGGTCTGCAAACATCACTCCTTCCCCTAATAGACCTTTTCCAAAAATTCACAATATAGTCTGGCCTTAAGGTTAACCGCACCAAAACAGAAATACTTCCCTTTAACTCACACTGTAGTCCTCAAATAAATGCCTGTCACTGATCTCAGATGGGCTGCAGATGGCTTGACCTATCTGGGGGTGAAAATCTGCCCTCAACTTGACAATATATGGGATAAAAATCTGGGACCATTACTAGCTGAATGCAAAGAGGAATTAAATAAATGGGCCCAGCTGAACCTTACTATAGCTGACAAGATTTCAGCCATCTAGATGACTCTTGCTCCCAAAATAACATATTTGGTTTCCCACATTCCCCTATATCTCCCCTGCTTCTGGTACGCTAAGCTGGATAAAATGATTGATGCCTTCTTATGGGGCCAAAAAACACCAAGATACAGCCAAAATAAGTTAATGGCACATTGGAAGGGGGTGGATGGGGACTGCCCTGGCTAAGAAATAAAATAGCCTTCCATACTGTCCAGACTCTGCACTGGTTTTGACCAAGATCCTTGACAGCCCCACAATGGGTAGATATGGAAATGGACCTAGCTGGCATCCTCATTCTGGCATCCCTATTATGGTACACATCTCGGATAGATGAGAAAACACACCCTACTATTGGTTCAGTCCTTAAATACTGGAGACAGCTGCATCATCTGCTTAAGCCCTCGTCTACACCTCTTTTGTATACCCCTTTGTGGCACAATCCCCAGATAGTGATTGCCCATGTACAAATATATTGGTGCTCCTGGGTACAACAAGGTATATATTATATGGCAGATATGCTGGATCCTTCCCATGCATATATAGAATCCTATCAGAATATTCAGAAGAAATGGGATATCCCACAGTGTGATTTCTGGAAATATCTACAGTTGCGGGATGTGGCAGCACATCTCCTTATTAAACAACACATGGCTTATATGGGACATGCACCTCTCACTAAGTGACTAGCCCTAGCTAAGGGACAAGCATGAGTCCTCTACACACTTCTCAGAGATACCCTCCCCAATCAGGTTGATAGGGCCAAACAGAAATGGGGGGGAAGCCATGGGAGTATCTATAATGGATGGACAGTGGGCCCAGTGCTGGCATAATGTGCACAAACAATATATAGATATTTGCCATAGGATGACTTGTGCTGGAGATGTTATCAGGCAGGAGGACACCTGTTTCATATTATTTGATCATGTCCACAGATTTAAAGCTTATGGTGCAGTGTAGGACAACTGGGGGAGATAGGATACTGGACAAACATACCCCCCCATCACTGACCTTAATGATACTAGGGATTCAGCCTTTATCATGCTCATTATTTAAAGCAGAATTTAAATGTTACTGTATATGCTACTGGCTATGCAAATGAAATGCCTACTCCTTAGCTTCTGGCATACAGCCCAAGTCCCCACACTTAAAGACATACTTACACCCATTGGCTCCATATTTGAGATGGAGAGACAGTTCTCAGTGACTGGACCCTGAGGGGCGATTTCCATACAGTATGGGCACCCTTTTTGGCCTACCTGACTCCCAGAGCAGGGATAGGGTAGATAGGTACAGGCTACTAATTTAGGGATGCCTTTGTAGTTACTTTAGATGCAAGTATTCTATACTGTTATTACATCTATGGGTCCAAGGCTGAGTGTGGTGTAATATATAATGTTATATATGTGTTATTCTTGTATATAGTTACTAAACTGTTTGTTATTGTCATGGTACTTTTCATGGTTATTTTTCTTTTTCAGATGAGGCAGAGCATGAGGCCACAGGGAGATAAGAAACCCAGATCATAATAGCTGCCTTGATATGAGATCAGACTTTATTGCCTTCAGTGTGGTATGGCTCTTCTTCACAGCATGAACAGTATGTACCTTTATTATATATGTGCATCTGCTGGTATGCTTAATAGGCACCGTTAATCCACTGATAATGATACTTCTCTATGTATGTCTGTAACCAGGCACATTGGCCTTTGACGTGGATTCTACGTTATCTGTGTTGACATTATTGTTTACATACTTGAAAATGCAAAACTCAATAAAAATGTTGAACTAAAAAAGAAGCTGTCCCCCATAGTGTAGTTTAACAGTTAAGTATTACTTTGTAGTACTTTTGCCTTGTTAGTACATTTGTGCTGGGAGAGCTCATTTGAATATGAATCCTGGGAGCAAGGGAGCAGGTTACATACACCTGATTTTTTGGTAGGGGGATGCTGATTAGGGAATAAGTGAAAATACCTTTCTCTTATGGTACAGTATATTCCTGAATGTTTTACTTTCCCCTGGACAGCCACTAGAGATGGAAAGAAGACATATCACTTTAACGCTTCATCTTAAGGATAGCCCCTCAGTTCAGCAACTCCCTACCACTGCACTATGGTGTCACTACTGGATATTGGCCCACGTTCTTGGAGTTGTACTAGAACCCATGACCTCAAGATCTTCTGGTCCTTGAGATTGTTCAACCAACTGAGCCACAGACACTGCTTAACTGCTTAGGGTTGAGCAGATACTTTTCACATGGTCTCAGCCAGTTTGAGTACATATCCAGTTTGCACTCACCAGCTCAAACAACTATGTGCAATCCACTTTGCCTACCTGCTTTAGCATTCAAAAATCTGTGATAATATCCACTTTCATCCTTCTTTCTGTAGGGTAAATCATTTTGGTATATCCAATTTCGTCACATACAGTACCTCTTGCCCCCTAATCCAGTAATTATTTTGGTGGCACTGCACTTAAAGTTCTTGATCTCTTTGATGTTCTTTCTGTGCTGTAGTGTCCAAAACTGGATGCAGTACTCCAGGTGTGGTCTAAACATGGCCATGTAAATGGGGAGGACCTGCATAAATTCTTACTCCACTGCATTTTTGTTATTGATTGCCCATTACCTACCTGGCTTCATCTTAATGGCTACAAATACCCCTAGACACATTTCCTTGACTGCACTGTCCACTATTGCACCTCATGGCGTGTTTGTATGACCAAAGTTTTTTTTTTTTTTACAGTTTATTTACCCAATATTGCCCAGCTGAGATGCAACATCTCATTTTCAGTGGGATCTTGCTTCTCCTCATTTCTGCAGCTGAAAGAACAGGAACAAAGTGATGTGTCTGTGGTTACACAGTGACTATTTGGCTCTAGTCAACTTTGATCTGGCAATCTCCCTGTTCCCAGGTTGGTGCTGTAACCACTAGACCACATCGTCTTAGGTGTAATATTATTCAGTTACCCATATTAAATCAAGCACCTTAGTGTGTACAGATCCCATTGTAATGCACCCTTCCCTTCTGTTATGTCCTCTGTTATTTACAATTCCAATTTAGTGTCATTAGTGTCAGCAGCTGGCTACTGAATACTTCCTCTAGGTCATTAATAAATATATTAAAAAGCAATGGGACCATCACAGATGCATGGGTATACCCATAAAAACCTCCCATGTATTCTGAAGGGTGACTTCTCACCATCACTACTCTTTCCTTCCTATTTCTCATCCAATTGACTAACAATAATAATAATAATAACTTAATTTATAAAGGGCCTTTCAAAACCAAGGAGCTGTACAGAATATAAAATTACCATGTATAAATACAGCATTAATATTCATAAAATCCACTTAAAATATCAACTAGTCCAACAAATTTCAAGATTACAGCATAAAATTTATGGCTAAAACTACCAGTCAACATTTTCTGGGAATGCCTGCCGATATAGATAGGTTTTTAGGGTTGTCTTAAAACTTTGGATGGTCAGGCACTCTCTCACTCAATCAGGTAAAGAATTCCACAGGCTTGGGGCTATGTAAGAAAAAGACTGAGACTTAGATGCCTTCAAATGCACCATTGGAATATCTAGCAATCCCTCATCAGTGGATCGAAGTGGGCGGGGGGCAGTAGGGGCAAAGGAAATCTTTCAGGTAGTGGGGTCCCTGGTCATGTAGAGCTTAATAGATCAGCAAGCCGACCTTGAAGGTGATCCACCACTGTACAGGCAGCCAGTACAGTCTGCGGAGCCCAGGCGTAATGTGGCTGGTCCTAGAAGTCCCATTCACAAGCTTAGCTGCTGCATTCTGCACCAGCTGCAAGAGGTGGATATCAACCCCTGGAAGTCCTAGGTAGAGGGCATTGCAATAGTCAAGGCAGGTAGTCACAAATGTGTGGACTGAAGTAGAAAGATCATTGGGAGGAACCAGATGCTTCACCTGGGTGATATTTCTCAGATGGAAAAATGAGGTCTTGACAACTGCTGACACCTGAGATTTCAAGGTCAGCTCATTGTCAAAAATAATGCCCAGGTTACGAACCTGATGTGAGGCAGCTAGTGGGACATCCCCAAGCCAAAGCTCCTGTGACTACCAAGCCAGCATACCCGCTACCCGAAGATCTGGGTCCACCACCAACACCTCAGTCTTATCTGGATTTAGTCTCAGCCAGCTGGCAGTCATCCTGTCCTGAATCTGAGAGAGACAGTCATTAAATATCAAGATTGCATCCTCCTGCCCGGGTACATAGCAGTGAAAACTCAAGCCATACTGCCTAATCATGTCTTCCAATGGTGGCATGTACACTGTGAACAACATGGGTGCTAAAATGGAACCCTACAGAACCCCACAGAGCAGGGAGAGACAGCCAGAGGAATAAATCCCAGTGACCACTCTCTGAGTCCTACCCTGGAGGAAAGATCTAAACCACCTGAGGACCATAGCCAAGAGTCCACAGATGGACTGCAGGTGATCCAATAGCACTCCATGGTCCACAGTGTCAAATGTTGCAGAGAGAACAAGAAGGACCAAGATGGAACAAGACCTCCACTTTCTCGCTATTAGGAGATCATTAAGCACCTAGGCAAGAGCCATCTCGGTACTATGTCTCTTCCTAAATCTGGACTGGAGAGAATCATAGACATCATGGTTGGTAAGATTGTCATCCAGCTGCAGTGCAACCACCTTCTCAATAACCTTACCCACAAATCGTAGGACTCAGACAGGTCTGTAGTTAGCAGAACAGTCTGGGTCAAGGGAGGTTTTTTTCAGGAGCAGTTGCACAACCGCCTCCTTTAGGGGATCAGGAAGGATCCCCCTCTCCAGTGAACTCCAGACTATCTCTGCAAGGATTGGGCCAATCTCATCTACACAACTCATCAGGAGTCGGGTAGGGCCCAGATTCAAACTACAACAGGTTAGCTGCAATAACTGGATGACCCTCACAATGCTTATGAGCTCCAGCAGACTGAAATCCATCCAAACAGACTGGGCACATGTAACATCCTGCCGACCATCACAGCACCCATTCAAGATAGACTGGCTGATCTCAGATCTGATGGCAGCAACCTTATCTGCAAAAAATTGAACAAACTCATCACACTTCTCCTGTGAAAAGGCTCCCGTAGACTGAAGACAGATTGGATTGCACAATCTGTCCACAGTCCGGAAGAGCTGAGCTGGTCGATTTTGTGCACTGGCAATCTCCCTGGACAGGAACTCTGTCTTCTTACAGGTGATTGTCGATTGATAGAGAGTATAATGTTCCATCAACCTAAGCCTGTCGCCATCAAGAATCTATTTCCGCAAGGCCCTCTCCAGCCTTCGCCCCACTGTCCTCAACTCCTTCAAGTTCCCATCAAACCATGGTGACCTTGGACAGAAGGTGAGGGGGTGAACATGAACAAGAGCGATAGAATCCATGTCCCCCATTATCATCACATTATAGGCAAACATAAGGTCCCCTGGATCCCTGCATTCCCTCAGCATGTTCGATAGATCCAGCACCACCATTAGGCCATCAGGGGTCATGCCCTGTAAAGGGTGGTATTGGACCATCTCCATAGGCACAGGCCCATAGGGGAGCCCCAAAACTAAGCCTTATTGTGCGATGGTCAGACCATCTGACTGGATCCACTACCAAATCGGAGATCTCCATCCCAGGAGGAATACCAGATCCAATGAGTGACCCTTAATGTGCGTAGCGAAGGTAATAACCTGTATGAGGCCCAACTAAATCATTAGCTGGAGGAAATCAGATCTAAATTGTGAGAGTTCATCATTGACACAGGCATTGAAATCCCCCAGAATCAACCATCTGGGAGATCCCAATACCATGTTGACAATGAAGTCCGCAACTTCCTGCAGGAATTCTTTCCCATCTCCAGGTGGACGGTAGATGAGAAGTATCCTGCACCCCAAACCCACACCCACTATACACTCAAAGGCTCTGGTGTACCCCACTGGCACCTCAACAAGGCTCAGTTCAGATCTAAAACAAATGGCTACACCACCACCCCTGCGATCCATCCTCAGATGGTGTATCACTGAGTAACCTGCCAGAATAGCCGAGGCCAATACTGGACCCTCATCCTCATCCAGCCAGGTCTTGGTGATACATGCCAGGTCTGCTGTCCCAACAAGATCTGCTACAATAGCAGTCTTGTTACAAATCGACCTGGCATTATATAACACAGTCCAAGCAGGATGAACAGTCAAGGAAAACCTCACCACCTGCTTGCATTCAGCAGTGCCCTTGGGTATGGGAATCAGACAGGGAGGACCCCTGTTCCAATCCCATTTCTCCCCAGGATGTATCCTTGTCTCCACTACCCCTATCCGATCACTCCTCTCTATTCCCCCCCCAGGCCCAGCCCCCCTCCTCCTGGCTATTCCCAGGGCACAACATCTCGCATATGCCTCAGATGATAATGAAGGACAGATGAAGAGGCAGAGGTCCCAGAGCCTTCAGGAGGAATAGAGTCTGACCATCTTATAGCCCTCCCTACACATTTCATACAGTAGAACAGAACACAATCAAACAAGAAACAGCACACTCACCACTCACTTAACCAAAACTTCCACACAATAACCATTCACTCCCACAAGATCAACTCCACTCAAACACCCACTTAACAAAACTATAACCACTCACTCATACAATCCTTAAACATATAACAACAACAATTCACAATATACCTAATAAATCAACAGTAATATAGAATAAAATAATACTATCCCACCCTCCCAATACGCAAAGAAAATATCCAATATATCCAGCAGCAGATGAAAAATTGACTAAGAATGAGCAGTCACAATATACTCGAAATGTCAGTGTTTTGAAGTGAAGATCTCCCACCTCTTCAGAAAATTAGTTTACAGAGGCTTTCCAAGTACTATCTCTCATGTAGACTTTAGAAACAACCAACAATTTTACCATTGCATAGTTAAGTTTAAAGGGCACTCTCACTGCCCTATACAACTTGGGCCCAATATGTGGAAACCAAAGAAAAGTCTGTTAGCTGTGATCCAAGTCAAAGCCTCCTCGATAGATCAAAAGAATTCAGACAGTGCAGTCGGTCGCAATCTAGGGCTGGCCTAGCCACTGTCTGTGCTTGTTGAGGATCCCATGTTGTGCTAGAAACATAGAACATAAAAATATGCAAGCAGTAGGCCTTGTGGTTTACCAAGTGTGCTCACAGTGGGAGCATATTCACCATATGTTACATGCTTCTCCCTGTCACAGATGCCATGACCTAACACCTTCACATTATCCTATGCTTCTTTAAAGTTGTCAATGGATTTCGCAAAGATTTAATGTGGTGCTGTGCAAGTAACTACACCTAAGGGAGAAGAATATTGGTCAGACCTATATCCTGTGTGAAGCAACAGTGGTCAACAGGATTGAGGAAAAAAATCTAGTGCTTATTATTGACATTAAGCTGAAACCAGAGAGGCAGTATCCTGTTGCACTGAAAAAGCAAACACAATGCTGGGATGCGTCAAAAGGGGTAAGGAGCAGGTTGAAAGAGGCAATTCACATACAAGTTCTTGGTCTGACTACACCAGGAGAACTGAATCCAGTTCTGGTCACTACAGTACGGAATGGACTTTAAGAGTTTGAGAGGGTCCACATGGGGCTACCAAGCTGATGGATAAGGAAAAAATGCTATAAGTAGTGATTGGACCTACTTAAATTATTCAGTCTAGAAAAGAGAAGACTGAGCCTCTGGTTTTCCAAATACTTAAATGCATAGACAGGGTAAAAAAATACACAGAAGATTGAGCTGGTGAGTGCAAACAGAACTAGTAGGCATGCCGTTGAACTGAGGTGGGAAAAAAATTGGAAACAGAAAGCGTTACTTCGCACGAAGTGTGGTTAATATTTAGATTGTTCTACACACTGAGCAGTGATGTTCTGCATTTGAAATTCATAGACAAAGACAATTCAGAGTTCCTGTGAATGGGCTATCCTACTTGACAGGGAAAAAAACATGAAGTATGGACTTCACAACTTCATGGAGAAAAATCTCCATTAAATGACAAAATCCATTCTTTGTGGACACTTGACCCTGTGAAGTGCCAATACATGTAGATTAATCCCAATGAACTATGGACATGGTGATGTGTAATACTCCCAAAACTAGCACACTTTGCAGTGAAACCCCGCAGATGCACTGTCTTTTATTTCTTACACCAACACCAGCTAATAAGGTTGTGGAAGCTAGTGCTGTTTAGACTTTCAAAGCAGAACTAGACAGATTCCTTATGAAAAATGTCATTGGCAATTATACAGAAAGAATAAGGCTAATACTTCAGCCAATAATCTTGGATGTGTGCCCCAAAGACTATTGAGCAAAGACAGTAACTGGGTTGAAAAGGAAGTAACACATATAATGGAGTTGTAAGACAGAGAGGGGAAGGGAATATTGCAAGGGAGAATGGAGACTACAATATTTCCAAGTAGGAAATCTCGAGATCGACTAAATGGAATGTGTTCAGGTCTTTTTCTCTCCAGCATTTTCCTGTTTCTACTGTATGTCTTTTACGATTGACTCATTTATGATTGTACTTTTCCAAGCATGAAAATAAGACTCATGGGTCTATGGTATCCTAGGCCTGACACTGCTTCTTCACAAAACAAGCATTTGTCAATGCCAAACATTTGCCAATTGTTAATTTTTAATTTTTTTATTTTGACCCCAATGTTTGAAGATACTGTATTCATTTTAGGCTTCACTTTATAGACATGACATGTACCAATTATAGTCTGAAGGTCAAAATGTCATTTCATATCAGAGGTGTGAAAACACATCTCATCCAGGATTTTAAAAATGACACATTTCTTGTTTATGAGGTGGTGTGGAAAAATGGCTATGTTGAAAGTTTGAAGTCAAAATATTGAAAATTAGCAACATTATAAGTGAACGCTGAAATAGTGTAACATTCAGTTATAACCTGGGCATTTTATCATATTTTTACACCAAATTTTCAGCACAGTGCAACTTTGAGCTCCCCTACAGTATTCTGCCACAGTGCCATCCCATGGAATGCCATTGGAGTAATTTCCATAGTTTCAAATCTACTCTCCTACCCAGAAAAATTAGTGTGGTGGTATGGCCTGGTAGGGCCACATGTTCCTGCTGCCAACCTACTCAGAAATGGTTTCCTTGTTGTGCCTGTCCAGCATAAAATGCTTATGTGGCCAAATAAAGACATAACTGTAGCAGTGCTACCTTCTTGTCCAGTCCCATGTCACACAATACACGTCCTAACATCGGGACTGGTCCACTGGCAAGTGGGAGAACTTTTCCACTACTATGTAACCTGAATAGCATGCTATGGTTGCCACCTAATTAGCTGGGGAAAACAGAAGACCATCTGAACTGAATCAAATTCAGTTCCCAATAGGATAGCCTTGTGGTAGATCTTCTGACCAAAAGTATCCCAAAATGTGTCATTAAAGTGTATGATTGCTATAGTGTAGTGTGACCCTCATCAGATTATGCTGGTCCGCCACATAAAAATCACACATGCAATGCATGATGTGTGCACCACAGAAGTACAACTTAGTGGAGGACTCACAGAAAGATGGGAAGACCTCAAAGGCATCACAGCTGCCAAAAAACAGCCTGTAGTATTTGCCTTATTGATGCACCACTCTTCTTATACCCTGAAAACCTCAAAAGGTCCTAGTCAGACAGTGCACATGCAGTAGTGAGAGAAAGTGCAAGAAGGGGGCAAAGCCTGACACTAGGCACTACGAGCTTGTGAGCTTGACTTCTGTCCTCACCAAGGTCATGAAGGTCATTATCAAGAAATTAATAAGAAAGTAAAAGGTTGAGGCCAAGACTCCCGCTCCTTTCAAGCATGGTTTTGTGAGGAATTGACTATACCAAGCCATTTGGACCATCGTCTTCGATGGGGTGCCAAGGTGGTGGACCAAAATAGGGCTATATCCAGTCTACTTGTACTTGATTAAGGCCTTCAACACCAATGCATGACAAGCTTCT
The DNA here is from genome assembly GCA_016271365.2 of Neoceratodus forsteri. NCBI lineage: Eukaryota > Metazoa > Chordata > Ceratodontiformes > Ceratodontidae > Neoceratodus > Neoceratodus forsteri. The sequence goes on along the minus strand of CM028130.1, from coordinate 805,199,108 downwards.
GCATAAAATGCAGCAGTGTGATAAACACGAGGCATACTCAAGGTGGATTGTTAATTGGCATGGAGGCCAGAAGGTCAAGGTGGTGGTGGATGGCCCTTACTTTGCATGGAGAGGGGTACACAGTGGTATCCCTTACAGATCAGTATCCGGGCCTTTTTTTTTGTCTCTCATCCCCCTCTTCCATCATCTGGAAGTTGGGTTAGTGGACTCCATACAGGAAGGGGACATGCCTCAAGAGCACCCAAACAAGCCAGGTGACTGGCCAAAGTCAATGTGGTCTGCCCCGATGCAGTACAGAGGAGGTCCTGGGGTCCCAATATACCAATATACCATAGGATGAAGCATAACCAGCAGTGTCTTCGCTACCCTAAAGAGGCATGGAAAAACACTAAGGTGCATCACACGTGGGTGACCAGCAACATAAGAAAAAAGCTATCTTGCCTCTCTGCAAGTCCCTGACCAGTTACCACCATGGAGCACCATATGCAGTTCTGGGCTCGCAACGCAGTGTCAACAAAACCACCAGGGGCAGGGAAGACTGAAGTTTGGAAAGAGGCTGATGACCCCCAATATGTTCATGTTGGTAGACAGGATGCTGAGAGGATACATGATATCTGTATTCCTCATAGGGTATCTTCAAGATTAAACACAAAAGATATTTTATCTGGTGTTCTCCAACGGGACATGGGACATGCCCCAAATCCCAAAAGTTGCAAGTCTTGGTGCAATGCCAAGGAACGCTTCCCCTTCCAGAGCATGGCGACTCTGTGGACCATTCTACCAGAAAAGGCAATAGACAGTACAACAGTACAGGCCCTCAAAAAAATGGACAAGGTTCTGTTTACCCTGGGGATCACAGAATCTGCTGTACGATGCAGTGGTAGGATGCTCTTTACATTATTACAGTACATATTTTCACAGCATACTTATTCATGACTGTTTATGCAGTGGAGTGTGGATCTGGGGTCCATTCCAACCATAGGTTACTGTGCCATTATGTCCCAAATTAACAAACTCTAGCTAGAGACAATATGGCTGCAAAACAATATTATTGATGGTAGTGAAAAATGTATAAGAAAGATGGTATCATAACAAACACATACTATAAGTGTTTTTGAGCAGCACAAGCATTTGGCCATTAATCAAAAGCTTACATCCATGAGACTCTAGTTCATCCATTCAGACTGTATCCTCTCTTCACAAACTAGTGGTATTATAAAGTGATGAGATTTTCATCATGTGATTGATTTGCACATTTCAACCTCTTTTTTTCCTTTTTTTATATGTGACCTGCAGGTATGGACACAGGGACACAGCCCAGCCCTTGGAGCCGCTGCCTAGCTAAAATCTTGGCACTTTCTGTCTCCACTGGCTGATTGGTGCTATATTCAGTTCCTCAGCCTTGACTGGACACTTGGTCTTCTCCTGCCTTGCTATTACCAGCTGTTTACATCTCCCTAAGCTGCTTCCCTTGCACTAACTTTTTATATTATTGGTTTGATTTTGCTGCTGTGTATACCGCATAGATTTCAGCATTTTATCTGTTTTGAAGCAATGCCTAGAGCCTACATTGCTGTGATTTAAATTGCCAAATACTGCTAGAATTTCAGACTGTATGCTCCTCTCTGTCGGTATGCCCCCCTTATGGCGACAGCAACACAGCGAAATACACACCTGTTGGCAAAATCAACACTTTGGGGACAGGTCACTTTGTTGGTGTGCCTGGGACAGGGGAATGCTGTCTCCCGGTCCTGCACCCCCACCCCGACTGAACTCTAACTGGAGTTGAGAATCCAAAAGATGGAGTGGCAGGGGCAGAGCCCCCTGTGGGGGGGTTCCAGGGAACAAAGCCCCCCAATAAAAAAACAGGACCAGGAGACACACAGGAATCATGTTGGCCGCAACTTCAGGTCAACATGATTCCTGTCGGTGCTATGCCGGTCGATATAAAGAATGTCAAAATGGCATGGTAGAGCCCTCTCTGTCCTGTAACTCTGCCAACTCTGCCTGAGCTGATGGAGTAGCACTAAGTGCTCCATGGTACCCCATATCTTTTTATGAATGTTCTTCTTTCTGAATTGACCCTCCTATAATTTCACACTGCTACCTATCTCAGTCCTTTGCCCTGATATTTTCTGTCCTTTCTCCATGTTCTTTGCTGATCTGTCTCCCCCCCATAGGCCAAGGTGTTATAGCTCTTTATTTTATTTATAGTATTCCTTTTGTGCAGAGCCTTTTGTTATGCAATCCACCTTCCAGCCAGCTTGGTGCCAAGAGGATTAGCTGCCACTGCCCTTGCTCCTTTAAATTGACTGTCCCTTCTCCCCTCCACAGGCTTCTCTGCCCTGAACAGGTGCACGCCTCCAACTTCTCTCTGTGGGAGCTAAGCCTTCTCTGGTGGCTCTTCCATGGTGACCCACTCGACTGCCAGACAGCCAGAGACCCGCAGGTATGGACACAGGGATACAGCCTGGCCCTTGGAGCCACTGCCTGGTTAGAAACTTGGCGCTTTCTGTCTCCAATGGCTGATTAGTCTCCACTGGCTATATCCAGTTCTTCAGCCTTGACTGGACACTTGGCCTTCTCTTGCCTTGCTGTTACCAACTGGTTTCATCTCCCTAAGCTGCTTCCCTTGCACTAACCTTTGATATTATTGGTTTGAGTTTGCTGCTGTGTATACCGCATAGATTTCAGCATTTTATCTGTTTTGTATCAATGCCTAGAGTCTACATTGCTGTGATTTAAATTGTCAAATACTGCTATAATTTCAGACTGTATGCTCCTCTCTGCTTGAGCCAATGGAGCCAACGGAGTAGCACAAAGCGCTTTTTTTTTTAAGTGCTGACTTTTCCATTAGTAGATTATTTCTTCTAGCCATTAGAGGGGTATATCCCTGGTAGGAGTGAAATTTTACTGTGTCCACTCCACCATTAGCAGGTTATACACAGCTGCCAATAGGGACTTCTATCCTATCTGGCACATCACTCACTCTGTTCCCCAGCTGTTATCATCTCAACTCTGTGCACATTTGCCTGCATCCTCTGCCTCCTTCAACATCAGGGCTACATGCGAGCTCTTCCTCCTATGAACATGGGCTACATCCACCTCCTCCAATCCCTCTCTTTCATACTGCTGTTGAGTCTAAGCAATGGTACTTTACAAAGTGATATGCCGGTTCCCCTATCCCATACCACTATCAAGCATAAGCTCCATTATGACACCTGCTTTACCACAGGTAATTTTAAACTGTTAACAAAGGGACACTTGTCCTGCCAATGGCTCCTGCTGCCTTCACAGGGGTGGCTTACCGCTGGGGTCCCTGCCTCATACTCCACCCTAATTACTCCACTTAAGCTCATGGTCCTGCACTTGGAACATACAAGGCACCCCAGCCCCAGAAGATCTGATAAGCTTTTCTACAAACAACTTAAAGAAAGCTTGCTCAGAATCATCCTACTTTAACTGCTTATGTCAGACAATGTTCACCCTAACCCTGACCCTGCTGGACCTGCGTCCAAGCACAACCACCCTAAAAAAGGATCTATTAAGTTGGCAACTGTCAACATCTGCAGCTTGCAGGCTAAATTGGATAACCTCCAGGTATGGATCTCACAACATAGCCCTGACATTCTGTCAGTGGTGGAAATGTGGCTTTCCCCAAAGGTTCCTGACTTTGCAGTTGCTCTACCTGGGTATACCCTTTACCAGCTGGATAGGCTCATGAAGCAAGGTGGTGGCTGTGCCATCTACCTGAAAGAGACACTTAGAGGATATGCTCTGCTTGTGGCCAATCTGGGCTGCATGGCCCAGGTGCCAACCATTAAGGTACTGCTTGGGGCCAAAATAAAGCTTTGACAGTAATCGCTGCCTGTGTTCCTTCTAAAGACAATAGGACAGGCTTCCACAGCTTAATGGACTACATTCATAGCCTCAACCACAAATCTGAAAATTTAGTATTGGATAACCTAAATGTCAACTGGTTATCTGCTAGTGCTTCTCCATACAAAGAGGGTATCTCATCACTCCACCTTGCCCAACTTGTTACATTCCCAACAAGAACTAATTATAAGATGAGAACAAGCACCCTTCTGGACCTGATACTCTTAAGCCACCCACAACATGGCAGTTCATCTAGATTCTATGAGTGACACTCACGTTTCCTGCAGCTGGTCCAATAAATTCTGCAAGTTCCCATCTCTGACTATCTACAGTAGATTGTTAAAATGTGGCCATCTGGAACATCTAAAAAATGACCTCAGCAACATTGACTGGTCCCCTCTCGATGCCTTTGATGACATCAACCTGGTATTGGATTATTTCATAAAACAATTCAACAATGCCTGTGATACCCATGCCCCCATTATAAAAATGAAAGTTTGTGGCACTGTAAACCCCTGGATTACACCAGAACTCATTGCTATGATGAAGCACAGAGATCCCCTCCTGCACTGTGCCAGGGTGTCAGGCAAACAAGCAGATATTCAGGAATACAAGAAGTTGAGGAATGCCTGTACATGTGAAATCTGTACCATGAAATCCAAACATCATAGGGAAATGCTCGCCAATATCTGGGGAAACAGGAAAAAGGACTGGAGCAACATAAAAGATGTGACTGGAAAAGACTCTAAGGTCTCACCCTCCATGCTTAATATCTATGGAATTCCAACCTTGGACCCACTAACTATAGCAAACACATTCAACAATGTATTCACAGACCTATCCAGTGTCCTCCCTTCAGACTTTTTCATGGATAATGACTCACCCAGTACCTACTGTCCTGTTAATAACCCCCTTGAACCACCTCCTTCTTACTTCAAAATGGTCTCAGCATGAATGGCCAGGAAATACCTTACCAAAGTGTTAGGTAAATCATGGCATAGCGGTGACTCACTGGATCTTAAGCTCATAGCTCTCACTCTTGAGGAAGTGCTGATGCCCCTCAATAACATCATCAATCTATTGCTACAATACTGATTTCCCACAGCAACTGCACTATTCTGCATTGGAAGTGTGAAAACACATTTCAGCCAGGATGTGAAAAATGACAGCTGAACTGTTCATAAGGAGGTGTGGGAAAATGCAAATGTTGGAAATCTGGAATGAAAATATGACAAATTCGCGGTACAGTGCGGCGTGAAACTAGCAATGCTGCAGCTAAATAAAACAGTCATTGTTTGGAATTTTTGCACCAAATTTTCAATGTAGGCATTTTAGGATGTCTGCTCATGAACAGTGTCACTGTGATTTTCTTACTGTGTACCAAACATGATTTCCCACAGCAGCTGCACTATTGTACTCCAGAAGTGCGAAAACACATTTTGGCCAGGATGTGAAAAATGACAACTGTAATGATCATAAAGAGATTTGGGAAAATGACAATGTTGAAAATCTGGAGTGGAAATATTACAAATGCACAAACTTATGAGTGTGCATAGAAACTGCACAATGCATGCTTGTAACACAGCCACAGCCATTTTAGGGACTTTTGCCACCAAATTTTCAACATAGGCATTTTAGGACCTCTGCTCATGAACAGTGTCACTGTGATTGTCCTAATCTGTAGCAAACACTGATTTCCAGCAGCGACTGCGCTATTTTGCACTGGAAAAGCGCAAAAACACATTTTGGGAAGTATGTGAAAAACGACAGCTGCACTGTTCATAAGGAGGTGTGGAAATATGCCAAAGTTGAAAATCTGGAGTGAAAATATTACAAATTCGTGAACTTACAAGTGTGCGTGGAAACTGCATAACGCACACTCGTAAAACAGTGACTTTTTGGAATTTTTTCAGCAAATTTGCAACATAGGCTTTTTGAGAGCCCACCTCATGAACACTGACACTGTCATTTCATTCATTGGTTCCAAAAGGTGATTCCGTGCAGTGACTGTGAAATCACCTTTCAGGACTGAATAATGCCATGACAGTGACTGAATTCATGAAGAGGAGTCGCAATAACCCCATGTTGAAAATTTGGTGCCAAAATTCCCAAAAATGGCCAAGATATGCACCAAAGTTGAAAAAAAAACTATTTGTGCTATTATACAGTTTATTGGCATTTCTTCAGTTCGTGGTCAGCTTTGAAGAGTGCTGATGTGTTCCTGGTCCACTGAAGATCATTGCGCTGGGCTCCGGAAGTAAGTATGGGGTGAGGAGGGTGTGGGGAAGTGGGTACACAGAGGGTAGGTGTGGGTTGGTGGGGGGGGCAAGGACTCACCAAGGGACCGTTTTCTTGTTTTACAGGATTAAAAAAAAATGAAACCAATGCTTTTGGTGCACTGGGGTGGGTTCCCAGCATGCCATCTAGGTGAGGGGGGAAGTGGGAGCACAGAGGGTGGACGCGGATTGGTGGGGGGCAAGGGACAAAAACCGGATGCTGCTGGTAAGCTGGTGTGGGCTCCCAGCATGCCACCTAGGTGTTTGCTGGGGGGACCTGAGCCAGCGGGGACTGGGCACCCCCGCCAGCCATACAGTGTGTGTGTGTGTGGGGGGGAAGCATGAGCATGCTAGGGTGGGCTCCCAGCATGCCAACTGGTTGTTTATTTTTGGGGGGCTGCAGCTGACGGGAGTTGGGCACCACTGTCAGCCACACAATGTGCTGGGGGGGTTCATCAGCCAAGTGGGATTGGGAACCCCCCCTCGGCTCACAAGGTTGGGGACAAAAAGAGGGGGAGGACATTAGCAGAGGGAGGAAGCGGGAGGGATTGCAGAGCTGTGCATGACAGCAGTTTGGCTATGTATGCTAATTGCATACATGCTACCACTGCTGAGTGCAGCGGACCTTTTCTTTGATGTGAAGACCAACACAGCCGAACTGCTGTCATACAGATCTCAGCAAGTATTGGTCCGCTAGGGTCACACCTGCTACACTGATCACTGCATTCAGGAGGAGGGTGAAACACCTTCAAACCTCATACTGTTGCAAGACGTTCTTTGCGTATGAGAGCTAGGGAACGTTAAAAAAGGTACTAACAAGTATGGACAGTGATCCTGTTAGTGCAGTTCTTGAAGGAAAAACTTTGTGCTCTTTATTAGTTAATGGTTGCCAATGCTGTCACCATGCTCCTAGTGTTCACTGAAATTAATTTGGAAAACAGTTTTTAAACAATTATAGCGCATTTTGTCATTTGGCGAGTGTAAATGCATGGCACGGAATGGAAATGTGTGATATATTGTAGTTTCTTGTGCTATTTTTGTAAATATCTCATTTTGTAGTTAATATCAATACAGATATAAACTTTATAGTATAATTGTAGTTACTTAAATTACAGGATGGTAACTCTATCAAGTAAGAATTTTTTTTTCTAAAACACATGAGCATATCTGTCTCCCTCTGACCTCCATGATCTCACAGTGTGAGGAGACTGTGAGACTGAATTATGCAACTCAACACACAGCACTACAAGCTGTAGTGGTAGTGATCAGAGAGAGTGATAATTTTAAAAAGAAAAAGTAAAACATGATTAGTTATATTCACTGCCCAACTTATCTAGACAATTGCAATTGCTTATGTGCTCTTGATTGTTGATGTAATTAAATTATAGTTTATTAAAGAAATAAGATCAGTGACATGAGTGGGGAATCCAGCCTCTGAATAAATATATACACTGGGGTTATGATGCAAGGGCAATATATATATATATATATTTATATAAAAAAGGGAAAAAGAGGTTGGAATGTTTAGCTCAATCACATGACAAAAATCTAATTTCTTTATAATACTACCAGCCCTTATGAAATGTCTCAAATAAAGACATTGAAGAGGACTATGTTCATCATAAAAATCATAATGTTAGATATCTCCATGACGTGGCTATGCCATAATGCGTGATTCCCCTCTGTTGTCTAATGTTTCATTGTAATCTTTCGTCTTGCAGGTGTGAATGCAGAAACTGTGGCCCAATGAAAACAACACGGGAGAATAGATGCTGTCACTACTACACTGTGGTGACCATTCAGTTTGAAGATTTTCCACACCTAGAGTGCATAAATGATCACCCTGGATTTCAGTCTAAAAGCCTAGATAAATACGTCCTGAGATCATCGCTGCATGCGTGCATGCACTATAAAGGTCCAGTAGGAAATGAGACTCCTCAAGAAGAGTAATTTCAAAATAAAATGGTACAATGCCTGTCACTGTTTTACACCACTGGCTACTTTTCATTACAGGCAGTTTATGTGCAAAAGGTGCCAATATTCAAAAATGCATCACAGGATGTCTAAACATTTGCGCTCTGAATTGCGACGGCATGGGTGCCCTAAGATGCATTACTCTATTTAATAGTACAATGGCACTATTCAACTGAATATAGGGACATGTTGTAACAGCACTAAGCCATATTGCATAGATCACACATGGCTCCCAAACTACACCACGAAATTGTCTTGCACCAAAGCTCAATTTTCAATATGCAAATGGACCCATGCACATGAGCCCATTGAGCATGCAAGTGACTCAGTTGCCATTTGCATGCCCAGTATGTGCTCATTTGCATGTGTGGCCAAGAAATTGATCACAGTACTGTACTACCAAATTGTCCAGTCAAGGACATGGTACAATCCCTGGTGTTAGTGGTCCTAGCACACCCCATCCCTCACCAGATGAATTCACACAATGTCTCTAGTGTCCAGTGCTCCCTCCCACCACCAGCATCCATGCCCCATGTACACAACTAAGTTCTCTGGCATCAACTGGTACGTCCCAACTGCAGATCACATGCATGATGTTTGAAACCCATTTAACTGCTGCTCAGTGGTCCATCCACCCCAATACCATAACTGACATGTGAATTCTGTTTTCCTTGTGTGCAGCAGTGCCTTTCAGTGCCTGATCTCATGCCACTTACTGAAACTGCTTGTCCCTGTTGTCTATTCATCTATCCTCCTGAGTACCCCTGTCCCTAGTAAGCCACCATGATGGTACACTTGCCATTACTGTGTTTCTCCACCAACGGCTGACAAAGCATATCTACTGAAGTGAAGTTCTCCCCAACTGGTATGCAACTGGTACCAGTAGCATTGCACCCATCTCCATCCCCATCACACACAATAATTTCCATACTCATTTTAGCAGCTCCTACCAGTTTCCCAGTAACAGGTGCAATCACACACAGTGGAGTATAGGATACCACTCAACAGAAATCCTGACCCATGTACTGCAGGTTGTGGTACAGGTCCTTGGCATCTACTCTCAACCACACATACCTCATCTCCGAGGCAACAACAATCCGACCTCTCTGGTTCCACCCATCCCTGTCCACCCCAGCATCTGAGCCGTGGTCATTGGATGTAGTGTAACACAGCACTCATCACACTGTGCATTGGCCACCCACTGCATGGAATAACATGAGAGAGCATGCTGCTTCTTTATAAGTCATGGTGTCCCTGTCACAGTGCCCTATAAAGAAGCATCACGCTTACTGCTTCTGCAAGATGGCAGTGTGTGGATGTTTGTGTCACTCACCTTCCACTGATCACATAACTGGTGTTTGTGGGATGGGGATGGGTGGTGGTAGAGGTGTTGGATGTTTAGTGTTGGAGGAGACTAGCAGAAGCCGAAGACCTGGATCTAGAACAGCAATACAAGGGTGGGTGGATGTCTTCTGACTGGTAACTGATTACTCCATTTTGTGGCACTGCACCATTCATCAGTCCAGACTTATTCTCTACATCTTCTGCAAAGAATGAAGCTCAGACAAATAGTATCTCAGTCATCTTTGACACAGTGATGACATTGAAAACTGTTATTTTTCTTGTTCAGCATAGATACTGAATCTGTACTATCCTATAGATATCAGAAGAAGAACAACTAACTTTGTTAATTTTCTTTGTGTTCCCTTCAGGATTTTTATGCATATGGCTTACAGAAGATTCAGTCACTGGATTTGGCAGAAGTTGGGATGGAGGAACAGAAAAATACTTTCAGCTTGTGTGGTTCAAAAATCAAAAAAATGTTACCATACAATCAATATACTGGATGTCAAGATGTTGAACAGTTTGTGATGACAGTCAGCCTTATGCACAGCATTTTCTACCTGTAAACATGAACTGTTACATCGACCCTGGCCTGCATCCCCTGTTAACCTTTCCTTTATAACTTCCCCACGGACCATGGGTTCCCTTTCTGTGTATCCCATCTTCTTCACTGATACCTGCTTGTATACATGCCAGGAATGAACTATCACCAGTGTAATTTACCCTATCAAGTAAATTAGACAGTATTCAAGCAATGAGAGAAAGTCAGTTTAAGAAATCATTTCATTTTAGCCAGAATAAAGAAATGTGTTAATTGTTGTTCCTATTTTTGCACATTGACTGATGACATGAATATGCTAAGTTATCTGTTGCTATTGCATTAGCAGAACCTTGTACTTGGTGCATTATTAAAAACATCCTGATTTTGTCAACACATTGGTGCAGAAAAATAAAATTCATTGTTTTTACTATGCTCTCTTGTCATGCTTTCCATACTTACATTATCAAGGAACAGCACCATGTGATTGCAAACAGAAGGAAAGGAAAGGGAAGGGAAGGAAGGGGAAATTGTTTAACCAGGAGAGGAACACTAAGCTGAAGCTTGTTTCCAGGTGTGACCTGGGAGCACAAGGAAGTTAAGTGACTTGCTTAGGGTCACACAGTATGTAAGTGGGGGGCTGTGGAATTCAAACCCAGGTCTTCAGGTTTACAGCTCAGAGCCTTAAACCACTGTGCTATACTGCCTCCCAGACACATGTGTTAACTATTACTTATGATGTAGGACAAATGGTATATGTCATGTCTACTGACAGAAATGGATTAACAGTGACAACCATAGTATGCTACCATTATCTTTCAGTTGTCTGGCCTTTTCATATTAGTATGGTAGTTGTCACCCTGGTACCTCCCCTACTAATTGCCAAGTTTTGTGCCTCATCCAAATTTCCAAGCGTGACCTCTGCACCATAATCCAACCCCTGCATCACCCTTTAATGTTTGCTGTGTTCAAATATGTACAGCATTATTCAACCTGATTCCACACCCATATACAATCACTCAATGTCCTTCAGATGCACTATTGGGGCAATGAATTTACACAACTGGATGTGGTTGTCAGAGGTTCACATCAGTCCTCACCTGCCAAGTGCAATGCCGAACCACGGCTGTGATATCCAGTTCTGAGGTGGTGGAAGTGCAACATGTGCTGTGGCAATGAATACTGCATTGTTTAATGGTGTTTCCATGTCGGAGTGTGGCAGATAACAGAGTTGGGCCATTTTGTCCTCAGCCCAAGATCACATCAACAGACTCAGTGTCAGGGTCAGCAGTGGTATGCTGCTGTATTCCTGTCATGTAACTCCTGGGGGCTCACTTGCCATGCATGAAGTCCTGCATCAAGGCTGGGATGTGATTCATATACTGAAACATGCTGCACCCAGTGCAACACCATGTGCCAGTCATGCACACCTCAGTGTATGCTGGCATATTGCTGCTTGCAACATTGCAGACATCTGGTGTATATTGAGGTTTGTCTGTGTATGACTTTTCTCACACAGCTTACCAGTATGGTACCAAGACTTTAGAAATGTCATGCTTCCTTTTGTACCAAGCATTTGAAAGATCACAACAGTTATGTCAGATTCAAAGTTTACTGTTTTTACTGATGAAATTGTATTGTTTTCTTACACATCACAAAAAGAATAACAGCAGTTAACTTCAGCCATCACTAATAAACTGTACTGTGGTATATTGACAAGCACACAATGTGTGACCCACAGTCCCATGGGTTCAATGTATCTCTATCACAGCATCTTCACTGAGACAATTATGTTTATATTTAAATCTGTGCAGTTGAATTCATATGAAAATTAACTCTGCTATTGCCTCACTGCAATGTCTATATCACATAATTCAGTTTCTAACTTATTGAAAAAGCATTTTTTTGCAACAAAACAGATCAAGAGTGAAACAGTATGTCAGAGGCCAATTGCAAATATTGGTTCCGTATTGATGCTTTTTCTAGATCCTCTTCAACACATTCCCCTTCTTCCCCTTTAAGCCTTACAATCCCACCCCTGCTTTTCCATTCCCTTTTTTACCTCCTGTGCTATTTTTTTCCTCCATTTGCACCTTTGTGCTTCTGACTGTTTCCCTGCCTCCCTCTGTTTATCCAGGTACATTACCCCATCCTCCTCCTTTTGTGTTACCTTGTAATTCCTAAAAGCCATCTTTTCTGCTGTTACCTTCCTGGCCACTTCCTTTGAGAACCATAGTGGTTTTCTCTTTCTCTTTCTCTTGTCCTTGTTTACTTGCCTAACGCAAAGGTTTGTTACCTCCACTATGGCTCTTTTCAGATGGGTTCTCTGCCGCTCAGCCCCAGCCCCATTTGTCCCTTCCTGCCAGTGCATTCTTGAGACATATCCCCATCCTAGTAAAGTCTGCTCTTCTGAAATCCAGGACCCTCACCTTTGTGTGGCTTGACTATGCTGCTGTACTCATACTGAACCACACTGTGTGGTGATCACTGGACCCCATGTGTCCACCCAACCACGCTTCTGCAATTCTGTCCCCATTGGTGAGCAGCAGGTCCAAAACTGCACCTTCCCAGGTGGGCTCTACCACTAGCTATATGAGGCTTGCCCCTAGCACAACATACAGGATGTCCCTGCTTCTGGCTGAGGCAGCCACTGGGATGCTCCAATGCATGTCTGGCAGACTGAAATCACCTACCAGCAGCATCTCCCCCTTAGCTGCCATTGTGTGGATGGATTCCACAAGAACCCTGTCCACCTCCTCCCCTTGTGCTGGAGGTCTCTATATCCTCCCCCATGTGAATAGCTGTGCCATTGCTTGTGTCAAGGGTGACCCACAGTACCCCTGCTCCCCCTGCATTCCCTGTATCTCAGTCACTCTAATACCCTCCCTGATGTAAAGAGCCACCCCCTCCCTATTTACCCTCCCTGCCTCTCCCAAACAGAGTATAACCTACTATAACTACATCCCAGTTGTGGTTTTTAGCACACCACGTCTCAATAATAGTTACAATGTCCAGGTCAGCCTCTGTAATCAAGGCCTTCAGGTCTGAGATTTTATTTCCTAGACTGTGGGCATTGGTATGCATGGCCTTCAATGCTTTGCCATTTCTCCTATTGTCATCCCTCCCTTTTGCCTTTTTGCCTTCTCCATTTTTCCTTCCTGTTTTTAACCCCTTTCCTCCTGTCCTCCCTTATTCCCCCCTTTATGAGTTTAGTTACCTCTGGCAATATCATAACTTTATGGTCCTCCATGTTGACTGCACTATCCTGTGGGGGTGAGCAATTTGATTGTTCTGGCTTCCGACCCCCCATGTGCCACTTACTGCGCTTTTCATTGACTATAAATCTGTTTGTGTAAGCCATGGTGCACTTTTACATTTGGCATTAAATTATCAATACTAGTGAAGATGTTCAACTGGTCATTGCCATCTGTCAGAAGTACCACTGCTGATGGAGTTGTACTTTCATGTCACACATGTATGAGTACACTGACAGTGCACTGACAGTGTATAGTGCATACTGATAGTAAGTACTGTTCACGCTGTATGCAAGATAATAAATAATGCACAAGAAACTACACAGTCCACATGAACCAACATTGTGCATGTATGGGTGACTGTCACAAAGTGATAATTACAACAAGTGGCAGTAATCTCGCCAAATTGATGTTTCCAGCCCTTTAGTAGCATATGCATTGCATCACCCAGAAATAAGAAAGACACAGTTGGCAGCAGTACTTATCATAAAGAACAATCAGTTCCTTAGCTTCACAATGATCATTTAGTACAGCATAATGCATATAACAACATCTAGATATACTCATTAGGCAAGCTAATTAATACTCCATAATGTACTGCACAGCAAAGGATGGAAAAAATCTTACAAGTCAGCTTTTTAGGTTGTGCTTTTAGGACCAAGGTCTCTCAAAAGGAAAAAAAAGTAGCCAGCAACCAAGATGCAAGGAAAAAAGGTCTGTGACATACTAGCACACTATCTCTTCCCACTGAGTGACAACTAAGAGGGGGAAAGCATTGTGCAGATATGAACACTAAAAGCAATGAAGTAGACCACACTGTGACACTTGAGGATAGACATAAATATCATCTAAAACTGTGGGACACTAGTTGGGAACACTCCATTACATACACAGGAATCACAATTATGTAGGATCGCTGTGATGAAACAGTTACATTGGTAGACAGCCTACTTCTATTTTTATGTATTTTAGGTTTTCATGCTTACTGATCTGTATAGCAAAACAGGTACACTTTGTCATGTCCATGAGGCTACAATTTACTATTTCATTTGTACAAGTAAAGGCTATCACTACAGACCCACAGCTCCCACTGTCAATAGGTGAATTGGGAAGGAAAGGACAGGGACCATTACAGCAGGCTTGAATGAAAGGTGACAAACCATTGCTAAACAAATGGCCCAGACAAATGGATTGATCTCACAGTAAATTTAGTGGAATGCATTAGATTTCAAAGAACTTAAGATTTAGCAGTAACATATGCCTTGGATTTCAGTCTAAATGTTATCATCTTCACGGCACTAACTGCTACCATACACATAACACTACTGCTCTAACAGGTTGAAAAGTGCTTTCTAATCTGGAATTACATCAGCATTCCCATGTACTGGCTCAGAGGCACAGGAACAGCATGACTGCTTGGGGCTGTTAAAGAGTAGGCAAATCAAGATTAATTACAAAAAAACTACTGACTTGTTTTAGTTAAGATTTTCAGAAATATCTCATAGCAACACAAGAAATGGTACTAGAGTGTAGAGAAAACCTCAAAAGAGTTGGCAGACAAAGTAAGGGCTAAAAGGGCAGGGTTCGGGAAATATAACAAGACCCAAAGGGAGGAGGAGGACAGGAAGGTGTACCTAGAGTGTTTAAAGGAAGCGAGGAGGGTGGCTAGGACAGCAAAGGCATGGACTGAGGAGGGATTAGTACAAACAGTAAAGAAAGGGGACAAGACAGAGCGAAAGAAGGAAAACAGGGGAGATTGTTAGGCTCAAAGGGGAGTGTAAGGAGGGAGACATGGATAAGGCAGAAATACTGAATAAATACTTCTGCTCAGTATTCTTGGAAGAGGGGGAGGGACAGGGACCACAGCCGATAAACAGATACCAAGGAGGGGGAGAGGTGGACAACAGTCCATTCACAGGGGAGAGAGTGTCCTTCAGAAGCTCACTAAACTGAAGGTGGACAAAGCAATGGGGCCAGATGGCATACACTTGAGGTTATTAAGGGAGCTGCGATGAGAGCTAGCAGAACCTCTGGCAGCCTTGTTCACCGAGTCACTCAACACAGGAGTGGTGCCAGAGAATTGGAGGAGGGCACATGTGGTCTCACCACACAAATCTGGCAGTAGGAAGGAGGCGGTGAACTATAGGCCAGTCAGACTCACATCAGTAGGGGGGAAGATCATGAAGGCACTGTTTAGAAAAAGTATAGTGGCGCATCCAGAAGCCATTGATGCCCAGGACCCTAGGCAGCATGGTTTTACAATGAGTCGGTCATGTCAGACGAATCTGGTAGATTTCTTTGACTTGGTGATGAAGGAAGTAAATCGAGTGGGGTGCATGTCGACTATCTCAATTTCAGCAAAGTCTTCAACACTGCCCCACATAAGAGACTGGTCAACAAGATGTGTTGCCTGAGTATGGGAGACAAGGTAGTAAGTTGGGTTAGGAACTGGCTAACAAACAGGAGGCAGATGGTGGTGGTAAACGGGGTACAATCTGAGGGGAGAGGGGTGACCAGCGGGGTACCTCAGGGATCAGTCCTTGGGCCAGTCCTCTTCAATATCTTTATTAGTGACATTGCAGAGGGGCTGGAAAGAAAGGTCTGCCTGTTTGCAGATGACACCAAGATCTGTAACAAGTGGATACTCCAAAAGGGGTGGAGAAAATGAGGAAGGACCTGAGGAAGCTTGAAAAATGGTCTGAGGAGTGACAAATGAGGTTTAATATAAAGAAGTGCAAAATTATGCACCTGGGCCATAGAAACCATGGTGAGAGTAACAGGATGGGGGGGGAGGGAGATACTGGCAGTCACCAAGGTAGAAAGGGACATGGGGTATTATTTCAGATGACCTGAAAATGTCAAAGCAGAGTATAAAGGAAGCAAGGAAGGTCAGTGGCATGCTAGGGTGCATAGGCAGAGGTATCACTAGCAGAAGGCAGAAGGCAGTGATGCTGTTGTATAAAACTCTGATCAGGCTGGCTTGTCGACGCAGTGGTTGGATTTCCACTTGCGACGCTGGCAACCTGGGTTCGGGAACTGACTTGGGTCACTGGAGAGCTGGCCAGAAGGAGAAGGCTTGAGTGTCCTGTGACTGCTCACCTACCCTGGGGGGAGGGAGGGGACATGGCTCACTGTCTGCCACCTCCTGGCAGAGGCTGGGAGAGCAACAGTTCAAGCGAGCCCCACTGCACACAGGGGCGTGGTGAACGTCGGCATTCGCCTAGACATCCATGGCACACCACGCCCCTGGAGAGAAAAAGCAGAAAACTCAGCCTCCTGGTCAGCCGGATGATGGCTGCCGGCTCCTGCTGACTCGAGTGCTCTGATGCCTCGGAATCCACCTCAGCGGCGCCTGTGGACTGATCAAGTAGTGCACTGGTTACCCCTCCTGGGGCCTTCCCCCTTGGAGGAGAGGAACCCATCCAGCGAAGAGATACGCCGGGCCACCCCTGGGATGGCTGCAAATCTGAGGTGAGTGGAAGGGGGTCAGGGTGAGGGGGTTGAGGGATTCTTGAGCAGCCAAAGGAGAGGCAGGTCAGGGAGCAAGTAAGTAGCAAAATAAAAAAAACCCTGATCAGTCCTCACATGGAGTACTGTGTGCAGTTCTGGAGGCCGCACTTTCAAAAGGACATTAACAGGATGGAGACAGTTCAGAGAATGGATGAGGAGAGATTAAGGGACCTCAATATGTACTCGCTGGAGAAGAGGAGAGAGAGGATGAAGAAAGGGGACATGATAGAAACATTCAAGTACCTCAAGGGCATAAACAAAGTGCAGGGTGGAGGCATCTTCCAATATAGGAGGAGTAAAAGAACAAGGGTGCATACCATTAAATTGGAAGGTTGGGCAGATTAAGAAGGAATGTGAGAGTTTTCTCTTCACAGAGAGGGTGGTAGATGCTTGCATTTGGTTGTCAAATGAGGGGGTGGGAGAAAGCACTGTGACTAGATTTAAACGTGCATAGGACAGGTATAGGGGAACCATACAGGTAAAGCAGTGGGAGTGTCAGTTGCCGTAAACATGTAAATGGCTTACAGGCAGACTGGATGGGTCAAGCAGTCCTTATCTGGTGACAATTTCTATGTTTCTATGTTTATTATAGAAAATATAAGGGTAGAAATATGTCGCACATGATCTTTATACACAGTGGTGTGTGTGAAATTTAAAACCTAGAAGGAAACATTACTGCCTACTGACAGAACTGGGATGTTATGTAAAGGAATTTTGGACTAATGACTGATCTGTGACTCTGGCATAGTAGAACAGGTGTTGCAACTGCAAAGGAAACACACTTTGTTTTTTCTTGTATTTTGGGGGGGAGGGACTTTGTTGTCTGGCGTAGTTATCTGGTGTAGGAGACTGTGCTGTAACTCCAACATGTTCTTCGGTGGGATAGAATATTTTGAAGTAATGTTGAGCCCCTTTTTGAAGCAAAATGTCTGCATGGCTCTGCCCACTGCAGCCATTAAAAACAAAAGCACCATGTGTCAAAAAAACATTAACTCATGTACTGAACTTCTGTAGTTACTTAAACATGGTTTCTTTTGCTTATGTATGCTACTGGTAAAATTAAAATAACCTATACTTCAAATGTCCCATAATCTTTACGTATGCATGACTGGACTCTGCGGTGGCCCAAAGGAAGTCTGCAGTGCTCCCAAGCTGGCAACTTAGGTGGGAACAGATCTGGGTCCCTGCAGCAGAGCCAGTCAGCAGGGACAGGCATGTAATGAAACCATGCTCCACAGTGGCTCTTCACTGTAGGTGGGGAAGTCTGCTCCTTCCCTATGTGTAGGTATAGGCTACCATGTTGCAGAGCACACAGTTCCTAGTGGCTGTAACTGCAACATTCGGGTAATGGGCAGGGGCCTCCAAACAGGGAAATTGTGCCCCAGTCCAGAGTGATAATTGCTACTCTTGGGCCCCTTGACCATGGACCCCCCCCAAGGCCCAATCAGATGTGCACCTAAGGAAGCGGAAGGCATTTGGGTACATTTTTTCTAACTCCAACATGGGGTGTAGGATGTGTAAGATAAAGGTGGATACTAATGCCAAACAGCACTGGGAGGTTGCCAAACTGATGCAAGTGTGCAGAAAAGCAGGATGAAATGACATAGCTAAACAAGTTTTTGATGTCTTTAGAGCCTTTTTGTTATCCATTAATGCAGCAGTACAAGTTAATAAAATTGTACTTTTACAATAGTTAAGTCAAACAAGCCTCACAAATGACAAAATTTGACTCCCTTGTTTTTCATTTTTGTTTCCTTTTTATTTTCTGACAGTTTAGCCCAGGACTTTGCCAGGAATGCCATGTTAGGTTCTGAGGGAAATGGAGTGCTGCCATTCTCTCATTGGTTATTTTGCCTGATGCAACTGAAATGCACCACCCCTTCCTTTGCCTGCCGAGTGTTTATAGCACAAGCAATGTAAACAAAGGGTGAAAATAGAAGTGGTATGGGGCTGCCATATTTCTGCAGATCCATGCATTGTAATAAATGCATTAAAATTCAAGGGAATCAATTATCAGAAAACAGTAGTAAACAGCAAATGTTAAAATTGAAATTTAAACTAACAGGCAGTGCAAAATGCTGGGAAGTGATGCATACCTCTTGTTTAATTAGTACTGCTGCTTTGATTTTGCTCAGGACAGCACCTCTGAGAAACCATCTCTTGTTCTCAACCGAGCGAGTCCTGCTTTTATTCATTTCCAAACCTGATGGACTGAATTGCTGGGAGGATCTGTGACTTCATCAGAGTCAAACTGTGAGAGTGTGGCTTTCATTGAACTTTGATCCCGGGTCTCCTGGTTTCCAAGGTTGTGCTCTAGCCACTAGACCACTCTGTCTTGTAAGTCATTCGTTACAAATGGGAATACTGCTATGACACTGCCCATCCTATTACATAAACCCTTTGCCTTTTGCAATAGTGTCAGTATTGTTGTCAGTTGCATAGCTTTATATCTGGGATAAAGTGTTAAATAACAAACTTCACAGCTGAGTCTGACTTACCTGGTCGAGTCCATACTGTAGCTGCACCAAAACAAGCATAATCCAAACCCAACAATAGTGTACCTGCTTGGGGAAATCATTCTTATTGGTGCCTATGCATGAATGGGTGGGAATTACACATCAGAGGTGCATATCTTGGCCGCGTAGCTCTGTGGCCTTGGAGACGCAAAGGGGGAATGGTATTCAGTACTGTGTGCACCTGCGGGGCACCTGTCTGCACCCCCCCAGTGTGCAGGACACTGCAGGGTGTCCAGGGCCAGAGTAGCAGACCCAGGTGGGCATCCAATTGGATACCCATCCCTAGTCCAGGAGTGGATCACTTGTTCATGTAGGCATAAATCTGGATGCCTGAATAGCTCTTGCAGGCACCCAGACCTGTGCTGCCATGCCATTTAGTCCAGCAGTCCCTGCTGCTTGAGGCCACCCCTGCAGCCAGACATCTCCTCCAGCAGCAACCCCACCCCCTCCCATATGCCAAGAACCCCTCGCCCCCACAGGCAGCAGTACCTTGACCCCATCTGGTTACAGATGCAACCATCCCCCATGAGAGGCCCAGCCCCATTGAGCACAGCAGTGAGCCCCCCCATCCTGGCACTAGTAGGCAAACCCCCACACACACCACAAGAGTATGCTGTTCCCAGTCCTGGCAGGGAGTGCCCCCTGGTGCACATCAGTGTCCCATCCCCCCCAACATACCAGTGTCCCACCCCCCGATCGTGGCACCCCTGCCATGTCATTGGTGGACACCCCCTATTGCACCAACACCACCCCCTGCCCCGTACCTGCTAGTCAGTACCGCTGCTCCAGACAGCCAGTGTCACAGTCCTCCTCACACTTCCATGGCCACTGGCTATCCAAGTGATGCTGGGAGCACCTATACATAGGTAGCGCGCTCCCAGCATCAGTTGGATGGCTGGCGGGCATGGAGGTGTGAGGAGGGTTGTGCTGCTGGCCATCTGGAACCACAGCACCAACTAGCAGGTATGGGGGAGAAGGGTGGTGTTGCCAGTGCCGCAGGGGGTGGGGGAGGACCACCGAACATCAGTTAGGTGGATGGGAGCCAGGATTGGGGATCAATCAAGGGTTACTCTTTCAGTGTTTTTTCCCTATTGTAGGATGCTTTAATACACATGATGGTGACAGTCAGCCAATATCAGGGGTTGACCATACTATCATAGCAGCTGGAAAGTGTAGATGATTCTGTGTATGTCAGGGGCACAACTGCAACAGGTCATGTTTTACTGGTCGGGGGGGAGTGTTTGAACATATATGGGGATTGGGCACAGGTGTGTGTGGGGAGGTACTGCATTCACAGGGCTGGTGTCTCTATGTGTGTCGGGGGAGGTTCTGCAGTGATGGGGTGGGACATGGATGTGTGTTGGGGTGGGTGGGCAGGCATGGGTTGATGGGTGATGAGGTTCCATTGGTGTGGGACTGGGATGGTTTGCCTGGACTGGGTGGAGGACTGTGTGCATGCCCGTGCATACAGTGCTTACAGCAGGTTCCCCCCTGCTGTAACCTGCATACCCCTATGCCCCCCCTGCAGCCGGCACTATGCAACTTTGTGAATGGCACGTAGTGCCAGTACACCCACCGCCCACCCTGGTGTGTTGCTGTCTGTGCGGCTGGGGGATCAGGCTCATAACCTACATGCGCGCCTTTCAGGAATGCCACCTTGGGTTCACGGGACCCGACTGTGTAGCATTCACATGTAGCCATGCCTACACACTAAGTTACTGCGGCACGTAGGCATCATACATAGTGCCAATTATGTGCAACAGGAAGTAGATTTGGTTAAGGTTATATTATTAATTGGTGAATGGAAAGAGATTAAGTGATTCGATAAACTGTCACCGCACATTAAGAAATAGGCATTTACAAAGGAAAAGACTTCTTCCACCAGCCCTATGTGGCCCTATGCTTTCTGAACACATTCTAAATGCTCCCTATTCTGTTTAGCATTACATATCTATACCTTTACCTTTTTTTTCCTTTTTTTCTTTTTGTTTTACATTTTTTTTTAGGTCAAATAGGATGAACACCCACTACCACATCCCACCTGCCTTCCGTGTTCTGGCTCCTAAGAGGGGTAGAAGAAGAAGAGGAAAAAGGAAAAAAAAACTCAGCTGTAAACCTGCCCACCCGCCTACACTTGCCCATCCAGCTCCTGCCTTATCCAGTGAGGCCTGGTCATGTACTCCCCACTATGTCAACCCACCCACCTGCCATGTAAAATAGACTCAACCGTGTAAACAAAAACAGGGTGCACACATGACAAGAGGCAGTGGAGTGAGCAGGGGTAGGGAATCAAAGTAGCCATGTTGGAGGGTGGGGTGCACGTGAGAGGAAACTATGTTTTATACCACATAATTGCATTTATAATATTACTAATATATAATTTTTTATATACCTTTGACATAGCAAGAAAGCAACCCAAAGCAACTGAACAAACTCTTCCGCAGTTGGGAGCAGCCCATGGTGTGAGTTGGCCAGCAAGGAAAACCACCGAGGTGGGGATGAGGTACCACAGAAGTGAGGATGCCAAGCACAGAAGGAGGGGACGGGAGAAGGGCAGAACCCACTGAAAAGGGGAAGACAGCACAGGGGGAGGAGAAGGATGAATTCTGGCACGATTATGGGAGGGAGTTCAAATAGTCCAGCAGGAATAAAATATCCGAGCAGAGGAAAGACCACAAAGAAAAGAACAAAAACCAAAGAAAGGAACCTTGAGGGTGGGAGGAACCCAAAGATACCAACCCAGCTTACTGAAAATATATCTCATGAGATCTGATGCAGAACGGGGTGGGGGGGGGATAGACACCTGGAATTACATTCAAACTATCTTGTTTTTTCTTTAGCTAATATTTCCTAAATTAAGCTCAGGCAGCTACACAGATCACCTGAACAGGCCCTCACCCCCACCCTGGCAAACCCGGATCCCAATTCCCACACTGGGCTGCAGTGCTGGGACATTGGCCACCAGACATTGCATAATCCTAAGTGAAACAGATATAATAAAATATATTATTTTGTTAGGTTGTCTAGCCAAGGACTACACTGAGCAGTGAGTGTGTGTGTGTGTGTGTGTGTGTGTGTGTGTGTGTGTGAGGGGATTACTCTGTGTTGTTCTTAGTTTCACAATGATAGCTTGTCAAGTTAGCAGATTATGGCCGTATTCATTTTGCTGTAAATGTTTAACTGTCATTTTGAAGCTGCCGATATTACTGGTGACACTGTTAGGTAGAACTATTTATTCTCTGAACTGATTCATAAAACTGCACGGGGTGAACATTTATGATAACACTTTCTCTGAGTGGAGTATTGAAAGGTGCTGGTTGAGATCTTTGATGTGTCACCTGCATCATACTTTTATGAATAGGAATTAGTAACAAAAAAAAGGGTGAAAATAAATAGTTCTATCTAATAGTGTCCTCAAAAATATTGGTGACTAAACTGACACTTAAACAGATACTGCAAAACAAATACGGCTGCAATCTGTTTACAAGCTACAGACATCTGAGTCTGTCCCTGCCTCCCCTACCATAGTCAATCTGTCAGTCCCTCCCTGAGCCCGGTCGGTTCTGAGTCACCATCGCTGACCCCAGGGAATGAGGCTGAGCCCAAAAAAAGTGATCGGGGAAGAGAGTCTAGGCCAACCAAGTTGCTCAGAGTGGAGGAGGGGCATGGACATAACATGGCTGAGACTCGGTGGGAAAAAAACATGCAGCACAGCACACAGGAATTGGAGGACTGCTGGAAGGAAGCTGGGACTGTCCGTAATGGACTGGAGCAGATCAGCGACAATGTCATCTGGCTGGGCTGGTGCTGTGTGTGGTGGGGTGCGGGGTAATAGAACTGCAACAGGGATGGAAAATGTCTTGGAATTGATGAATCAGGCAAGCTTTGTTGGTGGGGACAAATGGAATGCAGCGGTACTGATCATAGCACAGGCTGTAGTGCAAGGTCAATCCAGCCTTTTAATTTTCTGCAAATTTGAGAATAGATGTAACTTAATTGGGGGGGGCAGGGCCAGGGTCGGCCCCTCTGTATGCATGCCTCTGAGCAGGGAGCCTGGGCTCAGCTGGGCCAGGGGGGACAGGAAGTGCCAGAAGAGGCACAGCAGGGAGGGGAAAAACATTTGGGAAGATGCAGAAGTTGCTCTTTTTCTCTGTCATGTCACTTTAAATTCTGAACTGACAAAAAACAGTTTCTGTCATCTATTGGAAATTGTTAGACAGCAGGCAGGCGATGTTGTCATCCTTTTTCAGCTGTAAGGCAGCTTTGTGTCACTCCTGAGCAAGCAGCTGCAGGCTGGAGGGAGGAAGTGGGGGAAGGCACACACAGACCAGCAGATCATCTGTGTGCGTGTATGTGTGTGTGTGCATGCGCGTATGTGCGTGTGTGTCTGCTCCAGCAGGATTTCCACAACATTCTGCACTGGTTCCATTCCAACTATCTCCAGGTTACCATGAAGAAAAATTATATCTATGACTGTTGGTACCATCCAGAAACTGGCCAGGCTCTCAAGACTTCTGGTTTTCTTCTCTTTGGATAGTTCCCTACTTGAAGTGGGGCAGCCCTTCAAGAACCTTGGCATGTGGCTGCACAGGAAGATGAAATTCTCAGCCCACAATGATGCTTTCATGTGATGCTCCACCCTAAGCTGGATGCCTTGTATCATAATAAAGACTGCTTAGTCCCATTGGTCTGCCAGGAGCTGGCCACAAAAATGGTGCTCTCTGTATTTGATTATGTGGATGTGGTCTACAGCATCACCCCTAAACTTTCTTATCCATCCTGGACACCCTCTGCAATGCTTTTTATTGCTTTCTTTCAAATTTCTCCCTGCACACACCACTTTTCCCTTTACTCCTTCCTATTCATCCTCCCCCTACATTCATGTTACCTGTCATACTGTATCTTCTTCATTTTCAAATACTGATTTGGTTCCCTTCCCTCATTCCTCTCCTCACTCCTATCTCCAGTCCCTGCCCGCTCCATGATCCCTCTGCTCCTGGGATCATCAAACATTCTTCACTCCACATCCCCTTTCCTCTGCAGGCAATCTGCCTTGTCCTATTGACTTCTCACACTCTGGAACCTGCTCCCCTCTTCTCTCTACCATTACATCTCCCCAAGCTCTCTCAGGTGTCAGCTCAAACTCCCTTCCCCCCTGCACCTGTTTCCCATAGGTGGCACTCCCAAATGCCTCAGATGGCACAAGGAGAAAGCATTCCTCCACCTATCAGGTCTTTAGTATACTACAGTGCTTGTATTAGTGATGCAGCACTTTTCACCTGTTTGGGTGTGCCATAATGTAATGTAACTGCACTTTATTTTATACTAAGTCTAGAGCTATGCCATGTAACTGTAGATCATTCATTATTGTAATGTGCCTGCTCTTTATTCTGTACTATAGAATGTGATTGTGTTGTGCTCACTTTTTTTCTTTACCCCTTCACCTGGGTTGCACCTGGAAATGAACCTTGGCTCAGTGTGCCTTTCCTGGTTACCAATTTTCAAATAAATAAATACATACATACATACATATATCAAGAAATACTTAAGCATTATTATTAGTATTATAATTATTATTAATGTTTAATCCCAGCTGGATTTATCAACTGGCTACTGGCTGAATACTGACACAAAATACTTATGCAGTGCTTTTTTATCCCCCCTGACTTTCTTAGTAATTCCCCTTCAATTATCAAGAACCCTAACGTCTCCCTCATGTTTACAAAATGCTGTGCAATCCTGCTATTCAGACCCGTCTTGGCCTCCATAATGAAGGTCCTGCATTTCTTCTGTAGTAGCTTATATTCAGCGTCCTTGCCTCTGTCCCTGGAATCATTCCATTTATAATACGGTGTGTCTTATTTCTCTGTTAACTTCCCTTGTAGTTACTTAGTCAACCATGAAGGCCTCTGTCTAGCCCACTTTCCCTTGTTGCTCATGGGGACACATCTAGTAGGTGCCACCAATATACTTTGCGTCAGGCCTCACAACTGTAATTAGAATTTCCACTCAGTAGCATGTTTTCCACTAAACTCCTATCATCTCCCTCAGCTTCTAAAAATCAATTATCCTCAATGAGTGGATCAGAAACCATTCATTTCTCCATTGGAGTGGTACAGATAACAATCTCTAGGTAATAGTCAGATGCAGCATCCAGACATTCAAAAGGAGCCTCTCAGTTCTTGTGGTGTGATTCAGTGTTTCTTTTCTTTTTATGTTTGCTTGCACTCAAGAAACATAGTGCCATCATCCGAGTTTTTGTAGGTGTGGCACCCTGTCTTCCAATTTAGTCAGTGTATTTGCAGGCGAGGCCACAGTTCACCAATGAATGCTGCAGCTGTCTATGACAGCAGTTGAAAATGCAGTGGCGCACAGTTGAAAGGGAGAGACCACTTCAATGAGCAGCGATAAGATAGTGTTGATTAGCATATTGCCAGCAATCCTGCTTGTATACATCTCTGCTTTCTCTTCCTGGAACATAAATTCAGTTTGAAGTGAACTTTTCCTAGGACTATCTTTCTGGGAGGAGGCAAGTGACTAAAATGACATCCTTGGAATGTTTCCAAAAAAAGATCTAATTGCCATCCTTGGAATGTTGAGTCAGAGTTCAGGGTAGGAGAGGCATTGACAAAAGCAGGAAAACAGAACCCCAAAGAGACTGAAAAAGTAGATGCAGTTGTCTTCTGTTGGCACACCTGATCAGTATTGTAATAATATTCCCCAATCCTCTGAGTGTCTCCTGAATACCCTCGCCCCAGCCGCCCTTTTGGTATAGCTGGCAGGGGGTGCCCAGTCTCCGCCAGCTCCGTGCTCCCCCAGAGTTCTAGGTGCCACCTGGGAGCCCACCCAGCATAGCATAAGGAGACGGCTAAGGGGTGCCCAATCCCTGTTGCCTCACTAACTCCCAAAAGAAACAGACTTCCAGTTGCCATGCTGGTAGCCCACCCCAGTGTGGCACACATCTGTATGGCTGATAGGGGTGCCCAATCCCCAGTTGGCTCCACTGCCCCCCCAAAAAACAATCTTCCAGCTGCCATGCTGGGAGCCCACCCCAGCGTGGCACAAGTCCCTCGTCATCTTCCTAAAAAGAAAACAAACACCTGAAAAGAAACAAAATGGTCCCTCGTTGATTGTCTTGCCCCCCAACCTGCACCCACCCTCTGCACATCCACCTCCCCACACGCCCACCTCACCCCATACTTACCTTCGGAGGCCAGCGAGACAATCTTCGGTGGACAGGGAACACATCTGCACTCTTCAAAGCTGACCGTGAACTGAAGAAATGCCAGTAAGTTGCATAATGGAATAAATAGGGTTTTTTCAACTTCGATGCATATCTCAGGCATTTTTTGGAATTTTGGCACCAAATTTTCAACATGGGGTTTTTGGGACACCTCCTCATTAATTCTGGTACTGTCATGGCGTTAATCATCCCCAAAAGGGGATTATGCGGTCACTGCGCAAAACCACCTTTTGGGACTGAGTTATGAAATGACAGTGTCACAGTTCATGAGGTAGGCCCCCAAAAACCCTATGTTGAAAATTTGGTGAAAAAATTCCCCAAAATTACTGATTTACAAGCATGCGTTGTGCAGTTCCTACGCACGCTTGTAAGTTCACAAATTTTTAATATTTTCACTCCAGATTTTCAACATTGCCATTTTACCACCTCCTTATAAGCAGTACAGCTGTAATTTTTCACATCTCACCCAAAATGTGTTTTCGCGCATGTAGCGCACAATGGCACAGTCGGTGTGGGAAATCAATGTTCGGGATAGAGTAAGAAAATCACAGTGACACTGTTCATGAGCAGAGGTCTTAAAATGGCTATGTTATAAATTTGGTGACAAAAGTCCATAAAATGAGCATTGCACAGTTTCCACGCACCCTCGTAAGTTCATGAATTTGTAATATTTTCAGTCCAGATTTTCCCCTCTGGCATTTTTCCACACTTCCTTATGAACAGTACAGCTGACATTTTTCACACCATTGCCAAAATGTGTTTTTGCACTTCCAGGGCAGAAATGCTTGGTCGCTGTGGGAAATCACTGTTCAGGACAGATTAAGAAAATCACAGTGACACTGTTCATGAGCAGAGGTCCTAAAATGCCTGTGTTGACAATCTGCTGTAAAAATTCCCCAAACTAATTACATTACAGGTGTGCATTGCACAGTTTCTATGCACGCTCATGACTTCACCAGTTTTTTTAATATTTTCACTGCAGATTTTCAACACTGCCATTTTTTACACCTTCCATGAACAGTACAGCTGTCATTTTTCACATCCTGTTTGAAATGTGTTTTTACACCTCTGGTACCAAATGGCATAGTCACTGTGCAAAATCAGCTTTTGGCTAATGAACTGATATTGCCACTGTTCATGAGGTGGGGGTCACAAAAAAACCATGTTGAAAATTTGGAGTGAAAATACCAATGAACACCTGAGCCGTTAGGGTTTCCGACCTTAACGTCCCACTCTGTAGAGACTGACAGGCATCAGGGGTGTGACTTGGGATTGTCGCCTGTAATGCTCATACCATTCCACCCCAACCCACACCCTGCAGCCAGTGAGTGGCATCGAGGTGTGCCTTGGACTCTTCGGCCCCAAAGTTCACCCCATTCTCCTATACAGCTCCCATCTCACCATATTTCCTGATGGAATGGGGTGAACATAAGGGCCAAAGACCCTGAGGCACACCTTGACACTTGTCGGTATCTGCAGGGTAGGGTGTGGTGAAATGGCATGGCCGTTATGCCTGATGACCCAAAGGCACATCCCAATGCCTGTCAGTATCTGCAGGGTGGGGGTGGGGTTGGCTTCAGTTTAATACTTCACTGCCATTCCTATTACATAGAAACATAGAAACATAGACTTTGACAGCAGATAAGGACCGCTAGGCCCATCTAGTCTGCCCATTTCCCTACCTACAGGATAGGCCGCAGATCCTAGTTAACCAACAGCCTATTTCTTCCTACCCCCCACAAGAATTGCCTTATGTCTGTCCCATGCATTCTTGAATTCTCCCACAGTTTTAGACCCCACAACCTCCTCAGGAAGGCTGTTCCATGCATCCACTACCCTCTCAGAAATAATACTTCCTCACATTGCCCCTGAACCGCCCTCCTTCTATCTTTAAATTGTGTCCCTTGTTCTTGCAAGTCTTTTTCTGAAAGATGCTACCCTCTTGGACTGATTCCACTGAGGTACTTAAAAGTTTCTATCATGTCCCCCCTCCTTCTTTCCTCAAGGGTATACATATTAAGCTCCTTTAGTCTCTCCTCATACGGCTTCTCTTGCAGACCCTGCACCATTTTAGTTGCCCCCTCTGACCTACTCCCATCCTGTCTATGTCCTTGCAGAGATGGGGTCTCCAGAACTGGACACAGTAATTCAGATGGGGTCTCACCAACTGTCTGTACAGAGGATAACAACTTCCTGTTTTCTGCTGATGATGCCTCTCCCTATACATCCCAGTATACCCCCAGCCTCCCTACTGCCTTCTCACATTGCTTGCTAACCTTAAGGTCATCTGATATGATTACCCCCAGGTACCTTTCCTTTTTTGTTGTTGTTACTACCTCCCCACCCATTGTGTATTCTTCCTCTGGGTTCGTGTTTCCCAGGTGCATTATTTTGCACTTCTTTACATTGAATCCTAGCTTCCATACTTCTGACCATTCCTCCAACCTTGCCAAGTCCCTTTTCATCCTTTCCACACCTCCTTGTGTATCAACCCTGTTGCAGATCTTTGTGTCATCTGCAAAAAGGCATACTTTTCCTTCCAGTCCCTCTCCAATGTCACTGATGAAGACATTAAAAAGGACTGGACCCAATACTGAACCTCACGGTGCCCCACTAGAAACCCCCTTTCTTCAGAGTGGACTCCATTTACAATTACCCTCTGTGTCCTGTTGTCCAGCCAATGTTTTACCCAGGCTACTACCCTGGGACCTACTCCCAGGCTAGTTAATTTGACTAGTAATCTTTGTGTGGGACTGTGTCAAATGCCTTGCTAAAGTCTAGGTAGGCCATGTCCACAGCCCCTCCTGGTCTACTACTTTGGTCACCCAGTCAAAGAAATCTATTAGATTCGTCTGACATGACCTTCCCCTGCCAGAACCCATGCTGCCTTGGGTCCTGTGCTCCACTGGCTTCTAGGTACTCAGCTATTCTTTCCTTCAGAAGTGACTCCATCACTTTCCCTACCACAGAGGTCAGACAGGTCTGTAGTTTCCTGCCTCTGTCTTGGTCCCACTTTTGTGAAGGGAATCACATCCGCCTTCCTCCAGTCCTCGGTACCACACATCCTCCCATGATTTATTAAAAGAGTAGCCAGTGGTTTCACTAGTTCCTCCCTTAATTCTTTTAGAATTCTGGGGTGAATTCCATCAGGACCCATTGCTTTGTCCACCTTCAGTTTTGGGAGTTCTTGCAGAACCCTTTCTTCTGTGAAAGGACTGGAATCAACCCCCATCAAGAGTGCTTCTGTTAATTGGATTAGGCACTTCCTCTCTCTTTTGAATACTGAGCAGAAATATTCATTCAATATTCCTGCTTTTTCACTGTCCCCTCTGCCCACCCACCGCTCATATTCTATTCAGCCTCACTATCCCTCCTTTGTCTTTCTACTCACTGATGTACCTATAAAGGTTTTATCCCCTTCTTAACTGAGTTGGCTATCTTTTCCTCAGTCTGGGCCTTTGCTATTCTGACTTTCCTCCCTGCTTCCTTCTGCCTTAACTGGTACAGCTCTCTGTCCTGCTCCTTCTGTGTTTCCTTATTCTTCGGAATGCTATCTTTTCTTCCTGACTTTCACAGCCACCTCTTTTGAGAACCATAGTGGCTTTTCTTTCATTTTGATTTATTTATTTGCTTCACACAAAGGCTTGTTGCCTCTGTGATAGCAGTTTGATAATTCCCCATTGTTGCTCCACACCTCCTTCTAGCCTGTTTGCTAGTGCTTTTCTGAGGCACTCTCCCATCTTGCCAAAGTCAGCGCTCCTAAAGTCCAGTACCCTCAATTTTGTATGGCTTGACTCTGTAGCTGAGTTTAACGTGAACCACACTGTTTGATGGTCACTTGTCCCCAGATGGCAACCCACTTCTAGATCTGATATCCTCTCACTGCCCCCATTTGAGAGTATGAGGTCTAAGATTGCTCCCTCATGAGTGGGTTCTGAAACTAGCTGTCTAATGCCTGCCACCTGTAGGGCATCAAGAATGGCCATGCTCTTGGATGTGGCTGCAGCAAATGTGCTCCAGTTAACATCTGGCATATTCAGGTCTCCCATCAACAGTATCTCCCCTTTCTCTGCCATTCTAAGAATGCCTTCTATCATATCCTTGTCCATTCCATCCCCTGACATGGGGTCTGTACACAACCCCTGTGCAGATTGCAGTGCCCTTTCCAGTCTCCAAGGTGACCCACAGTGCCTCCTCTCCTCCCTGTTTACTCTTTTGTTCAGTTGCTTTTATCCCTTCCTTTACATAGAGAGCTACTCCTCCCCCTCTTCTCCCCTGCCTGTCTCTCCTGTAGGTTATGTACCCTGGTATGTTAACATCCCAGTCATGGTTCTCTGTGTACCATGTTTCTGTGACTGCTACAATATCCAGGCATCCCTCTTCCATCAAGGCCTCCAGCTCAGGGAGCTTGTTGCCCAGACTACAGGCATTGGTACGCATTAACCTCCATTTCCTGATGGCCTTACTCCCTTTTGCCCCATCCCTGTCCTTCTTGCCTTTGTCACTTTCTCCATTTACCCCTGCCCTTCTCCCTATCGACACCTCTGTGTTGGTGTTTGCCACACTTACTACCATGATTATTTGGGGGGTGCTAGGATTTTCCTGCTCCTTTCCAGTGCCTCCCCCCTTGGCTAGTTTAAAAGCTTGCCAATGAAGCATTTAAACCTATCACCTAGGATCCTGGTTCCCTCCCAGACAGATGCAGCCCATCATGCCAGTATAGGCTTGCATCACTCCAGGTGGACCCCCAGTCCCCAATGAAGCCAAATCCCTGAGCTCCACACCAGTTTTTCAACCACTGATTGAATCCCATGGTGCGGAACACCCTAGCCTCTCCTATGCCATAGATGGGTAGCACCTCCGAGAAGGTTACCGTGCATGCTACTTGACTAAGGCCCCTCCCCAATTTCACAAACTCTTCCTGCACTTCTTTAATCCCTTTCTTAGCCAGATCATTTTTCCCTAGGTGGACAATGACATCCAGCTCCCTCCCCTGTGCAGCTGCTCCGGCAATCCTGAGGATTCGCTCCCTGTCCCTCCAAGCCATGGCGCCAGACAGGCACCTTACCTCCCTCTCCCCTTCCTCCCCCAGTTCTACCTTTCTAACAATGGAGTCCCCCACCAGGAGTTGATTCCTTCCCCTGCAGGGTCCCCTGCCACCCTCCTGCGGGTCTCCTTTGTGGAGGTTCCCAGCATCCTCCTTGGTCTCCACTGCAGGTGCCTCCATAGAGGAACCACACTTTGCCAAAATGGCATAGTAATTGTGGAGAGGTACAACTGGAGGGATGTGCCTCTGTTCCACCACCCTCACCCTCCCTGAGCCCACTGTGGTCCAACTGCTCCTCTTTCTTGGCAACCTCTGAGGCAACGGCAGTGGCACTGGTGGTCTCTGGATGGAAGAGGAGGTCCCACAAATCCTGGCCAACTCATCCTGGAGATGAGCAACCTCCTCCCTCAGCCCAGAGAGGTGCCTACAGATGGGACAACACCGCATCCTCCAGAACATCTCCCAGAAGACTGCTGCTCCACAGCCACTGCACTGCACCACTCCAATCATGTCTTGTTTCTGGCCCCTTAACTGTTTGCAATCCTTACTCTTTCCTCTGTTTTTTTTTCTCTCTCTCCTTACTTTCTGCCTGTGTGCCCTTTAAGCTCCTGATTGTCCTGTTCTGAGACAAGAATATCCTACATTTCTCAGTAGACCACTTACAATATAGTCCCAGCAGAGAAGTCCAGTCACACAGCAGTCCTTTCTCCTGTTGTCTTCTGCCAAGCTATTAGCAGAATCTTTCTAAGGCAGTCTTTAAATGTAGCTTCCTGCTAGCTAAGCCACTCCCCCCTACTTACCAGATCTTTCTACAAGTAATTTAAACCTCACAGCAGTTAAGTCCTTTCAATCACCTGAGATAACTCTTCAGATACCCATTCAGTTCAGTTAACCCAAACACACACTTTTTTTTTTGTATTTTAGTTTCTTTTTACCTAAATTAAAGGTCCAAGTACAAAAGTTCTTCTACTTTAGTCCCAGCAGAGAAGTCCAGTCACACAGCAGTCCTTTCTCCTGGTGTCTTCTGCCAAGCTATTATGCAGCTCTGTAACTCCTACACTACTAATGCCAATGCCAGCAAGCAAACATTCGGCATTGACAAATGCTTGTTTTTTTTGTCATGCTGGTGCAGACATCTACTACAGATAATAAATAACACCTAACAGAGGGCTGCATAAATCCTTTAGAAAAGCCCATCCAGAAACAATGATAGTTCTGTGGAAATTACTCTTATTCGAGGACCCAAACTTGAGGAGCAACAGAGTGTGGCTGCATTTAGCTGATGTTTCTGAGGGTGTGGTGTCCTTCTTCCGTGCTCAGTTCAGTATCATTTACTTGCTTACTTGATGTCTAGACCAGCACATATGAAAACATCACTGAGGCACACAATGGGTGCAGTGCCACCTGTCTTGATCAAACTCTGTGGAAATTACTCTTATTTAAAGTCCCAAACTTGATGAGCAACAGAGTGTGACTGCTCTTACAAGTAGCTGATGTTTATGAGGGTGTGGTGTCCTTCTTCCGTGCTCAGTTCAGTATCATTTACTTGCTTACTTGATGTCTTGACCAGCACATATAAAAACATCACTGAGGCACACAACAGGTGCAGTGCTGCCTGTCTGGATGAAACTCTTTTTTGTGGTTTATGCCAGTGATATCTTGCAAGATACTGCAAAAGCACAATCAAATTTAATCCCAGTTGCTCCATTTTGTCATGCAGAAAAGAGTGACACCTTTTCACTGAGTGCTTCATACAGGTGGGATGCATTATAGGTAAGGGCTTCTTTTGAAAGTTTGGATGTTGCTGCTTACTATTACCTAGAGACTGGCTTTTGTGATGCTCCCCAACAGTCTTAAACAGTCTCTGATCCTCTCTTTGAACAGTACTAACTCTGCAGCCAAGCGCTGATACTCAGTTTTGGTGTTGTACATTTCCAAAGCATTATTTATGAGTCTGTGTCCTTTCCTTTTCTCACTTCTGCTAACGTTTCGCATTCTGGTCTTAATTTTTTCAAAATAGTTTCCCCCCTTTGCTAGCCCATTGGCTCAGCCATAGAACTACTACTCACAACACAGGGAACCCAGGATTGGGAGGGATCTCAGGTCATCAGAGGCTGGTCTTGAGAAGGAGAATGTGAGTATTCCAGAGGATGTAGTCCTTCTCTGGGGAGGGAGGAAGGGATCCAGTTGCTGCCATGTGACCCTCACCTGGGAGTTCTTAGATGGAGGTGCAAGTAGAGGCACCATGTCAGGTGGGGGAGGTGCTAATTGTTTAATGGGGTGCTTGCTCATGCTCTGCACCCATGCTTAGCCCCACCTGAGGTTTTCTCTAATCATTAATTACATGCAACAGGGTAGTTACATGATAATGACTTGTCTGTTCCATGAACTACCTTGTGATTGCAATGCAGTCACAATGTAGTTACACTGTAACTACAGTGTAGTTAACAGATACTTATAATAAAGGGTAAGCATAAAAACAGAGCTCACAAGTTTTGTGGGATGATGTGCTAGCAGCCTGTCAGGCCCTGGCCTGCTGACAGTCCACCTATCCCCAGAACTGTGTAGTCCATGGGGAGCTTGGGCAACTCCCTACTGCCCCTCCTCAGAGGGGTAAGTCCATAAGTAAGAGGGGTCAGGGTAAGAGACAGGGATGGCAAGTATGGGGCTGGGAGCTGGGACAGTGCACAGATCTGGGCAGCTGTGGGAGAGGTAAAAAAAAACTCCCCCATCACCAATCAGTCTTGTTAACGTCTTTATAATTACTGGTGACCCCTTATATCAACTTAAACCACCACTCTTTAAATCTCATAAGAGTGGGGCACCTAAGATCCTGTGAGATGCTGCCCTAGTAGCTGCAGGAGGAAGCAGTCACCTGTATTTTACTTCTTATGTGCTGCAGGGGAAGGCAGTTGTATTTTAAAAGCAACCTCCTTGTTGCTGCAGGGGAAGGCAGCTTCTGAATCCATAGCAAGTTCTGTTTGGTGCATTTGCAGCAAACCAGGGATCCCAGCTTCTCAAGGATCACTGGTACTTTGACTAACACTGGCTGGTGTTATGGAGAAGCCCATTAGGCTACCCAGTGGGGTATAACCTGATCTTTTCAAGGCAGGTTACCCTCATAGTCTGCCAGGTGCACTGAATGAGAGTGGTGACCATTGCCATAGCAACCGAGGCAATGTCACCAGTGGAATTTTCCTCATAGCTGAGCTCCAGTGAGCAGAGTCGCCAGCAGGGTGGAGGGAATGTGGGCAGAGGACAGCAGTGTCTGTTGGCATCAGTTGAGCAAGTTAGGGAAATTGGGCCAGATATTTTGTAAGTAAAAAAACCAAACTAATTTACAACATCAAAGGGAGCATAGCTTTGAAATGCTGGTGGGGGGAGAAATGGTAATTAAGTGTAGTACATGTGGTAAATTCAGCCTAGAGGTATCTCAGATTTTAGTCTATATATATATATATATATATATACACACATATATATGCCAGCAGTGTATTTAAATTAAAAATGTAAAGGTTAAATTTCTAGGTTTGGAATTGGAATTGAAATGTGTTAAAGGTCTTACAGGGAAAAGCAATAATAGCCACCCAGATTAAGCGGCAACACATAATGGGGAAACTAGTTGTAAAAGGCAAAGAGATACTGAGGACAACTTGGAAGGAACAAGTACAAATGGTCAGAATCTTCAAAAAAGGGATGAAGGGCTCTGGATTTTACTATACCAGTGCACAATATATTTGAGCCCTTAGAACAGTTGTTGGATAGAATAGATAGAGAAATGGATGCAATTCTGTTGGCAGTATATGAAACAAGCACAGGAGTTGAAACACAACCCTCAATAAGCCCGCCTGATAATGCAACCAGTGAGTACAGCACTCCAAGTTTAATTATAAACATGGAAACCAATGAGGAAGGTCAAAAAGCAGATAACCCTTCTCTGTGTTCTGTTCCCAACAACACTTCAACAGAACAGACACAATGCAGGGATGATATAAAATGCCTGGGCCCTCATATTCAAAGGAGATGATCGGTGCATCCTGGTGGAAAAGGGAGATGTGTTGTGCAACTCAGACAATGCACCACAGCATGATATTCAGTGAGGGGAGATGGGGTGCCCAAAAGTAAATGGGCCATGGCCCAAACATAATGCAGTTGGCCCATGTAGAGGGGGCATTCCCATGAATAAGCCATGCATCAGTATATTCAGTGGGAGTATGCCCCACAATGGCCAAAAATGTGCCGCGCAAAAATAGGCAGCAAAAAGCTGGCCTAAATCAGCCATCCACCAACAGGCAGACTGTTGAAGTGCAGGCAGGTGTACAGCAGCCTGCCTGCTACGGCAGTCTAGTGGCATTCCTTCCCCCATCTCCATACCTACCATTGAACCCACCTAATACCAGTGCCATAGAGTAGGGCTCCCCCCTTGCTCAAGCCCCAATCAACAGTGAGGAATCCCCTGACCCCTGTTTCACAGCATAGGGACACTCACCTATGCCTGATGCCAGATCCCAGTCCGTATGTGTAAGACACCCCCACTCTGCCACAATCCCCAAACACAAGGGACACACACTCCCTACTAGGGCCTGACCCCAATGACTGCAGTAAATGGCACCCCCCCATTTCTGTAGTATAGCTGCCACCCCTGCCCATCAGGACCAGATTCGATCCCATACTCCCAACCGGAGCCTGTGACTGGCTCAGCCCTCTACTCACCACCGTGCCTAGCCTCCAACTGAACAGTCCAGGAACTGCACTGAACAGAATACACACTCAACCAATTAGCGTGTATTCAGAACAGTGCAATTCCCAGACTTTGCAGTCGGTGGTTGGCCATAATGGTGAGTGGAGGGCTGTGCCAGTCACCGGCACGGGAGGAGGTGGGGTGCAGGGTGAAAGTACTGCCTACCAGGGAGAGGGGGTACATGGCACTATGGAATGGGGGGCAGGGGTTATTATCGATGGGGGATTCTGCTGCAGAACAGGGGCAGGGGGTCCTTACATTTCGGCGATGGGGGATGGGGGAGATACTTGTGTCAGGGCTGCAGATCGGGCAGGGAGTGGGGGTCTTGGCATACCATCAGGGGTCATTTTGTGACTACAATGTATATATGGATTGGGCAGGGAGAATGATATACTTGACATTCAGAGGGGTTTTACTGCAGTTGCAGCCTATCTGTGGTATGGGTGGAGGGGGCTCCTTGCCTGGCATATCTGGCTATGTGCAGGCATGTAGATAAACCCATAATGGGCATGCATGAGGACCGTTTGTGCCATGCATGCCTAATGGGCTCATTTTCATACCCTGGCTGAAAATCACCTTTTGCGGGATTGGCACATCTGGGATATGCCGGAGCATCCAACATAGATGATATTCAGCCCATCCCCTGAATGCACCAGGTGCATTAGCAGCCACCTTCCTTTTGTGCCCCCATCTTGTCTGCAATATTCATACAGGTGGATCACACATCTTGTTTGAATATTGCAGTCAGTTGTTCAAGCCCATCTTGTTGGGCAGCACATCTGGTTGCACCTCGCATCTCCCCACAGCTGAATATGGGGGCCTGAGTGCTTATTATAAGGGACTGTATAATTAATTTTACTGACCATTACACAACAGCCCTCAATAAAGAACTTGTTAGCTGTAATTGTTTCCCTGGGGCTGGTGTTGAGGATTAACTGCACATTATTCCTACAACGATAAAACAGAGACCAAATATTAGACCTCTTGTGTTAGTTCATGTAGACACTACGGCCCAAATATTCAAAAGGGTTGCTCATGGCGCAACAGTGTTGCACCATGCGCAACCCACAGATCATCCCGGCGTGATATTCAAAAGGAAAGTGCACGGCACAAATCCCAATATGCCAGAGCCAAGATCAGTGATGTGGCGCAGGCTTAGTGGGCACTCCTGCATGCCCGACATTCAGCCCAGGCGTGCAAAGCCATGCATGCTAACCCCTACCTGCACCAGCACAAAGCTGATCCAAAAACAAAAGGAACTACGGATGGCCACCCACAGGTGAGCTGCCACATTGCAGGGCACAACACGGCAGCTGCCACCTGTGGGTGGCCACCCGAGCTCCAGCTGCACCTCTGTGGTGGTGCCCTCCATGCCCGATTGCGGGCATCAGTAAAAAATAGATTATCCTATATCCCTGGTGGTCCAGTGGACTGCTGCCCACCCGATCGCAGGCATAAGTGTGTAAAAATAGATTAATCCTATATCCCTGGTGGTCCAGTGGACCGCTGCCTGCCCGATCGCGGGCTTAAGTGTGTAATAATAGATAACTCCTATATCCCTGGTGGTCCAGTGGATTGATGACTGCCTGATCGTGGGCTTAAGTAAAAAAGAAACATGGAATCCAATATCCCTGGTGGTCCAGTGGACAGCTGCCCACACGATCGCGGGCTAAGTAAACAATGGAATTAATTCTATATCCCTTGTGGTCCAGTGGACCTGTCCACCTGATCGCAGGCTGAATTAAAAAAATAATAGCACTATTATCCCTGGTGGTCCAGTGGACCCCCCCCTCCCACCCGCCCACTGATCCCCACCGCCCACTCCCTCCGGTCAACGGCGGTGGCAGCACCCACCCGCCTGCTGCCCGCCCGCCTACTGACACCGTCAGTAGAGCTGTCGCCCATTGGTCCTAGCGTGAGCCATTGACTGTGCAGCCCATGCCATACTACACATTCCAGATATGTAGATGCATCATACCTGGAATGTGCAGTATGTATGTGACCCATGTGAGCTCACGCTCGGACCAATGGATATACAACCCACCATGGTGTCAGTCGGCGGGCGGGGCGGCAAGCGGTGGTGCTGCCGCCCGCTGACTGGGGGAGGCGTGGGATCAGTGATGGTGATTGGGGTCCACTGGACCACCAGGATAATAGTATTATTATTTTTTATTCAGCCTGCAATCGACAGACAGGTCCACTGGATCACAGAGGATATAAAATTATTCCATTGTTTACTTCCCGTGTCGAGCTTGAGCAGCGTCCACTGACACCAGGGATGAAGAGGTTAGCTATTTGTACACACTTAAGCCCACGACTGGTGGCAGCGGTCCACTGGACCACCAGGTATCTAGATTCGCAGTACATTTGGTTTAATCCCGCGATCGGGTGGGCAGCGGTCCTCTGGACCACCAGGGATATAGGATTATTCTGTTTTTTTAATGCATCCCACGATCGGGCTGTGGGGCACATTGCCGCACTGCAGGGGGCGTCGGTCCTCAATGGCTGCTGCCTGGCAGGGCACCAGGCGCAAGTCGTTGGGGATCAGAGCACCTGCATGCAAATGGAGCCATAATGACATGCACATGGCCCCATTTGCGCCTTGCATACATTATGGCCCCATTTGCATGTCGACTTTTGAATATCGTGGTTGCTGTGCATAGCACAATGGAACTTGCGCTAGTGCATCCTCATGCTCCACTGCAGCCACTAAGCTGGCTCCAGTGCCCATAACGCCATGCGCGCGCACTGCGGAGAAATGACCAGGGTGCAATATTCAATGATGCTGAGCCATGGAGCAGCTCAGTTGAATATCGCCCAGTCCACGCCCATGCACAGCCAAGTTGAGCTGCGCCGAGGCTTGCGCCACAGCTTGGCGCAGTTTGAATATCTGGGCCAGATAATATAAAAAGAAATAGCGTAGAAGAAATCTTTAATGGATTAAAAAAAATGTATGCCATGTTGGATAACATGAACTGTGAAGTATTTATCTCTGAATTACAACCAGTGCCAAGATCTAACTGTGATATAAACAAGAAAATAAGTGGACTTAACAACTGGATCAGACAATGGTGTTTAATCAAAGGAATAATGTGCATTAAAACATGTGAAAGTTTTGTTAATAACAGAAAGCTATACAATAGGGATAGTTTGCATTTGAACAGACTAGGAAGCAAGATGTTGGGAATATCTTTTGTGTCAGCCATAAA
This sequence comes from Neoceratodus forsteri, assembly GCA_016271365.2. NCBI lineage: Eukaryota > Metazoa > Chordata > Ceratodontiformes > Ceratodontidae > Neoceratodus > Neoceratodus forsteri. Next base: position 805,159,577 of record CM028130.1, on the reverse strand, counting down.
AACATCTTTAAACTAACTGGACAGGGGTTTGGGGAAATCAGTAAGACTCCATAGGGGAAACATTAATAGTAGGAAGACATCACACATGCATAGCAAAGGATTTTACTCATATGTGCAGTCCGAGGGAGTTGGAAGCATATATATTTAATATGTCCCTATAGCGCTCCTATGATCGCTCCTGAGCACTGTGGCTCCAATTATATAATCACATACTGTACACACGTAGTGGCCATCTTAGTCTGCAGCTGGGAGTGGGGACTTTAAAACATTGGGAGCTTTGTTTACATTTTTCAAAGTGGATGAAATGCTTTTAAAATACTTTTCTGGGGAAAACAAAGGACAGTATTTAACAGGTAAGAGCTTAATGTACAGCCCTATGTTTTTGGATTTTGACGGCCTCGTTTTCTTTCATTACCCAGTATAGTTGTCCATTAACTCATCCATCATTTCCTGAATATTTGCTCAGTTAAAATACCTGACATTTGTATTACCTCTTATTCTACATATTGCTGTTTTTAATTCGAACATCACTATATTGTGGTCACTACCACACAGAGGTACCCACAGTCTAAAATGTGTTAGCTGATTTTCCAGATTGCTAAAGATGATATTTAATACGTTATTTCCTCTTGTGCAAAACCTTACATGCTGTTGTAAATTAAGTCTGTTCACAGTTTCAAAAAACTCCTTTTCAAACAATGCTTTACACAGCATGGTGTCCCAACAGCCACCTAGTATGTTCAAGACTTCCATAATCAATATTTTATCATCCACATTTAAACTATCGATTCCCTCAATCAGTTTCTTTTTTAAATCCAGTGCACATGCAGGTGGCCTGTAAATGATGCCCAAGATAAGTTTCTTTCCCTTATTCGGTATTATTTTAATCCATATACTTTCTAGCTCACAATCTTCTTCCATCACAAAGTCTAATTTTTCTATGACTGTGCTATCTGATACATACAGTACTATGCCTTCTCCTCTACTCTCCCTCCTTTGCTTGCTGTATTATGTAAATCCTGCAATCTATCTATCTATCCCAGTTGTCACCCTCCTTCCACCAAGTCTCTTTCACTGCACATATTTGTACTTTTTCCTCTACCATAGTTTGTTTGAGTGCCTCCTTTTTCCTAGCCAGACTTCTGGTGTTTGTCATCATTACCTTCCACTCCTTTTTAGTGTATTTATTTATGACCTTTTTTCCTGTATCATGTGTTGTATGCATTTTTAATGTGTCCCCCATTGTCCCCCCCACCAGCTAGTTAAACAAGCTAAAATTTTATTATGTATGTGATTTCCAAGTACCCATACACCCTGTCTACTTAAATGGAGTCCATCCTTTACAAGCAATCTTAGGTCTGTACTAAATTTGTCTCAGTTCCTTTGGAACGCAAAACCCTCCTGTATGCATCATATTCTGAGCTATCTAGCTGCAGTTTTTTTATGATTTCCTGATCCAAGGATTAGTAGTATTTCTGATATAATCAGTTGTGCTCCCTTGTTTTTAATAATGTTGCCAACATGTTCAAAATCCTTCTGGATATCAATCACTTTGCTTTTGCCTTCAACATCTGTACCAATGTGCATTACTACTAAATGGTCTTTAATATAATTCAACAATCCTCCAATGTTGTTTTTGATGTCCTCAAATTTGGCTCCTGACAGGAAGCTAACAGTTGGTGTTTCCTTTCTACCCTTGGTAATCACCTTAATGTATACTTGATGATCGAGTCCTCTAGCACCAGTATTTCTTTCGGGGGAGCGTTTGATACAGGTGTTTGTGAAATTGTTGCATTCTGACTTTTGCTGTTGTTTATCTGGCTCCTTTCTCTATTATTACTCTCATGCAGTATTTCCGTTGTTCTATAATATTAGTATGATCCTGTAAAACCTCCTCCCTACCTCTTCAACATGCTCATCTGTTTGTAAAGAGGAAGAATGATTTCATAATTTAACTGGGGCTTGATGCATTGATTGTCTCCTTCTTCTTTTTATCCTGTACCAGGAACCAACGATCATCATCTAGATCACTTCCATTATTCACCTCTCCTGTTCATTCCTTTTCCTCTTATCTCCCTCCATCCCATCATGCACATTTTCAGCATGGTTGTTCAATGTCCCAGCTAGTTCACTACCTTTATCTCCATTCTAGTTTTTAAAATGTAATCCTCCAACTTTTTCAGATCCTGGTATATTGCCAATTGCTTTTTTTTAAGGTCACTAATTCCAGATAACAAACTGTCTATGTATATACATTTACCACATGTGAATTCAGATCCCTCCATGTCCTGTCTATACATCCTGCATGTTATACATTGAATAAGATTGGATTCCATTTTAATCTACGATGTCAACCTGTAAGAGAGTACAATTGTCTTACTCTGATATACTTATTCTGTAACAGAGTAAATAACCTTGCTCTGAGATACCTACTTTCAAACAGATTACTTTGCCTCAATCCCATCAGTCCTGGCTGACACAGCCAACACACGCAACTGCGCACTTGTCTCAGTGGGTGGAGGCTATGTGTGAATACCCAGCTCATGCTTGCCCCACTCACTGGGGGTTCACTTTATGTACTGTAGCTGGCGGCCAGGCAGTGCTCCACGTGGGTCAACCAGCTAAATGTCCAAACTGCTGTAAAAATGATTTAAAATATTCCATAGTACCTCTGTAGTCAGAAATCCTTCCCATTAAGGTACAATGTTAAACTTAAATATGCCCTTAGTCAAGCGTTTACACCCTTTATAGTCCCTTGGCCCCAGAGGTGACTACATTGCCCAACCTCCTCCGGTGTGGTTACCTAGTAACCATAACCAACACTTCTCCAAATGCTTTGGGAGCTGTAGCCCAGTAAAAATACATTGATCTAAGAGGCAGCAGTTAAATGCAGTGTTTGGGATGTAACATCAAGAATCTCAGCTGCTAAACAGTTACACGGCTAGAACTCCAAGTTTCAATCTCATGCCCTACTCGCTAGGGGTGCAAATTATGTAGCAGGTGGCCCGGAAGTGCTTTATGTGGGTCAGCCAGCTAAATGTCCAAATTGCTCTAAAAATGATTTAAAATGCTCCATAGTACCCTTGTAGGCAAAAATCCTTCTCGATCAGGTGCTATGTTAAAATTAAATATGCCCTTAGTCCAGCCTTTACACCCTTTGTAGTCCCTCAGCTCCAGAAGTGACTACGTTACTCAACCTCCTCCACTGTGATTACCTAGTAACCACCACCAACACTTCCCCAATGGCTTTGGGAGCTGTAGCTGTGTAAAACTACACAAGTCTAACAAGCGGTAGTTAAAAGCAGTGTTCAGGATGTAAAACTAAGAATCTCAGCCACCAAACAGTTACATGGCTAGCACTCAAAGTTTCAATCTCCAGTCCTAAACTTCCAAATACATTAGGCACTCAGACCAACCAATTTTGTTTGGTAGAATTCTTATATGACCCACTTTGAAGTGAGAATTTTTCCTGTATGCTTCCTTGCTCCATCTTTTAGTCTATTATTCTTTTGATACTTAGCTTGGCTACTCTCCCCTTCATGAATTATGCACCTACTGTAACTTCTGCTACTGGTGACCCCTGCACTAGCTACCTACCCTAGCCATTAGTTTAAATCCCCTGACTTCCCTTTCCATTGAGATGACTGTACCTCCTTTCTCTTAGCAGAACTGCAGTCCATCTTGGCTTAATCATAGATCATATTCATTTGACTTCCACTGCAGGCAAGCAAATCACCTTACCTACATTAGCAGAATGGTTAATGGTCTGCTACCTTTGAGGGTCCAATTCACTGGCTTGATTCCCAGCAAGAGCTGGAGGACATCTGCCAAAGTAGAGAAGATATATATAATAGCAACCCATGGGGGCAAAAGATGTCAAAAGGACACATATTCAAATTTCATACTAAACAAATGCAGTGAAGACAGATAAAGAACATAACTAAACACTCAATTGTATAAAATATCTTACCATTTTCAAAGTTTGCCCTGTAGCTTCCGTAAAAGTCTGAGAAAAAAGGCTAAGGGCAAATAACCTGTTCACCAAACCTGTCTGCTCAATAAGTCTTGCAGAAGTGCATTTTTGTCTTACATTGGCTTTGAAAACTCAACATGAGGCTTGATTTTAAATTTCTCATGCAAACCATTTATGTCTCTTATTTGTAAATAATGAGCTGAAAAAAAAGAGAAAGGCAGCCTTCATTCACGTCATGTACAGCATGATATATAGTGTACAGGTGATATATTGGTTGAAGTGTAATTATCACATTGTATTTCTTTCTACATTTGAGTACATTGCACATATAGTAGCTCATGATTGCCAAAGCTGCAATCCCAAAAAGGTATCATGTTACCCCCAATATACAGTCCCATATGGATCATGGCAAGTGTAAGTCTTGTTTGTGCTCCCATGCCAAAAGAAAGGAGCAAAACAAAGGTCTATTAACATCAATGAGAAAGTGCAAGAAGGTCCATCAATTATATCCCTAAGCACATACAAAAATTGGAAAAGTTTCTAGGAACACAACTGGATGGGGATCATTTGTCTGCTTAAGTAGAAAATGGAGACTCCTTCTTTATCGTCCACAAAAACAATGTTGAGTATAGCATGGGTAGTCCATTATACATATGATTTGCAACCCAACAAATGGGTCTCAGTATCTGTTGTGCTACCCATGCAATATAAAGAAATGTGAATGTTTTATAGAATTACATTATAAATGATTGCCAGGCAAACAAAAAAAAGGATGTTGCACAATGAATACTTCATTTATGCTCTCCCTCTCATCAGATCTGTGATAGTTTTATTATTGCATAGTAAACATGGATGCTAGGCAACCTTTAGAAAATACATGTTGATAATGGAGTATTTATGTAATTTGTCTATGAATAGCACTGCTCCATCTCTTGCAGAAATGAATTATTATGCCTGGAAGAGATTATAGTAATTATTATTTTGGCACTTGCAGAATTGAAATGTAGCTTGTTTAACTTAATGTAAGATGCTGCTTAGGCAGTAATCAAATCAACAACTCATTAAGCATTTATCACTGTACCTGAATGAGTCAGCTATTCAACCCCATGTCTTCAGATAAGAGGTATTTCTGATAGCAATCAGAGGACTTATTACGTAGATTTTAGCACCTTAAGTGATTTTAGGCAGAATGACCCCAAAAGAAAACTGTTGTTTGTCGATGAACACCTACCCATTTGTTGCTAACCAATCCCTATTACGGTGTCACCTTGCTTTTTTTGCTCCACATGACTATCAGTAGACATCACACAAATATCCACGCCATCTTTTTACTCTATGAAAATATGGCTCTGATTTAACTATTATTTATTACTTACATATGTAAACTGGCTACTGTTTTTAACAACTTATCTGACATTTCTGAACATTATTGCAATGGTATAATAAATATTTCATTTTTTTGGTATCCAAGATGGATACATGTAGCTGGACACTGTTTCCAGGTGTGAACCTGTGGAGGAGTAACAAAGGAGGTGCCGTGAAATAAAAAACACAGCATGAAAATGCATTTGATAGTCATTCTATGCAAAATACAATATACAGAGTGCAAAGTGATTGATGACAAAAGATATTGTGTAAAAATACTGAAGTACATACAAATTCACATTGCATACTATGTAGAAGACAATTCACATTATCTGATGATCATGCAAATAGTGCATATGTGTACAGAACAAAATTCAGATATGGTGGCTATGACATGTATGCAAATGCTACACTACAGCAATATAGATGCAGTGGAACAAGGCAGTTGGGATGGCTAGTGGAATGCTGGGTTGCATACAGAGGGGTATGACCTGCAGAAAGAAGGAGGTGGTGTTGCCTCTATATAGATCACTGATGAGACTCCACCTGGTGTACTGTTTCCAGTTCTGCAGACCATATCTTAGAAAGGACAAAGACATAGACATAGACATAGACATAGACATAGAAAGAGTGGAGGCAGTCCAGAGGAGGACAACTAAATTGGTACAGGGTCTGCACCAAAAGCCATATGATGAAAGACTAAAAGGCCTCAATATGTGCACCCTGGAAGATATTAGGGAGTGAGGCATATGATAGAGACATTTAAATGCCTCACAGGTTTAAATAAGGTACAGGATGGAAGTATTTTTCACAAAACAAGTGCTCAAAAACAAGGGGACATGCTATGAAGCTTGATGGGGTAGGTGCAGGAAAGATTTGAGGAAGTACTTCTTCACAGAAAGAGAGGTGGATTCCTGGAACAGCCTTCTAGCAGAGGTAGTAGGGGCAAAAACAATGGTGGGGTTGAAAGCAGTGTAGAGGTTCAAGAATGCCTGGAATATGCACAAGGGAATCATAGTGGAAAGGAAGAGAGGAGACAGAAAAAGCTGTAGGTCAAGTAGGGCCTGCAGCGATAATGTAGCTACTGTAGGGAAAAAATAGGCAAATTGGGTGGGCCAAGATGTCCTTATCTTCCACCAAATTCTAGATTTTTATGTTTCTATGTAGATGCACAAGGAGAGCATGTTGAAGAGGGGGTGAAGGAGGTTAATAGCAGGCACAGGAAATGTCAAAGTGTGGCTTTAGGCATCTTTGAAAAGACAAGTACAGTATAAGATGGACAGGTGGTTATGGCATGGAAGGTTGTTCAAGAGGCTGGGAAGGTTATAGAAAAGGCTGACTAGCCTATGGAGATCTTGTAGTAGGGGAAGGAAGGATCAATCTTCACAGTATTTGAGAAAGTAGGAAGCTGGGATAGAGTGGAGATGGGGAGCAAAGAGATTGAGATGGGCAGAAAGGGGTATCAACATTTTTAGAGGAGTGAGAAGCATTCAAAAATGCACAGAGAGGGGAAGGAGAATTTCAGGTAATGGGGACAGTGATGGATGAGAGACAGAGTTAGTTGCAAAGTGGCAGGAGTGAGAGAATGTATCCCATCTAGATAGGGTAAACATCGAAAAAATGCTGTGGATCACTTCTGAATAGTCAGACATCAGGAGATCATCATGAAGATGCTCTCACCAAAGACCTGGTGTAGGAAGCAGGATCTGTTGTGGTACAGCATGCTGAACTCAGGTAAGATAACGTTTTAATGGCATTTGTGTAAGAAGAGAATTTCAGGTTTTAATACAGCAGTGTTTGCCAGGATGCAGTACAAAACTGCAGTATACTGCAGCAGATTTACTGCAGTAAACATGACAAATGCAAAGGCAATTAATTTCTTATTTAAAGCAGTAACACAGTATACTGCATTGCATTTTAGCCAGCTCCACTGTACAACCACACCCTGAGGTACTTGAAGCAGATGACATGTTCAAGTGGGGCACAATCTTAAGTATTGAAGACACGAGTTAAGCTGAGCATGTCTAGCCATCTGCTTAGTACCAGATGCCATTGATTAAGAATATCTTTTTTTTTGCACTAGGGTTGAGCTGATTTGAATGCAATATGATAGTTTAATATGCTTGAAATATATCATAATAATTGATTATGGACCATTTTGTCAATGGAGTGTGCCCTTTAAGGGGCAGACCAGGTTGTCCTGGTGCACCCCTTCCCCTTTTTATCAAGACGGTGTGCTCAGAAGGGGAGGGGGGAAGGAAGGGGAGGGCCAGGGGATAGAACAATGGCCAAGTAACAGGAAGGGGATGGGCAAGTGGAGGTACATAATGGGAAACACAAGAATGGTTCAGCCACTTTTGCTGGAGTTTTGATCTACAAAAAACTGCAGCACATCAGATTGGTATATTGTTTGGAAAGTTTGTGCAACAGCATACAGTAGGTAAGAAATAACTGCTACGACAGGTTAGACAAGTAAAAAAAATGCTATGACGTCACTTTAATGAAATTTGGTGGAGATGGTTTGTTGGGAGCAGTGTGTGAAGATTCTCCATGAGATTAGTTTTCTTTTTAAATGCAGATTGTCTAGGAAACTGTATTAAATAGGCCTCCACTTGCCTTTAGCATTGCTGGCTTGAGTAAATGTGATTTTAGTTAGTTGGAGCAGAATTTGGAAGCTTTACTGTGTTTGTCTGCTCTGGCTTTTAAATCACAAGGCGAATTGGTTTAAATGAGTGAGGTTTGTTGGAAAAGTGCTTTGGGCCAAGAGAAGGGCCATTCAGCTAAAAAGCTGAGCTTATTTTATGGTGAAAGCCTGCTTGTTTAAGAAGCTAGTTGACTAGGACTCCACAGGGGCCTTTTAAATTGATTGTTGAGTAGATCTTGTGCTAGTCGATAGGAACAGGATTTTTGAAGCCTTACAGTGTTGGTAGGCTCTTACTCTAAATCGTTTGGGGGATTTCAGCTGTTTCTGCACCAGGAATTTAATGGAAAAGAGTCCCCTGGTCTGCAGTACAACAGAGCATCACTCGCTCCTTATAACAGAGCCTTTTGTACTCGTTTTCCCTAAAGAAGTCCCAAAGTGGCCAAGTCTGGGAAGAATCTCTCCTTTGATGCTTCCAGTTATGTGGGCTGAGCAGCTCTCCACAGAGCTTTACACATGCCAGCCTTAACGCGTGGCTTGAAAATGGACCCTTCCCCCTCCTCAAACAACCCTGCTACCTCCTCACGTCCCCAGGTGGAGATTACACCCTCCCCTTTTTTCTCTGGGTGATTTCAAGGCTTCCTCACTGAGGAGGCTACTCGGGTGCCAGCAGCAGTCCCACTGCCCCATAGGGCGACGCGGCAGGATCCATGCTGCCTGAAAGGGCCTACGCATATGGCTAGGTGGAATTGTACAGGGACTAGTGATTCAGAAGGGGACAGTAAAACACTGCAGAGTGTTTCAGAAGGGACATACGAATGCTGCAGAGCCAGTAGGGCAAGGACAGGCCTATGACATGGCCTAGCAGGTTAGGGTGATGAGCGGCCACGTGGTGAGACATCACATGTCAAGGGCGTAGGCCGAAAGTGAGCAGCTGGCCAGTTCCTGAGGCAGGGAAAGGTCTGCATGATGACAATGGGATGAGATTTCAGTCGGGATATGGGACAGTGTGTCTTGTGGAAAAGAAAGAAGCATGTGGGAGCCACGAGGCAATGTTGAGCAGGAGCAGGCCAGAGGGCTGGTAATGATGGGCCTGGCCATGTGGCATGATGTCACATGCCAGGAGGGCCTAGCAACTGAAGGAGGCCCAGGAATAGGATTTTTAGGGATCGTGACTTTGGGGGGGTAAAAGTTTTTGGGGACAACCACCACCCGGCAGGAGGGCTGAAGGCAGAGGAACCCAGAACATGAGGGGGCACAAGACAGTTAGGCCAGAAAAGGCTGTGAAAGAGGGTCAAAGGCTCCAAGGTGAGTAGGAGGTCCAGGGCCGCAAGAGGTGGGTGCTAAAGAGGTTGGCTGCAAGCTCACAGCATCGCTACAAGCACTGGAAGGAGAAGGCATAGCATTTAGGGAGAAGTGCGACCAACAGCATTAGATGGCTGGGTATCAATAATCTGATATCCAGGGTAATATGAGGCTAAAAACACGTTTCATCACCGTTAATCGACTGTCTATTGAGGAAGCGGGCCTGGCCATATAGAGGCAACGCAATATAGCTTTAATGTGGAACTCTTCTTTTCTTTTCTTCAGTTGTCTTCACAGTTGCAAGAAGCAAGCATGGCACCAAGAAGAGCAGGCCTTCAAAGAAGACACCTACAGGGCTATAACGGAGCTGGCCAGAAAAAGCCAATAGAATGAGGGAGCTGGTGGAAGGGGAGGAACCAGAGAGATCTGGGGAGAAAAGGAAAGAGGAGAAGGGTAAAGGGGGCAGAGGGAAATGGCTGGCTGAGGGTCCAAGCAGCCCAGCCAGGATACAGCCACCAAAAGTGGGACCCAACAAGGTGGCTAGTCCAGTACCCTTGCACCCTCTTGACCCGGTGCTGCCAGTACCTCCCCAGGACCAGTTGGGGTTTCCCCCAGTGAGACCCAGACCAGATCCCCAGCTCATAGTGGTTCCTCCACAGCCACTACTAGAGTTACCACCCCTTCAACCACAGGGCACCATACTTGGGCACCAGGAGGATGGCAGGCAACAAGGAGCAGACAAGGCCACAGGTAACACACCTGGCGCCGTGGGTGACAGCATCAAAGAGTATATAAACCAAATTGTTTTGGCACTAGGACAGGGGGTTTAGGGCAGAAGGAGTCAGCAGTAGCAGAGATTAGGTCAGAAAAGTAAGTACCAAAAGAAAAGGAAGGAGGGGTGGAGAAGGTAGGCGAACACATACTATTGGCCATGAAAGTGAAAATATAGAAGGGAGAGTATGTGGATATCTTTGCCTTGGTAAGCCAGGAAGTAGCAGCAAAATATGAGAAGGCAGAGAATATAGGGAAGGGTGAAATGGCAGCAGTGGTAGTTTTGTTAGGCAAGAAGGAGGAGGACAAATTAACTAAAGGGAAGACCTTGGAAGGGTAGTTTATCAGTTTTGCCACATTCTCAGCCATGGTATTGGAAAAGAGGCCTGAGTTGGGCATCTCACTCATCGCATACTCCTTGATAATAAGGAGAGAAAAAGCAAAAAGGGGTGTGGGGTGGATATACTAGGATGAATTCTTTCGGCAGAGAATTGCGACATATGGGGATGTAAGATGGGACATGAAACAGCTAGACTTGTGGACAGACTACGTAACCGATCAGTCCACGCCAGAAGGAGAGTTTGGGAAGAAAGATGCCATGCCACAGAGATGTTGCTGAGCCTACAATAGGGCCTTTTGCTCCTGGCTGCAATTCTGTTTCCGGCATACATGTTCGAAATGTGGGGGATCACATCCAGCGAGCAGATGCAGGATGACATGGGTCCAGGGAGCCCAAGGATCTGGGGAGCAAAGGTCAGGTCAACAGTTTTTTTGTGAAGGCCAGGGATATAAAGGGCAGACATGGAATAGAGGGGGGAGGGGCAGGGGACATGCAAATAGAGGGAGTCAGAATCATTGATCAGCAAGGCCAGATATCAATCAGAGGGAGAGACCCTGGCGGAGGAAAAGAAAAGAAGACAAGGGAGAAATTTAAAGAAGCTAGAACCCCCATCAGGATAGAGGCATGGAAAGAATGGTTAAAGAGATACCCGAATAGGAAAACAGCAGAGATGATTAAAAAAGGTTTTTGCACAGGTTTTTCGTTGCAGTATGAGGGCCCAAGGCAAGCCAGAGAGGCGAACAATCTGGGTTCAGTAATAATGGAGGGAAGAAGTGTTAAGACAAAAGATAGAGAAGGAAAAGGCAGCAGGGAGAGTAGAGGGACCATATGATACCTTCCCATTGCAGAATATGAGTTTTTTTCCATTGGGTTTGGTCCCCAGAAAACAGGAAGGGGAATACAGGGTGATTCATCAACTATCCTTTCTGGAAGGCGATTCGGTGAACGATTTTATCAGGGAGGAATATAGTAAAGTGACATATTCCACATTGGAAGACACAGTCCAGATCATCCGGGCAACCATGGATGCATGGATGGCAAAGACAGACATACAGTCTGCTTTCAGATTACTTCCAGTTAGGAAAGAGGACTGGGACTGGTTGGGGTTTAAAATTGGGGGAGAGTACTATTTTGACAGAGGATGCCTATGGATTGTTCTATAGCATGTGCGACATTTGAAGCTTTCAGCACATGTTTGCAATGGATATTTCAAGAAAGAACTGGTTATAAAACAGTGCGTCACTATTTGGATGATTTTCTTTTTATAGGCAGTGGGGGAAAAAAAAATGTTAGCCAGCTTCCAGGAGCTGTGTAAAGAACTAGGGGTTCCATTGGCACCTGAAAAAACAGAAGGGCCCAGTAAGGTGTTAGAATTTCTGGGTATTGAGATAGATGCTCAGGGGGAAATATTTCGGCTGGCAGACAAAAAGTGGAAAAACTGAAGGACCTGATTCAGATACATACCAGTAGACGAAGAGTACAACTAAAACAGATACAACAAGTACTGGGACATCTGAACTTCGCATGCAGGGCTATTGGGCCAGGGAGGGCTTTCACCAAAAGGTTAGCAAGGGCTGCAACCAGAGTGATCAGACCACACCATTGGGTAGACATGACAAAGGGAGTCAAGGAGGATTTTAAAGTATGGGAGGAATTCCTCAGGGAATATAATGCCTGCTCCTTCTGGCAGGAGGAATGGGTGTAAAACATAGACCTCGATCTTTACACAGACGCAGCCGGGGGCCTAGGAATGGGGGGCTATCTGAGGAGCAGATGGTTTGCAGAACTGTTGCCATCAGACTAGGTGAGGGACGGGTAAGGTAAAAGATATAACATTGATAGAGATCATGCCCATCTTGGCATGCACCCTGGTTTGGGAGGAAGAATTACGGAATCAGAAAGTAACATTCTGGTGTGACGGTAGATCAATGGCAGAGGTCCTAAACAACAGTGGAGCCAGGTCAGAAACGGTAATGCAAGTCTTGTGACTTTTGGTGCTAAGGGTCTTGCAGTTGAACATGTCATTCAGAGCGAAACACATAGAAGGGGTACACAATACCCTGGCTGACAGCCTTCCCCATCTGCAACTGGATCATTTCCAGAGGCTGGCACCAACAGAGGAGGAACAAAAACGTCAATACCAACAAACATCTGGGATGTTGGCAAGAAGGGAGCAGAACTGTTGTTTCGCAGTTCATGGGTACCACGGACTCTGAAGGCCTATGTTGGGGCCTGGCAAGTGTTTCAAACATTCAGAACAACACATCATATGGAGGTAAGTAGGCCACTCACAGAAGAACAACTGGGGAAGTTCACCATGGAGCAATGGCAAAAAGGAACAGCCCACACCACAATGAGGGTCTATTTGGCAGGGATTATTGTTATTTTCAGTTTAAAAGGATGGGAGAACCAGACAAAATCAATGTTCATTAGAAGAATGATGCAGGGCTGGGGTAGATTAAAACAAGGGACGGTGGATAAGAGAAGACCGATAGGGGAACAGTGGCTTGCAAAACTAAAAGATGTGTTACCAGCAATATACAGATTAAAGGCCAAGGCCCAGCTATTTCACACAATTTATGTTATAATGTTTGTAGGGGCCATGAGAGTGAGTGAGGTGGTAGGCCATGGCAGGAAAGACAAGGAAGGGGGATTAGAATGGGAAGATATAAGCTGGGGGATGAAGGGACAGCTCTTGATTAAGAGGTCAAAGATGGATCAAAGGGGACAGGGTTGCATGGTAACACTAAGGAAACATGTAGAGGGTGCAGTGTGCCCAGTGCAGGCTTTGTGGGCTTTTGCCGTAGAGCATGGGAATAGGACAGGGAGATTATTTGTGCATGGTAATGGAAAAAGGGTCACAAGTTATCAAGTCACAGCATTACTCAGAAAAGACATGCAATTCCTGGGGGAGGATCCAACTAATTATTCATCCCACTCCTTACAGATTGGGGCTGCCTCACAGTGGGCAGCGTCAGGCGAGACTGTGAATAATATTGTGGAAAAGGGGCACTGGCGGTCTGCCAGTTATAAAGGATACATTCGAACACTGCAGTGTGGAGACTAAAGTATCACCTATGTTTTTGTTTCAGATCTAGAGCCACATGGGGGGAGGGATGGGGAGAGGTGAAATTATGGTAACGAAACTAAGACCATTTATAAAACATTTATTTTGTTTAAACCCTATAGGAAGAGGGAGGATCATGGAAGTCTGGATCTGCGGCCACTCTTATATTTATTGGGCAGAAAGGAGAGCTGAGAAAAAGGCTGGGGGAAAGCAGCTTTACAAAGATGGTCGAGGTTCTCCCTGTCTGGTAGCCATACCCAAGGGCACCACAGAAATTAGTGGGCAGATAGGCTTGACAACCCCTGAAGTTTGTCCAACTCGGGCGGTGTTATGCAATGCCAGGTCTGTTAGGAATAAGACCGCTATTATTGCCGATCTTGTTGGTTCGGTTGACCTGGTCTGCATCACCGAGACCTGGCTGGATGAAAGTTCTGGCCCAACCTTGGAGGCCATGATTCCGGCCGGGTACTCGGTGATACACCGCCCGAGATTGGACCGCAGGGGCGGGGGGGTTGCAGTCTGTTTTAAGACGGAATTGGGTCTCACGAATGTGGTAGTCAGTGAGACTGGGTCTTTTGAGTGTACAGTCGTAGCAGGTGTAGGCGTTCGAATCGTCCTCATCTACCGTCCACCCGGAGATGGGAGACGCTTCTTACAGGAAGTAGCAGACTTCCTCGTCGACATGTCATTTGAGTCACCCAGGTTGATGGTCCTGGGTGACTTCAACGCCTGGGTCGACGATGAACTCTCAAATTTGGGTAATGACTTCCTCCAATTGATGTCTTCTTTGGGCCTTACACAGGGGTTTCCACTGCTACGCACAAATCTGGACACTCTTTAGATCTAGTCTTCCTTCTAGGGATCAACGCATTCGACATGGGGGTGGAACCAGTCACCTGGTCTGATCACCACATCGTGAGGTTCAATTTTTGCACCCCCCTGAGAAGACCAGCCCCTGTGGAGATGGTCAGATACCGCCCATTACGGAATATTACTCCACAAGGTCTAGCGGCGGTCCTTGACCTCTCATCCTTCGGTTCGGTGAGCAATGGCCCAGAAGCATTGGTGCTGGCCTATAATAAGGCCATCACAACGGCTCTGGATTCTATTGCTCCTGTTTGTGAGCGCCCCCGATCCCTTCGCCCCTGAGCCCCATGGTTCGATGGGACCCTGAGGGAGATGCGGAGACAGGGGCTAAGGTTAGAGCGTCGCTGGCGCAGGTCCGCCCTTGATGCTGACCACTCTAGATTGATGGAACATTATGTTAACTATCAATCTGCAATCACCCATAAGAAGGCAGAATTCCTGTCCAGGGAGATTGCAGTTGCTCAGAATCGACTGGCTCAGCTGTTCTGAACTGTAGACAGACTGTGCAACCCAGCCTGCCTGCATGTTCGGAAAGCTTTTTCACAAGCAGAGTGCGACGAGCTCGCTCGATACTTTGCAACTAAAGTGGCCGACATCAGGAAGAACCTGGGTCCGGTAAGCTCTATGGGTGAAGCTTTTGGACAGCATGAGATGACAGTGCCTCATTTCTCCTGGAGTTCCTTTCGACGACATGAGTTCGTGGACATTATGAGGATCATCCATTCTGTGCTCCCCACAAGTTGTGGCTTGGATCCTGGTCCGACTCCCCTCATTTTGGGTTGTTTGGACATCATTGGTCCGGTCCTGGTGCAAATAGTCTGGTGCTCCTTGGAATTAGGTGAGTTTCCCTGCTCCTTGAAAGAGGCTGTGGTAACTCCTCTCTTGAAGAAAGCTTCCTTGGACCCGGACTCTTATTCTAGTTATCGACCTATCTCTAACCTCCCCTTTATTGGGAAGGTTATCAAGAAGGTCGTAGCGGTTCAACTGGATGACCATTTAACCATCCATAATGTCTTCGAATCCTTCCAGTCGGGCTTCCGTAAAAGACATAGCACCGAGACTGCGCTGGTTCGGGTGTTAAATGATCTTCTGACGGCGAGGGATCAGAAGAGACATTCCATTCTTGTTCTTCTTGATCTCTCTGCAGCCTTTGACACAGTGGACCACATGGTGCTATTAGCTCGCCTGGGGCAAATTTGTGGAATGTCTGGAACCATTTTGCAATGGTTCACGTCATTCCTTACTGGGAGATCGCAGAGAGTTGTGTCAGGGATTTTTTCCTCTGACCCAATCCCTCTGTTGTGTGGAGTGCCCCAGGGATCCGTGCTGTCGCCCATGTTGTTTGCAGTGTATATGCTGCCCCTCAGAGGTATCATTAGACGATATGGGCTGAGGTTTCACTGCTATGCGGATGACACCCAGCTCTATCTGTCTTTTGCACCTGACCAGGATGGAGCTCTCTTGGTGTTTAACAACTGTCTGAGGGAGATCCAAGACTGGATGGATTATAGTTGGCTAAAGTTGAACTCAGAGAAAACAGAGGTGCTGGTAGTGGATCCTGGTGGTCGGGTGGTGAGGCCGGATATCGGTGCTCCACCTGGAATTATTCTTGGTGGAGTATCTTTGCCGTCCTCAGAACGGGCGTAGCCTTGGATTCATTCTTGACGATAGGCTGACTCTCAAAGCTCAGGTGTCAGCTGTTGTCAAGACTTCCTTTTATCATCTCAGGAATATTGCCAGAGTGAAGCATCTTGTTCCATTTGACTCCCTGCCTACTTTGGTTCATGCTTTTGTATCTTCACGCTTAGACTATTGCAACACCCTGTACTTTGGGCTTTCTGGGGTTGAAATCCGTCACCTGCAGCTGGTGCAGAATGCTGCAGCCCGGGTTTTGACTGGGACAAGTCAGTTCTGTCATATTACTCCCGTGCTGCGCGAACTGCACTGGCTGCCTGTGTGGTGGCGGATCACCTTTAAAGTCATTTTGCTGACTTTCAAAGCCCTTCACAACCAGGGTCCAGCCTATCTGAAAGACCTCCTGGTGCCTTACTGCCCTGACCGATCACTCCGCTCGGCCGACATGGGGTTGTTAGAGATCCCAAGAGTGAGCTTGAAATCTTCTGGCAGCAGAGCATTTTCATATGCTGCCCCACTCTTTGGAACTCTCTACCATGTCGGTTACAGCAGTGCACCTCTGTGGAACTCTTTAAAAAGGATTTGAAAACTTACTTGTGGAGCATGGCTTTTTTAGATAATTAGTTATTTATTAATGCTTGGATTTTATTATCATATATTTTATCTTGTTGTATGCTGATTTTATGTACATGTTTGTTTATGTAGTGTTTGAATTGTTTTAAGTTGTTCAGCACCTTGATATTTTGAAAGGTGCTATATAAATAAAATTATTATTATTATTATTATTAAAACAATGTAGATTGGTGTGACGTGGCATATGGGGGATGAGATGGGCACAACTGCTCCCTACCCTGAAAGAGCTGATGGAGCGGTGACCCATTCCAGACTGGACAATTATTGGACTGCCAAAGGTGGATGGCAGAAAATAATATGGTTGTTGGACTGCCAAAGGTGGATGGCAGAAAATAATAATGTTATTGGACTGCCAAAGGTGGATGGCAGAAAAGGGGAAGGGGGGAGGAGGGAAGGGGGAAAGAAAAAGGAATAAGACGGAAAGAGGAAGAAGTTGAAGGAGAAAAGCGGTCTCGGTTTTCACCGTTACCTAACAGAAAAGGAGAAGAAGAAGGCACCCAGGTTTTCACCTGGGGGGAGCAAAAAGAGGAAGAAAGAGTGATGATCATAGATTGATATATGGATGGAAATAAATGAAATTGTGAGAGATATAATAATAAAAGATGATGAAATGGAACATGGAATTATGATATATAAATAAATTAATTGCCAATCTGAGCACAACAAACAACGGTCTCTGTCTTTTTGTGAGGGAAAAGGGGGGGAATCTGAGACGACTAAAGTGGTAGCCAAAGATATGTCCCAGTGCATTTTTAAATATTTCTGGATATCACAGAAAGTCACATTGAATTGAAAGGGGATTTCCTGTAAATATCTAGATATATCTGGATATACTGGGACCCTTATCTAGCTACTATTGTAGTTAGTTTAAGGCACGGGTAAGTGTTCATTATGCCAAAATAGTTTATAATAAATTGCTAATCCTCATTCCTATTTGAAAAAGAGAGTTGCCGCAGTATTAGTAAACCTTTTATGTTCATCATATACAGTACGTTGTAGGCTGTTCATAATGTTGACAATTTGAAAAAATATAATTTCACAGAATTTCAGGAATTTCTGTGGAATTGTACTGGTAATGGAATTCTTACATTTCACATGTAAAATGTTTTATGTGGGTTAATAATCTGCAGTTTACATAAACTGTGGATTTTTTTCCCACAGTCTGCAGAATAATAGTATGTGGTTTACATGCTCTGCAGTAAATTATTTTATAGTTTACACAAAACTGTTTTATAGAACTCTGTGGAAGTTTGAAAATACTTGGGAAAAGAGTACTATATAATTTCTCAATGAAGAACACTGCTCCTTCACTTGCAGAAAATAATTATTTTGCCAGGAAGAGGTTATAATAATTATTATTTGAGCACTTATATAATTTTAATATAATTTATTTAAATAGATGTAAGAAGGTTATTTGGCCTTAATACAATCAATAACTCGGTAACCATTTATCACTGCATGTAAATAAGTGGACTGTATAATCCCATGTCTTTGGATAAGAGGTATTTCTGATAGCAATCAGAGGGCTTATTTTATAGATTTTAGCAACTTAAGTGATTTTAGACAGAATGACACCAAAAGAAAAAAGTTATTTGTAAACAGACAACTGCTCATTTGTTGCTAACCAATCATTATTATTAGGTCACCATGCTTTATTTTGCAACCCCCCAACCCGTATAACTGCTGGTAGACTTCACTCAAATATCCACTCTATCATTTTACTCCATGAAAACATGCAGGTCTGGTTTAATTACTAATTAAAACTTATATATGTAAACTGACTACAGTTTTTAATAAACTATCTGACATTTATTGACCTTTCCAAAGCCTTTGATTTGCTGTCCCACTCTCTTCACCTGAACAAATTGTGCTCTGCTGGTCTTTCAGCCACCACTGTTGACTAGTTCTGGTCATACCTCTTGGGCCATCTGCAGTCAATACAGGAAGGAGGTGCCCTGTCCCCCCATCCTAGTCAGAGTCCCACAGGGTTCCATCCTGGGTCCCATCCTCTTCTCTATTTTCCTCAATGACCTTCTTTCTGAATGTGTATCCTCATACATCCACATGTATGTGGATGACATGGTCATCTACAGCTCTGTCCCTATGGCCTTTGCCATGGTTGGGCCACTCCAGCAGGACTTCCACAATGTATTGTGATGGTTCCATGACAACCATGGAAACTTCCAAGTTAAGACTGGATACATATTTAAACAATGTCATTATCCATTTAAAAATGGCAAGTCAATTTGGTGAAAGCTACTGTATGACTTCTACTACTATGAATCTTATAAACCAGCTCAAGGTCAACATGATGAAGATGGTGAACTAGTAACCAAAATGGTTCTCTTAGTCTTTGCTTATGAGGACATAGGCTATGGTGTTGCCCCCTCCTCCACTCTTGCCAGACTGGATATCCAAAACGCCTTCTGCCACTTCACCACCAATTCTCACCTCTGTACCCATCACTGTTTCCTCTACTCCTCCTTCTCCATCATTCCCCTGCCATCATATCACCAGGTCCATGGTGCTGCCTTCATCACCAAATACTGGTTTGGGTCCTTCACTTCTACCTTTCTTAACTGATCTCTCTGCTCCTTACTCTTCCTACTGGCTTCACTCCAGGGATTCTTGCACTTTCCTCACTCCCCCACTTTCACACTTCTGCTGGACAAACTGCCTTTTTCTACCTCCTCCTTTCTCTTTGGAACCTCTTGTCTCCCCCCTCCACCTTTCCCCTTCTCTCCCTGCCTTTAGAAAACATTTAAGGCACCTTACTACACCCTGTCTCTACACTTCTCCTGCTGCACTCAGGAGAGATGGAAGAGTGCAGTACCAGGGGAATTGGGTATTCCCAAAACACCAAAGCACACAGTTCAAAGAGTACTGCACTCCTTGGGAAGATATTGAAATGTCCACTCTGTTGTAGTGTATCAAACTCTTTATTATCTCTCAAATTGTAAAAATGACATATGCTAAAGTGGACATATACAAACATTAGTCAACAGAGTCTACACCAGCGCTTCACCATTAGGCTTCATCAGTGGGCTTCCTACACCCACCTATTCCTGTCTTTCCCCTCCCTAACCTCATATCCTCTCTGTTGACCTTCTCCTGCACAGCCCCCTAGCTTAATGCCTTTCTCCTTCTTACCCCACCCTAACACATACTGTGCACTTTGCCTCACACTTGATTGGCCACCATTCACTGTTGTATAATAAAACTGTTATGTTACACTAGCTCATTTACTGATGCCTCTGTATGTACCTGTTATCATGAAATGTAATGCTGCATCTGTATATGTTTTGTAAATTGTTACTCTGTACATCCCCTTCCCTGAGTCACACCTGGAAACTAGCCTCAGCTCAGTGTGCGTTCCCAGTTACCAACTTTTAAATAAAATAAATAAAATTATTGCAGCAGTATAATGAATATAGTATATCATTTGTTTGGGAATCAGGATGGGCACATGTAGTGGAGAATTGTTTCCAGGTGTGATGGTGGGGAGGCATAACAAAGGAGGTGCCATGATATAAAAAACACAAGGGGGCCTATTAACAAAAAGTTTAGATTGCCTACAGACAGTGTATGTAAGGTGCATTGGCAACCCAAAGTTGGAATGCCATGCAGGAGAGGTCCAGTGGACACCTGGCAGCATTTACATCTGGTGCATAAGCCCAATGTGCACTCAATTCCCCAGCCACCCACACAGCTATGCACCACTGATGGTTTGGAGGCATGACAAGGTATGTGCCTACACTCTGCACCTTTCATAAATGCATGGAGTTGGCATGGAGTGCTTGGCAAGGGGGGCAATAGTTACACTAGGATGGACTCTGCTGCAATTGCTATGCACCCCCAATGGAAACCCGCCAACAGCAGCAGACTGGGAAATCCCTCCACACTGCTGCATCAGCCCATCAGGCTGATGGGGAGGCCTGGGGGCAGCCAGCCCAGCACATGCTCATGGTGTCTAAAAGTCAAGTCCTGCATCTTCCAGGGTCCTCTACAAGTGCACAGCAGGGGATCCACTGAAAGGTATTCAAAGGGAGTTTGTACCTGAGCTCATTAGTAAGAAATGGGGTACACTGCAAAGTGAGTGGATAACCCCTATTTGAAACAACAATCTTCTAGATGTTCTTACTGAGGAAGGCTAACACTGAAGTGCTGGGGATGTGAGCACATTAATGAAAGCAAATGGATTTTGACCAGCTAAATGATTGTTATTTTGGTATTTTTTGCTATTTGGCAATAAAACACTTGACTATATGGGCATTGGCTGGCACAATCTTTTTGGTACATTTTACTGGAGTGCACTACATCTTGAAGATTGATCCACTGCAAGACACACAACAGGCATCCCATTGGATGCCCACCTGTGCCCCACAATCTACCCTCGTGGAGCTATGATCCACCCCTGCAAAGCTGCACACTAGGTGGGAGGAGTTGGAGACAGGTACCCTGCAGATGCTTGCAGTAGTGAATGCCATGTGCAATGCACCTGTCTGGAAGTGCAAAGTCATGCAGGCCAGGTATGTGCATATCTTATGTATCCTATGCCCCTTTCTGAATAGGCTCCAATATGAAAATTCAGTGAATAGTTATTCATTCCAAAATACATCATACAGAGGTCAAAATGATCAGTGACAAAATGTATTGTGTAAAATACTAAATTATAAATTCACATAACATATTGTACAGATGATAATATACATTAGCAAGAGCAAGTGGTGCAAATGAGTAGTGAACAAAATTCAGATATGGTAGCTACGATATTCCATGCAAATGTTACCCTGCAGAAAGTTAGATGCAAATGGATGGCATACTGAGGAAGGGGGGAGTTTAACAGCAGGTGAAGGAAAGGACAAAGTGTACCTTGAGACCCCAGTAAAGAGATACAGTATAAAGGGACAGGTGGATATAGTATGGAAGGCTATTTCAGAGGCTGGAGAGATGGATAGAGAAGTTAGACTGGCCTATGGAAATTTTGTAGTGGGGGGAGGAAGGAGCAGTCTTTACAATAATGTAGAAAGCTGGAAGGTGGGATAGTGGGGAGATGGAGAGCAGAGAGGGTGGCAGGGGGAGAGAGAAGTACCATCATTTTCAGATGGGGGAGAATCAATGAGAAAGGCATAGCAATTCAAGGAAGAGTGAGAAGAGTTTCAGGTAATGAGAGTAGTGATAGGAGAGTGACATAACTGGGAAAGGGGAAATTGTTTAACTAGGAAAGGCACACTAAGCTGGAGATTATTTCCAGGTGTAACCTGTGAACACAAGGAAGTTAAGTGACTTGTGCAGGGTCACACAGTATGCAAGTGGGAGCTCATGGGATTTAAACCCAGGTATCTAAGTTTACAGTTCAGTGCCATTAAACACTATGATATACTGACTCTTAGCTGCAAAATGTCAGAAGGAATGAAAGAGTGGATCTGATCTAGCAAAGGTGAACACGGAGGCAATGCTGTGGACCACTGCTGCATAATAAAACATCAGGAGATCATCATGAGGATACTCTTACTGCAGACTTGGAGTGAGAGGGAGGATCTGGTGTTGTACAGCATGCTGAGTTCAGATCAGGTATATATTTTTTTGAATGGCATTGGTGTGAGGAGAGAACTCCATGTTTTAATACAACAGTGTAGCCAGGATGCAACTTTAAACTGCAGCATACTGCAGCAGAATTATAGCAGTAAACAAAGCAAATGTAAAGGCAATTAATTACATTTGTCAAGCAGTAACACAAGATACTGCACTGTATTCTGGCCAGCTCCACTGTAAAACCACACCTTGAGGTACATGAAGTACAGTAAGTGACATGATCAAGTGGGGCACAATCTAGAGTATTAAGACAAGGGTTTTATTTTATTTTTATTTCTGATCTCAGATTAACCATTTGAGCTCAGAGCTCTTTACATAGGTTCCATGTTAGTACATTTAGAATAAGTAGGTGATTATACAGAGGATTGAGAGAAACAAGGCAATAAAATTAGAATGAGAACATTTAGATACATTTGGTCTTTAAACAAAGGAATGCAAAAAATACAGTGAAAAGTAAAACTGGAATAGGTAAACACAGTCAGATACATACAGGAACAGACTAAATAACTGTGCCCAACAGGGAGCCTGTTAGTTGTCAGTAACATGAGGGGGTTAGCGCATAGAAGCACTGCAGACACGGGTTGGAGGGTTGAGCCCCAAGTGCAGGGTGTCCAAGAGAAAGAGAGACAGAGAGAGAGAGAGAGAGAGAGGTCTGTTTGGCAGAAGGGCAGATAGTAGGAGATGCCTTTGCTAAGTGCTAGCGATGGCAGACACATTGAGATTCCTGTATTAAATGGTTCTTTAGGTTCTTTTTGAAGGTCCACAGAGTGGGCAGGCTAATAATGTTCTCATGGAAGGGGGCTGAACTACAACAGTGCCCGATAGGCAAAGGACCTTTGTCCTTAAGACGGCTGACATTTTGGAGTCAGGAAGGACTGCAGTTCTGAATTTCTGGTGGGACTGGGAGTACTGCTAGGAACTACTGTAGGAGTTGTTGGACCCCAGTCAGGTGCTGACCAAGACAGATCTTTTTGTCCAGGAGGCAGGGATTGATATTTTAAGCTACCAAAGAGCATTATCCATTGAGCCTTTGCATAGAGATTGCAGGTGTGGGTTAGTCGGTGTGCCCCTAAGGTGAGCCTGCAGGCATTGTTAAGGGCAGTTTTTATTCATTGAGGGCAGTATATGTGGCAGAGCTATATATTGGCAGTCCGTAGTCCACTAGAGAACCCACTGAACTGTGGACCTCTATGCTGAGGGCTTCAGGGGTCAGGCTCTGCCTATGGTGATAAAGTAGCCCTAAGCGTTTGTTGATTGCTTTAGCTGTGATGTCTATGTGGAGGGCATAGGAGAGTGAGCTGTCAAGAGTAATTCCAAGATATTTGAAGTGATGAGCATGTTCAAGAGGAACACCATACCTATCACATATTGATAGAGGCTAGTTTTTGTGCTTGTTCTTAAGGCTGGTGAACAACATGGATTTCATTTTTTTGTAGTTCATTATCAAATTATGATTTTTAAACCATGACTCAACACTGGTGAAGTCACATTGTAGCTGTTGCTCAAGAGAAGTGGGGTCAGAGCCATTAGAAAAGATAACTGCATCATCCATGTAGAGGAGGATACGGCACTGACTGGCTGGGGAATGCAATTTAGAAATAGGCTAAAGAGGTGGGGGCCCAGTATTGACCCCTGTGGAACACCTGAGCACACAGGCTTGGCGTCAGAGAGAAAGGTATCTATCCTGACTTGCTGTGTTTGGCAGTGTAGGTAGCTGCGGAACAATGGAGCCGCCTCAGGGGCAAGGACTATAGCAATGAGTTTGTCAACTAGGAGGGTTAAGTTAAGCATGCCTAGCTTCTGCTTAGTTCCAAATTATCTTGATTGAAAATATCTTTTTGGCGCTACAGTCAAGCTTGTTTGAACAGAATATGAGAGTTAAACAAATATGCTTGAAATAGGGCACAGTGTAAAGTTATGGGCATTTTTGGCAACTAAAGCAGTTGCTAAAGATATGCATCAGTGCATTTCTAGATATTTTTGCATATATCCCAGAAAATCTGATTAAAATGGATGTGGATTTCCTATAAAATATCCAGATATATTTAGATATACTGGGACTAGTGGTGGGCAAAGTGGGCTCAATCCACTCCGCGAAGTGATTCACGGAGCAAAGACTGATTCGTGGAGTGTTCCGCAATGCGAAGTGGAGTACTTCGCATTATAATGAGTAATGCAAAGTTCATTGAGAACACTGACTTTGCATTACTCTGCCTTCGCAGACCACTACTCCATTAAATCTTAAAGCGAAGTGCATTGAAAGCAATGTACTTCTCTTCTTTTTAAGCATCGAAGGCAAATTTTGCAGTGATTCATGGGATTTCAGGTCACATGGGCTCTATATTGATCTGCACAGCCTCAGTTCAGGGTTGTGTGTGTAGGAAGCTGTAGGAGACAGTGTGCTCTGAGAGTTGTCTGTGATTGAAACCTAAAAACTGTTAAAAAAGTGTTGTTGCATTTTTGGGGGGCTCAAACTTTAGTTCATCGATAGTAGGAAACCCTCCTGTGCTCATATCATCGAGAGTTTTTGTTTGTGTGTGGATTTTGAATGTTAATGTACAACATTGAGTGTGTGTAGTTAAAGACAGTAAAAGTGTGATTTGGGGGAGGGGCGTATTTGTGGTATAGGTAGATTTAAGTTGGAGAAATAGTGATTTCTTTGCTTTTTGGCTATATTTTTGTTATATAACTGACTGTGTTAATGTACACACAGTAATATTGTCATTAATTGTTTACATTTTCTTGAGGATTGTGTGTTGTGTGGATCTGGTGCAGCAGTTCATAATTTCAGGTTGTTTACATTACAATATGTGGCATATTACTGAACTTTTCAATTTGCTATGCATTACTCATTCACCATTGTAGGCAAACTGTTCTGTGTGTGTGTGTGTGTGTGTGTGTGTGTGTGTGTGTGTGTGTGTGTGTGTGTGAGTGTGTGTGCGGTGTTGTGTTGCATCAAATAATACACCTTTAATTGTGCCACAGACTACAGTAATTGAAGGCGCAGCAGTGTGAACCTGCTAGCCACTGCAGCTGCCTGATTTTGTACTGCAATCTTGGTATCTGTTCTTTGTTTTGCTGCTTGTACTGCCGTAAATATCTGCAGTCAGTGCTCCTCCCCAACCCCCACCAGCAAAAGGAATTTTTACCAGATTGTATTGTTTGTGACCTCAGAACCACTGGTTACTGAAGGTGTTTTCATTGTGTGACCGCCTCTATCTGTTGCTGAAGCCACAGTTGTATTTTTGGCTTCACATCCAGCATCCCCCAATCAGAGAGTGAACGTACCAAAATCCAAATTTGTTTATAATATTGTTGTTGATCCCCAAAATGCCCACAAAGAGACGTGCAAGCAAAGCTGTTTCTTGCCATGGCACTGCTGCCAGTAAGATAGTCTGTGGGCATGGTAGTACGCAGATGCTGAAGTGCATTGCTGATGTGAGGAAAGGTATTTCTCCTGCAATGTTTTTTACAGCCCAATCAGTAGTTTCACTCATAGTTGGAGGAGATGATGTTTTCCCAGCTGGTGGTGTTAGTGGTGTTAGTGGGGGTGATAGTATGAGTATTGCTGCCTCAAGTTTGAATTCTGACCAGTGTACCATATCCAAAAATACAGTGGAGTGTGAAGCAGTGCAAGTGAGTGGCAGTGTAGATGATGTCATACTTCCCAGTAACATCCCTGTAACTGAACCTGAGGATTCTGATAATCATGTCAATGATAGCATACAATGTGATATTTCATCCACCGTGGCGATTCATGTCATGCATTTTCCATGCAGTGCTTCACAGTGTGGTGAAAACATATCAGGTTATGGTGGTGTAGATGATTATGATGAATGTGATGATGATGATGATGTTGCTGTGGTTGCAACATGCAGTCCACAAGCCAGCATCCAAGCAGAAGATGTGGATGTGTGTGATGTTGATAAATATGACGATGATGTAATTGACCCCAGTTGGGAACCGGAGAAAAAGAAATTCAAGGAGGCTGTGTCTGAGTCTGTTTGCAGTAATCCCCCCCCATAAAAACTTTTGATTTGCCAGTTTCAGTTGATGATGATGACCCTGTAATAATGATTGGTATTCATGGTGGTCAGTTGCAGTCCAGGTGTGCAGTGCCCGAAACATCATGTCGCGCCCCCCCCACTTCAGTGCTTAAAAGAATGGACTTAAATAAGCAGCATCATGGACATGTTAAAAGTAGAGCATCACAATCCCTTTTTGGGGATTTTTTTGTTCAAGATGCAAATGATGAGTCATTTGCAATCTTCCAGGTTTGCCGTGTGCTTGTGAGTCGAGGTAAAAAGGAGAGCCATCTGGGCACAGGAGGACAGCATATGCATCTTAAGAATAGGCACATGGCACTGAGGAGCCAGCACAAGATGGCAGCTAATACCACAGTGGGGCGTTCACCCTCATCAGCAACCATAACAAGCATGTTATCCCCTTCCATGACTGTTAAGTCCAGTAGGAAATTAAACGTGTGAAGTAGTGAGGTAATAAGAGCAGAGGATTACTACAGGCATGATGAGGTGGAGGAGCATAATGGCTTTGAAATGTTGTCCAATGCTGGTAAGAGTAGCAGTTTTGGTGGTGGTGGTGGTGGTGGTGGTGAATGCACTATGTCTAGTGCAAGTGGTACATCAACCCTGGTTGGCAAATCTGGCAAAATAACTGCATCTCTGGGTTTGTCATCATCACCTGTGCAACTGTCTTCATCAAATGCCCACACTCCTCCCCCTGCCAATGCCATTCAGAATCATCACAGAGCAGAACCATTTGTCAATGTCATCGCATCCCGTGTAAAAAGTTTAAGTCAGCCCATGTTACAGAGTGTTTTTGCTCATAAGCTGAAGTACCCCCCCAATCATTCAGTGTCACGTAAACTTAATGCTGCTGTAATTGAAATGTTGGCAATTGATGTTTTGCCCATCTCCTTTGTGGAGAATTCTGGGTTCCAGTGGTTTGCTGCACATGCCTGTCCAAAATGGAAAGTCCCATCCAGGACATACTTCTCTACCCGTGCTGTCCCAGAGTTGTTCCATACTGTGTCTGACTCAGTAAGACATGCCCTTCAACTTTCCTCCTCTCCATTCATCCATTTAAGTATGGATATGTGGACAAGTGGCAAAACAGTGAGGAGTTCATATTTGTGTATAACTGCACAATGGGAGCAGGTGCCGGGGGTTGTTTGTGATGTTGATAGTGTGAATAATCAGTGCAGTAAGGTGGATTGTTGTGGTAGCAATCTTCCAGGAATTCGACAGCATGCAACAGTTGCTATGTGCAATGTGACCTGTTCACACACAGGTGAAAACATGTTGGACGTGGTACTGACTGAAATTGACAAGTGGCTGAACCCCCTGTCCCTGAAAGCTGGGTTCATAGCAAGTGACAATGGGTCAAATGTGGTGAAATGCATCACTAATGGTAGTTTTCTTGTGTTCCATGCATAGCCCATTGTTTAAATCTTGTGGTGCAGGAGTTTCTGCAGCACCCTGATATAAAGGAAATGCTGACCACTGCACACCATATCTGATCTCACTTTTCACTATCTGGAAAGCCCTGTGACAAACTGTGGCAGCTGCAGATGCAAAACAGCCTACCTCAGCACCGCTTGAAGCTGGAAGTTGTCACCCAATGGAACTCCACTTTATTCATGGCAGAGTGGTTGTATGAACAATACAACACCATCCCAGAATATCTTGTGATGAACACTAGCCGTGACAGTTCCGGGGCCTCCGTGTCTATGATGACTGAACAGTGATGCCTCATGGACTCTGTAATAACAATTTTGCGGCCTTTTGAACATGCCACACAGGCAGCAAGTGGTGAGTCTGCCTCCATTAGCCAATCAATTCCACTGCTGTGGGTGCTGAGGCAGACATTGGTGAATGTACAGCATGGCCTTGATGTTGCTGGATACAGTGCTAGCAGTATATTGCTGCAACACATGCTGACAGTATTCAACCAGAATCATCATATTGTGAGCATTCAGTGTAGTGACAACTTTGCCATAGCAACAATGCTGGACCCATGATACAAATGTGGAATTGCATCAGTACTAGAGGGATAGCCTGAACAGGTAAAAAATACCAGTGGTCAACTGGTGCGCTTGGTTCATAGGGCACAGACGTCACATGCCAAGGTCAGCAAACCTCAGCAGCATAATCCGGCTGAAGGTGTACCTGAAGGACCATCAAGCATATCCTGCAAGGAAAAGGGGACTGCAGTTCCAGGTGGTCTGTCATTCATAGTGGCTGGCATCAACCCACTTTGGAAGGCTTTGCCCCAACTGGGAATTTGTGAAATAAATGATTCTGGAGAACAGGATGATGCATCAACCACTGGACTTAGTGTGGCACAGAGAATGGTTCAGTCATATTTGTCTGAAAACAGGCATCTGACAATAACTGATGATCCTCTTTTGTACTGGAGTGGAAAGGTCAGTGAATGGCCAGAGCTGACTGCAGTGGCACTGAAGTACCTCACATGCCCACCCTCCAGTGTAAGTGTCGAGAGGGTATTCAGCTCAGCAGGTGCAATAATCAGGGATTGTCAGACAAACCTGTCTCCTGCAAATGTTAGTTTGCTAACTTATATTAAAATGAATGAGAGGCACATACCAGCACAGACTACAACCTCGGTATTCATACCCCGGCCCAGTCATGGTGATTTTGGTGATGTGGAAATAGATCATCCTGGAGGCACTGGCAGTGGCAGCATGAAACAGCCCACCCCCGATGTAGATGATGACACAATGGAGAAAGAATTTCCCAGTGGTCAGACTTCAGACATAGATGACTGTGAGGGCAGCTTTCTTTATGAGGATGATGATGTGGTTAATGTTGGCAGGTTTTAACTGAAGCTGTTAAAAGGCAGTGTGCCCCCCCAACCACCACCACCACCAGGACTGATGTTAGCCACTGCCACCACTGAGCATGAGTCTGTCTGCCCCCTGAACCACCACCACTGGGATCGATGTTAGCCACTGCCACCACTGAGCATGAATCTGTCCACCCCCCACAGACCACCACCACCAAGACTGATGTTAGCCACTGCCACCACTGAGCATAAGTCTGTACACCTCCTGGACCACCACCACCGGGATGGATGTTAGCCACTGCCACCACTGAGCATGAGTCTGTCTACCCCTCAGATCACTACTACCAGCACTGATCTTAGCCACTGCCACCACTGAGCATGAGTCTGTCTGTTCCTGGGACCACCACCCCTGGGACTGATGCTAACCACCGCCACCATCACCAGATACAGGAAGATATAACAGAGAATGTCATCATGTGCCACAGCTATCACTACCAGCACCCACCACCAGTGTCATTCAGACAATATTTCCCCATTACATTTACCATGCCAAGGCAGAGAGAATCGATGCAGAACAATACCATGAGTACATGTCCATGTCAACCCCCCTAACCTACAAAATACAAAAATATATATCTATATATCAACTCACCAAGGCTACTATTAGTGTACAGACCAAGGTCACCCTTCCATCCAGTTGAGATGATAACATTGCATTTACTGGAATAACATTGCCAGACACTAGTTACCTCTGAGTCATGACTTGAATGATATACTTCTTTTCACAATTTCTGTCTGCTTTACTTAGTTGATTACTTTTTGACATGTTTGAAAAAAAATGAGCACACCTTTCAATATTGTTTTGATCAGGTTTGTATTTATTTGCAGCTGCTTTTCAATAAATATTGTTCCGTGGGGTCATAAAACACTGCCTGCTGCATAACTGTTAATTTACAGCAGAAGTGATCTATAACAACTAACTGATGTGATAGAGAAAAGCAGTGGAAAATACTGACAAAGACCTGGTCAGTTCATATTAAAAGGAATGCTGCTTTCTTTATTTCACACATGAAAAAAGGTAATACAGCAGACTCAAATAATAGAAATTATAGTATCATACAAGTCAAGATGTAAGTAAAAGAAGTTGTAACATAGCATTAAAATATATAGGTTACAGTTCTCAACAGATTGTTGCACTGCTGCTTTACAGAGATTCACCACGTTACATAGTTATGGTGTTGCACCTAATATGTGGGCACCTTACTTCCAGGGGAATCTTTCTTGCTCCACATGTCCTTACATAGTGCAATACATTTCTGTGAAAACTGCTCATAATTTCATTAAAGTGTGTCATGTCGCTGAGGAATTCCTGTTCAGAAAAGCTGCCCAAATTCTGCCTCCCTTTCTCAGCAACATTAGGACATGGTGCCAGGGGGAGCATGGGTGCATACTCCACTATAGTGAATGTCCAACAGCTATCCAAATGTTTCTTTATGTTATAATGTTCAGCTTGTGGTGAAATGTGGGCACATTTCCACTAACAAGGCTCTTGTTACTGGAAACGTGCCCACACATTTCACCACAAACTGATCATTATAACATACAGAAACATTCAGAAAGCTACCGGACAATTGGACATTCACTATAATGGAGCACACACCGGTGCTCTGCCTGGCATTATGTCCTAATGTTGCTGAGAAGGGAGGCAGAATGTGGACAGCTTTTCTGAATGGGAATTCCTCCGTGATGTGACACACTGTAATGAAATTATGGATGGTTTTCACAGAAATGTATTGCGCTATTTAAGGACATGTGGAGCAAGAAAGATTCCCCTGGAAGTAAGGCACCCATATATACGGTGCAATGCTGTAAGTTGGAGAATCTCTTTCATGTCTATTTCACAAACAAAATAGTTATAGAGCCTCAGTAATGTTTATTTTATGTCGGGACTCATGAATCGGAT
This sequence comes from Neoceratodus forsteri, assembly GCA_016271365.2. NCBI lineage: Eukaryota > Metazoa > Chordata > Ceratodontiformes > Ceratodontidae > Neoceratodus > Neoceratodus forsteri. Next base: position 805,128,597 of record CM028130.1, on the reverse strand, counting down.
TGTAAGTGTTTTGCAAAAAGCATGAAGACTGAGCAATGCAACTATGTTGTGTTAAACTGCATGTGTGCCATCATTGTTCTTTCCTGTGTGTGCATACATTGTCCAGCTTCATGCAAACATATATATGGTAAGACTTGTTGCAGTACCAAGAGTAAAGATAACAAAGACTACCTGATGTATATTTTATTGGTACCATCAGCACCAGCGGACTAAGTGATATGATATTTTTTCAGAGGTATCAGGTCACTGTGCACCTCAGTCACTCACAGTGCACACATGACTTTGCAGAGATCATAGCACAAAAAACACATGCTCTCCTAAAAGTTATGTGTGCAGTATATAATGTGACTAAGGTGCTCTCTGGCCAGACACCTCTGAAAAAGTATTGTATCACTTAGTCCACTGATGTTGATGGTGACAATAAAGCATACGTTATTCTACTCACTATTCTTTAAAGCATAAACACTGCAACAAGTCAACAACAGCAATATATGTTTGCAACAAGCTGCACAATGTCTGATGTCACACACACACACACACACACACAAAACAACACTGACTGCAATTAAACAGATCATACTTGCATAGCTCACAACAGCTTGTCCACAAGCACTCCACAACAGAAAGTCAACATTACTGAGGCACTGCAACAACAGAAGGGCAAATGTCTTTTATTAAACAACAAAAAAAACACACAAAAACAGTACAGCACAGTAGTGGGAGGAGGGGTCCAGAAAAAAATCTCTTAATGAGGGATTCCATAGTGTTCGATCAGCTGGTGGAGCATTGTCGGTATTTGCAGCTGCTGTTGCTGGATTTGATCTACCTGCTGCGGCACAGCACCCACCGTCTCATTGCTTTCCTCAAGGGCCACGCACACCAGTACAATGTCGGCCTGTGTTGCAGGCATTGTGGCGGAGTCCACTGCAGCTGGAAAGCCAGGTAGTGGTGGTGGTGGAGAGAGTGGTGCTAGTGACTGTGGTGGCAGTGGTGGTGGTGGAACAGCTGCTGCAGTTGCCATCCTCCTGCTGTGGTGGTGAGGCACAACTTCACCCCCAGCACCCTCTGCCACTGCCACAGAAGGGCCAGCAGGTGGACACCTGGCCCCTTCAGTGGCAGCCTACCACCACTCCACCTTGTGGTGGTTTGCCATGTGCATGCACTGGCCACCGGTCCCCAAATGTGTCCCCAAGGGGGTCACGGTGCACCAGCACACCACACAGATGGAAAATCACAATGGTGCTGTCTCCCACAACACAGTTAAAAAACTGCCACACTGGGGAGCTGCGGGGGGGACCAGATATACTGCTGGAACCACCTACATTTACCTGGGGCTCCACCTGTGGCTGTGGAGGTGGTGGAGGGGGTGCTGCTGGAGCTTCTGCAGCTGCTACTGCTGGTGGTGGTGGTAGTGGCAGACTAGGCCAATGTGCAGCCACCAGTGGCTCTGGTGCTGCTGCTGCTTCCATGGGGGGGCAACACCCAAGAGTCGGGAGTGGTCCAGTAACACCCGACCGCCCCCATGTGTATGCATTCCTCTCCTCTGCCCACACCCATGGGCCACAGACTCTCCTCATCCCTTGTCCATTGCACACAAGTCCCCAACTATCACTGATGCCTCAATACTGCGACCTTCACCTGCACTCATAGTCTCACACTCTTAGACACGCACACACACACACACACACACACAAAACAAAACTTATAAAAAAAAATTCAGTAGCAAAAAAAATGACAAACAGTACAAAAAAGAATAAAGATGTAGCTTTTAAAAAAGTTGTTTTTTTTGTGCTCAAAATCACAACGATGCAACTAGGAAACAAACTCTCCTCTCTCACCAAAAAGGCTTCCTCCTTCTACAACTGCAAAGGAGAAAGTGAAAGTAACTGCTTTTCTGACTCACTTCTTTCCTGCCTGGCTAAAGCATGTGACTTACAGTACTGAAAGCCATGTGATGTGTGGGGGGGGGGCTGCCTATATTGTTGTCACTTTGCCTTACTTCGCATTTAGGTGGAATGACAACGTGAAGTCATAATGAGAAGGCGAAGTGAGCACTTTACAGTGGCCACTTTGCATTGTGCTCCATCAATGCGAAGTGGCCACTTTGCGTCCACTTCACCAGAGGATTTAAAATTCGCTGCATCCAGTTACCATTGTTGTAAGTTTAAGGCATGGGATAGTTTTCATTATGCCAAAATCCCACCATAAAGGTTTATTTGTTTGACTGATAGGCTATTGCAAATTTAAAATACATACAGACAAATAAGTTTCACAAAAAAAAATTACAAAGTGTATAAACAATGGTAAAATCCTATCACTGAACAGTTATTACATCTTGTTTGATGAACAATTTTAAGCCTAAAAGCAATTCAACACTTAATACATCCTTTCCATTCCCTTGATTTGCGTTCTCCATGTTGTCCAGAAATAAACATAAGAGGCCTTATTGTAGACCCACTGTACCACACAAGGCATTGATAGCAAAATGCTTACCCAGGATTCTGACAATCACACAAGAGCACAGCCCCAGAGAAATAGGAATTATGGCTGAAGTATCCCATTTTCAATTCAGGAACACCCCCATCAAACATCCACCTATTTCCAAAATCTAATTAACTTTTTTGAATCATTTTCCAAGTTGCACTATGTCAAAGTGTCAGTCAGCACATTGCTAGGGCTCCCCCAGGTATAAATTCCTACTGCTTACTTGCCATGGCTATAACTTAATGGTTCCTTAATTCCCTTTGGTACTATGGTACAAATGGAGGCCATCATACTAGTGTGCCATGTCTTAAAGGACCTAGGCAGACATTTGAAATAAGTCAGTTGAAGTGCCTCTATCACATTTATGAGGATAGGAACCCAGAATAGCCCATGTGTCAGCAGGCCATAGGGTGATTGCTGGTCCTGTAGCAGCACACGCTTTATGAACTCCCCAGCTCTGTGATTTATCTTCAGAATTTCCATACTAAGGACATGGTTGCAAGTTCTAACCCAATGTGCTGAGGTCAATACCCCTAAAAGTGGGCAATCCCCAAGAGCAATAGGGATTAAGGCAAAGATGCCCAAAATTCAAATGAAAACACACCCATTAAATCCCCACCTGTTTCCAAGGCCCAGTTAACTTTTCTGGATCATTTCAAAGATACACCGATATACTTTGTCAAAGTTTCAATAAGTGCAATACTGGGACTCCACCAGTTATGTTGTCCCACATTTGCCAGCTAGTGCAACCTCTTTATGACCCCTTATTTCCCTATAGCAGTGTAATACCAATGCAGGGAATCATACTAGTCTGCCATGTCTGAATGAGACTTAGGCTGATATTCCAATTTGGCCATTTAAAGTACCCTGCTGCCATTCTTGGGAATAGTGGCCCAAAATAGTCCATCTTCCAGTAGGGCACAGATGAATTATGGATCTGTTCCAGTGAGCACTTTACAATCACTTAGGCTCCATGTTTACCCCCAAATTTCCATACTGAGTACATGGTTGAAACTCTGTAGTATTCAATAAGTGATAATTATCTTTACTTCAGAGCCTTCCCATGCCAAGCCTCTGTCCCAATGTAGACTGCTGCTATCGAATTAGCCATCTGCATATTATACAATGGCATAAAAGAGCTTGGACTCCGATTGGTCCATCTGGAACTGGAGCCATGAAGTTATCCCAGTACATCACAGCTCTAGTCCCAGCACACAGATGACCTCATCAACCATTACAGGAATTATTCCACACAGCCTGCATTAGTGATCCCTGCTCCACTTCCCACTTCACCCGCTCACCACCTGCATTACTTCTTCCCAGCTCCTTCATTATTAAATTTTAAAAACTCCCTTCCAACACTTTACTCCCCCTGCAGGGATCATTCTCCCAAAGAAAACCTTACTTTGCCTTTTACATATTTTTTTTTTCGAGATGCTTTCATAGCCCTGCTTTACTTCTGGTCCCACAGCATCACTGACACCAGACCACAAGCTAAGTCATTCTGTCAGAAACCAACAGACAATGGGTTGCTCCAACAACTGCTTTACTACATTTTACAAATCTTTGTAGCACCCTCTCTCAACACGCAATGGAGACTGCCAACCTAACCCAACCAAACAGTTGCTCCCTCCAGATGAGCTGAAATGACTTACTGATCTGAAAGTTCCCACATCTCATGCTTCCTTCCCATCGTGGTTTCTGCTCAATTAAACCGGAGGTGCGGTGGTGCTGTTCAGGGGGGGAGGATGAGAGTACACAAAGAAAAATTGTTTCTCCATGAGAAATAAGCAGGCAGACCAAGCACACAATAACAGAAAAGCAGCTAAGAAGCACCACCTGCTGCCCATAATAGAAACTGTGGATCTTTTTGTAAAGAAGTATACCTCCACATGCAAGAAAAACTATTAAAAACTTAAACAAACATGTATTTTTTTTGTTTTCACAAATCAGCCATTGTATAATAGCAATAATGCTCTCCAGGTTGTGTGTTGTGCTGGGATAACATCTCTTCTGGGGTGATTAGTCACACTCAGTCTGTGGCCTCATGCCTAATCACCCCAGGCATAATGCTATCCCAGCACAACATGCACCTTGTCATGCATTATTGCTTAATTAGATCAACATTTAAGAACTGAATCATGCATCAATAATCAAAAGACTATTTAATAGCTCTGTTCTGTCCCTATCTGAATTAAAGTGATGTAGACATAATGATACATGATGATATGATGAAATTTATGACATACACATAAGGGTCATACACATTAATTACATATACAGTAATTGAAATCCAACTAGTAGTCAAGGAATTAATGCATTAGATATATACAAAGAAAACTTTATTTCCAGTTTATAACATTTTGGCATTTAGGCACTTCTGGTCCTTTGGAAAAATAATTCCAGTAATTGTTTTTTTTTTTGCGTGTGTAATCTATTTTTCCGCCCCATGCTCACTGGTCCACCACTCCTTCAGGCTCTATCAAGTTCCCCCCAGCCCCTACTGTCCTTACCCAGCCATCCTCTGATCCTTATATTGCAGCTGACCCCCGGGATATCCCAGTGTATCCCTTGGCAGGGGGGGTCCCCCTCCTCCGAGTGGGAAGGCACCGGGGAGAGAGGCATGACCCCAGCACATACTCCTAGGGCCTGGGGATGCTGCTGAGGAACAGGAGGCCCTGGGAAGGTGCTGGAGGCCCTCAGGGAACAGAGATCCATCATCTGGTGGCCAGCGAGTGATTTTCCTGGCTTTCTTAAGGTGCGTGATGTCCGGACGTCAAGGCAAGAGCCGACGTCTGTCATGCACCAACCCAATGATCCTGACATGTTGCTCTACCGCTGGCCTCCACCAGTGGTCGCATCAACACCGGGTCGCAGCCCCTTCCCTCCCTGAAGACAGTGAGCAGTCGTGGGATGCTCAAGCTGCCCCTCCGGCCGGCCCTCCAGTGACCCGAGCTCACTCCCGAACCAGAGTCTCTGGCATTGCAAGCAGAAATCCAACCGCTGTGTCGATGGGCTGGCTCCAGTAATTTTGTTTTTTATAGGTGATGCAGTAAGTCCAGTCAGTCATACACCATTAAATCCAGTTATATGCTGAGGTGCAAACCAAACAGTTTTACTGCACCATTCTATTAAAGCAGCATACTCAAAGTCTGAGCTCTTATTATGTTATGCACAATACCTTAATTGTGTGGTCTGATTCAAGGATATAGACAGATATAATTCTTAAAGTACAGTATTTAGCCCATTCCTGGTTATATGTCTCCTTGGTCAATATTCAAAGGGCAGGCAACAGGTTTGAATAAACAATAAAAACAGTAATTTAGCAATATTCGAAAATATTGGTAAATGAAACACCAGGATGCAGCTGCCCCAGAGTTCGGTTCCATCTACAGTGGTGATCGTACAAAATGTTATTAGTACTGAGGTATACTTTGAGTTATCACGAGATACCACTGAGGCACTCAAGTTCAAGCCTTAGTACCACTGAGGTATACCTTGAGGTATGCCTCAGTACCGATAAACTTTTGTATGATCAGCGCTGTAAACCTTGGCCAAAATAGTTTTCCTTCCTCCAAATTTCTCTCCATCTCTGATTCTTTGTATTATGGTTACAGATATCATGTACATATAATGGGAAAGAAAAATCACTCAGTCTAAGCATAGTAAATAATATTAAATTTGATTTCAATCCCCTGTACCCCTTGGCAAAGCAGACTTACCTGTAGTATTTTAACAGCTTGCATAACAGCACTCCTCAGTGAAATTAGTCCTACTGGTTTTCAGGGTGTTCTGTTTGGCCTCTTAGATTGACCAGTGTCTATTCATTGACATCAGGTGCTGCCGGATCAATCCAATTTCATTAAAATAATAATGTCTTCCAAGAATGGAGCTAGGGCTCAGGTCACAAATACTCTGCAAATGTCCCCACTCTAAAAGAAACACCCCATAATACTGTAAGTAATAAAAAGCTAATTGAGTAATAATCAAATGGTAGCCAACTTGGGTGAATTCTTAGGCAGTAAGAGTACAGTTGGCCATTAATGCTATGGTGTGCCTCAAACCAGTACTGCCAAATGGCCATATTTACACCCAGTCCCAGTTTTCTTTTGTCTAATTATTTTGGCCTCTTTAACCATTTTGGTCATTCTTTTATCTTGCAGCTCTAAATCATCTGAAGAGGTTATTATAAGAGTTGTTGAGGAGCCAGGCAGCCTCTCAGGGAAGTATTGCTAAATGCAGTTCATGAAGTCATGCCAAAGGAAATAAAAGTGAATGTATGAGGAAACGTTATTTCTTCAGGTATCCTTTCAGATATACAGATGCCAAATACTCCACATGACTCTTTAAATATTCCCAAACACTCTCAACTCTTATGTTACAAAAAAATGGAAACTGATGAACTGGCATCTAAAAGGTTAGCAGCCGTAGTAGCATATTCACACATTTGAAACACTAGAAACATGACAAAATGGGTTTGAAATGGAGTTGAAGTGAGGAGTGGAGTAACAGCATGGCCATCTTGCTGCCTTGCCTCTCAAGTCATAGTTTAGTCAATAATAAACTTTAAAAAAAAATAGTCTGTAAAAAATTGCAAGGCAACTTTTCCCATTTTAAAAAGAGAATTGAAGCAGTATTAGTAAATCTTTATTGTTCAACATATACAGTACATGGTAAGGCTGTGCATAGTGTTTACATTCCAAAAGAATGAAATTATGTGGAATTTCAGAAGATTCTGTGGAATTCTGTGTGTAGCGGCATTCTTTTTTTTTTGTGACAGCTTCTGCCCCTCCGTGGGGCTTCTGGTGCCCCGCTCCACTCACCACCCCCCCTATCCCCAGGCTTACCCCACTGGGTGGAGATGCTGAGCAGGCACTCCCTCCAGGAAACATGGGTCTCTAGCTCTGGCTTGCCCCCAGGGGAGGTCGCAGGACTGGGACCCCTCGGTGGACCATGGTCTGAGCTGGAGCAGTGGCAGAAACAGGGGCTGTCATAAGTGGCTGGCATTTTTTGCAGCACTTTTTCCCTGGGGGGGTAAATGTGAAATGACACCAGCATCAGCCTCACCACACTGACATATGATGTTGGCCGTGGCAGTATCCCCAGCCTCTGCCAGAGTTCCGCAATTCGCCGGACACTCTCCCCCCCTCCTGGAGAAGGAGACCACTCCCTAGCATGCTCAATCCTTCTCCCCTCAGCTGGACCTCTGACTCCTTAGTCCATCTGCAAACCCAGGATGTCAGCATCACAGACAGACACCTTGCAACTGCACTGTTGGGCCAGCCATGTAGTGGCATTCTGACATTTTCCATGTAAAATGATTTCTATAGATTAATAATCTGTAGTTTACATAAAATAAAGATTTTTTTCTCATAATCCACAAAATAATAGTATGCAGTTTACATGATCTGCAGAAAATTATTCTATGGTTTACACAGAAATATTTTTCAGAATTCTGTGGAATTTTTATAACAGAATAATTATACAATTTGTTTTTGAGTAGCACTATTCCCTCTCTTGTAAAACTGCATTGTTATGCCAGGAAGAGATTATAGGAATTATTATTTTGGCAGTTATAGAATTTTAATGTAACTTATTTAACTTGATATAAGATGGTGCTTTGGCCTTAAATCCATAACTCATTAAGCATCTATCACTGCATGTAAATGAGTCAACCGTTTAATCCCATAACTTTCTTGCTTTTTTTTCTATCACATTCTTAGACTTGACTCCCATAGATTTTTACATTTTATAGAAATATAAACTGAAAGAAACCCTGGGAGCTAAGTCTTTTTTTTATTTTTACCATAAGGACTAGACCCCACCCAAGTATATCTGCATTTATTTAACAGGCTGACAAAGGTATAACCAATATTGTGAAAAAAAGTGATAACAACACAAGATACTATGTAACCAAAAAAGAAAATGAAATCTTAAATTCATTAGAAAAGGATACCGCTATAATTATCAAACCAGCAGGTAAAGTGGCAGAACTGTGATAATAGATTGCATGAAGTAGAAGGAGGAGTGCTTAAGGCAGCTTAGTGATGCAGCAACTTATCAGAGGGTTCAAAATATACAATTCACATAACTACTTAAAAAAATAACATATATAATAGATGAGGCATTAGACAGAGGATGGGTGAAGGAATGGATATCAAAACTTTTCATAAATCATAATCAAAATGTATCACTCTTCTAATCTTACCAAAACTGCATAAGGATCCTGTTAACCCCCAGGTCAACTGGTATGCTGCAGGTACAGTGATATTTCAACAGTGGAGTCCCCTACAGTGACTACAGTGCAAAGTCACTGTAGAGAACCCGCTGGAACCTGGCACTGTCTGTCGGGGGTCCTGAACACACCCCACATTAGCTCTGACTCAGAGTTGAGAATCCTAAGTTGGGAGTGTGTGGGGGTCCAAAACTGGCAGCCGTCTACAAAATGTGGTTGATCTGCTGGTTTCACTGTCTGGTTGTTCGATAAAATTTTTGTCGCTGACCAGTCATAGATCCAGGTCAACCTATTATATGAACAATAGGGTTAATTACAGAGCCTCTCTCAGTCTATATGGACCATAACTGTAACTATCTAGTACCTGAAGTCCCATCCTTCACCAAAAGCACTAAACATATAATTCAACTCCTGGATAAAATCAATAAAAATGAAACTGACATGGAGAACTATTGACTTGTCATTATAGATATCAAGAATCTATATATAGGTATACACCATTACCAAGGCTTATTAGCATTAGAGAATAAATTGTAAAAAAAATCACAAAAATCACCACCAACAGGATTTCTTGTGAAACTGATGGAAAAGGTCTTAAAAAAATATTTTATGTATGAAGGACAACAATTTTACAAGTCTGTGGAACAGCAATAGGGGCTACATTAGGCCCCATGTATTAAAAAATATATTTATGGCAAAATAAAAAAAAAATAACATATACAAAACAATAAAAATAAATATAAATATTCCATTTTATTTTATGAACATTTTAAAAATGATATTGCATCTGTATGGAAAATTTTAGAAGAGAACTTAAAAATGTCTGCAACTACCTAAATCAATTTACTAACTACTTAGGATTTACAATGAAGTACAATACTAAATAAACTCTATTTCTGGACTTGCTTATAATTAAGGAAAGCAATACATGAATTACTGATCATTAACAAAAAAACAGAAGTTGAAAACACCATTCTCCCAATGGTAACAACTGCCATCCCAAGAAAGTAAAAGAGAGCAAGATCCCTATTTCTAGCCAGTACCTCTGAGTGAAATGAAATAGTGGTACCCAGGAAAGAACCAATAGGAATAAAAATGTGATGACACGAGATTCAGAGAGAGAGAGAGAGATAGGATACAATGAACAAAAACTACTGTGAACTCTATTTAAAGTAGACACTATTCCAAGAAAAGATTTTATACAAGACAAACCAAAATTAAATACACAAGGAAAAATGACCTTCTCCTTTTTAACCATCAAAACACAATATTCAGACAATGGACAATACTATAGAGCACAGACACAGTGGTAAAGACTTTTGAAGAAAAACACATGGGCAACAGAAAAGAGGACAACAACAACAATAAGGAACTAGCAAGCAAAGCTATAGCATTGGGCAGGACCTGAAAAGAAAATCACATGGTTAAACACAAATCCTGCATGGTTCTATAAACCCGGAAACTGTACCAGATGTGAAAATGGAACAAAAACTAAAGAAATAAAAAGTACCTGTCAGGACAGATCTTTCAAATTTGGGACTTAACCTATACTATGGATCATGTAGTATCTTATATCACATGTCTCTCCACTCTATACTCTATAGGAAACACCTCCAGACCACTGAAAATTAGACTATCCAGAAACAAAAGTGTCATAAGAAGACATGATGAAAGATCATCTTTAACCAGAGATTTTTCAGAATCTCATCACCAAGACAATACCTTATGTTTTATGGAGATTGAGAGCATACACCACCCTAGGAGGGGAGAGGACTGGGAAAAACTTCTACTAAGACCTGAAGTCTGGTGGATATTTACTGTATCTTACAGACCAACAACCCTAGATATATTATTAAGGAGAATTTAATTTGGTCAGTTCTTTGAAATGAAAACATTTAAAAAAAACATTTTGAACATAGGCAATGATGTTTTATCTGCAGCACTATGAAAGTATGAATAGATTACTATATTAATATTTATCTATTTTATTTATTTCAGTTTCGGAATTACAACCTTTGAGCCAAACTGGCTCTTTTACAAAGGCTCCAAATCAGTAGAAGAACAGACAAAACAATACAATTTACATCATCAGTCTAGAACATACATTAGCCAAGTGACAAGGCTATTTTACAAGCAAGACAAATGTGGAGTATAACCTCAAATACAAATAGTTTTATAACAGAACTATCTATAGTCTATAGGTCTAGTTACTAAGTACAGGTTGCTTGTAGCTTGTAGCCAAAATTGGCTTTGTCAAGGAAAAGGGGATGAAGGAGGAGGTAAGGAGATTATTGGCATGGGCACAGAGGAGGCATATTGTATAAAGTTTTTAGGGGATAGGAGAAAGGGATATGGTAATGAAGGAGAACAAGCTGATAAGTGCTGTATGTATGGGGCAGCCTAGGGGAAGTGTAAGCCAAGTGGAGGGAAGGGGATGAGGACTCTTGGTCAAGAGGGGTAGGAGGGTCGGGGGTAAGGGTTGAAGTGTAGGGAAGGGGATGAAACTCTTGTCATTGTGTATAGCAGTTGCACTCTTGGGATTCTACCAGAAGGCAATGGAGTCCTTTTTTGAATTGGCCGAGTTTCTTGAGGTGAAAAAGGGAGGGGGTAGGTCATTTATCCAGAGAGAGCCTTGATAGGAGAGGGACCTTTGGGCGAAGGAGGTTCATTTGTAAGGAATGCACATTACCCCTCTAGCAAAGACTTGGGTTGCTTTAGTGTTGGGATTACACTGGAAAAGCTTTGAAGTTGATTCTGGAACCAGTCCTAGGAAGGTTTTTTTTTTGCCTATGATACATGTTTGGTACTGGGACCCTAGAGGTAATGGAAGTCAGCCAGTTGCAGAGTAGAGACTGCAAGATTGAGAATACTGATTAGTTCCTAAAACAAGTCAGCAGGCTTTGTTGAGCAGGAGTTTAATCCTTTTGAGAGCAGTTTTAGTGGCCACACTTTACATAGTCAGTCCATAGTCAATGATGGACAGTGTTGAGCTTTTGGTGACATGACTGAGGGCATCAGTGGTCACAGCATTTCTGTGCTGGTAAAGGAGTACGAGTCTGATGTTGGCTGTTTTCACGACATGGTCAATATGGGTGTTGAAAAAAAGGGTGTTGTCTAGGAATAATCCAAGGTATTTAAAGGTAGTAACCTGTTAAATTATGTCACTTTTGTTACTTATTATGGTAAGTGGGTCACCCTGTTGTTTTGAGCTTTGTAGGGTAAAGTGCATTGCTTTTGTTTTTCTGTAGTTCAAGAGGAGTTTGTCGTGAGCAAACCATGACTCCAGTTTGGTAAAGCTACTGTACTTTGAACAGTAGCTGTTATTTCATGGTGGTGTGATCCTGGTATGGCGATTACTGCATTGTCTGCATAAAGCAGCATCTTAGCAGGGCACACGCTTGGCAGGGAATTGATAAAGAGGCTGAAAAGTAAGGGCCCTAAAATTGATCCTAGTGGGACTCCCAAAGTAATGTTTCTTACAGGATGAAAAAAAAGCTGCATTATGGAACCTGTATGTGTGTAATAGACATGTTGCACAAGCATTTATACTATTCTTAATGTCAAGATACCCAGACATCATAGAATACTGTCATAGTAAAACAAACTTACATCCTATTACAATAAATGTCACAGATATAATAATAGAACACATAGAACATTAAGATAGAATGGTATGGCCGTATTTTACAAATCTGATAATTCCTTTGACAAAAATGTGTATGCATATTTATAAGATGATATAAAATGAAACTGGTATTTGTATATTAGTACTGCGACCTCTTAGGAGGTATGAATGAAAAATCACCATGTCGTTATGGAAAGGAATATCAAAAGGAGATACATGAACTTTTTAGAGCATTATGCTGCAAACAATTTAGAGAAACATTTTAAGCTATTCCCATAAAAGTAATATACTATATAACACTCCCCCAAATGTCCCAATGGCTGCATGATAAAAACAATTGTTTAAAAGCAACCATAACACTGACTTAATCAAGTTCCTTAGTAATTCATATTTCTATATTTGGAAACAAGCAAGTTTAGTGAGTCAGTATTTTTGAAAAATATTACCAAGAAAGAATACAAAATGTCAAATGAGAAATAGTAGATCTGGTTCACCTGTACTTTATTTATTTATTTTTGTTTCAATTTTATAAATATTAAAATATATGTTTTGGTTCACAATCCCTAAATAGTAAAGAATACAAAAATATTTATTTCGTTTAAAGCCCTACAACTCTGAGGAAGGGGCCATTTTCCTGTAGGCCCTGAGATGACAACTTTTTTACTAAAAAATAATAATTCTGGGGAGCTGAATAAATTAAAGATGGACTGTGGTGAAGCAACAAGGAAAAGGAAGATATCAGAACTGGATATTACTGGATAAGAGATGCACTATAATCTAGTATCACTGAATGAAATAAATGAAATTTAGCAACATTGGAATGTGTGCATTTTTATGGGGGTAGAATACCTTATATTTTCTACAAAGACTTTCAAAGGCACCTTTTATATTTACAAATCTCTGAACATTGGCTAACTCCACAGCACACCATGTTTTCCTATGACATGCTGAGGATAAAGCAGTTGTCCACGGTAAAGTATCCATTTCAAAGACTGACTTGCTTTCTGAGATAACATCATCATTACCTATCTATTCTTGCAGACAATTTACAATCATCTTTGCAAAAAAATGTTGTGCTGGCATGCAGGAGGGATATGTACCTATACATGGCTGGATCATTATGATTGCCCTTCTTAAAAATTGGCTAGATAAGCATTCTTTTCAAAGCATCTGGAAATATGTTGCTTTAAATAAATTGATTAGAAAGGATAGTCAATAGTGAAGCCCACTAATCTGAAGTTATTTTTATATTAGTCTAGTGGCATCTGATCTGGGCCAAGTGCATTGTTTGACTGAACAAAACTGTATAGCTGAGACAATCTCTTCAAGTTGGATTATTATAGAACTGTCTATAATTGAATATTATTCAGCATAGCTCATGGGTTCAGCTTTATCACACTACTTCAGAGAATGACTTCTACCAAGAATATTCTCCACACTTAGTTGGACTATCAGGTTAATTAAATTCAAACCAGCAGGTCATGTATCTCAAGCTTAGTAGTAACTTTATTCAATGACGTACATTCCATAGTGATGCAGATTGCAGTGATTAATTTCGTACAAACAATCATATCTGCATGATATATAAGAAAAAGTCAGCAAGTACACCGTTAACCTCAATTTACGGCATTGCAAATAAGCACAGCTACAGCTAAGTACTTGTAATAAGATGTTTTTCTGTTAAATGCATTGTTTCCATTAAAGATTCATTGAGTCATTAGATGACAGCTCAAGGCTAGTACACTTACAAATATCTAAAATAAAAATCATGCAAGAGCTTATACGGCTGCCAAATAATGCAATTGTGGACAGTGAATAATGTGTAAACTAGCAATGTTTGCACTAACCACTGAGCCACTTAACTGCACCTTCTAATTGCTGTGAAACACAAACACTGACTAATACATATACACATATATGCATATGTATTCCAGTGTAATATAGCAGTGCACTATCTACACACATTTTCACAGATAAATAAGAAAGACATTGAGTAACCTTTCTGTTCTTTTCAGGCTCTGAGGGACATTGGAGGGTGGGTGGTTATCACTAGACACCTCATTTAAATGAACAATAACATGCATAAGGCAGAGGCTAAGACCTGTCAATCAGCAAATTCCCATAAGAAGGCAGAGTTCCTGTCAAGGGAAATTGCTACACAAAGAACTGGCCAGCCCAGCTCTTCTGGACTGTGGAAAGACTATGCAATCCACCCTGTCTTCACTCTGGTCAAGAGTTGTCACAAGCGCAGTGTGAGGAGTTTGCACAGTTCTTCACTGATAAAGTGTCCACCATCAGGGATGAGAGCAGCCAGTGCCTTCTCATGGGACCTTGCATTGATCAATCGGGTGGTACTAATACCCGACAGACTTGGTCTGTTTTTAGCCAACAGGTAGTCATGAATATAGTGAGGATCATCCAGACTCTGTGGTCAACCTACTGTAGTTTGGATTGGGTCCCTACATGCCTATTAGTGGGGTGTGAAGCGGTAATTGGCCTGGTCCTTGCTGGGATAGTGGGGATTTCATTGGAGAGAGGGATCTTTCCAGATTCCTTAAAGGAGGCAGCAGTACGTCCCCTTTAAAAAAAAACTCCCTTGACCACGACTGCCCAGATAACTACAGACTGATCTCAAACTTGCCCTTTGCAGGGCAAGTTATTGAGAAGGTGGTTGCTCTGCAGCTGGAGGATCATTTAACCAACCACAATATCTATGACCCTCTCCAGTCTGGCTTCAGAAAAAGGCATAGCACCGAAACAGTCCTGGTACGAGTAGTAAATGACCTTCTGATGGTGAGAGATTGGAAAGCCCATTCTATCTTGGTTCTCCTTGATCTCTCAGCAGCATTTGACACTGTGGGTCATGGGGTGCTGCTTGAGCACCTGTGGTTTTTCTGTGGACTGAGAGGTGCGGTCCTCAGTTGGCTTCAATCTTTCCTTGAGGGTGGTCCCAGAGAGTGGTGTCAGGGATTTATTCCTTGGCCCCTCATGAGCTGCCTTGTGGGGTTATACAGGGCTCTGTGCTGTCCCCATGTTATTCACGGTGTATATGCTTCCATTGGGAGACATTATAAGACAGTAGGGGTTGTGTTTTCATTGCTATGCTGATGACTCTCAACTGTGCATGTCTTTTGTGCCCTAGCAGGAATTAGATTCTGCTGTGGTGTTTAATAACTGCCTACTGGAGATTCAGAAGTGGATGAGTGCTAGTTGGCTACAGCTGAACTCTGGGAAAACAGAGGTATTGGTGGTGGACCCTGGTTATAGGATGATAGAGGCATAGGCAGGAAAACCCTCAGATTACATCTTTGGGGAATCCCACTTATTGCCCAGGCCAGGTGCGAAACCTGGGTGTGGTTTTTGATGAAGGCCTGACCCTGAGGGTGCAGGTTTCGTCTGTAGTCAAATATTCCTATTCCCATCTAAGGAACATAGTCCGGGTAAAGCATCTGGTCCCGCTCAAAGATCTTCCTGCCTTGGTCCATGCCTTTGTCACCAGTCATTTTGATTACTGCAATGCCCTCTACTTAGGACTACCGGGGCTAGATATCTGTTGCGTGCAGCTAGTGCAGAACGCGACGGCCAGGTTGTTCACTGGAACTTTTAGATCCAGTCATATAACACCTGTGCTGTGTGAATTTCGCTGGTTGCCAATACAGTGGCAGATAACCTTCAAGGTCATGTTGCTGACCTATAAAGCCTTACATTAGCAGGGACCCCACTACCTGAAAGAACTCCTATGCCCTTACTGTCCCACCCACTCACTCTGATCCTCTGGTGAGGGATTGCTGGAGATTCCCAGGGTATTCCTTAAAACATCTGGGGGAAGATCTTTTGCTTTTATGACACCTACCCTGTGGAATTCTCTACCTCACCAGATATGAGATAGCCTGACCATAGAAGGTCTTAAAAGTTGCTGAAGACCTACTTGTTTAGCCAGGCATTTTCAGGAACTTATTGAAAATGTGTATTGATGTATTTTATTGGTATGTTTTAATTGTTTAAGCTGTAATATTGTGTTTTTAATGAGTGTTGTAAAGGTGTCCTGAGCATTGGAAGGGTGCCTTATACAAATAAAAGTGATGATGATGATGATGAAACTGATCTAGACAGTGGAGGAACGTAGACTAGCAATTTTTGCACTAAGCACTGAGCCACCTAGCTGCACTTTCTAATTGTTGTAATATACACACACTGACTAATACAGCAGGGTCAGCTGCTCAGTAGGTATCACACTTGCCTCTGAGGCAGGGAGATCAGAGGGCTGTGGGTTCAGTTCCTACATCTGGCACTTGGGTTAATATCCCAGTACTGACTCTGCAGTGCAGCATGAGAGGGGTGCTGCACTTCTGAGGTGCCGTCTTTTGAATGAGACGTTAAACCGAGCTCCCATCTGCCTGGATTGGTGGTAGTTCAGGTGGATTTTAAGGATCCCATGGCACTTATCGAAAAGAGTAGGGGAACTTTTTATTCAATATTCAAAAACACAGCATAAGGAACAACAATAAAGAAATAGAACAATAATATCATACAACTCATAGGACCCACTACCAGCCTCATCCCCCACAGCATCCTAGACATAGTGCTCAAATAACCATAACCCTCACCAGAACTAAACTATGGCAATATTAGCAATCCCATCCCCAAGACATATATCTATAGCTAGAACAGAGGTATTTTAATAGCAATGCTCTAATGAGAAAAAAACAAGAAGAAAAATAATAAGCATTAGCCCACCCACCCAACATTTTTCCATAACCTAGAGCCCACAACCTGTCCTAAAGTTTGAAATTCATAGTCATAAATTCTATCAAGTTCACCCTGAATGCAAAACAAAACTTCTTCTTGGGTGACCTCTTTATTTTGCAGAGATCTTTGACATCTAACTTGCCATAAAGACTACTTAAGACAAGCTAAAATTACATAAATAGTACTATTCGTCCGTTTCATCCATAAAGCAGGAATTTGCCCCAATACCAAAATATCATAGTTCATATATTGAAAGAGGCTTTCTCCTCACCAGCTAGCTAATTGTTTCCAAAAATCTTGAACATTACACAGCCAAACAATAAATGTTGCATAGTTTCCGTTTGATCATGACAGAGAAGTTTCCCATAGCCCCTATCATCAATCTGTTTATGTTTTTCATTGCCATTCACATTCAATCTCTGGTGACCACATAACCATATCAGATCTTACATTTTGAGGGGAATTCTAGGTTCTACAATACTTTACAGTAACGACTCTGTATTAATCACAGCAGGTACCTGAAATAAGGGCTCCTCTTTATACAATTTTTCTAGCACAATTTTATAAAAATGCTTTTTCTCATGCCCCAGAAACCAACCAAGCTCAATTTTCCAGGTCCTAATATACTTTAAAGTGGTTTGTAAATACCCTGGAAGAGCCTTCTCTGAGGGGTGCCATTTACCCCTACCCCATGCCATCAAAAACATGGATCCCCATAATTGCATACACAGAATTCCCATACTCTTGGATTCTATAACTACTGGATGAATTGAACTAAAAAATAAGTTTCACAAAAAAATATTAAAGGCTGAGTCATGTTTAGACCCCTATGTGTGTATCCTCTTAACTGGATTCAACCTACTTCCCCATAAGAAAAGAAAAAAAGGCCCATAATCTTAGAATACATACCAAAAGGAAGTGGAAAAACATGAGAGACATATAAAATATGGGAGCTATACTGTATATGCCCTTAACAAATAAATCCTCTTCTTCCGAGTCATTTTCCAGGAGAGCCATGATTTATCTTTTAAGTTAGTCTGGTCATATACCATGTTCCAGTTCTTCCCTTCTGATTCTCTAGAACCAAAGAACAAACCTAATATCCTAATTTCCTCATTTTTCATAGAGATGGGAAACTCTTCCACAACCTGTGCAGCACCCAGAACTAAAACCCTACTTTTTCCTATATTAATCTTAATACCAGTAGTATCATAGATTTCCTCCATTATCCTTAAAATCCATTCACCAGATTCCAAATCAGCCACAGTAAAAATGCAATAATCAGCATAAGCAGTAACTTTCTGAAAAACAACCCCATTCTTATTCTCATTAGCTTTGATGTATGTAGCATTTTCAATTCTCCTTAGTATGGGATCTAGTCCAAACACATGCAGTAAAGGACTCATTGGACAGCCCTGTCTAACACCATTTTTCAAGTATATTGGTATACCTAGATGTCCATTCACCACAGGGGTAACCTATACTTCAGTATACAATATCTGTAATAATGTCAAAAAAGATTCTGGCACACCATAGTGCTGCAATACTGCCTAGATATGCTCTTGTCGTACAGAATCAAATGCAGTTTCCTGATCAATAGTCAGTAAATAATCATCTAAATTCATGCATAAACTTTGTTCCACCACTTCTCTAATGAAAGTCAAATTCTGGATAACATTTATACCTGGGATTGCACAAGTCTGTGCAGGACTAATGACATGCTTTGCAATTTTAGCTAAACGATTAGTAAAAATTTTGGTCAGAATTTTATAATCAGAGTTCAGTAAACTCAAAGGCCTTCAATTTTTAATCTCTTGCGGATCCCCTTTTTTATATAGGAAAGTCATAATTCCCTCCTTCATGCTAGATACCAACCTATTTTCTTCCCAAATAGCTTCATAAATAATGTGCAACCAAGGGGCCAATATGTCACAAAAGCATTTATAGAAATCATTAGATATTCCATCAATC
The DNA here is from genome assembly GCA_016271365.2 of Neoceratodus forsteri. Classification (NCBI taxonomy): domain Eukaryota; kingdom Metazoa; phylum Chordata; order Ceratodontiformes; family Ceratodontidae; genus Neoceratodus; species Neoceratodus forsteri. The sequence continues at coordinate 805,109,533 of CM028130.1, read as the reverse complement.
CCAGGAGTGGTCCTTGGTGTTAGTTTAGAAATAGCTTCCCTAATTTCTATTATTGAAATAGGAACTACCAAACGCCTCTGCTTTCCTCAATTGTGGGATGTCCAATTTGTGTACAAACAAATCTGGATACCCTACCCTATCCCTCTGGAAAGTTGCCCTAACATGTTCTTGAATTAACAGCATAAGCCCACTATTATCTGTTACTAAAACTCCTTTGTCATCCTTTAAGGTGGTCATTACTAGCCGTTGAGCTCCATGTAAGCCCAAATCATACGGGTTCACCTGTTCTTTCGTTCCCCTAGTCTGATACTTTTTCTGTTGTGCTGCCCTATCTTCAGATACCTTCAAATGCATATACATTTTATCCTTAATTGATTGTAACTGTAGTATCACATCATTAGTAGGATCAATAGCATGAGTTAATAATTGCATATATTTAGCTCTAAGTCCTAAATACTGAATATATTTATTTTTAGCCTGTTCACTAGTCATACTTATATAAAGTTGTTTCAGATCTCTCTTCGTGTCTTCCCACCACTCTATGAGACTATCATATAGGAAAGAAACATCAGCCCTCAACATAAAATATTTTTTTATAGAATTCTGTATGAGAGCCTCCTGTAATACAGCCACATTCATCTTCCAGTATCCTCTTCCCATAGGAATATTCTGTACTGATCCTAATTTCAGTTTAATAGCCATATGATCCGAAGTTTCTAACGGAACAATCCCTACTCCCTGACAAGCAACCTGATGAGACACAAACCAAAAGTCAAAGCTTGTAGATAAATTTCCTTTGTAAAAAGTATATGTCGGAACCTGTTGCAAAATATGATAAGCATCACATAAATTATGGATTTTTACGATTTTAAGCAAAGCATTAGTGTCACTGTATAATTTAGTCGTAACCCTCCTCCAATCCCTATTAGATAGGCAGCAATTAAAATCACCCCCCATATCACTAATTTAGTAGTGTGTAAATAAGGCTCCAATCTCCTAAAGAGAGAAGACCTATCTGCCTTCAATTGAGGAGCATATATGTTTATAATTCTGTAAGTCACATTACACAAAACCACATCCATTACCATGGCTCTCCCAGGCTGAACATCAAAGATCTGTAATACCCGTACAGTCAACCCCAAGAATAAAACCCCAACCCTGAACTAGCTTCTTCACCTATAGACCTAAAAGAGATACCCCATCACCAATCCCTTTGAGCTTCTCTCACCTCTATCAAAGAATGTAATCTAGTATCCTGTAATAGAATAATATGTCCTTTCCCTTCCCTAAGACTAGCAAAGGTGACCCGCCTTTTTTCCAAAGACTTAATGCTATTCACATTAATAGTGATAAGAGAAATTGCAACATTCATAAGAAAAAGAGGGTAGAGAAGCGAAAAAACATAACAAAGCATGACAAATAATCATTCACACTCATTTATTCTTTTTACATTTCCTAGGCTTGGGCTTTGCAACAGGCCTACCATCAGTGATATTGTCTGCTTGCGAAGATGCAATAGAAGATAAGTCAGAGTCATGACTTTCATCTTCACCACCTTGTTCAAACAACATAGCATAGGAATTAGGTACTGGAAGACTATCCAAAGCCTTAGACACAGCTGGAGAGTCTATAGGGGGTTTCCCTGCATTTGATATAGTAACTCTCTGAAAATTGTTTTCTTGCTGGACATCAGGAGGAGGCATAGAGTTTTCCCCTACCTCCATCTCCATATTCTGTGCAGAGTCTGCAACCAGGTTATCCTGTCCACAGGGCTCAATCATATTCTGGGCAACGGCATCACATAAATCAATGTTAGCTATGGTATCCGAGGAGCCTTTAGTTTCTTCAGTGGCAGATGCAGGATCCATAACAACAGACTGGGACTCAGGTATCTCTCCCTCCAGAGCTACTTCCTCTGTGGAGGCCTCTTTACGTGGCCAAGATACTATGTGAGGCATGGAATCTCTATGTGGGACAGACTTCATTAATTCCAGCATGCGTAACTTCTCTTTTTGCGCTGTGGTCACATAAGCATCTTGCTCAGCTTGTATAGCCAGATCTCTACTGTTATGGGAAGCCCAGGAACAGTTATGAAAAGTGTGACCTTGCTCATCACATAAATTACATCTCAAGGGTTGCTGACATTGAGCCCCAAAGTGACCCACTTCACCACAAAGGCCACACTTCTGCTTAGCACAGACATTGCTTAAACGCCCAACATCCCCACATTTGAAACAAGGCCTGAGTTGTCCTGGGTAAAAAAATCACCACACGATCTCGCCCTAGAAAAAAACAATTAGGCAGATGTCAGTCAGTCAGTCAGTCAGTCCATGCTCCAAGTTTAATACAATTTGATATTTCCATCCACCAGTCCAAAGTTGTTCATTATCCAAGATTGGCTCTGGATACCTTTTACCATGTAATGCTGTTGTAACCAGTAAGTGATATCAGCAACATTCACCCCTTCATTCTGAAATAATACAGTTATTTTCTTCATCAGGGGTTTGATCAGGGGGATTGCCAAAAATGACTTCCATAAAGGAGAAAGTTTCAATAAATGGTATGGTTTCCAAAATTGTTCCAGGCCTGCAGGGTGTTTAAAACTAATATCAAACCCCGAATCCCCAGGCACATGTATGAGGGCATATTCCTCTTAAAAAAAAATATATATATATATATACCTCATAAGCATAGTATTTCATACTATCTTTAGGCAAGGCCCACCCCACAAAATGCCTATCAGGGACATCAGAGATATTACCCCTATATTTCAAATGCACAGCATTCCTTCTCATAGCAGGTTCTGATAGAAGCCTAGTGTCAGGAGGAAAGAGTTGATCCTTAACTCTAGCATGCCAGACATTATTAGGGGCCTGTAAGGAGTGTTCTGGGCCTATATGAATTGTGGAGGTAGTATCCTAGCACAAAGGAGTAGGGCCAGCCAAATCTTCCACAGTAGCCAATAAAGGAGAATCTGGTTTACTGGGCACAGAAGCGTCACCTTCTAAATCTGTAATATTTTCTAATAAAGCATTAGAAGTATCAGACTGAGTAACTGCAACTTGTACCAAAGGAGTAAGTTGCCCTGCAGTCAAAACAGAACCATCGTTAAATTCAGTAGAAGGAATAGGGATATGAAGGAGTTGATCAGGGGCAGAACCAGGATCTTTTATTTCATGGAAATTAGCATTCCATCCTGTACCTGAATCATTCTTTACCCACCCAGCAGCTGTTAAAGCAGATGAAACCCAGTCCGCAGAACTAGGGGAAGAATCCAATGAAGATATAACAGGAGTTGTGAGCACAATACCAGGGGATTTACTGTTAACCTCAGAGATCTGTGATTGCAGTCCATGGCCCTTCCCCACTCCTTTCTTGCTTACAGACTCCCCCCTTCCCGAGGAGACCCCAATAGAAAAAACAATTGGGGGTAAAGGGCCAGACTCACCACAGTCTATTAATTCTGAAGTAGGTACATTACTTTGCTGCAGTTGCCTCCCGAGATTCTGAGGAGAAAAAACATCACTAGTTTGCTGCACATCTGTTTGTGCACTCCCTCCTGAAGTAGACTCCATCACAGCCTCTGTTACCTGTGTTACCGAAGAACCAGGAGAGACATCATTCCTAGAAGATAAAGGCAGATCCTCTGCCTCTCTCAAACTCTCGGCACACACTTCATTCTCCATTTCATTCACTACTATTTCCTGTTCCTGAGATGCACATTGCTCCTCCAGCAGTCATAATTCTTCTTGTAGTTGGTTCCTAGTCTCCTCAAAGTGCTTTTCGGCTAGCTCCATCCGTAAACAAATATCAGCCACCTTATTCTCAAAGACAGCCTTCTGATCGGAAGTCTGAGCTCCGGTTCCTGACTCAGACGTACATAACAAGTCAGCATCTAAACCATCCATATGTTCAGTGGCCAATACATACGATTCCTCCAAAGCAGGTTCAAGTTTCATCTTAGCCTCTAAGATAGGGAAGGCCGAGGAGGAGATCCGCTCCTCAGCCACCCATATGTCTTGCTCCTATGAAAGCTCTCGCACTCTGTTCACTGTCCACAGCACCGCAGCGCCCTCTAGCGAAAAGAATAGAGGAATTTCCCCAGTGTCCTGGCCTAATTTCCCTCATTCACTAAAAATAACACCAACAGCTTAATCTGGTTCAAGATCTGTTGGCATTCATCTGTAACATCCTCCCCTGGGTCGTGCCTGAAAAGAGGCAGGATTTGTCTAGTGCACTTATCTGGTCAACAAAAACTAAATAAATAAATATTCTCATATATGTATGCATATATTCCAGTATAACATAGCAGTGTACTGTCTGCACACATTTTTAAAGATTAAAAAAAAAGACATAGAGGGACCATTTTCTTCTTTTCAGGATCTGAGGAACATTGGAGGCTGGGGGATTGTCACTGGGCACCTCATTTAAATCTGCAATGACATGCACAAGGCTGAAACTGATCTAGATAGTGAGGGAATGTAGACTAACAATTTTTGAACAAGCCACTGAGCCACCGAGCTGCAGTTTCCAATTGTTGTGATACACACACTGACTAATACATATACACATATATGCATATATATTCCAGTATAGCAAAGCAGTGCAAAGTCTACGCACACAGAGCATTGCTCCCCCCCCACACACACACACATATGCTAATACGTATACACTGCCTGATATGGCATTTATTTACTTATACATCTAACCGTAACTTTTACTGTATTTATGATAAGCACTGTGCTTTGCACTAACTCATTGTACTAATATATGGCATGACTGGGTAACTAAGGTGGAGGACCAGGGACTTGTGGTGGATGTGACCTACCTGGACTTTACTGGGACATTGCAGAAGGACTGGAGGGAAAGGTATGCCTCTTCACAGATTATACAAAGTTATGCAATAGTGTGAACATGCCAGGGGGAATGAGGGAAGATCTTAAAAAACTGGAGAAACGGTCTGAAGAATGGCAACTGGGATTCAATGCATAGAAGTGCAGGTGTGATAAAAAAAGGTTTATGTAGACTGTCTTGATGGTAATATGAAAGAAATACACAGCAGAGTTGCAGTTAGATGGTATTAATGAGAGAAAGAAAAAATATCTATCAGATATTAAGTTTTCAGTGTAGCACAAAGTTATAGACACAATAATAATAATATAATAATAATAAATAATAATAATAATAATGCTTTATTTTTAAGGCGCCTTTCAAAAACCAAGGCACCACACAAATCAACATACAATGAAACACAGTCTCATTAAGAAAATAAATACAGAATCAATTATAAAACCACTACTAAAATCAGAAAGACTTCAATTGCCAAAAGCTTGTCTCCACAAGTAAGTTTTCAATGTCTGTTTAAAACTCTCCATGGTCAGGCACTCCCGTAACTGATGAGGTAGAGAATTTCAGAGGGTAGGAGCCACAAAAATAAATGCCCGGGCCCCAGCAGATCTTAAATGCACCCTCGGAATCTCTAGGAACCCCTCATCAGCTGAGTGAAGCAATTGCCTGGGGTGGTAAGAAATTAGGAGCTCTTTCAGATAGTCCAGTCCCTGTCCATGTAGGGCTTTGAAAGTCAATAAAATGACTTTAAAGGTAATCCGCCACCGTACAGGCAGCCAGTGCAGTTCACACAGCACCGGCAAAATATGACTAAATCAAGATGTTCCAGCCAAAAACTGGACCACAGCATTCAGCACCAGCTGCAGGCGGCAGATTTCTACCCCAGATAGCCCTTGGTATAAGGAATTGCAATAGTCCAAGCGTGTGGACATGAAGGCATGGACCAGTGTAAGGAGATCACCAAAAGGAACAAGGTGCTTGATCCTGGAGATATTCCTCAGATGATAAAAAGAGGATTTGATGACAGCAGACACCTGTGAATGCAGCGTAAGCCCATCATCAAATATTACCCCCAGGTTCGGCACCTGTTCGGAGGTCGGGAGATGCATGCTCCCAAGGAATAACCCAGAGGGCAAACCTACTCTGAACTCCCCAGTCCGACACGCTGGATCCACAACCAACACCTCAGTCTTCTCAGAGTTCAACTTCAACCAACTTACATCCATCCACTCCTGGATTTCTCTGAGGCAGTTATTAAAGACTGAGAGAGCTCCATCCTGGTTAGGTGCAAAAGAAAGGTAGAGCTGGGTATCATCGGCATAGTAGTGAAACCTCAGCCCATACTTTCTTACAATGTCTCCGAGGGGCAGCATGTACACTGCAAACAACATGGGGGACAGTACTGAACCCTGAGGAACCCCACATGACAGAGAGACAGGACCTGAGGAATAAATCCCAGATACCACTCTCTGAGTTCTTCCAGTGAGATAAGATGTAAACCACCTGAAGACTACACCAGATAGTTCACAGATGCACTTCAGATGGTTCAGCAATACTCTATGGTCCACAGTGTCAAATGCTGATGAGAGATCTAGAAGAACCAGAATAGAATGTCTCTTCTGATCTCTAGCTATCAAGAGATCATTTAGCACCCAAACCAGCACTGTCTCAGTACTATGCCTCTTTCAAAACCAGACTGGAGGGGTTCATAGATATCATGGATGGTCAAGTAGTTCTCCAGTTGGATGGCCACTACTTCCTCTATTATCTTCCCTATAAAGGTAAGATTAGAGATCGGCCTGTAGTTAACATGGGAGTCGGGGTCCAATTAAACTTTCTTCGGAAGGGGTGTAACCACTGCCTCCTTCAGGGAGCTAGGAAACTCACCTGTTTCCAAGGAGCACCCAAATATCCATGTAAGGATCAGACTGAAAGAATCAACACAACCTAAAATTAGGGAGGTTGGTCCAGGATCCAAACTACAGCATGTAGGTTGCATACCCTGGACAATCCACATGGCATCCATGAACTCCGGTTGGTCGAAGGTACTCCAATAGGACAGAGGGGAGGCAGCCACATGCTAGACTACCACAATACCAGAGTGTGCTGGATGAAGCGCTGCCCTGATGTCAGCCACCTTATCTGCAAAGAACCAAGCAAGCTCATCACACTCTATCTGTGAAAAAGCTTTTCACACCTGCAGGCAGGCTGGGTTGCACAATCTGTCTACAGTGTGAAAAAAGCTGAGCTGGTCCATTCTGAGCAACAACAATCTCCCTGGACAGGAATTCTGCCTTCTTACGGGAGATTGTCAATTGATAAGCCATATAATGCTCCATCAATTTAAGGCGGTTAGCATCAAGAGAGGATTTCCACCAGCAATGCTCTACCCTTCATCCCAATCACTGCATCTCCCTCAATGTCCCACCAAACCATGGGAACTGAGGGCGAAGGGAGAGGGGACGAACTCGGACAGGAGCAACGGGATCCAGGGCCACTGATATAGCATTATTATTGGCTACAATGAGGGCCTCTGAGTCACTGTTTGCTACTGGAAGAGATGATAGGTCAAGTACCGCAGCCAGGCCTTCAGAGCTAATACCTCGTAATGGGCGATACCTGACCATCTCCACAGGGGTAGGCCTATGAAGGGGGGTGCTAAAACTAAACCCCATGGTGTAATGATCAGACCATCCAACTGGTTCCACCCCCAAGTTTGAGGCCTCGATCCCCAGGAGGAAAACTAAATCGAGAGAGTGACCATACTTATGAGTAGCAGTAGCAAGTATCTGTGTCAGGCCCAGAGATGATATTAACTGGAGGAAGTGTTGTCCAAAAGGTGAGAGTTTGTCATTGACCCAGGTGTTAAAATTGCCCCGAACCATCAATCTGGGCAATTCAAATGCCATGTCGATGACAAAGTCTGCCACTTCCTGAAGGAAACGCTTCTCATCACCGGGTGGATGGTAAATGAGAGCGGTCTTGCGACCTGCACCTGCTACAACAGTGCATTCAAATGACAGCCTCCTCAATTGGTACATTCACAAGGTTTAGTTCAGTCTTGAAACAGACCACAACCCCCGTGATCCAATCTCAGGTGGTGAATCACTGAGTAACCGGCTGGAGTTAAAGCCTTAAAAATGGGGCCAGAGTTCTCATCCAGCCAGGTCACAGTGATACAAGCCAGGTCCACTGATCCCACAAGATCTGCAATAATTGCAGTCTTGTGTTTGATAGACCTGGCATTGCATAACACTGCTTGAGTTGGATGAACCTCCAGAGCCGGCCAAACCATATGCCCATCAAAACTGATAGTACCCTTGAGTATGGAAACCAGGCACGGTGAACCATGTTCCTGGTTCCATTTCACCTCAAGGCATCTCCTGAACCTCACAACCCCAATGTGATGGCTCAACAACATGTTTAAATATGGCAAGCTTGACTATTCACAAATAATATTGACAAATGAAAACATAGTTACAGACAGAAACATGTTTACACAGTGTCAGCATTGACAATGCAATTGCAGAGTGTCTTTCATTTTCTCTAGTCTTTAAAGTAATATTTCAACATTGGATGTTTTATGACCATGTACAGTATATCTGCATAGCATTCCTTTTGTGGCTTTTGACCATAAGACTGCTACATCTTATCTGTAGTGCTATGCTTCCTAACTAATTATTTTTCTACAACTGTGGCATTCACGTATAGAATGAAACTGTTTTTATTTTTCTTTTGTTTGTTTTTGAGAAGGCCTGCTATGAAATCACTTATTTTGTGCATTTCAGTACAACACAGGCAAGAGGAAAAAGTTAGAAAGAGAGGCAGATCTCAGTCTCAGTTACAGTTAAACAGCTGATCAAATTGACATATTTATGAGCTATGATACTTTCTTGAAAGAGACTTATACCCACACTGAACAAAACAGTGCTTTCAAGACTTTCAAGACTGCTCAGCTCAAATGAACACAGCAGACTGCTTGCTTCAGTTAGTGCAGTGATTCTTCAAAGCTCTAATTTGATCTAGTCTAATGGGTATCTGGAGAGCTCCCATTCTTTAATGTCATAGCAAGACATCAGTAGGGCTATGCCTATGAAGCCATAAGAATGAGTTTGTGTTTCTAAGATGCCTACATATGAAGGTCTTGGACTTTGTCTCTCTGTCAGTGTTTTATGTTTCTTACTGAAATGCTTCCATGTATTCCCAACCATTCTGCATCCCACATTTATTTAGGTAATTTAGAATGAGTTAATTGGCCAGTGAACACCAATACTTTATCTAGTGGTCAGAACTTCTAGCCTAAACCTAGAGAGAAGTTTTTACTTAAGATCGTATAACTGTTTTATATTATATGTGAGAAGATCAATAAGTGTTAATTTCCATCTCTTGATTTAAAAAAAACCCTGTTCTTATAAATGCAGGTACTATGTCAATTTGATCAGTTCATAAATAAATAAAAATTTGTGTAGTTCTGTCTGAGATAAAAGCTACTATCCAGTCTACTATAAGCTGTGCCCAAAGTGTATAGTGTATCAACTTATTTAGAGACTGGAGTAAAATGAAACAATAGAAAATACTAATAAAAATGCTCTAGGATGTACCACATTCACTCCACCTTGTGAAGGAGACATGTGGAATTTCTCTTTTCAGTTGGTCAAGACTAGATCCCCATAGCCACTAAAAGAAAACACTATAAAGCTTAGTTTCCAATTTGCGGGGGGGAGGGGGTATATGTCTCATGAAAATTAGACAAGGAAGGAGCAGAGTTTTCAATTTTGATAAAGTTTGATTTTTCCATATAAATATCTTGTACTCTACTATTTGCACAATGCCTGCCAGTTTAGTAATGCTTAATTTGGGTGATTAAATAGCAATCCTAGTATCTTTACTGGTTCTACAACAATCTGTATGCCCATATCTGATTTGAAATGGTTTGGTCTTGTACATTACTGATTCTAATTGCTTTACTTTTATCATAATTTATGCAGGAATCAGCTAGATCAGAGTACGCATAAATTATATCCCTTACTGCTTGTTCTGTCTGTTGGCCAAAACAATGCACAAATCATTTGCATAAGCCAGCATTTTGATTTCCATAGAACTGTCTGTTAAAGAAATACCCCTAATATTCTGATTCATTTGTATTAACCTAAGCAGTGGATCTATGGAAAATTTGAATAAACAGGGGCTTAATGATCAACCTTGGTTTACCCCTTTTCTTATTATTTCTTCTTTACCATCCCATGAATTTATACATGGTATCATAACAGCTTTGGTATATAAATGTTTTACCCAAATTATGAAAGTGAAAGGAAGTCTATGTTTCTTTAGTATAAGAAATACATATTTATGATTTACCTTATCAAATGTTTTAGCTTGGTTTAATGTTAACAAAAAAACTTCCACTAAATTCCTTCTACCTCTTTCTAGTAGTTTCCTGTTTAATATCAGATTTTCTTGCAGGTGCCTTCCTGAAAAGGCACATGTCTGTAAAGGTGATGTGACAACTGGAGTAATATCTGATAGTCTGTTGACCAATATGTTTGCCAAAATCTTCATATCAATGTTCAAAAGACGCAATGGACCCCAATTTTTAAAATAATTCCTATTTCCTTTCTTGTACAAAAAAATCAAAACATCTTTAAGCATGGATGCTGGTAGGGAATTACTTTACAGAAAATGGTTAAAAATTCCAGACTGGGAGCTAAATATTCTTAATTTTTTTATAAATATTAAACCATCATCTCCAGGGGCTATATTATTTTGGGGACTTTTAATAGCTGCTTCTACTTCAGGTAGCTGTATATGCCCTTTTAAGGGTATACATAATTCATTTGGTAAAGATGGCATACCTGAATTAACAGTAAGGAAAGTACACAGTATCCTGTGGCATAGGAGAGGTTTTGTCAAAGCTATTGGTGACAAAGGTTTGTGCTATATCCATCATATCTTTCTTTTGTATACATGCTGGGGTGCATTCAGAATAATTAAGAATGCATAATTCTCTGCTGCACTTGAATTTGATGGGCTTTAAAACTATCAAAAGCCTGATGCTTTCCTTGGGTCCCACATTTCATTTCTTGGGCTAATGAAACTGCTCTGTTATACTGGTAGTTTGTCATCCCCAATTTTATATTATTACTCTGTTCTGTCATGTCTGTTCATTTTTCATACATCTTCGCTATACATCGATGTATTGTGGCCTTACATGTTGGAATTGTCCTTCTGACTGAGATCTTCTTCCCTTGATGTTACTGTGTCACTCTGAGCCATCAGCTGAGCTGATCTGTTAGATCCTTTAGACCTTCCTGCCATAACAGGAGCTCATTTCTTTACTTGAGACAATTCTGGGCCCAGTTGTTCCTGTTTATTTTTCTTGTATTTTGCTTCTTCCTAAGACAAGAGGGCATAAAGCGGTTTTGTTTTTTTCTTCTAATATTGCATTAAATTTTAACTCTGCTGTTTCATCATTCTGCTTTATTCTTGGCATGTCTGTCTCATTGGGGCTACCAACTCCAGGTACCATAGGCTCCAGGTCATCCATTGCCACATCCACTTGCATATCCTCATTGGAACTGGTCTCTAGGGGTACAGGAGTAGAACAGGTGACAGAATCCCCTGCCTGCACAATGTCCATCCTCTCTTTTCCAAGGTCAGCAATCTTGACAACTTGCCAGCATTATCATAGGTTCCCCCTAGTGGCAAGAGTAGGAGAATTTTATTCAGAACATAAATCCATCACATTACAAAAAAATACATCATTGTTACTTTGTCAAATAAAGTATATACCCAGTCACTTCAAGAGAAGAAAGACAACTGCTACCAAACTTTGTAGGTTATCTTACAAAGCACATCATATAGGATTACAATTGTTTTATCTCCCTTTATTCATAAGTAAGAACCCTTTCTAGCACTCTTGAGCTACATTTTGTGATAGCATAATATAGGAAGTCTCTATCATATACCCCCCCACAGGCCGCTTCACAAAGCTTTGCAATAGAAATTTATGTCATACACATTAGCTGTAGCATTAATCTGCATCTTGCCTGGCACAGATAAAACTTAGGACAGGCAAAAAAAAAACACTGAACAATGTGCTGTTGTTATACTTCTTAAATTATCTGGAATGTTATCTAGCACATGTTAACAGTTCCTGTAGCATTAATCTGCATCTTGCCTGCCACAGATAAAACTTAAGACAGGCAAAAAAAACAAAACTGAATAATGTGCTGTTATACTTCCTTAAATTATTTGGAATGTCACCTAGCACAAGGTATTCATAGGTGAGACTTTACAACCAGGGAAGATGCCATCTAGCAGCCAAACATTTCCATAACTTCTTTGCAGAATGGCATTCTAACAGAAAACGTCCATTGTCTCAATTTCTATATCACATTATGGATAAGGACATGTCCTTTCCTCTGTCATTTTATGTTTATTATTACCTGTTACATTTAATCTTCAATGAGAACTTAGCCATAATATGTCCCACATTCTAATTAGAATTCTCTTATCTATCAATTGATTAATGAATAGAATTGATTTCCAGGGCGGGGTCTGTAAAACTTAAAATCCAGTTCTTGTGGTCATATTGTGTGTAACCCTCTGAAGCCATACATCTCAAAGATTCCTTCAATAACTTTTTTTCCCACAAAAAAACCTGTCCAGTTTTAGTTCCGTATCACCTCTGTATCTTATTCAGACAGCATTTCTCCTCAGTATTGGCTCAGCTCTGTTTTTAAATAAATCTGCAAACCTTGTCCCTTGCCTTGGAAGAACTGTATAATTTCCTCCTTCCCCTTCTGTAGACATCTCCAAATCTACATCCTTACTCTGAATATTTATTGATCTTGTCCAACTGCAGCATATTTATCTGCTTCTTGCTTCTTTTTTTCCTTTGAGTGAGTATTTAAATTAAATCCTGACAGTGTTTATTCATGGCTAAACACATCCTCATTAGTAGCACTTGATGTTGAATCACCAGTGTCTTTGATAAACCAGATGTTGAGTCTTTATTACACAGTGTAATCCCTTCAGCAGAACTTTTCAAGCTTTCTTTTCTTTGCTCAAAGTGTTTAAACCCACAGACTGTGTAATTTTTTATATTACCTGACCTTGTTGAGAGCTTGAACTTGGACCAGCTTGCTGTGTGCTCCATTAACCTGAGTCACAGTTTCCATCCATCCTGCTTGTTGTAGCACTTTATCTGGTGACCACATCTCCAATACTGCTTCCATTTCTCTTATTCTAAAAGTTATGAAAGTTCTCTCTGTAACTGATCAGCTTCTTTTGATCTGACATATTCAGCTGTTTGTCAGATCCCACTTGAGAATCAGCTGTCAGTTCCAGGATATCTGGCTTCCTGCACATTACTTCTACTGGCTTACTCAGCTGATCAAATGATGGCATGATATCAACATTTTTCAAGCTCGGTATTCATTTCTTTAAAGCTTCTTTCCTCTTTAAATGCCTTCCTTCATCTTCTTGCAGCATTGCTGCTAGCATTTTTTTCTGGTCTGACATCTCTTTCTCCAGTTGAGCTTCAGCTACTACAATATATGTATCAGCCATACTTAACATGCTCCCTGTCTTCGGTAAGGATATTTCAATCTCTGCCCTGATATCGAGGTCCGATACTGCAATCTGTGATTTTTGTCTGCTGTCCTCCTGATTTACACCGACTGGGAGGGAGGACATCTCCACAGCCTGCTGCAGCTCTCCCTTCTCTATAGGTTCTGGATTCTCCATATTGGGAACAAGGCCATCATCACCTTCTCCCAAGAGTAGGGGAATTTTATTAAGATTATATCCCAAAAGAGTTATCAAAAATCACAAAAAGTAACAGAAAGTCACATATCTTTTGAAGATTATACAGAAACAAAAACCAAAGAAGCTTATATACATTCTCAGTTTACAAAAGCATCAAAATCATACCTTGTATGACTTCAAAGGAGAAAAGAAATGAAGAACCCTACCTCGGGGAAATCCAAGACATTGTTTTCCACAAATTGTACAGTCTATCCCTTGAAATCTTCTTTCCCTCTACCAAATAAATATATTGCATAGAATGTTTCACCATATTAAATAGTTGAGAATTCAGCACATCTTTGTGTTGTAAAACTATTTGACATCTCACTTGCCAAATATAGAATAGGCAAACCATAAATGTAAGGAACTCTTCCGTTCTGAGTCAAAATTTCCTATACCATTGTTTCATATAATAGAGTTTTAAAAGAGGCTATGTGTGAAACTTCAGCTACTCTATACCAAAATGTAACAGTAAATGGACAGACTAAAAAAATATGTTACTGGCTTTCACACTGAGCTTCATATCCTCTCCTGGAACAATATTGTTCTTTGTTAGGTTTATGTTTATTATTTATTTCACATTAAGTTTCCCATGGCTGGTAAGCCATAACACATCCCACATTTTTGGAGGGATGTACTTGTCATAACTCAGACTCGTAGTAATACCAGGACTAATTCCCCTATCGGACCCAAATACATGATCCACAGGACAGAGCCGATCTAACAGAAAAAAATACAAAGTTTTCCTTGCTGCCAGGTTAGTCTGTCTGGGTATATATCCATTTTTTTTTATTTTTAAAAGAGTATCTTGTATGTAGTGAGTGACAGGAAATCCTGCCATTCCCCTCCTTAATTGCTTTAGTTTTGCCTTCCTCCAAAAAGATTCAATAGGCTGAAACCATATCATTGCACATGATTCTAAAACTGTGCACTTTTATTCAATGAGGATGTATATTACTGATTAAGAATGCTATAAAAGAACACTACAGGATTCAGCATGTTAATACCTCCTTCTTTCACCACTAAATAAGTTGCATTCCTTTTTATAGGGTTTAAGCAACTTCCCCATAATAACTGAAAAAACAAACCGCACCATTTTGTTGTGTACGTTACTAGGGAAGGGAAAACATAACCAAGGTAAAGACATATAGGTAATAAGAATGTTTTTCACACACATACTTTCCTTTTCTTTGAGGTCTGACATTTTTTCCATCTATTTACTTTTTTTGTCCTTCTGTTAACTTTAAGTGCCAATTTTGCTTTGCCATATCATGTTTTCCAAACCATATCCCTAATGCTTGAATTTGGCCAGTGACTAGTGATATCCCAGCTACTGAGTTATATGCTGTGTTTTTATTCTGATGTCACTCCAGTACTTCAGTGCACATTAATAAATGTTCCTGCATACTTCAGACATTCCAGTAAGATCTGAGCAATTTGACTTCCCTATTGCTCCTTATGTAATAATAAACAAAAGTTATCTGCATAAGTTAACATCCATGGTTGAAAAATGAATTTTCCTGAATTTTTTCTTATAGAATTTAGTTTTCACATCAAATGGTCAATACATAAAACATACAATAGGGGTCTTAGAGAAAGTATACCCATAATTGTGCAACAGTCATTTTGTCAATGCTGATATGAGTGAAGGCAATACGTCACCTACCTTTAGGGTGTCAGGCATTGTGGCTCCTGGAACATGTAGAACCTAAGCACCGTCCCAGGAAACAGTCCAGTTTTGAGGGGGGGCTTCACCTCTATGACCCCAATGAGGTGGGATTGGCCCCTGAACACCCCAACAATGAATATAACAACCTACAGAGCTGGCATGCCCCAGAGAGGGTAGCAGCAGTATGGGCACAAAGTGTGGCATCATTGAGGGGTGCTCTAAAATCAAGATCACCTCTGTTACTGTTACCCAAGATACAGCACCTTAAATGCAGCATCAATATTAAGTCACTGTTCTAATGGTATACCCTTAGAAGACACCCTTGCCTAACCCCAGTTTTGACCAGAATGGATTCCCCCACTCCAACCATTGACACATGTACATCCCTTCACAGTAGGATGACATAGCCTTGAAAAAGCATAGAGTATTATGTGAAATGTTGGTGTCTATGGGGATGTTGCTGCTGTCCCAGCTTTTTATTTATTTATGAAATAAAATTGTAAGCTACAGAGTTTAAGCTTGTTACTGGCTTGACTGAGATGCCCTACTTTTCTTTTTGATGTTTACATTTACATGGTGGCTCCAGTCTTGTTTTCTAAGTGCAACCTTTTTTTCTTGTCTTAACATGCTTTAATCCATTTTACAAATTTGTCTGGAAACTCATATTTCTCCATTACCATAACTAAATGTGAATGAGTAGTAGAATCAAAGGCCCTCTCCTGGTCTAAAAAGAGGATGAAGCCCTCTAAATCCCCATCTTGTGCTTTTTGAAATATTTCTCTCAACAATATTAAATGGTCTTGGATATTTCTACCAGGTACTGCATGGACTTGTGACACATCTATAATGTCCAGAAGACTAGTTCTGAGTCTCATACTCACAATTTTAGGTACAATTTTGAAATCCACATTTAATAGACTAATTTATATCCAGTTCATCAAATGAAAGTGTTCTGTTGTCAAACATACTTCAAAAATGACATGGTTTGCAAATATTCATTACAAAGCATTTTTAAAGCAGCAGTGGATAAATTAGGTGAAAGTTTTGACCTACACTTTTTCATTCTATTTTAGATTGCCCCTTATCTCCTGACTTGTATGTTGTCCTTCTTTCTATATCTTGATTCTGCTTTAGTACTTTTTTCACATTCAAAATAATGAAAAGAGTGCCAGGTTTTCATCAGTATTTGGAGCTGTTTTTGAACACCTCGGGCCAGATTTTCAATGGCCAGAGAATGATGCAGGGTGCTTGCATCAAAAACAACTGACACAAGGAGCAGGATGCATCAAACCTTGCACCAATTCTGATTTTCAAAGTGGCTTGTCCCATGCTTGCACCAAAAAAATGCCTGTGCCATGTCAGAAGGGATGCCTGCATCACTGAAATGATGCACCATCCCCTTATTTGGGATTTGCAAGTCCTGTCCTTGTGCCTAACATGCTTGTCATAGTTAGACCAGACGGAGCTGGTTTAAGGGACACTAGAGCATATAAAGAGACCCAAAGCACATAGTCAGACCTGACTATGGTACTATTAAGGCCCAGTATTCTCCTGCAGGACTAATTTAGAACATTTGGGGGGCTTAGTTTTGGCCATTTCATCTGCTGTTTTGTTTTACTTAGCTTGTGCCAGTCTCATCCTTTGCGTAATTTTTTACTCAAATTGCTCCATTTTTTGACTCAGCTTGCACCATTTTTGTTACTCAGCTTGCACCATTTTTACTCCTTTTGCACCATTTTTGTACTCAGTTTACATCATTTTTATTCCGTTAGTAATTTTTTTGACTCAACATGCACCATTATTGACTCAAATTGAACCATTTATTTTGATGCATCTTGCATCATTCTCATTCCTAATGCCATTTTGTTGATGCAGTGGACCTCTTGCATCAGTTTGGAGAACTTTGTCAGAAAGACTGCTTTTCTTGCAAAATATGTTGCACAGTATTTGGCACACCTAGATATGACTCAAGCTAGTTGTTTGATGCAATTGCATGGATCTAAGGGCCCTTTGAAAATCCAGTCCCAATTGCTCCAAAATGTCAGGGACCACTGCCTGCTATATAAAAGTTTATTGTAATCATAACATATAGAATAATGTCTGGGTAGGGGGGTTATAATGAGAATGTTATACCCCCCTCCAAGGTGTGGGATGCCACATAAACCCTGGGAGCGAAGCTTGAAGGGTTTATACAGGCATCCCATATGGAGGAGGTGTATAAAATTCAAATTGAACACCCCTACCCAGTCTTTATTTTATATAATTGCTGGAGAACTTTTCTCACCACAGCAGTTATATACAATAAAGATATTTCTAGGAAGCTGCGGACCAGTTGGGTTTCAGTGTGGCCCATGGCTCGTGATAAAAACAATTGCATGTTTTTGTTTTCTTAAGCCAATCGATGTAAAAATCTAAATCTTTAGCCAAGTTGTTTATTCTTTTTAAATTAACTTACTGCCACTGACTCTGAGTGCAGCAAACTGTGTAGTGCTGGGGAATGATGGCCGGCACTGAAGAGTGGAAGATCAGTGGCTACGCATGCTTATTGGAAGGGAAACCCATTGAGTGTTCGCTGTTATAACTCAGGGGTTATAATGGGAAAATTATAACCGGGTTTCCCTATGGCAAAAAATGCTTCCCACTTCTTATAGAAGTAATTTTAAACACTTGGGGCAGGATTCACAAAAGGGATGTGCCCAAGGGTGATTCAGGCACGGCAACCATGTGCCAGCACAACCCCGATGCGCTGCACAACCCTGATGCACTGCAAACCACCTGTAATGATATGCTGAGCATCCACAGGGGATGTGAGTGTAGGGGTGCCCATGAAAGTCAGACTGACTTTGATTTGTCTGTTGGAGGCTGAGAACCCTGCTACACTGCCAAGAACAAACTATAACTCTGTTTAGGACCTGGAAACCTGGTAAGGCATAATATTGTTGGGGACTTGTTAAGAAGGGGAGCTACGCTTTCTACAAAAAGTTTCATTTTTTTCCTTATTGGCATTAAGCAGAGAATTGCAGGATTCCATTAAAATTGTAGTAATTTTATAACCAGAAGGAGTGAGATACAACTGAATTTGCTTGATTCCTGGGGTTGAGACCTAGGATTTGGAAGGACATTTATGCAACATTTTAAAAGTGTCCTGCTGGCTGAGAAGTTAAGTTTTTATCCCTGGTTTCACTGAAAGGTTTTGTGTATTGGAATCAGACATAGCAGAGTGCCCATATTGAAAGGCCAGCTTACATCACAGGTGTCACTAGTCAATCAATTGGTTCTGGGTGGGGTTTCATCACTGTGCTGTCTTAGGCATCCTTCACAGTTAGAAGCCAGTCAGACTGACTTTGATTTGTCTGTTGGAGGCTGAGAACCTTGCTACATTGCAAAGAACAAACTATAACTCCATTTAGGACCTGGAAACCTGGTAAGGCATAATATTGTTTAGGACTAGTTAAGAAGGGGAACTATACTTTCTATAAAAAGTTTCATTTTTTTCCTTATTGGCATTAAGCAGAGAATTGCAGGATTCCATTAAAAGTGTAATCATTTTATAACCAGAGGGAGTGAGATACAGCTGAATTTGCTTGATTCCTGGGGTTGAGACCTAGGATTTGGAAGGATATTTTTGCAACATTTTAAAAGTTTCCTGCTGGCTGAGAAGTGAGTTCATTTTTATACCTGGACTCAGTAGAATGGTTTGTGCAGGAGCAGTGGTCTAGTAAATTGTGGTATTAGTTGAATTACTATAAAGGGCAGTACTCACCAGGGTGGTGGAGCTGTTGTGTATTTGATTGTTTCTAACAGTCACCAGTGGCTGTGGACCACCCACCCACCCTTCCCACACCCACCCCCAGGTGTGGCATTTTCTTATAACCAAGTTCTGACATCACTTCCTCAACAGGTCTTGGGGCAGAACTGTCATATTCTTAATAACCCAGCACAGTGCATAAAGGGTAGGTACACACCACAAATAATAATAATAATAATAATATCTATATATCACATATTGTATATTATAAGGGAGAGGGACATGTGGGGAGTGGTGGAATGCACTGGCTGTGGGGCAGCAGTTTTCCGGGAGACATTCTGGAAACTGCATTGCTGTCCTATTTGTAGACAACTATCAGCTCTGAGGGAGGAGGTTGCCCACTGCCAGGCTGAACTAGCAAGGACTAAGGAGGCCTCCCCCAACCAAAGAGCACCACTGCCACAACCACTGCCTCAGAGTTTGCCAATTATGAAGAGCAGTTGGACCACAGTGGGTTCTGGGAGGGTGCGGGTGGTGAAACAGAGGTGAAGCCCCCTAGTTGTACCTCTACACAAATCATATGCCATTCTGGCAGAGCAAGGTTCCTCTATGATGGCACCCTCAGTGGAGACCCAGAAGAATGCTGAGGACATCCACAAGGAAGACCCACAAAAGGGTGGCAAGGGATACCACAGGGGAAGTAAACAGCTTCTGATAGGGGACTCAATTGTTAGGGGGGTAAAACTGGGGAAGGGAAGGGAAGGGAAAGGAGAAGGAAGTAAGGTGCCTGCCTGGTGCCATGGCATGGAGGGACAGGAAGCGAATCCTCAGGATTGCAGAAGCAGCATCACAGGAGAGGGAACTAGATATCATTGTCCACCTTGGGACAAATGACCTAGCTAGGCATGGGATCAGTGAAGTGCAGACTGAATGTGTGGAGTTGGGGAGGGGCCTCAGATGGGTAGCAAGCACTGTACCCTTCTCAGAGGTGCTGCCAGTCCATGGCAGGGGTGAGGCTAGGGTACTGCACACCATGCAGTTTAATAAATGGTTGCAAAACTGGTGCAGAGCACAGGGCTTTGGCTTCATTGGGGACTGGGGGTCCACCTGGAGAGATAAAGGTCTATACTTGCACAATGGTCTGCATATGTCCACAAAGGGAACCAAGCTCCTAGGTGACAGGTTTAAATGCTTCCTTGGCAAGCTTTTAGACTAGCCAAGGGGGAAGGTGCCGATAAGAGGCAGGAAATTTCAAGCCTCCCCCCCCCACAAAACACGGCAGGTAGTAAGGTAAACACTGAGGTACAGAGCTCAACACAGGACAGGACAGGGGTAAATGGAAAAATAGACAAGGGCAATAAGAGCAGGGATGGGGGAAAAAAGGATAAAGCCAACATTAAATGGAGGGCAATGAGTACCAATGCCCATAGTCTGGAAAACAAGCTTCCTGAGCTAGTAGCCCTGATGGAAGATGAACAATTGGATATTGTGGTAGTCACAGAAACATGGTACACAGAGAACCATGACTGGGATGTCAACATACCAGGGTACACAATCTACAGAAGGGACAGGAAAGGTAAAAGAGAAGGTGGAGTAGCTCTATACATAAGGAAAGGGATCAAAGCTACAGAACTAAAAAGTAAAGGGGGAGGACAAGAGGCATGCTGGGCCACCTTGGAGACATGGAATGGCATCACAATCTGCACAGGGGTTGTTTACAGACCCCCCTCTCAAGGGGAGGACATGGACAGAAAATGATAGAGGACATTCTCAAAATGGCTGAAAAGGGGAGATACTGTTGAAGGGGGACCTGAATATGCCAGATGTTAACTGGATGACATGTACTGCAGCCACATCCAAGAGCAGGGTCATTCTCGATGCCCTGCTGGGGGCATGCCTTAGACAGCTAGTGTTGGAACCCACTCAGAAGGGAGCAATACTAGACCCAGCACTCTCAAATGGAGAGACGATCACAAATTTAGAAGTCAGTAGACATCTGGGAACAAGCGACCACTGCACAGTGTGCTTCACAATGAGCACAGTCATGGAGATAAGCCATACAAAAACAAGGATACTGGACTTTAGAAGGGCTGACTTTGGCAAAATGGGTGAATACCTGAAGAGTGCACTAGCAAATGGCCAAAAATGAGGGGTGGAAGAACAATGGAGAAAAATCAAAACTGCCATCATAGAGGCAACAAGCCTTTGTGTGAAATAAATAAAGAAAACAAAGTGGAGTAAAACACACTATGGTTCTCAAAAGAGGTGGCAGGGAAGGTTAAGGAGAAAAAGGCTGCATTCAAAAAGTATAAGGAATCACAGAAGGAGCACAACAGAGAACTGTATCAATTAAAGCAGAAAGACGTGGGGAAGGCAGTTAGAATAGCAAAGGCCCAAACCGAGGAAAAAATAGCCAACTCAGTTAAGAAGGGGGTTAAAACCTTTTATAGGTACATTAGGGAGCATAGAAAGGTTAAGGGAGGGATACTGAAGATTAATAAAGAAGAGGGGAGGTGGGCAGAGGGAGACAGGGAAAAGGCAGAGATACTGAATGAATACTTTTGCTCAGCATTCACAAAAGAAGATGAGGAAGAGTTACCTAAACCAGACAATAGAAGCACTCTGGGTAGGGGGTTGACACCAGTCCATTCACAGAAGAAAGAGTCCTGAAAGAACTCCTAAAACTCAAGGTGGACAAAGCAATGGGGCCTGAATTCACCCCAGAATTCACCCCAGAATCCTAAAAGAACTAAGGGAGGACCTAGTGACACCACTGACCATGCTTTTAAACAAATCATGACAGGATGGGGTGGTACCTGAGGACTGGAGGAGGGCAGATCTGATTCCCCTTCACAAAAGTGGGAGCAAGGCAGAAGCAGGAAACTACAGACCTGTGAGTTTGACCTCAGTGGTAGGGAAAATGATGGAATCACTTCTGAAAGAAAGAATTGTGGAGTACCTAGAGTAGCAGCGGGCACAGGACCCAAAGCAGCATGGATTTACAGCAGGAAGGTCATGTCAGATGAATCTAATTGATTTCTTTGACTGGGTGACCAAAGTAATAGACCAGGGAGGGCTGTGGTTATGGCCTACCTAGACTTTAGCAAGGCATTTGACACAGTCCCGCACAAAAGATTAATAATCAAGTTAGCCAGCCTGGGAGTGGGTCCCAGGGTGGTAGCATGGGTAGCAAACTGGCTGCACAACAGGACACAGAAGGTAATAGTGAATGGAACATATTCTGAAGAAAGGGGGGTTACTAGTGGAATACCTCAGGGCTCAGTACTGGGTCCAGTCCTCTTTAACATCTTTATAGGTGACATTGCAGAGGGTCTGGAGGGAAAGGTATGCCTCTTTGCAGATGACACAAAGATCTGTAACAGAGTTGATAGACAAGAGGGGGTAGAAAAGATGAGAAGGGACTTGGCAAGGTTGGAGGAATGGTCAGACATATGGCAACTTAGATTCAAATCAAAGAAGTGCAAAGTAATGTACCTGGGAAGCAAAAACCCAGGAGAAGAGTACACAATAGCAGGGGAGGTACTAACAACAACAAAAATGGAAAGGCACTGGGGGTAGTCATATCAGATGACCTAAAGGTGGGTAAGCAATGTGAGAAGTTGGTAAGGAGAGCCAGGATGATGCTGGGATGCATAGGAAGGGGTATCACATGCAGAAAAAGGGAAGTGGTTATCCCTCTATACAGACAGTTGGTGAGACCCCACTGGAGTACTGTGTGCAGGTTTGGAGACCTCATCTACGCAAGGACATAGACAGGATGGAAGCTGTCCAGAGGAGGGCAACTAAAATGGTGCAGGGTCTGCATCAGAAACCATATGAAGAGAGACTGAGAGAGCTTAATATGTATACTCTTGATGAAAGGAGGGACGGGGGAACATGATAGAAACTTTCAAGTACCTCAAGGGAATCAACAAAGTCCAGGAGGTAGCATCTTTCAGAAAAAGAGATGTGTAAGAACAAAGGGGCACAATTTAAAGATAGAGGGGGGACGGCTCAGGGGTAATGTGAGGACTTTTTTTTCACAGAGAGAGTGGTGGATACATGGAACTGCCTTCCTGGGGAGGTCATTGGGTCTAAAACAGTGGAGGAGTTCAAACATGCATGGGACAGACATAAGGCAATTATAGTGGGGGAGTTGCAGGAAATAGGCTGTTGCTTAACTAGAATCTGCAGCTTATCCAGTAGGTAGGGAAATGGGCAGACTGGGTGGGCCAAGTGATCCTTATCTGCTGTCAAAGTCTATGTTTCTGTGAATACTGGGTGCAGCCCCATTCACAGTCCAATTCTGTGGTGCAACTCCTGGGCAAGTCCGTAGTTGCACCACATAAAGATAAGTACAATAAAAGTGGTGTAAATCAGGGGCCACCTACAGGCTGGCCACCACACTGTGGGCAGCAGCACAGGCACTTGACTACCCTGGCAGCCCAGTGAGCCCCCCCAAGCCCCATGCCCCCATACACTGCTACCCCTGGCAGCATTACTGGACATGTCCCCCAATCCCTACACAAAGCCACCCCTGGTGGCAGTAGTAGCAGTGACAACCCCCAAACCCTGTACAGAGCTGCTCATGGTGGCAGTAGTAGTGATGACCCCCAATCCCGTACAAAGCCGCTCATGGCAGCAGTAGTAGTGGTGATGATCCCCAATCCCAGTACAAAAGCCGCTCTGGCTGACAGTAGTAATGGTGATGACCCCCATCCCTGTACAAAGCTGCTCACGATGGCAGTAGAGGTTGAGATGACCCCCCCACAATCCCTGTACAAAGCCGCTCACGGCAGCAGTAGAGGTTCAGATGCCCCCCTGATCCCTGTACGGAGCAGCTCATGGTGGCATTAGAGGTTCAGATGACCCCCCGAGCACCCATACGATGCTGCTCTCTGTGGCACTAGACTGCAGGCAACACCCACCCCAGCCCCAAGCACCCGGTACAGCTGCAACCCACGGTAGATGTGTGGACAACCCCTCCCACCATGTACACCCAACCCACCCTGCACCCCACACCCCAGCAAGGACCTGCTGTCGGCGGGCGGCTCAGCTCACCTGCATATCACCACGGCTGCTAGCCGACTGAGCTGTCTGCGAATGACAGCTATCGCACAGCCTGCAGTGCTTCGGGCTGTGCGATTGCTGTCAGTCACAGACTGCTCAGCTGGTGGGCGGCGCGGGTGGTATGTGGGTGGTTATGCCACCGCAGACAGTGTGTCCTTGCTGGGAGAGGGGTGGTTGGTGTACATGGGGGCTGTCCACATGTCTGCTGTGGGTGGCAGCTGTACTGGGTGCTTGGGGCTGGGGGTGTTGCCTGCAGTCTAGGCGCCACCGCAAGTGGCATTGTAACCGCACTGGGGTCATCTGAACCTCTACTGCCACTGTGAGCGGCTTCGTACAGGGATTGGGGGGCATCTGAACCTCTACTGCCACTCTGTGCAGCTTTGTATGGGGATTGGGGGGTGTATGGTGCTGCTACTGCTGCCATGTGCGGCTCTCGACAGGGGCTTGTGTCGGGGGGAGCCGGCACATACAACACCGCCTGGAGTGGCATGGCTTGTGCTGGGGTCAGGCAGGGGTGGGGCGGTGGTTGTGCTGGGCATATTCTGCTGGGGATTCCCAGACGGCAATAAGCAAATGGGGCCATAATGACATGCAAATAGCCCCATTGTACCATGCATGTCTAATGGCCTCATTTGTATGCCCCTGGCTGTGAATAACATTTTTGAGCACAGGGCATCCTGAGATGCCCTGCCCCGATGGACTTACTGCCTGTCATGGGGGATGCTCCGGATCAGCCTGGGATGATCCGGGGCATCCTGGCCTGGGCGCACTGGTGCTATTCACAGAGGGGGTGCACTGGGGGGCATCCCCCTGTGCCTCCTCTGTGAATAACCCATTTTGCACCCAGTGCATCTCTCCTGCACCGGGGCAGCCGAGTTGCGCTGGGTGCATCTCCTTTGTGAATCCTGCCCTTGATGTACAAAAATAACTGAGAATGCTGATGAAAACCTGGTCCAAGCCATATTAAAAGGAGTGCTCCTTATATTATTTCAGATGTGAAGAAAAGTACTACAGACTCAATTTGTGGAAAGAAGGGTATCATACAATCAGTACATAAGGGGCAATCTGAAATGGAATAGAAAGGTATAGGTCAAACTTTTCACCACATTCATGCACTGCTGCTTTAATTCTTGACCTAAGAAATCAACAGTAGCTTGATAAATGTCCAGAGACAGGCCATCATTGCCTGGTGCAGTACCTGTGTTTAGAGCAGAAATTGCCCTTTGAACTTCTTCCAAGCTAATAGTCTGTATCAGTGAAGCTTCTAAATCCTGTGGGACCTGAGGACAAATTACCCCATCCCAAACTTTTTCTTGAACTGACCCTCTTATATTAGGATCTTGCACATCCTTAGTAACTTGATTATGAATTACCAAAGGATATCCCTCTTTTGTGAAACAAGTTTGCCGTTATCATCCATTAATTCCATTATTATTTTTTTTTAATTTTACCTGTGCAGCACAACTTTCAAAAATATTTCCTGTATGTAGTTTACCTTGAGTCTCTAGTCATTGTTCTGTTAATAATGAAACTGATTTATCATACGGTATAGTTTCATTTAATTTTTAATATTATGTATCTTTTACATCAGTACTCCTCCACTCTGATGTGCTGTTGTTAATAATTTATTTAACTGAGACCTCAGAGAATGGTAGTGATGGTATTTCCACTTCTAATTCTTTCCCGTTCTTTAGAAAAAAATTCCTGCCTAACCTTGCATCTTCCCACCATGTGATGTAAGATTCATATATACAGTACACTGAATTCTAATTCTTCACCTACTTCCTCTGATTTCAAAAGAACGCAATTCAGTTTCCATAATCCTGTCCCACTACTCTGCATTCCAACTGATCTAAATTACCACCCATCCCTCCAAAAATCATATGATCTGAAATTTCTGAAACTATAATCTTTGTTTGATTTCAACAGTATTTGAAATAAAAAAAATAATCAATCCATGTGGCTAAAGGACCCATGAAAAACATGCTTCTTCCTGTTTTATTATGACACCTATACATGTCTCTAAGACTTACTGTTTCAATCATATTTTCAAAAAAATTTATCACAATACGTTTTCCATTCATTTGATTCTACGGTCTTTATAACCAAGAAACAGTTAAAATCTCCTCCCATGATCATTATTATAGTTGTGTGTAAATATGGTTGTTCTCATTTAAAATTCTATTAACTTTACTCTGTGGTGCATAAACTTTAATGAGTCTAAATGGATTATTTTCTATCATATCTGAAAGTAACAGCCTACGTGGAACAATGTCTAAAAGTCTATGAAAGGTGTGCAAAATACCCTGGAAACCAGTATTGCTTATATATATATATTCAGACTGCGCCAGGCTGTGGTGCAAGCCTGGGCACAGCGCAACATGGCTGCGCAGGGTCATTGACAGGGTGATATTTAACGGAGCTGCGCCATGGCACAGCATCATTGAAAATTGCACCCTGGCCACCTGCAGTGTGCATGGCACAGTGGCACTGCACCAGCGCAAGTGGCCAGAGTGGAGCAGGGGGATGCATTAGCGCAAGTTCCATTGCGCTAGGTGCAACAACCGCGATATTCAAAAGTGCACATGCAAATGGAGCCATAATGTATGTAAGGTGCAAATGGGGCCATTTGCATGCCATTATGGCCCCATTTGCATGCAGGTGCGCTGATCTCCGGCGACTTGTGCTGGCGCCCTGCCAGGCTGCAGCCATTGGGGACCGACGCCCCCTGCACATCGCGGCAAAGTGCCCCACTGCCCGATCGCGAGCATATGTAGAATAATATAAATGTCCTATATCCCTGGTGATCCAGTGGACCGCTTGCAGCCCAGTCGCGGGCATATGTAGAATAAGATAAATGTCCCATATCCCTGGTGGTCCAGTGGACCGCTTGCAGCCCGATCACAGGCATAAGTGTGTTTAACACCTTTAACACTATCCCTGGTGGTCCAATAGACTGTTCGCAGCCCGATCACGGGCATAAGTGTGTTTAAAACATTTAACACTATCCCTGGTGGTCCAGTGGACCATTTTCAGCCCAATTGTGGGTGTCGGTACAAAATAATGCCACACCAATCCAACCCTGGTGGTCTAGTGGTACCCTCTCCCCACTTGCCCACTGAGCCCCACTGCCTCACTCCCCCCAGTCAGCGGAGGGTGGCAGCTCCCCACCAGCTTGCCACCCTGCAGCCCGCCAACTGACACCATACAGTAGGGCTGTACACCCATTGGTCAACAGCGTGAGCCAATGGGTGTGCAGCCCATACCGTACTACACAGTCCAGATGTGTGAATGGATCCATTCACATATCTGGCCTGTGTAGTACGGTATGGGCTGCATGCCCATTGGCTCACACTGTGGACCAATATGTGTACAGCCCTACTCTATGGTGTCAGTCGTCGGGCAGCAGGGTGGAAAGCCGGTGGGGAGCTGCCACCCGCCACTGACTGGGGGAGCGGGGCGGTGGGGCTCAGTGGGTGGGTGCAGAGGGGGCTACCACTATACCACCAGGGTTGGATTGGTGTGGCATTAATTTTTACTGACACCCACGATCAGGCTGCAAGCGGTTCACTGGACCACCAGGAATAATGTTAAAGGTTTTAAACACACTTATGCCCGCGATCGAGCTGCAAGTGGTCTACTGGACCACCAGGGATAGTGTTAAAGGTTTTAAACACACTTATGCCTGTGATCGGGCTGTGAGTGGTCCAATGGACCACCAGAGATATTGGATGATACTTTATCTACATATGCCCATGATCAGGCATGGGGGGGCGCCACCACAAAGGTGCAGCCGGAGCTCGGGTGGCCACCCACAGGTAGCTGCTGTGTTGCACTGCAATATGGCAGCTCACCTGTGGATGGCCAGCTGTTCTCTTTTTTTTAGCTCACCTGTGTGCAGGCGCCAGATAGGGGTGCATGCATGGGCTCAGCACATCCCGGACTGACATATCGGGATGCTTGAGTATGCATGGGCATGCTCTCACCTGCATTGCACACATTACTGATGTGCTCTGGCACATTGGGATTTGTGCCAGGCTCAATCCCCATTTGAATATCGCGCCGGGGTGCATCAGTGGGTTGCACATGGTGCAACTGTGTTGCACCATGCGCAATCCTTCTGAATATCTCAGCCCTTGTGTACATCTGAGGAGGATGTTTTACCTCTCTTCTGGAGGATCTGAAATGTTGATTTGATTGTCAGTAGACATTTGTGAAGAAAGAATAAAGCGGGCATCCGAAATCTCTTCATCAGATTCCCCCCAATTCTAACTTTACTTAAAGGTGCAAACTAATTTTGAACCTCAGTAGGTTCTGCCTGAGTCTTTTTTACTTTAAATGGCTGCTACCCAACCAGACCCTCCTAGGACTGGGCACTGTAAAGGGTTCAAGCGGTTGAAGGGGAGGTATAACCTTTGAGGTCTCATTCCCACTTGTTCTAATAGGAGCCATGTTCTCTCAAGCCACAAACTCTGAGTTAGGCTGTGTTTCTCCAGAATGAGGTTCCCTGTGAACTGGGAGGAAATAGTTTCCATAGTAATATGACATTTCCCCTGGCTCAGTATCATTAGTATTATTTGGCTATAAATCCACCAAGGTTGACTCAATTGTCAACTGATCTGCAAAATCTTGTATGGAATCTGGAGAAATTTGCTTTTTTTTGCAACCCTCTATTTTTGTGCCTGGGCCAAAAGGTCATCCTGATTAACCATATCTTCTCGATTATGTGCTGCCCAGGGAAGATTGAAAGGAATGTCCCCATTCATCACACAAATTACATTTTTGTATATTTTGGCATCACCTGCTGTTATGCTACACCTTAACTGGCCACATGCACTACGCAAGTAGTGTGATGCTGCTAAACCCCTTATTGACTTTGGGAATTAACTAAGCCTGCTGGTGTATGACTTGTCACAGTATTGGGGTGCATTTTAATGCCATGGAGATTTTATTATTTAGCACTGCTGGTCTGAGTCTCTGCTGAACTGCTGGTTACAAAGTGATTACCTGTGTGCTGCTGAAAAAGAGACCTAAAGTGTACTGTTCAGGGTGTTTGCGCTGTCTTTCCAAGAGTGGAGCTGATTAATTTAGTACAGCTGCTGCCTCTTCAGTTATTGCACCCTGCTCATAGCCCTATTGCTAGATACTTACTAGCTTCTTCTACCTGTTGCTAGCGGCACCCCCTCCTCCCAATTGGTGATGGCAGCCCAGTCTGTGGGGTTGAGGTGTTTAAAGATTTCACTTGCCAAACGCTGTGACATTTGTGCTGTGCAGGTGCAGCAAGTGCAATAAGTGCAGGGGAGTCTAATGGAGTCCGAGGGAGGTAGGGAAGTGGGAGTGTTTGACTGTAATACTGTTGGTGTTGTAAGTATGTTATGTTAATAATGTGGGACGCTAAATGTTTACCTATTTGGATGTGTATTCTTTGGGGGGGGGTTGATATATGTTGATCATATTGAATTATATAGGTTTGGTGCCAGGAACATTGCCTCATATGAGACAAGTGATTTTTGCTTTTCAAATTGCTTAGTTGTTGATGTTGTTGTTACTGATTCATGGCAATTGTTGTTGAGTAGCCCTATGCCATAAGACAATGTGGGAATGGAGGTTATTTCACTTGTTTGCACTATGGCATGTTACTTTGTTCTAATTGGGCAACTGTGTTTCAACCACTTTTCTGTTGTTAGTTTCTGGTGATGTTGAACTGAATCCAGGGCCTTGATCTTTGGATTCTATGTCTTCCTCTCAAGCATCATCTTTGACTAGTTGTTTGAAATCCTGTAATGGATTTCAAATTATTCATTTGAGTGTTCGTAGTTTAATCCCTAAGATTGCTGAAATCGAACAGCTTATTGCTTTATATCTGCCTGATATTGTTGCTTTATCAAAAACGTGGTTGAAGCTGGGGTGCTCGATAATGTGTGTCATATTGTGAGGTTATAAAATTTTTAGGGTAGACTGTAAGGTCGAAAAAAGGGTGGTAGGGTCTTGATTTATTATAGGGATCATTTAGAAATTAATTTTTTAAGGTCTAGTGAGGATTTGGATTGTGATACTGATTGGTTGGTTTTGCAGTTTGTTCTTGGAGGAAAGAAAAAGTTAAATATGGTCTGTTTGTTTAATCCCCCTAAATGTGGTCTTCAAGGGCTTAAACATTTCTTGGATGTTTGTGAAGTTTATTTAAAGCAGAGTAAGTCTGTCATTGTTGGAGATACGAATTTGAATTGGAGGGCTAATGACACCATGGGGCTTGAATCTCTTCTTCTCTCTTATGGACTGACTATATAAAGTATATAGTGTATAAATGTGACTACCCATCTCAATCCCATCTCACAGAATCATTCTCTGTTGGATTGGGTTTTGACTAATAGAGTGGGGAGGGTAGGCACCTCTGGTGTCTTGGCAGATTCCGTAAGCGACCACATGGCCACCTTTTGTGTCCTAGATTTTCGCTGTCTTAAACCCCCTCCTTCTGTGTTTCAGACTAGATCATTTAAAAGGATAGATCATTCTCTGTCATACTCTTCTTTGAGGTTAATTGATTGGTCATTTCTTGAATGTATTCCAGATGTGGATACAGCACTAGATTTGTTTTGCAGCCAACTTCTTCCCATTCAGGAATCCCTTTTCCCTTTGCGGACCATCTGATGTAGAGGTTCTCCTACTGGATGGTTTGGTCCCAGCATTAAGAAATTAATTAAGGAGCGGGATAGTGCTTGGACTAAATTTAAATTATCTCCCAGTAGAGTGTCAATGGATCTCTATCATGGACTTCGAAATTTAGTCTCTCAAACTGTTAGAAATGCTAAAAAAAGCTTTTTTAGGGATCGCTTTGGAGATAGCTGGGCAGATCCAAAATTCAAGCATCCATGGGACAGTCATAAGGCAATTCTAGGGGTTGGGGGTAGGAAGAAGTAGGCTGCTGGTTAACTAGGATCTGCAGCTTATCCATTAGGTAGGGAAATGTGCAGACTGGGTGGCCAAGCGGTCCTTATCTGCCATCAAATTCAAATTCTCAAATTCTAAGTTTTGGAATAACGTAAATTCTTTACTTTCTCCTAAATCAAAATCTGACATCCAGAAATTAAATGTTGACAACAAAGAAATTGGTGACTTGCCCGAAATTGTTAAATTGTTAAATTCTAAATTTTCAGATCTTTCTAAGTTTAGATATTTTTGTCTTCAGGTTGGTAATACTAATTCCTTTCCCCCTGTTCCATTGGTATATGGAACCAGGGTTTTGTTTAAGGAAGTAACATCAAATGAAGTTTTTCGTGTTCTGCAGTCTCTCCCAAATAAAGGGAATGACTGTGGGGAAGGGTTGGATGCCCACTTCTTAAACCTGGCTATCCCCTTTATTACAGAACCCCTTTGTTATATTTTCAATATGTCATTGGCTACAGGTGTTTTTCCCCAGTCCTGGAAGAAAGCTAAGGTGGTTCCAATTCTAAAAAAGAGCTGTGTTACTTCCATGGATGATTACAGGCCAATATCAATACTGAATCCCCTTAGCAAACTACTTGAGTGTTTAGTGGCTAAGCAAATTGATGCCTATTTGATTACCCATGATTTGTCGTCAAGGCAACAACATGGGTTCTGTAAGCATTTTGGTACAGGCACGGCCTTGGTTGGGTTCATGAACACCATCCTAAGTGGGTTTGAGAAGGGTTTGATGACTGGAGTGGTGTTCGTGGACCTAACTATGGCTTTTGATTTGATTGATTACAGTTTGGCTTGCACAAAATTGAAAGATCTGGGGTTTTCTGATGTCGCTGTTTCTTGGTTCTATACTTATCTGAGTAACAGGTGTCAATTTGTTCAAGTAGGTTCTGTGGTTTCTGATGTCTTGCCAATTAGTTGTGGTGTGCCTCAGGGGTCCATTTTTGGGACCCCTGTTATTTTCTATTTTTATTAATCAGCTTCTTGGAGTTTGTAAGTTTAGTGAATCACTGCTTTATGCAGATGATCTTATAATCTGTGTTCAGTCAAATTCTGTGTCTGAACTTTCTTGTTTCCTAGAGAAGGCTTTTGGTGCTGTCTGTTCTTGACTTACTTTAAATGCTATGGTTTTGAACTCAGCTAAAACAAAAGTTATGTTATTTGGTAGGCAATTTATGTTGGTGGACACCCTGGAACTGAGGATATCTGATTTTCAGGGTGGTCTGCTTGAACAAGTGTCTTAATTTAAGTATTTGGGCACAGTATTGGATCCCAGTTTGACCTTTTCACCTCAGATTCAGTCAATGGTTAAGAAAGTAAATCAAAGAATAAGAGTGTTATACAAATTCAAGTCATTCTTCTCACAAGCAACTAGATTAGCAAATGCTATTGGTTCTCTTCTTCCATATTTTGATTACAGTTCTTGTTTCTATTATAACATAGGTACAAAAGAAATGCAAGCACTAACTGTGGCCTATAATAATATTTGTAGATTTATTTTAGGAGCCCCCAATAGGACACATCGGTGTCATCTTTATTCTTGGTTGGGGTGATTTTCCCCTAGTTGCAGAATAGAATATTTTGTTGGCTGTCTGATGTATAAATGTTTTTACTTTGATTCCTTTTCTCCTCTTTCTGATCTTGTTGTAATGAAAGAATTGCTTCCCAGCCTGAGGTCGGCTGATGGCCTGCTATATTTTTTCTCCAGGTCTCAGCTTAGAATAAGTTCTAGAGCTTTTTCAATAGCAGCATGCTTGAATTGGAATTCACTTCCACTTGATGTTAGGATTGCACCCTCTGCTTTAACTTTTAAACAGAGGTTAAAAAGTTATTTATTACATTAATCTGCTTGTAACTGTAATTTTTAATTTGTATTTTTTGGTATTGTATTGTTGTTGATTGTATTTGTGTATTCTTGTATGTTTTTTTGTCCAGGTCGGGCCTGAAAAGGGACCTTAGGTCCAATGCCTTTACCCGGTTACCAAAGAATAAATGAAAAAAATGAAAATGAAAAGTGCATTTATAACAGGTCCTTGGCTGGCCTAGGTTAAACAGAATCCTTCTGTACCCTACGTAAAAACTGTTTGATAAATGTCATAATCCAGTGTTTGTCTGGTGTAGCTTGACTTTAAATTTCCCTTCCCCATCCAGATTTGTTCGTCATCAAAAATGGGTTCAGTTCTACCCTGAACCTTACCTTTTTAATGCAGCCAGTACTAAATATCTGCTAATCTTACTCCCTCATTCCAAAGTAGTATTGTAACAGTTCTTTACAAAGGTTTTGTCAGAGGTATTGCCACAAAAGGTATCCATAATGGTGTATTTTTTTAATGAAAACAAAAAATACCATGCTGAGACTATCGCAGCAGCTAAGAGCCACAGTATTGGTTGTCTGATTCAAGCACTTTATTAAAAATGGACAGTGCTAGCAGCAGTCATAACACCACACCGCTGTGGCTATGTGGTGTTAGGAGTGCTGCTATCATCCTTTTTTAATAAAGTGCTTGAATCAGACAACCAATATTGTGGTTCTTAGGAGCTGTGATAGCATTAGCACTGCCTTTTTTGTTTTGACTCTATAGTTTGTTACATCAGTGCTTGACTAATGTGTCTGCTGATCACTGTTCTATGTCATAATGGCAATCACGTAATAGTGATTGCTGTTTGGGTGAGTGTACATCATTGAAAATAAATGACAATGATGTACACTCGCAGCGACTACAAAAACAGTGACTGTTTTCTGTTATGTGGGGGACTGTGCCGCACCACGCTAATTAAAGATTCTCAACTCCAGGGTGGTGCATATTAGGTATGGGGGGTAAAACTTGAAAAATTAAAAAACAGGACCCGACGCAAAAGGAGATCATGCTCCAGACCTGATCCCAGCACCCTCCAAACCTCAGCCTGCCACCCTACCCACCATGCCACATGGCTAGCTTGGCAGCCGACCACCGCAATACACCCTACATGCAGTCCCTCCCCTTCAGTCCATTGTGCAGCATGGTCCCTCCCCCCAATGTGCGTGTATATACATAGATCCTGTCACTGTAGTCACCCACCCCTATCCAGTCGCTACCCTGCCAGGTAGCCCAGAACATAAGCGCCATGTTTGAGTCACCCTTTTTGCAGTCGCTCAATCATGGTCACTGTGTTCACTGGATACCAGTGACAACCTATTACTTTGGTTGTTTTTTAATTAACCAAGCTGTTTCAAAAACCTGTTTAGAACAACCATTGTTTTAAAACTTATATCAAAAGTGCTTTCACCTGAAATGTGTATCAGTGCATAGATTTCATAAGCAAAAAACTTCACTGAATCCTTTAGTAAGGTACAAACCACATACAAATGATCAGAATGCACCTCTAGACACCCCTTATACTGCAGCCTCACTGCATTCCATCTCTAGGCAGGTTCAGACCTGCAGCAAAAAAGTCTGTCATGTGAAACCTTGTATTAGATCCCATTGGACCCTCTCTTTGTTCATTATCAGTTCCATGTCGCATTCTGCTAGAATCCCTGTTTAAGTGATCTTTGTCTGCTGCATAGTTTACTCTTCCAGAATTCTCCGATGCTGAGGATTGCCCTGTGCTGTCCTTCCCCCTTGTTCCTGAACTTTCAGCCTGTGGAATATTCTTATTGAGGAGAGCAGCCTGCTCCAAGTCAACAGTTTCCGTTTGTGTATTTCCAATGTTGTTTACAGAAGCATGGAAGCTGCCTGATAGCCTACCTGAATAAGTATTGTCCTGACCACTTGGCTGAGGAGTTTCTTCCATTGTATTGGTGTTCATTTCACCAGTGTTCCCTTCTGACTCCACCAGTGTCTCCTTTGTTGACTTTCTTGATGCCCCCTCATCCCATTCCCTGTGTTTCAGTATCTGCCACCATATCATCCTTCTGTGCTGCTTCATGATCCCTGTTGATGCAGAGGCAGTCCTGGATGCACCATCAGTTGCCACCAGGGTCATGTTTACAGTGTTCAGCTCCATGCTGTCAGTGGGAGGAAAGGAACTCTCAGCCTCAGGTGTTTGTTTGTCAAACCCAAAATTTTCCAGACGAGGTTTCTCTGCAATGATTGCAACAGGCTGACTTCTGAAAAATGGAACCACTAGGTCCGTGATCCATTTTCCAGTCTTTGGGCATTTCATCCAGCTGGCTTCACACAATGCCCTCTCAGAAGACCAGCCATTGGCCAGCTCTTTTGAAGAGGTATGTTTATTTGGGAACCCATCTGAGCAGAACAGGTTACTTTGTCTGTCCTCAGTATTTAAAACAGACAACCGATCCATGCTATCTTTTTGAAATTTCTTTCCTGAGACACCCTGTGGGCTGATGGTGAGCTGCTTTCTTTTTCTCTTCTTCCATCTTCATTTTTCTTTTACATATTTATCTTCCTCCTCCTCCATCATATTTAATAACAGTCTTTTCTTTTCCTGCATTTCATCATGCAGGCATTTTTCCTGCTTGTCCAATTCATGCAGTAAGGCTGAATCCCATAACTCAGAAGTCTCCATATTCTCATATTCCTTTTTTCCATGATTAGCATTAACCACTACATGTTCAGGAATAGAGAAGGAAGTTAGCTTCTTAGTCCCCTGTACTCCACCAGCACCACCACCACCAGTCCCTCGAGGATCCACATTACTCTCCCCCAGGAAGTCAGCAGCACCCCCCCTTGGAAGAATAGGGAATTTTCCCCAGTGTCATGGCCAATGTTCCCCCATTTAACAAAAAAAAGAAAAAGGTTGCTATAACCCACAAGCACGCATCTCAAAATAAGCCATCACAGGTTAGTGTGCATTTCATGGTCAAAAGTTGTATTTGAAAAATTAAAAAAAAATGTTCTGACTCAGAAATGTTTTATTTTTGCCCCTGTTATGATCACAAAACTGTGTTTCATCTGCTTGAGCCATTACAGTTCAAATAAACCTGATCTTGTTTGCTTTGGTATTGCTTTCACTGTTCTTGGGGTGACATGGGGTGGAACTTGGCCCCTGGCTTCTTCTTCTATTTCTGCATTCTGAGCTCAATAGTATTCTTTTTTAACAATCCACCATCTTTTATGCTTCACCTACCATATATTTATCCTCAGACTTGGCTGTCTGCACAGTGGAGGGTCCCCAAATCCCATCACAGCTGCTTCTACGGTAGATGCCACATCACAAACTGTAATTCATTTGATGGCCTGCTATGGAGGTGAGTGGAGGGCATGTACTGGTCACTGGTGGGAAGGTGCATATACTGTGGCCGGAGGGCCAGTGTGGGATGGTGGTAGTGGAGTGGACTGGGCAGGAGGATTGGGTGGGGTTGTTAGATGTATGGGGAGTGTGGGAACCACTGAACACTGGGTATGGTTAATAAATATACCAAATATACCAGTGGGGTGATCAGGGGTGTGTGTGGGCCATTAACACCAGGGACTTGAACTAAATATACCTGCAGGGTGAGTAGGGGAAGGGGTAGGGGACTCATGCTACATGACTTGGTTTGGGAGGTGAATATTAGCACCACACTAAGAGCTGAATACTACCTTTCTGAACTTACCAGTATGCCAGTGCACCTATATGAAAGGTGCTATCAGCTGCTTTGCATCGGTGCATCAGCATGTTTTAGAGCCAGTTGCTAACGAGGTTAGCGACTCACTAACCATGCCATCCAAAATGGTCTTCTGTGATCCTCCCCTGCTTTAAGGGACACAGAGGGAATATGGCGATTGCAAATGCCTCTGAGTATCCTGGCATAAATGTTTTGTTTCACTGGTTGTGAGTGTGGACTGGTATTGAAGCACCATTGATTGCAGTGGAGAATACAGAGGCAAAAGACACACAGAAGCATCTGGTGAAGACAGGTGCATGACATTTGTTAAAATCAGAGAAAGGATTTTAAAACAAATTGGGTAGGATTTTCAAAACTGTGTATGTGTCACTGGTCTGTATGCTGCACCCATGCTGATGCATCCAGATGGCTGTATCCTATTCACACACATCTAGAAGTGACAGTCCCTCAGTTTGCAACAATTTGTGCTGCAACTGTGGGACTCACACCCATTTTCCAAAGCAAATGCAGAATTCCGGGGGTGTGGTTTAGCCACCAACATGATGGCAGCTTAACTTGTGATCTCCATTCTGGCCAAGGACCATCCGAGCTTGGACTCCATGATCCCGTGGCGTTATAACCCCTTTACAACAGCTTGATACATGGGTAACATTCTGCTTATCAGGCGGCACTGTCTTCGATGGATTTCAACGTGATTTATGGCTTTCTGCAGTGCCATTATCTGTGGTATCTTTGGCCTTGCTAGACCACACAGGCACCCTGGAACACTACCGCTCCTGATCACTAAGAGATCTCTACCTACTGCAGTGCAGATACCGAAGCGGTTCGGGCTCCTAAAACCCTGTACAATCTGCAGCCATGGATCCCCCGATGGCAACCTTATCTCCAAGCCCAGCTAGCCCTCCCACTTCTCAACCAGCATCAGAGTGCGAATCATTGCAGTACATTACAAAAATGCTAGAAGCAGTTCTACTAAGGGTGGATGACATAAATCTTTCTTTATTGGGCACAACTACTGAGGTTCAACAATTACGAGATCGCATGAATGTCTCACAGCAAAGGGTGGAGGCTTGCAAATTGCAGTAGCAACAACTTTGGCAACGGCTGCACCAGCATGAAGAACGTTTGTCGGCCCTCTGGGATTGAGCTGAAGATCAGGAGAACAGAGGCCACCGAAATAACCTGCAGATCATCTGCCTCCCTGAGGGGGCTGAGGGACTGGTGATGGAAATATTTCTTAATGACAACCTCCTCCTTATACTAGAGGAGTGGTGGAGAGGCCCTGTAAATTTGGAGATGGCACACTGGGTTTCTACTCACCCCAACAAATCTGTAGATGCTCCCAGGCCTGTTGTGGCCTATTTACTCTGGTATTCCATGAAGGAATGAATTCTTTATGCTGCTAGGGACTTGGGGGAGCTTCACTGGCAAGGTGCCCAAATCTCATTATACTGGGACTTTGCCCAAGAAACTGCACCAAGGAGGAGAACCTTTGGCCCCATAAAGTATTTTCTTTACCAACACAACTTTCACTTTAAGTTCAAAAACCTTACCAGGCTCTGTGTATCCAAGGATGGGCATGAAATGACTGCTGACCACCCCACCAAGCTAGAGCGCTGGATTACAGAATTCTGGCCAGCCCTACACATTCCAAGTACAAATCCCAGGAGGCTTTGGGAACCCTCTCAGGTGAGACCTCTCTGTAGAAACAGTTTTCCACCTGCTGGGGCTCCAAGAGACTCTTTACTAGCTGTACCGATCCCTCACCAACCAGGTCCCCCATTTCTCATGGACACCTCCTCAGCCTCTTCTACTCAAGCTTCTGCATGGACATTGGATTCTCAGCTCCCTCTGGCCTCTCTCCTCTAGTGCCCGACTAGCTCCTTTACTTAATCTCGACAATGAGCCACAAGTGGGCCCCAGCACTAGCACAGCAAGCACTCCACAGCCCCACCTGCAAAAATTTACACGGAAGATGTATCTCCTGCTGCAGACCCAGAGAACTCAGAGCTGCCTGACTCTCAAGATATGGACATCACACACCAGGTGGACTGGTCTGATTTTCTTGACGCCTCCCTTGTTGAAGCACTGGACACTTTTTCCCTGTGAGACCTGGGCTAATTAGCTATGCTGCAACTGTTATGAAGACCACCATGGACCCGGAGTCCTTCCTCGGGTTTTACCTGAGAAGGCCGAAGGACTGCCCACATGAACTGTTCCCATGTCCTTTACTGTTGTGCTCTTTCCACATTATCTAATGGCTTTTTGGACAAGGCACTACTATAGACGTCTCCCCCTCCTCTTTTTCCCTCTTCACTGATCTCACTCATTAGGACATGAGCAGTATGGTAAGCTCCATCCGATTACACCACCCCTTCCCCTCCCCTACTTTATCCCATACATATTGCCTGGCCTTTCACCCTGGTGCCTTATGCTCATTGACCTGCCATTAGGTTTTGCCTCCTAGCTGATCTCCTGTCTTACCTAGCATCCGGAGTGGTTAGCTACATAGTGCCATATTTGTACCCAGCTTGTTGCCTCATATGGGGCCTGTTTGCCTTACTACAACTATGGTATACTGGTAGATGGGCGTACCCACCTCCCTTCCCCCACCCCATAATGCTTTTTCCCTTGCCTCCTCTTGTTCCTCTCCCTCCCTTCCCTCCCCCCTTCCATCCCCCGTGGTCAGGAGCCTGACCTTAGGTGGCTCCTCAGTCCAGGATGACTCCACTAGTTGGACTTCCATGCTATACCCCGTACTGAGCATTGAAGATAGCGTAGTTGCAGGGCAGATTTCCTACACTCATTTGCTTTGACCTCCGCACTCATAGCATGTTTACGCTGTTGTGTCTCTATAGATATTTAATTGTTGACTGTTGGGCTTCTCAGCCTTATAAGTGATGTACTACTTGTACTTTAACTGTTTTCTGTGTGTTGCTCTTTATAATAATAATAATAATAATCTTTATTTATTATGAACCTTTCAAATGTCAAGGCGCATTACAAAACTTAAAACAACAGACAAAACAGCAATAATAAATACTCAATAAAATCCAGGAATTAACCTTATTAGTCCCAGTATATCCTGCTCCATAAATAAGTCTTCAGTGCCTGTTTAAACCCCCCATGGTCGCGCACTCCTGAAGCCGACGGGGTAGAGAATTCCAAAGGGCTGGGGCCGCGTGCATAAATGCATGGGCCCCTGAAGATTTTAAAACTACCCTTGGAATCTCTAGCAACCCCGCATCTGCTGAATGGAGCAATCGCTGGGGGCAGTACAGAGACAGGAGCTCTTTCAGGTAGTCCGGGCTAAGTCCATGTAGGGCTTTATAAGTCAGCAATCCGACTTTGAAGGTGATCTGCCACTGAACTGGCAGCCAGTGCAGTTCACACAGCACCGGTGTAATATGAGAAATCCGAGGAGTTCCTGTCAACAACCGGGCCACAGCGTTCTGCACCAGCTACAAGCGGAAGATATCAACCCCCGGAAGCCCAAAGTAAAGGGAGTTGCAGTAATCAAGGTGAGAGATCACAAAGGCGTGGATCAGTGTGGGAAGATCACCGGGTGGAACAAGGTTCTTGATCCTAGCAATGTTCCTCAGTTGGTAAAAGGATAACTTAATGACAGCCGACACCTGTGATCATAGTGTCAGCCCATCATCAAGTATCACCCCTAGGTCCCGCACCTGTTCAGAGGCCAGGAGCTGGGAACCCCCCAGGAAAAGCCCCATAGGTTGACCAGCCCCCAACACCCCTATCCGGTGACCTGGATCTGCAACCATCACCTCAGTCTTCCCTGGGTTCAACCTCAGCCAGCTGGAATTCATCCAATCCTGGATTTCAGCAAGGCAGTTATTAAATACTGAGAGTGCTCCATCTTGGTCAGGTGCAAAAGACAGGTACAGCTGGGTATCATCAGCATAGCAGTGAAACCTCAGCCCATACCATCTTACAATGTCTGCGAGGGGCAGTATATACACCACGAACAACATGGGGAACAGCACAGAGCCCTGAGGGACCCCACATGACAGGGAGAGAGGGTTGTAGGAATAAATCCCCAACACCACCCTCTGAGTTCTGCCAGTGAGGAAAGAGCTAAACCATCTGAGGACTGAACCAGTCAGGCCACAGATGAACCTCAGGAGCTTGAGCAGTATCCCGTGGCCCATGGTGTGAAAAGCTGATGAGAGATCAAGAAGCACCAAGATGGACCATTTTTTCCAATGTCTTGCCATTAGGAGATCATTGAGCACCCGAACCAGTGCAGTCTTGGTACTGTGCCTCTTTTGAAAACCGGGTTGGAGAGGTTTGTAGATGCTATGTATGGTCAAATGGTTCTCCAGCTGTACAGTCACTATGTTCTCAATTACTTTCCCCACAAAGGGGAGGTTAGAGATAAGTCTGCAGTTTGCCAGACAGTCTGGGTCCAGAGAAGTTTTCTTCAAGAGGGATGTCACCACCGCCTCCTTCAGGGAGCTAGAAAACTCACCCGACTCAAGGGAGCTCCAGACTATCTGTTCCAAGACCGGGCCGATAATATCACAACAACCCATAATCAGGGAAATTGGGCCCAGATCTAAACTACAACACATAGGGCACATACCCTGGACAATCCAGATATCATCCACAATCTCCAGCCGGTCGAAGGTACTCTAGGAGAAGTGAGGGACAGTGGCCAAGCACCGATCATCAGCAACTCCCATAGAGTGTGTTGATCGGATCTCCGCCCTGATGTCGGCCACTTTATCAGCAAAAAAACAAGCAAGCTCCTCACACTCCAATTGTGAAAAGGTTCTTTGAACCTGCAGGCAAGCTGGGTTGCACAGCCTGTCTACTGTTCAAAAGAGCTGAGCTGGTCGGTTATGAGCAGCAGCAATTGCCCCGGACAGGAACTTTGCCTTCTTACGGGAGATTGCTGACTGGTAGAGTAGATAATGCTCTAGCAGTCTAAGATGGTCAACCTCCAGGGTGGATTTCCATCAGCAATGCTCTAACCTTTGTCCTAGTCACCGCAGCTCCCTCACGGTCCCGTCAAACCGTGGAGACTGAGAGTGGAGGGAGAGAGGACGAACATGGACGGGAGCAACAGAGTCCAGTGCTGTGGTAATAGCCTTATTATAGGACACAACCAAGGCCTCTGGGCTCTTACTTGCCATAGGAAATTCTGATTAAGCACTGCCACTAGGCCATCAGGGCTCAAATCCCATAAAGGGTGGTACATGACCATCTCTACAGGGGTAAGCCTACGAAGAGGGGGTGCAAAA
Source organism: Neoceratodus forsteri (assembly GCA_016271365.2). Lineage (NCBI taxonomy): Eukaryota > Metazoa > Chordata > Ceratodontiformes > Ceratodontidae > Neoceratodus > Neoceratodus forsteri. The sequence continues at coordinate 805,067,633 of CM028130.1, read as the reverse complement.
ATGTAATCTCACAGTGTAGTGATCGGACCATCCGATTGGTTCCACCTCCACTTCAGAGGCTTCGATCCCCAGGAGGAAAACCAAGTCAAGAGAGTGGCCATGTTTATGAGCAGCAGAGGTAACAATCTGTGTAAGGCCCAGTGATATCATCAACTGGAGGAAGTGTTGTCCAAATTACGAGAGTTTGTCATTAATCCAGGCATTGAAGTTGCCCAGGACCATCAGCCTAGGTGACTCAAATGCCAGATCGACCACGAAGTCCACTACTTCCTGAAGGAATAGATTCTCATCCCTGGGTGGATGGTAGATGAGTGCTATCCTACAACCTACACCTGCTACTGTGGCACACTCAAAAGACCCAGCATCCTCAACTGGTACACTAGTGAGGCCCAATTCAGTCTTGAAACAGACAGCAACCCCCCTACCCCTGCAGTCTAATCTCGGGCGGTGTATCACCAAATACCTGGCCAGAATTGCAGCCTCAAGTATGGGGCCCGCATTTTCATCCAGCCAGGTTTTGGTGTTGCACTCCAGATCTGTTGTGTTGACAAGATCTGCAATAATTGCAGTCTTGTTCTTAATAGATCTGGCACTGCATAACACCACTCGAGTTGGATGGGACTCCTGGGCTGCCCTGCCCACCTGCCCACCAATAATAGTAGTGCCCTTGGGTATGAATACTAGACATGGAGGACCACATTCCAGACTTCATTTCGTACCAAGGCGTCTTCTGGGCTTAACTACCCAGATGCGAGTGCCCCGCTCATACAATCTCTGCTGTTCACACACTCCCACCCCCCCCCATACGGACAATGCCCAGTGCTCTACAGTGCTGATAAATACAGAATAATAAAGGTGGGGGGGAAGGGTGGAGGGAGCAAAGAGCAGAGGCAGAATAGCACACAACCTGGGGGGCAGATCTATGACACATATCACAGGCCCAAAGACACAGAGCAAGGGAAAAATCCCAACAGATAAAATTAAAAATATAAATAATATACACAACTTCCACAACTCTCTCACAAAAAAGAACTAAACATAAAATAATCAAACAAATCAAATTATACCCCTTTTTTCGAAACTCACCACGAGGGGATATTCAGATAAAATGAGCAAATCAATCTAAACTCCCACCCAGCCTAATAGCACTATATTATAACAAATACGGAAGTAAATTAAGTTAAAAAACAAAAGACATACTCCATAATCTCTAAATAAATACTGTAGATAATATACCAAAAAGGATGATGAATCACCATAGGAAGTCACTTTCAGGAAGTCCAGGTTACAAAATAAAACTGCACCAGTGTAATTAAGTACACCTCCTCTCACAAGGTGCACCAATTAACATAAAATAAAATAAGGGTTGCAATTTCAGCATCTGACAAAAATTAAGTAAACGTTATGGTTTATTAAACCCCCAGGTTCTCTCACTACTGGGGGCCCAAAATAACTGGGCATTCTCACTGCTTGGAACACAAAAAAAAAAAAAAACATTTTAAACAGCTTGTTTCCCAAGAGATATTCTTCAAATGTCAAGAAGCATCCAAAGTTAGACTAAATCTTCTTTTAAAGTGCAAGACTCAATAACAATCCATATCTTAAAGACGGCTAGGTCCCTTAAAACCCTTCTGTGAGGCCCAGCCACCGAAAATGTCAGCCTCACCACCTCGGCACCTCACTTTATGCCAGTCCACCAACTGGCCAGTATGGGGCCTTGGAGAAACCTTGGGCCCACCAGCCGGTTCCCCAGCTCAATCAGGCCCAGACCTCCCGGGCAGAAGTAGACTCCCGTGCCTGGCCACCCACAATTTCAGGGTTTTTTGTTCCAATCTAACGGACGCCATGTATCTGCATCAAGCACCAAAGCAGCAGGAGCAAATCAAGCCATCAGGTCTTAAAACAAAAAATTCATACGGTTTCCAGGTCACACAATCTTCACGCTCTTCTTAGTGCAACAGATCCCAAAATATACACACTATCAGGCCCTCGGTTTAATCACATTCCTGGCACAGGCCAGGCAATTTTACCAGGTGATGTCTCCCAGGCAGCAGTCCCCACAGTGGCTCAACTCCAACAATTCTCTAAGCAGTTCACACACAGACTCCAACAGTCTGAAACATGCCACAGGACCAAAGGCGACAAAGAATACTCCCGGAAACTGCCACACATGAAATGCAGCCCAAACGATCCCAAAGTAAGCAGTCCATAGTCCAACAGACCTTAGTCCTCAGTCAAAGTAAGGGGCACACAGCCGCGTTTTCCACACACAATATGCTTGCAGAAAGTGACACAGGCAGATAAGAACTACAGAAACTTGAAAAGGGCAGTCTATAGTCCTGCAGCCCTTAGCCCTCAAACAAAATAGAGGGCACATGATCACAACTTGCAATGCTAATACTATATTTGGGACAAGGAAAACCCAAATTTAAAAATGACAGATAAAATAGCAAATGAATAACGAGTAAATGAATAACAGATAAATGAGTAAATGAATAAACAAATAAATAATGACTAAAAACCACAGTGCTAATCTGTGCTAAACTGATGGCCAACCCAGCTCGGCCGCCATCTTCTTGTGTGACCACAGCCTTAATACCCAAGACAGTGTACACCAGCTTTTCAGTAATGCTTACACCTTCTTCCTCCTGGGGATTCAGATTTGCAGTACTGGTTTGTTTAGGGTGCTGTCACACCCCTGCGATCCCGATGCACATGCCTCCCTCCCCCTTTTTGGTTCACAGTAAGTACTCTTTCTTGCTTATCGCACCAGAATACGGCATTAGATCCACCAGTGCCCCAGGCTCAACACTGGGTGTCTTGGAATGTTAAAGGGCTTAACTACCCAATCAAGTGCACAAAAGTTCTGCAGCATTTAGGTTCTCTTTTCGCTGATGTTGCAGTCATACAAGAAATCCACCTTTTGTCCTGGGCAACCTCATGGCTTAAAAAATCCTTGGTAGGTGAGGTTTTAGCTAGCTCCTCCACAACTAAAACTAAGGGAGTGGCTATCCTTCTCTGCTACTCTTCCCCTTGGAAAGTGGAGAGTGTTAGGAACGATACCCAGGGTAGATGGGTGGTGGCCAAATTGTCTTCCCCTGAGGGTCCACTGTTGTTAGGGAATATATACACTCCTAACACTGACCATGTTGACTTTTTTCTGGTGATTAGCCAATCCCTTTCCACTCTACAGACAGATGGCCCACCCATTCCAATCGTGAAGAGGAGACATCAACATGGTGGGTGATATTTTCTTCAATAAGCCCCACCCCACGCTGCATACCAACCCCAAAAGCAGACAATTCTTGCAGAACTTCATGGAGGAGTGGGTCCTCATTGATGTCTGGCACAGGGACCACCCAATGGGTCATGAGTCTCTATATGTTTTATTATACGCCTCATCGCTCTCACAGCTGTATAAACTTTTGGCTGGCCAACGAATTGGCGGCTCAGGGCATATCTGATTCGACAATTGGCTCGATCCTGATCTCCGACCACACAACTACCCAGATTTCCTACATCCCACTCCTGACAATCATGCCCCCAGAGTCAGGTGGTGGTGTAATCCTCTCCTCTGTAAGGACCCTACCTTCCATCCTATGTTGATCCAGGCCACGCAAGATTATTTCGCTCTTAACTCTGACTGCAGTGTCTCACATGGCACGATCTGGGAGGCATTTAAGGTGGTCATCCGAGGCCGCATCATTGCCTTCTCGGCAGCTCGAGATAAGGTCCACAGAGTGAACCTGACCAAATTGCAAGTGGATCTGTCCACGCTGGAACAGCGCTTCAAGGCCACCCACCTGCCTCTACGGATAGCACCTTGCACTGTCAAATCATGGGGCTTAAGTATCAGATCAATGTTATCCTGTATCAGAAAGCTGAATGGCTCTTGCTCAGGTCCAAACATGCATATTGGGACAGTGGAGAGAAATCCGGCAAGCTCCTTGTCTTTTGGCTCTGTCAACAATGGGCAGTTACTCAGATCCATGCCCTCCACACCCAAACCGGTTCCATAGCCTCTAGCCCTAAGGATATTAACACTACCATGAGACAATTTTACGAAACCCTCTACCAATCCCACTCAACCAAGTTGGGCATACAGCTCTCCCAAGGCATTGCAACCTTTAGCCAACACACTTCTCTCTCTGTTCTTACCCCCAATCAAGTGGCCCAACTCGACTCCCCCCTCTCCTGCGAAGAACTCCGCATAGCACTGTCCAAGATGGCTCGAGGAAAAGCTCCTGGACCAGATGGCATGTCAGTGGAATTATACCAGGCCCTGGGACCTGACATTTTACAGCCACTTCCGCTTGCTTTACAATCCTCCCACAAAGCCTGCTCCCTCTCATCTAGCGCTTATCAACTCACTCCCCCAAAAATCTTCTGATCCATTGGATTGTGCCAACTTTCAGCCCATATCCCTATTATCAGTTGACACTAAGATTCTAGCAAAAGCCCTGCCTTCCAGAATGATGTCTGTCCTCCCGTCGATCATTCATCACATGCAAGCAGGTTTCATGCAGGGCAAAAGCGGAGCAGATAATACTAGACTCCTACTCAACCTTAAATGATTTGCCTCCAAATCGTCCCTCCCAATGGCAGTCCTGGCAATTGATTTTGCTAAGGCATTTGATTCCATAGAATGGGACTATCTCCACGAGATCCTCCACCTCTACTGATTTGGTGTCTATTTTAGGCAGTGGGTGTGCACACTCTACTGTTCTCCCATGGCCCACATTCTCACTAATAGTGACATCTCTCCCTCTTTTCCCATTAAAAGAGGCACCAGCCAGGGCTACCCTCTTTCCCCTCTCCTTTTTCTGGTAGCTTTGGACCCCTTAATTCGAGATCTTACTGCCTCCCCCCAGATTCATGGCATTGAGGTCACTGGTCAAACCTACCAAGTGGCGGCATATGCAAATTACCTCCTCTTGACCCTTTCTAGTCCTCAACAATCGATCCCAGCAACACTTCGTGTCCTTGATGACTTCGTGGTCCTCTCTGGCCTACGGGTCAATCAAAGGAAGACCACATTGGCCCCCTTTAACTCTGGGTGTACAAGTGTCTGTCTCCAGGGCACTAATCTTTCATTGGCTGCCCAGGGCTTCACTTACCTTGGTATTCAGCTCCCCACTACGTGGTCTGCCCTTGAATTGGTTAACTTCAATGCTCTATTAACACAACTCACCACAGAAATAGAGAGATGGCACAAACTGCAACTCTCCCTGCCAGATAGAGTAGCTGCAGTTCACATGCTTCATAGAAACATAGAAACATAGACTTTGGCGGCAGATAAGGACCTCTTGGCCCACCTAGTCTGCCCATTTCCCTACCTACAGGATAACCGCAGATCCTAGTTAACCAACAGCCTATTTCTTCCTACCCCCCACAAGAACTGCCTTCTGTCTGTCCCATGTATTCTTGAATTCTCCCACAGTTTTAGACCCCACAACTTCCTCAGGAAGGCTGTTCCATGCATCCACTACCATCTCTGTGAAAAATACTCCTCACATTGCCCCTGGAACCGCCCTCTTATCTTTTAAATTGTGTCCCTTGTTCTTGAATGTCTCTTTTCTGAAAGATGCTACCTCTTGGACTTTGCTGATTCCACTGAGGTACTTAAACTTTTCTATCATGTCCCCCCTCTCCCTCCTTTCTTCAAGGGTATACATATTAAGCTCTTTTAGTCTCTCCTTGTATGGCTTCTCTTGCAGACCCTGCACCATTCTAGTTGCCCTCCTCTGGACTGCCTCTATCCTGTCTATGTCCTTGCGGAGATGGGGTCTCCAGAACTGGATGCAGTACTCCAGATGGGGTCTCACCAACTGTCTGTACAGAGGGATAACAACTTCCTGTTTTCTGCTGGTGATGCCTCTCCCTATGCATCCCAGTATACCCCCAGCTCTCCCTACTTCCTTCTCACTTTGCTTACTAACCTTAAGGTCATCTGATATGATCACCCCAGGTCCCTTTCCTTTTTTGTTTTTGTTACTACCCCCCCCATTATGTAATCTTCCCCATGATTTTTGTTTCCCAGGTGCATTATTCTGCACTTCTTTGCATTGAATCGTAGCTGCCACACTTCTGACCATTCCTCCAACCTTGTCAAGTCCCTTCTCATCCTTTCCACACCTCCTTGTGTATCAACCCTGTTGCAGATCTTTGTGTCATCTGCAAAGAGGCATACTTTTCCTTCCAGTCCCTCTGCAATGTCACTTATAAAGACATTAAAAAGGACTGAACTCAGTACTGAACCCTGCGGTACCCCACTAGTAACCCCTCTTTCTTCAGAGTGGACTCCATTTACAATTATCTTCTGTGTCTTGTTGCCCAGCCAATGTTTTACCCAGGCTACCACCCTGGGACCCACTCCCAGGCTGGTTAATTTGACTATTAATGTTTTGTGTGGGACTGTGTCAAATGCCTTGCTAAAGTCAAGGTAGACCATGTCCACAGCCCCTCCCTGGTCTACTACTTTGGTCACCCAGTCAAAGAAATCAATTAGATTCATCTGACATGACCTTCCCTCTGTGAACCCATGCTGCCTTGGGTCCTGTGCCCCACTGGCCTCTAGGTACTCAACAATTCTTTCCTTCAGAAGTCATTCCATTACTTTCCCTACCACAGAGGTCAAACTGACAGGTCTGTAGTTTCCTGTCTCTGTCTTGGCCCCACTTTTGTGAAGGGGAATCACATCCACTTTCCTCCAGTCCTCGGGTACCACACCATCCTCCTATGATTTGTTAAAAAGGGTAGTCAGTGGTTTCACTAGTTTTCCCTTTAATTCTTTTAGAATTCTGGGGTAAATTCCATCAGGCCCCATTGCTTTGTCCACCTTCAGTTTTAGGAGTTCTTTCAGAACCCTTTCTTCTGTGAAAGGACTGGGATCAACCCCCCTATCAAGAGTGCTTCTGTTAATTGGATTAGGCACCTCCCCCTCCTCTTTTGTGAATACTGAGCAGAAATATTCATTCAGTATCCCTGCTTTTTCACTATCCCCTCTGCCCACCCACCGTTCATTCTATTCAGCCTCACTATCCCTCCCTTTGTCTTTCTATGCTCCCTGATGTACCTACAAAAAGTTTTATCCACCTTCTTAACCAAGTTGGCTATCCTTTCCTTAGTTTGGGCCTTTGCTATTCTGACTTCCCTCCCTGCTTCCTTCTGCCTTAACTGGTACAGCTCTCTGTCCTGCTCCTGTGTTTCCTTATACTTTCTGAATGCTATCTTTTTCTCCCTGACTTTCCCTGCCACCTCTTTTGAGAACTGTAGTGGCTTTTTATTTCATTTTAATTTGTTTATTTGCTTCACACAAAGGCTTGTTGCCTCTGTGACGGTAGTTTTGATGATTCCCCATTGTTGCTCCACCCTTCCTTCTAGCCTGTTTGCTAGAGCTTTTCTGAGGCACTCTCCCATCTTGCCAAAGTCAGCCATCCTGAAATCCAGTACCCTCACTTTTATATGGCTTGACTCTGTAGCTGAGTTTAGCGTGAACCACACTATTTGATGGTCACTTGTTCCCAGATGGCAACCCACTTCTAGATCAGAGATCTTCTCACTGTCCCCATTTGAGAGTATGAGGTCTAAAATTGCTCCCTCACAAGTGGGTTCTGAAACTAGCTGTCTGAGGCATGCCACCTGTAGGGCATCGAGAATGGCCCTGCTCTTGGATGTGGCTGCAGCAAATGTGCTCCAGTTAACATCTGGCATATTCAGGTCTCCCATCAACAGTATCTCCCCTTTCTCTGCCATCCTAAGAATGCCTTCTATCATATCCTTGTCCATTCCCTCCCGTGACCTGGGGGTCTGTATACAACCCCTGTGCGGATTGTGGTGCCACTTCCAGTCTCCAAGGTGACCCACAGTGCCTCCTCTCCTCCCTGTTTACTCTTTTGTTCAGTTGCTTTTATCCCTTTCTTTACATAGAGACCCTCTCCTCCCCCTCTTGTCCCCTCCCTGTCTCTCCTGTAGGTTACATACCCTGGTATGTTAACATCCCCGTCATGGTCCTCTATGTACCACATTTCTGTGACTGCTACGATATCCAGGCATCCCTCTTCCATCAAGGCCACCAGTTCAGGGAGCTTGTTGCCCAGGCTATAGGTATTGGTACTCATTATCCTCCATTTCCTAATGGCCTTACTCCTTTTTGCCCCATCCCTGTCCTTCTTACCTTTGTCACTTTCTCCATTTACCCCAGCCCTTCTCCCTATCAACATCTCTATGTTGGTGTTACTGCACTTACTACTGTGACTTTTTGGGGGGGGCTAGGATTTCCCTGCTCCTTTCCAGTGCCTCCCACCTTGGCTAGTTTAAATACTTGCCAATAAAGCATTTAAACCTGTCACCTAGGATCCTGGTTCCCCTCCTGGACAGATGCAGCCCATCATGCCAGTATAGGCTTACATCACTCCAGGTGGACCCCAGTCCCCAATGAAGCCAAATCCCTGAGCTCTGCACCAGTTTTTCAACCACTGATTGAATCCCATGTTGTGGAGCACCCAAGCCTCTCATACGCCATAGACAGGCAGCACCTCCGAGAAGGTTACCATGCGTGCTACTTGTCTAAGGCCCCTCCCCAATTCCACAAACTCTTCCTGCACTGCTCTGATCCCTTTCTTAGCCAGGTCATTTATCCCTAGGTGGACAATGACATCCAGCTCCCTCCCCTGTGCAGCTGCTCCGGCAATCCTGAGGATTTGCTCCCTGTCCCTCCAAGCCATGGTGCCAGGCAGGCACCTCACCTCCCTCTCCCCTTCCTCCCCCAGTTCTACTTTCCTAACAATGGAGTCCCCCACCAGGAGTTGTTTCCTTTCCCTGTGGGGTCCCATGCCACCCTCCTGTGGGTCTCCTTTGTGGAGGTTCCCTGTATCCTCCTTGATCTCCACTGTGGGTGCCTCCATAGAGGACCCACACTTTGCCAGAATGGCATAGGAATTGTGGAGAGGTACAACTGGAGGGATGTGCCTCTGTTCCACCACCCTCACCCTCCCTGAGCCCACTGTGGTTCAACTGCTCCTCTTTCTTGGCAACCTCTGAGGCAACGGCAGTGGCCCTGGTGGTCCCTGGATGGAAGAGGAGATCCCACAAATCCTGGCCAACTCAGCCTGGAGATGAGCAACCTCCCCCCTCAGCCCAGAGAGTTGCCTACAGATGGGACAACACTGCATCCTCCAGAACGTCTCCTTATAGACTGGTGCTCCACAGCCACTGCACTGCACCGCTCCCATCATGTCTTATTTATGTCCCCTTCACTATTGTTTGGAATCCTTACTCTTTCCTCTGTTTTTTTCTTTGTTTGTTTCCTTCTCTGTCTACTTACTTACTGCCTCTGTGCCCTTTAAGCTTCTGATTGTCCTGTTCTGAGACAATAAGATCCTATATTTCTCAGTAGACCCTTTACTTGCTTAGAGGCAGACCTCCAGCAGCTAGAGGGGGCCAGAGAGCTACTCTTGCCCCTCTAGGATGGTGCATCTTTGGTGGCTCTGTGATCACTCACTTACTGCTCCCAAACAGGAAGTTCCTGTTGTCAGTCAAATCCTGTGACTATAAAAGTAGAACTAGCTTTGGGTGGGAGGGTGGAGGGAAGGGAAGGTGGGCAATATAGTTTTTTTAGAAAAGTGTAGCGAGTAGAAGAGTTCTACTTTAGTCCCAGTAGAGAAGTCGAGTCACACAGCACTCCTTCTTCTGGTGTCCTCTGCCAAGCCTCTGACAGAATCTTTCTAAGGCAGTGTCTAAATCTAGTTTCCTTCTAGCTAAGCCACTCCCCCTACTTACTAGATCTTTCTACAAGTAATTTAAACTGCACAGCAATCAAGCCCCTTCAGCCACCTGTGATTTACACCAAAATAACTGTTCAGATAACCACTTTAGCTAACTGAGACAAACACACTAATTTTTGTTTTGTTTTTTTTTACCATAAATTAAAGGTCCCAGTAGAAGAGTTCTACTTCTTTAGTCCCAGTAGAGAAGTCCAGTCACACATCACTCCTTCCTTCTGGTGTTCTCTGCAAGCCTCTTTTCCCCTGGCTATGTATCTCTTTAACAACCTGCCCATATCCCTCTCACCTAAGCTATTTACCTCATTAGAACGCCTAGTCTCCAATTTTCTGTGGGATAATAAGCCACCCAGGTGGAGTAGGCAAAAGTCGAGAGTGCACTGGTCACGGGGGGGGGGTTAATGTCCCGTGCTTTCTGGGCTATCACCTTGCCTGCAGGACAGCTCATGAGACCAAATGGTGTGTACCCAGCCCTTTGGGCCCTCCATCCTGGGTCCAACTGGAAATGGACCTTGCTCTCTACTCCTTCCTTACATTTTTGTTTCCCCAAGCCCAATCTCTTCCCCCCATGATGCACAGTTCATGCTTGGAGAAATCTTATGCTTAAGTCACACACACCAAAACAGGTTTGGTCCCCCCATTTTGATATGCCCCATTATGGCATCATGCCAACTTTCAAATTGACAAGGCCCTGTTGTACTGGCCCTTTTGGCAGAGGTGCGGAATTCAAAATGTGTAGGACCTTTGCTTCACTGATGCCACCTCCCTATTGTCCTTTGTTCAACTGTAGGCTAAATTTCCCCTTCCACACAAGGACTTCTGGAAATATCTACAGATCCATAGTCTTCTACACACCCTCCCCACCAGCTGTCTCTCTAATACACCTTGGCACTGGCTAGAGGCCCTTCATAGACATCCCACATCCAAGGGCCTGCTTGGTCACTTCTATACAACCTGGAGGGAGGCCCAACCGAATGCCACCTCCTCATGCAAATCAAAATGGGTGGAGCAGCTGGATTCCCCCATCTTTGAGGGTAAATGGAATCTCTACTCAATGATGCACACTGTGTCTATATAGATACTAAAAGTTGTTTTCTTCAACTCAAAATCCTGTTATTTTGGCATTGTACTCCTGTGGTCCTCCACACACAAGGACTGCTTAGTCACACCCAGTGTTGGCGATGTTCACAGCCTGATGCCCACCTTTTGCATATATTTTGGATGTACCCACATCTTACCACACTCTGGAACATGGTTGCCTCAGATCTCTCCAAGGTGCTCAAGTCCCCTATCGTTCTCTCAGACCCTAAGTTATTTCTGGGTGATACCACTTCCCAGCCTGGTATATGTAAACCTCTCCGATACTGGGTGTGCCTTTCTCTCCTGGAAGTAAAGTGCCTCCTTCTTATGCACTGGTGCCAAGTGACCCCCCCAACCCGGAAAGCCTGGCATGCAGCACTTGCTCGCTTGTCTCTCTTTGAAAGGCTTTCACACATCCAAGGGAATAACATGCACTTCTATCAATCTAAGTGGGAGCCAGACCTGCAGTCTGATCTTTGTAAACTTCTCACCACACCTGCAAATCCCCCCATATGACATAGCTCTCATAAGTATTTAACTTTGGCTATTGATTTTCTACTGCTTACTCATAGAAGGTGTAAGCATCTGATATATCCGTCATGACTGACCTTATTATCCTTGTTTGTTGCAGCTATATATACCTAGTATTTGCCTATATAGTGTTATGATAGTACTGGTTTCGAATATGCTTAATCTGCTATACCTGGTCTGTAAAGATGTCTTGCTATACTATCCCTTGTACACTGTACTAAAACCTAATAAAACTTTACCAGATAAAAAAGAAAATGCAGAATTCCATTCAGAAAGTTAAACTAACTTTTTGTGGTCTAACTTTTTGGGTGTATTTTTATTCAGTTATTTTATGTATTTATTTTTCTTTGATAACCAGGTAAGGCCCACTAGGCATAAGTTCCTGTTTTCATGGGTGACCCAGGAGCACTGGAGAGGTTAAGTTATTGGGAAATGGACACATCTATAAGAAAATCTCAACAATTTTAAGCATATTACACTGAGGCAAGGTCAAAGGGGGGTTAAGACTTTGATACTGATTATGTTTGGGGGTTTGGGGTTGAAGCCCCCCAGGAAAAAAAAAAACAGAAAGTCCCATTGAAGTCCATGGTGTGCACTGTATTTTTCAGGTTGGTGTTTTTCCCTGACCTTATTTCTGTGGTTGCGCTGTTTTGGCCCCGTGCCATAGAGATGAAATAACAATGTTCTCACTTCTGGCAGAATTGGTAATTCTTACACAATTCTGTATCTACTGTAATAGTCTCTAATTTTATCCCCCCTACCTGTCGTAACTCAACCTGGGTATAGCTATAGCTATAGTACTGCAAATACATGCTGAAAATATTTGTCATATATATTGTAACATTCCAAATGCACAAGCTTATATTGAACTTGTTTTAAAATTTAGTAAACTACAAGTTTAAAAGAAAGGACAACAGCACATGAGCAGCAAAAGCTGATCACATGTGGCTGGGGTAGAATTATTGTAACTCAAAGGATGTGTGATAGGCTTAGCAGATACAAAATGCCCTTTAGCATTATCCACATCTGTGTGATCATCATTACGCGCACTCACTTTCTCCCCATGCCCTGTGACTATGACTGTGATATTGAGAGCTCCCTCTCCTCTAGGAACCATGATTTTTTACGAATTCTATAATCCAGTGGAATGTGTGTCCATTTTTATGAACACTAACATTTCCACATTCCTGCTGGGCAGGCTGATTCTCAAGTCTGTCATAATCATACCTGCTGCATTGAACACTCTTTCTAATCTCACACTACCTAATAGGCAAGAGAGTTGCTGTACTGCAGTAGTAGCCAATGCAGACCACTCCATGAGCTTTGCCTGCCAGTACAGCTGGGGTTCATCATAAATATTAGGCTGTTCATTTTTGTCCTTGTATGCTTGCATCACGGTGGCTGCAGACATACACCTCTGTGGCTCAGATTGTACAACTCTTTTATGGCCTTACACACCTGGGACAGAACAGCCCATAAAGGGTTTGGAACCAAGGTTAGTTTTGGTGGAGCCTCTTTGGAGGCAGTTATGTGAACTACTGAGGATGAGGAATGCAATTTTGTGTAGTAACATACTGCTGCACACACATCCTTTTTGTGTGACAGTTACACTTTGCCATGTTCACATGCCTTTAATTTCTGAGATGCTGCCATTTGATTGCGCAATAGCTGTCAACACCATGATGTAACAATCCACCTCTGTCTTTCCAATTGAGAAGTGACACCATGCTGTGCTTGTTACATGCATCCAGTATAGTCACAGACAAAGGTTTGGATCTACACATTTGGGGGCAGAACAGGAAGATGGCTGCAGTGCTGTTCCACTCCCCACCATGAAGCATTCTTGGACATTCTATATGTTATGTTTTTCCTCTCCTGCTGAGGTTTTCTAAATCATTTTTACCTTGCTAAGGACATACAAAAACACCACCATTTTTGAACTGCAGTAGGTAGTTATAAATAGAAAAATAGTGGTGAACTTATGGTCAGTTTGGCATTTCCAGATGCTTTCTTTTCTACTGTACAAACTGTATTGTTTATCTGGACATAAACGTGAAGCTGTGAGGAGAATACTACTATGGAGGAATCCATTTCAGAACAGGTACACTTAAGAGTGCTGATATGCTTGTTTTTATCTTAAAAAGGTTTGCTACTGATGCTGAGGATTGCGGAGTTGAAGTTCATACTAGTGTGAAGGTTTACTATGTTCAGTGGAGCATTTTTCTTTTTTCTCTCCCTACAGATGAAACAACTAAACATAAAGGTGGAACCTAGTAAACAATGATGGACTGAGGTTTGGATGAGCAGGAGTAGGCAAATTTACATGGAGGAAACTGATCAAAGAGGATGGAGAATGGGAGAAAAGTGGTTTTAACGAATGGCAGACTTTGGTGGAAATGCAATCCAAATCATATGAGATGGGAACAAATGGTTCCCCAGCTGGAGAAAGAGAAGTACTGTACAAGAACATTTAAAAAGTTCTGTATTGATCCCAAGTACATTGGAGAAAATATTGGTACTGTAAATTCTGGAAGCATGGTATTTTCACAACTAACAAAGGTACTGCCTTTTTTTTGATTGTGTTCACTGACATTATGGTGGTTACACCGTGAGTCTTTGGAAGCTCAAGTCAGTATATTGAATTAACTAGAACTCCCATATCGCACCGAGTTAACTTTTAATAAACCCATAGAAACACTGCAGAGTCTCACCACTCCTAGCACCTCCCTGGTTTCTTTAAAGTTTGGAGAGTTAACTCTAACTCTCTTCTATATTTATGAATCATTTCTAACTTAAATGTATTGTGTTCCTTCTGTGTATTCCTTCTGTTATAAATTGTACAGAACATAGCATTAGGAATCTTTGCTAAATCTTTTCTTATGTGCCCAATCTCAGTTATCAGTTTTGCAGGTAAAAGACAGCTGATGCTGATAATCTTAGATTTTGAGCAGACTAGCACTCATCTTGGTCATTGAGGTTACATTTCCAAAAAAGGTGACAATGAATAATACAATTTTTGAGCCAGGAGAACTAAGCACATTGAGGCATGGAGCTCAAGAGATGTGATGATCTTACCCGGATCAAGACAGGGAAGCTCAGTTTGTACATATACTATCTATGGTGACCTCCCCTTGTTAATATGTACAAAGACACTCATCTAGTAACAGTTGAAGGTTGGGCTATGGGGTGACCTCACCCGCGAAGTATTGACTTTTATTTTATTTGTTTCTTTAGCCGGTGATAAATTACCCAGGATATAAATGAACAAAAAGTACTGAGATTAAATGTACTGGCATTATATTAATAATTACAGCTATGGAATCAGAACACCTGTTACGTACAGATGTGTCAAGCCAGGATGAAGTGCAGAAATGCTGCAGAATATCACAGACTAGTGCAGTTTACTGCAGGGGCCATTGTAAGTCAATGGCAATTAAGCCCTTTTGTCATGCAGGATTCTGTGACATGTCATTATTGCAAGTTACTGCGCTTCATCGTGGCTGACACATCTGTATGTTAATAACTTTGTTTTTACTTTCCTTTATTTATTCAGAATTTCCATAAGAAAAACAATCATAACAATAACAACCAAAAAACACATGGTTTAACAATGAGTTACACAGTGAAGATACAAGAAATTAATCAACTCTCCAATGCAACCCCACCCTCCCTTAACCCTCCCTTCATATCATATCTATTCCCCAAAGGTGTTTAATAAGGTTATGCAATGTGTTTTGAGCCTACAAGGATTAGAAAAAACATAAACTGAATATTTCCACCTTTTATTAAATAGATAAATTATCTGTCTCAAAGTCATCTGTTGCCAAACTATGTTAAAATGAACTAAAGTTAAATTATATTAGTAGTTTATAGATCTTTTCCCATTTATCATAAAATATATGAATATTGTTATGGAATATATATTATTCTTGTAATCAGTAAGTTAAACAACATAGTCGTAGTCCATTCTTTTAAACTCAGGTTTTCTTGATCCATCCAATGTTTTAATTATTACTTGTTTTTCTGAAACAGCTATTTCTAAAAAAAATTATTTATTCACCTTTCCTTTAACCTGGTTAAAATCTCCCAAAATACATGACTCACAATTAAAGATAGTGTGGAAAGATAGCTTTTTACCCAAGTCATTGTTTACCAAGTTTCAAATATTTTATGCTTTAGGACGCATATGTTAATAACTTTTGAAGCTTCGTTAGCTGGGTATTTTTATGTAGTGTTCTCACTTCTGTCTATATAGTGATGTTATTCCAGCAAATTGTTGAGATTGGTTGTGGGGCAAAAACCCCTAAAGTGATTTGCTTTTCCTATGGAGCCTGAACTCTTGTTACACACTCCTTCTGGTCCCTAAAATATATTACTATAGCTTATAATATCAAACCTTTTTCTTTAAACAGAAGCCTCAAGTGGGGCTTTCTGAACATGAAATTGAGTCACTAAATGATTGGTATATAAGCTATAACTGTCAGTAAAGTGGCTTTTCTTATTTGAAGTACAGTGTGGTAAAGCAGCCAGCGAGTCCCTATATTTCCTCATACTAGAGCATTATGTTGATTTCTTGCTTTTTAAATTCTTAATGTTTTGATTATATCTCTGGCTTTTCCGAACCTTGGATGAGCAATGGACTCAAGGAAACCTGAACCTAAATCCAAAAGCTCAGTTGAATTGAACTCAAATAATTAAGCTAATATCCGGTATTTAGCAGGGCTGGTTTCTATTTATACAAGCTATAAAAACTTTTGAGAATGTTTGTCTCTTGTTTCTGTTGAGATTTATGAGTTATTGAATGGTTGTCACAAATGCTAGTCCTACTATGTAAGAATTCTTTCTGCAGGGTATTTATCCAGTTTATTAGATATTTATCTATTTTTGTTAGAAAAGAAGTATGCTTACATTAGGTATTGAAACCTGCAAATTTGTATGAAGTTACGCATAGAATGGAAAATGACCATATATTTCTAAGGCCCTGGTTAGTGGATGCTTAGGTACCAATATACGTGCTGAGGTTGTGGAGGAACATCAGGTTTATTCAATTGGTCTCCTATTAGTAGTGAATACAGGTTTAATGGTTTCATGCTGACCTGCAAGGAGCTATAAGTTTAAGGAAGGGACATGAGATTTGTGTTTGGGAGCTTTTTGTGTTATGAATGCTTACTGGGAGACAAATCTATAACTATTTGAGGACTGCTGTAGTGATGGCATTCAGGGATGTTTCCCTTGTAGTATAAGGGCTGCTCACTTTTATAGGTCACTTAAAAGGTGGAACTCTCTAGCTGGTGATCATTTTTCCTAGTTAACATAAAATAAATCCAGCTGGATGAGCACTTGTGTCAAATTGGCACCTCCTGATAACCAAATGCAGTCTTGATTGCCCAAGCGGAAACTTGGCTCATCCCTATGGAATGGGATTAGGCTATTTGAGCATTTATCTTTGTAACCCATAAATTCCTCTTTGTATTTTGGTTTTTGGGCTGCCTACTTTTTGAGATAATATCAACATTTCTATGCATATTAGATTTATCCTGGTTGGTCCTCCTTCTACTATTTAAATAAATAAAACAAAAATAAGGAAGTCACCTTCTTTTTATGTTCACCTTGTGCTTTTGTAATAATATTATTTATAAATGTTTTAACATTAGTGTTAATCAACAAGTCACTCTTTTCTAATGTGACCAAAACTTTATGGTTGAAATTTGTTGTCTATGGTCATTTCATGCAAAGAAGTGTTGACTGAATTTTATTTCTTCTGACTTAATGGCTTTGGACAACTGTTGCATGCTAATCATTTTGTATTAACTATGTGTGATGTTTATACTATTGTACATACTGGGTCAGATATTCAAAAGGGTTGCGCCATCGCAAGTCCGAAAATGCGCCATTCTGCAATATTCAGTGGGAGGCAGCTGTGCTGCCCAAATCGCACTATGCAAGAGCACAATGGTAATGAATGCATGCGCAACCATAGGGGGAGGAACCATGAATAAATGGCGCAGTGCGATATTCAACAGCATGCGCCATGTGCAATAGGGGAACAAGCGGAAGTTGCTCAATAGTGGAAATTATCCAAAATAAAAAGGAACAAGAGACAGGCGCAAGACTGCTATAGGGAAGCCAGAGGTGGGAGCAAGGTGACAGCAACAGAAAAGAGGGTAGCAGTGAGTGGGACTGGAAAGGAGCAGGACAGGGCACATCTGGGAACAACCAGCAACAGGACAGGAGTGGGGAGCCTGTGCCACTGTGCAGGAGTGACAGGGGAAGTGTCACAGTAGACTGAGGGCAGTGGCAGTGGGCAGGACAGCCAATGGTTGGAAGTGTACCCGGTGCAGGGGGAGCATCACAAAGGATAGTGGGGGGAACAGGATAACAGCTGCCAGGGAGGGGAACACCAGCCAGAGACATGGCCAGTGCCACCTTTCAGATGGAGGTGGTAATGAGGGGTGTGAGAAGGCAGGCAGCAGGGGGGCACGGCCGTGGAAGGGCCCATCAGCGGTATGCCCCCAACAGGCAGTACCAAGCCTGCACCAGCTTTGAGCACCACAGTGACACAGAGATTGTGGGCTGGTACCGCCTGAACTGGACGATCCTGAGGCGGCTCTGTGAGCTGTGGAGTGATGAGATGCAGGCGCCCACATGACAGAGCCATGCTCTGTCAGTGGAGACAAAGGTAACAGCCATCATGTGCCTGCTCACCACAGGCACCTTCCAGAGACCAACAGGGGATACAACAGGCATAACCCAGTCAGCCACATCATGCCTACTCACACAATTCCTCAGCGCACTGCTGCCACATGCTGTGGAGTACATCCATTTCCCCAGCACACTGATGGAGTGCATAGCACACATACAAGAGTTCCACAGGGCAGCACATATGCCTGGTGTGCTCAGGGCCATTGACTGCACCCATGTGGCCATTCACACACCACGTGGCTCGGAAGGTGCCACTTACATCAACCAGAAGAGCTATGCCAGCATCAACTGCCAGATGGTGTGTGATGCTAGGGGTCACATAACCAATGTCAGTGCCACGCACCCTGGGGGAGCACATGATGCCTTCATCTGGCACTAGTCTGCACTGTGCCACAGGTTCGAGAGTGGGGGACATCCCCACTGGCCACCTAGTGGGTGAGTATGCAAATCATGAAGGATGACATGGATTTTGGGGGGGCATAGTCAGAGGTGCCATGGACACTGGCCTTGACGGCCCATGGCAGAGTGACACTGACCACCATACTAATGTCCACCCTCTACACACAGGTGACAGTGGCTATCCACTCTGTCCCTGGCTGTTTACACCATACAGATGGCCCGTGACCCCATTGCAGCAATGGTACAATGAGACACATGCCACCACATGCAATGTCATAGAGCGGGTGTTTGGGATGCTGAAGGCACGTTTCTGTTGCCTGGACACGTCTGGTGATGCCCTACAGTCCAGCCCCTCAATGGCCTGCAGGATATTCCTGGCCTGTTGCATCCTGCACAACATGGCCAATGACTGTGGGATAGCTGTAGAGGTCGAAGAGGGGGACAGCAATGGGGACGATGAGGACGCCGGTGCAGACGGTGATGGGCAGACCTCCCTTTGGGCGAAGGGACCCCCACCTGATCCGGATGTCGCAGCTGCACTGGGACACCATCACAGAGGAGCACTTCAACCAACCCAGGTAAGTCATGGGGCCATGTGCAACCACCAATGGCAAGGGCACAACCCAAAATCTCACATGGATGAACCCCAGGGGCACATGGAAGCAAGGGAATTGGCTGAGTATGGAACCGCACAAGCCGTCAGGGATGAGCAAGGCCTAACACGACATGAGGTCATGCGCGCACACACACACACACACACACACACCACAAGACATGCACAAGGGGTAGGAGGCACACCGACCACGACTACTACCCTTAGCCACACACAGGTCCACAGATGACCACGCCCAGTGCCCGTCATTGTGCATGTCTCAGACACTGGGCACCATTACACAGTGGCAGACAGTGTAATGCAGGCATCATCATGCACATGCCACAGTGATCAGCAGCCGGGAAGGTGTGCACATGGACAGTGTGTGTGTGTGCAGGGCCGGGTACCCCACCCGTGCATCACACATTGAATAATACGCTGCACACAGGGCAATGTCAGACAGTCACCATGGTGGGAGATAGGTCAGTCACATGACACAGTGCCATGGCCGCCACAGATGCATGGGCAGCCCCGCCGATACCTGCCAGCTGTGACAGGCTGACCATTGGCCTCATGGGGTGGTAACGATGGTCCCTCAGGGGTGAAGCTGTGGGAACTCGACTGTGTTCGAGCAGGGGTCTGCAGCTCACCGAACATGCCTGTGCCAGGCGTGCTGGGGATGCCCACAGCTGAACCCATTGTCAACATGGAGGGTGTCGCACGATGCCGGGAATGGGGGGGTGGACATGACACTGCGCGGTGTCTGCGGTGCATGGGCAACAAACTGTGTACCCAATGTAGCCATGACAGCTGTGAAAGCACATGTCTGCCTGTCAATGGCAGAGGTCACATCCTCCTGCTGCCAGGCCATCTCTGCCAGGAGCAGAGTGTGGTCTCTGCTGCGCCGCTTCTCTGCCTGGAGCAGAATTGCACTGATTGCATCCACCACCCTGACAAGCTGTGACTGCTGATCCACGGAAGCCTGGAGTAGTCAGCTGTGCTCATCAAAGAGGTCATCCACCGGATCGGCATGACATCCCTCATGGTGTTCCTGGCCCTGCTGGGCATCACCCCTTGATGATGGGTGCTGAACATCAGAGCCATGCCGGGGAATGGCCACATGCAGTGCACTGACGCTGCCCCCATCAATGTCTCCCCATCGCCATTGGCCGACTGCTGACACCACCCCTCCAGCCACCACCCGCCAGGGCTCAAAGGTGCCGCTGCAGCAGCCACAACAGTCCCACCGGCCTGGACACACACCAGTGCTGCCCCACTGGTGCAGACAGGCACAGGCTGGGACTGTGATGTCATGCAGGTCTCCACGGTGGCACCACCCATGGATATGCCCATGCTGTTACCTGCTGTGGGGCCATCCTGTGTCCCACACATATCACTGTCCATGATGTGAGCTCCATCATCATCGGTGATGGATCTGGCACCAGTCCAACTCTCAGCATGCTGGCATCCATGGACACTGTCATGCTGGGACATGGGCATGGCCTCCTCCGCACCAGCTCCACCAACTTCAGTCCGGACAGACAGGTGGGTACACTGTTGTCCTGACCCTCGGACACCTGTGGAGGTGGATGGGTGCTCCTCTGTGTCCATGGTATCACCCTGAGTGGACAAACCCACCACCACTGACCCATGTTGATGCTCAGGAGCTGTAAGGAACACAGTAGCATTAATGTCTCTGCCCTACCCTGTGGCACTCCCCCCACCCCGCACACAGTGACAGATCAGGACGTACCATGCAGTGACAGGCTGCCACCTGTCTGGAAGCCATCACCTGGAATGCCCTCTATGGCACAACGCCGCATGCTGCCAGCCACCCGCTCTTCCTGTGGCATCAGGCGTGGCACAGCAGGCTGTCCACCACCAGTCGCAGACATGCTGCCCTGATGGCAGCCACCTTATCTTTTATCCTCCTCTTGTCCATGCTCACCTTCTTCTTGCACTTCTGCATGGACCGCTGGTGGCTGCCATGCTGGTTGATGGCATGCGCCACCTCATCCCATGCTGCAGCATGGGCCTGTGGTGTTCCCCACTGTCTGCTGAGCAGCAGTTCCTGGTCAAGGTAGGCCTCAAACAGGGCATCTGATTCTGCTCGGGTGAAGTTGGGCCTCCTCTGTGTCCCACATCTCTGTTCCCCCTCCACCTCCACCTCACGTTTGGTCATTATTGATCCTGTGGGAATGACAGGAGTTACCTCTAAATGTGCAGTCCCATGCATCTCCCACACATCACAGTCCACACTGGCAAACAGCATGCAACCCACCACAATAGACTGCAATACCAGACTATGGCCTCTGCAGCCCCATGTTGCATTTATATAATGCAACGCATGCAAATGAGGTGAGGCTCAATTTTAAGTGGATGCTAATGCATTAGCTGCACCATGGAATTATTGATGAGCTGTTTTGCATATGCCAGCTGAATATCACGCTGTTGCACTTTGCGCAATCATGTTGAACATGCTCAGGCAGGGGCGCAGCTCTGTGACATGCGCAGTAGACACTGCATGGTGTATGCCCTGGGTGCTGATGCTGATGCCTGCCACGCTGCTAATGTGCTGAGCATGGCAGGCAGTGCAGTACATGTCCATCACTGTGCCAGTGGTGCTAGTGCGCTGTTCCCATGTATAGCTCCCTTGCCCTGGTGTGCCGGAGGTGCCATGGTGCCAGAGCGTGGTAGGCCACTACAGGATGTCACACAGAGGAGCCCTGCCGTGCTACATGCGGTGAGTACCAATCGCACTGTGGCGGTCCGTGCACAAGAGACCCTTGACCCTGTGCCTGACCTTTGCCCCCTAGGTGCCATACATCTGAGTGGGTGCACCTCTATTGCGCTGTTTGGTAACAGCGCGATGGGGAATGGCAGCGCAGTATCGTGCAGCATCCTCACGTGGTGAACCTGCACTAGGGAGTGCCATTTTGAATCAGAGATGGTCCAAAGATGGCACTGCGATGAGCAGTGATCTGGAGCCAGGTAGAACTGGCAAACCTAGTTTCACTGGTTGAGCCCCATGTTGGTGCTCTGTTTGGTGAGGCACCCCTTGACAGGGCCAGGAGTGCCGTGTGGGAGGAGGTGGCAGTGGCACTGAAGGAGGTGACAGTGATACAGAGGACAGCTGAGCAGTGCCAACACTGGTACGGGGACCTACAGTGAAGGGACCAGGACAGACTTGCCCACCTGCGGGCATGCACCAGGAGAGGCGCTGTTCCATGGCCAGGTAGGTGCCCCATCCATACACTGGTTGCGTCCATACGGGTATCATGGTGGGCATGTGTCCACCACACAGGGGGGTGGTTCGTCCAGTGTGGGCAGTGGTGGTGATGGTGGTGGTGATATAGGGGTGAGGGGCTGAATGGTTTGGCTGTGTGGGATCGCACACACCTGGGGGTGGGGGGCCTTTGCTACTAGATTGTACTGATGTTCCTCTCTCCATGTTTGCACCCTAGGACCTGTAGAGCATCGACGTGCAAGGGAGGAGAGGCAGACACGTGAGCCATGTCCCCATGCCAGAGCTCGCATATAGGCTCAGTGCCAGGACCAGCCCGATGATGGTGAGTGCCTTACATTCAGGTTTGATGTGCATGCTGTGTAGCACGGCGGGTGGTGGGGCATGGCCACCATCCATTGACACCACTGCCATGCACACCACATGGTATAGTCAGCACTGTCCAGTGGCACTGCATGTCTGGGTGTGCATCACTGGTGGTGCATGCATGCACAAGGTACATGGTTGTGCCACTGCCTTCACACCGCAAAGCCATGTCACTGTACAGCCATGGTGGTGCTGTGTGGGAATTGGGTGGTGGGTGTGTGCAGTGGTCCATGTGGCTGTGTGCACCTGGGTGGGCAGGTCTTGTGGACACGATCAATGTGGGTGGTCGCACACCATCACAGGGGTGTGTCCCATGACTGTATGCCATGCACAATGGGTGGGCTGCAGGGGGCTATGCTTTCACGCCTATTGACTCTGCTCCCTTGTCGTAGATGTACAACAGATGGTGCACATTGAGAGGACACTGCAGGAGCTGCTTCAGGTGGCCAGGGCCTTTCTTGAGGTTCTCCAGAGGGTGGAGCAGCATGGTGTGAGACGGAGACATGGCAGGAGGCGCCATAGGAGCAGGTAGCGGGGATCCCGCTGAACTACTTCCAACACTGGACCACACTTCCCCCCCTGGACCCACCCTCACACCCCTCCTTCCCTCTCCCATATGTTCACCCCTGCCCCTTACCCACCCCCACCAGGTTGATGGCCCTCACCCCTTTTGTTTTGTAAATATATGTACATAGTTTTGTTAATACTGTTACAATACATTTGTTTAGTTGTGCCTACTGTAGTGGTTTCTGATTTGCAGCGTGCTAATGGTGCTCAGCTGCAGTGGTGTGCATGGCATTGGAGGTGGTGCTCTCATGGGTGTGTGTGTGTGTCTATAGGGGAGGCGGGTCTGGTGTGCACGTAGCTCTCAGTCACTGTCTGTGGTTTGTGTGCTGTTCCCTGTGCACTGGATGACTGTGTGCAGTGGTACATGGTGCATGCACTGTGTCCAAGGTGCACCTGTCAGACCATCCATGGCCTGTGCAGCTGCCACCCTTACATGTCTGTGACCTGCACAGTCCACTGGCATGTCAGTGGTGGCTGCCCATGCTGGACTGCCACTGTACCAAGAATGATGCCGGGTTGCCTCCCTGTCACTGGTGTGGTTCATGTCTGCCTCAGGTGGCACTGTTGCCTCTGCTGTTGTTGTCCCACCTCGATGCTGTCACTTGTATCTGTTGCAGGAGATGTGCTCCACTGTCTGTCACTTGTGCTCCAGCTGCATGCTGGTGGTGTACGTTGTTGTGGTGCCTGCACAGGGTTGCTGGAACACCTGTGCCATGGAGGGGTTCTGGCCGTGTGTGCACGGCTGCCGTGGCCACATGCTGGGGGCTTGTTTGACCCGTTACTGTGTCCCTGTGTTGGTGTGCCCTTGGGTATGGGTGGTTGTTTGTCTGTGCACTGTGTTGCATCCTGTGTGGTGCATGCTACCATGCAACACTGTGGGTGTCTGCACTGGCTGTTGTGGCCAGTGCTGGGATGGGGTGTATCCTTGGGAGGGTGTTCATGGTTCTGTACCACTTGTGGTGGGGTCCAGGGCATGCCCTGTCACGTGTGGGGTACCTCATGTGCCAATGCATGGTCAGTCTCACAGCTGTACCTGGGGGGGACGTGCGTGGTGGCACTGTGTATGCAGTCATCGCATGGCTGTCTGCTGCCGCCCACTGACGGGTGCTCGTGTTGGGCCTGCCTTGCATGGTTCTGTGGTGCACAGGGTTGTATTGTCACAGTGGGGGTGGTGGCATGCTTGGGGTGTCCTGCACTGTTGGGTGCTACTCCTGGGCAAGGTGTATGGGGATTGTGGTGCAGAGTGTGCGCTGCATTGGTGGGATGGTGTGGCATAGGGTGGATGGGCATCCATGTGTAACAGTCACAGCTTGCAAGGGGGTGTGCTGGGGCACCATGCCCCTGTGGTGGGTTTGTTGCTGGTATTCCTGTGGCAGTGGTTCTTCCTACTCTCCTCCGGTTGTGCAGTGCATGGGGTGTGGGAGGCGATGTCTGCTCTGCTGTGTGCTTCTCTGCCCATCCCTACCATGGGTGGTGGGCCCTGAATCCTGTCCATGCTCATCCCTGGTTGTGCTGTTGCACTGCTGCCCTGCTTCACTAGGTGTCCCTGGTTGTACTATTGCACATCTGACCTGCACCACTGCACATCCCTGGTTGCGCCATGGTGCAGTTGGCGTGATATTCAGTCATGTGCCGCAGGCAGATCTTGACCTGCGCAGTGTTTGAATATCACGCGTGTTACGCATGGGCGCAGTGGACTTGTGCCTGCTCCTGCTATTGCGCACCTTTGTGGTGCAGTTTGAATATCCGGGCCACTGTGTACTTGTATGGACTGTTTTTTTCTTTTTCTTTACTTTGTTTTAGTACATTGTAAAGGTGAACTAGCCAAACAATAAACTCTAAACTTGTAACTTGTACACATTTTGCTTAACCACTTGACAGTGTTTCAATATACCAGTGTCTGCTCAATCAGATCAGTTTCAGTATCATCATCATTAAGGTTGAAGTACACAGAGGCATTCACCAGAGCAGGTTTCATCACCTGAAGCATCAGTACTGTCTGGCTGATGGAAGCTATTGCCACATTCACCATTTGCACTTCATGTTTAGATGGCTGCAGGATCTGAATCAGGCTGTCCATCATTCTCCACTGATGTGGAGTGAAGGAGAATGATACTTTGTCATGGTTACATTTCAGTATGGTGTAGTCCATGATGTCTTTGTACTGCTCAAACAGATGATCAGACAAGTACAATGTGAAATTACACTGTGTGGACACAGCATGTTTCAGGCACTGTTGTGGAATTCTATAGTTGGCCTTTCGTTGACCAGGTAAAATTACCACACATGGCAGGCAATGATCAGCATGGTCTCTTTGTGCTTGAGCAGGAAGTCCTGAACAATAAAACCGAGATATGTGAAAAGCATGGCAAATGCTAGCAAAGCTTATCCTCAATTGTCCTGACAACATTTTTACCACTGTGGCTGGTGACGAATGCAAGTTTTAGGTCTTGGAAAGTGAGGCACTCATCAGTTTGACTGTTCTGCTCTGTCAGCATGTTAATGGAGTTGTGTTCAAATAAATTTATACAAGTCATACTTAGCCTGGTCTGCTGACTTGCATCCGTAGTGTGGCTTAATTTCCACATGAGGATGGCTCACAAGGCCTCACAGCATAGACACTGGGGAACCATGTTCAGCATGCTGCCATGCACATCTGATGATGATGCTGCACCAGGGACACTGCTCCACATATCTGTCATTATGCGGGTAGTAGTGATGCCACATTACTCAAGGCATATGAAATGTATGCTTTCAGATGAAGGTGCAATTCAGGAACTACCTAGGTTAAGAAATAGGTTTCTGAAAGATCTTTCCATTTTGTCATTGCCTGAAATTATGGAAACCAGGATTTTCTACAGATGAATAGGGCAGCATGTCAACAGCAAGCATTTGTGCAGCAGCAGTTTTGAGTTCCCTACTCACAAGGTGAGTGTGATGGTATTTATTGAATTTGGTCAGTGCTTGTAAGATGGTGGGTTGCTGGTGAGGTGGATTCACATGTGGAGATAATGCTCTTGACTTGTTATGGGGCAGATTCCCACTCACAGTCATGGTAGGTGTGATGGATGACTACACCCTTCTTTGCTTGGAAATGTAGACAGCTATGGAGTATGTTGCTTTGCTGACGAGAGTGCTACTTGGCACTTAAATGGTACTTGTGGTCATAAAGCCAGTGCTGACATCTTGCATCAACATATCAGTTCCTTCCTCCACATCATCACTTCTTTGACTCTTTGACCATCAGTAACAGCACTTTTAAGATCAAGTTATACATCCACTTAATGCTGCTGCTTCTTGAGAACATGTTTGGTCTTCTAATACTGTAGCTACACTGCCCAGTGGAACCCAAACATATACAAGGTTTCCCCCGTCTGACCAGGGCCTCTTCATATTTGGCATATTGTAACACTCATCATTTTTGTCAGTGACATTAAAATCACATACTAAAGATGTTTGGAATGAGTGGGGAGCCACTTAGCTGGTATTTGACCATGGAACATGAGCCAATGGACTGGGATCTCTACCTGCACCTTTGGTGCCCTTATTTTCACCTGTATCTCCTCCTCCACCAAATTGAAGTTGTGATTAGTAAAACAAATGCTAAATTTAAAAGAAAATTGGATATCTACATACCACAAGGATGGAAACTAAAGTATTTCAGATAGGTTTTGTTCTATAGGACCAAAAATGGGCACACACCTTCTAGCTCCTGACAGCTCTTAGTATGAACCTTATTATGAACCTCCTTTACCCCCCCCAACTGCCATCTGTTATCTTTCTCTGCGCTTTGCCTGGCACCATACCCCATCCCATGCATTTCAGTCCTATTTAAGTGTGCAAGTAGTGCCCTCCTCCTCATCATCATCATCTTTCTCAATTGTCTTTGATGTATGTGAAACCTTTTGCATTTTAGACTAATTCGATGGTACTCTGGTACACAGTCTACCTTAACCACTGGATAATTCACATACGTGCAGCTATCCTATTCAGACTCCATCTCTTCCTCTTCTGTTTTGTCATCTGGTGCTGTATGATGACTGCTAGCATGCACAGCCCCAATTTTAATCTTTTGATGTGACTCTTCCACTACCAGTACTTCTTCCTATGAATACTTCTCCAACATCTGCTACCATGATTCCTCCACCTATACTACCTCCTCCTATGTACTGTATCCTCCTCCTCAACTAACATCACCTGCTAAAACTCATACTCTGCTGTCTTCTGCAAATTTGGCTCAACTGTAGACTCAAACCAGTAATGAAAATAGTAGCATGAACACCACTTAAATAGATACTATTTATCCTTGAATTGGCTTATTATTACACACCATGACTAGGTCAACATTTCATGGCTAGCAGTGCCACTTCCTCAGGGACACTGTGTTAAGTATCTTCAGTGGCTTTTGTAAACACTGTTATCCTTAACAATTATTTTTTATTTATTTATTTAAAAGTTTTACCAGGAAAGGCATACTGAGCAGACTACCGGTTGATTCCAGATGCATCCTGGGGGTTGTTTGGGATGGGATGATACATACAAGTAAAGAATACAGAGGTACAATTACAGAATTACAGAATACTGAAATTTACATAGGTTATATACAAAAAGGTACAAAAGTACTAAAATACAATAGTATAATAGTAGTAGTATATACAGGAATATAAACAGAATATACACAGCAAGCAGTAGGCATTAATTAGTAGAAGAGGTATTGGCAACTAATTGGGACAGTTAAGCATTTGGGTGAACAACATAGTTGTGCACTGGCGAGTTGGCCCATACTTAGTGCAAATCTAGATGACATGAGCAGCTTGTGGGGACTTTCCCTTTAAGTAGGGAGATTTGTTGCCGAGAGGAGGGGGAGAGCCAGATGTCAGTCAGCAGGGAGTTCCATAGTTTTGGTAGTTGGGCTCTAAAAGCCGACTGTCCAGCAGAGGTAGCCATGTGCGGGATTTGTAGTAGCCGGGAGTCGAAATTTCTGAGTGAGTATGCAGATGGTGTTTGAGAACTTAGGGTAGAGGCTAGGTAGGAGGGCAGTAACTTGGCCCAGAATTTGGCTGTGAGTCTGTTACAGTGGTACTGACACCTATTGAAAAGTGAGGGTAGGTTAAGGTACCTGTAGAGGTCACAGTGGTGTGTGGAGGGTGGGCAGTCCAGTGCAAAAT
Organism: Neoceratodus forsteri; assembly: GCA_016271365.2. NCBI lineage: Eukaryota > Metazoa > Chordata > Ceratodontiformes > Ceratodontidae > Neoceratodus > Neoceratodus forsteri. The sequence goes on along the minus strand of CM028130.1, from coordinate 805,039,202 downwards.
GACAGAAGGAGTTAAAAAGAGAATTCAGTCTTGCCAGGGTGGATTTAGGGGCAGAACTGTAGACTATGTCCCAGTAGTCAAATTAGGAGGATCATTTTCTGCAGTATCTCTTTGCGGGCTGGTAGAGGAATGCAACTACGGTTCCGGTATAAGGCTCCCAGTCTAGGGTGCAGTTTTTTGTGGGTTGCTTCGATGTGAGTAGAAAAGTTGAGGTGTTGGTCCAGCCAGACCCCTAAGTATCTGAAGGAGGTGCAGATTTCTAGAGGGGTCCCATTAAGTGTTTTGAAAATGGGGAATGCAGGGAGGCGAGAGAGTCTCTGTCATGCGCTGAAAGTCAGGAAGACCATTTTCTTAGCGTTTAAAATAAGTTGATTTTTGCGAAACCAGAGCTGGACTTTGGTGAAGTCTTGCTGGAGTTTGGATGCTACTTCCAGCGGGGAGTGGCCTGAGGCATACAGGACTGTATTGTCTGCGTACATGTGAATGGCAGTATGCAGGCAGGTTGATGGCAGGTCATTGAGAAAGATGGAGAATAAAATAGGACCAAGGACAGAGCCTTGGGGGACGCCAGTGATGACAGGGAGGGGGTTAGAGGTGGAGGCACCAATTTTTACAGATTGGGACCTGTCAGCCAGGTATGAATTGAACCAATTTGTGGCCGCACTGGAGAGACCTGCATTTGAGAGTTTCGACAGTAGAAGGGTCTGCGAGACTGTGTAGAAAGCCTTAGCTAGGTCAATAAAAATGGCAGATGTGATGTGACTTTTGTCCATGAATGTAAAGATGGAATCCGTGAGTCTGAGGAGAGAAGTGACAGTGCAGTGGGATTTTCTAAAGCCCAATTGGTAAAGGGTAAAGAAGGAGGAGGAGTCAAGGAAGGTGGTGAGTTGCAAGAGGACAAGATGTTCCTGGATTTTGGCTAGAGTGGGTAGGAGGGAGATTGGGTGGTAGTTGCTGGGGAAGGATGGGTTGCCACCTTTCGGGAGGGGGATAACTGTGGCATGCTTCCATTCTGAAGGTATAGAGGCTGCGGTGAAGGAGAGGTTCAAGAGGGATGCTAGAGGATTGGCGATAGCTGGGCAGAAAGGTAGAGCATTTTGGTGTTCATACCTGCAGGGCATTTACCCTTGGAGGGATTTAGGGCAAGCAGGGCTTTGAGTACTTCAGATGGGGTAACCAGGGAGAAGGAGAAAGCCGGGTAAGGGGTTTGCATGGGTGGGGATGTGGATGTCTGGTTGTGTGTAGCAGGTGGTGGGTTAGAGTAGTAGGGGGACCCAGTGCTAGTGAACACTGTGTTGAAAAACCGTGGCAACTGCTAGCGGTTCTGCTAGGGTGGAGCCGCCTACATCTAGGGCTGGAGAGGGTGGCTGGGTGGGAGGGGAGAAAAGTGATTTTATCGACCTCCAGAACTTGGCTGGATGGTTTATATTTTTTTGGAGGGATGATGTGAAGTAGTGAGCTTTTGCCTGACAGATAAGCCTGGTGCAGGCATTTCTAAGCATTCAATAGTGTAGGTGATCAACGTGCGTCCCCGATGACTTATAGGCTTTCTACGCCTAGTCTCTGGCATGGAGGTGATCCATGAGGTCAGCAGTCATCCACGGCAGATGTGCTCCCCTTACTCAAGCCTTTTTGGGTGGGGCATAGTGGTCCCAGATGGCAAGAAATTTTGACTTAAAAAAGTCTAGGGTGGAATCCATGGATGGGGCCCTGGGAATGTAGGACCAATCCGAGTTTGCTAAGACTTTTAGGAGACCATCAAGGTTAAGGGATTTATATGACCTAATAAGGAGAGTTTTTGGAGGGGGTGACTTAGCTTTGAATATTTTACGTATTACATATATCATATGGTGATCGCTCAGGGAGTCCGGTAGGAGGCCTGAGGCTATAATCCTGTGTGGGTGAGAAGTGAGGGCTCAATTGAGCAGGGAGTGGTTTTGAGTTTTGTGGTTTAGATGCGTGGGCTCAGTGATGAGTTGCAACAGATTTAATGTTGCAACATGGTTTCAGAGCTTGGTGCTTGTACTAGTGAACCAGTTTAAGTTGAAGTCACCAAGGATGTGGAGCTCCCCTCCTGAGGTAATGGTTTTTAGGGTGACCAGGTATGTTAAGACAGAGTTTAATTGGGAGTCTGGGGAACAATAGGAGCCTGCTATAAAAATAGGGATTGAATGGGGTAAGAAGATTTTTATTAGTGAGGTGTCGATGTTTTCCGGTAGGGCAGGTAGCGAGACCGGTGAGAATTTTACCTGGGAAGATATGTAAATGGCTGTGCCACCACCTCACTTTGTACCCAGGCGGTCATGACGAGTGATAGAGTATCCAGGAATAGCTACTTCAGTATCCAGGTTATGTGGTTTCAGCCAGGTCTCGGAGATAATTAGGATGTCAGGACATAGTGTTAGTACTAGTGTTTGTAGTAAGGGCATTTTTTGTAGGAGGCTGCATATATTTAGGTGGGCTATTTTTTTTAGGCCTCTGGGTAGTTGGCCAGTGGGGGGGGGGGTTGGCTAGTGCAGGTGGCTGGTCTGGGATTTAGCTCAATGTCACCTGCGAGTAGGAGTACTAAGGTTAGTACCAGTTTTGGGTTTGGCAGAATTTTTATGGGCTTGTGGTAGGACGAGATATTCTGGAGGTGCTGTGTGAAATAACACAACATGGGGAGTTTTAGTATTGTCAGCCCAGTGTGAAAGGATGGGAGAGGATGGACGGACCAGGAGTCCAGGAACAGTGAGGCCCGAGGGGGTACAGGCCATTCATGGTGGTTGAGCTGGGACTAGGGTGGGAGTTTTGTGAAGTGAGTTTTGGCGTGGGCCAGGCTGTGGTTTAGGGAGGAGCGTGGGTAGGAGGGATGCTAGTGTGGCAAGGAGTGCAATCCCTAGCATAGATTTATAGGCTATGTGTAGCCTGGTGTTTCAAGAATTATGCTCAGCTCTTGGGTTATGGAGACAGTTTTAATATTTGTACACTTAGACTGGGTAGCTACATCCCTCTGTTATGTGGATTGCTCCTAGACACTGAGGGAGATGGTTGGTCAGCACAGTGGCTTCCCCTGCTACACTGAATATACAAGAGGGCAGACAGTTCCCATGAATAGAGGATAAGAGAGGGATGTAGCTACCTATTCTTGTAAAGTGTATACATATTAGAGAGGTCTTAATGACCCAAAAGCCAAGCATAATTGTTAAGGAAAAAAGTGTTTACAAAAGCCACTTAAGATATTTAACACAGTGGGTCTGAGGACATGGCAATATTAGCCATGAATCATTGTCTGGTTATGTTGCGTAACAAAAACCTTTTCAGGGATAAAGAATATTTGTCCAAGTGGTGTTCATCCTGTTATTTTCATTACGGATTTGAGCTGTCTTTTGGGTGACCCAAGAAACAAAACATTTCTTCTATGAGAAGAAGGGCATCCTGGACCCCCTGGGAAACAAGACAACTATAAACTCACACTGGGACTCCACAATTAGCAGCGCTGTTACATCAGCAGTGGATTTGATTTGTTATCATGGTATTTGTTAACACCAATACATGTCCTGCCTATGACCCTTTTATCAACTTCTGGAGGCAGCAGTGGTACTACTGCTGTTGGGGTTAGCACATGATGTGCTGATGGCTGTATAGCATTATACCAGATGACCACGGGCAGACCCTTTCTTTCCATTCCTCAGAAGTCTGTGACTGTGTATGATCTTGTCCACACCCATGCTCACACCACATCTATGTCCTTAACTGCTCTCCTTTGTTGTCTTGTACTATGCGCTAACAACACCTGAGAATCTAAATTATTTTGTTGGAGCAGTAAGTGCACTAGAAATATTTCTTACACTCACCCAACTGTACAAAATTAAAGCAACAGTGCATGATAGTGATGAAAAATGTTGACCTATACATTTCTATTTTGTTTTAGATTGCCCCTTATCCTATGACTCGTATGATACCCTTTTCCTTATTTTGAGCCTGATACAGTACTTTTTTCACATCTGAAATAATGAAAGGAGCATGTCTTTTAATACAGCTCAGTCCAGGTTTTTATCATCATTCTCATCTGTTTTGTGCATCTGTTGTCCCATAAGGTCAGGGAGTATTGTCTGCTATGTGCTACTTCATTTTAATTGCAACAACAGTGATGTTAAGCAATGACTGTTTAAGAACAAAAGAGAATAATGACAAAAACCTGGCCCAAGCCATATTAAAATAACTACTTTTATTTTTATTGTTTACTGGCAGTATAGCCTAGAGGACAAAGTAACAAGCTGTGAATAAGCTTGGTACATCCAGCAGACCTGGGTTTGAGTCCCAAAACCACCCATTTGCATAATGTATAACTGTGAGTGAGTTACTTAGCTACCCCAGTGCTCCGGGGTCATCCCTGACAACAGGCACTAGTGCCTAGTGGGCCTCACCTGGTTACCAAAGAATATAAAAAATATATTTCAAAAGTGAAAAAAATAGTAAAGCAGACTCAGAATGGGAAAAGAAGGGTATCATATAAGTTAGAATTTAGGGACAATTTAAAAAAGAATAAAAAAGTATAGCTGAAAATTTTCATGGCTATCAGGCATTGCTGCTTTAGGTACCTTGCTCAGTCCCTCACCTTTTGTTTATCTGTCATACTGACTATTAGTGGTCAGTGTCCCAGAAGTCTATCAAACTCACACCAGTGCACAAATGTATCAGATGGAAAGCACAACAAAAATATCAACCACTAGGATTGCAAAAATAATGACACAAACAGCGCTGAAGTCATTTTATGACCTTATGTTCTGTGTTTTTCTGTGGATATAGTACTAGCTGATAATCTGGAGTGGAGAGGCTCCTGCCTACTCCCTCACCCTCCATACACAATCAACAGGTAGAGCCTGCTAGATCAGATGAAAAAGCACACATTATAGCAATAGCAACACTGAAGATTTCTCTGGCACTTTAAATACAAGCCTGTAGTAAAAGTATGCAGTGATGATCAAGTTTTTATCAAGATTTGGAGTTAGTTTTCCTCAACAAAACTGCAGCAGCACCAGGAAGAAGAGTTTTCCCTCATGAGCATCTCATTACTGTAATTCTGAAAGACTGCTATGCACCTGGAGAGTCACATGGTGTAGACATACACTACTGTCTGAAAGGCACCCAAGTAGTGTCATTAACTCTGCAGAATGAGTTTCTGAAAAAAAAGACATATTCTACAGAATATTGATAGCTTTTGCAGAAAATAAATCTGTTTTCTGGGAAAACAGTGAAATAGGGTTCTGTGATACACATTGTAGAGTCAATGTAAACACTGGAGTTCAGGCAGTTTTATACAAGACAACTAAACAATGTGACATTTTTCTTTTTTGCAGTTAATCTTTTTTGTGATAACAGCATTCTTTGTGCAGAGCCCAAATGGCTTAGTTATTTTTTTTTTCTAGCAACTCTGTATATGCAATTACTTTTCCTTTAATCTTTTGCAGAACCCAAATGGCTTCCTTAGTTTTTTTCTTTAGAAACTCTGTATATGCAATTACTTTTTCTCGGGTACTCTTTAGGCAGACTGCCAGGAATCCTGCCCGTGACTTGGGCACTCACCCTCTGTGGCTGGGGCTTTGCTCTGCACCCTGCCGATGACCAAAACATCTCCTGCCCATTCTCGGGCACTCATTAGGTGGACTGCCAGGAATCCTGTCCGTGACTTGGGCACTCACCCTCTGTGGCTGGGGCTTTGCTGTGTGCCCTGCTGATGGTCAAAAGCTCTCCTGCCCACTCTCAGGCACTCTTTAGGCGGACTGCCAGGTATGTTAAACGGGGTCTGCTTGGCTCTGTATGGCTTTGCCTTCGATTGGCTGCTACATCCAAAGCTCTCTGCTGATTGTACTTTGCACCCGCTGACACCACTGTAATCGGCTACTTTTCTTTATCCAGCTGTCTGACTGTTGGCGTTTTTTGCCCATAATCTCCCTGGAATCTCTGTATTTTTAAATGGAAATCCAACTACTGGAAGTGTTGTGCATTTTAAACTGTTTATAACTTGCTAGCAGAATGTGTTAGTTGTTTTAACTCTGTAGCCCGTATATGCACGAATTGTTTTAAACTGTTTCTAATTTTACCCCTCACTCCTGTGCTGTGCATTTTAAACTATTAAATGAACTAGCTAGTTAAATTTGTCAGTTGTTTCACTCTGCAGCCTGTATCTGCATGGACTGTTTTTAAAACTGTTTTAATCTTATCCCTCTCTCCTTGCACTATTTTTCCCTCTCCTCCCTTACTCGCTCCTATCTCAAAATCTTTCTCTCCCCCGTCCGAACCCCCATGCTTCCACTATCCATGTGAGGACATTTCTGCAGTGTAACCTGTGCCTGGTGACTAGAGTGCAGCCCTTCTTTTTTTTTTGAAATCCTATTTTCCATTTCTCTGTTCCTCTGCTCTCCTTAACACTTGACTGCCCACCCCTACCCTTCCCGCCTTTGTCCTGCTAATTTTTGTCCTTCTTAGCTCTGAGCTAAATCTGCTCTTTTTCCTTCCTTTGTTTCTCCAGCTAACCTCTTTAGTTTGTAGCTGGTGCCTAAAACAGCATGCCCCCCCCATCTGCTACTTCTTTCCTCCATGAATTTCTCTCACCCCCTCCCAGCCTTTTTGTTTTTCTTTAAACAACCTTCCCCCCACTCTCAGCCTTATCTATCTGACCACCCTCTATCTTTCTTTCAACAGGAATCCTGTCCGTGACTTGGGCACTCGCCCTCTATGGCTGTGGCTTTGCTCTGCACCCTGCCCGATGGCCAAAACCTCTCCGGCACGCTCTCGGGCACTCTTTAGGTGGACTGCCAGGTATATTAAATGGGGTCTACTCGGCTCTGTATGGCTTCGCCCTCGATTGACTGCTACATCTAAATCTCTCTGCTGATTGGACTCTGCACCCGCTGACACCGCAGTAATTGGCTGGTTTTCTTTATCCATCTGCCTAGTTCACTACCTTTGGCTGACTTGCCGTTTTCTTTCCCCCACCCTCATTAGTGCTTCCCACCATGGCTTTCTTTTACTCAGATTGTTACCCATATTCTTACTTTGTGTTTCACTGCCACAATGCTTTTCATAATGAAATTATCCTTTTCACCTAGTATCTTACTATCTCTGCTCATTAGATGTACAGGATACCTGCCCCCAAATAGTACACCACCTATAAGTAGTGTAATTAATAGTAGCCTGCATTACACTATGGGCTTCTCAACTAGAAATTTCTTCAGCCTTAACAATGGTCCTTGGTCCCCCTTCTTTATGCGTCTAGGGCATTACAACTGGCATGCCCACCCTGAATCCGTCTATATATATATATATACCCGCATTGATATCAGCATGATCTATCACATGAAGAAAAAAAAAAGACAAAATGCTGTAACTATACAAGACAATTGAGGCATTTCTCCAAACTTCAGCGTAAGCACCTCCTGAGAATAGCCCTATTGCTTCTGGTGCTGGCTGGAAATATTCACCCTAACCCAGGCCCATATGACACAACCCTAAACAATATGCCCCCTAAGCAGGGATCTATCATGCTTTCCACAATAAATGTTTGAAGTCTCCTAAAGAAAACTGACATGCTGAAAGTCTGGGTTGCTATGTATAACCCAGACATACTATCTGTTGTAGAAACCTGGCTATGACCTAAAATCCTAGATAATGCAGTTGCCGTGCCTGGATATACAATCTTTAGACTTGATAGAACCCCTAAGAGGGGTGGCGGCTGTGCTATTTACCTAAAACATTCTGTCAGTGGGTTGGTCATGCCTCAGATTGACCTTGGAAGTCCTGCCCAGGCTTTAGCCATAAAAGTGCTCTTGGGGCCACAAAACAAAGCCCTCAATATATTCTCCATCTACAAACCTCCCAAGAACCCAACCCCTGGCTAAATAAGTATACTGGACCATCTTCAGGTGCAAAAACACCTTACCGAAACGATTTTAATGGGAGACTTCAATATAAACTGGACCTTGGGTATGAGCAGGACCATAAAGGATGCATTAGCATCACTGCACCTCACTCAATTCATCATCTCACCTACCAGAATAAACTATAAAACCGGTACTAGTACCATTATTGACTGGATTATATTAAATCACCCAGATCGCATCACAAATGTAACAGTCCACCCGACACTATCAGTGACCACTCCCCTATCACTTGCTGCTGGTCAAACAAATTCCATACTGCTTTACCCCAAACTATCTATAACCAAATGCTAATGCATGGGCACCTGGATCTCCTAAAAAAGCAACTCTGGTCACAGGACTGGTCTATTCTGGACACTGCTGATGACATCAACATCGCTTTGGAACATTTTATTAAGGTTTTCAACACTGCATGCGATACCCACACCCCTCATAGGAAACTGAAGGTTTGTGGTAGGATCAACTCCTGGATTACACCGGAACTAGTAAGAAGTATGAAACAGAGGGACCATCTATGGTAACTGGCTAAAGCATCAATGAAGCAGCATGATCTTCAGGCATATAAAGCAGCTAGGAATGCCTGTACTAGGGCAATTCAACAGGCAAAAACCAGGGACCACAGAGAGCTGCTGTCAAACTCGTGGGGTGATAGTAGGAAATTTTGGTCTAACATAAAAGACATTAGAGGGAAAGAACAAAGGACTTCTTCTGCACTACTTATAGAAGATGGAAATTCTGTCATGGACCCACTACAAATTGCAAATACTTTTAATTCAGCTTTTACTAATCTGTCGGGTGTCATCCCAAAAGATTTCTTTGATGATGCGCCCTCTTTACCAGCGGGATCAGTGGGGACCACTAACCTACACCCCCCTGCATTTTTGCTTCAAGCAGGTTTCCCAAACCCAGGTCAGAAAGCTCCTCACTAAAGTCCTGGGGAAATCAAGGCATAGTGGAGACTTGCTTGACCTCAAACTCATTGCACTTACCCTTGAGGAAGTCCTCCTGCCAATAACCAAGATACTAAACCTATCCCTCACTCTATCACAGTTCCCTGAAGTATGGAAATCTGCACTGGTCACCCCAGTGCATAAATCCAGTGATCACACGCAACACTGCAACTACAGGCCAATATCTATCCTCCCACCACTATCGAAAGTCCTGGAACATATAGTAACCAATCAGCTAGTAGACTACCTTGAGAAGTGTGCCTTACAATGCCCCCAACAACATGGTTTCAGGAAAAAAACACAGCACTACCACGGCTCTGTTAGAGTTCACCAGTTTCATCCATCAATCCATCGACAAAAACAACCTTGTTGGAGCAGCTTTCATTGACCTCACAAAAGCTTTCAACACCATTAATCACAAACTACTCCTTGATCAACTTGCAACAATCAGACTCTCACCAAATACACTGAAGTGGTTAGGAAGCTACCTTGCGGATAGGACACAGCGGGTAAAGATATCCAACGTTGTCTCGGAGATACAAAATGTCCAATCTAATGTCCCACAAGGGTCCATTCTTGGCCCTCTCCTGTTTAGCATCTTCCTAAACAATCTGCTGCATGCCTGTCAACTAAGGACACTCCTCTATGCTGACAATGCTGTTATCTTTGCAAACAACCCTAATCCCTCTGCGCTTGAAGTAAACCTCCTACTTGGTTTCCTCAAAGTTGAAAAATGGTTCCAAATGCACAAACTTGTACTGAACTACAAAAAGCCAAGCTCCTATTGTTCTTCTCCTCTCACCACAAGGATAGGTTGCAATGCCCTAACAGTCAAAAATAACCTTGGAGCCACCCTCGAACAAGTTAAACAATTCAAATATCTTGGTGTAACATTGGACAGCCACCTTTCCTATGCACCTCACATTGAGATAGTTGCCAAGTCTGTGAATGCAAAACTAGGCTTGCTATACAGGCACAGAAGGAATCTGACCCCTGAAGCACTTAAGCTTGCTGTCTACAGTTCAATATACTCCACCATTGACTACGGTTTGGTAATATATGGCGCTGCCTCTGCCACATCCCTAAAAAGGCTAAATATTACCTTGAACAAAGCCTGTAGGCTCATCATGGATGCTGACTGCTTCACCCACATGTGTGATCTGTACGTACAAACTGGATGGCTTAATCTCCAAGGATGAATCAAGTACCAATCTAGCATACTAGCCAAAAATATGCTACTTGGCACACTGCCAACTGGAATCTCCTGCCTACTGCCCAGATCCCTCAAGACTCATTATACTTGGGTCTCTTTCACTGAACACCTACTTGTTCCACTGGTCCAGACCTTCCAATGCCAGCGGTCTTTTCTCTACAGAGTCCCCAACTGGTTAAACAGCCTGGACTATGACTATAATAGCCTACCTCATTTGATCGAATTTAAACATCTCCTCTACAAGCACATTATAAATGAAAGCACCTGTGTCTTCCCCAACTAACCTCATGATTCTGCTGTCAGGTGCACCTAGTTCTGACCCATGACTGGACCTCCTATGTTCCCTTTTCTCTCCCCTTTATGCCCACCCTTCTAATTTTCAGTCCCCTTATTCCCTGCAAATCACTTCACTGCCATGTCAGACCCCTGGCCTTTACGGATCTCCCTGCATATCTTTCTTTCTCTTTCTTTCCTCCTCCTTTTTTGATCCCCTCCTTTTGCCTCTGTCTCTCACCCCCCCTCTACTCTCCCACTTCTTCCCCAATCTCTGACTAACTTACTACTCCACAACAAAACCATCAGGCTACAACTTTCTCACCCTATATTTCTGACCTAACTTAACTTACCTTCGCTTCCATTTCACTTAGTTTAGCACCACCTTTATATTGCTAATGTATCAGTGACTGTCGTTTCAACTTTGTACTATGGTGTTTGCGGTAACTGTAAAATTATTTTTGCTCTCCTTTGTCTGTCTTTGTTAACCTCCCACTGTTGACATGGAACCTTTGTAAATGAGCAGTCCTCTGCTCAAAGGTACTTGTAATCTGAGAATGATTAAATTAACTAAATAAAATAAATAACACTTAAATAAATTAAACTTCTCCTGACAGAGTTAACACAGTATAGTTCTTAACAATCAGAGGTGATCAAGATCCAGTGCTTTTGGTAAAACATAAGGTTCGTGGTGCTCAGGGTGGAGCACCAGTAGCAGAAATTGTGGGTGGAGGAGTGGATACAGGGATTTGTTAGCCCATTCCCTTATTGGGTGTCAGGTAGTTAAAATATTGGAGTCAGCAGGCATTATATTTCACCACTGTGCCACTGAAGAAGTGGATGAGCCTGTCCAAAGCTGCTGCCTGGGTAATGCATACTAAGTATGGCTGGCAATCCATGTCCAGCAGGCTTAATACTGAGTGTGGCAGTAGTCAACCTTAAAATGAAGAGTAGTGGTGAGTGAGGATTCTGACTGTGCAGTACTTCTTGTCCTAGGGCACAGATCTTGTCCTAGAGGGACTGGACAAAAGGGACAGGATCCCAGTAGTTGTAAATAAGTAAGCAGTAAATCTCTATTTCTCCAGCAACCAGTCCCCGAGGCTCTGGATGCTTTGCAAAAAGGTGTAACAGACATAAAAAAATTACATACAAGAAAAACAGGGTCAGTAAAATAAATACAAACAATAATAAATAAATAAATAATACAAAGATCGATGCTATAGCTAACTAAAAAAGGATTCTTTAAAAAGCTGTGCCCTAAGACCCCTCATAAAAGGCTCCACTGATGGGGCCCCCTCAGAGATCTGAGACGTATGTTACAGAGGGCCGGGCTGGCCACCTCAAATGCACAGTCTCCCAAGGTTTTCAGCCTTGCCCTCTGTACTGACAGGAGACCATTGATGGAGGAGCTGAGTGAGTGTACCGAGAGGCAGGGGTCAGGAGATCACTCAAGTAGCCAGGGCTTGAGCTGTACAGGGGCTTATAGGTGAGGAAGCCCACCTTGAAGGTGATTCTCCATCTAACAGGCAGCCAGTGCAAATCCCACAGGACTGGGGACATATGACAGGACCTGGGAAAGCCTTTCAGCAATGTAGCCTCTCTGTTTTGCACCATTCTGCAGTCTATGGAAGTTCCCTCCACTGACCCTGAAGTAAAAAGCATTACAGTAGTTTAGCCTTGATGTGACAAAGGCATGTATCAGTGGAGGTAGGTCACCAGGTGGAATTAGGGGTTTAATCTGGGTGGCATTCTTTAAGTGGTAAAATCCAATATGAATGATGGATTACACTTGAGCTTCAAGCATCAAACCATAGTCAAGGATGACGCCCAGATTTCTCATCCTAGTGGCTGTCACCAACAGTGTAGGGCCAAGAAATAACCCTCTTTCTGACCCAATAGCAGCCACATCATTTTGGTGTCCAGGCTTGATCACCAGTACCTCTGTCTTATGGGGGTTCAGTTGCAGCCAGTTTCAGAACATCCAGTCTTGGATCTTGGCTAGGCATTTATTTGGCACTTCCACAGCATTACTTGTCCCAGGAGCAAAAGGCATGTACAGCTGGGTATCATCATCCAGGGGCAGCACATACACTACGAACAGCATCATTGACAAGATACAGCCATGAGGAACTCCACAGGACTAGAGCTTTATACAGGAGAAGAAATTCCCCATAACTACCCATTGCATCCTGCCCAAGCAAGGACTCAAACCAGTTGATAACAGTACTGGTGAGTCCACAATACTCTCAAAGGTGATCCAGAAGCACAATGTTGTCCATGGTGTCAAATGCTGAGGAGTAATCTAGGAGAACAAGAACTGACCAACCTCCTCTATCTCTCACCATGAGGAGGTCATTTTGCACCCTGACCAACTCTGTTTCGGTGCCATGCCTTACCCTAAACACAGACTTACCACTTCTCTCAGTGCAGTTTAGCCCCTGCAAGGCATATTTTGAATCAAGGATGGAAATGAGAAAGGAAAAGTGTGGCCCACTGGGAATTGAACCTCATACCTCTGAGACTGGAATGGCTCATCAGTGTCAAAGGCCATGAGGTGTGCTTCAAGGTGCAGAGCCACCACTTTCTCAACAAGCTTCCCCAAAAATGGGAGGTTGGAGATAGGTTGATAATTCGCCAAGATGTCAGGGTCCAGTGGCGGTTTCTTCAGAAGGGGCTTCACCAACACCTCCTTCAAGGCATTGGCGAAGAACCTCTCTGAGATCAAGCACCAGAATATCATGGCAAACACTGGACCAATGGACTCAGCACATCCTATTAGGTGATAAGTTGGACCTGGGTCCAGTTTACAAAAGGTGGCCCACAACTTCGAGATCACCTCAACAACCTCAGCCACCCCCACTGGACAAAACTCACCCCAAACAATAAGTGTGCCTCTGCCTATGCAAGGCCTACCACTGCAGGGCTGATCATGCCCCACTGGGGAGATTCCCAGCTGAATGAAGGATACCCTGTCAGATAAGAACTGAGCAAACTCCTTGCACAAAGTGACTGAAAATGCTCTTTTTTGCTGCAGACAGGCAGGATGAAGTAGCTTGTTCACAGTCCAAAAGAGCAGAGCTGATCTGTTCCTCCCTGTGGCAATCTCCCTGGACAGGGACTCTGCCTTCTTACAGTTGATTACTCTTTGATAGTCACTGTTGTGAGCTCTCAAACTCAGAATATCCTCCCCTGACCAGTTTCTCTACCAGAAATACTCCAACTTTTGACCTTGGGTCTTCATCTCCTTGAAAGTCCCATTAAACCACAAGGGTCTCAATCGAGAAGACCTGGGTTGTATACAGACCACTATAATACCATAGAGCACCTTGGAGACATCACTATTATCAGCTATCACTGCCTCATCCACCCCAATTGCACATGCAGTACTCACACCAGAAAAGTCCACTACCACCATAAGTCCCTTTGGGGACAATCCCCTCAATGGGTGATAGTGGACAATCTCAGCAGGGGAAGAACTATCTGGGGGGCCCCAAATGAGAAGTCCAGTGATCAGATCAAGCGGCCTGATTAATCCTGATGTCAGTGACCTCAAGCCCCAGTGAGAATACCAAGTCCAAGGCATGGCCATAGTGGTGAGTCACAGAAGCAACTGCTCATGCGAGGCCCAGTGATGTCATTATCTGGAGGGAGTCATGATACAAATGCTAGAGTTCATGGTTGATCCAGCCATGAAAGTCTCCCAGAAATAATCACCTGGGTGACTCCAACACCCTATCAGCGACAAAATCCACAACTTCCTACAGGAAAGATGTAAGATATTCCCCCTCGGGGCTCCACAGCACCAGCAGGCATCCAAGGGTAGGAGTTTAAATTTATGTACTGTAGGACTACAGAGGTTCTGTGACAGGAGTGTAATTTTGTTTTAGATAAGTTTTCTGTGAGCGTTCTTAAACAATTTGTGGCAGGAGGTCCAACATGCGCTCCAGTCCTGCTCCAAGATCTGGGTGCAGTGTAAAGCTTCCCATCTAGCCATGGATTGTTTGACTGGCTAGGAATATAGGCTTTTATCTCTCCATAAGTATTGCCAGCTAGTCCTTTAGTGAGAGAAAGCCACTGCTGTAATGGGAGCTGTGGGGCTGATGCCCAGGCTTTTTCCCTCAGCAGGTTCTGTGTTATGCTAAGCAGCCAGAGAAACTTACAGAAGTCTGCCTTAGGAATGTCCCTTTGGGTCTGCCGGGTCTGAAAGGTGTTCACCACATTGGTGTCAGGAATCAAGATATCCTTTAGGAAAAACCACCCTTTCCTTTTCCTTGATTGCCAGAGAAGAGATTTGCTGTTCACCCTAATCAAGTGTTTATTCCACAACAGTACATAGTCCAATAGGAGAGGGGAATTCAACAATCATTTACGTAGCATTCCCAAATAAGCCAAAGTTGGGGATATGGTTGGGTGAGCCTGGATAGCCTTTGGAGGTGCACTATACTGAAGCCAGTGATTGCCCCAGGAGTTGTGCAGCTTCCATGTCCACCCATTGTGGGAAGCTGTAAGCTGGAGGCATGAACTTGTGGAGTGTCTGTGCTGCCTGGTGTGCCCATAAATAGTTTGCTGCCTATCAGAGATTCCAAAGTCCATCTTTCAAGGAGGAGCAGAGTTTTTTGCATCTGTAGCTGGTGGTAGCCTTCCCATATAAAGCCACCAATGAGTTTGTATATTGAGGTGAGACACTTAGGTGGGATGGCAATAGGGAGGTGTAACAGAACGTAAAAAGGTTTAGGTGCTGTCACTATCTTTAATGCAAGATCTTCCCTGCTAGGGTGAGCTACAGGTGCTTCCACCTGTCACACTCTGTTACGAGTTCAGACAGGAGTAGGGAGAGATTGGAATCACATCATTTGGAAATTGTCAGGGTGATTTGAAATACCAGGTATGTTCTAGATTTAGGGGTCCATTTGAGGCCAGCCTGCTCAAAAGTGGTGGCTTCACAATGGCTATTTAATGTTAATACCGCCGTCTTAGACTGGTTCACTTCAAGTTCTGGTAGTGAGGTAAATAGGATAAGGTGATCATGGAGAGGCTGTACAGAGGAAATAAACATCCCTTAAAAGGACTAGCTGGTCATCTACATAGAGCCAGGTTGAGTACATGATGCTCCCAACATGGATTCCTTTTATCTGGGAGTGTTGGTGAATAGTAGCTATTGAGAACTCTACTGCCAAGTGAGAAAGGAGGGTGGAAAGGGAAGCAGCCCTGTCGAGTCCCTTTGGCCAGAGGGAAAGGGTCTGAAAGAAGGATGTTTTTCAGGACACTAGCCGTGGGAGAGGTATATAAGGTATGGATCCAAGTCTGAAATCAGGGTTCCCATCCTAGATGAACCAACACTAAGTGCAGGTAGCTCCACTCAACAGAATCAAATGCCTTCTCAAAGTCAATGGTTACAGTTCCAGGTGGAGTGCGAGATGATGAGGCAATGTGCATAAGGTTGATTAGAGAGTGAATGTAGTTGGTGCTGTGCCTGCCCTTGATAAAGCCCACTTGAAAGGGGCATACAAGAACAGCAGGAGATGGTCTAATCTGGTTGCCAGGGCTTTGGCTTATATTTTACTATGTTATAAGAGACATGGGTTGGTATCCACTGATAAGGTAAGAGTTTCCTTTTTTTGGTAGAACAGTGGTTGTTTCTTCCCAGAGGGTGGACAGGAGAGTGTCCATCTGTTCCACCTCCTTCAACATCCGACACAGAAACAGGAAGATTTGCACATCTAGTGGTTTAAAAAATTCTGCTGGGTAGCCATCTCCTCCTGGCACCTTGCTAAATTTTACAGACAGTAGGGCTTATGGATCTCCTCAGTAGTGAGCAGGGCATCTAGCACCTTCTGTCTGCTGCTGGATGCATCTGGGCAGCTATAGGTATTGAAGAAAAGACTGAGTGACCACAGCATCAGGGGGTGGTGAAGGGGTAGAGTGTTGAGTTAAAGTGGCACATGATGATGTTCACTTCTTCAGGGGCCATCTTAATCTGCCCAGAGGTATCTTGGAGGCATGCTATGTGCCTCTCTGCTGTTTATGAAGGTGGTAGGCTAAAAGCTTGTCCCTTTTTTCTCCTCTAACCCTCCCAGTATTCCTGTATTTATGTCTTAGTCACTAGATAGCAATTTCAGCATTTCTTGCAAGCAGACTGTTAATTTCCAGACTGAGTTTAATAATCTTTTTATAGGTCAGAGTTGGGATCAGGATGCAGTGTAGCTTTGTATTGGGCTTCATGCTCTTGTAGGTTCTTCTGCAAGGTGGCAAGCATGTTGTACAACTGGTGGTGCCTATCTGCCACAAAGCTGATTAACTTGCCCCTGAGGGTAGCTTTCAGGGTTCACTGGTGGTGCCTGCTGATGGGTCCTGTGGGTTGTTGAGCTCCAGGACCTCTTGTGTTTCTGCCTGGATCCATGGGCAAAACACAGGGTATTTTAATAGAAAGGGGTGTTTAGTCTCCAGGAGGAAGATTTTGGGATCAGTGTCCCCCGCATGAAATCCAGCTGGACAGGCGCATGGTCTGATATGATCAATGACATAGTGCTGGCATCTATGGCTGCATATAAGTTTAATGATCATTTTAGAAGTATCAGATTTTGAATCAGGATTCATGGTGGCTTTGTATTGAACCTCTTGCTCTTGTAGGTCTTTCTGCAAGGTGGCAGGAGCTTTTTCACTCTGGCAGTGCCTATGTACCACAAAGCTGATCATCTTACTACTGAGGGTGGCTTTAAGGGCTCACTGATGGTGTCTGCCGAGGTGTCCTGTGGGTTGTTGAGCTCCAAGAACCATTGTGTTTCTTCCTGGATCCAGGGGCCAGAATCAGTGTATTTTAATAGCAGGGGGTCTAGGCTCCAGGGAGAAAGTTTTGGTGTTAGGGTCCCCCACATGAAATGCAGTTAGAGGGATGCATGGTCTGATATGATTAGTGACATAATGTTGGAATCCATATGTGCTTGGATTATAATGGAGGAGGTCAACCAGAGGTTTATATGACCGTACGTGACATGGATTGTGAAGTGGAAGGAGTAGTGCCTGTCCCTCGGGTGAATATGTCATCCTGACCTTGGTCTACCATTAGCAATTTGACTTCTTGAGCTCCCCTGACATGGGGCTCATTGCTCAAGTTGCTTCTGTCCAACCCAGGTACCAGAGTGAGGCTGAAATCTCCACCAAGGAGGATGGGAGTCCCATCAGGGCTGAAACTCATTCATTTTTGAGTGAGGCCATGAAAAATTACATGGCATCCTCATTAGGGGCATATACATTGGCCAGAATGAGGGGCCTACAGCGGTATCCATCTGGACAATGACTCATCAGTTTTGGAGGTCCGTTTCCTCTTTAATAGTTGCCCATTGCAGAGCTTTGTGGACCTGAATGGCTGGTTGCCATTTATGAAAGGAGGACAAAGCTTGGAAGGACTGACCCACTCAGTCTCAAGTCAGGCAGGCTTGGTCTCTAGCAAGGAGCTTGGTTTCTTCTAGGAATGCCAGATTAGATTTAAGTTTATTTTTTTTCATTTGGGTCTGAGAGAGGACTTGTTTACTTTTAACTGGTGAATTTAATCCATGGATTTTCCCACATGAGGCAAATTACTTCACCCATTATTCATTTGTTATAGAACAAGAAAGCCAAGTAAGAAAGTTACTATGAAAGGAAAGGTGTAATGTCCTAGGGTGAGCATTCTTCCTGTGGGGCACAAGTGGTCCCATAGTAAATGTCTGGGTTGATATGCTGGAGGAATACAGAAGAGGGATAAGTCCCCTTCTTTGGTTATGTGGATGAAAGCATAATAACAGTGTGTACCTCTAAAAGTAATTGCAGACAGGAAAGCAATGCTAAACAGGTAAGTCAGAAAAAAAACATATTGTCTTGAGAAGAAAGGAATACAGACAGGCTCAAACAGTGAGTACAAGGTCATCAACAGTCTTTGAAAAGTCATGGAGGTATTGAACTAGTGCTGCTGCAAAAATGGGAGCACGATGCAACATTGCCTTCAGCAAAACATTGCAAAAGACAGAAAATAGAGAACCCCCTTCCCTCCCCACCCTACTTGAAGAAAGTAAACATAAGACTAGTGAATGCACTCCAGTATACCATTTGCCACATGGCAAAATGGTTGGCCTGGGTAAGTGTCTCTGGGGCTCTAAGTAGAGACCTGTAATTAAAAATGGTGTCTTGGTTTTGGAGTCCCACTGTGTGGGAGGGCCATTGGGCTGTTAATCACCTGTAGTTTACTGGTCTGGTGGGGCTGAGCTGGGATGCACCTGAGGTACTGTGCTTGCAAAGGGGGTGCTAGTATTGCAACTGGATAAAGATGGATCAGGAGAATCTGTTAATGAAGATGGTTCCTGGGATGGCCTACTGACAGGGCTCCAAGGAGGCATCAGCTCCTATAATGGTTATGTCAGTGGGCATTGAATTCCTTGAACATGAGCCTATGCCACTGCCTGCCCCATCTCACCCAGCATCCAGAGCTAGTGAGCGAAGGGGGGTATTTGCAGCCTTTGTACTTGGGATGCAGCTACTGCTATAGTTGTGTATTTTAAGAGGCTCTTTTCACCCACTGTTTCACCAGAGACTATTAGCTATATACAGGTGGTCTAGGCACTCTTAAGCAGTCACCTGTAGGGTCAAGGATAATGTTTTGAGAATAGTAAAAGAAATAGAGGTCCAGATATTGAGACAAATCATTTAACATTCATGCGCTGAAGTGGGGCACCGCTTGAAAAGGAAATATCAGTGAACAAGCAGTAAATAGTATAGAGTAGGCCGATGCCTGTTGTGCAACTCAAAATCAAAGTTCACTGTTGAAACTGTCCAGAGAAAGGAAAGTATCTATGGAGTTCATGAATCTCAGGAAAGTGCTGCACAACCAGCAATAAGTAATACCAAGTGGGAATGTCAGTGGCCCATATGACCAGGCATGCGAGTCACTGGCATGCGTAGATTCTGTGGTCCCAAGCTCAGCTGACAGATGGGTTGGCCAGCAGTGTATCTAAGCTGTCAGGGAAGGCATTCAGTTGAAATATATGTAGGTGAAGAGACATCACTTCAGAAGAGTGACACATCAGAGAAAAAAGGGGAGTATGAGAGACACACTGAGCTGGCTGTCCTGGACTGGTTTTAGGATCCACAGACTGAGGCACTTCCTTGAATATAACACATTCTGGGATATGGGAGGGTACAGTACATAGGTGTATGGAACCTCAGTGGGAAGAGACTCAGAGCTACTGTATGTAAAGTTGGAAAGACCCGAAGTAAAGGGTAGAAAAAATGTCCTGCATGCAGCCAGCATCAAGTCCACGGAAAGCCATGACAAGGTGTGCCACATGTGGCAGCATTTTTCAGAAGGGAGAGAAGGAGGGGGAGAGATGGGAAAGAAGAGCACAAGTTCTGGAGCAGGTCCAACCCAACACCTTTTCTGGCTGTCTTTATGTCCCTCACAACCAAACTTCACAGCCCTTGAAACCCTCAACTCCCAATCCAAAAAACTAGAATAAGTGATTAGAGATCAGTACTCACTGTTAAGCAAGAGGGATAGTGACCCTCAAATTGCAAAGGTGGTGGCTGAGTTTCTGGCACTGGTCTCAAGCTTGCAGGATAGATCCCTTTGGGAATTTGCAGTAGCAGGACTTCAGCAGCTACAATGGATGCCCAGGATTTGTCATGTTCTTGCTCCAAGGTGGGCCAGTCTTGGTCCAGAATGTCCCATGGCACTGGAGGACCTGTGGATTCCACTGCAGTCTGAGGTTGCTGAGGCAGTGGTGAAGTAGTCTCAGAAGAACATACTTGTTTTTAGCCAAGATGGGAGCCAGGTCATCTTATGAGCCTTCCCGTTCTTCTCCCTGACTGTGGCTCCAAGATCGAAGATGCTGGGCCCCAGGGTCTCTCTTCTGACACTGACAGTTCAGGTGACATTTGTGGCTTTGGTAAGGGAAAGACCAGGTCTCTGAATCCAGACTATTCAATTCATAAGCTGAATTAAGGGGTAGTATACTTTTCCCAGTTGATTTGCTGATAGGAGTATTCACTGCCATGTCCCATGTGTGGCATTGGAAATCTGTCAGGACTTCCAGTATGGAAAAAAAGGTTCATACTAAGGTTAGAGATCAGGAACACCAGGTGTAAACCCCATATACGTTTCTATCTTTCACCCATAATAAGACAGATGTGCACCAGACAATATTTGACTGTCAAGTCTATTTTTAAATTTGTTTTTGGATTTGCTCACAGCTATCACCACAGGAAGGGAATTCCAAAGGTTCACAATTCTTTGTGAATAAATGTATTTTCACTTTAATGAGTTAACTTTTTGACATCTAAGCTGTAGTGGAAGACCCCTAGTGCCCGCAACTATTTGTTCAAAACCCAGGCCTATCTCAGTCATTCAGTATGGGTCCTGTATTATGTCGTACATCAGCAGAATATCTCCCCTCATATGTCTTGTTTCAAGAGACATATGGCCTAGTTGGCATTATCTATCTTCATAACCCTATTTCCTCATACCATTTATTTGCTTGGTAATTTTTCTCTGAATTCTTTCTGCCTTTACTATGTCTTTTTTAAAGTAAGGACACCAAACTTGTGAAAAATAATCTAAATAGGGTTGGAATTGTGAAGAATAATCTAGATATAGTAGGGGCAGATGTAAGACCTAAAAGGAGGGGGATCCCATTATGCACTACTATCATGGGTGCTGGGTATCTCAATGAGAACTGTGGTCCAATTTTGTGCATGAGATGTCTGACTTCGGTGCACTCCTCTCTCTTAGAGCAGAGGTCCTTTGAAGTGTCCAGGGCTATGTGGATCTCATGGTCCTACCAGTACAACCATCCCAGATCTTGGAATCTATAGAGGGTGGCTTCTTTGGTGGCAAAATTCAGAAAGTGAGTTAGGATTTGTCTGGGGTGCTCACCTTTCTTTTGCGGGGTGCCAGGGAGTGGTTTGTCAACTCAGTATTGAAGTGATGGTTCCCTTTTAACTGAAGTACAATCAGGAGGTCATGGTGGAGAAAAGCTGCTGTGTCCTTTAGTTCTACCCCTTCTGGAAAACCCACAAACCACAGGTTGTTCTTGCAGTTGCAGTTTTTAAGGTTGTATACTTTGCCCTGTAGAAGGTGGATCAGGTAGCTTTGCTCCCTGACTGTTACTCACGGTTTCTTAATTGCCACATCATTAGAAGTCACCACCATCTAGGTGTGGTGCTCCCTGATATCCAGGTCTGCCACTGTCTTTGTGTTGTGGAGGAAGGCCATCGTAATCTCCCCCTGCTATTGCAGCATATGAGAAACCACCTCATTCAACTTTACATTGAGGGCTTCCTTTTTCCCACCCATCACCATCTTGAGTTTTCAGTGGTGAGCTGCTGTGAGGAAAGGTTTGATAGTAATATCTCCAGCTAGTCAACACCAATTAAAAAAAATGCTTTCTCCAGATAAAATCAGTCATGATGTACTACTCACTGAGTCTTGCATAGCACTGAAGTGTGCAATATGAAGGGGTATTACATCAGATGGAGTAAAGAGAGTGAGGAAATCTCAGATTAAGTGGTTATCTTAGAGTGGGCCAAGCCATTCCACACACTCCCCATCATAACATATTAATTGATACCAGGCAGGTAAGTAAGGGCCATTAGGAAGCAAGTGGGTGCATTTCTGTTTTGATTCACTCACTTACTTTTACTTGAACTTGCATATAATAGTCATGGAATGTGTTTCATGTAAAAAGCACAGAATGGCATAATATTATTTTGCATCAGAATTCTGCCATGTTGCTTTTGACAGAATTACACTGAATTAGTAGAATTTTATGAAACTGCAGAATTCTGATTCATCAGAATTTGAATTCCACAAAGCACTAACTAATGAATTGTAGAATCTTCAATAACATTTTTCTTGTTAAAGTAACTGTTTAATACATATGCATGTTTTCTTGCTTCACTTAATTATTTGGATTGTAAAACAATATGTGTGTGTGTGTGTGTGTGTGTGTGTGTGTGTGCGTGTGTGTGTGTGTGTGTATAAGTCCACAGGGAGGAGAAAGTTACCTTGACAAAGCACCCGGGAAGTGGGTATGAAACATTAGGTGATTTCTGGGTGACCTATTTTTGAATACTGTCTCTATTGGGCTGCCCACTTAATTATTTTTATAAAAATAAATAATATACTGAGAGCACTATATGGAGTGTGCACAGTATCCTTTTCGTGGATGGAGTACTGAGTCCTTTAGTTTAATTGTTGCATATTTTGGACTTACGAGCACCACCACTATAACCAGCGACCCTTCAGCAGTACATTCCTCTAAACTATTCTACACAAGCTTCAAAGCCATACTTTGGTGACAAATAGTTTCTCAACCTTTTATTTTACCCATTGAAAAAATCTCAAAACACACATTAATATACAGACCTGTTAAAACTAAATACTTACTGTGTGACTTTTGACATCTCCCTTACCCTCCAATAGCAGCAGTACCCAATGCTGAAAAAATGGGTCACAACCAAAATCACAACAGCAACAAGAACTTGCATCTCAGTTGGAACATCAACCTTTAAAAAATGTTTTATAAAGCAAAACATTACATTTTACTAACATTTTAAATTCCAGACCCCACTCCTTCCCTGCATCCTCAAGCTATCAAAGTGTAAGAAAAAAAAACATATACCCAGAAATGTAGAGCTAAAACTCATTGTAAAAGTATTCACACTATAGAGGTTCACAATTTAAGTAACCTTCTCCAAAAATAAACATAAAACAGATCTGCACTGTAATGGGAAAACTGTTGGCAGAATACACTGGAGATAAAAGGTACAAGTGCAAACACACTCAGAAATAAAAAAAAAAATTCAAACTTAGCCATATGTAATAACTACAGATTTGGAACACCTTTCTCAAACACATAAAAGAGACATAAATAGGAATAAGTAAAATGCATACCTTAAGCTGTAAAGAGTGCATACTCCTTAGTGTTTGCAG
Organism: Neoceratodus forsteri; assembly: GCA_016271365.2. Taxonomy (NCBI): domain Eukaryota; kingdom Metazoa; phylum Chordata; order Ceratodontiformes; family Ceratodontidae; genus Neoceratodus; species Neoceratodus forsteri. The sequence continues at coordinate 805,015,883 of CM028130.1, read as the reverse complement.
TATTCTTGAATACAGAAACTACATACCTCTGTCCCAGATACACCCATCTTCAGTTAACTCCGAGAGATGCATAACAAACACACACACACACACACACAAACACACACACACGCATGCATGAATGCACAGACATGCACACACACACACAGACACACACACACACACACCCCTACTCAATCAAGAAAACAATGGAAATATTCATTACTTCATTCCTTCTCTCACTGCTGAAAATTGCTGAACATTTTTGAACAAAGGTACAATCCAGTCACTTTCCTGTACCCAAATAAATGACAAAAAACATATAATGGTAAAGGTTTTCAGTAACTTTAAATGTTTCATATTGGGGGTCTATCTAATGATGCAACTTGCCCCACAGGAGTATGGCTTGTTACCTTTTTACACCTCCTTGATGCAACTTGTGCCTTGTATACAAACCTTTATTATCAATGATTCTATTTATATAGCCTGGCAATACAGTCCATAATGGATATAACTAAGAGTTTATGCAATTCAATATTTTTATTATATTGTTCTATCTCTTTTTCCCAGCCTGTTCTGTTATGTGTATAGAATCAGTATATTACTTTTATTATGTTGTCCTAAGGAACTATATCTGTATCAGTAAACCGTAGTCTGGCACTCACATAATCAGACTGTTCCATCATTAGAGTAAGTGGAGTATGCAACAGAGCATGTTAAAACTGATAATCAGATTCAGTGTCTCACACAGGATGTGTTTTAAGATTATGCTTCCTATGACATAGCATCTCTTTGGTGTCAAATACAACAGATAAGTATTTGGTGCTCTAATCAAAATTTGAAAGATTGTGACACTTTCTTTGTAATTGATTTTATTCACATTTGCTATGCTTCTGAAATCTTAAGTAGTCAACAGATATTCAAGGTAAGGATTCAAACATGAAGACAGACAGGCAAAGGAAGTGACAAACATTTCATCATTAACTAAAGCAAGGTCCCCTGAGCATTTGCTAAATAAGTCAACCACCTTGTTTCTCTCAGCTGATTTAGATGAAGATGGATTAGCAGTTTCATTAAGCTTTTTGTACACACTGTATCCTAAATTTCTTTACAAGCTGTAAGGGACTGACAGTGACTCAACTGTAAATGTGTAGTGGCAGCAATTTTAGAGATCAACCCCCACGTGCAATCATGGACAACTGTATGAACTTTTTTTTATGGGAAAGGCAATGTTGACTAGGACACTGGAGAAATTCCCCTACTCTTTCACAGGTGACACTGTCTCTCTGTTGGAGGAGGATGGAGGACTCCAGTCCAGGACAAACTTCTGAGAAGGCAGGAGGTGCTCCTGATCAGCTGCAAGAGAGCCAGATACTATAAGCAATATAGATGAAGAAGAAATGGATTCTGAAGAAGAAATGGTATCTGCTGAAGAAACAGAACCAGTGGACGACCATGTTCTGGAAGGAGCACAAGTTGATATAGACGTTATGGAGAATAACATACAAATGGCTAAAGAAGAAATAAAGCTGAAGCATGAACTGGAATGTAAAAAAAAAACAGCTACTGGAAATGATGACTGGTGCAGGAAAAGAATTTCAAGCAAACAAAAATAAGCTGAAAGAAGAAAGAAAGAAAGAAAGAAAGAAAGAAAGAAAGAAAGAAAGAAAGAAAGAAAGAAAGAAAGAGAGAGAAAACGTTCATCTGTTAGCCCAAAAACCATACCAGGCAAATAGGTTATCTTGCAGCTGGTGGGTGATTTAAGTCAAGGCACAGATGGTCCAGAGGCAGCAGCAGCATCAGTGGAAATGAGTCTTCTGACTTCCACATGGAGTTCCCATCTTCTACAGATTGGACACCAGAAGGAGCCTTGAAACAAGCTGGCTGGTTTTTTGCAAATGGCTGATGGATTCCAGACCCGAGGATTCCCATTCTGGGATCTCCTGAATGGAAAGAAATTCTATCACAATGAATGGGGACCTGGTCGAGGTCCCTGAACCCTTGGAAATAGAACTATTGAAGGAGACAGCTGCTGCAGCTGCACACTCTGCGGGTGAGGCTGCAACTACCGGAACTGCGCCAGATGCTGAGAAGAGCAATAAGGTGTGGAAATGAGAGGAGGCAGAAACATATCAATCAGATATCCCACAGAGTGCTAGTGCAGGTTTGGAGGCAGAAACTGTGAGGCTACAAAGTGATTAGGTAAATAATGACATATCTGTTCTGAATGGCATTGGAGGTGAGGGGGTGGGGCTCTGCTCCCAGAACAAGATGATGGCCAAAATAAGAGACAAAACCCCAGCTATGCAAGTCTCTTTAAATAGCCGGCTGAGGCAGCCAAATGGAGGTTCATGTTGCACCTTCATTTTAAAGGTGGATTGTGTAAAATACCTGCCCGCCTCTACATGGGGAAAACCCTGCTAAGAGACTCAATGAATTTTACTCTGCAGAGGTGTATGCATTCATACACTGCTGAGGAGACAGTAATTATGATGTCAGTTTCTGTTCAGCAGCATTCCTGGACAAATTCTGGAAACTTTATTATAAGTTCAAAGACATCCCTGTGTGGCAGGATTTCTATGCTATCCCAATCACCAAACCCATGGTCAAAACTGTAACAATTTTGCTTCAAAATGAGGCGGCAGTATTAATGACATTATTTTCTGGCTCGAGAAGTGTGGTGACATTCAGGGGCCTCCAAACCCAATTATAGATGATAATGGGTTTTGGACAAGGGGCTGAACTTTCAGAGTACAATTGAAACATACTGAAGAAGGCATCAGACAGCTTCCAATTTCCTTTTTGCTGGGGAAAAGTCATGGCATATTGTTTTATCAAGGTTAGTCAAAAAACTGTTACAAGTGTGGCTCTTTAGCACACTTAAATTCTGATTGCAACCAAGTCAGATGTTTTCAATGTTGGGAACTTGGTCGTACAGCTAACTTGTGCACAGTCCCACCAGTTTGCAATTTGTTTGTGGATGATGAGCATTCCTTTTGGTCCTGTCCCTGGGCAGCTCATAATTCAGAAGAATCTTTGGAACAAAAACATCACTTACATAAACTAAAGAAAGCCTGTAGAACTGAGAGGCCTTCCCATCCCTCCCCCCAAGTACACCAGGCCAAGAGGTATGTGAGGTCACAAATAATGCAACTGCAGTAGGTCTTCCCTCCCAGAATGATCCTCTTATCCCTGAGGATGTTAGAACTCATGATGAACAGTCCCAAGAAATAATTTCTGATGAAAAAAAACAGTATGCCTCCACCCCATCCCCTTCAGTAAATACCCTACCTCCACAAGAGTTAGTGCTATGAAATGCAACCACAGATGGCTCTCAGGTGGTAACTAAAGGGCCGAAAGGCACAAGACTAAAGAATGGACCATCCTTACCAATGTGTGATGTACCTGTTTGTAATACCTATGATGTTCTTCAAAGCTGGAGTGAACAAATGGATGAAGTCAACTCTGACACTTCTTTCCATTCTTTAAAAAGTGAACATCCTAGAGAAGGGTTGGTGCAACCAGCAGTCCAGAGACCTTTGGGAAAACACAACAGAATAACTACAGCAAACTCAAAAAAAAACAAGACTTCCTCAAACATACTGTAGTCAGACACCACTTTTAAGCTAGTGAGCCTTAATGTTAACAGTATTAAATCTGAAGTAAAAAGAGATATACTACATTTGCAGCATTTCAACAAATGCAATATGATATTTTCCTTTTACAGGATACAAGGCTTCAGACTACTGGGGACAGTGGGAAGGCACATACTGCCTGGTATATGGATGATTCTCATTGTTCCATAGGACAGGTAGTGTGCAGTGGCCTGGGGGTTTGCTTCACTAACCCAGGAATTTCTGTACATAAATTGGTTGATGTTTTTCCTTGGAGGGCATTAATATTGGACGTGGGGTTTGAAGGACAGACTTATAGGTTGATTAATGTGTATGCTCCACAAACAAAAGCTCTAGGGGTAGATCTTTTGAAACTAGTGCAAACTTACCTGTGAGCAAATAAACAATTTCTATTAGGTGGTGATTTTAACATTAGTTTGCTAGACTCAGATACCAGGGTGAGAAAAGTCAAAATTTATAGTGATACTGCATTTCTGTGCAATTTAAACGAACAGGGTTAAAGGATGCACAGGCCTCATTGACACAGAAATGTATGCATACTTTTTTCAAAGGTCAGTTATCCACATACATAGATTTTTAGATAATTTCTAGTATTATTTCTATTTCCTCTTCAGAGACAGTTTCAGTTGAAACATTGGACCATGCTCTAACAGGAATTTATATATCCACTCTACCTTCTAGGGTGGGGGTAGGGGAGTATGGTGGGTGAATGCTAGCCTTTTAGAAGACCCTGTGGTTCACCAGAAACTGCTAACATTATTGAAGGATAGGTAAATGGTGGCCTTCTTAACTGACTGTGTTTTGGACTGGTGGGCAGATGCAAAGCAATTCATAGTGGCACTTTTATAAGCTTTAGCAGCACAAAGATGTATTTGTCAGGAAAAAAAATATTTCCAGTTGAGGAAATTGTTTCATGAATTGGTCACTAAACAGAAAGAGCGGGGGGGGGGATTTCAGGGAACAGAATGATTTAATTAAACAATAAATGTTTTCTATGCAATACAACAGACGAAAGTCTTTAGAAATGGAACAGTGATTTAGAACTCAGGGCTCCAAATACCAGACAATTCCTTTGAATGATTGATGTGCAAGGGTTCACAGCCACACAATATCAGGTATTCAAGATAGAGCAGGTAACTTAATTATGGATAATAAGGAAATATTAGAAGAAATGGGAAGGCAAATAAAAGAACAACAGGCACATTTGGTTTCTAATTCAACTTATTTTGAGCAAGTCTTGCAAACCGTTAATGTCCCAACACTTCGTGCTGAACAATCTGCACAGTTTTTAGCTCCATTAACAATGTCTGAACTATCAGTTGTCATAAAATCATTAAAGAAAGTGACAGCACTATCAGGTGAAAATTATCACACATTATTTACTGACAGATTATCCACAAGGGGGAATAAGGAAAACATAGCCAGTTGCAGCTCCAGTGGGGCAACCATCAGGAACATAACCTCACTGCTTCCAGGAATTTTCCAAAGCATTCCAAACCCCAAAATTGCTATTCTTCATGTAGGCACCAATGATTTTGGAAGGCAGGAGGTGGGGAACATAGTGAAGGATATGGAACTAGCAATAAAAACCTTGAAGGATTTACATGTAACACCCATAATCTCGGAAGTTCTACCAGTACTAAGGGCTAACTACACAAAAATTAAAAACATCAAGGCATACAACAATTGGCTATGTAGATGATGTCTAGCCAATGACATTGAATGTACAAAAGCCGTGGAAAAATTTGAAAACAATAATATGCTATTTGGTTATGATGGCTTACACCTTAGTAAACATGGATCTCAACTTCTGGGATGTATATTCCAAAACGCATTAAAAAAGCAAATACAAGGAGCAAAAAACTACATACTGAGGGACAAAGGGATAATCCAACCCCTGTAGAAAAAAATAAATCTACCAAACATAAAAAAGTCATGTATTCAATTCTTAATAAGAAAATCAGACTTTCCTTTCTTCTGACCAATGCAAGAAGCCTGCACAGTACAAAATTAGACAAGCTGGAACTAATACTCAATAAGAATGGAACAGACATAGTTACAATAACAGAAACTTGGTGAGGGGAACTTCTACCTGGAATATGAATATACCTAGCTATAACACCTATTTCAAAAATAGAACATTGGAAAAGGGGTTGGGGGTGGGGTAGCCCTACTTAGTAAGAATAACATTGTTTACAAACCAGTCAAGGACTTGCCTGATGAAACATACAGCAAAATGCTATGGGTAGAAATATTGAGGGATAAACAACAAAAATTATTGGTAGGGCTATGTTATAGACCTCCGGATACTAACTTACTAGCACATTAGGGCATGTTAAACAATATTAGTAACACAACAGCCCACAAAGAAATTATATTACTAGGGGATTTTAATCTTCCAGGAGTCAACTGGAAAGAAGGCATATCTAGTAATTATCTGGATAACACATTCCTCAATGTATGTGACACAAATAGCTTACACTAATTAATCACAGTACCAACTAAGAAATGCAATATCTTGAACCTAATATTAACCCATATCCCGCACCAGATAAAACATATTAAAATTAAAGATCCCCTACAAAACACTGACCATAGAATAATAACATTTGACACCAACATACTGCCAAAACCAGAATCAGGCATAACCATATTTAAAAATTATAACAAAGCAAACTTTATTCAAATTAATAAAGAACTCCACATATGGCAATGGAATAATGGGTCCACATCTCCTGAAGAACTTTGGACTAGAGTCAAAAACAAAATCATAGAACTTGAAGCAGCACACATCCCTAATAAAATCACATACAATAAGAGGGGTAAGTTACCAATTTGGGTAATACCGCATATATCACATCTGACAGCAAAAAAAGAAGGGCTTGTAGAGTATTAACAAGAGATAATAAAGACTACAATAAATGTAAGTCCATTCTTAAAAAAATGCAAACAAAACATAAGAGCTGAAAAGAAAAAATTAGAATTCAGACTTGCCTATGTGAATGATGTTAGTAAGAGTTTCTATTCAAACAAAAATAATAAAAATCAAGCTACAAAATCCATCGGCACCCTGGTAGTCAGATCGAAAGAATTGGCAACCCCACAAGAAATGGCAGAGGAATTTAACAAATACTTTTGTTCAGTGTTTAACCCAACAACTGATAGCAAAAAATTTACTTCAAGTGACCTTCATGAGTACCTCACTGAGATCACGAAACAGGAAACACTGAATATATTGAAGAAAATAAGTACAAACAAATCCCTGGGTCCTGGCAAGCTACACCCAAGACTTTTAAAGGAAATTATAGGATGGTTAGTGGAACCACTGTATAACATCTTCAATTTGTCCTTATTTTCAGGGGTTATACCAAAAACTGGTAAAGTGAAGCTGTCACCCCCATCTTCAAAAAAGGAAATCAAGGTGAAATGTCAAATTACAGACCAATCAGCCTTACAATTGTACTGAGCAAGATCTTCAAATCTTTACATCAAAACCTGAGGAAGATATAGAGACAAAAAAATAAAAGATCCATCACAACATGGCTTTAAAAAACAGACGTCTTGTCTAACGAGTAATGTGGTGTTCTATGAGAAGGTCAGCAAACTACGTGATGATAAAAACCCAGTAGATACTGTATACTTAGATTTCTGCAAAGCATTTGATAAAGTGCCCCATACAATTTTGATTACAAAAATGCACAAACTGGGAATAAACTGTACAATTGTAAACTGGGTGGAAGAATGGTTGAAAAATTGTACACAAACTGTATGTGTTAGGGGACACTCATCAAGTATAGGGTCTAGTTACCAGTGGTGTGCCACAGGGATCCATTTTGGGACCCATCCTGTTTACTGTCTTTATATCATATATGACTGAAAATGTAAAGAACTGCGCTATAAAATTTGTGGATGACACCAAAATTGCAGCACAAGTCAAAACTGATGATGACATACTAAATTTAAGAAAGGATATAAAAACACTTGAGGATTAGGCACAACTTAATGACATAACATATAATACCAGCAACTGTGTCATTATGCATTTGGGAGACACAAACAAAAAACAACAATATTCACTGAATGGTTGCTCCCTGAATTCAGTACTAGAGGAAAAAGACCTTGGAATTATCATCAGATCAGATCAGATCTATAGTTTGGAAAACACTGTAGCCAAGTAATTAACAGGGTCAACAGAATATTAGGCTGTATAGAGATTTTTTGTCTCTAGAAATAGGGGATGTATTCTTCCCCTCTACAGAGCCTATGTAAGTCCACATCAGGACTATTGTTCACTGATGTGGAGTCCTCACCTAAGAAGGGATGTAAATGGGCTTGAAGGGGTTCAACAAAGAGTAACAAAAATGACTTGACAGTATGCAAAATAAAAATTATGATGTGAGACTCGAAGAATTAAACCTATATCCACTAGAGCTGTGGAGGACCAGAGGTGACCTATTACTTATGTTTAAAATATCAAAAGACCCTGAGCTAATGACTGAATTAGGTATGGCATATAACATATGGGACTGTAACCTAAGAAGCCATACACACCAATTGGCACTTACTTATCTTAAAAAGGACAATAGACTCTTCTTTTTTACTCAAAGAATAATCCCGCTATGGAACTCACTCCCCAAATCTATAGTTGACACTAATATCCCTGAGACCTTTTAAAATAACATAGACAACCTTCTACTGAACCGCTGATGATTCACCAGCTTGCTGGAGATGTACTCACATGGGCCATGGCCTTCTTTACATCAGTCATTTCCTAGTATGATTCCTAGTATGATTATTGGAATTAATTCCACAGGAATTAGTATGCATTGTTCAAGCCTTTATGAATGAAGTTAGATAGAATGAACAAATGTTTGAGGGATTACTAATATTTCTATACAAAAAGGTGACAAAACAGACTTACAGAATTGGAAACAAATTACATTATTAAACAGTGATTTTAAAATTTTTGCAAAAATCCTCAGCACTAGACTCTCAAAGGTATTACAATCTATAGTTCATCCGTCTCAGTTTTGTGCAGCCACTGGGAGGAAAATTACAGATGTTTTGTTTTTACTCAGGGAAATCATGGTTAAAGGGGCCCAAGGAACAGTGGTAGGGTCTGTGATGAACCTAGATCAGTCTAAGGCCTTTGATAAGGTCTCTCACGTATTTTTGTGGAAATGTTTACAGGCCTATGGGTTTCTACAGCAGTTTATTGCCTGGATACAATTGTGCTAGAAAGAGGGCTTTGTCAGGCCATATGACAATAAATGAGTAGGACATAAGTGTAAGATCAATAAAGGGGTAAGACAGGGCTGTCCTCTAAGCCCATTATTATACATTCTAACAGTAGATAATGGGCGGGATATTCAGAGCAGTTGCGCAAGGCGCAACAGGGTTGCACCTGTGCAACAATGAAATGCGCCCAAGTGTGATATTCAGCAGCAGCAACTGCGTAGCGCAAGTGCCCATGTGCCAATGAGCAATGGTAATGCATGTATGTACAAGTGCAGGGGGCATAGACATGAATAAGTGGCACAGTGCGATATTCAACACCGGACAAATGACGCAAGCATGAAGCAAACAGGAAATGTGCGGCACACACTTGTGCCTATAAAAGGATGGAGCAAGCAGGGGAAGGACACCTGCACCAGAGGGGAACAGGGGAGAGAGAGAGAGAGAGAGAGAGATAGAGTGGCCAGGCAGAACATCAGGAGAGGTGCAAGAAAGGGACAGAGGCAGTGAGGGAGTGTGTGTGTGTGTGTGTGTGTGTGAGACAGTTGGGCAGGCAACTGCCACAGTTTGTGCCTGTGACACCCAGCTCAGAAGGGGCTGCACAGGTGTCCAAACAGGTGGGAGGTGGAGGCCACAGACCACAGGCCACAGCCAGGGTCAGGATATGCAGGTGTGTACCAAGCACAGACACACGTGGTGCAACACACAACTGGGGGGCCAGTGGAGTCAGCCGCCCAGGTGGGAACCGGACAGCAGAGGCCATGACCAGTGCCATATTCCAGATGGAGGCAGTAATAAGGGGTGTGGGGAGGCAGTGCGGTGTGGCCATAGAAGGGCCTGTCAGAAATTACGCCCAGAACAGGTGTTACCGTGCCAGCACCACCTTCGAACAATACAGCGATACAGAGATTGTGGGCCAGCATCACCTGAACTGGATGATTTTGAGGCAGCTATGTGAGCTGTGCAGTGAGGAGATGCAGACACCCACTAGATGGAGCCACACACTGACAGTGGAGGCTAAAGTCACAGCTGTCATATGCCTGCTAGACATGGGCACCTTCCAGAGACCAATAGGAGACACCACAGGCATAACCCAGTCCAACGCATCACGTCTCCTCACACAGTTCCTCAATGCACTGCTGCCACATGCTGCAGAATACATCCACTTCCCCAGCACACAGGCAGGGTGTACAGTGAACATGCAGGTGTTCCACAGGGTAGCACGTATGCCAGGCAAGCTAGGGGCCATTGACTGTACCCATGTTGGCATCTGCATGCCACCTGGCCCAGAGGGGGTAGTCTACATCAACAGAAAGGGCTACCCCTGTGTCAACTGCCAGGTGGTGTGCGATGCCAGGGGGCACATAATCAATGTCTGTGACACACACCCTGGAGGAGCACACAATGCCTTCATCTGGCACAGCTCAGCACTGTTTATTTATTTATTTAAACAGCAGTTTGGAAAACCTTTGAGCCATAGGCTCATTTACAAAGGTGCCTTGTCACAGTAAGACAAACAAAAATACACAGTATAACAGTACAACACAGTATAACAGTAACTTAAGACATAGATACAAACAAGCTGGTACAGGTAGGATTGATGCCATAGGACTGAGAGTGGTGACATCCCCACTGGCCACCTAATAGGTGAGTATGCTGGGACCACAGGCAGCCTGGCACAACAGGGCAAGGGGTGGGGGCTGCCAGAGTAGGGGCACCACAGGGTGCAGCTGGGAAGGAAGGGGATTGCAGCAACAAAGTCCACCATGCTAACCATCCCTCTCTCCACACAGGTGATAGTGGCTACCCACTCTGGCCCTCTCTGCTCACCCTATACTGCTGTCTGTCGACCCCTGTGGAGAAGCAATACAATGAAGCACATGACAGCACATGGAACATCATTGAGCGTGTGTTTGGGCTGCTGAAGGCATGGTTCCATTGCCTGGACAGATCTGGCAGTGCCCTACAGTACAGCCCCTCAAAGGCCTGCCATCTATTCCTGGCCTGCTGTATACTGCACAACATGGCCACCAACTGTGGGACAGCTGTCGAAGTTGAAGAGGGGAACAGCAGTGGGGATGATGTGGCTGCCAGGCCTTGTGGTTGCGGGCAGCACCCCCATGGGTGAAGGGGGCCCCGGCTGAACAGGATTGCCCAGCAGCACTGGGACATGATCACAGAGGAGCACTATGGTGCATACAGGTAGGTGAACATGCACTGATGCACGGAATGGCACCTGTGGCACAGTGCACAGGCATGTGTGGGTGGACCCTGTGACAGGAACGGATGGAGGTTGGTCATGGGTGGGCCTGGAATGGGACCCCGTGGCAACACGCAGCACAGCATTTCACAACCCACCCACACACACCCACATACCCTCCCACACACACACACACACGCATACTGGCACCCGCCGGCAGTCAGACGCTGAATACCAGTGCACAGTGGCAGTCAGTGCCATGCTGGCATCATCATACACATGCCAAACAGGCCAGCGGCTGGGCAGGTGTGCACACAGCCTGTGTGCATCGCACACCACAGGTGCCATGTCTGTGATATGCACACACACACACCCCACACCAATGTGCACAAAGGGCAGCAGCAGCAGATAGCGGACAGTGAGGTGGGCAGATCAGGTCCACTGCATGGTTGCATGGCCACCACAAACACGTGGACGGCCATGCCGAGGCCGCTCAGCAGACCCAGGCTGTGCGATGGCCACAGGGGGTGTCTGTGACAGCCCCACAGGGGTGTTACTGCAGGACCGCGAATGGGTCCTCACAAGGGTCTGTAGGCTCCTGTACATGCCCACCCCAGGCATGCATGGATTGCCACTGCAAGACCCTGCATCGACACTGATGGGGTCACTCAACACTGTGTCCCAGGGGTGAAGAATGCACTCCATGGGGTCTGCAGGTGGCCGGCCACGCACCATGGTGGACAATGGTGCTAGGCCGACCGTAACCAAAGCATAAGCCGATCAAGGGCTGTGGTCATGTTCTCCCACAGCCAATTGTTGTTGGCCAGGAGCTGTGCAAAGCCCCATTTGCACTGCTCTGCAGCCTGGTGCATCTCAGCACAGAGTGCACGCACCCCTGCCATGAGCAGCACCTGTTGCTCCATGGAGGCCCGCAGCAGACAGGTGTGCTTGGGCAAGAGGTCAGTGTCCATGGGATCCTGGCAATGCCCCTACCCATGTGTGGCATATGACCATGCTGCCCAGCCCCCCACTCAGGTGGGCACTGCACAGCAGGGTCCTCTTGGGGCTTCACAATCATGGGGGCACCATCAGCCATCAGTGCACCAAGCCCCCTAATGTTACCATCCATCTGCCACTGTCGCCCCTCCGGCTGCTGCGTGCCATGCAGCGCCTGTGCGGATGCACCACCACTGCCACCACCATCGGCTGGTGCCACACCGCTGGTGCACACAGTGACACCAGAGGTGGTGGCCGGTGGGTGGACGACCACCACTAGGGCACTGCTGGAGTGGGTAAGTGGCATGGGCTCCTCCTCTTCGATGACAACACCACTATCTGGGATGATGGTCACATTGTCATCAGTGTCAGACCCTGCCCCGATCTGTGTCTCTGCATACTGAATGCCATGGCTGGTGTCCCACTGGAACACATTCAGGGCCTTGTACGCCACCATGCCATGGGCATCCGGCCAGACAGCGGTGTCGTGATGCAGCATATCTGGCTACCGGACACCGGTGGAGGTGGAAGGCTGGTCCTCCTGGACCATGCTAGCCCCCAAGATGGACACCACCTCCTCTCCCACTGCATGCTGGTGCTCTAGTGCTGAAAGGGAATACAGTCACATTAATGCTGCTGTCACTCAAGCCACACACCCCTCCACCACCACCATCTCCTCCTGCAGCGTCAGCTGTGGCACGTCAGGCCAACCACCGTCCGTCGCTGCACATGCTGCTTGGATGGCATCCACCTTTTCCTTTATTCTGCACCTGTCAATGCCAACCTTCTTCTTGCACTTCTGTGCAACTGTAATGAGATGCAAATGCCCCTGATGTGCCATGGATTGGCTGATGAGCTGAATATCGTGATCTTGTGCCATGCGCAATGGACTTGCACATGAACAAGTCATGGTGCAACATTGTGATGTACGCAGTATGCCCATCAGTATGCTTGCACGCACTGCTGGTGCCTATGCTTGCACCGCAGCATACGCTCACTGTGTAATACACACTACGGTGCTTGGCTGCTATTGAGCATGTGGCGCTCATGCGCTATGTGGCCAATGGAGCAGGGCACCATGGGGCTGATGGCACACTGGTGCCATGGGGCATGCACCATTAGCCCAATGGTGCAGGAGTGCCATTAGCCCCATGGTGTCTGGGCGCTATTGGCTCATAGCCCGTGGCACCTACATGCCCCTATTGCGCACCATGCATGGTGGTCCCAATAGCGCAGTCATGCACGGTTTGCATGCTGACCCTTGACCTGAGGCATGCCCTTTGCTCCTCAGTGACCCCAGCACCACATGCCAGTGTGCCGTTGGCAGCGCATCTCAGTGCAAGGTGTGCATCCCCAGCATGTGGAGCTCGTGCGCTATCGGGCTCCATTTTGAGTTGCTGTACAGCGCTACTGCAATGCTCTGCCACAGCAGTGCCAGGGCTCCAAATTGGACCCAGATCAAGCTGGTCAACCTTGTGGCCCTGGTGGAGCCACACACAGGTAGACTGTTTGGCCAAGTGCCCCTTGACAGACCACGGACAGAGGTGTGGCAGGAGGTTGCGGATGAGCTGGAGTAGGCCATTGGTGTCCAGCACACCAGTGAACAATGTTACCACCGCTATGGGGACCTGCAGCGGAGGGACCCAGAGAGGCTCCAGGCACTGCAGGCATGCGTCCAGAGGGGTGCCGTGCCACAGCCAAGTAGGTGTGCATTGTTCATGACTGTTACTATCCAGTGTTCTGTGGGTCCAGCAGGGTGGCACACCATGCTGAGGGGGGTCACTGGGGCTGCACGCCCTGTGTCCTGGGGCAGTGCAACATGTGTGCGCTGTGACACCATGCTGTGGCTGGGCTGGGCTGGGGAGCATGCTGTGTTGGGGGCGGCATGTGGTGATGCCAGATACTGATGTGTTCTTCTCAACATTTCCATCCTAGGCCCTGAGGACTGGAGGAAAGCCCAACTGGCTGATGCTGTGGGTGGGTCAGGGTGGGCCACTGCAGGGGGACCTTCCCAGAGTGCAGTCAATGGGGGCAGTACTGCCAGACCAGTGCATGGTGCACCACAGTGTGCAGGTAGGCACTGTTACATGCTACATTGTTGTGCAGAGTGGGCTGCGGGGGGTGGGGGTGGGCCACCGCCTCCTGTGCACATGGCCATTGCCGCTGTATGCTGCCCGCGGTGTCATTTGCACCATGCTGTGGCTATTGCACATGTGTGTGGCTGCTGCAGATGGGCTGTGGGTGCATCTAGGTGCCAGCTGTGCGGCTGCCATCCTTCCACTGTACCATGTCACCTGGCTGCCACGGTGGCAGTGGTGGACCATGGGCGGTGTTGGTGTGCAGTGTTCTGCATGGCTGTGGTATGCCAGGTTGGTGGCATGTGTGGGCACACCCACTGTGGGTGGCTGGATGCCATCACAGGGGCGCATGTCACCCCTGTCCGCTATGCACAGTGGGTGGGCTGGGGTGTTCCGGATACACACTGATGCTGTGTACCCTCCTTTGTTCTAGGTGTCCGTCAGCCTGCTGTCAATGCCAACCTCCTGAGGCATATCCTGGAGGTTACCACTGCCACACTGTGGGTGGTGAGGATGATTCAGAGGTCCTTCTGCAGGCAACAGTGCCAGGCAGTGGTGGGGCGAGGCTGCCTGTAGGGCCCATTTGCCTGTATCCCTTGTACATCCCTGTCCCCCCTTCCCTTGCCCCAACTTGACCCTTTGTCTAGACCTGGCCCTGTCCCCTTCACTGGCTTATCCATTTCGTACATAGCTTCCCCATTCTTTGTTCCCTGTCCCCTGTTCATTGTACATATGTATACTGTTGTGTTTCATTTCTGTTATTAATACATGTTTTATGGTTAACCATCTGTGTCCACGTCTGATTTGCAGCTGGCGTGAGGAGCCATGCTGCAGTGGTGTGCATGGTGGCTGTGTGGTGCGCCTGCGGTGGCTGCAGGGTAGGCCCGGTGGTGTTCACCCATTGATCAGTGGCTGTGCCCTGCGGTGGCCATGGCATGTTGTGTGGAATGTGCATTGTGTACTGTTTGCTTGTGTGTTGCCAGTTGTGGTCTGGGTGGCATGCCGTATGCCTTCCTGTGGGGGTTTCCAGTGGTTGTTCACCAATGGCCATTGGTGCCTCCCTACCTCTGTGCACCACTGTGGTGCATGTGGGCAGGGGCCTGCTGCATCCCCATGCACACTGGGTGGTGTTCTGTCATGTGCTTACCATGCCTCACTCCTGGAGCCCTCGGCACCCTGGTGGCAGCACATTCCACACCAGTGGCATGTTCCTTGCTGTTCCTATTTTCAGTCCATATATGTCCTGGCACATGCACCTTGACAGCTTGCGCATCCATGGTTGTGCTATTGCACAGGTTGGGTTGCTCCCTGGCACAGCCCTGGCTGCGCTATGGTGCATCCGTGTGATATTCAGCCATGTTGCACTGGCGCATGCCACCCAGCACAACCTTTGGATATCGTGCTTAGTGTGCCTTGGCGCAGTGGCGTTGTGCTGCACAGGTCTTGTGCTGGCCTCTGCTGCATTTCTGAATATCCCACCCCTATGATTAGGCTTCGTTATTTCCCCCCCCCCAATATTATTGGAATACAGTGTGCAACAGCTACCCCAGTTGAATGTATTGCAAATGCAGATGACTTAGTCCTTATTGTGGCTACTGAAGTATCAGGTAAAGTGGCTAGTGGCCTTGTTAAATCACTATCTGCTATTTTGGGGGCAGAGATTAATATAAAAAAAGTCAGTGTATTCCTATACAACAGACTTCCAATCCCCTGTTATCAATGGGAGATGTTACAGTTACTTTGGAACCCTGTAAAAAGAGATTCTCACTGTATTGGTCCTTGGAAAACAGGAGATGATGGAAGGTTTGATACCTTTTATTGGACCAAAAAGTGTCTTGTACAAAGATGGAATTATACACAAACTTTCAGGGCCACACATGTCCCTTCTTCAGGTTCACCTATTTTAGGTTACTATTTAGAAGTAACAGTGTGAGCGTTAATGACTTAACATATTGGCTTAAATAATGTTGCACAGTTTTGGGGGAACCTGAGGCCATAATTGACTCAGAAAAGATATGGACTGGGGGCTGGAAGGTGAAGGTTTTGTTGAAAAGTACAAATACAGGAGTGGTGAACCTCCCTAATGCCTTCTTCTTGAGCAGAGACAGGGGTATATTATTTTACCCGGGCCAGCCAAAAGCCTGCTATAAGTGTGGATCAGTAGCGCATCTTAGTAGTGCTTGTGATAAAATAAAGTGTACAGTCTGTGGAGAATTAGGTCATACATGAATTGATTGTTTAAATGAATGTAAATGCAACTTATGTGATGAACAAGGCCATACCTTTCAGAACAGCATTGGGAGGCCGGCAATCAGCCAGAGCTTGCAGATGAGGCAGAGCAGAGGCTTTACATTACCTTAGCCCAAAAGAACAAACTGAGTACACGGCCCAAACCTAATTCTAACCCACCACACCCTGAAGACCCACAACTGGAGGACCCCCAGTAACAGTCTCATTCCCTCAACCACCCCAACCCCCAGAACCTTCTGAAGAACATTCTTCAGAAACCATGACTGTAGATCAAAGAAATGGCACACCTCAGACAGATGATATCTGTCTGGTACAAACTACAGCGACACGGACTGACATCATGCCCGCCCCCACCAAATACTGGGGCAGGGAGAGACAGGAGGATCACTAGACAAGGTTCCTTCTGAAGACAATGGTATGTATTTTCTTTATGCCTTGACTTTTTAGAAATGTTAATTAATGGTCCTGAGTCAGAATAAAATTAGGCAGCCTTTTGATCTTACAAGTTGATCTCTACAACAGACACACTCCAGTGAAAATTAGTCTTCCTGTTTGTAAGAGGTGCAAATTGACTGCAATGCCTTGATCTGTAACCTGTTAGTCTAGGCTTCGAATCCACATCTAACCTCTATATCTGTCATACTGCTCAGCTGTTTTCACTTTTGACCTGAGGAAGAGAGTTTCACCTCTCGAAAACTAGTCTTAAAAATAATTTTGTTAGTCCAATAAAAGGTATCACCTGCAACATATTTGTTGTCTTTTTTCTCTGCATTGTTGACTGGACTAACACGGCTACCACAGTTCTCTTTTTATCCAGTCGGCACTGAAAATTGTTCAGGGGTAGTCATTTTGTTTAATCATCTTTTCCCCTGGGTAACTAGAGTGGTGGATGTACAACCGGGTCAGGCTTCCGTGCTTGATTGTTATTTGGAACAAGTGGCATACCGTCTGATAGTGATTTATGCACCACATTCGAAATTCGATAGGGTAACATTGTTTAAATCCTTGCAACCTTACTTATGCTCCTGCAGACTGATTATCTTCGGAAGGAATTTTAATTGCCCTCTTCACCTCCATGATCAGAGTGCTCGGACATCTCAGTTGTATTGAGATTCTACATGTGTGCAGTCGATTTGTAGAGTCCCACCTGGTTAATTCATATTGTGCCCTCCACGTGATAAAAATGCAGCCTTACGGACCCTGAGAGCCATCTCCAAAAAACTGCCCCAATACATTACAGACTGTCTTCCTATAAAACCAATAGGCAATTATGTCCTGAGAAGTTGCAGATCTCTCCTACTGATAGTTCCCAAAGTTAACTCTCACTTTGGCAGGGCTGCTGTAAGCTTTACACTGTCCTCCTTGTGGAATAAATTGCAAAAAAAACTGAAACTGAGGTCACCCATCGGCATCTCATCTTTCAAGCTCTTATATTCACATCTCAGAAATCATCAGTGCAATTGTTTCCCATAACCATGAATTGTCATCATGCTAACCTGCACCATTTAACCATGAACAAATTACTTCTAGTGCTTGTCTCCTCCTTGGCCCTGGTCTGTCATCATGCTTTCATGTAACACCTTGATGTCTCTGTCCTCCCTTTGATACTGGTCTATCTTCCCGCTTTCTCCAGACGTTCTTTTCACAACTCTATACTGCACTCATCCACAATCTACAAGCAATCATACTATAGAAGTCCTAACTCCCCTTTCCCTCTCCCCGTAGGTCCCCACTGCCGCAACAGTTCTACCAACCTATCCTTGGGACTTCACTTGTCACAATGTTTATCCTTCACTTACATATTACATACCCCTCCTGGTGCCCCATCTGCCATTAGTTGGTGGTTCTCAAAGCCATTTTCATGGCTAGTACTAGTGACTGCCCCTGGCAAATGAACTAACTGGTACTTCTATACAGAGAACATGGTTTATATACAGTTGC
This sequence comes from Neoceratodus forsteri, assembly GCA_016271365.2. Classification (NCBI taxonomy): domain Eukaryota; kingdom Metazoa; phylum Chordata; order Ceratodontiformes; family Ceratodontidae; genus Neoceratodus; species Neoceratodus forsteri. The sequence goes on along the minus strand of CM028130.1, from coordinate 804,997,569 downwards.
ATGGTTCAATGGTGGACCTGCTCCCTTGTATTTGAATCCTCCTCTGTTATGGCTTGCCTTGTCTTCCTTTTATCATTTGACTCCCCTATTACTGCACAATTGTGTTTGTGTTTATATACTTATTTACATGTGTTTATATGTTTTTATAATGGATGTTACCCGAGCCTGTTCTATCCAGGTCCATCTTGTAAAAGAGCTCTGCTCAATGATGTTCGCCTGTATAAATAAAGATTTTGATTGATTGATTGATTGATTGACTCTACTGGTGTTTACACCTATCATCAGGTGACACTGGCAACCAGCATTGACTATATTTTTGTATCCCGTAGATATTCAATCCTGTCTGCATCAGTGTAACCCATCAGACTTATAGATCATTCATTTCTACTTTGTGTATTAACTGCTGATTCAATGCTTCAACCTGGGAAGCCCTGCTGGAGGTTAAATAAAACCATTTTGACAGATTCTTATTTTTCAGATTGTTTGAGATCACTGTTATTGGCATGTTTGTCTGTCCTGGATTTGAATCTGGATGTGTTGTATTGGTGGGACCATATTAAAAGGTCCTTTGTGGTCCAGGCAAGGAGTCAAGCCAAGTCATGGAGCAGATCTACATATCTGACATATTTAGAGTTGTGTCATACACTCCAGAAATTTTTTTGGTACACGCAGATAGAAGGGTAACCTTTATTTCCCAGATTCACTCTGTGATGGATCGTATGAAAACATTACAGTATAACAGAGTACACTCCCTGACATTTGAATGAATATATGGTACTCAGAGTAAGCACCTGACGGGTGACATATTTACTATTTGTTCCACAGGGTGCAGCTCTGCCAGATGACTTCTTTATGTGACCACTCGGAGAGGGAATTTTCCACCCAAGAAGGGATGAAACAGGTGGCACAAGACTATCTACACCAGATGGCCAATACAAGTTTTCCAACTGGCAAAACAGTGTCCCCTTTTTTGGACTCCCTTTCCCTGCCCCATGTTCTGCAGGCTGACAGCTGATAGCAGATACGGAAGTCTTCTCAGCAATTCGGTCCCTTCAGAGACAGATTTCAGCTTGAATGGATGGGCTTGCATCTGAATTGTATCAGCTATACCCCTCTGTTTTTGGTCCTATACTCACCTTAGTACTTAATTATATTTTTGCCCATGTGTCTTTCTCAGGATCCATTACAGAAGCCATTCAGATTTTTTTGTTTAGATTGGGAGATGGCCGCTGTCTGTCAAATTGAAGACCTATTAGCCTCCTGAACACAGACGCAAAATAATGATTCATATTTTTTATCAACTGCTTTGAATTTTCCTTTATACATCCCTTCCAGTCCTGCTCTATTCCTGGATGTAAGATACAGGACAATCTTCTTTTGATTAGGAATTTGATCACTTGTTGCCTGTCCAGACAGATATGACATTTTCTAGTATTGTTGGACCAAGCTGAAGCCTTTGATAAGGTATCCCATGACTATCCATTTCTTGTACTTCAGAAGTAAGTCTTCTCAGATATATTCACCCAATGGATCAGGCTTATGTACTCCTACTCGTCCATCCTGCTGATTATAAATGGCTGGCATGGTTCCAGCATTCAGTTACAGCAGGTAGTCAGACAGGGATGCCTGTTGTGCCCTCTTTTGTACATAATTAGACCCCTTGTTGAGGGCTGTGATGGCTGCACCACAAATTGTCAGTATTCCCGGCACCTCACTACAGCATTGGTTAAGGTATCAGCATATGCTGCCAATATTTGTTTATTAATAAAGGATGTGGAATCTGGGGAAAATGCTATATAGTTGATTACTGGTATTGCATTGTTTTCAGGTGCTACCATTAATTTCTCCAAATGTCAAGTGCTACCTATAGGGATGCATGGGGCTCTACCAAGTTTTATTAAGTCAATACCAATCAGTTTGGAATGGTGAAAATCCTTGATATATGTTTTGATAGTTCAAATTTGCTGGCCCTAAATTGGACTCCTATTTTGGATACAGGGGGTGGACTGAGTGATACTTTGGAAATCCTGAAAGCTGTCCAAGAAGAAGAGGGTTGGGGTGATCAAGATGTTTTTAATGCCCATTTTTTTCTATGTCAGCACCATATTTCCACTCTCTGTTGACTTGGAAACCAGAGAATATAGCTTGTTTTTTATGATGGCTTGGAGGAATAGGCTTAACCTAATTTAACAGGATTCTTTCAATTTCCCTTATGAAATAGAAGGACTTAATATGGTGAATCTGGTGGTGTTTTGTACAATTTCTTTTCAGTGTAATATATTTCCTTGGGTGATGGGCACTTCATCCTTGTAGATGGAGTGGGCAACGCTATTGATTATACCCCTACTACTGGAATGGGGTAGACTAAACCTGAGGTTTAAACCACTAAAGTGGTTCCCAGGTTTCTGATGCCTTTACTGACATTCATTAAATGATGCCAGTCATCATGGGACATTATCCTTACCCAATATCGAAAGTCCTTTTATAATGGGTTGCTTCCAGAGGAGGTACCAGTTATGCCAGGAATTCCACAATCCCACAGACAAACTGCCCTATCCTACAAGCATGATCATTTTTTTCCTCCCCAATATTGGGATGTAGCCTAGGTGTGTTGCCATGACTGACTGAATGTCAAAGGTAATAATAAACATAAGAGCATCACGGAATGATTTTGTCTGAGAGATAGTTGCCTGACTGCAGTGGAAACAATTCAACACTTGTTTTTTGACTGTCCATATGTACTTCCCTTTTGGTAATTTTTAAATAAATAATGGGTGGATCTTTTTTGAATTTCTCTTCCCTATAATGCATTCATCTATGGCTCATTATCTGGCCACACCTTGATGCATGATCCTTCTATGTTGTTCCTGATTGTTTCCTCTCTTAAGGTTATGATGTGGAGGGTCCATTGTATATATGTGTTGCAACAACAGGTGTTAGACCACCCCACCCCTTTAAGGATGGTGGTATCTGACCTTAGCCAACAGTGCACAACAGAAAGGATTCATCGTTCACCAAAGGTGTGGATTTGCTGATGGAAACACTGTCCATGGGCACTTTTTTGATGACCTTTGTTCAGTGACTTCATTGATGTAGTAGCCCTATAAGGGTGGGCTTGAACTTAGCATGGCATATTTTACTTCCTGTTCCCCTAGGTGTCTACATAGTATCTGCACCAGAGTATCTTGTAGTATGGTAGTACTGCCTTGTTTTTTTTTCCATTTATGCTGTTTGTCTTTTCTTTAATTAAGATGATTACCATTTTGTTTACCAAATTTTGTACCATTAATTACTGATTTTCTTTAATAAACAATTCTCCTACTCTTGCTGTGCTGTCGTTGTGTGCCCACATGAAATTAAATGTTAGAAACAACCTGAAACATAAAGACATGAAAGAGAGATACTGTCCTAGAGATTTATGTCAAGATAAGTTAGAAACTATGGAACATCTTTATTATGAATGCCTATATATTCAAGAATTTTGGGAAGTAGTAAAACATAAATGGGGACAATTTTACTTTTATAACTTCCTATCAGAAATATTTTTCTTAGTGATCTTTTCACAACAATGGAATATATACAATTTAAGTAGTATAAGATTAGTACTGACCTGTATGAAACATTGGATATGGCAGACTAGAAGTAGATTAACTATACAACAAAATTGAAATTACACTAGAACAATTGTTCCAACAAACAGTACATAATAATTCAGGAATACGAAAGGAAAAAATGTTCCAGGAAGATATACTTAGAATGGTGGGGAGCAATGTATTGGTTACATTGAAAGAAAAAGATACTATGGGATAGATATGCAGTAGTTGCACAGCTGGAACATATTTTCTGCTTTTTCTTTTTCTTTTTATGACTGTAATTTTTACGTTCACTTGTGCACATGTGCAAGGAACATTTTGGGAGAGTAGCACACTTGGAGGTGTGCCTCTCCCACCCAATGCACTGCTCCCTTGACCAGGCGTGGTGGTTCTGCACCAATGGGTGCAGGAGCTCAGTATGACAGCGGTGTTCCTCTGCTTCAAAGGAAAGCACCGCTGCCATACTGAGCACCACCCCCCCTCGCATCACACGCTGCCTCCCCCCCACATGCATCACGCCGCCCCCCCCAAAGCTTTGGTGCCACACTGGGAGCCCACCCCAGCATGGCAAATGCTGTTTGCTGAGGGGTGCCCAATCACCCGTTAGCTCCACAGCCCCCAAGCCATCCTGCTGCCACACTGGGAGTCCACCCCAGCGTGGCAAATGAGTGATTTAGTTTGCGGCGGGGTGTCCAATCCCCGTCGGCTTCCCCCCCCCTCATGAGTTTGCCGATGGGGTGCCCAATCCCCTGTCAGCTCCTCAGCCCCCAGTCATCTTCTGCCATGCTGGGAGCCCACCCCAGTATGGCAAATGTCCCACATAGTCTTTTTTTTTATTTTTTAACCTGTAAAACAAAAACAGTCCTGCGGTGCGTCTCCCAGGCCTCCCTCCCACAACCCGCACCAACCCACTGTGCACCCAGCCTCCCCACACCCCCCCTCATCCCATACTTACCTCCGGACTCCGGCACGATGATCTTCGGTGGACCAGGAACACGTCTGCACTCTTCAAAGCCCACCGCGAACTGAGGAAATGCCCGGTAGCTGTATAATGGGCTACATAGGGGTTTCAACATGTGCATATCTCAGTCATTTTTGGAATTTTTGCCAAATTTTCAACATGGGGTTTTGGGACCACTTCTCATGAATGATTCACTGTCATGGCATTATTCAGGCCCGAAGGGTGATTTCGCAGGCACTGCGCAGTCACTGCATAAACTCACCCTTCGGTCTTGAATAATGCCATGACAGTGAATCATTCATGAGAAGGGTCCAAACACCATGTTAAAATCTGGTAAAATTCCAAAAATGACTGTTTTGCGAGCGTACGTTGCACAGTTCCTACACAGCCTCATAAGTTCGCGAATTTTCAATATTTTCACTCCAGATTTTCAACATTGCCATTTTATCACACCTTCTTATGAGTTGTACAGCTGTCATTTTTCACATCTCACCCAAAATGTGTTTCTGCCCATGTAGCATGCAATGGTGCAGTCGGTGTGAGAAATCAATGTATGGAACACATTAAGAAAATCACAGTGACACTGTTCATGAGCAGAGGTCTTAAAATGGCTATGCTGAAAATTTGGTGAAAAAATTCCTAAAAATGACTGTTTTACAAGCGTGCGTTACGCAGTTCCTGTATGTAACAAAATGCGTTTCAATTTTAATATTTACACTCCAGATTATCAACATTGCCATTTACCACCTCCTCATGAGCAGTAAGCTGTCATTTTTCACATCCTGCTCAAAATGTGTTTCTGCCTATGTAGCTATCAATGGCTAGTCGTGTGCGAACTCAATGTATGGGACACATTAAGAAAATCACAGTGACACTGATCATGAGCAGATGTCTTAAAATGGCTGTGCTGAAAATTTGGTGAAAAATTTCTAAAAATGACTGTTTCTGGCGTGCGTTCTTGCAGTTCCACGCATGCTCATAAGTTTGCGAATTTTCAATAGTTTCCTCCAGATTTTCAACATTGCCATTTTACCACACCTCCTTATGAGCAGTACAGCTGTCATTTTCACATCCTGCCCAAAACATCTTTCCGCCCATGTGTGCACAATGGCGCATTCGGTGTCTTGAAATCAATGTATGGGACACAGTAAGAAAATCACAGTGACACTGTTCATTAGCAGAGGTTTTAAAATGGCAATGTTGAAAAGAATGATGAAAAAATCTACAAATGACTGTTTCTGACGTGTGTTGCACAGTTCCATGCACGCTTGTAGGTTTGCGAATTTTCAATATTTCCACTCCAGATTTTCAACATTGCCATTTTACCACACTTCCTTATGAGCAGTACAGCTGTCATTTTTCACATCCTGCCCAAAACGTGTTTCCGCCTATGTAGCGCACAATGGGGGTAACAACAAGGTCATGCTGACAATTTATTGTGCAAATACCAGCAATCGCACAGGGCATTAGGGTAAAGCACCATAAGTGCCAAACACCACTGCAAATACCTGCAAGCGAACGTTCGGCATTGACAAATGCTTGTTTTAATTATGGTGATATTGATCTGATTTATGAACATATGAACATACTAATCTGCCAGCTGAAACAGGCCTCATGGTCTATCAAGTCTGCTTGAATGTTCAGCTAGCCCCCTATATTGCAGATGCCCCCCTCCCTTCCCCTTTGCATTTACCCCCCTCACCCTGTCACATCCCCTTTTAAAACTGCCCAGTGTCCTACAGGATACCGCCTCCTCGGGCAGAGCATTCCACTTAGCCATCACCCTCTCTATGAAAAGATGTCTCCTCATCTCTCTCCTATATCTTTACCCCTCCATTCTGAGACCATTCCCTCTTATGTCCCTCCCCCTCCTCAACTTAAATACCCCTTCTATATCAGTCTTGTTTATCCTTGTCATGTATTTAAAGATCTCAATCATATCCCACCCTCCTTTCTCTCCTCCAGTGAGTACAAATTCAACTCCTTCAGCCTGTCCTCATAGGGTCCATCCTCCAAACCCTGGATCATCTTTGTTGCCATGCACTGTAACCCCTCCAGTAATCTGACATCCTTCTTCAGAAATAGGTGCCAGAACTGCACATAGTACTCCAAGTGTGGTCTGACCAGTGACCTGTACAGAAGCAGGGTCACCTCCCTCCTTCTGGAGGAGATTCCTCTCTCAATACACCCCAGCATCCCATTGGCTTTAGATGCTGCCTTCCTGCACTGAGTTGAGTTGTTCATATTCCCCGTTTAAACCACCCCTAGATCCCTTTCTTCCTTGGTGGTACCTAACTGAACCCCTCCCAACTGGTAGCTCCTCACAGGGTTCCTTGCTCCAAAGTACAGTACCTTGCACTTCTTAGCATTGACCCCCAACTGCCATATTTCCAACCACTCTTTCAGTTTAGTTAGGTTGTCTTGCAGTCCTTGCCACCCTACTATGCCATCCACCACTGCCCCCATTTTGGTATCATCAGTGAACAAACTGATCTTATTCCTGATGCCATGTGAGCCCTTTGGAACCCCACTCGTCACAGCCCTTGGGGATGAGAGTTCCCCCACCACCACCACCCTTTGCTGCCTCCCCTTTAGCCAGTTTACAATCCAGTTCACCATCTTTTTCCCCATCCCCACATACTCCAACTTCCCCCAACCACCAATAAGGCACTGAATCAAAGGCCTTGCTGACGTCCAAATACAGGACATCCACTGCATGGCCCTTGTCTAGTTCCTTCATCACCCAGTCATAACACTCAACTAGGTTAGTCTGGCAGGATCTCCCTGAGATGAACCCAAGTTGCTGACTGTCCTGGAGTCCATTGTCTTCCAAAAAGGTCATCATCCTGTCTTTCAGAATTTTCTCTATTAGTTTCCCTACAATGGATGTGAGGCTTACTGGTCTGTAATTGCCTGGTTCATGCTTTGGGCCACTTTTGTAGAGGGGTACCACATGAGCTATCCTCCAGTTCTGTGGTATGCATCCTGTGTCCAGGGAAGTATTGAACAAGTCTACCAGAGGCTAGGCCAAGACCTCAGCCAGTTCTTTCAGCACCCTAGGGTGCATGCCATCTGGCCTGGTGCCTTATCCACCCTCAGAGTGTTCAGACCCTCCAGAACCCTGCTCTTTGTAATTACCTCATCTGTCACCCCTCCCCACCCTTCCCACCTTGCTGATCCCCTGAGGTAGCTGCCCACCCTTCTCTTTTGTGAATACAGAACAGAAGTTCTCATTTAGTGCTTCTGCCTGCTCCACCCCTTTCTCCACCCTTCCCCATCCCTTCCTTCCTAATCCTCACTATCTGGTCCTTGCAGCTCCTTATCTCCCTTATGTACCTGAAGAAGTCCATTTCCCCAGCACTGACTAGTCTGGTTACCTCTTTGGACTTCTTCAGATACATTTCCCTGTCCTGTCCTCTCCCATCCCAGATTTCTTGAACCTCCTAAATGCTGCTTTTTTTGCCCTCACCTCTCCCAAGACCTCCCGATTCAATCAACTTGGTTTCTTGGCCATATCCTTCTTGCTCTGTGTCTTGGTACATGACCCAGTAGCCTCCACTAGCCCCACCTTAGTGATTTCCCATTTTTGGCATGTATCCAAGTGTGGATGAATTCCTGCCAGACTCCTCTCCAAAATTTCCCCCATCTTAGCAAAGTCAGCCTTTCTGAAGTCAACCACTCTGGTTCCTGCACCTATTACATTCTTGCCCATGTTGAGCATGAACCACACCAAGTTATGGTCACCCCCAGCCAATGGATCTTCCACCCCTAGCTCCTTTATAGCCTCCCTGTTAGCCAGTATTAGGTCTAGAGGTTTTCCCAACCGAGTTGGCTCATTAACCATCTGTGTCAGGAAGCTATCCTGGAATGCATCCAGTAGGACCTGCTCCCTTGCACTTGAGGTGGCTGGTGTGCTCCAATCCACTCCTCGTAGATTGAAGTCCCCCATAGTCACTGTGTTCCCCTTTACACAGACTCTCCCGATCTGCTCTGCTAATTCCCTTTACAAGTCCTCAGCCTGAGCTGGTGGCCTGTTCACCACTTCCATCCAAAGTGTCATGCTTTTTGAATCCTGGAACTGCATCCATAATGCCTCAGTCCAACCCTCTTCCACCTCTTCCCTTACACACCTTATCCCCTCCCTTATGTAAATTGCCACCCCATCCCCTTTCTCCTTGCTTCTATCCTTTCTGCGCATCCTATACCCTGGGATCATCAGATCTCAATCCTGATATTGAGTGGCCTAAGTCTCTGTGATGGCCACAATGCCCACCATCCCCACTGCTAAGACAGCCTATGACTCAGCTGCTTTGCTTTCCAGGCCTTTTGCATTCAGAGACATGGCCCTCCAACTTGTACCCTTCCCTTCCCTTCCTTAACCTGTTTCTCACCATTCTTAACCCCCTCCTGCGGTCCCTCCGTGGTATCATCCTTGTTAGCTTGGGGGGTAAGTTCATCTGGCTCTCCTCTCCAGTGGCTCTGTATTCATGCTGCACACTTGCCTTCCCCTACACCTAGTTTAAATCCACCTTAGTTGCCATGTATTCCCCCAGCCTCTGCTTTAATACCCCCTGCCCCACCTTACTCAAATGTAACCTGCCCTCTGTGAACAGGTCACTCTTTTCCCAGATGTTACCCCAGCCTCCCACCAGCCCATACCATTTGGTTAGACACCACTATCCCAGCCAAGTGCTGAACTCTTCTATCCTTACATTCCTCTTTGTGCTTGCCCAGGGTACTGGAAGCACTTCCAAGAAGGCCAATGATCTCCCTGCCTCCTCACACAACTTCCCCCGTTCCTCAAATCTCTCCCTTACCAACCCGATAGTGCTACCCACCAAGTCATTTGTACCCAAGTGCACCACTACATGCAGTTTCTCCCTTCCTCGTCTTGCACACTTGAAAATAGACTGTCTGGCCCTATCCTCTGCCAGTCCAGGTACTGATTCGACCCATATTGGACTATGCTTCTCCCCTTTGCTTCCCCATTTTACTCCTTTAAGGATTGAGTCACCCAGCACAAAAACCCCACCCTCTCACCTTTGTGCCTCCGCACCATCCTACCTTCTTTGCACCTGCTTTCAGAACCCAAACTGTAATGCATATTCGCAGCTTGATCTGCCCCCTCTGCTTTGCCCCTACCCCTACCAGCCAGTTTGTCCCCTCTGCTTTACCCCAGCTTCTACCCTTGCCCTTCCCTTCCCCTGTTGCTCCTCTCACCTGAATCCCCCAACCCTCCCCACATCATCCTCTTTCTCTACTTCACCAGGCCCCATTTCCTCTTCTCCCTCCTCTGCCTTATCCCCCTTGTCTTGCCTTCACTTTTACCTTTAATTTGCATTTTTTTAATATCCAGTTGTGAATCTATTCATGTATTAAGAAACAATTCTCCTACTCTTGCTGTAGAGGGAACCCTTGTCTGTCATAGCAAGATGGCAGACATCACCGACACTGGTGAAGGATGTGGTGCTAGAGGACCCTTTCTCCCACTTTTTACTCCCGTATGTGATATTGTTTATACTGCACCTGATTTCTCCAACTCTAGCTTCTGATTGTCCTGCTCGCTTTATGGCTTGGGTTTCATCTGAGCCTATTTTGCAAGTGTGTAGTATGCCTTTCATGGTGACTGACACTGGGTCCAGTGGCTTGCTATCTGCTTTAGATTCTGTTCCAACAGAGCAGGACAAGTACTTGTTGCAGGCTACAATGTGCAGAAACAAAGCTTTTCTTCTGAAACTGTTGTAAGTGGATGCCTCCTCCGCTGCTCCTCTACTTTTTGATTCTGCTGCTGTGTTCCCCCCATTTCCTGCCAGGTTCAGCAGGATCAACCCGCCTCACCTGAGTTGCCATACTTTTCTCTGGATGACCCATTATCACTGAATGTAGACTTGAAATTTTCCTCTTCCTCTATTTCTTCAGATGACCCACAGCCTCCTCAGAATTCTTTGAGTCTCAGACAGAGCTGCTCTGACTTGTGTCAGCCTGGTGTTTCAGCAGCTGTTTGGAGTCCTTTTGAGTCCCTCCATGCTGCAGGCTGGATTCCTTCATCAGAGGGAAAGGGCTGGGTTTTACCTTGACAGGTCTCTATGGCAGAGTTTATGGCCACAGTTCGGCATCTGACTTCATGGATCCTGCGTGGCTCTACAGACAGTTCCTCTTTTCTGGAGGATTCCTCCTCCAGAGTTGTGTTGCCTGTGGTTTCCCACTGCATTCCCCCAAGTTCTACAGCTGTCAATTCTGCAACTGATGTTTCTGTGCTTCTGATATCCTGTGCTACCTCTGTGCCTTCAAGTGATCATTTTGCTATACATTGTACCTCACCTGCTGACTTTTCTGCTTCTCTACTTGATACTGCTCCTATCTCTGATGCTAATACACACAGTATTCCTATTGGTACCTCCATTTGTAATGGTACACCTCTTATTGGGGCTGATACCTCTGATTCAGAGAATGCTGCTGTATTTGAACTCCCCCCCTCACCTTCCTCAGACCTTCACCTGGATAGTAATCAAACCAATGCTGCTCCATCAGATTCTAGATAACTCTTGGGGACTTTCAAAATGTCAAATTTATTTGCTATGGTAGGGGAACCTGTCCAATAGTGCAATGCTGTTAGACTGAAGTATACAGGACGCGATGAATTATTTCCTGATAGAAAATTTGTTATCCATAACTTTTTAAAAGCTACCATGGATTTGGGTGTGAGCAAACTGCTTGCTTTCTTTCACATTAAGGAGGAGCCAACATATGATATCAGTTTTAATCCTTAGCCTACCAGAAGATTTAGAATGTATAGGTTTCTAGGACATGTATACATGCCAGTGGCACAGCAAGGGTTAAATGAGTTAGGTCTTTAGAAAAGATTTGGCAAATGTACAGTTTGGTTAAATATACCCCTTTTTGGCATCCTTTTTTCCCCATCCCCTTACCAAGCCAACTGTAGAGACCATTTCCTTACTGTTTAGGAATGAAGGGGTTAGCATTGCCAATGTCCAGTATTGATTGAGACAATGGTGTGTTATATTTGACCACTGTGACCCCCTTTTAGATGAAGACATGATCTGGACTCGTGGGTGGAAGGTTAAGGTGCGGTTGAAGCACAATCATACTGGGATTTGTCACATGCATAGTAACTTTCATTTTGGCAGGGGTAGGGGGCTCTATTTCTACCCAAGTCAACCCAAAACATGACATAAATGTGGTGCCCTGACTCACCTTTGCACAGTATGTGATAAACTCCAGTGCAACCTTTGTTTAAACTATGGGCACTAGTGTTTGGAGTGTCCGAATCCCTTCCAGTGCAATTTATGCAGCCCTACTGGTCATTCCTATAGACAATGTCCTTATGCTGCTCATTGAGTTATGCAGGACCAGGAACAGCTCATCACTACCTCCCAAGTTAAAGCTCTTCAAGCCAGAGACACAGTGTCCTGTACTTTAGCTGCACCCTGTGACAGTTCCATGCCTATGTTCTGTTCCTCTGCACCTCATACACCAATTTATGTTATTCAGGTACCCCTGTCTTGTCTACTTCTCTTGCTGACTCTGTCATAAACCTGGCTCAAGTTCTTCCTGTAGGCCCCACTGATAGTTTGATATGCTCCCTCTGCCATTGGAGATACCCATGATTGTGGTTAAACCCTCAAGAAAAGGGTGCCATAAAAAAAAAAAACCTGGGCCTCTGGAAGTCCATCTACCCATATTTACCCACAATTGCTTTAACATGCTGTCCAAGAGGAACCTTGTACCTGTTTCCCCTGACTCATGATCTTCTATTATCCTAGTGCACTAAGAGCCCTGCTGTTACCAACCTCACTAGGATTGGTAACTGCCAACATTTGGCTCCCCACTCCCCTTCCCCTTACCTCTCTCTCTCTCTCTCTCTCTCTCTCTCCTCCTTCTTCACTTCCACATCACTTGGACCGTGGATGACTTCCACCTCACTTGGACCTTGGTACCAATATAGAATTTCCAGCCTTCCATCCTTCTGTTCCCTGTTTTGAACTCTCTGTTTTGAACTCTCTCAATCGCTGAGCATTTTAACCCTAGCTCTTACGGCTGTCCCACATCCTACTCCTTTTGCCATCTCCCTATACCACCACCCCGCTCTTGATCCTGCTAGTACCTCTAGTCTCCTGAATCCCTTCCTTCATAAAATGACCTCCTAGGCTAGCCTTGTAATACTGACCCTTATCCTGGATCATTATATATACTGTATATTTTTTTCTGTTTATATCTGATGCACCTTTTGACCTGCATATATATATATATATATATATATATATATATCTATAGATATATATATATATAGCTATATATATATATATATATATATATATATATATATATATATATATATATACATACATATATATATATATATATATATATATATATATATATATATATATATATATATACTATATATATATACACATATGTATATGTGTGTTTAGTTTATAATTATTGTATCCTTTAACCTAAATCCTTGCATACATTTCTTAATGGCCATGCCTCCTACTATTTACTTATTGTATATACTGTATGATTTCTTGTTTCCTTGGTATAGTGCATTTTTCATTATATTGTTTTCATTGAATGACCCAGGTCCACTTCGAAAATGAGCATCACTCAACAGTTGTTAAATAAAGATTTTGATTGATTGATTGACTGAAAGCAGTGGGAGGACACTGAGAAGGAGGATGGTGATTCTGATGCCTCCTCAGTTGCTTCTCTTCCTATGGACTGTTCTACAGATTCCCCAACTGACATCTTTCAGGCTGAATAAGGCAAGAGTAAAATGAAACTGAAGGATCCTATGGTTTGATTATGCTGTTTTTCCTTTTTCTCCTTATGTCCTTGGGACCCAACATTACTTCTCTGACAATTAATGTCAATACTATTAAGAGTTGCAAAAAATGTCTTACCTCTTTTCAGATTTTGAAAGACTTGAATAATGATATAAAATTGTTTGCAGGATACTATAATTAAAACTAAGCATGAACTTTTCCAAGCTAAATGATTGTGGTAATTAGGCAGTTCTTTTTGGTCCAAAGGAGAGGACCTATGTGATGGTGTGGCCATTTTATTACAAGGGTGTCACTACACTGTTTTAAAGTGATTAATCTGGCACTCTTGTTGGACTTAACTGTAAATGATTTCCAGTTCCGCTTGATTAATGTTTATGTGCTTCAAAGTATTGCTTTATGGGTTGAGCTTTACTGTATAATGCCATTCATCTATTCCTGCAAATGAACAGATGGCTAATCTTGGGTGGAGACTTTAATTGTGGTCTGTCCCTTTCTGACAGAGAGGGTACAACTACTAAAGTCTTTAGTGATGATTATTGCCTGAACATCATCCACACTGCTAATTTACAGGATGGTTTCATAGAGATTCATTACAAGGGAGATAAATCTTTTTTTAAGACCTGCTGGATACTAGTATCGATTTCTAATTGTTTCTAGAAACCTGAAGGTTACCAATGCTTCTACCATCCCCACTGAGACCTCTGATCATTTTTCAGTTTCTTGTCATTCCTCCTTGGTGTCCATTGTATTGTCCAAGTCCTGTTCCCATTGGAAATTGAATAATAATTTATTGTCTCTTCCAAGCTCACTAAAAACTGGACCCACTTTTTTCAGGCTAGAGTGTTCCTTCTCGATGCCTGTGATTCTGTTGTTGTGTAAGTACATCACACTCATATTGACAGCCTTCTAGATGCTGATACTAAGTGTAGTTTTTTCAGTCCTGATAACATTTTGAATATTGCACAGGACAATTTATTTAATATGTTTGGTACGCCACTCAAAGCTATTTGGGATGATTCTTTTTTGCAGGGTGTGGTGCGCCTCGACATGGCTGATCATATTCCTCCTGGGATGGTTGTTGACATCTCTGAGATAGAGATTGACGTAGCCATCAGACTGTTGCATAAGAATTGGGCCCCTTGCCAGGATGTTCTTATGGCAGAGATCTACAAGACTTTCTCTGCACAGTTCTGCCCTATTTTGGCCATTCTGTTTAATCAAATGCTGAGTATTGGTTTCATCCCCTTAGAATTATCTCTGGCTTCTGCTATTCTCCTTTTTAAAAATAGGGAGAGGTCTGACATTTCTAATTAGAGACCCATTAGCCTCCTGAATTCGATTATAAATTTCTTACTGATATTTTAGCGAAATGACTTCTGCTAATTGCAGAGGTTGTCATCTCTCCTGTGCAAACCTGTGCCATCCCTTAGAGATCAATGTAACATAATTTGCATTTCTTGTGGGATTTACTTGCACATGGTAATCATTGTGACTTCCCTGGTTATCTCATTTTCTTGGACCAGGAAAAGGTGTATGACACTATTTGTCATCAATACATGTTTAATGTTCTATGGGAATATGATGCTCCTGTGCAGTACATTTCTTAGTTGCGGACCATTTACATGAATGCTCACATAGTACACTTTATTAATGGCATGTTGGGTTCCATTTTCAAGTATGTAAAGGGGTTAGACAAGGTTGCCCTTTAAGCTCCCTTTTATATATCTGGGTTTTTAACATTTTTATTAGAAGAATCATTATCAATCCCAGTATTTCTGGAATTCGATTGACGAGTCACCTCAAGTCCATTAACATTTGTTCTTATGTAGATTGTATTTGCCTCTGTGTGTAGGACAACTCCATGGGTCCTGAATTAGTTCTCCTGATTTCCTCCTTTGAGCTTGTCTCTGGCGCTAAGCTCAATTTTTCTAAATGCTGGGATTTGCGTCTCACCTCCTCAGATCATGACTCTACTATTTCCTGTATTGCTAGTATTCCCATTATGTCTGGTCCCATTAAAATACTTTGAATCATCTTTGGTACACCTGATGATGCCTTTACTAATTGGGAAACTGTTACTTTTTTGGCTGCTGCAGAGGTTCAACAATGCAAATCCAAAATTCTCTCTAAATGTAAGAGTATTTTTACTTAAAACTGTAATCCTGCTATTATTTTTACACATTGCTCACATATTTCCTGTGCCATTGGTTTTGGAGATGGAAATATTCTGTATTTTTTTCACAGACTTTGGAGCAGCAGGTTGAACCCCATTAAGAGAATACTTTATATACATACCACAAGTATTGTTTTGGCGGTATTCAGATGTTCAATACAATTTTTTTCTTTTATAGTCTTTTTTTATTTATAATAATTTTCTTGGTTTCTTGCAGGATCACACTTTTTTTTGGAACAATATTATGGCCCACTGGTTTCTTCCATTGCAGGAAAAATGGGCACATGTAACCATTACACTTCAGGCCCTGTTCAAAGTTTTGGATTTCTCCCTATCCATGAAGCCCACTTTTATGAAGCTGCAGCAACAGTACATTATTCAGGCTTTTATAACTTCCCATTCTAGAAAGCAGTTTTATGCTAGTATATTGCAAGACAGATTTTATTCTGCAGTCTAAATGGCTGAAGTGCTGAACAGTCGAGTAGACTAGATAGACTGTAAGGCCTGTATCTGATGGCAATTTCATATGTTTGTATGTTTATATTCAGTTCTTCAGTTCCCCTTTTGTGTGGCACAACTTATTGATACCTCTCGTCAACAATTAATGGATAAACGGATTCCGATCCAGCTATGGGACATCAGCTGGCTATCTTGACAAGGACGGCTTGGTGTCCTTAATTCTTCTAAACATAAAGCTATAGAGGAGTGTACTTGTCCTTATCACTTCTGTAGCACTGCTTTAGAAATGCAGGATCATTTTTTCCTCACTTGCCTCTTTTCAGTTAATTTCTGAACTCCTTTCACACAAGAGTGGAATACGCCAGGGATATCTCCTATAATGATTGACATTCTTGTGTTAGGGATTTACCTGGCCAGTCTTCAGAGATTTCATGCCAGTACTCTGAGATACATTTTTGTTGCCTGCAGATTTTATTTCTAGCAGGCAAGATGTTCCCTGGTTTTGTAACAGGAAGAATTTATCAGTGTGCATATTATTCAGCATATAAAAAGCATTTCTGCAGAAATGTCATGCTCTGGAGAAGGCTATCTTGATGCCCTGTTTATTTACAATGTGTTGGCAACACTGCACCTGCTGTTTGATGTAATGCAGTTTTATGTGCCTGGATATTTGGGGTGGACACCCTATTTTTCTTTGTATTGTTTCCAGATGGTTTGGGTATTTCCTTGCATAAGATGTTTTGTTTGCATTTGTCTACCTGTTCTTACTTTTCTTTTTGATTACATTGTGATTGTTATGGATCTTGATTTACTGTGTTGATTTTCTATGTATTATGATGATTTTTGTTTAGCATTTGTTTTCAATGAAAACTCCACTACACTTGCAAAAAAGTGCCTTGGGTTCTTTTACTTCCACCTGGACACCCAGCTGGACAGTACACGATATGGGCAGAACTGACATTGGTTTAACATCTCACATGAAGGATGGAACAACCCTGCAGTACAGCATCCCCTAGTACTGCACTCATTTGTCAGCATCTTTTACATGAGTTCAGTTCTAGTGTGGGACATGAAACCAGAGCTGTCTGGCCTAGAAACAGATGTGCTATTAACTGAGCCATGCTGTCACATAGTGACAATGGGATTTATTATTTCTTTCATTTATATAGTGAATAAAACATAGACTGATTGATTGTTAAAATGTATGGATTTCATCTGAATAGTTATAAACTAAGTTAATTATTTTATTGTACCCTTTGGGGAGGGCAGATTGATTAGATTTATTTTTAGAATTTTGTTTGAGATCTTAAGTGGTTCTTTTTTTTGTTTGTTTATTACTTGAGTTGATATGTTATTTCTTTTACATTAAAAAGTACTTGTACATTTACATATGATAAAGTAAAACATTGGTAACAAAATATATTAGAGTACAAATGCAAGAAGGATTCAAAGTTAATCAGGCAGTTATTTAATTTTAATTAAACACTGTGGGCCCCTTATTCTGAAAACTGTTCAAGTTTAGCTTAGGAAAGAACAGAAAGAAATCAGAATTTCATGTATGATTTTCAAATAATTTTGAATATGAAGAAAGCAGATTCTGTTTCTATCAGTTGCAAGTGAATTACGTGATTTCTTTTAAGCTAAAATGCACTACTGTAAATATAAGTGTGAAATAAGTTATATCGAAATAAGTGGGGAGCATGTCATCTCATAGAGATACTCAGTTATAATTTACCCTTATAACCAGCTGGTAATAATGCAGACACACACTGGGTTTCCCTCACTCTACTCATGTGCACTTCTCTTGTGCACACACTGTGATTAATGAACAGTAAACAAATTCATCTCTGAGTAAGTGTTTTCACAAGCTTCTTGAAAAATACAGTTGTTCTATTCCTAAATCTCTAGTTTCAGGGCAATCACACACAAGTAATGGTTGTTTAAACCACACTTCAGCCCAACTGCATTACTGGAATTTTTGTTTTCTTAATTGCTGGGTAGTGTTTTTAATGCAGGAAAACACCGCCCAGCAATTATATAAAACAAGACATGGAGTAGTGTAAAACTCAGATTTTACACACACTTTCTGTAATGGAAGCTTGTAGAAACCCCTTGAGCTTTGCCCTCAGGGTTTATGTAGTATCTAGCACCTTGGGTGTATACAATTGAAGTTATATGCACTGATACATGTTTTATTCATTAAATTGTTATTATTATTATTGTTATAAAGAGTCCAAAACATAACATCCTCCCTGATGCTCAAAGTGATCATTCCCCCATGCTCTGTATTTGGAAGAACAAATCCCCCCCCCCCAAAAAAATTATTAAGTCCAGAGACCTAACCGAATTTAACGCCACAGTGTTCCTGCAACTTCTGCTGGCTGGACCCCCATCACCTCTCTTCCTGACATAAATCAGGCACTGGAATACCTTATTAACAACACCACCTCCATCCTTGACATCCATGCCCACTTCAAATTAAGACAAGCCAAAGGAATTAACTCCTTAATGTGCTCCCGTGACAAAGCCTAGAAATTCTTTAAAAGAGCTAAGCTCCATTCAGATTGGCTACCTATCATCAACTGCAGAATGCCAGCAAGGCCAAAACTAACAAATCAAACTGGGACTATCTACAATCCTTGCAAGCAATGCACCTCACCAACCTCAAAAGCTTCTGGACTCAAATTAATGCTCTACTGAAGGCAATGAGTGGAACATCCCCCAAAACATGATCTCGAAAGGTTCCTCACTATCCTTGCCCTCCAAGATTGCCACCAGAATAAATCTCTTCTACACAGATCTTGATGGATCCAAGACTGGTCTACCTGCTGCCCACCCTGCTCTGCAAGCTTCTCACACTGAAGCCATCTGTCCTCTCTTCCACATAAAAACAACCTCACAGAAAGAAATCCTTAAACTCTTGATGGGTCTCAACCCCGATAGCTCCCCAGAATTTGACACCTTGCTATCAAACTTCCTCAGGATAAGTGCACCTGTGCTTGTTCACCCAATAGTACAGTTGATTAACAGATCCTTCCTTACACAATGCATCCCTGATAAATGGAAAACTGTGATTGTAGTCCCCATACACAAAAATGGCCTGACCAACCTTGCTGAGAACTATAGACCCACACTCATTTTGTGCCCTTTTGAAAAATCCAGGAGTCTTATATAATCAGCTATACTCCTTTCTGGATGGTTCTGCCCTTGAATTGGTTCCAGCCTTCAAATACCTGGGTGTCTGGTTGGACAGTCACCTCAGCTTCTCTACTCACATTGAGTCTATCTTTACCAAACTCCAGCCAAAACTTGCCATCCTCTATCGGCACAGAGCCAGCCTTCCCCTCCCAACCCGGTGCGAGCTTGTATGTAAAACAATCTTGCCAGTGTAGGACTACACTGATATTGTTTACAGAATGGCCCCAACCTCATCTCTGTCCAAACTGGACATTCTACTCAACTATTTCTGCTGCATTGCCACTGACTCCTGCCCACACACTCCCTGCTGCACCCTCTATGCACCTCTCTCCCTTGCCCCACTCTCCCACAGAATAACCATCCACTGCGTCTGCCTCATAGCAAAATTCTGGTTTGGTTCCTTCCCCCTCTACCTAACTTCTGACCTGACCCCTGCAAACACCCTTGATTACCCTCTCTGACACAGGTTCTTGCACACTTTTCACATCACTCACCCACAAAATGTCACCGGCCAAGCTGCCTTTTCACACCGTCTCCCCCTTCTCTGGAACAGCCTTCCCTCTGACCTGCACCAGGCCTGCTCTCTGTCATCCATAAAAAACTCTTCAGGCTCCTCCCTACCTCCCTGTGCCCCAATAGCCCCAACATTTCCCAGAACCCCCCCGAGCCCTAGCTCCTGAAAATAGAAAGCTTGCAGCAGTCTAGTACATTTTTCTGTGCACTGGTGTACCTTTCTGTAAGAAAACTGGTTGAGTTTACTGTGTCTTTTTGGAAATACTTTGTGTAAGTCTTCTCATTTCTTTGTATGCTTCTGTATCCAGATCGTGCCTTGAAATTAGCTTCAGCTCAGTGTGCCATTCCCAGTTATCAATTTTTAATAAATAAATAAATAGAACAGACCGATGCCCTTACCATTCATCAACATGGTTTTTGGAAATTGGACAGGACTGAATCTGCTCTTTTGAGGGTCACTTCAGACATCTTTCAGTCCATGGATCAAGGTTGTGACATGAGGGCCATCTTCATGAAGACCTTTGACCCTGTTAAATCATCCACTACTCATTTCCAAGCTCCATCGTCTTAGCCTTGATTCCAACTCTCTCTCTTAGTTCACTAACTACTTATCCAACTGATTTCAGTGTGTCAAATGGGCTGGTGTCTATTCCTCCTTGTCTCTCACTATGGATGGGGTCCCCCAAGGAGCAATTCTTGTGCCTCTGTTATTCCTCTATCTTCATCAATGAACTGCCGCTAAACTGTGGGGAGGGGGGCATTGATCCAGCTTTATGCAGACAATGATATACTATACAGATCCAGTAGAGATGTCTCCTCTATCAAGTCTGACCTGAAAAAAGACTCCCAGCAGCTGGAAGCCTGGTTCAAGAATAGCCTGCTGGTTTTGAATACAAAGAAAACTAAAACCATGTTGTTCCATCATACCTCCTTCAACCTAACCTCCCAGCCTCCCCTGGTAGTCAATACCTCCTCTGGTGTGCCTTTAGAAGAGGTGGGTTCCTTCAAATACCTGGGCATGACCCTAGATGAGCACCTATCCACTGAAATGCATGCAAACATTGTTATTCTGACCATCAGTCAGAAACTTGGCCTCCTATACCATACTGCCCCCCTACTTCAATCCTCATGCAAGGAAGACTGCTGCCTCAGCTACTCTTCTCCCTGGTCTGTTTTATGGTGCCCAATAATTCACTCTGTCAAAACCTCTGCCCTGGCCAGATTTAATCAGGCCTACCACTGAATCACTCACTTCAGTGCCAGGGCACCATCTCAAACCCACCACTGCAAGGTGCTCAACACCCTACTGTAGGCTGGTCATCCTTCCAGGCCCAAATGGACTTTCCTGTACTATGCACTATCTTCAAAATCCTCCTCCTCCCTTCCCCACCCATCCTCTCCAATCTGTTCACTCTGAAATCCTTCCCCAGGACCCTCAAATCCTGGCACATCCCCATATTACATATACCTAAGACTCGCCTAGCCATAGGTAAGAGATCCTTCTCTTCTGTAGCACCTCAAAAATGGAATATCCTCTCACACAACTTACTTTCATGTATCTCTCTTCCCCAGTTTAAGAGTGACTTCAAAGAAAGCTTCTTTCCACCCATTACTTGTAGCGGTAACTGCACTTAATCCCTTCCTGTTTATCTGCCACATCTCTGACTCTTCCACCTCCCCTCCTTCCACCCTTTATTTATTTATTTATTTATTTATTTAGTTATTTATGTCTTTGATTACTGGGTAAGTGCACTGATCCCAGGGGCCATTTTCAGGCATGGCCCGGGCTATAAAATATGGCACAGAAACAAAAGTACAATCTTGGAATAATAGGGTATTCAAGAACACCAAAAACAGCTGATTTTAGTACAGAAATATCAGTATACAAAGCAGTAGAGTCAACTGATTTACCACATAGAAGATTGCAAGTGGATATACAGATAGAGGCTGTATAATATTCCTGGTAGGCAAACAGATTCAACAGAAGATGCAAACACATAGTCCTACCCCTCCCCTCAAGATTTTTTCAGGAGATGTGGAAGGATGAAGGAAAGAAGAGAGGACAGGACCAAGACAGCGAGGGTGGATTGAAAAACCACACCAGGAGTCAAGAAGTGCAGTGGTAGATTGTGAGCAAGAACAAGGTCCTTTCTCTCTCCTCACCTTTTTCTACTTGGTACTCAGTCTTCTCCACACCTCCCCCCTCTTCTGCCCTCACCTTTATCACTTCTATATCTGTACATATGTATATACAGTATTGTATTATATGAATGTATAAGCTGTAACTGCTACATGTGTAAGCACGCCATACACTTGTACCCTGCTTTATGAGCCTGCAAGGTTTGCCAGCAATGGATCTGTATGGAACTGAAGGAATCAATGACTGATACGGAACTTATGGATTTGATGTCTCTATTATTATATCTTTGTACTTATATATTTTGTTCCTGGCTACCAATTGTACTGTGCATTGCCTCTCTGTGTATGGAATGTCTCTATTCCCCGGGTTGCCCCTGAAAAAGGAACATGTGTGTCTCAGTGGGCCCACCTGGCAATCAAAATTCAAATAAATAAATCACATAAAGTCCATATGATCCAAATAATCTGTATAAAAAATCTGTAGTATTAAAGTCTGTGAAAACAAGTCATTAAGTTACTATTGTCATTATAATTCATGACTTCTGAGGGTATGAATCAGTGAATTGAAACACTGATCTGAAATGCTTTATCCCTTTTCATTGATGCTAAAAGGATCTGAAGAACACATGTTTTGTGCAAGAGGAGAGTCAGCTTTTTCCAAAGTAGCCAACAAATCTGAATCTGGATCTGAGATATCATCTCTTTTAATGGGTATCCAGTGAGGATAGTGACTGAAAGTGGGCGACCATCAAGACGGTGACTCATATTCAATGCTATCCCCATGGGCTACCTTGCAAGGTTAGCGACCCTATACAAAAGTGAGCATAGGGAAGGGTGACTGGAAAGAGGGGATAGTGAGGGGAAGGGGAGGGACAGGGAAGGGATTGTAGGGGACTGGTATGCCTGCTGCTGCCAAGCTAGCCATGTGGTGTGGTGGTGTGGGTGGTTAAGTCTGGCTCAGCAGGTACTGGGTTCAGTGCTGGGGACTGGGAGGTTGAAATTTTGCAGTTGCCTGTGGCTGCGGAACTTAAATTTTTTTAAATCCAGACTGTGCCCCCTCCCCGATATGCACCCCCCCTTAGTTGAGAATCTAAAATCAAGGGGGTGCGGGAGGCATAGCCCCCCATGAGGGTGGGCACAGGGGGGTGCCCTCACAAAAATACATTTTGTTTTTCTGGATGTTGGGTCGCTGGCAAGTGTATATCGCCAATTTGATTTTCGGTGATATACACGCGTTTGCTGTTTTGCGATCGCTGTTATAACATGGAACCCTTTCTATGTATGCACCATCCAAATGATACAATATATGAAGAAACTCAACCGGTTGGTTAAGATCAAAGAAAATGTGTTCCTTTCCTTTATAGAAATACAAACGTTAGATGGACTAAGTAAGAAAATGTAACTCTTCTTTTCAAACCTCCCCTCTCATGATCAGAAAATGTTACCTACATTGTTGAGTTGCATATGCAAAATCAGGGAAAATGTGGTATCTGTAACTACTATAAAAAAAAATTAAAACTGTCCACAGATATGAGCCAACATAAAAAATGAGTTCATGGTCAGACTGGAAGGATAATGCAGCAAGAATTATAGCTTCTTGTGATTATTCTACAGGTAATTGATGTGTGGATTGTAGCTTGAATTTATCATGAACTCATTTTGGGAAAATCATATAGGTCTTGACAAGTAAATGAGGCTTTTCAGTGGTAGATGGAAATTTTTAGATAAAACTTCTCAAATGGAATACTGCAGAGTTAGAAACTCAGCATCCAAACATAAGGGCATATATTTAATAGGTATATTATTGTACTGAAACTGATTATCAAGGTTTTCAATTTTTCTATTTAAAGCAGAATCCCCTCTGACAGCAGCTGCAGAAAGTGCTTCCAGTGTAACAATGTTATAGTCAATCTTAGTATTCTTAGTTAGAGCTTTAGGTTCTTTTTTTGGTTGCATCAAGTTCATAGGTTCATAAGTATGTACAAGTCAGAAGCCTGAGGGCCATAATGACTCGTCCTGATATTCAGTCCAGGTAGGAAACTTTATTATATTCCATATGTTTTTCTAAAGACATCTTGAAGAAGTCCAGGGTTTTACTCAACACAACTTTCTTAGGCAATCTGTTCCAAATGTTAATACTCCTTTTATTTAGCCCATTCCCTCTTCTATTAGTCTTAAAATGTTCACACTTAAGCTGTAGTGGGTGGAATATACTCTCCCTATGCATGTCTGTTTTTCCTAGTCCTAGACACTCCCAGACATCAGCATTGTGAAAAGCCCTAAATGTAAGGTAAAGGTCACCCCATGCCTCCTGTATTCAAGTGAGTATAATTTGAGATACCTCAGTCCATCTCCATAGTTCATCTGTTTAGTTTGTGTGAACTTTTTAGTGGATTACCTTTGTATTCTTTCCAGTATTTTAACATCTTTCTTCTTGTCTGGAGCCCAGAAATGCACACAATACTCAAGGTGTGGTCTGACTAGTGAGGTATACAATGGTAAGAGAACCTTTTGATCTCTACTTTTGATGTACTCATAATATACAGCTCAGTATTCTGTTAGCCTGACTAGCAGCTTTTTGACATTGTCCTATTGCAGAGAGATTTTGGGATACTAGTATACCTAAGTCTCGTTCTTGGATGATAGTTGGTATTTCCTTTCCATGTAGCGTATAGGTTGCATTTTTATTTCGTTCACCTAAATGCATTGTTTTGCATTTATCTAGGTTAAGATGTAACTTGTTATATTTATCCATTCTCCCACCTGATTTATTTCCTCTTGAAAGTTATTTGTGGAGATTTCATTGTTAACTATGGCTCCCAATGTAATATCATCTGCAGACCTAGTACATCAACTATTTGGTGTTGTGTGTATTGATGATATATATATACACTAAAGAGTATCGGGCCCAAGACTGATCCCTGTGGTACCCTACTAGTAGCATCAAGCCAGTCAAATGCATAGCCAGCCACAATAACCCTTTATCTCTTGTCTTCTAACCAAGAATTGATCCATTTAATAAGATGGGAATTAAGCCTAAATTCTTGCAACCTAGTAATAAGGGTCCCATGTGGCATGGTGTTGAATGCCTTCAAGAAATCCATTTAAAAAGCATCAACTGGTAAGTTGTTATTCAATTCACTACTAACAGGGTTGAAGAAATGTAAAAGATGTGTTAGGCAAGACCTCCCCCCTCTCTAAAGCCATGTTGAAAAATGTATAATTTTCCAATTTTGGTAAGATGTTCATTTATTGCTTCTTTTACTATCTCTTCCATCATCTTACTGACCATAGATGTAATACTTATAGGTCTGTAGTTTTGACATTCTCCTCTGTTTCCCTTTTCATGGATGGGTGTAATATTTCCATCATTCCATGCTTTGGGAACTACCCCTTCTCTGAATGATGAATTAAACAATGATGTAATAGGCCCAGCTACTACGTCTGCCAGTTTTTTCAAGAGTGCAGGGTGGAATTTGTCAGGGCCTGGAGATTTATTAGTGTCTAATTTTGATAATGTGTGTATCTGGACTTCTGCAACTATGATGGCCTTATCAGTTTCAGATTTTCAACATTCGGACCTTGTTCTTTTGGATGATAAATACTGGAAAAGAATTGGTTTAGTTCTGATGCCATTTCTTTACCATCAGTTATAACAGAGTCCTTCTCAATTATTCATCCTACCCCAACAGTACCTTGTTTGGTGTTATTTATGTAATTGTAGAATGATATTTTGTTATTTTTTGTGTCGATTGCAGGTTTGTATTTGTGGTTTCTTTTGGCTGCTCAAATAAATTTTTTGCATTTTTAATTTAATTTGGAGAATCTTATATAATTCTTTTTAGTTGGAATGGATTTTTTTTCAATCTTTCTTTGATAGTGTTTCTAAAGGTGCTGTTAAACCATACTGGTATCCTACCAATTTTATTATATATATTTTTTTTCTGGTATGAACTTGTTTACATAGTATGCTACCTTGTGAGGAAGTATCTGCCTTCTGATTCTGTATTTTGGTTTGAAAATTCTATCTCCCCCTTCCAATTTTTAACGTGTGCCCTAATTATATCATAGTCTGCTTTTTTGTAGCATCTTATTTTGGTCTGATCCTTGACAGATATCCTATACATTGTTATTTCTAGGTAGACCATATTGTGGTCACTTTGTCCCAGTGGTTCTCTTATGTTACAGGAGAATTTATCACTTTCCATATTACTACATATTAGATCCAGTATGCTACTGCCCCTTGCATGTTCCATGACTAGTTGTTTATTTTTTAATGTTAGGAATTGTAATCATCTTTTCCCTTCAGTTGTTTTGGAGTAACAAAAGTTTCAAGTCAATATCAGGGAGATTGAAGTCTCCCAATAATATGACATCATCACCGATGTTTAATTTATCCAAAGTGTTAAAGAAGTTGTTGTTTTCAAGTTTAGATAGATTCGGTGCTCTATAGGCCACATATAATTTTATTTTATAGTCACTATTTGGTTGAATGTTAATCCATAATTCTTCCACACACTTTGTATTTGTACCACTCAGATTTTCTTCCCATGACTTGATGGAATCTTTTATAAATACTGCAATTTCCCCACCTCATTTTGCACTTCTATTTTTGTAGTATAGCTTATGGCCTGGGATATTTTTTTCCCCTAGAGTCATCTTTCCACCAAGTTTCAGTGATGGCACAAACATGCACCTTTTCAGTTGCAATTATGTGTTCAAGTTCTTCTATTTCGTCTGGTAAGCTTCTAGCATTTAGTAGGAGAACCTTTAGGTTAGAGAAGTTAGTCGTTGACCCCCCTCCTTACTAATTAGTTTAAATGTGAACTGTTTAGTTTATGACATGAAGTGACATCTCTTAATAGCCTTCCCGGAATGTTTTAACCTCCTTGATTAAGGTGGAGACTATCTCATGTATAACTTCAAAAAAATCCCGCACTCAAAAAAAAAAGGAATAAAAGGACTGCTTCGCCAATATCTGAAAGTGCTTCATTTTATTATAAGTGCCATGTGCCGAGCCCTGACACATTTTGGAACTAATTTCCTTTCTCCAAAGGTGACATTTGAGAAAGGATATTATTCAAAATGCGTCGGGGCTTTGATAGCATGGCGCACTCTAATCAATGAAGCACTTTCAGATATTGGCAAGCAGTCCTTTCATTCCGTTTTTTTGAGTGCAGGATTTTTTTGAATTTCTGCTTGTCTTTATCCCTGCACCTTTGCTCCATGTGCAACCTCTGTTTTGAATCTTCTACCATCTCTTGTATAGATTTGTGTTTTCCTGTGGAATATTTCCCAAGTGTCTATGAATTCTATTCCCAACTGTTTGCACTGGTGAGATAACCTTGCATTAATGCGTTGGATTGTTATATTTTTTTCTGGGTGACATTTTAGTCTAGGTAGGATTCCTGAAATGATGGCTTTAGTTTCTAAGTTCTTTATGTGCTCTCCTAATTCCATAATTTCCTGGGTTGTGTCCTTTTCATGTTCCTTCCCTACATCATTTGTGCCAATATGTATTGCTATTTTGGAGTATTTCACTTTTTGATTCATGAGCTTGTTTACACACCATGCTGCATCCTTAATCCTACCTCCTGGTAGGCAGTTTGTTTCTCTGTTTAATTTTTCTGAATGACATATGACAGCGTCGCAGCCTCTTAAGACTGAGTCACCAATTACTAATATTTTATTAAGGTTCGGTTTCCCTGTGACCACATCCTCTGCTTGTGAGTCCTGCACTAATGTTTGTGGGGCTGGCTCTTCTTGTAAGTCAGTAAGTAGTAAGTAGTAGTAGTAGTAAAAAATGTTATTCAATTGACAAGCAAATGAACAGGAGACTCAACTGAGGCAAGCTCATTTACAGCGAGGTCCTTAATGTAATTATTCCTAGTTACAGTATATATAAAAAATTGCTACAGCAAATATTATATATATACTGTATATATATATATATACATACAGTATAGACTAACAGCACACCAATTATTTAAAAAAATCACAAATACTTAATTACAATTAGCTTCTTAGGATCTATATGACAGATCTACATAGACAAACACAGGTCACATTCATTCATATACATGTGCAAACATTCAGCTTATTTAATACATAATATTCATGGTGGATCAATACTAAACCTTTTGTTAGCTTCGATTTTAAACCATCTTTTTATGTCTCCTATTCAAGGGCTAGAATTAATTGGCCTAAGATAAAGAGGCAATGAAATCCATATATAAGGACCCAAAAAGAAAAATTACGCTCTACCTAGTTCTTACATTCTTCTAGGCAGTTCATATTCCATTCCCTCGGCAGACAGCAGTCCTCCTCTTACGATCCTAACCTGAAGTTCATCAGTAATATATTCAGGTACTTTACACCTAACTGAATTAACCATATACAACAAAGCATGAAAAGACAAGTATCTGAAAACTATTTGACAGACTTATGTCAGTTTGACCCATAGCCTTTCTTCTTTTTTTAGTCTTGTCTCTGTTTATAGTGGCCCAAATCATCATTATCAGCATTGTCTGTATTAGAGCTAGTACTAGGTGTGTCTTCCTCTTGTACTATATTTTTTTCCTTTTTTTAAGCTTTCTCCTATTTGACATTTCTTCAATTTGTAGATGTAGTTTTAGTGTTGCAATTTCTGAATATAATTTGTCCATTTCCTGGCATTGGGGGCATACAGATTCAGTGTTTACACATTCCACCTCCTCTGAGGCATACATTTTACATGAGTTGCACCTAATTGCAGACCCAGTGTCACACAAAATGTCCAGCAGTTGTTCACAGGGGAATATGGGCAACCAAAATAATCCAGGGATGGCAAGGCAGAAGATACAAGAGACTCTGAGATCTCAACATATACAGTCTAGAGGACAGAAGAGACAGGGGTGACATGGTTGAACTTTCAAGAATCTTAAGGGTTTCTTTTTTATATACTTTATTGTGTAACCCCCTTGTTCCCAGGAGTTACTAGAATCCCACTTAGAATCAGTGACAGGCAGGGAGAGGCAGATTGTGAAATGCCAGTTAAATGGATTTTACAGTGTCCCACTCTGTTTTCAGTATCAGCTGAGCTGGAGTGACGATGTCACTTTAGAACTGTTGCAGCAGCATAAGCCACATTGGAATGCTAGCTGGGGAGTTAGAGATAGAATGTTGAGTTAGAGTCAGTAGTCTGTAGAGTGGAGAGTTGGAGGAGGCTGCTGCCTGGACAGCTCCTCAGATTTAGCTCTGACAGAGGGCTACCTCCTTAGTTTGGGTAGTTTGTTCTCACCCTAGAAGAAGAACATAGAAGACCAGAGAGTGAATTGGTAGAGACCGTTCCTAGATGGTTTTCCAATGCCCCATACCTTGAGGGATGGGGGAATTCCAGGATTCAGGTGCAATCCCCTGATCCTCCCTGGACTGTGTTGAAGCTGTCTGAGATTCATCTGCTCTGTGAGTACCCAAGACTTTTGTGTGGAAAAAGCCCTGGGGCACCTGCATTCCTGTGGTGAGTTTTTCTCTGACAAAGGGACTCTGTCACCAAGACTGTTTCTGATTTAAAAGTGTCTGCCTACTATGGGGTCTGGAGAGAGACTTGCCAAGTACAGAACTTTTAGTTTGTGTCTGATTTAAAAGTGTCTGCTAAAGTGGGGGTCTAGTGAAGAGACTTTGCCAATTACAGAACTTTTAACTTCATGATGCCTCAGAGGTGTGTAATGTAATATGTTAAAGGTGAAAGACATTTCAAGATAACATCTACAAGTTTTCTGAGAAGGGTGGTAATAACCAGATGAATGGCTGAGTATAAATTTGGAAGCAAAAGGTGGGAGATCCCCAATCTGTAGTAACCATGTTTTCCTCTCCTGGTTCAAGTTTGGGCACCTTTGTTTTCTCTCAGTGCATTTGGCAAGTGCCTGAAGAAAATAGTTTACCCAGACGTGGGTTATGGATTTTCAGTGAGCCTGAGTGTGCTCATTGGTGGTCGAGGGTGCCTCCAGTAATTTCTCATGAAATATGGGAAGTCTCCCAGTACTGGCCGAGGGTGCTTAGTCAAGGGAAATGTACCAGTCCTGGCTGTGTGTGTGTCAGTCTTCATTCAGAACCAGATATTGTTTGCTGTTTCCATTCAGAACCTGAGGTTCCACTGTGCTTGTGCTCTGTACTGCAGTAATCTGCATTACCAGTGGGAGTAGCCTTGTGGGGGTCTGTCTTCGCTTTGTGATTATTCTTTGTGTATGTGAATAAAAGCCAAACTCTAGAATGGGTGCCACTGACCAGAAGTACAAACCTAACATAATGCTGAGCAAACGTTTTCTCCCAGGGACCCAGCTTGATGGCCATTATAAATGGTCCCCCCAGGTGTGAGCCAGGTAGTTGCCACACTTGATTTGCCTGTCTGACGATGGCTGGCTCCAAGGTAGAAGTAAAGGTAAACAGAACTGTTCATAGTGACAACCCCCATCCTTCTCATTGGCAACATGTGTGAGAGGAGCAGCTCTGCTAGTTGCACAAGGGGGGCCAGTGGGGGAGGTTACAATTGAATAAAATATAAATTCATAATCCCAGAAGCATTCAAATACAGAATCAATGGACATTTTTTACAGTGAGTCATTATGCAGTAAAATATTACTGAACAGAGGTAAATTGAAAAAAACAACAGTAAACAACAAATGCGTAACTAACACTGGAGTACTAACATCTGGTGAAATAAATTGGAAGCTAGAAACTAGAGGTAAGGCTGTCCATTGCAAAAAGTGCTCACAATCATAATAAGAAAGGTAGCATGGAGGGAAAGGGTAGGAGATTACCATGTCAAGTGACTGTTAAGACCCCCAACAGACTCTAATTGGTAGGTAAGCTTCTCCATACACCTGATGCAACTCCCAAGCGTGTCCAATGGTCAGTTTAGGCTGGTGTCCTATGCTGCACTGCAAAAGTTAATCTTTCCAATTCCTGGATCTGTGAGACAATGCCCACCCAATCCTTATATTCTGCTGTAACAACCTGTAACTACTTCTTACTGATGGCTTTATTGGCTGCAGCCAGCAAAATGTTCCAGAGGTAAATCAACTCCCATCCCCCACGCCTTGGTGGTTTCAATCCACAAATTAAGTGGTCCTGCAATGGGGTAGATGTCAAATTCAAAATTTGTTGTATTTTTGTTCTTAAAGACTCCTAAAAGTAGAAAGCTTGGGGCAGTGCCAGAATATGTGTCCATGTATGGCAAGTGCCACTCCACACTGCTTCCAACACTCCAGATTCACAGAGGGATCCCATTTAGCCTGTACTTG
The DNA here is from genome assembly GCA_016271365.2 of Neoceratodus forsteri. Classification (NCBI taxonomy): domain Eukaryota; kingdom Metazoa; phylum Chordata; order Ceratodontiformes; family Ceratodontidae; genus Neoceratodus; species Neoceratodus forsteri. The sequence goes on along the minus strand of CM028130.1, from coordinate 804,966,442 downwards.
AGGGACCAGGAAATATTTGGAATGAACCCTCTACAGACATTCTCTCCATTTTTCGGAAGAAGAAGTCAACCATACTCCCTCCTACACTTTCCTCCATTGCCTTTCAGTTAAAGAAATATTAAGGTCACACTCCCACTTTAATCTGAGGTAGTTTGTTGAATGGGGTAGGTCATGATGGTAGATTAAATTGAATAAGGAGATGGCCCCTTCCCAGTTTCAGAGTCCTACATAGCTTGTAAAGCCTCTATCAGAGCAAACTCCTGATTTTGTATCATAGCTGCATGAATGGTTTTATTAATGTAATCCCTCAATTGAAAGTACTATAATCTATCTGTGGCTCTCAGCCATATTGTTGGGCACAGTCCTGAAATGATCAGATCCCCCAACCTTGAATTAAGTGCCCTACAGAAAATAGCCCTCTGTGTTGTTGTCTGTGGAACCATGGATCTATTCTTGCTGGATCAAAAGAGGTATCCTACACCCGCCATTTGTAAAACCATCTCGGCCTCTTCAGAGTTGGTAGCCTTAGCTCTCTCCCCCATCCCTCCAAGACCACGCCTAGTCCCCACAGTACATTTTCTTTAGCATGTTAAATAAGTATATAGTCAAACAAAAGGGCTTGCAGAGGGACAACAAGGTCTTTAGAAAGATTTATATCCCTCCAATGGGCCTTATAATTAATATTTCCTGAGAGTAAGGCTACACTCATTTACATGGCAATCCAGTGCCCTACTAGTAATGGGGTCCTCCAGCCCCTCTCTTGTTTTGGGAGGAGTGTGGACTGCCTCACCCTGAATCTGGGTCCCTGCCAAAAGAAATCAAACAGTTTTTGTTGCATACCCTGAGCACTGTCTGTGGAACAATTCAAGGGACACATTGAAATAAATGAAGAAATCTTGCCATGTCGTTCATTTTGATAGGTTGAACCCTAGAATAAAAAGGTAGAAGGAGAACCATCCACCTCCAGAAATCCACTGTGAGTTCTGTTATCAGAGGAACATAATTATCAGAGAATAAAGTATCCAAGTGAAGATCAAGGTATATGCCCAGATATTTAAGTTTGGAGAGATCACATCTTAAGGGATGCTGGTGTCTTAAGGCAGTTGAAACTGCATTAAAAAAAACAGGACATCAGTCTTAGTAGCATTCATTGTATAACCAGAAAGGTGGAAAATAGTTTAGATTTTCTCCAGGACCTCCCTAAAAGAAATCTCCAGGCTAGTTAGTTAGATAGAGCAGAACATCATCCACGTAGACCACAATTCTCTGTTCTGACACACCCAAATTTATTTTCTTTATGTTGGGGTTCTGCCTAATTGATTGAGCAAAAGGTTCAATATACAAAGCAAAATAATCAACAAAAGGGGACAACCCTGCTGCGTTCGCTGTTCAAGCTGAAATTTTGAAGAAATGTGCCCATTTACCCTAATATATGGATTGGAGGATCCATATATCCTAGCAATAGTCTGTATAAAATAATCTGAAACACCAAACCCAGCAAGTACCCTCCACAGGTAAAACCAAGAGACTTTATTACATGCTTTCTTAGCATCTAAACTCATAATGAATGATGGGTCTTAGTCTGATTTAAATGATCAATTAAGTGGACTGATCTGAAAATGTTGTCTTGAGTCTGTCTACCTGATATGAACTCAGTCTGGTGAAGGTGAGTAAGATTACAGATTATAGATTCAAGACGTCTAGTTAAAATAGAAGTGAAAATGTTATAGGCTATATTGCGGTTGGAAATAGGCCAATAAGAACTACATTGTTTAGGGTCCTTGCTGGGCTTCAGTACCACAGATATTATTTTCTGTGACCAGAATGAAGCCATGGAGTCATCCACAGAAAGGGTATAATCATAGACCCACAGCAGAAGGGGGGATCACTGAGTCCTGAAATTGTTTATAGAACTCGTTGCCTAATCCATCTGTGCCAGCGCATTTTCCCATCTTAAGGTGTGCAACTTCTGCTGTGATAGTTGCATCGGTAATGGGTCCCACAAGCACAGCATTCAATTTTACTGTGACTTGTGGTATGATTATTCAGAAATCAGGTCATCTCAATCTCTATAGTTGATACTGTATATAAAGAAGTATAATATGATTTAAAGGCCTCGGTTACCCATGAATGGTATTCTGCTTTACACCTGTTTGTGGGTGAATTATTGTTGGGATGCAGGCTCTTGCCCGTTGCACCCTAAGATAACCAGCTAGCATCCTGAGAGATCTGGGGCCTCCCTCATAATACCTTTATTGTAAAAAAGCAATTTGTGCTCCACCTGATAGTCCAGGAGGGAGCTTAGCTCCTTCTTGAGCATTTGTTATTGTTTCCCCCGGCTTTGTCTAATTTTTCATATTTGTTGTGACTCGAAGATCCTGATCTGCTCAAACAGTTCAGATTTCCTAGACTTTCCCTGTCTTTTTCTCCAAGCAGAGAATTCAGAAAAACTTGCCCAAAGTATAGCCTTTACTGTGTCCCAGAGTATAACTATGAAGACGTACTGGGTATCATTGGCTGGCACCACCTGTTCTATGAGGACGGGAATACTATCTTTAATTTCTGTATTCTGAAGTGAGGAGGTGTTCAGCCTCCAGAAAGTGTCATTCTTTGTCATGTCTAGGGCATGATTTGATAGACCCAGTTTACTCACCCAGCAATCCTCAAGGTTACAGTACTTCCCTGCTCTTTCAAAACCAAGAAATATTCCAGTTGAGAATAGATTTTATGGGGTAAGGAGAAATAGGTATAATGTTGGCTTTGCCCATGGGGATGATGCCTGACATCTAAAAACCTCAACTCCACCAGTAATCTATGGACTATATTAGCCACCTGGTGATCTTTTTAAGGGATCTGGGAAGTACTGTCAAGATGAGTTATAAAAGTTAAATTCAGGCCCCTCCACACACACACACACACACACACACACACACACACAGATTGTTGTGCCTTCTCCCCACTCTACCAAAAGGACAAACAAGGTCCAGAAAAATGTATAGTCTGAACCTGACGGGGCTTATATAGAGACCAAGGTAAGGAGGGAGCCATTGCAGGTACCTTTTAGCATGGCATACCTACCCCCTTTGTCCATCCTTGGTCTATAATGTCAAAATGATAGAGTTAGACACCAGGACTGCAGCTCCCCTCATTCTGCCCGCCTTGCAGGAGGAGGCTTCCATTGTCTGAAACCCAAATCTTTTAAGTTTCCTACGCTTCCCATTGGGCAAGTGGGTTTCTTGGAGCATGGTGAATTCAGTCCTTGATTTTCTCAAAAATGACATAACCTTAGTTGTATAATAGGGCTCAACAGACCATTTACATTATAAGACAGAATGTGTGTATTGATGTTTGCCATAATCCCACTCCCAGTGTATAGTTTGTTGATGTCAGTTAGAAAACTCCCCCTTTAAATAAAACAAAATTATGTTATAACCAGTAGTACATTCCAGTGAAAAAGACAAACCAGAACTATAAACAGTAAATTAACGATTGTGCCAACAGGGATTTGCTTCTGAAACTGCAGCTTCCAAGGCAGAAACCTGAAAAAAAGGTTTGTTTTCCCACCCCTAGACTTTAAAGTTGGTGGAACTGATGCCAAGAGGGGGAGGGTTGATGAATGCCACACAGCTGGGTGACCCCCAGCAAGAGCCTGTAGGTGATGTGAGGGGCTTGAGATGCAGAGTAGGATAAACACAGACACTAGCCCAAACATATGGAGTCAGGAACATTCCCAGAAGGATCCTCCACCTCCCTACATTATCAAAACCCAGTTGTGGCTGCAGAGCATGGTGAACACATTCAGTGGAGAGAGAGGTAGGTTGTGGGAAAGGCCAGAATGTCTCTAGGTATGTCTGTTAAAAAGTCCATCATCCATCTGGTCTCAGTACTCTCCAGCAGATATACAGCTGCAGGTTATCTCCTTATGAGTGGCCCTCCAAATCTGTACATTTTTCCTGTAGCATGGCTATTTGTCCCAAGTGATGTTCTACCTCAGCCATGTGCTGCACAGTGATATCCTTCATCAGGCCCATGTGGTCCTCCGCTGCTGAAAAATTCCTTTATGTAACATGGTGAGTTTAGCGTTAAGAGACTTAAATTCTATTTTTTGTTTTCATCATGAGAGGCCTTTATCTCAGCCAGAAGAATCTCACAATGGCTGTAAGTCGTCAGCTTTCTCTACCTTCTGATCAGTATCCTCTCCCTTGCTGCACTGGCTCTCAGGATAAGGGCTCCAGTTGTCATTGAGGCTTCTGTGATCGGATCCATTGCCATCCTGTCCCATTTTTAAGAGTTTATGATAAGATCTGGTACAGCTATTTTCCTTCTGTAGACCCCCTGCCATTTGAACCTGTTCTGCCACAGAAAAATAACTTTTAGGTTTTTTATGTAGGGTGAAGGTAAGGAACTCAGAGATTAGCTGCTGAAGAGGGTCATGACATCAACAGAAGTCCACCTTAAGGGTTTCAACAGGGTGAGATATATGGGTCTCTTTAGCCTTAGTGGGAAGAGGATCACTAGGGGTACTGTTTCAAGCTGGTGAGAGGAAATTCAGTAGAGAAATGAGGTGGCACTTTTCATGGAGAGGGTGGTAGCTAAGTGGAATGGGTTGCCGTAGAAAGTAGTCTCCCAGAAGATGGTGGACAGCTTCATTAAAAGGTTGGGACAGAGAAAAGGACAAAATTGCATGTAAGGGAGGGGAGTGGGGGGATGGCAGACTTCAGTGGGGAGGGAGCAGCAGATAATGAAGACATGGGTTGGATCCCTTTGTAGACACTGAGGGGTCCACCAATTTGAGTAGCTATGATATACCACAAGACCTTTTTCTCCTAGCGCATTAATATGCTCATATGTATGTAATTAGAAGATATATGGTAGCAACAAATTATTGTGCTGACAGAAAGGACATAAAGTCCATCTTGTCCACCCATTCTGCTGCATAGCTATGGCTATTCCTAGTCTGAGAATGGATACCTAGCCTAGTTTATTACCTCAAATGAAATCCATACTCTTAATGTGTAACCTTCAATGTCAGTTTTCCTAAGGAATCCATCCAGTCCTGTTTTGAAAACTTAAGTAGTGCTTGTTTCCAAGTTCTTAAAGGGTAGCCTATTCGACATGAATCAATCCTTTGTGCAAAGTAATGTTTCTTCTGATCTTGCATTTTACCCAGCCTGAAATCACATCTTGTTCTGCTTGCTCTCACCAACTGGGGTGTGGAGGGAAGCAGGAGATGGGAAGAGAGTATGGAGGTTTTTTCCAGACAAAGGGGGTACTCTTTCAATCTGAAAAAAAACATTTGCATTGCCAGCAGGAGTTTATGTGACTTCAGGAAGATGTGTACAGAACAGACTTTTTCTTTAATATTCATTGCAGGAGATCTGCTTCTACTGAATGAACCTCTACTGGTACAGCTTGCACAAAAAAGTCAAATAATACATACCCATTTTATACTGCTGAGAAAATAAATGGCATTGATTCTTACTGAAAAGAAAATCAATAAAAAAAAGACTCTAATGATGACCTGTAGCTCCAAAGGCTAACAATTAAAGTGTATTGCTACAGTATTAAACTACTCTGCAATAAACAAAAGACTATGGGTCTCCTTAGTGCTGAATTCAGTCAGCAATACATAAAGTCAATCAATTCACGATGTCTGGGTACTGAAGAAATCTGTGAGGTTTCCTCTGAGAAACAATATCAAGCAGGATGCATATCACATTATGTTTATTCCTTGGTGTGTACCTGCGAGTTTCACTCACTCAATTTATCATTAGAGGAATCCTGTTTTTAGAGCACTAATTTTTTCCAGCACTTCAAAGCAACAGAAAACAAGCTACTGCCAATATTAATTTATTTATCGAGTAATCAGAATTAGAACCTTTGAGCTAAAAGCTCATTTACAAAGGATCCTCATCATAAAGGAAGGGGAGAATACATGAGTTTGTGAGTCAATGGCAGCTAAATAGGCATTGTCAAAAACATCATAATGTGATCAGCAGCAATCCATAACATTTGTAATAGCAACGCAACATAGGTAGCAAAGACAAAAGCAAAACATAACCAGAGCGTGGGTACAGGGTACATGGGGATACAGTACACACAGCAGAGCAGACAATATAGTGCATAAGTCAAGTTAGGTACTAGCTGGAGAAAATAAGAGGTTGGAGCTATACAGGAGCTTGTAGGGAGGAACAGGAGATGTGGCTCAACATCATTCCTGATACCTAAATTGGTTACTAGGCTACATTCAGGGGAGTAAGCATAGCCATGGTAAATAGTCGGGGTAGTGGAAACTAATCAGGAATAGGTAGCAGAAGAGGAATCAGAGGAAGGGAATGGGGGTTAGGCTCATGGGTTGGGAGGGTATGGAATAGGAAGGAGAGGGCTAACAGGGAGTAGGTGATGGGAGTAGGGGGGTGCATGGTAGGTAGGCCGGCAGGGCAGGTGTAGAGCAGGGTGCTTCAGGACAATTTGTAGAGCACAAGATGAACCTTGGCAGGCCCTGGGTTCAGGGGTCAGGTAACAGCCAGGTTAAGAGTGGCAGTAGCAGTGAACAAGTGGGGAGACAGTCTTTATTGCTCATGCTTGTGAGGATAGTGTTGTGCAAGGCTTGTGGGTTTAGAGTGGCAGTAGCAGTGTATGAGGGGGGAGATAGACTTTCTTAGCTCAGACTTGAAAAGATCGAGGTGTGTAAGGCTTGTGGCAGCAGGTGGTAGCTCATTTAATCAGGCGGAGGCCATAACTGTGAAGGCCCACCTCCCCAATGCAGTCCTTCTGAACAGAACAGCTAATGCTTGCTTAGTAACACTTGCAGTGGCATGTTTGGCTGCAGCAGGATGGAATAATGCTTGCAGGGAGGGAAGGAGGTGCAAATCCAAGTTGGGCCTTCTTTCCCAAAAGACAGGCATGAAGCTAAATGCGGTGCACAAGTGGGAGCAATTCAGTCCTTCTGTAAAGGTCGCAAGTATGCATTTTGGCGATCGCAACTAACACAGACCTACAGGCTTTATTTAGTGAGGTGTGCTCTTCGAGCACCTTTACCCTAAAGCAAATGATGCTCATCACAACATCAACTTATGGAAAACAGAGAATATTCATGAAATAATCTCCATGGTAAACTGATGCAAATACAATCTGTTTTATAAAATAAATAATGGATAAAATAGCTCTATAAGGGAATGTAATGATTTCTAGTATGATAAACTATTAGTCGCAGAAGTGAGCAAGTTAAGTGTCCATCATTTTTGTCCCCCACAATCCAAACAGAGTAAAATGTGAAGTAAACGTGAGCCCTCCTGTCACAAATAAAGAAAATGCAGTGCCTTGCAATGTTGTTTATACTCCATGAGGAATGATCCAGCTTGAGTTAAATAAAAGTTTCAGCATTCCTCACTTGCATTGCTTTTTATTAGGTCCTTCCACAGATTTACCACTTTGAAAAAAAAATCTTCTTATTCCTGACTTTCTTTTACAGGTGGATGACATTTGGAAACTTCACTATACACATTGCATAATTCTTTGCATGGTAATGATGATAAATGATGATGATGATAAAACTTTATTTTTATACAGGAAATTCTAATCATTAGGATTATACAATCCTGTTCTCAAGATAGTCCTGTTTGTATTTCACTTAGTTACAACTAAACATAAAATATATAGCAATACTCACATAAAAACAAAACATAAATAATAAACAACTTTTCAATTATCCAACATTACCTTAAAACACAAATACTACTAAAAGAAATTACAGAAACATAAACATATATCCTAAACATACTCATGTACAACAACATTCTATTCTATAACATTTTAGAATTTCATTTTTAAAAATCATAAGATCTTCTAGAGATCTTATTGGAGGGGTTGAATATTCCATACTTTAGCTGCCTGACATGAAATGGAACCATTACCGTATTTATTATAAATTCTGGTAGGATAGACTCTATATCTATGTACCGATCTCAATAACTCATGCCTACCTTTATTAACTTTAGGGAAAAGTGTTTGAGTAATATAATGTTCTGGATAAAACGTTTTATATTTACGTATCAGTATTATCCAATTTTTTTGAAAAATTATTTCTAAAGGCTGCCAATTCAATTTTATAAGCATATTACAATGGTGAGTTCTATATGGACACTGCAGAACATAACTAGCTATTCTATATTGCACCCTATCCAATCTAGTCAACTGATGTTTACTCGTTGTTCTATAAATTATATCACCATAAGTCAAGGTTGGCATAATTAACTGTTCAGCCACTTTTTTCCTGTCCTTAATCTGTAAACATTTGGTAGTTCATCTCAAGGCTCCTAATTTCTTAGTCACCTTTTTTATGTTATTATCTATGTGAACATCGAAAGTCAACATGGAGTCAAATGTCACCCCCAAATAACAATAACTATCCACCTGTTCTAGTAATCTATTTGTATGTGATACGATATGAATCTGTGATTTAGACTTCTTATTTGAAAAATGTACCAGTTTAGTTTTTTTAACATTCATCAAAAGCCTTGACCCAGTGAGCCACCCCCCCACCTCGGTAAAGTCTGCCTGAAGCTTCTGTTGAAGATCTATAACAGAACTGCTGGTGGTGATAATCGCAATATCATCAGCATAAAGTCTCACAGCTGAGTGTCTCACCACCTGGGGTAGATCATTAACAAACAGGAGGAATAGCAAGGGCCCTAAAATGGACCCCTGTGGAACTCCTCTGCCCACATTTCTAGATGTAGACAATGTCTGTGAGACCTCTACCCTCTGAGTACGTCCTGTTAAGTAAGATTTTATCCAGTTTCTAGGCCCATCAACTATACCTACATCTTTTAATTTGCGCTTATTTTATCTGCAAAGTCTAGGCATAGTTACACTCTACATGTGAAGGTGCCACAATCTGCAGTCTTTGCCTGGCAAAGTGGGTGTGTTACACAACATTTGAGGAACATGCACTCACTGGAGTCCCTGAGTCCCATTCAACACAGCCCCAGTAGTAAAACCTTTATTGGAGCAATGTGGCCTTGACAATGTTTAGGTACATTCCAAAATAATAAGAGAGGTTAGAAAATAAATAGTAACTGACTGCAATAACTACAAACCCTCTTGGTCACAGTTGCCCAAATGCTTCACTCAGAGAGCTTTATCAAGGGGCAGTTTGCCAAATGAAGACTACACACAGTGGGACTTTGCTAGTAAGGTATTACTGCATGTAGTGTTGTTTAAAAAACAGAGAGAGAGAGAGAGAGAGAGAAAGGAAAACCAACGGTAGAAAGCTGCGATTCTTTTTTTCAAAACAGACACAGCCTTTTAATAGCCTTGTCTGCTGAACTATATAATATCTTTGAGTAATACATTTTGTTTGAATTGTTTGAAAACTGTAAATACCACATTTTCATGTTGTACAGCATCTTTAAGAAGATGTTAAAGCAAGCATTCTGAACTAACATACACGAGTGAAATATGTTTATGAATTTAACTATGGACAAATGTATTATCTCTTAAACTGGGGATTATGCTAAAGGAAGCCTGGGGTGAGAGTCCCACCACTGAGCAAGTAAGCCAGCATGAAAGGAGATTAGTAATGGGGAAAAGAGGGCAGAAAAGGGGAGGGAGAGAGGGAGTACAAAAGGAAAGGGCAAAACAGCAAGCACAGTGCTAACAAAATCTGGAAGGCCATGTGCATAAATAACAGAGGTCTGGGAAATAAGATCCCTAACCTAGGCCCATCATGGGGGAAGCCAACCTGGATATTGTGGCCATTACCAAGTCATGGTGCACAGCCAGCCATGATTGGGACATGGTCATACCAGGATACCTGATGTTCAGGAGGGACATTGTAGGAATGAGAGGTGGGGAAGTGGTGCTTTATGAAAATTATAGCATAAAAGAAACAGAAATACAGGATATTCAGGTGAAGGGATAGTTGCTGTGGGTTACCCTTGAGTTGGGCAATGAAGCCACTATTTAGACAGGGATGACCTACAGGCCTCTGGCACAGGGGGAGGACCTAGGAAATGCAATGTTGGAAGCAATTAGCGAATTGGCTAACAAGGCTGAGGTGTTGCTGGTGGAGGACTTCAATCTGCTAGATGTAGATTGAAGCCTTCCTCCAGCAGCTTCAGATAGGAGCAGGGACATCCTGGAATATCTGCAGGGGACATTCCTCAGGTAGCTGATCAGTGAACCCACTTGTGATGGGGCAGTAGTGGATCTGGTGCTTACAAATGGAGATGTGGATGTCAAGGTGGAAAGCCATCTGGGGATAAGTAATCATTGTACAATGTTGGTCTATATAAGAACTGCTGCTGAACCCAGCCACACAATGGTTATTGTCCTGGACTTCAGAAGGGTTGACATTATAAAGATGGGGGAATGCTTCAGGAATAACCTGGCAGAGGGCGAGGACCTGGAGGGAGTGGATTAAAAGTGGGTCACATAGTGAAGGCTACAAACCAATGTGTCAAGCAGGTAAGCAAAAGTAAATAAAATGAGGAGACTGCTATGGATCTCCAAAGAGGTGGCAGAAAGGGTAAAGGTTAAAGGAATAGAATTCAAAAGGTATAAGGGAACCCAAAAGGAGGAGGCTAGGGATATGTATCTAGTAAAACAAAGGGAGGCAAGCAAAGCAGTAAGGAGCGCAAAGGCACAAACTAATGAAAGAATAGCTCAGGGAATATCAAAAGGGGGCATAACATTTTTCAGGTTTGTGAGCAAGAAAAGGAAGACAAAGGGAGGGATTGTGCATTTAAAGAGCGAGGGTAGTGATTGTAATGAGATGGATCAACAGAAGGCAGGCATCTTGAAAAAATACTTCTGCTTGGTATTCACAGCAGAAGGGGAGAGGAAGGGATCTCAAAAAGGCACCAGGGACTTTGAGGGGAGGGAAGTGGACACCAGTCCATTTTCTGAGGAGAAAGTTCATGAAGCACTCACTAACCTGAAGGTAGGCAAAGCTATGAGACCAGACGGGGTACATCCAGGGGTGCTGAGGGAGGTCAAAGAGGTACAGGTGGCAACTCTGTCAGACCTATTTAACAGATCACTAGGTACTGGTGTGGTCCCAGGAGACTGAAGAAGGGCAGAGGTAGTCTTACTTCACAAAAGTGGTAGCAAGCATGAAGCAGGCAATTATAGGCCAGTCAGCCTGACATCAGTGGCGCATAAGTTGATGAAAACACCACTCAAGGAAAGGACTGTGGAATATCTTGTATCCAACTGCTTACTGGATTTAAGGCAGCATGGTTTCATGGGGGGAAGGTCATGCCAAACAAATCTCATATATTTCTTTGACTGAGTGACCAAGGAGTTGGATCAGGGAGGGGCAGTGGATGTGGCCTACTTGGAATTCAGCAAGGCTTTTGACACCGTTCTACATAGGAGACTGGTAAACAAGTTGGAGGGCTTAGGGATGGGTAATAAGATAGTAACCTGGGTAAAAAAACTTTTTAGTGAACAGGACACAGAAGATAGTGGTAAACATAGTTTGCTTCAAGGAAGGGAGTATGACCATCAGGGTACCTCAGGGATCAGTGCTGGGATTGGTCCTTTTCAATGATTTCATAAGTGACATAGTAGAGGAACTGGAAGCAAAGGTCTGCCTCTTTGCCGATGACACCAAGATCTGCAACAGGGTGAACAGTTGGAGGGGGTATGGAAATACTAACATACTAACATACTAAAATGCCAGCAGAATAGGCCTAATGGTCTTTCGTGTCTGCTCGTTTGGTCAGCCCCCACCCTGGGTGCTGACCTTGCTGTCCCCCTCGCCTTCTCTGGCTTCTCCCTTCCCAGTTCCGGATATTCTTGCTGCATTGGATTTTGCTTCCTGAACCCTTCCCATGTACCTGTCCCACCCCCTCTTGAACCCCTCCACTGTCTCTGCCTCCACCAGCCCCTAGGTAGTGCATTCCATGGCTCTACCACCTCTCAGTGAAGTAGCACCTCCTCCTTTCTCCCTGAATCTTCCCCCCTCCAGCTTCCACCCATGCCCTCTAGTGGCCCCCTCCTCCTTCCTTCGAAGCACCCTCACTGTTCCTCCCCTATTTACCCTCTTCATGTACCTGAAGACCTCTATCATGTCCCCCCGGTCCCTTCTCTCTTCCAAAGTGTACATATTTAGCTCTTCAAGCCTCTCCTCATAGGTCCTGTCCCCCAAGCCCCAAATCATTTTGGTTGCCCTCCTCTGGACCCTCTCCAGGAGGTTAATGTCCCTCTTTAAGTGCGGCCTCCAAAACTGCACGCAGTACTCCAGGTGCGGCCTCACCAAGCAGTTATACAGAGGAGTATCACTTCCTCCTTCTGGAGGTGATCCCCTAGCGATGCATCCCAGCATCCTGTTGGCCTTGGCTGCTGCCCTCCTACAAGTCTCAGAGTTGTTCATCTTGACATCCACCACCACCCCCAGGTCCCTCTCAGCCATTGAGACTTGTAGTATTTCCCCCAGGGTGTACACTTGGCCTGGGTTTCTGGCCCCCAGGTGGAGTACCTTGCATTTCCCTGCATTAAACCTCAGCTTCCACTTTCTAGACCATCTTTCCAGAGCCTCCAGGTCCCCCTGCAGGGCCACCCTCCCCTCCTCCCCATCCACCACCGCCCCCAGTTTCGAGTCATCTGCAAAGAGACTCATCTCACTCCTGATTCCTGTCCTTATGTCAGATACATAGGCGTTGAACAGAAGGGCCCCAAGGACTGATCCCTGTGGGACCCCACTAATGATCCTCCTTGGGGAAGAGACTATCCCACCAACTACGACCCTCTGGGTCCGGTCCTGGAGCCAATTTCCTATCCATCGGATCATCTGGTTTCCCACCCCCATTTCTCCTAGTTTATCCAATAGGCCCATGTGAGGAACAGAGTCAAATGCCTTGCTGAAGTCTAGAAAGAGGACATCCACTGGTCTACCCAGGTCCAAGGTACTTGTCACCCAGTCATAGAACTCCACCAGGTTTGTCTGACACGATTTCCCCGGGATGAATCCATGCTGTCTATCGTCCAGGCACCCTGACTTATCCAGGTCCCCCCCTAGCCTCTCCTTGACAATGCCCTCCATCACCTTGCCCACCACTGATGTCAGGCTGACAGGCCTGTAGTTCCCTGCCACCTCCCTTGATCCCCCCTTGTGGATAGACACTACATGCGCCACCTTCCAGTCTTGGGGCACCCACCCTGTCCTCAGAGAGATGGTGAAAAGCTCTTCCAGGGGTTTCGCCAGGACATCTGCAAGTTCCTTCAGCACTTTAGGATGTAATTTATCCGGCCCCGGTGCTTTCTCCATCTTAAGGGAGCTGAGGGCTTCCCTCACTCTCTCTGCTGTGATTTCCACTTCTGGTACCTCTTCTCCCTGCTTAGCCCTCCCCCCACCTGCCAGTGATGCCCCCCTCTCCCCAGACCTGCCGATCGGTAAGGGTCCCCCCCTCCTCAATATCTCTGTCTCCTCCCATGTATGATGCAGCATCCCCATTTTATCTGGTCCTCCTGGTCCCCAGGGGGGTGGAGACAGAGTCCCTCCTTTATCGGCATCCCCTTGGCTAAGATGATGGCTAAGGTTCTGAAAAAAAAACAGGGGGAGTGGTCAAGGGTATGGCAGCTGGTTTTTAATGCAAGAAACTGCACTTGGGCCATAGTAACCTGGAAGCAGAGTACAAAATGGGCAGAATGATACTAACAAAGAGAAAGCAGGTAATCATATCTGATGGTCTAACGGTGCCCAGGCAATGTACAAGACAGTCAATAGGGCAAGTGAGATGCTGGGGTGCATAGGGAGAGGTATCACCAGCAGGAAGAGGGAGGTGGTGCTGCCCTGTGTACTGTAGGTCACTGGTGACACCGCATTTTGAGTACTGTGTCCAGTGCTGGAGATCACACCTCAGGAAGGACACAGACAAAGTGAAGATGGTCCAGAGGAGGGTCACCAAAATGGTACAGGGTCTGCATCAAAAGGCCTATGAGGAGAGGCTAAAGGAGCTAAACATGTACACGCTGGAGGAGAGGAGGGAGAGGGGGGGATATGATACAGACCTTTAAATGGTTAAGTGTCAAAATAGTGTGGCATTGTTAGTGCGCATCTTATCAGTGCTTACAATAAAGTGCAAGATTTTAATCATGTAGCTACATAATGGCGCTAGCAGCTCATATCGCTTCTCAGTTAATGTTCTTTAGTCCAGCAAGAAATGTGCCATACTTGTTGCAGGTTAGTGATGGAGTGATGGCTTAATCAAACCAGGACATACTGAGTGTTTCATTTAAAGTTGTCCCTGTAAGCGTAGTACCAGAACAATTAGTTCCTACCACTGGTCACCATAGGAACCCAACCACAACCCATCCCCAAACACACCTCACAACTGCAACTACGGACATGAAAGCATAGTCCATATGCACAAAACAGATAATCTTTACTTAAACATATGCATTGCAATATAAACAGGGAGTTGGGGTACATTAGGTTAAAAGTCCTTTAGTTTTTGTCAGAAATTGCGGAAGGCTGTCTGAAATAGCTTAGGTCTCTAACTGGAAACTGTAAGCCACTCCATGCAGGAACTCCTCTCTCGGTCTTGCTCCATACTGTGCCACAATTTCACAGATTCTACTAGCTGTATCTATGTACTTCTTTCAAATCTTTGACACATCTGTGCATGCTATCATCTGTTCCATCAGTGTGGTGTTAAAATGCTGTTCAGAGTTCAGAAAGTCGAGAAACCTCCAAATGAAGGGATGGTGCACACCCGCGAAATGATTGAACTTTCTATGCCATGCCTCAACCGAATTAATCGTATGGGGCTAATCATTTTGCACAGCATCATGGCAATTCCACATCTCAGTAGAAAACATCGGTCACTGTCTTTCACCCCTAGCCAGTGGCTTACCTAACCAAGTGTCCTCAAAATAGTCTATCACGGAGGACAGGAGCTCAATATTTGTAGCAAAAAACTCATACTGCATTAGTTCATCAAAACAGGGCATGACATCTTGTAATGGGACATATGCCAGTGCAGGTAGATATCTGCCATGTAATGCAAAATTCAAGTCTGTGGTGTATTTCTGGAAGAGGGCATGTATATCCTGATTTTTTAGCCAGAGTGCTTGACACAAATGAAAAAAACAGCCACACATATTTGATGTTGGAAAAGCAAGTCTGAATCCCTTTATAGCAGCCTGCTCAAAATCAATTAAGATTGTTTCTGGTCGCAGTATCCCACAAAGGCGATGCAATTCTGCAAACACATTATTATACATTGCAGCAGAGTGGTTTCCCATCAGTATGTACACAAGTGATATAACAGAGCTATATCTTATAGCATGTATAGTGTACAACTGCGAGAAGATCGTCAGCAGGATTTAAATGTCCCATTGGCAAACCAATGTCCAGATGACTTTAAGTGCTCTAGATCCTTTCTAGTAGAGAAAATTAGGAATCTATCAGCATTAGCACCACAATCAAACATCAAAAATGGCTCATTTGCTTCAGTTACAACATAATCTGGTGGCAATACAAATGATAACACATCTGCAGGCTCTGGGGGAGGTTGGGCAGTGGCTCACCTGTTTCTCTGTACTATTCATTTTAGAAGAGGTGTAGCTGGAAGCTGGCAAACAAAAGATAGTGCAAGCTCTGATATTCCTGCTGCAACTATTTGGTGAGTTGACTCACATGTTATGGCAGCGTGGTCCTTTATACCTGCAATAGCCACCTTCGTTGCAATAGTAGCAAGGTCAGGGACGTGATTATGTTCACCAATTCTTTTAATAACAGTTTTCCCTTCCAGATGTAGACGAGCAGTGCAATGTCCTTTGTAACATTGCAAGCATTGCCAATATGTTTTGCTTGCTTTCAATTCTTTCCCTTTGGAACAGAAACCCATCCAGTGCTGCAAGATTGTTACCCTTCTGACTTGTGATGAACTGAACCTCCATTTCTTCCTTTACCAAAACATACGATCTAGGTAATTACTGGTATTGGTATGGTTTTGATGTGGATGTCCATGACTGAATGATTGTATGATTTAATGATTGCTGCGCATCATTTTGTCAATGCGTTCTGTTGCCTGCGCACTATTTTTGGTCTGCACTAAATTGCCAGTGCTATAATGAATCGCGCTATTTTGGTTGCACGGTATTGACCAGATACCCCTTTGAATACTGAACAGGGATGAATAAGGCACAAGAGTGGAGTATTTGTCAGAGAAATTGGTGCACTAGAACAAGGGAGCATGCTATGAAGCTGGAGATGGGTAAATTCAGGAGGGCTTTGAGAAAGTACTTCTTCACAGAAAGGAGGATTGAATCCTGGAACAGCCTCCCAGTGAGGGTAGTGGGGGAAAAAGCAGTGGAAGGGTTCAGAAATGCCTGGGACAGACACAATGGAATTGCTGGGGTAAGAAAGAAAGGGGAAATTGTAGGGATGAGGAAGGGAAGGGAAGAGATGGTGCTATAGATCAAGTGAAGTCTGCAGTAAGAAAAAAACAAACTCTGGTCAGTGCCACAATGGCTATTAATGCATTAAGCTGATAAGAGATATACAACTAAAGTGCTAGTTAAATATTAATGAATTTGTTATATTATTGTGATATAAAAGTTGCAGAGTAACATCACAATAGTGAAGAAAAAGAAAATTGTAAAGGTCAAGATATTACTTATGTTTACAATATAGGGAGGCTGAGATGGGGCATGATCTCAGTCTTCTGCATGCTCAAAGGTATCAACAAGATCAAACAGAGATTCATTTATTTATTATTTATTTATTTATTTCAATTTTGAAACGATGTCTGGTTGTATGTTCTCCTGCTGAACATGTGGAAATGCCCTATTCAGGGTTGGAAAATTCAAGGGTAACATTATTGGGCACTTCTCCCAAAGAGCAGTAAAACTGCAGAATAGCTTACCAACAGCAACAGTGGGCATGAAGATGTTCAGACCTTCAAGGTAAGGCAATAACAATTGCTGCCTACCGAGAGATTCACAGGCTTCCCTTTATACAATTGATTTATTCAGCTGTGCTTATGATGCAGGAAGTGGACATGATGGACCTCGAGTTGTTTTGACCTTAAATTGTAATGTTAATGTTTTTGACTTATTGTACACTATCCCTGTAGTAGTTTTTAAGTTACTATTTATCCTCCTCAGGAGACTATGCTCTCTCTGCTCATCATCCACGCCTCAACTCCACCTTCTTTGGGGGTTACCTCATGAGAGAGAGAGAGAGAGTTAGTCAGAGTTGAGTGAGGCAGCAATAGAAATGACCTCACAAGTGCAAATAGAGATTACTGACTCCATAGTCCTTTGGCATATTTATGCACAGCATTTCTGAATTCTACTTGAAAAAGGTGAGGGTTTCAGTGTACTTATATTTCCAATCATTTGTAACAGTGCTGATTGCTGTAGAACCTGTATTAGGTATGAAAATGAATCATTCCATCCTAGAGACTGTCCTGGTGTTCTGGTGCCCCCCGTCACCATTGTGCCACATATGTAGGTATATATATATTCCCTGGTGATCAACTGACTGTCCCTCAACCACCAACCCTGAACACCATAGTGCCTTGTATGTAGACATCTATATTCCCTGGTGGTCTAGTGACTGTATCTCAAACCCCCTGATTGCCATAGTGCCTTGTATATAGATATCTGTCTTCCCTGGTGGTCTAGCCACCACACCTGACCCAGCCACACACAGACCCCCTCACTGCACCCCACTGTTCCAGTGGCTTTACATCACCACACCACAATACAGTGACCTGCACAGCCCTCCACTCACCACCATGGCTGCCCACCACATGACCTGTCAGCATGCAAACTGTAACAGCTGATTCTAGAGTACATACGCTGATAGCTTGTATACCGGCTGGTCGTGGTGGTGAGTGGAGGGTTGTGCAGATCATCATGTTGCTGTGCAGCAGTGTTCGGCTGCTGAGATAGATGGGTGTGGGAAGGGGGTCTGTGTGCAGGCAGGTAATGTGTGGAAGGGGGTCACTAGACCACCAGGGAGTATAGATGGTTGCTGTCAGACCCAGTCACACATGCACAAACATGTAATTTCACAACCCCACCACAGGGAAGAAAAGTGAGTGGTAGGAAAAAGCCATGCTGTACATGCCGACATCCATATTTGGGTTCTTGCACAACCAGCAAGGCTGGTTACTCACCAAGCGATGGTCTTGTATAAGTAGTGGATAATGGGGAAGTTGAGATGCACAATGACAGACCTTGTGAGGTGCAGTTGTGCTGACAATGCATCACTTTCCTTACTAAACTGTTTGATGCAGGAAGGGCCTCAGCTGTGAATGGAATCGGCTTTTAAGTACAGCTAATCCTGATGCACACTCGACTGATAGCCTCCATAGTCAGTCACATGAACACAGTGAATATGCTAGTGAAAGAGTCATAGAATCTGATGGAATTTACTTTAGATATTGCTGTTAATGTCAGGGAGATAGAAATACAGAAACATAGAAAAAAAAAAAGATGGCAGAAGGAGATTAAGGGTCCATCTAGTCTGCCCATGTGTTCCTTGGACCTTCTCAGATCCCCGGACCTAACCTCCCCCTTCTGCTTAATGCCTCCTACTTCTTCTGTTGATTTTGATTGTGCTTTAGCCTTGTTCCAACACAGCTTGAATAATGTCATGGACTTGGCTTCCACCACCACAGCTGGCAGTTTATTCCATGGCTCCACAACTCTTTCTGTAAAATAGTGTTTCCTAAGCTCCTTCTTGAAGACACCTCCCCTCAACTTCCACTCATGCCCTCTAGTGTTAGAGTTGGAGACTATTTCAAACAGGTCCAAGCACGGCAACTTATTTCTATCAGGAACTTGTATGTTTCAATCATATCTCCCCTCTCCCTCCTTGTCTCCCATGAGAACATTTATTTATTTGCCGCTCCTAGCTGATGACCTACGCAGCTTTAATCCTAACTTATATACTGCTTAACCCCAGGCCCTCCAGTCCCCTTCCCCCCAGCTCCTGAGGCACCACTTCAAATCTCAGATCTTCATACCACCTCATTAGTCTCTCCTGCCCCATTATAGCACTTATTTCCCCCTCACCCTGCCCCCTTTTTCTCTTCTATCACTCCTTCCCATTTATTTTTTGACAAATGCCTCCAGCTGCATATTCATCCTCCCCCTCTCCTCTCATCCCTGTTTCTCTTCCACCCCCGGGTGCCTGACCCTACCCATTCTTTGTGGGCACATGCATCCTAGCTGTGTTCACCATTTTACTATAGCTGCCTCTGTTAACTACCTACACTTCTCCTCCTCCTCCTCCTCTACACCTCACTCTTCCTATAATTGACCCCTTTCAATAGCACTGCTGTACATGAATTGTTTACTGTTATCTCACTGTTGCTTCCTTGTTGTTTGTTATTTCTGATGTGGAACCTTTGTAAAAGAGCCTTGGCTCAAAGGTACTTGTAATCCTAGAATAAATAAATTAAAAAAAAAATTAGGGATTCGGATCAAACCTTTGAGCTCAGAGCTCTTTTACAAAGGTTCCATGTCAAACAGTGACAATGACAACAATAACAAACAGTTTATATACAATACTCAAGTAGTAGGTAGCTAGTATACAATAAGGTTACAATGTCATTCATAGTACCAATGGTGATAGAACACCATCAAGAGCATTAAACTAGAGTAAAGGGCAGTGTTTATATGTAGTGAAGAAGATAAAGAGGTGTGACACCTAGTGTGAGAGTCCAAGAAAGAGTCAAGGTGAGGGGGTGGGGAGACTGGGGGAGAGTGGCGGCCAAAAGAAGTGGTTTGTCTAGGAGGTTGGGATGTAGTGGTAGTAGGTTGGATTTAAGGTTGATCCAGTGAGGGAAAAGGCACAGGGGGGAGAAGAAGACAGAGGGATAGGGCAAGGGGGAAGAGTGGGGGTAAAAGGAAGGGGAAGGAGAGTGTGAGTGAGTGGGCATTATGGGTGTTAGAGTCCTAGTGGCAGTCACAAACTGCCCTAGTAAAAAGGTGTTGCCTTAGGCCATTTTTGAATTCCGAGATGCAATGGGAGTTTAGAATGTGCACTGGGATTTCATTGAGCCATTGGGGGGACCTATAGCTGAAAGCACGTTATCCCTGCACAGTTCAGCAGAAAGGTATTGATAGGGACCCCCTCATCTTGCCTCTGGTGGTATAGCTGGTAGCACTTGGTGTTAGGACGCTAGAAATGCATGGGTCGGTTTTACCCATTAGCACCTTTTGTCCAAGGAGACATGTTTGGAATATATTCCTGTTCTTTAGTGGCAGCCAATTGGTCTCCTCATATAAGGAGCAGGTATGAGTATTTTGATCTGCAGCCATTGTGAGCCTACATGCCTTGTTGAGGGCAACATGAATCCTTTTTAGTGCAGTGTCTGTTGCTGTGCCATAGAACACCAATCCATGGTCAATGGTAGAAAGGATGGAGTTGGAGACTGAGAGACAGAGGGCCTCTGGAGTGAGATACTTTTATGCCTATAGAGTACACCCAGCTTGGTGTTCACTGCCTTTACCACTGTGTCGATGTGTTGGGTGAAGGCAAGAGAGTCATCAATGGTGACCCCCAGGTACTTGAAGGAGTGAACCTGTTCCAGCGGCTCACTGACTTTATTGGAGATAGTGAGGGTGTGGGCTGGCTGTGAGCATCACTTTGGTGTTTTTGTAGTTTAATAGAAGTTTATGGCTACAGAACCAGTCTTCCAGCTTGTAGAAGGATGCCTGCATCTCGGAGTGGAGGGTACCTATTGATGAACTGCTGGTGAGAAGTTCAGCGTCATCTGCGTTAAGTATCAGTTTAGTGTCACAGTCTTCAGGAAGATTATTTAGGAAGAGGCTGAATTGTAAGGGTGTAAGGACTGACCCCTGTGGGACCCCTAAAGATACCTCTTTGGAGCTAGATACTGTGTGCCTAATTTTTACACATCGGCATCTGTGTGTTAGGTAATTCTTGAACCAGCAGACAGTAGACAACATATTTAATGCTTCCAGATGCTCCTCGTACAGTGCACTTGAAGGTTCTGGATCATTTTGGTCACTCTTCTCTGAACAACCTCCAACCTATTTATATCCTTTTTCAGCTGTGGACTCCAAAACTGGACACAGTATTCCAGATGGGGCCTTACCAGGGACCTGTAGAGTGTCAGTATTATCTCCTTCCTCCTGCTGTTGAATCCCCTTCCTATGCACCTCAGCATTTTGTTGGCCTTGCTACAAGCTTTGTTGCATAGGCTTGTCTGTTTAAGGGTGCTGCTTATGATGGCACCTAGGTCCTGTTCTTCCTGCATGGTGCTGAGTTGGACTCCGTTGAGGTGGTACTCTGTCCTTGGGTTCCCTTTACCCAAATGCATCACCTTACGTTTTTTTGTGTTGAACTTCAGCTGACAGATATTGGACCATCATTCCAGCTTCTGTAGGTCTCTTTGTAGATTCTTAACTGCCTCCTCACTGTCAACCCATCCTCCTAGCTTGGTATCATCCACAAATAAGGCAATTTTTCCCTAAATACCTATGCCAATGTCACTGATAAAGACATTAAACAAGACTGGTCCCAACACTGAGCCTTGGGGCACACCACTAGTGACCCCACCTTCATCAGACCTCACCCCATTGACCATTATGTTCTGTTTTCTGTGCCTAAGCCAATTACCTAAACAACTGACTATGCGCTTGGATGTGCCCAGGTCCTCCAAGACAGTGTGGGAACCGTGAAGTGCAAACACACAAAGGAGTGCACCCCTGCAACATATAGCTTCAATATACATATGTACGAACATATGAGAATGCCAGCATAAACAAGCCTCACAGTCTATCGAGTCTGCTCATTGTGCAGCTAACCCCTCAACTTGCAGCTTCCCCACCCACCCCTCCACTCCCCACAATTACCCCCATCCCATCCCATCCCCTCTTAAAACCATCTTCCATGCTACAGGGCTACCACCTCCTCTGGCAGAGAATTCCACTTATCCACCACCCTCTTAGTGAAATAATGTCTCCTGACTTCTCTCCTACCTTCCCCCCTTCAGTCTCATCTGATGCCCCCTCATGATCCTCCCCCTTTCTAGTCTAGAAAATCCTTTCTTTACTAGCCTTGTTAATCCTCTTTAAATATTTAAAGGTTTCAATCATGTGATCATGTCCCCCTTATCCCTTCTCTCCTCTAGGGAATACATGTTCATCTCACCCAGCCTTTCCTCATAGAAGTATTCCTCTAATCCCTGGATCATCTTTGTCACCCTCTGCTGTACACCCTCCAACAATCTGATGTCCTTCTTCTGGAATGGGTACCAGTACTGCACACAGTATTCCAGGTGCAGCCTGACCAGCAACCTGTAGAGGTGCAGGAGCACCTCCCTATTTCTAGAGGAAATTCCCCTTTCTATACACCCCAGCATCCTTTTGGCTTTTTCTGCCACCTTCCGGCACTGAGCTGAGTTGTTCATACTCCCCGTTATAAGCACCCCTAGATCTTTTTCCTCCTTGGTGCATTCTAGCTGTACTCCCCCCAGCTGATAGCACCTCCCCTGGTTGTTAGCCCTGCAGTGCAAGACCTTGCACTTTTTGATATTAAACCCCATCGGCCATGCATCCAACCACTAATGTCATTTGGTCAGGTCCTCCTGCAGACCCATCCACCCTTCAATGTCATTAACCACAGCACCCACATTTATGTCATCTTCAAAGAGACTGATCTTACTCTGGACCCCATCAGAGATATCTGCTATAAATATCTCGAACAACACCAGTCCCAGTACTGATCCCTGTGGCACCCCACCCTTCACATCCCTCAGTGATGAGAGCTCCGTCCCACCACCACCACCACCCTTTGATTCCTTCCCTTCAGCCAATTGGTGATCCAACTTACCATCTTTGTTCCCACCCCTATATATTCCAGCTTCTCCCCAGCCTCCCATGAGGCATGAAATCAAATGCCTTGCTGAAATCCAAATACAGGACATCCACCGCTTGGCCTTTGTCCAGTTCCTTTATCACCCAGTCATAATACTCAATCAGGTTTGTCTGACACAGACCACAGGACTAAAACGTATGGGCTCACATCCCTACCATACCACATGTATCTTATAGAAAGATCCAGATAGGTTAAACAGTAAGTCAGAACTATATTATTTTTACTCACAAACATTAGAACATGGTACAGCAGTTGGTGCATATAGATGAAGGGTCCCCTACAACCACTGGAACAACAGACATCAATTCAAACCACTCAGGTGCTTTAACAAGACTGATAAGGGGAGACTTCATCTAAGATACATGGTGTATGGTGGTGGAGTGTGCTTATATCTTTTGAATCTGTATACAATGAGAGTCATGACATCATGAGGAGTCCCTTGACTCCATGCAGTGCATAAAGTGTCCCACAATCAATGTGGTGCTCACCATTTGCATAGTGTTTAAATAACATTTCACTTGTGGGGGTTGGGGAGGGTGCAGTCCTCCTGGACTGCCATAACCCCAAAAAAAATTAAACAGAATTTCATTGAACTCTACCTGGAACCACTGCAGAGGCTCCAAGGACTGGGGGGCTGGAGAAGATAGGGCCAAAAAGGGTAGAATATGTGGTTTGTGGGCAGGCAGATGGGGCTGCATAGCTGCTACAGGTGCCCTTAGGCAGGTGTAGCTAATGCCTCCTCCACTGGCCCTATGACTTGAGGAGTTTATGTCCAGAATTGGGTGGATACTGGCCTATGCCCCCTGGCAAGCCACCATCCCACCTGCCTGCATAAAGAGATGCACAGGTCAAGCATTGGGTACATCGGGGGCACACACCAATACTGTGGATGCTGAGTAGTAATTGGATGGTGTGCATTTCATGCATAGAGGACACTTTTTTTTTCAGGACCTCTGCACATGTGGAGGGGCAGTAAACCATTTGTGGACTAGGCCCTTAATATACAGGCTGCAGATACACAAACCTTCATTATTAAATGAGATAGATACTGTACATTGCACTATAAAGATATAGCTGGGACACTTCCTCCTGTCTTGTCCCACCTGCTGTAAAGCTTGATCAAATAGAAATTAAAACAAAAGTATATGTGGAGTTGCAAATTGAACAGCATAATAAAATAAGAGAGGTGATAAATACTATATAAAACACAATGCCTTTATGGGTCTGATCTGAACAGGGAAATGCAGCAATGAACTGGAAGCTAAAATAAAACCATACCATTACAAGTTGCAAGAAGGCTGAGGATATACTACCAGGATAATCAAAGATTAAAACTCAGTTCTGTCCCTAGGTAAACTGGAAGCAGTGGTGGGGTGGGGGGGTGAGAGCAATAAAACAAAGCCATGCCCAGAGACAGACAAAGAGAAAGGAGAAATGAAGAAATGAACTGAACAACGGAACGGCAGCTACAGGGCAAAAGCACATGAAACAGCCCATGGCAGGAATTTCAACAGTAAAAAAGAAAGTATGATGCACACAGCTTCATTAACTTTAAATAAAAAAAGTATTGTTCAGGGTGCACAAATCTTAGACACAGACAGAGTTTAGCCAGTAAGAAGCTTATTCCTTAATGTAGCTGCAAGACACAGCACTAAATCTGCCCTGCAGTGGAGCTTGTGTTTTCATCTACTGACTTGTACAAAACTTATTTTTTCTGTTTCAAAGAGGACTGCATGTTTTCAGCTATTTTCAATAGTTTCCATGACTTGTGTATAATCAATATAAATATCTTGTTTAAAACACACATTTTCCAAAAAATCAGTACTGTATCAGCTTGCAGTGAATAACATGCTGAGCTCTATGTAGGAATGGAAGCTTGCTCAGCTGCTCTGTAATTTGATTCAGCTCACAGTGACTACTCATAGTCTGTTTCAATGTGGCTTGGCAAAAGCATTAATTTAAACAAACACAGAGAGAGATTTGTTGTTGTTTTTAATGTTGTTCATGTTCATACTCTGGCAGGCTGCAGTGGAACAGAAGAGGTGTGTGTGGGAGGGTGTGTGTGTGTGTGTGTGTGTGGTGTGTATAAGAGAGAGAGAGAGAGAAAGAGAGATGAGTGAGCAATGAAATAGTGCAATGCAGTGGAGGCAGTGAAGGGAGCGGGACAGACAGAAACAGACATCTGTCATAAATGGAGAGAATGTGGAAAGATGTGACTCATCTTGAGTTGCTAGAGGTGCTATTCTACCTCAAGGACCTGTGTTTTGCACCTGAAAGTGATTTATTTTAAATGAAACTTGATGTTTGCAGTGTTACTGTGTATCTTGGAGCCCTGTCCCATTAAAGGAACAGGAAGAGGGTGTGTAGTATTTTGACACTGACTGAGTGAACTACAGCCAGCCTATACCTAACAATAATTACCTGTATCCACTTTGGGGACTGTTTTTATTGTTGAAGCACCTTAGTTGGCTGCTTTTTAGTTGAAATTTGAGCTTTTTATTATACTTTAATCAAAGTCTCACTGTGGGACCCTGGGAATACATCCAGGTCATAGACTGCTACTAATACTCAGCCTGTGGTGAGCAGGGCAAGCATGCATTGTTGCACATGAAGGCATGAGCAAAGACACATACATCTGTGCATGTCATGCATGTCGAGCATATGAGTGTTAGACTATAAAAACAGGCAATAAAAACAAAACCAAATACTAGAACCCTATGGGCAACAAAAGGAGATAAGTGAGTAAATAAGCTGCACTTTAAACAGAAAGATAAAATGGTTATAAACATGGTATCGCTAATACTATTAGCGGAGGGGGTAAAAGCAATTGAATGTGAAACATGTAAGATGTACCAAGTAAATAATGATATTGATGTTCTCTTGACATTTGTATGCAGTAAATATGAGGATAATTCTATTATGGCAAATTAAATAAAAATGTTCAGTACCAGACTTCAAGCCCTTGAGGACAGTCAGTTGCAAATGAGCATAAGGTTGCAGGATAAGGATATAGACAGTATAACATCTGTCATACAAATAAATGAGGCTGGAAAACTGTGTTATGTAACCAGTACAAAAGGTGGTACAGACAAAGAAATACAAATAGTTGAAACATCTCAGAAAAAGAACCCAGAAAAAAAAAACTTAGTAAAAAGCGTACAAGACAGGATGAAAATATAAATAATGAAGAAACTGAATGGTTTCAAGTCCAGGCAAAGAAAGTTGCCAAAAGAGGGAGAAGGGCAACAAAAGTTCAGTTACCTGTATCAAACCAATTCGATCCCCCAATTATACATAAGGAAACACAAATTGAAAGGGAACCATGTGAAAATGATAGTAGTTCCCCAGTAAATCAAAAATAACAGGGGTCCTCAGCTATAGAGCATGGCAACTTGAGTATAACAATCACCATGGAAGAGGAAAGAACTGTACCTATAATTACCCAGTGCACTTTAGAGTCACCTTTGCCAGAAGGTTCAAATACATCTGAGTCCTCAGAGAATTTAATATCATTCTCAGAGCAAATAATATTACAAGAACCAGTAAATATGGATATAAACATATCAGTTACATGGGAGACACTAGTGCTGGGTGACGCAATAGTCAAACACCTACAGTAGATCGAGTTATATGTAATCCCAATAAATATACTAGGACTTTGTGCAGTTACAGAGCAGCAAAAATATCTGATATTACCAAAATGGCATTGAACATTGTTAGAAATGCTGGTGATAACCCCCTGGTTATTGTGCATATTGGAGCAAATTATGTACTAAATGAGCCTATTGTGAAAATAAAACAGGACTATATTCTACTGAATAACAAGTTTATTAATTTAGGAGGTGAAATTGTACTGTAAGAAATACTCCCATTACCGAAAGCAAGCAGTTACCAACATAAGAAAATCACACAAATCGATAATTGGTTAAGAAGGTGGTGCCTACAACAAAACATAAAATTCATTACGCATTGTGAGGAATTTAATGGGAAGAATGAGCTGTACTGTTGGGATTGCTTGCACCTTAGTAGAAAAGGGAGCAGGCTATTGGGGAAACACTTAAGTGAATGTATAAATTGCACTTTAAACTAGATTTAGGGGGAACGATGGACAAATATGATACCTCTCTTGAACCAGGAGCAGAGAGCTTAACACAAAATATAACTAAAACCAATAAAAAGAATTAGTTACAAATAGAAAGCAATTTAGATTTAAAAATTACACTAAAAAATGCCAGAAGTCTTCGAAATAAGATTAATGAGCTCACATATATTCTCTATAAAAATAATACAGATATTTGTGGAGTGACTGAATCTTGGTTCAATTACACCAACTGGAGGACTGATATTAAAGGCTATGCAAAAATACATAAAAATAGGAAAGATCGAAGGGGTGGGGGAGTGGTATTTTACATAAAAAAACACTCTAAAAGCATACAAAATAAACAATTCTAATGACAAAACTGAAATTATCTGGGTACAGATTAAGTTACATAATAAAACACTCACACTTGGATTATGCTATAGGTCACCAGAACTAAACAATGAGGAAACAGAACAATTTCTAAATTGTTTGGAACAACATGAATATATGGATAATACCACAATAATGGGGGATTTTAACTTCCCAAACATTAACTGGAGAAACCTGGACAGTAGTAATCAAGTGAATAATAGATTTATAGACTTCACTATACAGAATAACCTGCAATTGGTATCAAAGCTTACAAGAGGAAAACTATTATTGATTTGATATTAACTAATATAATGGATGATATACATGGGATTAGATTAGAAGCCCCATTAGGAGATAATGATCATAGAGTAATCTGATTTTCATATAAGGCACAATACAGACAAACAAAAGTAAAAAACAACAGTTAAAAATGATCAAAAAGGTAACTATAATAAAATTATGGAATATCTGTCAAATTGGGACTGGAAGAAGGAACCTGTGAATAAGGATTTAAATACGATTTGGAACATCATTAAAAAAAAATCTGGAATACTGTACAGATAAATGGGTATCAGTGATTAATAAATACCAAAATAGTAAAAGACATCCTCCTTGGTGGAACAGGGGTATTAAAAAAAGGATTTAGAAAAAAGAAAATGCTGTACACTAAGTGGAAGAATAACTTGTCTGGTATCATAAATATAAAGCTAAAACAATGTAATAAACAGCTAGAAACTACAATCAGGAGATCCAAAACACAGAACTAAACCTAATAAACAAAACTAAGGATAATAAAAACAATTGTTTAATTATATAGGGCCATTAAGAGGTAACCACTAAACAAAACAATCTCAGATGAAAATGAAATAGCATCAGAACTAAATACATACTTCTTGAGTGTGTTTGAACTGAAAGAAGCATTTCTAAAAACAAATAAAACTACAAAAAATGAATATATTCCTATTACTGAAAAGGAAATTAGAAACTATAATAAAGGGGTTAAACTCAAGCAGTTCAGCAGGGCCAGATGGCATAATTCCTAAATTCCTGCAGGAGCTGACAAATGAACTGGTGGGATCAATCACGTACCTCTTTAATATATCATTAAAAAATGGAAGGACAATACCTGAATGGGGACAAGCACATATAACACCTATATATAAATCAGGATCGAGGTCAAAGGTAAAGACTATAGACCCATAAGTTTGACTTCAGTTATAGGTAAAATACTGGAGAGAGTCATCCAACATAGAATATAGGATCATTTGGCAAATGAGCAGATAGTTGATATCTCACAAAATGGATTCACTAAGGGTAGGTCATGTCTCACCAACTTGATAACATTTTTCGAGCCAGTAAGTGCAGCCCTAGAAAAGGGAGTACCAGTTGATGTGATATACCTACATTTCACAAAAGCTTTTGATAAGGTATCACATAAAAAAATTACTTGAACAGCTTTATCAAATCAATCTAGAGACTAATATAATAGAATGGATAACATCATAGCTGAAGGACAGGAAGCAGAGAGTGATAGTGAAAGGATATCAATCTGAGTGGAGGAAGGTTACAAGTGGGGTTCCCCAGAGGTCAGTCCTGGGGCCTACTTTGTTTAATATACTCATTAGTACACTCCAAACATCAGATAAAGCATGGATAAGCAAGTATGTAGATGACTGCAAACTAGGGGTCTGGTGCAAAGTCATTCAGATGGTCAAAAACTTCAAGACAATTTAGATAAACTCCTAGCTTGGACCAAAACAAACAAAATGATATTCAAATATATCTAAATGTAAAGTAATGCACTTTGGTACTAAGAATCCTAATTTTGTATACAAATTAAACAATTAAATATTAGAAACAACTACAGAAGAAAGGGACTTAGGAATAGTTATAACAGATACATTATCAACGGATGTGCATACTAAAGAAAACAGTTAAAAAATGTCAGTAAATATTGGGCCGTATTCTGACAAATATAAAAAGCAGAGACAAAGAGGTGATTCTCCCACTTTACACTAGTCTGCTATGATCACATATGGAATACTATTCCCAGTTTTCAGCTGCAACTACTAAAGGAGGTCAGAAATTGAAAAAAGGTGTGCAAAGGAGAATAACAAAAAAAGTGAGATGCCTATACAACTTGACATATGGTGACTGACTACAAAAGTTGGGGCTATATTCTACTGAATATAGACAACTAAGAGGGGACCTATGTTTAATATTTAGAGCCACCAAAGATCAAGGGCTAATGGAAAACATAGGAATTAAAAAAATGTGATGAACAAAATAAGAAAACTAGATCTCACAACTATAGGTTAAAAGGTGATATAAATGCGACTATAAAACGCTGTGATTTTTTTACACAAAGAGTAATAAAAAGCTGGAATGAATTACCCAAATAGGTGGCGGAAAGTGAAACAATAGGAAGTTTTAAATATAAACTAGAGGAATACATGGGAAACAAAATATCTATGTACCACCAATAGAGTAAGTAGGTGGAGAGTTCATTAAGGACAAATTGTCTACAGAACTTGAAATCAGCTATGAACCTATGTCCAGTCAAAGCACTACATTGAAGAAGACACTTTAGGTATCCAGTCACAGGCTTCCACAGACCCTTCTCTCTCCTACATTACAGCAACATGTCAGCATGACTTTGCCAATGCAACCATAAAAAGGGCAGACTGGGTGGACCCTGTGAACCCTCATCTGCTGTCACATTCTATGTTTCTGTCATAGTTATACCAATCAGGCTTGAACTTTTTAGACGCAGTTACTCTTGAAACATTCAAAATGTAATTTCAAGGAGAAGTATTGTCACAAAAATGAGATAATAAAGTTTCAAAGAAACATTTGAGATACCAAAGTTTCAAAGAAGTTTTTTTTAACACTGAGCAAGAGGGCTCTCCGAAGATACAGAGGTCTGATAAGCAAGCTGCCAAATGCACAAAAGAAAGGAGAGTTCTGATCCTAGCTTTGAATTCTGAGGCTTTAAAGACCCTTTTTACAAATGATATAAGATAATGGTCCCCATATTTAGACTGTTAGCATGACACAAACCATGGTAACCCCATGCTGACCAAGAATAGCATGGTTGGATGGGGAAGGGGCCATATTCACTAGCACCAGGGCATTGCACTAGCATGCATAGAATATACGGCTGCACCCATACAAATGAGGGATCCCTCTTGCATACAGGGCACAGTGGCATATTCACAGGTTTTTAATGCACTAAATAGCCTCATCACAGTACTGTTTAATGCATTCTAAACCCTTCTCTTATCACAGAGCACAGTGGTGCATGAACACTCATCCCATCCACCCTCCCCAGCCATGTGCTGGGCAGTGGACATAGAGCAGGAACTATCAGTCCCTGATAGCATCCTCACACCCACAATAACCTTTCAGATTCCTCCAAGGGGTTGAATAATCAGATTCCTGATGTCTAGTAGTCTCCCAACCACTGATCGTATGTCAGATACCTTTAAACATGTTAGTAACATTATCCTTTCCATTTAATAGCACCTCACCCCAATCATATGTCTGATATCTCCAAAACAGTTGATTAATCAGATCCCTGGCATCTAGTGGTTCCTCACCCCCACTCTGTTGCATGTCAGATGCACCCAAACTGTGTATTTAGCTGATCTCTGGTTTCTGGTTTCTCCACAACCTTAATCACATGTCTGAGACCCCTCCTCATCTCACCCACTTAGCTCCTCCACCCCCTCCCCACAGTGGCCCCTTACCTACCCCAGCTTTCAGTCCCTTCCCTGTGATGGTGATAGGAAGAGCCCCTCACTGACTATCTCAGTGAGCTATCATCTGAGTGACAGGGAGCAAACCTGCTCCTAATGTAGAACATTTTTTTTATATATATGTCATTTCACATGAAATGTTTTCTCTTTCAAATGAGCTGTTATATGAGTCTATAGAACTTTTCTAACTGACATTAGCATTTCTTCAAATATTAAGTCTGAAACATGACTCATTTCAAACAGTTGCTTGGATGATGACTTACATGAATATATGATTGCAACTGAGGTGGATATTTCCTATAAAACATTTGAGACCATAATGCAATACTTTAACCCAGCTCTGTGCTACATTCCAGAGAAAAGCACCTCCCATTAAAATTAAAGATGGAGGGTAGGGAAAGCTAATGTACACCTCTGCATTTCAAAGCTGTCTTAACCAACATCAGTCAACAGTCTGGCAACAGGAATGTAACAAACAGTGAAATGAGCAAACATACAATATTTCTTCTGTTAAAGAACCACAACTTAAAGCTTCTAATACCACTGCAATGTGAACATCTTAGGATGGATTTTTGATTCTGCAACTACTGTAAGTCCCATGCCATAGTCACTGCTACAGGATGAAATCTCCGCACCTGTGGAGATTGGGTTCAGCTGTGAGGGATGTTACACCTGGTCCAACTAAGCATAACATTTTCATGCAGTTGCACCATAAAAAATGGCTGTAAGCAGCTTTACATCATGGAGCCAATCATAAAAGGGCTCCAACTTTGAGAATACCAAGGCTACAGGAAAAACTGAAATTCCTCAAGTGACGATCAACTTGCATCAGTTTTTTTCCTGCAGCTGCGGGCATTTCAAAGGTTTTGAAAATCCAACCCCTTGTCTTTGCTGATGATAGAGCAGCTGACCTCTTTTTAAGGGCAATCTCCACTGAACAAGAACAGTGGTACAGCCATTTCCAAGGTCAGTTTCTACAAAGAAAAATGTTTTTGAGATGAAAAATTAAAAGACTTTCTACTGACTCAATCATTTTGTATGGAGACCTACAGACATTAGAGCCATACCCTTCCACAATACTTAGTATCTTGACAGATATTTTTCATTTATAGTATAGTAGTAGATTGATAAAGGAATTACTTATTTGGTTAAAATATTAATTAATAACTAATACATTTTAGGATTTTTTTTATTTAGTTTTTAAAAAGACATTTTAGCCTTATGGAAATATGGGTATATAAAACAATGTTTTAATGTGGATAGTGTTCAACAATTTAAATTCATTTGTTTATTTCTTCTTTAATGAAAAATAAAGCTGAGGTGTTGTGCATTTTTCTTTCTTTTCACTGTTTTTGTGCATATTTGCTCTACCTCAGAAATACATTGATGTGCTTTCTAGCACAATTATTTAGTAGTTTTCATTGCTTTTCATTAAAATAAAATATGTATTTTTAAAATTTCTTGATGGTACTTACAATGTTCATTTATTAAGTTATTTGGACCTCTTTTAACAGTAAACTGTAAAGAAAAAACTTTAGCCATTTTGCAAAAGAAATCTATAGTATTTACTCTGTTTTAAAGTTTGATCAAGTCAGTATGAATACTAAATCATAGTCTTCTGCTCTGCCACCTGAGTACAGTATACAATTACCCCCACAACCTTGTAGCCCCAATACCTCCCTCTTGCCCTATCTCTGGAGAAGTTTGTATTTTTTTCACTTTTTACACTACCCAAGTTACAATTCCCCTGTCACCAGCCTCTCTTCTCCACCCACTAACTCAGCAAAAATACAAGATCCCCACCCTGACACCTTCTAGCACCCTCAACACTCCTCCCTCAGTCACCCCAAATGATACAAGAAGGAGCTGCTGCTTCCATTTTTTAACCTGTGAAATAGAAAATCATCCCTTGCTATGAGACCTGCCAGCCTATTCATCAGCTCTACCATCACTGAATGAAATGTTTATATTCTCTGTTGTAACACGTAATTGGTTTATTACAGCAAGCAATCAGTTGTTACTGCAGATCATGTCACCATTTCTTTCAATGATAGCAGCACCAATGAATGGGCTGGTCTCCATAGCAAGGGAAGTTTTCCTTTTTCACAGATTAATCAACTTAATTAGCAGCAACTTCTTGTATTCTTTGTGGGTGAGTTGGGGAGGATGATGAAGTTCCAGAGGGTGGTAAGTTTGAGTTATGTATTGTATTAGATCAGAAGGGAGGTTAAAAGGTGGGTGGCATGAAACTATGCAATTTGGGAATGATGAAATAAAATACAAACTTTGCCAGTACAAGTAAGAAGGAGGGGGTATAGTTGATACTAGGGCGGAGGGTAGCGGTTGCTCGAAATACCTGAGTCTAACTGGAGGGAGGATGGGACAATTGTGCTAAGTGTTTTTTTATGTTTTTTTTATTTAAAAAAACAAATCAATATCATGATTGCTCAGCGATCGCACTTACCGTGCAGCACTTACCTCACATGTAAGACTGTGAAAAGAAGGTCCACATGAAGGAGATGACTGTGCATGTCCAGACCACCAATGGGGGGCTAGAACCATGCAAGGGGAAAGTGCGCAGGTGTTGGGAACTGCTCCTTTCTCTAAGATATGTGCAACCTCGGAGTTGGTTATATTTAGTTACAGAGGGTTTAGGGGCAAAGCCCCCTGATAAAAGCAACAGGATAATGATAAAAAAAGAACAGAATGCTGATACCAGCAGGTGGAGAATGTTAGAAAAGTAAAGGTAGTGTGCTACAGCTCTGTGCATGTTCTGTGCTTCTTAATGTGTTGCAGGTGGTGGAGGGCTGATTATTTTATTGTGTTGCACAAGTTTTTTCAATTCAGTGGTGTAGTGGCATGGTATAAGAGGTGTGGGGGACCCAAAGAGTTGATGGAGCATTGGATTTGGTTGAGATCTGTTGTTGGAAACATGGGGATTTGAGATACCATTGCAGTTTATCACTAGCCAGAGGGGCCGGCAGTTTCTCCTTTGTGGGGGTTACCTGTACTGCAGAGTGCAAGAATGCAGTGGGAAGTTGTATTGGAAGTGGATCGAGTATGATAAGTTGATGTGTCCTGCTAGATGTCATACAGTGGAGGAGTCAGTAGTTGTCGTGATTAAAGACTATAATCATGTAGTGGACACGAGGGTTGTCCCTGCAAGGCTAGTTGTGGAGGATATGAAAGAGAGAGCAGTGTTGTCCAGGAAGAGTTCCTGCCAAATTGTGGCTTCTGCTATGTGTACTGTGTATGTCACAGTTGCTGGGAAGCTGTCATCTGTGCCATCTATGAAAAGGATAGTGCAGCATGCTAGGAAGGCATTCAGTGTTACCCCCGTCTCACCCAGTTCATTCACTGAGCTGGAGATGCCAACACAGTACACTCTAACCAATGGAGCAGAAATGTTTTTGCTGTTTCACAGTGGTGCTTCAAGTGACAGATTCCTGATTTTTGGTACCCAACGTAATTTGGATTTGATAGAAAACTGTCCTCACTGGTTCACTGACGGGACTTTTAAAGTGACTCCACCTCTATTTTGCCAGGTCTATACTGTCCAAAACAAGTAGAAGAGCTCAGGACACACATTTGGCAAGGCAGCTGGTGTTGCAGCTCCATTTCAACTTTTAATGAATGGAATTTTGGAATCAGACACCCAAGAGTTTGGGTACTTCTTGCTCTGTATGTGGCCAGAGCTCCTCTGCTTGTTTTGGACTTGAGTTTTGTACGTACTGTACATATTTTGAGCTTGGTCATTTATTCAAGTAGCCTCCTTCCTCCTTCCAGGTCTGTACTGTACATGCTATGCAATATAGTGCCATAATCCCAAACCTATTTATTCTGATGTCCAGTCGGACTGTGTCTGCTTATAGTCAAGTGTTTGCAGAGCTGCAGAAACTGAGACTGAAGCTGTGCCTGCAGTCCATAATGACAGATTATGAGCAATCTGCTATTAAGGGATTCAATCGCATATTTCTGGAGTCTGCCACCAGGTGATGTTTTTTACAACTGTGCCAGGTGATCTGGTAAAAGATTTAGGAGGTGCCAGCCCTACATCAATGATATGTTACCAATAAGTAGTTTGTTTTACACATACGGATGTTAGCGTATGTGCCTCCGGATGAGACGTGGGTCCTGGCAATTTTTCATTCAGAATGAAGACATTTTGGAGCCTTTCATGGACTATTTTGAAAAGACATTGGTTGGCCATCCTATTGGGCAGGGAACTTGTCGGTGGCCACTGTTTGCCATGGAGTTTTGGAATTGTTTTTTCTGCTGTGACTTTTGGACTGCCCAATACCAATTACTCCATGGAGAGATGGCACCACATTTTCAACAACTTCTTAGGTGTGAGCCATCCCTCCATTTGGAAGTTTATTGATGGATTGCCAGCAGAACGAAATTTAAACAAGGTTAAAATCAAACAGTATGTGTCTGGACAGGAGCATCCTCCCCCTCAGAAGAAATGCAGAGACACTGTTGATGGACTACTGCTTTGATGGAGGGGTATGGTAAGTGGTCAGAATACTATTTTTTGTGTGGGGTAGCATATAATGTTCAGCTACAGGTATTGTGTGAGGAAGTACTTTTGTTGTTGTGGTGGGATTTTTCATAGCTGCCAAGTATTATTTCTCATATGCCATTGTAGACTCATGTGTTCTACTACAGTATTTTATTGAACTAACTTTGCTTTCAACATGTAATATGATATCAGAGCAGCACTGCTAGATGCTAAGTTTGCTATGCTGCTTTTTAATGCCCTGATAGTACATTCACTAAATTGTCGTAGATCCTAAAAAAACCTCATCACACAAAGTTAGCTTAAACTCAGGAAACACAGCTCTGCTTTGCACTGTGTGAGGTTCCCGACTTCACACTAACTTCACTGGTAAAGTTTTACTTCACTGCATCTCTACTCTATACATCCTTTAGCATAGAGTGTGTTCTATACTTCTACTGCTCTGTGCAAACTAAAAAAGATTTCCACTGATCCACCTTACTGAATCTCTTTAACATGTATAAAAAGTGAATCATATTTGCTTTATCCCTGGAAAAAACATACAGTACGCTGCCTATCTAAATATCCTCCATAGAATATTCACTCCATTTTTTCAGATGATTTCTGCTGTACACTCTCAATTGCTGCAATATCCCTTTTATACTGCATTAATCAGTGTAGCACACTGTACTCTAAGTGCAACCTTACCTAGAACATTTCAAAATTATGTACTGGAAATTATGTTTGTGTAATATGTAATTTAAACAGACTGCACATTTATCAGAAAAGTGTGTTGTTGTACAACATAGAATCAGTTTTATACAGTAATCCAGTCTATACATATTGGGCTGGATATTCAAACTGTGACCAAAATGTGCGCAATAGCAGGAGCAAGCACAAGTCCATTGTGCACATGCGCAATAGACGAGCTATTCAAACATGGAGCAAGCCAAATTGTGCAACCAGCCAACGTCTGAATATTGCACAACCTGCGCCATAGCGCAACCAGGAAGGGGAAGCTGAGCAGATACGATGCACTATAGCGCAACAAGAGCAGCCCAGCTGAGCAGTCCAGAGGCATCATAGCGCAAGCAGGGAGCCCCCCAGCAGCAGAGCAATGGAACTGCACAACAAGGGAGGTAGGCAGGGACCACCACCCATGCCACAGATGGGTACAGAAACACACTACAAAACTGACAATGCCCCCACACCCCAAGCACAGCACAACTGGGAGGGCCGGAATATCCACCGGCCCATGGGGACAAGCAAACAGCACAGCCGGGCCATGTTGCCCCAGTGCCACCCACTGGCAAGCTGGAGACTGGTTACACAAGGTGGACCACCCCAGTGTACAGCAGCCCCCAGCACAACACACCCTGCACTGTGACCCCAGGACAGCCCCCATGAGCAGTGAACATCACTGCAGGAATCCCCATGCATCCCCCCCATCACACTGCAACCTCGTGTACCACAGAACCATACAAGTCAGACCCACCATGAGCACCCAGCAGTGGGTGGCAGCACACGGCAATGCAACAATGGCAGACACAGTGCCAACATGCACAACCCCCCTGAGGCACAGCTGAGACACCGAACATGTGTTGCCACAAGTGGTACCCCACATGGGAAAGGGTGTGCCCCTGACACCACTGCCATTGACACAGCACCCTGCACAGTAGACAGGTGTCACAGCGCGACCCATCATGAGCCACAGCAGCCAGCACAGACATCCACAGTGGTGCGTGGAAGCATGCAGCGCACTGGATGCAACACAGTGCAGGGGAAAACACACACCTATACCCTCGGGGACACCAACACAGGGATGCAGTAGTGTGGCAACCCAGCCCACAGTGTGGGCACATGTAAACTGTGCACACACAGCCTGCAGTCCACCATGGCACAGGGGTGACACCACCTGTGTATGTACTTGTGGCCCTGCACGCCACCAGCATACACCTGGAGCACAAGTCACAGACAGTGCTGCACTGCCCCTGCAACACACACAAGACACAGCATGGAGATGGGACAGCAACTGTGGAGGCCACAGTGTCACCCGAGGCAAACATGCACCCCACCGGTGACAGGTGGCAACACAGCATCATAACGGTCACAGTAGATGACCTGCAGGGACAACACCCACTGACAAGGCAGCAGACCTGGCAAGCCACAGACATGCAAGGGTGTCAGCTGGACAGGCCAAGGACAGCTTGACAGGGGCACAATGGACACAGAGCAGGCACCATGGAACACTGCACACAGCAATGCAATGCACAGTGAACAACACACACCACAGATACCGAATGAAAGCCACTCCCACACCAGAGACACCTCCCCATGCACACACACAAA
Organism: Neoceratodus forsteri; assembly: GCA_016271365.2. Classification (NCBI taxonomy): domain Eukaryota; kingdom Metazoa; phylum Chordata; order Ceratodontiformes; family Ceratodontidae; genus Neoceratodus; species Neoceratodus forsteri. Next base: position 804,928,508 of record CM028130.1, on the reverse strand, counting down.
TACCCATGACTATACCACCCCAGATGCCATGCGCACCACTGCAACTGAACACCTATAGCCAGCTGCAAATCAGAGACCACCACAGTATTCATATCAAAAGAACTGTATTACAAAAAGAACAACAATAAGAATAACAACAACAGGAACTATATACATATGTACAAAACAGGGGTGAAGTCGGGTACAAGGTAGGGGTGGGTAAGGGCAGGGTGAACAACTGGGAGAGGGAAGGAGGGGTGTGAGGGATAGTTAAAGGGGGGAGGTGATGGGCAGCTACTGTCTTCCAGCCTGCTCCCCTGCTGCCTGGCGCTGGTCCTGGGGCCTCCTTCTCCTTTGCACCCCATGCTGCTGTAGGTCCTGCAGGATAATGAGTGAATCCATTGCTACCTGCGACAGCTGCTGCATGGACCTCTCTATCTGTCGTAGTATCCAGACACCTAGGACGAGGGATCAGAGTCAATGGGTGTGACTGTCCATACCCCTGAAGCCCACCCATCATGCATGGCATACTGCCAAGTGCCCCGCTCCTGTGATGGACTGCACCCACCCACAGTGACCGTATGCACAAGACATGCCCAACCAGGCAGCAACAGCCATGTGTACCACTGCACACACACACTGCCCATGTCCAGCACAGCACAACCAAGGCCATACAGTAATGTTGCTACTCGGTGGGCAGGCAGTGCCACAGCCATGTGCCCAGTGCACGCATGGACCACCATTAATGCACTCCCAGACATGCAGTGCCACTGGACAGTGCTGACTGTCACAAGTCGCGTGCATGGCAGTGGTGTCCATGGATGGTGGCCATGCCCTGCTCCCCACCCTGTCACACAGCATGCAATAGCAATCATGTTGTCATGGCACTCACCCTTTTCAGGCTGCTGCTGGTGTCATGGTTCTCCACCACCATGCTCGGGCACCACTGGCACCACTCCCTGCTCTTCAGCCATGGCCCTCCTCCACTCTGCCATGCCTGTGGGAACCAAAAGGTGAGAAACACATCAGTGCAATCCAAAAACATATTCCCCCTGCCCCAATGAGTGTGCCCACCCAGCCAGACCCATACATCACATACCCTGTAAACACCGCCACAGCCAACCCTAGACCAACCCTCCCCCATGTGCTGGACACAATAGACAGTGTTACCCATATGGACCATACAGGTGCGTAGACGGATCACCCACCTGGTCGAGACACCATGCCCCTCCTGGCACATGACCACAGATGTGCCAGTAGTGCCGGCTCCCTCCTCCGTAGGTCCCCATAGCGGTGCCTGCACTGTTCCGTGGACCTCCATCGGCCAGTGGCCACCTCCAGCTCAGTGGCCACCTGTTGCCACACTTGTGTCCTGGCCCTGTCTAAGGGGAACCTCCCCATATAGTGGGTCATAGTGAGGCTCCACAACGGCCACCAAGTTTGCCAGCTCGAGGGCACTCCACTGGGGGGCTCTTCTGTGTGCCATCTCTGGATGTATAGTAGGCAATATGGCACTCTGCAGCGCGGCAACCCCACGTGGAATTGCTGTGCAATACAACGCCGCTATTCCCTATCATGCTGTCAATACGGCACTGAAAGTCCCTATCGCGCTGTCACTGAACAGCACGAAAGAGCTGCAGACATGCCATACGTACAGCGCGCCGAGGGGGCAAAGGTCGGGCACAGGGTCATGGGTCTCTGGTGCATGGCCATGCACAGCGCCATCGGACATCTATGCATCCAGTGCAATTATTCACCAGTGTGCCATTGCCACAGTGGACTATTGCACAGTTGTGCCACAGCACCATGTAGTGACCCTCGCCTTAGCGCCACTGGCACAATGGTGGCCCGTGCCCTGAATTGCCTACCGTGCACAGCATATCATCAGCACAGCAGACACCTGTGTAAGCTACCTGGGCATGTGCAGTGTGGTGTACTACGCAGCCACAGAACTGCGCCATTGGCTCAGCACGTACAACACAATTGCGCAAAGCGCAACAGCGCGATATTCAGCCGTCATATGCAAATCATCCGATCAGCCATTCAGTGGCACAGCAACACGATTTGCATCTCATTAAAGTTGCGCCACACCTAATTTGCATGGATTGCACTATAAAAAGGGCGATGCTGTTCTGCAGTGGCCATATTCGGTTACTGCAGTTGATAGGTGAGTTGCATGCTGTGTGATGTTCTGGACTATGGTCTTAGGGAACTGCTGTGTACTGCACAGTCACAGGTGACCACTCTCACCCATACAGGCTGTGATATGACCAAGCAAGGAATGGATGAGGAGGATGATGGTGGGCAGAAGAGGAGGCCCAATTTTACAAAAGCTGAGACAGAGGCACTCTTCGAGGCCTACCTGGATGAAGAGCCACTTCTCAGTGGACGGTGGGGCACCCCTCAGGCCCGTGCTGCTGCATGGGAGGGGGTGGCATGTGCCATCAACCTGCACGGCAGCCACCAGCGCTCTGTGCAGGAGTGTAAAAAGAAGATGGGGACCGACAGGAGGAGGGTGAAGGAGAAGGTGGCAGCCATCAGGGCGGCATGTGCTGCAACAAGCGGGGGCCAGCCGGAGGTGGTGCAGCTGACTCCTGCAGAGGACCAGCTCACTGCAAGCATGCAGTGCAGTGCCATCGAGGGCGTTCCTGGAGGTGGCTTCCAGACAGGTGGTAGCCCATCACTACATGGTATGTCATGGTTGGGGGGGGAAGGTAGATCACATGCACTAACGTGTTCTCACTTTCTGTTACAGATCCTGTGCGTCTGCAGGGGGCAGTGGTGGAGGGTCTGTCCACTGCGGACAGCCATCCGGAGTTGGAGGAGGGACCATCCACCTAGCCAGCGTGCATTGCACCAGTGTGCATGCCTGGCTGCCATCACTGATGTCGGTGAGACAGGTGTTAGCGGTGCCCTTCCTGTGTCTCAGCGGTCTGGCATGCAAGCATGCCAGCACGCTGTGGCTGTGGCTGTGGCTGTGGCACAGACCTGCACCATTGATGATGCAATGACCACTATGGGCAGTGATATGTGTGTGTCACAGAATGGACACACAGCAGGACAGCTCACGCCCATGGACCTAGCTGGTTCCGACGTGTGTGCCAGCACGTCAGCACAGTCCCAGGCTGTGCCTGTCAGCACCGGTGGGGCAGCACCGGTGGCTGTACAGGTCACTGGCACTGTTGTGGCCACAGCAGTGGAACAACTGATCCCTTGGGCACAGCAGGCAGAGGGGCAGCAGCAGCAGCAGTCACCCACCGGGACTGGGGGTACAGGGTTCAGCGGTAGCGTATGTGCACCACCTGTGGACTTGCTCATAACTGGTCCTGGTGAGCAGCGCCTACCCTCAAGGGGTGCTGAACATCAGGCCTTTCCATACCCTGAGGGACAGGTTGCCGATGTGGCAGACGACCCCTTTGACGAACACACTCGCCTGCTGCAGGCATCAGTACAGCAGCAGATGCGGGTTGCAACATCCGTGGAGGCACTGTGTGGCTCTGGAGTGGCACAGCAGGGACAACAAGAGGATCCTGTCATGGATTGACCATTTGCAGATGGATGTGACTGCCACCATTGACAGGCAGAGACAGGCATTGGTCACTGTCGTCCATTGGGCACACAGTCAGGTGCCCTGTGCCGCCTCACACGGCAGTACACTATCCACTCGCTGCCTCAAGGCCATGGCGACACCCACCCTGTCGATGCCAGGTTCAGCTGTGGGCATCCCGAACACCCCTGGTGCAGGTATGTTCGGTGTGATGCAGACCCCTGTGCAGGCAAGGTCACGTTTGCACAGTGGAACCCCTGCTAGTCCATCGGTGCCACCCCATGAGGCCCGTGCTCAGCCTGCCAGTGCTGCTGGGTTTCAGTGGGGCCACCCATACATCTGAGGTGGCAGTGGCACTGTGCCACAAGACTGAGCTGTTTCCTAGTGCGGGCCCTGTCTGATGCTGCCCTTTGTGCAATGTATGTTTCGGTGGGCAGTGCACTGGTGGGTGCCCAGCCCTTACATGCAGACACATGGACCACCTGCACACTCCCGACTGCTGTCCACGGTGTGTGCATGATGATGCCTGCATTGTGCTGTACACCAGTGCGGAGGTGCCCGCATCTGACACACGACATGGACAGTCAGGGATGTGGTGGCCTGTGGACATGTGTGTTTTTAGTGTTTGTGTTCCGGCTCTGTTGTGCACCTGACCCCTGTGCACTTTGTGCCTATTGTGTGTGTGTGTGTGTGTGTGTGTGTCCGTCCATGTGGCTTGTTACTGTTCACCCCTCCCTGGTTGTATGTGTGTGCTTCTGTGCCCTGCCACTTCCCTTGCCGTCATGCCCCCCTGGTGTATTTCCCTGTGTGTATGTGGGTTGTGCCTCAGCCACTGTTGGTTTGCACATGGGCCCCATGACTTGCCTGTGTTGGTGAAGTGCTCTGTGATGGTGTTCCAGTGCAGCTAACAGCCTGATCAGTTGGGGGGTCACACTGTCTAGGGGGCTGTCCCATCCCCATCATCACCGGTGTCACCTGCTCATCGCTGTCCCCCTCTTCAACCTGTATGGCTATCCCACAGTCTTTGGCCATGTTGTGCAGGATACAACAGGCCAGGAATATCCCACAGGCCTTTGAGGGGCTATACTATAGGGCACTAGGCAATGGAAATGCACCTTCAGCATCCCAAACATCCACTCAATGATGTTGCGTGTGGCGGCATGTGCCTCATTGAAGCGTTGCTGCGATGGGGTCGTGGGCCGACGGTAGGGTGTGAGCAGCCAGGGACAGAGTGGGTATCCACTGTCACCTGTGTGGAGATAGTGGAGGTTAGTATCTTGTTCAGGCTCATATTGCCCCAACCTTGTGTGCCACACCCATGGCACCTGTGGCTTACCCACCCTTGCCCCTGATTTGTCAGTCCTACATGCATACTCACCCACTAGATGTCCTGTGGGGATGTCCCCACTCTCAAATCGATGGCACAGTGCCGACTGGTACCATATAAATGAATCATGTGCACCCCCAGGGTGTGTAGCACAGACATTGATGATGCACCCACTGGCATCACACACCACCTGGCAGTTGACACTGGCATAACCCTTCTGATTCATATAGGCAGCCCCATTGGGGCCAGGTGGCATGCGAATGGCCACATGGATACAGTCTATCACCCCTAACACACCAGGCATACGTGCTACCCTGTGGAACTCCTGTATGTTTGCTGTGCGCTCCGCCGTGGTGCTGGGGAAATGGATGTACTCTGCAGCATGTGGCAGCAGTGCGCTGAGGAATTGGGTGAGGATGCGTGATGTGGCCGACTGTGTTATGCCTGTGGTGTCCCCTGTTGGTCTCTGGAAGGTACCCATGGTAAGCAAGCACATGCAGGCTGTTACCTTTGTCTCCACTGACAGAGCGTGACTCCATCGTGAGGGTGCCTGCATCACATCACTGCACAGCTCACAGAGCCGCCTCAGTATTGCCCTGTTCAGGTGGTACCGGCCCACAATCTCGACATCTGAGTAGAGCTCAAAGCTGGTGCGGGCCTGGTACTGCCTGTTGGGGGCGTACCGCCGACGGGCCCTTCCACGGCCACGTCCCTCTGCAGCATGCCTTCTCACCTCCTCATTACAGCTTCCATGTGGAAGCTGGCACTGTCCATATCCCTGGCTTGTGTTCCCCCCCAGCTGTTGTTGCTCTGTTCCCCCCGCTGTCCTGACTGCTACCTCCATTGCACTGGGTACACCTACTGGCCTCTGCACTCTGTGGCCCCACACACCTTCCCTTGCCCCATTCTGTCCTCTGCTCTCCCTGGCCTGCACTCTTTCTCCCTCTGGCCTCGTCTGTCTCCCTGCCTCATGTGGCTTCCCTGTAGCGTTCTTGCGCCTCTTCCTTGCTCCTTTTTATTTTGGCTCATTTCCGCTATGGCGCAACTTCTGCCTGGTCCACAGTTGCGCATTGCGCAAGTCTTTGAATATCGCATTGCACACTTTATGCATGGTTACTCCCCCTTCAGTTGCACATGCCTTCATTAGCATTGCGCTGTTGCTCAGCATGTTTTCAGTGGCGCAACTGCCTCCTGCTGAATATCGCAGAATGGCGCATTTTCAGACTTGCACAGGCTCAACTCTATTGTGCAATTCGCAACCCTTTTGAATATCCCACCCATTGTATCTAATAGAATCCCCATTTTATTTTACTTGCAATTCTTCTTGGACTACTTGTACTTGGCCCCTTCTGGCTGATATTCATCTTTCCACTGTAAATCTACAGTCCTGCCTTACACTGGATGATGAGTACTGTTCAATTACTGCTGAGGTAAAGTGCCTGTATACTTTTTTTTTATATAATTTTTCTAACTTTATTTTTTTATTTTTCTTTTGCACTACTTGTGAAATTTGTTAGGTCTGTGCCATATTGCACAGGTTATGTTACTCCATAATTGTGTTACCTTATTCTTCATACCTTGTTTTTGCTTTTTTTTTGTGGGGCTCTCATTTCCTTCATGACACATCTGGAAGTGAGATTTGCTTGACTCAGTAAGTTTTTTCTAGTGAAACTAAGACAAGATAACTAAGTAAATGAATGAATAAATACAATATATGAAAACTGACCTTGTTGTGCCAGAATATGCATATATCTTCTCTTCCAAAATGATGTTAAAAAAGATCAGTTGGCCAGGTTCCAGTTATAAAAAAAAGGGTAGGTAGGAGGGCTGACACCACACTGGTTGCTACCAGGACTGTGCAGGATTGTGCATCCAGTCTCAGAGGCCTTAATTAGATGGAAACAATGGAAACAAATATGTCCAACCCTGCAGCACTAGACTTCCAAATGTAGAAACCTGATAAATTAAAGACCGCTTGCTTCCTCATGGTGGAGACAAACTGTTTTATTTGTGCAAACTGGTTAACTGTGCAAATAGAGATATAAATGTCACAAAGTGCAGGATGCTCAGGCTCACTAGTAATCTAGAAATTAAAATATCATGCTGACACTCACTGAGTGTACATAGTATGGTAAAAACCAGGCCGCCGGTAAGACAGCATGTGTGCACATGACATGTACACACCAGAGCTGACATTTCAGCATGCATGCGATGACCTCTCTGCTATGGTGCTCCATAATGGGGTCATTTCTGATCCAATTACATTAGCCAGGGGTACCAGGCAGGTATCTCCTATCATTACTTCTATATGATCTCTAACTCGAATCCCTCCTCCTTAAAATCAAGAGTGCTCACAATGTGAAATGTATTATAATTGGTATGAATGAGTATAACATGCGAACATACATATGAAAAAGCCATCAGAAGAAGGCCATTTGGTTTATTACATCTGCTCATGTTGCAGGGTCCACAGCTTGAGCTACTGTCCCTACTGTCCTTGCCCCCTCTCCCCACTCCTCCCAACCTCCCTACCCATGACCCTTACCTTCCCCTATACCTGTTCCAGCCTCACTTAAAGCTGCCCTCTGTCTTCAACGAGATTACCTCTTCTGGCAGTGCATTCCAAGTGTCCACCACCCTCTCTGTGAAGAAGTGCTTCCTGACTTCCCTCCTAAACCTCCCACCCTCCAGCTTAAAATTGTGCCCCCTTGTGTTATGTTTGCCACTCAGTTTAAAGAGACTCTCTAATCAACCTTATTTATCTCTTTTGAGTATTTGAAGGTCCCAATCATGTCACCTCTCTCTCTCTCTCGTCTTCCAGGAAGTACATGTTCAGTGCCCTGAACCTCTCCTTATATGCCTTACCCTGCTGGCCAGCTATCATCTTTGTAGCCCTCCTCTGGACCTTCTCCAGCAGGCTTTCCTAGGCTTTCTGTACATGCAGATTACATTCTTTGACATGACATAGATCCACAGGACTCCATTCCAGAAGTGCTATCCATTGTGTCTGACTTTGGCAAATGTGTGGGCTACAAATTAAAGATTCGCAAAACAAGTGTTTTTCCACTCAACACCCAGGGGAGTAAGCAGATCGTGGTGGAGTTGGGCTTGCTGTGGGAATCAAAGCAATTGATCTACCTGGGAGTTCACCTCCATGGGGTCAGAGGCAGGCCGAAAATGTTGAATCTCAATACCTTTCTAAAGATGATTGAATAAGACATGAAAATATGGAAGTCCCTGCCCCTTTCACTGTGGGGTGTAGTAATATGGTAAAAATGAACATAGTGCTCTTCAAGCAGAAGCTAGCGACCCTTAGTCTATGCATCCCCCTGTGTTTCAACTCCATTGTGGCTGTAGTTTTGCTTTGGGCATTGGAGCTCAGTGAGCTGCAAGTGTGGCAGGTGTATCAACACTTGAACAAGGAACATTATTGGATATGGCCAACTTGCCATTGGGAAAATGGTTTGATGAAACTGCAGCAGGCTTATTTCAGAAGTACACCAAGTGTGCTGGAACAGCAAAAATTATGAGCATGGAGAGGGCAACATCTTCTGACCATAATACAGTCTGTTTCAGCTTAGAGACACTATTATCCTTGCAAGCACGAAGACAGCAATCACTGTCAAAGCTACAAGGAAGTAGCAGAGCTAGCAGTGGAAGCGGAGCTACTTCAGCTACAAATGAAGTTGATAGTTCTTTAAACTATTAAAAATGTTAATTCCAGAACTGAATTTGACAGATATATAATCACATTAGAAACTTATTTGGAAAAGGGGCAAGTTCCAATGGGATTATGCATAAAAAAGTGCCCTCCTGTGATTTAGAGAACTTTGAACATAAAGAGGTTTGGTTAAAATTAGCAGAAGAATGTTGGGTGGATTTTACCAAATTGATTATTAAGGAGGACTGTTGAACATTTGAGAAGTTTTCTGAAAACAATAAACATAATTAAAGAACAAGTGAAGAAACTACATCTGACTTAATTTAATGGCCAGGACCAAACTTTACAACAGAAAATGTCAAAGTATTTTAAAGGAAACAGTCAAAACTGGTGATAAAATCAAACAGACTATGATCATGGAAATAGTTTTAGTCCAGAAAGGAAAAGGAGAGGGAGATCTAAAAGTAACAAACTGTAGCCAGAGCCGATAGGGAGGTGAAGAGCAACCAAATGACCAAAGTTATTTTCTAGTTGATGCCATATAGTGCTGTTTAGTCACAATCATTAAAAACTGACATGTTGCTAATTCAGTCCTCTTGAATTTATTCAGCCAGAGTGCATGCTGCTGCTGTGTGTGTGTGTGTGTGTGTGTGTGTGTGTGTGTGTGTATGAGTGTGTATGCCCATAGGAGTGAAATAGCTGACACAGGGTGAAAACTGCACTGTCTGTAATCTGACACTGTAGTTTGACTTAAAGAAGTTCAATAAATTCCAGACAACATACAATGAGTTAACACATAGGCTGCTGAAAGAAAGAATAAATCTATTCGAATGACCTGCACAGATGATAGAAACAGCAGTTTAAAAAGTTTTTCTTATTAATATCCTGAGAATTATAAGGTACAATACAGTAGCATCCCCTCCCTTCAGATGCCTTTAACATAGATCAGCAAATAGCAAAAATCAGAGGAGGAGTGCACTATTTTGCAGCTGTGGAGGAATACTACCAAATGTACAAAAAAGGAGTTCCATGATCAGCTGTTTTAGAGCTACAATCTGATCCCAATAGTGCTGTATGCTCCACCCACAGTCCTAAAAACAAAGGAATATCAAGAAGTAGAAATAACAGAAGAGATACAAGTAACTTGGATTAAGATATGGAGAAAACTACTGAACATGTTATAGTTCCTCTGATTCTGATAAAAGCACTGAACCAGAAAATGCAAACAGAACTGTCCAGTTCAAAGGGCAGAGCAGATTAAATTAAAACACAAACCAAGAAAAAAGACACGAGGAGTCAAACGAGGAGAGAGAAAGTATAGTCAGAAAATTAACTTTGAGAGGGAAAAAGCTGCATAATTACAAATTAATCTCTCTTCAGTACACCTTCATAAAGAAGAAGAACATTCTCTCAAAAAAGGTTTGAACTTTGTACCAACAACAAGGAAGAATGAGTTAAAAATTAATGTTGATTTATGTAAATGTTTTTGAAAAAATCAAACTGAAGTACTTCTTTGGAACAGCTTCAAGAAATAAACGCAATAGTGACAAAATGGGGCACCTGGAAGAAATAACTAATCAGAATTGAGGCAAAATAGATGACATCATCATGGCAATGGAAGAAAAGTTTTTCAGATCACATATTTGAATTTAGACCTCACAGAAGGGAATATTGACAGGGCTAATGTGGATATCCATGAGGAACTTTGGAATAAGAATGCAACAATCAATATTTCTGAGGGTGAGCATATTAGCAAATTAAATGCAATAAGGAAAAGACTTGCCAGACCCAAATCTGATTTTTTTCCTCCAAATGTGAACAATAACACCCTAAATGTCTATGAAAAAAATAATTTTGTCTCAAGTAAAAGGGGATTTTAAATCTACTGTGGTCCCTATAGACATAATCTGACACCCCGAGAAAACAGGCTTTCAAGCATTTGTCAAAGAAAGAAATTGTTACAAAGCCAGCAGATAAGGAAAAGAATTTGGTGTTCCTGGATTTATTTATTTATTTATTTAGATGTTGGTAACCGGGTAAGCCCACTGAGACCAGAGATCCCTTTTTCAGGGGCGACCCGGAGTTAGTTACAATGACTACATACATAGATGTAAAATACAGTAGGATTTGAGTGAAATATATATTAAGTTACAGTGAGTGCATACATAAACATTGGGGTATAGTAGATTAATAGTAGGTACAGGTCAGGGAGTGGGTAACATACATGGGAAACAGGGAACAGCAGGAATCACAAGGTTGAACAGGTGCTTAAGTTAGGTAAACAGTGTTTTTAGCACTATCCATAGGTGATACAAGGGGTGGAGAGCATTGGTCAGCTGACGAAGAAAGGGGTTAGGTCAAGGACTTGGTCTAGCGATTACAACCACAGAGGCAGAGTTCCAGGAGGTATGCTTTGAGGCCAGATTTAAACCCTAGGAGGGTAGGTTTGTCAAGTAGGCTTGCTGGGAGGGTGTTCCATAAGTAGGAAGCTGCGTATTGAAAGGAGCACTTTCCTTGGTTTGTGCGAATGCAAGGGATGGCAAGGGGATGACTTGCTGCAGACTGGAGGGTTTGGCAATGGACTTTAGGAGTGAGCAGCCCACTCAGGTGAGGTGAGGTGGGTGGCCTAAGGAGGTGAATTTAAAGGCCAGACAGGCCATAGGATAATCCAGCTTAAGCTGTAGGGAGGGCCAGTGTAGGTTGGAGAGGGCCTCACAGTGATGTCTCCTCTAGGAGGAGTTGGTTGCAAAGTGAGCTACTCGATGGTAGAGTGTAGAAAGTTTGTTTAGCTCTGACTCCCGGAGAGACTGTAGTACAGGAGAACCATAAAGCATGGAGGGGAGAAGGTTACAGTTTGCTATTGCACGTCGTGCCTCCCCAGAGAGGGAGTTTCCCAGGTGGTAGAGAAGGCCGAGCCTCTGGTGGATGGATCTAGTTAAAGCATTGATATGTAGTTTATAGGTCAGATCCTGGTCAAGGAGAACCCCAAGATACTTGAACTGGTCAGTGACCGCTACTTTCCTCCCTTGGGCTATAATGAGCTGGAGTAGCTCACTACGGCCATTGCCCAGGCATCTAGTCCTGAAGAGGACTGCCTTAGTTTTGTCTTCATTCAATTGTATGGAGTTAGAGGTGAACCAGACCTCAAGAGCTGAGAGGCTGGCCTGAAGTTTGAAGGAGATAACAGAGGGTTGCGGGTCACTGCAGTAGACAATGGTGTCATCCGCATAAAGGATAAGGTTGCTGGGTGCACAGTCCCCTTCAATGTCATTGAGGAAGAGTGAGAATAATAGGGGGCCCAGGATCAAGCCCTGGGGTACCCCAGAGATCATGGGTCTAGTGCCAGATTGTACTCCTCTCCAACAGACTTTTTGAGATCTGTTTGTCAGGTAGCTCACAAACCAGGAGAGAGAGAGCTGATCCAGGCCCGGTCGATGAAGTTTGGCAAGGAGAAGTTCATGGCTGACCAGGTCAAAGGCCTTGGACAAGTGAATGAATAGGGTGCCCATAGGGATGCCTTGGTCCATGGCCTTGAGAATGTCGGATGTTAGACGGATAAGGGCAGTGTCGGTGCCATGGCCTTTCCTAAAGCCATGTTGTACACTGGAGAGGAGTAGGTGTAGCTCAAGGTAGTCCTGGAGTTGATTATATACAAGCCTTTCCTGAATTTTCCCCAGGGGGCTGAGAAGAGAGACAGGCCTATAGTTTCCCACTCTGTCCCAGGGTCCTTTTTTGTGGACAGGGATAATGGTCGTTACTTTCCACTTACTGGGGACAGTTCCTTCACAGAGGGACCTGTTAATGAGCAGGATAGGTGATAGCCGAGGCTGAAGCCCTCAGCAGCCAAGGTTCTAAGAGATCATTTCCCGGGGAAGAGTTTAGATTTATTTTGAGTAGTAGGGGAAGTACAGCTGCCAATTCAACAAGTTGCAGGTGGAATAAGGACCGAGGTAGCACCCTGTCCATGTTGGGGTGGAAGGGAGTCCCAGGCAGGGGTGGGAGGTATCAGTTAGGATTGGTGGAGGAGGCATAGAAGGCATCAGCAACTTTAGAGGGGTCATTGGTAAATGTTTTCCCAACTAGTAGTGAGTCATCTTGTGCTTTTGTGGAACCTTTGAGGAGGGAGTTCATTTGGCCCCAGAATTTCTTAGGGTCACGTAGATGGCGGGTTGGAGGTCTCTAAGGAACTTGGACTTAGCCTGTTTGGCAGTTTTTTTTTTGCATAGGTTCCTCAGATTTTGGTACTTCTCCCAGTCAGGTTCATAGCCAGAGGATTTGTAGAGTCCCCACGCCTTGTCATGGAGATGCATAGTCTGCTTTAGTTTTGGGCTTAGCCATTTGTGATACTTTCCCTGTACCTTGAGTTTCTTCCAGGGGGCATGTAGGTTAGCTAGGGACAGGAATGTTTTAGTGAAGTATTCTAGCACCTCATCTAGTGAGGGGAGGGAGACAATGGGGTCCCAGTCGATTTTCCACAGGTCGGAGCAGAGGTCTGCAGGTACAAACCTGCTAAAGTTCCCTGCTTCAATCACCCTGGTGGTGGTTTTGGGAGGTTTGTTGGACCAGGCACAGAAAATAGGAGAGTGGTCGCTCAGAGAGTCTGACATAATCCCAGCAGTCAGTATTCAGTTAGGGCAAGAGACGAGTGCCCAGTCGAGTAGGGAATGATTGCCAGACTTAGTATTGTGCCTGGTTGGCAGATCAATCACTTGGGTAAATGAAGAGTCCAATATTAAGTTCTTGATTGTGGAGGCTCAAGGGGTAAGCCAGTTTAGATTGAAGTCCCCGAGGAGGATGGTCTCACCCAAGGGGTGCTTGTGGAGGGCATTGGTTAGGGATTCAAAAGAGGAGGCAGCAGATTGGGGTGGGAGGTAAGCACACCCTATATAGAGGGGCTTGGTGTCTCCCAGGATCACTTTAACAAATAGGACCTCACTCTGTGATCCACTAAGAGAGGGGAGATCTATCTGGGCTGCATTCAGGGAGGAGTTGAGGTAGAACCCCCCTCCGCCTTTTTTCCCCACTCTGTCCTTTCTAATAGCCTGATAGCCAGCTAGGTCAACTTCATGGGGGAGGATTTGAGGTTTTAACCATGTTTCAGTCACAGCTAGTATATCAGGTTTGTACAGTAGAGTCCATGCCTCGAGGTCATCGAGGTAAGAAGGTTTGTCTCTAAAAAGGCAGGCCCCATTGTTGTAGGCCTGGAAGCCTAGAAGGAGGAACAGAGAATGGGGAGGGGGGAGAACTGTGAACCAAGGGGCAGGGTTTTTGAGAAGTGGTCATAGGGGGAGGGCCAGGGAAAGAAGGTGGAGGGGGGCTCGGCTCCAGAGAGGGTGACCTCACAATATGGGATGAGGCATTAAGAAAAGAGAGCTGGGGATAGGTTGTAGGAGAGAGAGAGAGAGAGAGAGAGAGAGAGAGAGAGAGCAAAGGGGTTGGTGCAAAAGGAGGAATATAATGGGTTGCACAAGGAAGCTTTCCCTCACTTCTGCTAGGCAAATTTTGATTTGCTTAGCACATCAGTCAGATGAGTTCCTGAGGTTATAGAATGGCTTGGGTAAGGTCAATTTTATCTACTAGGCAGTTTGAAAAAAAAAGAGAGAGACAAACTTTTGTGTGTTTGTTAAGAAAATGTCTTCCTTAGTTAGATTGGTTTTGCTAAGTTCCTAGTAGTATGTCTAGTAGGGAAAATTACATGCCGCTTTAAAAAAAAATGGCTTGGATAGAAGTATCATGGCATGTTAGAGGAGTTTGTTTTTAAGGAAGTTGTTTTAAAAAGAGGATGTCTTTTCAGCTTAGCAGCAGATCATTGAGTGCTTATTTAGACAAAGAGAGGGCTGCAGCAAGGTAGGCGAGGGGCAATGGTCACCAGTGGGCCATTTTTGTGTGATGAAAGGTACAGGACAAACTTTTAATTTCAGCTTGCCAGCAACCTGAAATGAAAAACAGAGGATTTAGAGCCCAGTAGTGAGGCGCTCCTCAGAGCCTAACTTGAACAAAATGGGAAGCCTGTGATAGTGTGGGACGGATGATCTAGTTAGTTTAAAAGAGGAAACATACAAATATGGGCAGAGGAGAAAGGGGTATCGTGGCACAGATCTGCTAAGGGGGGACAAAACATGGAGATATCGTTAAAACAATGTTTCTTGCAGTTTTGATTGGGCCCAGGAGTTGTTTGGCTGGGTTTTTGTGGGGGGATGGGGCAAGGGGTTGGGGGAAAGTTATTTGCTACAGGGCCAGCTGTGCAAAATGTAAGTGCATTTAGGGACCATGCCAACTGAGTGAATCAAGCAGCAGAGTGGCGATCACCATGTTAGGACAGAGGCGACCACATGGCGGCCGACAGCCTGTTGTGTGACATCAGAAGACAGTTTGGAGTGGCAGGAGAAGGCAGAAAATGTTGCCAGTGCCACGAATAAGGGAAGATTTGGCCATGGGGTCACTGTTTTTTTATGGCCATCACTGTTGGAGCAAATGAAGCGTGGGTTATCGCAGCAGCAAAAGAAGGCAGTAAAAGCCGGTGATGGTCTGATTATGGTACATTTGGCCACATGCTGATGGTTTTTTAAGGGTCACGTGGTGACCCACCATTTTGACTTTTATAGTGTGGTAGGGAAAAGCAGGACTGGCTATGAGTGGTATGAACAGGACCAATCAGGGAAGTTGTACAGGGACAGGGCAGGGGGGGTGGTCAAGTGCATGGGAGTCAGGGGACAGTGATTAGTGTCCCAAACAACGTAACAGGCAGGGAGGTAGCTGCTGCAGGAAGGGGGAGGATGGAAGCCACAATTAACCATGTGAGGCACTTAGACTGACAAAGGAAGCATAAGGGTGTGGACAGGGGGTTCAAGGTAGGAGGCCCCAAAAGGGGGCTGCTGCAGTGTCCACGCGGGGGGGTTGTGTTCGTGTTGTCTCCACAAGCCATCAGCTGGTATTTTGGGGCACGATGGAGCAACAGTATCCGAGTACGAGGCAGAAAAACATGGAATAAAGGGAATTTTTTTTTTAAAAGGGTGTGAAGGGTTGAGGGAGTGACCTCATGAAGCCGCCATTTTGATTCCAGCTGCATGGCAGCCACCATTTGGGGGGGTGAAAAAAGAGTTATTCACCAATAGCTCACCCTGTGAAATTGTTTGGTGACCAGGACAGCACCTATTTAAGGAATTACATTAACAGTCTCCTGCGATCATTAGCCACCCTGGACCAAAAACTGTAGCACAAAATTAACAGGTAATAGAAGCCACTGCTTCTATAACAAGGTAGCACATTATCTGAGTAAAAATGAAAACACACGGAAGAATCAAAAAAAAACAAGTGAGGTGGAGTGTCAACTTTGAATTGGATATTGACCAACAAACTGCATTTTATGACAGTATCCAGAGGCGAGAATATGCAAATTTTGACCATTTCACCATTTGGAAAATCAAAAAATGCAGAAATACCAGCAAAAGGTACAATGAATATAAAACTATTAGTGAAATTAGGCATTTATAAATTTAGCAAGATATTTTAATTTTAACAGCAGACATTCTAGCCAGAGGTTTGCTACTGATCATTGCCCCTCATCATGACAACGCTGCGATCTGTGCTGGAGTATTTAGGTACAAGTCTTATCAGGACTGTCAGGATAGTTGCGTTCTTGGGTATTTAACAGGGCGGCACCCAAGTATGCATTGAACAGCTGCAATTCTAGCAAATAAATAAATAAATAAAAAATATATAAATAATTAAATAAACAAAATTGGGTTTAACCATAACTTCCTATCTTATAATAGGGGTCTCTTTGGAAAGAGCACAATTTGGGGACAGTATTGCCATTTCGGGCAAGGGCAAGGTGGTGCTATACTGCGGCAATAGAAATGGCGGTTCACTCCAAAATTCCTCTGCAAGGGGAGACCATAAAACAATTTAGGAGTTTTGAGTGGGTTGATGTTCCTGTGGGTAGTACACATCTGCTTGGTGATTAGAACCAATGTATCAGGGCGGTTATGGGGCACCACAGCAAAAAAAAAATAAAGGATGGCATCAAGCATGAATGCTAGATAAAGAGGAACTTCAGTGATGGGTCAAAAAAAAAAATTACACCTGGTAGTCATTATATGCAGTACTAGACCTGAAAGAGTGTGTCCATTTGTGATTTTTGGCCAAGATTTACTCTGCCTTACAAAATTTGGATTTGTTTTGAGCCCTACTACACTTGTCACTGAGGTTTAACTGCTGGGCTGCTAGCTCCTGGTGACATCATTGAAGGACAGGGGGGTGACTCACACTGTGCAGTACCATGCAGTTGCAACAATGTCAAAAGGAAAACCTACCAGTACTCAGTATACATACTGTGTTCTCCTTCCCCCAAGACACCCTGTTAGCAATGCATTATGCCAAAATCAAAAAGCCTTGTCAGTATTTTTTTTCCCTTTTTTAAAATTGACTCTGCCCTACAGTAATGTCAGCAGTCCAGCCATAGGTCCACAGAAACACCAGACTTGCTATAGAAGCCCTGGTACACCCTACAGTTTTAAGCAGCTCAGAATATGACAACTAACTGCAGCAGACAATAATGAAATACAATTGGGGTAATTTATGCATGAAAGTCAAAAGGACTAGTGAAGGTCCTCTTTAAGGGCTATACAAGGACAACAGGTATCAAGCATGGCATGAACACACGGGTGTAATCAGGACATGGGGGTGAGAGCTGCAAATAGGCAGGGGACAGGGGAAAGGGGTGGACATCGAACAGGTTGGTTCCCAAGCATGTCTTTCAGAT
Organism: Neoceratodus forsteri; assembly: GCA_016271365.2. NCBI lineage: Eukaryota > Metazoa > Chordata > Ceratodontiformes > Ceratodontidae > Neoceratodus > Neoceratodus forsteri. The sequence goes on along the minus strand of CM028130.1, from coordinate 804,911,230 downwards.
GTTCAGGTTTAATAAACAAAGTTGGGATTTTTAACCTTATCTACTTCTTTGAGAGCTGGGACTCCTTAAAATGGGGGGCAGATACATTTAAGAAAAAAAAAGGGACCGGTTCCACTTGTCACTGCTAACCCCAGTACTGGTACCAATACCATTGTCATGACCAGGCCCTCAGTCACGTACGCCAACAGGACCAATGCTGAGAAGAGTATGAGGTTTGCCGGCATCTGTTACGGTACTTTCGCAATTAGTTATAGATCACGCTCCTTGTACCATTGCAGTGTTTTAGAGTTTATACCCAGCCTTTAAGGCTGGCATCTAGGTGGATCATTTATCAAGAATTATTGGTCTGGAGTTTGTGACTATTCAAGGTTGCAATTGGGGTGTAAGACAGATCAGGCACTTTATAATCAGAAGGAACAAATAGTCTATATATGTGAAATGGTTAACATGAGTCCAATTGGTAAGAGGAACAGTTTAGGAGTATCCAGGGCTAGCTGGGGGCAACAGTAGGGGTCAATGAAGAGGATCATGAATCCAGCTGCATTATGTGATAGAAAGTTTGTAAGGTCTCTGGCATAAGTTAGTTACCATTGCCTATTTAACTTAGGGAGGTGATGGTTTTATTAATCTATTCATCTGCTGGGTACTCAGGTAAGGTACTGATTCAAAGGACCATTTTCAGGCATGACCTGGGCCACACTGAGGCAGGGTACCAGCCCTACCAATATATATTAAGGTTTCTGGGGTCCTGTCCACAGTACCAATGTACTGTGATAGTTGCCCTGGTTTTCTTAGGGGTGCTGGTCACAATAAAGCTTGGAGAGAGGTCCTTTAGCAACCAATAAGCCTGACACACACAAAAATTAAATAAATATCACCTCCATTCACAGGTTAGTTGCTAAAGCTGTGAGATACTTGTGAAGGCCCTTGGGGCTGATGAGGGTGGGAGGGTTAACAGGGATATAGGATATGTATTGGCAAGAGGCATCACCTTGGATCTTTGGTAGCTGATTGGAGGGTGAAGTTGAGGATAATCATCTTGGACAGCTAGTGGGCTAGATAATCTTTATTTTCAAGGTGCTGCTTATAGGGAGCACAGCAGCACCAACCTGAGCATTATGTGGATGCAGGGTGGGGTTATGAAATTGAAATCTGTGAGGGGGGCATATGGATGTCCCTGATCATTACCACCAGACAGAAGTGGAGTAGAGCTTTACTTCCACCTCAGAAGTGCATGCAGGTGTTAGAGTACCAGCCGGCAACAGATGATTCAGCAGCACTCTTAGGGAGGATAGAGGGAGCTGTTTTGAAACAACAAGAGATCAAACAGACTGGTTGTTCAAGATACTGATGTGAAATAAGTTGCGTATGACTGGTGAAGTTTGCCATTACCCACTTGCATGTGGCTGCTGAGGCCCAGGGTGGACAGCAGAACTGTATTCTTGCTCCCACTGCATCTAGGGAATCCAAGAAAATTTTGTTTTCCTCATTCCAGGAGTGGAAGCTGCTATGGCCAATTGTTGGGCCAGAATCATAGAGTGTAATGGCAGATATGGTGATGATGGGATGGCAGCTGGGGATGGAGGAGAGCAGGGAGCAGAGAGCCTATAGGGGAATAGTTGTTGGGAAAATTGGCAGAGGTACTGCCACAGGTTTTTTCTACTTGACATCCAAGGTGAACAGTGCAAGGTAGGGTGCAGGGGAAGCTATAGGGGTGCAATTTGGGGGGGCATAAGGCCCATCAGAAGATTGCCTCAGTATCAGGGTTGCAAGAGGGACTGTCTGCTGAGGCAGAGAAAGGATCACAATTCTGGTATATAAAAAAAATGGATTGGAGAGAAAAAGGGTATCCATCTGTTCCACTACAACAGCACTGGAGAGTGGATCATTGCCCAATTTATGGAAGGTGCAAGAGGAAATCATAGTCAAAAAAAAGGGCATGGCCCTATGAGGGAAACCTGAAAAAGCAATCATTACAGGTAATAAGATGGGAGCAGCCTCGGAGGCCACAGCCCAATGGGTGTTGAAGGATGGCTTGAGAAATTTGAATGGGAGAACACCCAGCTGCACAAAAAAAAAAAACATCAAAAGGGGAAATCACTAAGGAAGTGTCTCATCTATCCACAGAAAATGGGACCAGGTGGGGGGGGGCAGTATGCATATAAAAATAAATGGTTCACATGATTTGTTTATGTGTTATAGAGACCGGCCTCAGGACAGAAGTACTGGAGTGGGAGTCATTTCCAAATATGGCATGCTAGGAGACGGGCCCAACAGAAGACGGGGGGGGGTGAACAATTGATTTTGAGCAACAAAAGGTAGGAGTCCAGTGAAAGTGCAAGGAAGGGGCTCATTGAGGACTCTGTTATTGCCATTGAAGGATGGAAGCTGCTAGACCAATTCAGAACCTAACTGCATTATGGTATACCTGGGGACAAGTGCCTTAAGTGCACATTTTGTGGTTACTCATATTTAATCAGATGCAGGATGACCAGTGAGTCCAAGAAGGGAGGAACCTAGAGTCAGGTTGGGTAGATGCAGTAGGAAGGGGATGGAGGGCATACTCAAAAAACAAAAGGCCATAGAGAAGGGCCAGACCCCCCCCAAAAAAGGATTGTCAAGGCAGGATGGTGAAAATGAGGGTGGCAGGATGACACAGGTAAAATAATAGATAGGCGATATAGAACAGAGTCCAACAGGTAGAGAGGGGTAAACAAATTATCATCACAATATTCAAGAGAAGCATGGATGCAGGGTTGAGGATTTCACAGGAAGGAAGGAGTTTGGGGGGAAGCCCACCTCCCAACACAAGCTGGAGATGGGCTAGTGGAAGAAGGAGAGAGCAAATATTCTCTGGAGGAGAGGGGGAAATTCTAGAGTTACGTCAAGGTGGGGTGTCAGAGAAAAAGTGTATGGACACCCAGGAATAAAAATGGGGGACAGGAATTGGATCTGGCCCAGACAAGAGAAAAGGGTGTGGACACCCAGGAATGGAAATGGAGAGCAGAAATTGGACCTGGCCCAGATATTAAGAGATAACCCCTCAGGTTTACATCGGGGGGGGGATGAAAGAGAAAATGGGCAGGAAAGAAAGACCCCTTCGGGTTTACATCTGGAGAGTGGAGAGGGATGAAAAATATGATATAAAATGTGATAAAAATGCAATGAAAATATTATATAAATTGTGATAGTTTGAATAAAGACAATATGAAAATAAATATTTTAAAATATGGCATGTAAAGGAACTCAGTGTTGTTGATGAAAAATTGAATGACAAAGTTTTAATAAATGCTATGCCGACTGAGCAACCAATGCAATACTGAGTGTAGTGTCCTTCTTTGGGTGAAAGGCTGTAGAACAATGAACATCATGAACATATGGAAGACACTCTCCTCTCAGATGTAAGACATTATAAAATGCTGAGAGAAAACCCAATCAATGTTTTCAAAAGGGAACTACTTAATTTGTGACAAACACAGGTAATACATCAGTCAATTAACACATAATGAATTCAAATACTTATGGTGCAAGAATCTGATACTCCCAACATTGTATACCCTATCCAAGGTATATAAAAGTATTTCTGATCCACCAGGGAGGCCAACTGTCTTGGGCATAGGATCCATCATGAAAGTTTATAGTTTACTTTCTCCAGCATGCATCATCAACCTACTCTCATATCTTAAAGACACTGGGGACACACTTAGGAAACTCACAAAACTGATATGGCAGGACAGTTTCCTCTGGCTCAGTGTAAATGTGGAACAGGGCGTGGATCTCCCACGTCTTTAGTGTTTTGGGGGATAGAAAATGTCAAACTAACATCAAGACATAAAGACACTATTACAGCAAATAGAGTCCTTTTGGATTTATGAACTGCAGGTAATGTTTCCAAAAGGACTAAACAAGGATGATTGTTTTGGTAGTTTTTGGTAGAATAATGAGACTCCATATGGAAGTATAAAAATCAAACTACACTGCACTGTAAAGTCCACTCTTGTAAAACTGGGAAATGAAGAACGTTATGAGCAGGACATATTAAAGGCATGTATTATTTCCATAGTAACCAAAGGACTTTAGTGATAGAGCCCAATATTTACAAGCCATCTCTGAGGATGCGATCACATGATGGTGAAATGTCAGCATGTTCCCCAATGCTTTGATCCAGGAAGAGAAGGGAGGAAGAAATGAGCTGCATAGCATCTCAAGCAGGAAAGCTGTTGGCGTCTTAAGAAAAAAGCTACAACTAGTGCTCTCTCCCATAATAAAAGTTTGAAATCCTGATGAGTTGTGGTTTGGGTCTCCAGTTTGCACTTTGAAGTGGACAAACACTTTGTTTACATTCTGCACATTTTGCACTTATTGGCGGTTTTTGCACAAAGCATCGTTTTGCACAATGAGATTAGGCAATTGAGCCATGAAGACCTACAGACTGTGAAGCACAGCTCGTTAAATAGTCAATTTATTATTATCAAGTTCCACGGAGATAATAATGATATGGTCTCTACAAAATAATTCAATTTAAAATAAAAATGAATAATTTGGGAACTTTGATTCTGAAACTAACAAAAAAAAATGTGTTGAATACCCTGGGCATCATTTAAAAAGCTGTTGAACCCAGTTATAGGAGTGCACCTGGGTCTCTACTCTGGTAGTTCTTTTTCCTGATTTTAAATCTCTGCCAGGGGGCACCCATATCCTTTTAGCCTACTAGAATGTAAGGTAATGAGCACAAACAACACACTTACCGATTTACCATAAAACCTAACAGGAAGGTTGCTGAATGTTTCCTGCTCTGAAAGGATACATTATAGACTAGTAGCATAAAAATGATGGCCACAGGGAATAAGACACCAGAAGTGGGAGTGCTGTTCTTTACAGATGAACAATGAGAACTATTGACTTGTGATATGTCAGAATGAACAAATTTGTTTGGTATACAAGGAGAAGTAAAACAACAAGGTGGATATGGAAAGTGTGGAACATATAATGGAGAAACAGATTTGCATGCAAATGCATGCTTTGTCCCTTGGCCAGTATTGATGAGAAAATCAGATCCCAAGAAGGCTAAGAATACAAAAACCACCATCTCTTTGTTTAGATGACACTGAATTTATGAAATCTTGGGAAAGAATTCTACAAAAGCAGCATATGATCTAACGTTAGCCACCGTAAAAAATGCAAAAGGGATAGTGAAACATTTAAAGAGGAAGCAAGAAAAAAACAAGAGGAAGTTTTAAGAGGAATTTCTAGGAGCGAACAGACAGAAGTGGTCAAAAAACAAAACAATAATTTAAAAAAAATCAATATGAACTTACTGAATACAAGAAATATAAACATGAGAGGGAAGCCAGAGATTATAGAGATGGAGCAGTACACAACTGGCATGGAAAAAGACATAGATTTATTAATAAGGATAAAAATAAATTTAGACTTGACGATGGTGAATTAACTGAAGAAAGTAATACTGATACAGCACAAAATGATAGAAATAATAGGGGATCATGGGAGGATTTTGAAAAGGACCCAACAGAAGAAAAAAATTTGAAACAGCATGTGAGGAGAAGGACCAGGAGACGGGCAAGAGGAAGAGGAGGCAGAGGTCGAGGAAGAGGGCAACAAGGGAATTATGGGCATTATTGGAAGATCAGGGCCCCCACAGGTCAACCACACAAAAGAAATGGAATTAATAAATTTGACACAACATAGTTTAAGAAAAGCACAAGAAGAAATTCTTACAAAAGGTTTGTTTGTTCCAAAGAACACGCTGAATGCATTTAATTTAAAAATAGATTTATTCAAGATGTACAGGTTCCTGCACTTCAAATCATACTTTTCTAAATTAAATGCTACTTAAAACCCAGCATTAAATATTACAACAGTAAGAAGTACCATTAATAAAAATGGAGAAGAACAAGGAATCGAGTATAAGAGGGAAAATACTCTTTTCTATACAAAATCAGGAAATGTCCCAAACATGACTCAAAATACTATGGTCTCAACCTTTACTAAATTAGTTGAAACTGACATAGACAAAGTAATTCAATGGTTCAAGAAAGAAATGGGGAAAGATAATTTAAATAAGTACCAAAGGGATGCACTAAAGGAGATAAAAATTTATCAAACACTGTGGTGAAGAAAGACGATAAAGGGGAAGCTGTAGTGCTGTTGGATAAGGACCTATACATAAATGAGATGTGAGGACAACTTTCTAACACCAAGTGTTATAAAATATTATGGGAAGAGCCAACAGAAAAAATGTTGCAAGAAATAAATGTTATGGTTGATGAAGCCAGAGAAAAAAGTTTGATTACTGAAAAGGAAAATAATTTATTAAAAGTGAACCATCTGAAAGTTCCAGTGATTTATCTATTATCTAAAGTATATTAGAATAAAAATAATCCACCTGGTTGTCCCATAGTAAGCAGCACAGGAGCAGCAACAGAGCCACTTTCAAAGTTCATAGATTGTTTTCTAAGACCACTGGCACAAAAAGTAAAATCAAATGTAACTGAGAGCAAAGAATTATTAAGAAAGCTAAAGGAGTTAGAGGTTTCAGAAGATTCAATACTAGTGGCATGTGATTTAGAGAATCTATATAATAACATTCCACAAGATGCTGGTTTAAAAGTAACTGAGGCAGAACTGGCACAGAGACCTAATGATATAGTCCCTTCCTCTCAATTCCTCACAAAATTAACTAAATATGTGTTGGAAAATATTTTAGATTTGGAAATGTATTGTGCTAACAGGTTCATGGTACCGCAATGGATACAACTTTTGCACCTTCCCTGACAATGCTATATGTTGGAGCATGGGAAAATGAATACATTTGGAATGAAGGAAATAATAAGTGGATAACATCTGTTCTCAGCTGGATACATTTTGCCAACAACATTTTGTTTAAATGGAAAGGTACAAGATCAGATTTAGATGAATTTTTAATTTACGTAAATGATTGCCATTAAAATTTAAGATTCAATGTAGAGTTAAGTCAAATGGAGATTAATTTCTTAGACCTGACAATCTATAGAAAAAAATGGGCAGCTTGAAACAAGACTTTATAAGAAAGAGATTGACCAAAATACTGTGCTACATGCTAACAGTTTTCATCCAAAATATGCAAAAGAAAACATTCCTTATGGGCAATTACTTAGAGTCAAGCGGAGCTGTAGCAAACAAGATGTGATGTTACAAGAATGTGCAAATATGTGTCAGAGATGTTTTAATCAAGGCTATCATGCAGAAACATTATTAAAAGCCAACAAACAAGTACTGAACATGGATATAGATGTTATATTAAACTCTAGGGATGGGATATTCAGAAGGGTTGTGCATGATGCAACACAGGTGCACCATGCACAACCCACTGATGTGCCCCAGAGCAATATTCAGAAGTAGAAAGTGCATGGCACAAATCCCAATGCGCTCGGGTGCAGCAGTAATACATGAGGTGCAAGTAGGGGGGCATGCCCATGCACACTCTGCACATCCCAATATTCAACCCAGGATGTGCTGAGCAGATGCAGACGTAACCCCTACCCGCACCACACACAGTTGAGCCAAAAAAAGCACAAGCAACAGCAGGCCACCCACAGGTGAGCTGCCGTATTGCAGGGTGCAACACAGCAGCTGCCAGCAGTGGGAGGCCACCCGAGATCTGGTGGCACCGTCCATCGTGGTAGTGTCCCCCATACCCAATTGCAGGCTTAAGTACATAAATGTAACCTTCCAATATCCCTGGTGGTCCAGTGGACCAATTCCAGCGCAATCGCGGGCACGATTAGAAAAAGTAAATGTCCGATATCCCTGGTGGTCCAGTGGACTGCTTCCAGCCCCATCGCGGGCATGATTAGAAAATGTAAACATCCAATATCCCTGGTGGTCCAGTGGACTGATTGCAGCCTGATTGCAGGCTTAAGTAGCAAAATGTAAATGTCCACTCCATCCCTGGTGGTCCAGCAGTACCCCCCCTCCCCACCTGCTCACTGAGCCCAACCACCCTGCTCCCCCCCCGGTCAGCGGCGGGCGGTAGCTACCCACGGGCAAGCCACCCAGCTGCCCTCTGACTGACTGTGTACAGTACGGCTGTATGCCCATTGGTCTACAGTGTGGTCCAATGGGCATGCAGACCATACCATACTACACAGTCCAGATATGTGAATGAATCCAATCCAAGCAATTTTATTTATAAGAGTTTCCATTTTGTCACAATGATCATAATAGTAATTGCAAAGTAAGAACAAAGTGAATTAATCTTAGACCTGCAGCTGCACACCCACAAGGTGCCTGGCCACCCTCCGACTGACTGCATACAGTACGGCTGTATGCCCATTGGTCCACAGCATGGGCCAATGGGCATGCAGACCGTACCGTACTACACAGTCCAGATATGTGAATAAATACAATACAAGCAATTTTATTTTTAAGTGTTTCCATTTTGTCACAGTGATCATAATAGTAATTGCAAAGTAAGAACACAGTGAATTAATCTATTTTAAGATACTATGGGCCAGATATTCAAAACTTTGCCCTGGGGCTAAATTAACACTGCCCGGTCGGCAAACTTAGCCCAGAGCACAAAGCAAACTATATTCAAAAAGAAAATAGCCCAGTGATAATCCTGCTGAATATAGCAGTCTAAGAAAGCAAACTGAGGTACAAATGAGTGCTACTTCATTACAGTAGCACTCATTTGTACCTCAGTCAGCAGCCAACCATGGTGGTGAGAGGAGGGCTGAGCCAGTCGCCGGCTCCGTTCTTGGAGTCTCATCACTGCTGGGTAGGGGGAACCACTAGACTACCAGGAACTCTATATATATTTGATTTTCAATGAGGGACGGGAGCCGTGCTTGGGGGTGGGGGGACCACTAGACTACCATGGAAAATGCAATTATTTTAATTTCTATGGGCATCGGGGCGGGCACCACTAGACTACCAGGGAAAATACAATTATTTGAATATCTATGGGTGTCGGGAGCCATGCTTGGGGGTGGGGGGACCACTAGACTACCGGGGGAAAAAAATTATTTGAATGTCTACGGGTGTCATGAGCCATGCTTGGGGGTGAGGGGACCACTAGACTACCAGGGAAAATACAATTATTTGAATGTCTATGGGTGTCGGGAGCTGTGCTTGAGGGTGGGGGGACCACTAGACTACCAAAGACATTATATTTAATTCCTATGGGGGTCAGGAGCCATTCTTGGTGGTGGGAGGACCACTAGACTACCAGGGTATCATATTTTACTTTACAGACACGGGGGTTTGGGATTCGTGTGTGTGGAGGGCACCGCTGGATTACTGTCAGCTTTTCCTTGGCGGTATTGAGTGCCACACTACAGGACACTCTAATACCTGTAGTGCAGCACTATCCTTTTGAATATGCCAGTGGGCCAGCATTCAGGGCCCCTCCCCTAAGTCCCTCCCCTGCATACATTACTATTTAGCATCAGTGCTAACACTTGGCACCGGCGCTAAATGTCCTTTTGAATATTGCAGTTGGGTGCAAATTCGGTGCTAATCAAGTGCAACTGATTTCCACCCGGTGCTCCCCTTTGAATAGCTGGCCCCAACTCTGCAGCTTGTTATAGGATTTAAATGGTTGTAATTGAGCATAATATGAATTGTTGGCTAAATGTGACAATGGAAGTCTATTGTTGAATTTTTTATGTAGCTTTAAAACAAATTGTGGAATTAATTAGTGTGAGATACATGGTGATGTCACACCATCCCAGTAGCAAATAAAAAGGTAGTTTGTTGAATACTGCACCACGGCCCCTAAGGAAGGCTATGTGCTGAAGGGCTGGGGCTGGCATGTTTTTGTGCACTCCTTGGTGAAAACTAATTGCATTATGGTGAAACTGCAATAAAATATAGCAGTTAGCACTTTATTTACAAGTTTAAGCATCTTCCTTGATCAGTTGAGTAGTGCTCAGCCCATCTTTTTGAATGTCCATGTCTAGTGGTACCTCCTGTCAATCACCAGCCCAATATAAAAAAAAATCTTTCCCTGGTGTCTTGCCACCCCCCTCCCTGTTCACCAATCCCCTGTAATAAAAAAAGATAGTTAAGTGTATCCATTCCATGGTGTCCAGTAGACCCCTTCCCTATATTCCTGATCACCTGTAATAAAACAAAAGTAATCCATTCTATAATCCCTCATGTATCGCAGCCCCCCCACCCCAATCCAGCAGGTAGTGCCCCACTGCCCTGCCCCCCAGCAATCTGACCCTGATCTGGTGAATGGCACAGCCCTCCTCTCTCCACCTCCATCTGGTTGAAAGGGACATAAACTACATCATACATTTCTAAAACAGTGCATACTATACCAGCAGATTGTACATTGGAAACATCTGTTGTGCTCATTAAAAGGTCAGTAAAGATAGAACAGTAACATAAATGGAACCCATATTTAAAAAAAAGAAACATTTTCTGCTGAAAAATATACCTTACGGTTGCAACAAAATTCTCCTTTAATTACTTCACATTAAGATCAAAGAACACGTTATGGTAGTGGTGAATGAGTCTACCTGTCTCAGTTTTCATACTTACATGGTACAATGCAGCAAGGCATTTAAAGTGACACTGACATGCTGTATATAGTAAGTGAAAAGAGATCCAGATTTAAAAACTGAAGAACATATGGACAAACAATGTCAATGGTTCTATTTAGACCTCTCCATTACCAAAGTAAACAACATTAAGTACTGATTGCCCAGGGTATCTGGGAAACTGGTTGCTAATTGTTAATAATGAACCCACTTGAAACTGAAACTGTGAATTGCATTCATTGCATTGTAAGCATATGACAATAAATAACAGAGAAAGACAATCCTCAATGTATTAGAAAGCATAAAGACACAGAGGTTTTCAACAAAAATTATTTTCATTTATGTGTGATGGCTATGATGTACTGTAAGTGTCATAAGCTGTAGTTTGGTAACTTTATGGAAGGTAAAGGCATTAGACAAAGAACCCCAGCATGCAAGCACTGAGGCAAGGATTACCCCAAAGGGTATTGGCTGGGAAGCCAAGTTTCAAAGAAATACAAAATCACACATACCCCCATAATGCAAAGCATCATGAGCTGTATATGTAAATCACCACAAAATATTATGCTGATTCAACTTTAAGCAGAAATGCATTGTGCCAAAAGGCCTCTCACGTAGTCTGCAAAGGTGCTAACAGAAGACACAGACACGTGTTTCATCCTGCCAGGACTCATCAGCGTGCCTCATCTGTATGACACCCCAGTGGAATGAACCAGCTGCCCTAAGTTGGTCTATCTGAGCAAAGGCATTAGATGACAATGACGTTCTGGGGTTAAAATTAATATTGCGATCATAATCTTGAAAAGCAACTATACAGTATTTGCAAAAATGTTATGGAGACTCTTTTAATGTAGAGATAATTGTGCACTAATAACTCAAGTACAGCTGCTTGTGATTTAAGAAAATGGTGGATAATTTACTAGAAATAATTAGTCAGCTAAGTTTTAACTAAATTATGAAATTAAGTTAATAATAATAATCATTGATGCCTGACATTTACATATTACGGTTTGTAGTCTACGCTGATCTTTTACTAATGCTGTTTATGGGGAAAAATCTATTGTTTCACCTTAATGACACAGCTGTCCTTGAATGGAATAATATGAAATTTGGCATGTGCATTCCAGAGGGTTGAAAACATTACAAAATAAATATTTATTATGAGTTTATTTGCTCACTGATTCCGCACAGATAAGAGTGAGTTCAAGCCTGTCATTTTCTAGTTAGTTCAAGTTTTACATAAGGGTGTGTGTTTGATATTGGCTTTATTAAGAACATTGTAGTTTTTAAATTATTAAGAAGATAAAGTCTCATTTTCACACATCTGCAGTTCATTTTTTCACACATTTTCAAAATGTGTTTTTCACAATATCGGTAGCTTCTCTTTTCTTGAGGTAAATTTTTTGTGCGATAAGACTACCATTTTCCCTGAGTCTTAGATGTCAGGACAGTGGACAGCAGAAGGCAAAGTACTGTGCATAGAAAAAAAAAAGCTTGGCACTGCGCTGTTCTTCAACAGTTTTTTTTAAATAGTTTTTAAATAATTAATGAAATGTGACTCTTGCAATCCAAAAAAAAACATGCTTTTATGATTTAAAAAACTGTTTTCATGGCTGTTCAAACAATGTTCATGTATGTTAGAGGTCACAAAAGTGGACAAAATAAATGAAATCATTGTACATTAAAAAAAAACTACTTGTAGCTCTAGTCTGAAACTTGTATAGCCAACTGAATGGGGTGTATGGTTAATTATTCAAGTGTTGCTTTTTTTAACAATACAGTACTTTTTAGGCACCATATGAAGTTTGGAGCCTTTTATCACATTGTAGAGTGCAGTAGAAATCCCTATTTACTTTCTTCATGTGGTTCAGTTGAGAACTGCAGTACTCATCTTGATCATAGTGATATAATCAGAGAATGCCTACATCACATTACATAGCATTGTGTTATAGGAGGCAGTATAGTACAGTAGTTTAAGGCTCTGAGCTGCAAACCTAGAGACCTGAGTTTGAATCCCACAGCTGCTACTTCCATGCTGTGTGACCCTGAGCAAGTCATTTAACTTCCTTGTGCTCCCAGGTCACACCTGTAAACAAGCTTCACTTTAGTGTGCTCTTCTGTTTAAAAAAAAGACATCAGAATGAGGGACTCATTTTAATTTTTAACTGATATACCAAAATATGGTGGCAGATGAAATCAACAAGAGGCAGTTTCCCATCAGCTCTGTGAGAAGGACATTTTCTGAAATCCTGCTAGCAGTGTGGCTGTCTCCTGGTATCTTCCCAAAGGGTGGGGGGGGGGACATTGTCAATAATGCTTCTAGCAATATGGCTGTCTACTGGTCCCCATCCATGGAGGGGGTTATTGTCAGAAATCTTGCTGGGTGCTTCACTATCATCTGGCTCCCTCTAGAGAAGGGAACATTGTCAGCAATTACACCAGCAGTGCAGCTGTCTCCTAGTCCCCCTCCATTGAGGGAGACATTTTCAAAAATGCCACATGTAGCACAGCTGCCTCCTAGCCTCCATCCATAAGGGGAACAATTGCAGTCAATGCTGATGGCAGTGCTGTGGTCTTCCTGTCCCCATAATAGATGGGGACATTATCAAGAATTCTTTTGGCTGTGTAGCTGTCTCCTGGTCAACATGAAAATCCAACATTTTGCACTTTCCACTTTGTATTCAAAATGGTATGATTGCTACTTGTGAATTTCATGTCTACTGAATGAGTAAATAATCAGTTTTTAATCTGTAGCATTTACTAATATTTTTAATTAAAATATTTTCTCTTTAAAATATGGTGAAACAATTATTAGTAACTAATCAAAGGATTATCAAGAGACACGAGTACAGTTACACAACTTAATGACACTTTTCATCCCAATTAAATTGTCTACATGTTTGAAGTATGTTTTTGCTAAACCTTGAGATGTAGTGTATGGGGGACCAGTGAGCTGACAATTGCAGCTGAAACCAGGTTGTCTGTGAAAACCAGTAGGTATTTGTTGAATATATTTCCATCTGTAAACAGTATCAAACTACTTTTATTTCCCATACTGAAAACCATATATCATCTGTTTAAAGGTACAGAAGCAGCATACTCAGCTGTCATTAAATAATATTTATGTTATGTAGAAAATGTTTAAAGCCAACAATAAATACCTTTGCAACATTAATAATTTTCTGGATGCGGAAATGTTCTTTTAGAAAAGATGTTGATTTTCCATGAGGAATTATGACTACATTAAAAGCCATGAACATCAGAACATCAGGGCATAAACAAGACAGTATATTACTATTGCTGAAACAGTAGTGAAACACTACTGTAGAAATGACTAATCGTATGAAAATGTACTGCTTCATAGCTTGTGGTTAAACTTTACCAGGTATTTATACATTCATACTGAGTATTTAAATAGACAGCACTCAGAAAATTGTATACTCTTTGTTTCAGCTTTTAGAATTGCATTTAAGTAATTCAAAATTGATTGGCAAGGTTAACTCTGAATGAGCAGTAAGAAGAAGCAGTTATAAGTCATTACTATTATGTAATGTATTTCTTTGAAGAAATAAAGACCATGGGGGCACACAGCATTCTCAAAAAGCTTATTGAGTTTGTTTTTGTCTTAGTATAAATATTTACATTAGTTAACTGTGTGAAACAGTAAGTTATTGAAAGCACAAATATATATGTAGGTTCATAGATTCATAGAGATATTATAAGTCAGGAAGTTGAAGACCTATTAGTGACCCGCCACCACATATCAGTGGTATATGCTCAGCGAAACACATGTGGAAACCCCAGGAAAATCTAGGGTTACTCTATCAATTGCTGGGCAGACAAAAGAAACACTCTTCTGTTACTTTATTGAGAGAAACCCCCTTTTTTTATTTATTTTTTTCACCTGTATTCCTGGGGCATCTCTCTCAGGCTGCTCACACAACTTCTGCCCCTAACCACCCACGTGAACCACTCCTCTGACAATCACATCAGTATCAGGATCCCCACCTTCCTTCTGACCCCAGAGGAATAGGCTGAGGATCTCCAGGGGGTAGAGTCAGAGCTGTGGCCAGCTTATAGGTTCATAGATAATACGAGTTTGAGGGACAAGCCCTTAATAACTCACCATCATTATACTAATGATGGTAGAGTAATTTCTTATCGCCCATATAACAATCAAGTGCATTTTTAAAAAGGTCTACAGAGTAACATGATACAACAGTTGTTGGAAGAGAATTCCATAAATGTGGAACTCTTTGGGTAATAAAATTCTTCCTTTGTTGAGTCGTACATGTTTCCGCATGTAATCTAAATTTATGTGACCTGGTACTCTCCAACGGTAATTGTTTAATCAAACAATTTGTTTCCAAGAGTGATTCATCCTTACAGGCATTATTGGCCCAACACATTTCACCTCTAAAAAAACTATATTTTTGAGAGAATAATCCTAAATATTTTAGTCTGTCATCATAACCTAGATGTGCCATATTGGAAACAGATCTATTCATCATACGTTGAACGGACTCATAAGTTTTAATGTTATTTATAGAAGTGGGTGAACAAAAAGGGGCACAATACTCCATATCCGTTCTAACCAAAGTAGTATATAATGGAATGAGAACCTCTACTTCTTGATTTCTTATGTGTTAATGGATACATTTGAGTATACCGTGACATTTCTTGGCAGTAATATTAATGTGATGATTACATTTTAGATTATTAGTAATAGTCACGCCAAGATCCCTTTCTGAGGTAGTTTCCGCAAGTTTGATGTTATTTATATGTTAACTAGCCAAACAGTTATTTCTCTCTAGGTACATTACCTTACATTTAGAAATATTAAAGACTAAACTATGCTCAGTAGCCCAGAAATAAAGGTGGTTTAAATTATCTTGGAGCTCATCAATAGAGGTATTATTATGAATGATCCCACCAAGTTAACTGTCATCAGCATATTTTTGCAGCCAAGTTACATTTTTAGCTTGCATATTGGAGATCATAACATTAAACAGTAAAGGTCCAAGCACAGACCCCTGTGGTACACCACTATTAACAATTCCCCAATCAGACTTACATCCTCTCAGAACCACTTACTGCTTCCTATTATCTAACCATAAGAAGATCCACTTAATAATTAATGGGTTTATATCAAGTCTATGTAGTTGATGTAAAATAAATTTGTGCGAAACTGTATTAAATGCCTTTTCAAAATCAAGGAAAATCACATCAACAGGCAATCCTTCATCTAAAGCCTTGCTCACAGTTTCAAAAAAACTAATCAAATTAGACATACACGATCTTCCCGATGTAAAACCATGCTGGGTAATGTCCACATTCTTTAATTTGTAAAGATGTTCTGTAATTTTATATTGCAACAATTTTTCCATGAGCTTGCCAATACTAGAGATCAGACTTATGGGCCTATAATTACTAATATTATTTTTCAAACCTTTTTTATAAATGGGGGTAATATTAGCCTGTTTCCATTCATGTAATACCACACCTTCTTTTAATGATATATTAAAAAGGAGAGTGAATATGCCAGCTAACTCTGTATTGAGATTCTTTATGAAAATTGATGGGATACCATCTATGCCTATAGTAGAGCCAGACTTGGTGCTATTAATCACTCTGATAATATCTTTTTCTGAAAAAGAGATCATTGAGCAGGAAGTAGAGATGTGTAAATTAAAATTCTCTTCATTTTTAAATGTACTAATGAAATATTTATCAAATTCATTAGCCATTTGATTATCATTCATAACTAACTTTCCCTCAATTAACAATGGTCCTGCTCCAATCTTACTACCTTTCAATAAACCTATATAATTATAGAAATATTTGTTATTATTTTTACAATCTCTTACCAGGTTAGTGTCTAGATCTCTCTTTGCTTGTCTTATCAATTTTTTTGTGGTATTTGATAAACGTTTAAACTTCACCAAGCTTCTTGTGATTGGTTTTCTTATAATATTTAAACGCTTGTTTCTTTTTTATACACTTTTTAATTTTAGTGTTCCACCAAATAGGCACTCTCTGATACTTCTTGTTGTGTTTAACCTGTACTGATACCCATGTCTCAATACAAAAGTCTAGCTTCTCTTTAATTTTAAGCCACATCTCATTTGTGTTTAAGCCCTTGAGGTCTCTTTGCCAGTTCCACAACTTAAAATATTGTTTAATTTGCCCATAATTTGCTTTATAAAAATTATGGACTATAGTATTACCTACTATATTTATTTTAGAATTTAAAAAAATTCCATCGAATAGTAGAGTGATCACTGTCACCTAATGGTTCTTGTATACTGGGTAAGGAAACATAATGCTTAATATTAGTAAATATAAGATCCCAAGTATTATTATTTCTTGTTGGTTTATCTATTAATTGTTCCAGATCATTTAGATCTTAGGGCATGTGGAGCATCAGTCCCTGGAGGTTGCCATCACCTCACCCAGTAGGCAGTTTTTTTTCTGCTTGCTGCTCCTTTCCCTCTCCCTCCCCCAAGAGCTCTGACCTGCAATGATGTCCTCCAAGGTCTGCTGCAATGCTACACCCTCTACTTTAGCCCCAAGCTGTGCAGTGCCTCTGGCTTTCACCGGGGGCAACTGTTATACCAGGCTAGCCCTGGATCCCCCCAAGAGAGAAGAGCTGTCTATCGGATGCTTGATTCTCCCTCTCCCCTGCTGATCCCGGGTGGCCCAAGTTCATTTCCAAACCCAGTTCACCTGTGTGGTATGAGGTGTGCTGTCAGGCGCCTCAACCCTCAGCATCACCAGACCATCTGAAAGACAACCTTCTTACAGTGATTCAGCTGTCACTACTGAGGTTTTTAATAACTATTGTGGTGACCTCAGTTCCTTTAGGTCTCTTTTTTCCCCCATTGCTACACATGAAAGTACTATATCGAGCAATGACTGTTCCCCCAAATTTTGTTTCAAAAGTTTTTACCCAGAAGTGATTGTTGATTATGTCACTAAAATAAATCCTCGGCCTTTATCTTGTTCTTTCAGGATAGACTACCAGTTTGTTAAACTTGGTATTAAGTCCCTAGCCTTTTCCCTTTTCCTTATTTTCAATGCCTCATTATGCTCTGGCCATTTTCCTATGCAATGGAGAAGTTCCATTATAAAGCCCATTTTTAAGTCCGGGAATCCCAGCCTTCCATCAAGCTATTGCCCCATCTCTCTTCTTCCCCCCTCATCTAAGATTCTTGAGAAGATGGCTTTAGATTTTCACAACAAGTACGGTCTGTTAACACCCTATCAACACAGTTTTAAACAATTTCACAGTACTGAGATGGCCTTGGTGGAGTTCACAAGAGGAATACAGGGTACTCTCAATAAAGGGCACTCTGTTGCAGCAGTATTTATGAACCTCACCAAGACCTTCGACCTTGTCAAACACAGTTTACTACCTGATATTTTGTTAAGTTTGCATTTTTCCTTGGAAGTTGTTTTGTGATTTTCCAATTATTTAAGTAACTGTGCCCATGTCACTTTTTTGATGGCTTCCTTTCTCAGTCTATCCCTATTGCGTGTTGAGTCCCTCAGGGCTCAGTCTTGGGACCTTTGATCTTTTCATTATACATGAATTCTGCTCCCAGTATCTGTTTTCAGACCTCAATTATTATGTACGCTGATGATGCGGTGCTATTTAGCACAGCCGCTAAGCAAAATGGTGCAATAACAAGGGTCCAGACTGTTTTTAATTTGTTTCAAGACTGACTTTACCATAACCACATGGTATTAAATGTCAAGAAGACTAAATGTATGGTCTTTTCTAATAAACAAAGTGTTGAGGATCTCATCCCTCTTGTGGACATAAATGGCTCCCAAGTTGAATTTGTCAATCATTTTAAATATTTAGGGTTAATCCTTGACTCAAAACTATCATTTGAGAATCATATGCCTAAGGGAGGCAGTATAGCACAGGGGTCTAAGGCTCTGAGCTGCAAATCTGGAGACCTGGGTTTTTGAATCCCACAGCCCCACTTGCATACTGTGTGACCCTGAGCAATTCACTTAACTTCCCTGTGCTCCCAGGTTGCACCTGTAAACAAGTTTTCAGCTTAGTGTGCTACTCCTGGTCAAACAATTGGAAAAAAATATATAATTAACATCAGGAAAACCATCCATCAGTATCTAGAGTTTTTTATTGTGTCAAAACCTGTCTCACAAATAGAGATACAGAAAAAAAATTTCACCAACGCTCATTCATTCAAGTGCTCAGTTGTGCTCAGTCAGGCTGCCAGCCATGGAGGTGAGTGGACGGCTATGCCGGTGGCCTGATCGGGGTACGGGGGGGAGCTGGGCTGGAGATGCTAGGTAATGATGGGGTGGGGGTCTGCTAGACACCAGGGAGTTGGGATTGAATATTTTTTTAAACAGATCAATGGAAGGGGGCCAAGGTAATGGGGGTGCCTATCTAATGAAATTATGGCCAGTGATTGTCCAGGGGGACACTGGACACCAGGGAAAACAATTTGGCCCAGTGAGCAGCTGGGGGGGCAGAGGGACCACTAGAGACCAGGGAGAACTGTGGCAAGTGACCAATGGCCATTAAATTTCACCGTGGGAGGCAAAATTATTCCCGGAGGAGGTGAAATTTTGCCACAGGTGGTGAAATTTCACCCGCGGGAGGGGAAATTTTACCTGCAAGTGAAATTCCACCAGCTTGGGGGCAAAATTTTCCAATTTTGCAAAACCCTACTCACAAAAGAATCCAAGTTCTTGCTAGCCCACATTTTTTTGTTTAGCAAGCTGGATTATAGTTTACAAGTTTATTTGTCTACCAGTAAAAGTTTGTTGGATCATCTCAGGGTAACTTATAATTCAGTTCTCAGGTTTATGTTGTAGGTTCCATATCACATTCACCACTGCCCTCTTCTTCAGTTGTCTAACTGTTTATCACTTGACCAAAGGATTTAGTTTAAACAATGCATGTTCCTGTTTAAAATCATATTAGGCCATCTTCCTGTTTTGGTTTCTGAATTGTTTCCAAGGTTTACTAATGAGTGTGGTACCTGATCCCAGGACAAATACACTTTTCAGTTACCATTTTTTCATAGAGCTATTGGTCAGAGATCAGTATTGTATAGGGCCCTAAATCTTTTAATTCCCTTCCCTCTGACTCTTTTTTCACTTGAAATCAATCTGTAATTTCAAGCACAAGCTTTTTATGCACTTTAGAAATTTACATAAATGTATTTATAAATAGACCTTGGCCCAGATATTCAAAAGGGTTGTGCATGGCCCAACAGTGTTGTGCCATGCACAACCCACTGATGTGCCCCAACACGATATTCAAATGAGAAAAGTGCGTGGCACAAATCCCGATGCACTGGACCGCATCAGTAATGCATGCAGGTGCAGGTGGGGGGGTGTGCCCATGCATAACCTGCACAGCCTAGTATTCAACCTGGGATGTGCAGAGCCATGCATGTGCAATCCCTACCTGCACCAGCACAAAGTTGATCCAAAAGAAAAAGGAACAATGGATGGTCACCCACAGGTGAGCTGCCATGTTGCAGGGTGCAACACAGTAGCTGCTATCTGTGGGTGGCCACCTGAGCTCCAGCTGCACCTCCGTGGTGGTGCCCCCCCATGCCCGAATGCAGGCATCAGTAAAAAAGATTTATCCAAAATCCCTGGTTGTCCAGTGGACCTATCTGCCCGATCATGGGCTAAGTAAATAAATGAGAAATCCAATATCCCTGATGGTCCAGTGGACCTGTGTGCCCGATCGCGGGCTGCAATAGAATTAATGATAATTCCAATATCCCTGGTGGTCCAGTGGACCTGTGTGCCCTATCATGGGCTGCAGTAGAAATAATGGTAATTCCAATTTCCCTGGTGGTCCAGTGGACCGTTGCCCACCCGATCGCGGGCTGAGTAAATAAATAAAATCCCTATCATCGCTGGTGGTCCAGTGGACCTGCCTGCCCGATCGTGGGCTGAGTAAATAAATAAGAATCATCAATATCCCTAGTGGTCCAGTGGACCCCCCACCCCACCTGCCCACTGAATCCCACTGCCCCGCTTCCCCCAGTCAGCAGTGAGTGGCAGCACCCCACCCACCTGTCACCCCACCACCCACCGACTGACACTGTCAGTAGGGCTGTACGCCCATTGGTCCACAGTGTGAGCCAATGGGCTTGCAGCCCATATTGTACTACACATTCCAGATATGTGAATGGGATCCATTCACATATCTGGAATGTGTAGTATGGTATGGGCTGCACGCCCATTGGCTCATGTTGTGGACCAATGGGCATACAGTCCTACTGATGGTGTCAGTCAGCGGGTGGCGGGGCGGCAGGTGGGTGGAGTGATGCCACCCGCTGCTGACCGGGAGGATCGGGGCAGTGGGATTCAGTGGGCGGATGGGGTGAGTGGTCCACTGGACCACCAAGGATATTGATGATTCTTATTTATTTACTTAGCCCGCGATCAGGTGGGCAGATCCACTGGACCACCAGGGATGATAGGGATTTTATTTATTTACTCATCCTGCAATCGGGCAGGCAGGTCCACTGGACCACCAGGGATGATAAGGACTTTATTTATTTACTCAGCCCACGATCGGGCGGCAGGTCCACTGGACCACCAGGGATGATAGGGATTTTATTTATTTACTCAGCCTGCGATCGGGCAGGCAGGTCCACTGGACCACCAGGGATGATAAGGACTTTATTTATTTACTCAGCCCATGATCGGGCAGCAGGTCCACTGGACCACCAGGGATGACAGGGATTTTATTTATTTACTCAGCCCGGATCAGGTGGGCAGGTCCCATAGACCACCAGGGATGATAGGGATTTTATTTATTTACTTAGCTCATGATCGGGCAGGCAGTGGTCCACTGGACCACCAGGGATTTATGATTTTCCTTTTTTTACTGCAGCCTGCGATCAGGCTGTGGAGCACATTGCCGGCTGCAGGGTCTGTCAGTCCCCGATGGCTGCTGTCTGGCAGAGCGCCAAGCACATGTCATCGGGGATCAGCGCACCTGCATGCAAATGGGACCATAATGATATGCAAATGGCCCCATGTGTGCCTTGCGTACATTATGGCCCCATTTGCATGTCAACTTTTGAATATCTCGGTTGCTGCACCTTGCGCAATAGAACTTGCACTAGCGCATCCCCATGCTTCCCTCTGGCCACTGGCCCTGGCGCAGTGCCACTGTGCCATGTGCATTGTGGGTGGCCAGGGTAAGATATTCAATGCTGCTGAGCCATGGCGCAGCTCCGTTGAATATCGCCCAGTCCACACCCCTGTGCAGCCAATTTGAGCTGCGCCTGGGCTTGCGCCACAGCCTGGCACAGTTTGAATATCTGGGCCCTTGTTTAACTTTTTATTGTAGTACATGTTCTTTATTGGTATTGTAAAATGTTATTTGTTGTTTATAATCTATTTTGTTTGTTTCTTGTAATCTAGCTTGTTGCCTGTGAAAATGGGCAGTTTGCTTATCAGGCTCACAAGGATAAAAATTAAAAAATGAAAATGAAGTGAAATGATGGAAGCAAAAATATCTAATTTACTGCAGAAGTTTACAGAAACAAAAAATACATACAATTGCAAGCTATTACGCTATGTTGACTTTTGCTATTTGTTTTTTTTTATTTTACAGCTAAAGCAGCATGGAAAAATAATATAGAATTATAAATACATCACAGTGTAGAGTAAAGCAATAATTTATTATTTATTTATTTATCTACATAGAAACATAGAAGTTGATGGCAGATAAGGACCGCAAGGCCCATCCAGTCTGCCCATTTTTTTCTACCTAATGAATGTGCCATAGGCCTTTCTTTACTCTGTCAATGGCCTATCTATTCATACTCATCTGTATTGCTCCCTTATGCCTATCCCATGCCTGTTTGAAGCCCTGCACTGTATTCATTTCCACCACTTCCTTAGGTAGGCTGTTCCATACATCCACCACCCTTTCTGTGAAAAAGAACTTCCTCACATTACCCCTTAATTGGCCTCCCTCTAATCTCATGCTGTGTCCTCTTGTCCTGCCATTTTTCTTATATTGGAACATGTCAGACTCTTTCACCTTGTTAATACCCTTAAGGTGTTTGAATGTTTTGATCATATCACCTCTCTCCCTCCTTTGATCTAGGGTATACATATTGAGCTCCATTAATCTGTTCTCATATGTTTTCTGATGCAGTCCCTGCACCATTTTGGTTGCCCTTCTTTGGACTGCCTCCATTTTGTTAATGTCCTTGTGAAGGTGCAGCTTCCAGTACTGCATTCAGTACTCCAGATGGGGCCTAAACAGTGTCTTGTAAAAAGGGATTATTGCTTCCCTCTTATGACTTGTGATACCCTTGCTAATACACCCCAACATCCCCCTATCCTTACCTACTGCTTTAGTGGTCTGCTTGAATAATTTCAGGTCATCTGTGATGCTAATGCCCCATTCTCTTTTTTCCCTTGCTAGCAACTCCCCTCCCAACTTATAGGTGGCTTCAGGGTTTCTCTACCCTATGTGCATGATCTTGCACTTCTTTGCTTTAAACCCCAGTTGCCACTCTTCTGACCATATTGCCAGTTTATCCAGATCTCTTCTCATTCTGCCCATCCCATCTGGATCATCTACTCTGTTGCAGATCTTGGTGTCATCTGCAAACAGATAAACTTTACCCTCCAGTTCCTCTGCAATGTCACTGATGAAGATATTGAAGAGGACTGGCCCCAGGTCTGATCTCTGAAGTACCCCACTTGTGACTTGCATCTCTTCTGACTGTATACCATTTACCCCCACTCTCTGTTTTCTGCCCGCCAACCAGTTTGTCACCCAGTTGACCAACTTCTGACCCCACCCCAAGGCTACCCATCTTATTAATCAATCTTCTATGTGAAACAGTACCAAACGCTTTCCTGAAGTCAAGGTTGGCGACATCAACTGCACCCCCTTGGTCCACCACTCTGGTTACCTAGTCAAAGAAATCTATGAGATTAGTTTGACAGGACATTCCTGTTGTAAACCCATGCTTTCTTGGATCCTGTGCTCCTATGGATTACAGGTGTTGCACTATAATTTCCTTAAGGAGTGCCTCCATAATCTTTCCCACTACTGAGGTAAGACTGACTGGTCTATAGTTGCTTGCCTCCTCCCTGCTACCATTCTTGTGGAGCGGGATCACATGAGCCCTTCTCCAGTCATGTGGGACCTCTCCCGTGCTCAGAGACTTACTAAACAGTTCTGATAATGGCTTTGCTAGTTCCACCCTTAGCTCCTTTAGTACCCTGAGATGTATGCTATCCGATCCCATTGCCTTGTCCACCCTGAGCTTAGCGAGCTCATGTAGGACCCTTTCTTTTGTGAAGGACTTGTGCACACCACCCTCTCCCCTGTGTCCATGGTGCTGAGCTGTGGGCCCTGCCCTATATTCTCAGCAAATACTGAGCAGAAGTATCTATTTACGATAGATGCTTTTCCTTGGTCCTCCTCCACACACAGTCCTTTAGCCCCTTTGATCTTAGCAATACCTCCTCTGGACTTTCTCCTTTCACTAATGTATCTATCGAAAGTCTTGTCCCCTTCTTTTACTGTTTGTGTTAGTGATTCCTCAGTTTGGGCCTTTGCCTTCCTTACTGCCTTCCCTGCTTCCCTTAGAGAAGTTTGGTATGCCTTACTATCTTCAGCCCGTTGCCTTCCCTTATATTTTCTGAAGGCCAGTCTTTTAGCTTTGACCTTTTCTGCTACTGTTTTTGAGAACCAAAGTGGTTTCCTCCTTCTTTTGCTCTTGCTTTTCTCCCTAACACAATGGGATGTTGTATCAAGTATTGCATCCTTAATGCTTGCCCACTTTCCCTGTACCCCATCACCTGTATTTCTTCTTGCCAGGGCTAGCTTAACTCTGTTGGCCATCCTATCAAAGTCAACTCCTCTGAAGTCGCATATTTTTGCATTGGAATGGGATGATTTAGTTCTAGTGGCCAAATTGAACCATACCATGTGATGGTCACAGGCCCCCAGGTGACCTTCTACCTGTAGTTTTGTGATCCTTCCCCCATTAGTCATTACTAGATCTAGGATAGCCCTGTATCTTGTGGGTTGTTGTACCAGTTGTTTGAGGCCCTCCCCCAGCAGGGAATCCACTATGTGTCTAGTTCTGGTGGATGTTGCTGCTATGTGTCTAGTTCTGGTGGATGTTCCTGCTGGTATTGACCAATCTGTTTTACCAGGAAGGCACACTGAGCAGAGTACTGCTTGACTGCAGGTGTATCCTGGGGTTGGGGGAATGTGAAGAACAGACATGACATGTGTACAGAGTACAATTATTGCTAACAATTAGTGCTAACAAAAGGATAACATCTACACAATATTACAATGTGTCCTAACAATTAGTTTGTAGTGGATTGGCAGTTAAGAAAAGCAGGTAAAATTGAGAATACATAACAACACATCCAGTACAGTTGTGAGGAAAAATGTGGGTGGCGAAGCTTAGTCAGCCAGGGTCCCTAGCCATGGCAAGGGGTGACACCTATACTAGCGTGCATGAATGAGCTTGTTATAGTCTTAGGTACAGGAGAAGGAGAAATTAGCATTTATGAGGGAGGATGCGCTGAGTAAAGGACATGTGCTGGGTGCCCATGGGGATGGAGTTCCACAATTTGTGCAAGCAATGTGGGAAAGCTGACTGGCCAGCCAAGGATGACATGTGTGGCACCACCAGGAGATGAGTGTCAAAATTCCTGAGTGAGTACTGCTAGGAGGTTTAAACTTCACTTTTAGGTTTTCGGCAATATTAAGAATGCAAGAAATCACAGACACGTTACATAAGAGTAATAAACTTGATTATAAAATGGGCAAAAAAAACAAAGCCACTGATTGGCTGTTTCACCCTCGTAGCTGTGTCCTTAATCCCTGGTATTCTACCCAACCGGCACTAATGCTTGCCAGTCTGCCCTTTGACAAGTGCGAATCATTGAGTTGTGCCAAGCAAAACCAAAAAAACAGCCTGGCACAGCTGAGCGAGTGGCAGCGCGAAATCAATAGTCCGAAGTGACAAGAAACACTGATGGCAACAATACACTACACAACCTCTACTGACTTCCCACAGACCCACAAAAAGACTTAATTTCCTCCACAACATGACACCTCATACTACTAAACCCCGGCTTTTCTCCTCAACTTCTGCTTGAGTCAAAGCGAGCGTGTCCCTTACATACCGCACATTCCTTCTACAGCGTTTAAATATGAGTGCTAACATTGCATGTGCTCTCTGGTAGCTTCACAGATTCTGTTTTTTTTTTTTAACTTTTACTTACAACAGTATGGTGCTGGTAGGATTAACCTGTACATTATAAACCACAAGCAGCTGATACAGAAGCATGTCACAGTTTGAAAGAATGGGCGCAAGAGCTGTACATCTGCTACAGACAAAAAACGGTTACTGAGAAAATAATTACAGGTTGAAAAAATCATTTACTTTTGTTGTTTGCCGCACCCCGGGGGGGGGCAGCATGAATTTAAAAATCATTTACTTTTGTTCTTGGCCACACGGGGTGGGGGGCAGCAAGAATTTACTAAGTACTGTGGGTCCACTGGATTACATTACATGGAGGGACTACTTTATCACTCTTACTAAAAAAAAAACAAAAAACATTTCTTACATTTTTTCAATTTCAACAGCTTTTTTCTTTTCTTTTGAATTTCAGCCTGTGGTTGGGAGCCCATTTTATAAGTGCAATAACACACTCCAAGATGTGGTTTATCACCTGATAAGAGCATGCCCAGTGGCATAAGGCACTCGGCGCAAGTGCCTTGTGCCTTAGTACACCCCTGGGTGTGCTCTTATCAGGCGATAAACCACACCTTGTCATGTGTTATTGCTTGCTTATTACTACTAAAAAGGATAAAATTACAGTTGCCCTAAGCAGCTTTTGCCAGTATGAACCGGGAGCCAGTGCTAAGCATTTCCTATACCTTGAGGTTTCTTTGTGTCTCTTGAGATCTCTGAGGTACAAGACTTGTGTATCACATTATATACCTATGATAATTACTATGGTTACTATAAGATAGAAACATTTCTAGTTACAGAGATGAGCCCTATTGGCTAAATTAGAGGAGGCTCCATGGTCTAAGATAACATTATACAATTTTGTAGTAGTCATCAGTTTGTGAAACAAAAGAGTTCTCATGCAGAGCCTTACATAACTCAGTGTAGTAGCACAAATCACCAAAAGGTGGCAATGCTGACTTACATATCATAATTATTTCAAGAACACAGGTGTCCTAACATCTTATAAGCAAGAAATACACAGAAAATACATAGAAGACTGTATATATATATATATATATATATATATATATATATATATATATATATATATATATATATATTAGCAAGCAAAGTGTATTACAACAATATGCATACATATCCTGACATCTACTCTTATATGGTAGAGGTCCTTAGCCCTATATGTTAGTATAACATATGTCTAAGCACTAGCTGTCTACGGTGTACCTTTGAGGGTACCAATAAGGGTGCAGGGACCTTGTGTAACATTCCCCCTCATGTTGCCTTCAAGGGCAACACAGGCAAATCTAGGGAAAGGTTAGGGATCAGTGGTCATTTACAAACCTGACTCGTGATCTTTGTAAAGGGACTTGAGCTGCTCACGATGTTGGCGCAGTGTGCACCATAGGCAGCATAGCATAATTACTAAGAAAAATATCAAAAATGCTTGTATAATCACAAAACTTTTAAAAGTCATTTCTAACCAGGTGTTAGTCAATGCATTATTCATATCACCATCATTAATCAACGAAAGAATTGCTTTATTGACCTTGGTTATGTTATTGCTCATGTGGATGTGATGTGTGTCTTTCCTGTCTAAAAGTGATTTTAATGTAAGTGTGAGTGGGTCTATGTGTACATTAAAACATGGTAAGTATTCAGACAGTGTGAGCCGATAATCGGGGTTACCATCAATGATGTCTGCATCCATAAGGGGGATGGGGGTTGTAACAGTATGTCCAATAACAGTTTTTTGGTGGGGGACAAAACAGAAATTAGGGTTATCAATAACACATGTCACAGATCCATAAGTATAGCTTTTAAAGTTAGCTACACCATCAGAGTTATACTGGGAACGAACAGTAAGGAGTCTCCACTTTTGCAACTGTACTGGGCAGGTGTAGGTCGTTCTCAAAATCCGTGTTGACAGGCGATGAACCTCTTCACGATATGATTGATAGAGCTTATACGGAGCCAAAGTAGAATCCAAGAAATCTGTGCCATTAGTGGTGATGTCATCATCCATGGTAAAAGTCCAATCAATGCTATCTGGAGAATAACCACAAACAGGTCGAATAACATCAAATACATCACATCGGCAAAAATAAATGTATTGCTTCTTCGCACAGTAGTCTGTGTGCGGAGCCACCCAGGTGTCCAGGAAAGGATGGAAAACCAGTAGAGGTGGTAGATCCAGGCTTTCTCTGTAGATGTCTTCATCCAGGTGCCCAATAGAATGTACCAGTGTAAGCCTGTCAAACAAGGCTATACTGGGATCAAAACATGATAAAGAGACAGTAAAAGAAACAAACATTATATCTCTTATGGAACATTTCTTAGTAGTGAAACAAGAACCAGTGTTAGGGTGCCTGGTCACAGACCCCAGGTTTCTAGCTGTAGAAAGAGGAATGATTAAAGACTGTTGCATACACATAGCAATACAGCTAGGGGTTTTACATCATGGACAATACCATTTGGAAATGCGTCTATCATGTATGATATCAGAGATTCTTCCAGATTCTAGATCACGGAAGAGATTGTTGGTGGTAGTGATAATGTATGAGCCATAGGCAGAGCAGAGGATTTCTCTAGTAATGTATTGTTTATCTGCTTCTTTGTTATTTTGTGCAATGAGTGCATTAATCTTGTCTTTAGAGTCTGTAAATGCCTTAGCAATGTTGTGCATTTTGTATACAGTGTATCTTTCTTCTTGACTAAGGCCATCCACAACGTGCAATAATGGGGGTAGTATATTATTAACCAAACCAGTCAAAAATTTGGCAGTATGAGATTTGATAGCAGCAATGTCTGGTTTATTCCAATTAGGCATGGCCATACCAAAAAGGTCTGTGACAGTTCCTGTTGCACCTGTGACATTAGAACTGTCAACTTTACGTGTATTACGTTTATGACTTTGATCATCAGGACTGGGTTTTTTCCTGATGTTGCCTCTGTTTTTAGTAGTATGGACTCCAGCAACAGGGTCTTGAGTATGAATCTGAAATGCAGCTAAACTATCAAGCAATAACATACTATAAAATGCTGATGTATTAGTATTGTGACACATACCAAATTATTTTATATTTCAGTAAGTAAGATTAAACAACACAGGTATATGCATACATTGTAAGTTATTAATCAATGAACCAGGGAGGTCAGTGGCTGTTAGGCCACTACGGGGATCAGGGGTATGCATTGGACATTCCAAAAGCTGTCTATCAGTGGGTGGTAACACAGAAAGATACATGGCAACAGAAGCCATGTGGTGTACAGCACAAAATGTTTTAGCAGAATCCTTAGACAAAGAATTACAGTACAAAGGATCAATTAAGGCAGTAATGTTGTACAAACCAGAATGTCTGGGAGTACCTAGAGGCCAGAGGGGCAAAGGACCCAAGGCAGCATGGATGCACAGCAGGAAGCTCATGCCAGATGAATCTAATAGATTTCTTTGACTGGGTGACCAAAGTAGTACCAGTAGAAAACAGGAAGTTGTTATCTCTCTGTACAGACAGCTGGTAAGACCCCATCTGGAGTACTGTGTGCAGTTCTGGAGACCCAATCTCCACAAGGGCATAGACAAGATGGAAGCTGTCCAGAGGAGGGCAACTAAAATGGTGCAGGGTCTGCACCAGAAGACATATGAAGAGAGACTAAAGGAGCTTAATATGTACAGCCTCAAGGAAAGGAGGGAGAGGGGGGACATGATAGAAACGTTCAAGTACCTCAAGGGAATCAACAAAGTCCAAGAGGGTAGTATCTTTCAAAAAAAGAGGTGTGCAAGAACAAGGGGGCACAATTTGAAGATGGGGGTGGCTCAGAGGTAATGTAAGGAAGTATTTTTTCCCAGAGAGGGTTGTGGATGCATGGAACGGCCTTCTGGAGGAGGTTGTGGAGTCAAAAACAGTGGTTGAATTCAAGCATGCATGGGACAGCCATGAGGCAATTCTAGGGGTTGGGGGTAGAAAGAAGTAGGCTGCTGGTTATCTAGGATCTGCAGCTTATCCATTAGGTAGGGAAATGGGCAGACTGGGTGGGCCAAGCAGTCCTTATCTGCCATCAAATTCTATGTTTCTATGTTTCTATGTTTCAGTTTGTGGCAAGGACAGAGAACCATTTGGGGATAATTTAGCATTGGGCCAACCCTGGAAAGTTCCTTTGGAGAGTTTGGCCACAGGGAGAATTTGTCTTTGTGATGTGGTTTGCCATTCGACTTGTATGGTAGATTTATCAGGAGCAACAACTGAGCTAGAGAGGAAAGCATCGTAACCTTTCCTGGACAGTAATCAGACTATCAGGTATAATAATGGATACTCCCTCTGAAGGAGATGCTGGATGATCAAGGTGTGGTAGAAGGTTCGGTACCATGCCTTGGATGCAGGGGATAACTCCTGAGATGAGGAGATAATGGAATAAGATAGCCATCTTGTCAGTGTATCTGAAAAGCAAAATCAAACATTAGTAAGTCACTACTATTCTGCCCAATGGGGTGAGGAAAAGTAATTAAGCTCCTTTATAAGTTTCAGTTTGTTTACACGTAACCATTTGTCAGTCAGTTTATTGCTATGAAGGAGTTCAACTTGATAGACTGCAGGACTGAGCTTGTTGACAATGGGGTATGGGCCTTCCCATTTATTGGAGAAGGAATGGGTGGGATGTGCAAATCGGAGTACCATTACCTGTTCTCCAACTTGCCAATCCTCTTTTTGTGCGTGTTTCTCAAACTGTATTTTGGATTGCTGCTGGGCCTTGCCCATGCAGTTGGCAGCATACAAATGTGTGTGTATGAGGTTTTTTCTGAGTTTTTCCACATAATGATCTACAGACATGCGGTCTGCAGTGGGAGTGTGCAGGTCAAACAACAGGTGTTCAGGTAATCGCATCTGTCTCCCACTCATCACTTCAAAGGGTGTGATCTGGGTGGTGGCTGAGGGTGTACTCCTAATTGCCATAAGGAGTAATGGCAGTAGGGAATCCCAGGTTTTGGGATTGTCCTCAATGAATTTGGAAAGCATTTGCTTAATCCGTCTGTTGGCTCTCTCTCTGCTTGATCTGAAGATTGGGGGTGGTAGGGTATGTGGAACTTCAGCTGAACTCCAAGGAGTTCAAGACATTCTTTCATTAACTCACCTGTAAAACTGGTTCCTTTGTCATAGTCTACCATAAGAGGTGGGCCCCACCTGGAGAAAATCTGTTCTACCAGGATTTTGGCAGTGGTTTTAGCTGTGCATGTTTTAGTGGGGAAAGCTTCAACCCACTTGGAGAAGAGGTCAGTTACTGCAAGAGCATACTTGTTATTTTTGCTGGTGTTGGTCAAAGGACCAATAAAATCAATCTGTATGGCATGCCAAGGGCCAGAGTGTCATTGTGGTAAGAGCTTGGCATTTTGTTTGGTAGGGATGGGGTTGTTTTGTGCACAAACAAGGCAGTTATCTATGTACCGTTTAACATCTTTGGTGACACCAGGCCACCAGGTGGTTGTCTTAAGCCTTTGGAGGGTGTTTTCCACTCCCTGGTGTCCACCAGTGGGCGTATCATGCACTTGGTGCAAACATTCAGACCTGTGGCATCTGGGTACCACACACACCTTAGTGGTGGAGTCATTTGGCTGATACCAGATGAGCTTGTCATCTGGTGACAGGTGTAACTTACCTTCATGCCTCCGGTAGTGGTTGTGTGTGGGATGTTTTTCTTCAGTACTCTTGCCAAGGAATCAGAACACTTCTTTGAATTCAGTATCAACATGTTGGGCTGCTGAGAGGTCCAAGGGGGAAAAGGGTTCAGATTTTTTCCTGAGTGCTACAATATGTACGGCCGCATTGGTCTCTGGATGGTCTATCACCCATGTGTCCCCCCCTCGGGCCCCTTCCTTGGCAAGGGTGTCTGCTGTGTTAATGAAGGCATGATAGGGGTCATGGATAGAATGAGCTTTGACTTTGTGTACATAGAGTTTGTGTGCAAATTTGTGTGCCAGCGAATGCATGTATATTACCAATTTCTTCTACTTCACTGGGCTGCCGTCAGAGGAGAAGGAAGGAGTTCTTCTGCCAGAAAGGAAGAAATTTTGTAAGAGAACAAAAAACCCAATTAGAGTTTGTGAAAATGATGGTATTCTTGGTCCCTTGCTGGATGAACTCGATGGCACAGGCCACCGCTGCCATTTTTACATACTGTGATGATGCTACACTGCAATGCTTAGATATTTTAACAGTGTTATCATAAGGGTAAATCACTAAAATACCCATCCCTGCAATTTGTTCTCCCTGATAGTAAGATGCTGAACCATCAGTAAAGACATGACACAAGGAGGTGTTGTCAATTATTTGTGGTGTGGCAGGAAGGAAAGGACCTGTATCTGGAAGATTAGGTGACTGCAGTGTACAGTCATGGAGCTCTCCTTGGAAAAGGAGTCCATTAGCCAGCATAGATGGAATTTTTGTTGGGTGTACCTGTATATCTCTATTTTGGAGAAGAAGCGACCAGTGTGTCAGCCTGGTGTTGGAGACTGACCCATCCTTTACTCTATCTGAGAGAAGAAAGGTAGTCGGTGTGTGGTTGGTGTTGATGATCAGTGAAGAGTACCCAATGATATACAGAAAGTGCTTGACAGCCCAGTAGGTGGCCAGAAGGTTCCTTTCACAAAGGCTGTACTTTCGTTCCACTGGGGTCAAGAGCTGTGATGCACATGCAATAGGTCTCAGGGTGCCATGAACCTTCTGGGCCAGTACTGCTGACAATGCAATGTCAGAGGTGGCACATTACAGATGGAATGGTAGTGCTGGATTGGGGTTAACCAGAGCTGGGGCAGAGGCCAAGGCCTGCTTCAGTGACATCTCAGCCTGGGTATGTATGGGGCTCCAAGTCCATGGGATGCCCTTTTTCAGTAGCTCATACAGAGGAGCAGCTTTTTGAGCAAAATTACAGATAAAATCTCTCAAATAATTTACCATACCTAGAAACCTTCTAAGAGTTGCCACGCTGGTAGGCAATGGCAAGTCTTGCGATCCTTGTATTTTCTTCAGGTAGGGCTTCGGCCTTGGTCAGTTATTTTTAGACCCAGAAAGAGTACTTCTTTCTGACATAGTTGTGCTTCTGCTGGGTTGCATTTTAGGCTTGCTCTCTGAATGAGAGTCAGTAGTTTGTCCAAGAGATCCAGGTATTGTTTTTGTGTGGCAGTTGCCAGCAACCGGTTGTCCACATACTGCAAGAGACATTGGGGAGTAGAGAAACCCTCAAGGGCATCCATCATATGCAGATGGAACAGGGACGGGCTATTGTGGAATCCCTGTGATAAGCAAGTCCAT
This sequence comes from Neoceratodus forsteri, assembly GCA_016271365.2. Taxonomy (NCBI): domain Eukaryota; kingdom Metazoa; phylum Chordata; order Ceratodontiformes; family Ceratodontidae; genus Neoceratodus; species Neoceratodus forsteri. The sequence goes on along the minus strand of CM028130.1, from coordinate 804,878,110 downwards.
GTGTACTGTCTTCCTTTAAAGGTGAAGGCAAACTTATATTGACTCTTAGGGGCCAATGGTAATGACCAAAAACCATTGGCAATATCCAGGGCACTGAACCATTTTAGGTCAGGGGTGAAAAGTTGTAGCACATTGGGTGCTGATGTCACCATTGGGGAACAATTGGGGGTGATCTGATTTAGTTTTCTGTAGTTAATAGTCAGTCTCTAGGTGCCTGTGGGTTTTTTCTTGGGCCACACTGGGGTGTTTGCAGTAGAAACACATGTTCTGATTGCTCCTTTCTTGAGAAGTGACTTGATTGTTTCTCTGAGAGAAGGCAAGGCCTCAGTTGGAAAAGGGTATTGCCTTTGCCTCTTACGTGCTTGGCCTGGCATTTTGATGACGGTGTGCATTTTGCCACAGTCATGTCTGTTGATTGCAAATGCTTCCAAATGTCACTGAAAAATGGGGAGAAGCTTTGGAAAAAGCTTGTGGTCTTTGAACAAATTTATGACATCATACTCTTTGTTGTTAGCAGAAATTGTCACCACAACGTGTGAATCAGGGATTAAGATGGTGTGGTATTGACCCTGAATTTGTATCAGTAGCATGTTAGCTAGATATACTACACAGCCATGTGGTGCAAGAAAATCAATTTCTACGATGCTAGGATGATCATACATTACCATCAGTTGGAAGGTATGTGAGGCCTTTAAATGGCCTAGCTCTACCAGCAAGGGTAGAGACCGGTATGCAGGTAACCTAGTACCATCTACTCCTGACATGTTGGTCCTCCATCTGGTGGACCAAGGAGATGTGTCTGGGTGCTTATCATGCAATACAGACACAGCCGTATCAGTATCTAGTAAGACTATAAGTAGGTGGCCCCCGACCTCAGCCTTGGTGCAGGGCCTTCCGTTTGTATCCAAGACCAGCTTGTTTTCAATCTGAAATGGGGCCTGTAATTGTTAATCTGTACTGCTGGGAGCATGGAGAGGTTAGGCCTGGCTTTTTTGAATCACTTGACCATGCTGCACCGATGCTATATAGGGAGGAGCTTCCGGGTTCAGGTCTGTATGGGCCTGAAGGCCTGCACTTTTAGTATCACCATGGCCCTTTGGGGTCTGGGTTGCCGGTTGTATGGCCACAAGGACCTGAGCAGGAACACCATCCACCACAGAGAGCACTTGCCTCAGGAGCTCTCAGAATTTCCAATTTTCCTTGGCTATCTCCCTATATGAAGGGCCTATTCTTTGTTGTTATTGTTTGCCCTTATTCTTGTGCTTTTTATTTTTATGCCAATTTTTTGGTTTTCACCCCATTGCTGCTGTTGCTGTTGTGGTTGTTGTTGTTGTTGGTGTTGGGCCTGTTGGGGTGTTGGTTATCAGCTGGGAGGGCCTGCTGATGTTGGTCCTGTTGGTGTAGGGCCTGCCCTTCCACAGTGTAGTGCATTGTGGCCCTGAAATAGGCTCCACGGCGGCTACTTTCTTGGAACCAGAGCCCAGATTGTGGATGTAGAGTTGGTAAACTCTCTTGGTTTTTTGAAGGATATCGGCAAACCTGTCTTGTTGGGGTAGGTGGTTGGCTCTACCTTTTTTCGTACTGCAGGAATCATGTTCCTAAGGAACAGGGTCTTATACTCAATAAGATCTACATCTGCAGCTTCTTGTGCCAGGTGCTTTCCTGCTCGGTAGGCCATCCAAAGTCTCTGGTGGTAAGTCTCTGGACTTTCCTTTGCATTCTGTTTTACAGGGTATGCAAGCATCACTCTTACTACACCTGGGATGTGAGCAGAAATGAGCTCAGCTGCAACATCATCAAAGGTGGCATTCCCATCCTCCCAGATGGCATTAGGGAGTTTGGCCTACAAACTGGGATCGATAGTTTGGCGTAGTATCTGGACCTGATATTCTGCAGTGAAGCTGAGCATCTCGCATTTAGAATATTCTGCAGCGAAGCTGAGCATCTCGTATTTAGAACACACTTTCTCTAAGTGACAGCTGAGATTGTCGGATGGGTTCATCTGACCAGTACTGTCAGCTATTTGCTGAACAGAGTAGGCCATTTGTAGGGGCTTATTGGGTCGATCAGGCAGAGGTAGATTGTCTTGGGTGCCATCTAGGGTGGCCTGAGTTGCAGCCTCGGCCGCAGTATGAACAATACCATCCTGAGTGCCAGCCTCTTGTAGAAGCTGCCTAATTTGGGTTTTATTTGCCTGTTTACTCCTCTCAGGAAGAGGTACATTACCTATTGCAGTTTCAATCACCATTTCTATCTCTTGCCTGTCTTTCACATTACGCGATCGCCAATTGTCAGGAGGTCTAAACCTCACTTTTAGGTTCTTGGCAATATTGGGAATGCAAGTAATCACAGACATATTGCATAAGAGTAATAAGCTTGTTTATTACTACTAAAAAGGATAACATCACAGTTGCCCTAAGCGGTTTTTTCCAATACGAACCGGGAGCCAGTGCTAAGCATTTCCTATACCTTGAGATTTCTTTGTGTCTCTTGAGAACTCTGAGGTACAAGACTTGTGTATCACATTATATACCTATGATAATTACTATGGTTAAAGTAAGATAGAAGCATTTCTAGTTACAGAGATGAGCCCTGTTGGCTAAATTAGAGGAGGCTCCATGGTCTAAGATAACATTACACAATTTTGTAGTAGTCATCAGTTTGTGAAACAAAACAGTTCTTATACAGAGTCTTACATAACTCAGTGTAGTAGTACAAATCACCAAAATGTGGCAATGCTGACTTATATATCATAATTATTTCAAGGACACAGGTGAAAAATGCAGCAAAAAATACACAGAAAATACATAAAAGAATATAAATAATGTATATATATTAGCAAGCAAAGTGTATTACAACAATATACGTACACATCCTGACATCTACTCTTATACGGTAGATGTCCTTAGCCTTATATGTTAGTATAACATATGCCTAAGCATTAGCTGTCTACAATGTACCTTTGAGGGTACCAATAAGGGTGCAGGGACGTCATGTAACAGTACGCAGGAGGGGCCAGTGAGATACATTGGCAAGGACTGGGACCACAATTTGTCTGTGAGCCTGGCACAATGGGATTGCCTATGACCCTGGAGTGAGGGAAAGTTGAGAGATTGGTAAAGGATACAGTGGTGAGTGGACGGAGGGCAATCCAGGGCAAAATGGCAGAATGAGTGAAAGAGGTGGTCCAGTCTGACTAGGGCAGACTTTGAAGTGACACTGTAGACTAGATCCCCATAGTCAAAAATGGGGAGAATCATTTTCTGTACTAGTGTGCAGTGGGCTGGTGGGGGAATGCATCCACGGTTGTGATATAGGGCACCCAACTTTGGGTGGAGCCTCTTGAGGATGGCATCAACATGTACAGTAAAGTTGAGGTGCTGGTCAAGCCATACCCAGAGGAATCTAAAGGAGGAGCAGGCCTCCAGAATTGTCCCATCCAGGGTGGTGAAGAGGGGGTGATAGGGAGCTGAGAGAGTCTCTGCCTCCTGCCAAAGGTCATTGAGACTGTTTTCTTGGCATTAAGAAAAATCTGGTTTGCATGAAACCAGAGCTGAACATAGCTGAAGTTCTGCTTTAACCTAGTCATCACGTCAGCGGTTGAGGGGCCTGGTGTATATAGTACTGTGTCATCAGCATACATATGTATGGATCTGTGTGGGCAGGCAAAGGGCAGGTCCTTTAGGGACATGGAGAATAAGAGCAGGCTAAGGACCAAGCCTTGGGGGACTCCTGCAGTGACAGGAAGGGAAGAGGAGGTGGAGACTCCAATTCTAACAGATTGTGACCTACCTACCAGGTAGTAGTGGAACCAGTTGATGGCTGTGGTAGAGAGCCTGGCAAGGGAGAGCTTGTCCAGAAAGAGAGCATGGGAGACAGTGTCGAAAGCCTTTGCCAGGTCAATGAAAATTGCTGTGGTGATGTGACCTTTGTCCATATCCTCAACAACAGAGTCTGTGAACCTCAGAAGTGAAGTGGCAGTGAAGTGGGCCTTCCTGAAGCCAGAGTGATAGGAGAGAAGAAGGCAGAGGAGTTGAGAAAGGGAGAGAGTTGGGAAAGGACAAGGTGCTCCTGGAGTTTAGCTAGTATGGGAAGAAGGGAGACTGGGTGGTAGTTACCGGGGATGGTGGGGTCACCTCCCTTTGGAAACAGGATAACAGTTGTGTGCTTCCATTCCAAAGGTATTGAAGATAGGGAGAAAGAGAGGTTGAAGAGCACAACCAGGGGGGTGGCGATGGCAGGAACAGCCAGGTATAGCATTGTGGAGTCAAGCGCATAGGGGTATTTGCCCTTGGTTGGGTTTAGGGAAGACAAGGCATTGTAAACTTCTGATAGGGTGACCATCCAGAAGGAGAAGGAAGGGACAGTAGAAGGGGTCTGTTCAGTGGGGGCAGAGGGGGTGTTGCTCTGCTTCTGCGGGGGGACAGTGGAAAGCAGTACTGAGGTGCAGCTTGAAAAAAAGGAATTAAATTCAAAGGCTACTGCTAGAGGGTCCAACGTGGTGGTACCACCTATGTTTAGCACTGGGGATGGGGGTTGGGAGGTGGGTAGAAGAGGTATTTGACCACCCTCCTGAATTAGCCAGGTGGTTAACATTGGATTGGAAGGAGGATTTGAAATAATTAGCGTTGAACTGCCTAATGAGTCGAGTGCAGGCATTGTGCAAGGAGCAGTATTTTGAGTGGTCAGCATGGGAGCCGGATACTTTGTGAGCCTTCCAAGCTTAGTCTCCGGCTTTAATGTGGGACATAATGTCAGCTGTGATCCACGGCAGCTGAGCACCCCTCAGTTGAGTCCATTTGAGTGGGGCATAGTAGATCTAGATGGCGAAGAACTTGGCCTTAAAGTAGTATAGGGTGGCATCAATAGAGGTTGACCTATGGATGTAGGACCAATCTGTGACTATCAGGTCACCAAAGAGTGAGCCAAGATCCAGGGTACTGTAGAAGCAGATAAGAATGGTTCCAGGAGGTGGGATCTTAGGCCTGGATATTTTTAAAACCATTTAAATCATGTGGTGGTCACTTATCGAGCCAGGTAAGAGACCTGAGGCAATTATCTGGTGTTGGTGGTAGGTAAGTGCCTAGTCCAGGAGAGAGTGATTCTGTGTTTTGGGGTTTGGACGTGTGGTTTTGCAATCAGCTGGGACAGGTTTAGAGCTATCACCTGATTGTGGAATTTGGATGTGGCACTGGAGAGCCAATTTAAGTTGAAATCCCCCAGGATATGGAGCTCACCCTCTGTGGCACTAATTTTCAAGGCACCCAGGTGGTCTAGGATGGTTGGTTTAGGGGTGTCAGGGCAGCAGTAGGAGCTAGCTATAAATAGGATAGTGTGTGGTAGGGAAAGTGTAATCATCAACACATCAATGGATTGCGTGGGCAAGGGCAGACTGATAGGGTAAATTGTCAGGCAGATGAGATAAACACAGCTATGCCACTGCCTCTTTTAATGCATGGGCGGTAGTGGCATATAACGATGTTGCCAGGGATAGCAATGTCTACATCATTGTTGTGTGGTTTCAGTCAGGTTTCTGAAACAATCAAGATGTCGGGCTTTAAGGATAATACATGTGGCTGCAGCATGGCTAGTTTATGCAGTAGGCTGCAGATACTGAGGTGCATTCATTTTAGGCCCCGTGGTGGAAGCTGTGATGGGTGTTTGGCCAGGGTTTGGCTCAATGTCCCTGAAAGTAGGAGTAGTATTGTTACTAGGAGTTTGGTGACAGGCTTGGAGCACTGTACCTTGAGTGTTGAGAGGTATGGTTCTACGGCTACTTGGGGGGGACTGGGTGGTGAAATTTAGGGCCACGAGTCCTACATGGAAATTGAGTGGTAGGACTGAGGGGCCAACCGACCATTCTAGAAATTGTGGTGCACAGGACAACACAGTTGAGGAGGTAGCAAAAGTTGGTAGGGTCAATAAGGTGCAAATTGTTAGGATTCTACATAGTTCCTAAGGATAAAAGGAGGGGAGAGTGACACTACAGGCAACAGTGAAGTAAAAATAGTAAGGCAGAGAGGTAGCATGGTTTAGTTTTAATAAGCTGCTAGTACAGTAATTTTATAGTGGCCACTGGTGGCGGATCAAGGTAGGCTGCAAATGGTAAAGCTGGCTGATCAGTTTTTCCAGCACATGACCCACCACTATAAAGAGAGTGGATCACCAATGGGAGTGGTGTAAGTGTGGGGATGCCGACTCGAAGCATTGGAGGGGGCCAAAAAAAATGTCCGAGGTCAGGAATGCTGTACCTTGCTTTGATCTCTGAGGGTTCGGGGGAGGGCAGCATGCGATTGCCATCACACAGAAACATAGAAACATAGACTTTGATGGCAGATAAGGACTGCTTGGCTCACCTAGTTTGCCCATTTCCCTACCTACTAGATAAGCTGCAGATCCTAGTTAACCAACAGCCTATTTCTTCCTACCCCCCCACAAGAATTGCCTTATGTCTGTCCCATACATTCTTGAATTCTCCCACAGTTTTAGAGCCCACAACCTCCTCAGGAAGGCTGTTCCTTGCATTCACCACCCTCTCTGTGAAAAATTACTTCCTCACATTACCCCTGAGCTGCCCCCCCATCTTCCAATTGTTACCCCTTGTTCTTGCACATCTCTTTTTCTGAAAGATGCTACCCTCTTGAACCTTGTTGATTGCACTGAGGTACTTAAAAGTTTCAATCATGTCCCCCCTCTCCCTCCTTTCATCAAGAGCGTACATATTAAGCTCCTTTAGTCTCTCCTCATATGGCTTCTCTTGCAGACCCTGCACCATTTTAGTTGGCCTCCTCTGGACTACCTACATCCTGTCTATGTCCTTGCGGAGAGGGGGTCTCCAGAACCGGATGCAGTACTCCAGATGGGGTCTCACCAACTGTCTGTACAGAGGGATAACAACTTCCTGTTTTCTGCTGGTGATGCCTCTGCCTATGAATCCCAGCATCCCCCCAGTGCTCCCTACTGCCTTCTCACATTGCTTGCCAACCTTAAGGTCAACTGATATGATTACCCCCAGGTTCCTTTCCATTTTTGTTGTTGTTACTACCCCCCCCCCACTGTGTACTCTTCCCCAGGGTTTTGTTTCCCAGATGCCTTATTTTGCACTTCTTTGCATTGCATACAAGCTGCCATACTTCTGACTGACCATTCCTCCAACCTTGCCAAGTCCTTTCTCATCCTTCCATGCCCCCTTGTGTATTAACCCTGTTGCAGATCTTTGTGTCATCTGCAAAGAGGCATACTTTCCTTCCAGTCCCTCTGCAAAGTCACTTATGAAGACATTAAAAAGGACTGAACCCAGTACTGAACCCTGCGGTACTCCACAAGTAACACCCCTTTCTTCAGAGTGGACTCCGTTTACTATTATCTTCTGTGTCCTGTTGTCCAGCCAATGTTTTACCCAGGCTACCACCCTGGGACCCACTCCCAGGCTGGCTAATTTGTTTATTAATCTTTTGTGTGGGACTGTGTGTCAAATGCCTTGCTAAAGTCTAGGTAGGCCATGTCCACAGCCCCTCTCTGGTCTACTACTTTGGTCACCCAGTCAAAGAAATCGATTAGATACATCTGACATGACCTTCCCGCTGTGAACCCATGCTGCCTTGGGTCCTCCCGCAGTGATGGCCTTACCCCTTTTTGCCCCATCTCTGTCCTTATTGCATTTGTCGTTTTCTCCATTTACCCATGCCCTTCTCCCTGTCGATGTCTCTATCTTGGTGTTTACCTCACTCACTACCCTGATTTTTTTTTGGGGGGGGGCTAGGATTTCCCTGCTCGTTTCAAGTGCCTCCCCCTTGGCTAATTTAAATGCTTGCCAATGAAGCACCAGGGTGCTAGGATGCTGTGGAAGGAGAAAGAAGAAGAATCTGGAATTAAAGCAGGTATGGGGGGCTGAAAACAAATAGGGGACGGGTCTGAATGGGCTAGTCCCTGCTAACAGGAGAGGGGTGAAGTACAAGGGCCTACCCCTGTCTTAAAGACACCTGGGATGATTGTATGAAGAGATTTTGCATTTTACAGTAAAGTAAATTACACAGACAGATGAAATTGTTCAGCGTTTAACACTAGTCTGTAAAAATATTTTGGCTGCTAAGAATTTCATTTGCAAGCAGCACTTTAACCTAGCCTGTGCAGATGTCTCAATTAATATCTTTAGTGACTGGTTTTAGCTTAAGGCAGCCTCTCTTAGCAGCATTAATTAACTCCAGCTGAAATCTCTTAAGGCAACACTGAGAATAGGCAAAAACACTGCAAATTTAATTTAAATAAATGCTGAAATAAACTAAGGCTAACTTCAGCTACAATCTCTTAAAGTCCAGCTAAAATCTCTTAAAGTTATCACAGAGAATAGGCAGAACAGGGCTAATTTAATTTAAAATAAATGTTGAAATAAACTATCTTTATTTGTATGCTGATCATCAGAAGTAACAGAAGTCCTGGATTCAAACTGGGAAAAGGTGCCAACAATGAATGTCCGTAGTCTAGAATGCCATACCTTGCTTTCGTCTCTGAGGGTTCAGAGGAGGGCAGCTTGTGATTGCCCTCATGACCACCAGGATGCTTGCTTTGGTCTCTGAGAGTTCGGGGGAGGGCAGCTTGAACTCATGACCACCAGCTGAACTCATGACCACCAGGATGTTTGCTTTGAGATGGTGGACCTGTTCAGTTGTTCATCCAGCCCCCTCCAGCCTGGAATAAGCATATCTTTAGGGGAGATGAAGAGGACATGTTCCCCCAAGTTTTGAAGAGTGGTCATTAAAATGATTTATTCCATCCTCCTCAACTGTCTTTGTGCAATACTAACAGAACTCAGTGGCCAGCATAGAGGTCAGGAGCACAGCATGGCTCCAAGAAGTACACTTGTATTCAAATGATTAGGCATGAAAAATAAGGCATTGATCACCTGATCAACTCATCAGCTGAGCTGTTGGAGCAGATCCACAATATCAGGATGTGATTTTCTGATCAGTTTGTGCCTGAGTTAATTGTTATGATAATCCCCTCCCTCCCTGACCTAGAGATGAGTGAGCATACCAGGCTGGAGCGGCCTAGGATGAACAACTGAACAGGCCCACCATCTCACTGATAAGACCTTCATCCCACATGTCTGCAGATGACTTCCATGTTGCAAGGGGCATGAACATCACAAGCCGAGGGAGGCAAATGTTTTTTTTTTAGTGTTATGCAGTCTGCTACATTCAGGAAGGGAGTAGCAGTATGAGGGCCCTGCCAGAATCTTGGCTGTGCTGTGTTGCTGTTTTACCATGAGGGGAGTGGACTGGATATCAACTTGTGAGCTGAAAGTGGATGGTAATAATGGACATCTCTGTTTTTGACATTTTGTAATGTGTGTGTTAAGAGAGTTGGAGTAGGGGCTGGATTGTGTGGGGTGCGATTGGTTGAGAACTGGGAACACCTTGAAATTCAAGGATACATGATGACAGGAAACCCTGGACTGTTTGTGTTTTTGTAAGGAAAAATAAAAGAAGAACTGCTGCACCGCATAGCCTTCTGTCATTAAAGAGCGGGATGCTTTCTGACACACAAACTGCGTTACATGGAGCCAGTGTGGTCATAATAAAATGTAAGACATCATAGCATAAAACATGGAGAAGTGTAGCTGCTCGGACCACTATGGAAACTATATAAGCAATAATACATGACAGGGTGGGCAGTTCAGGGCTCTACCAGACCACTCAGGGGTGTATTGAGACCTGACACCACAGGAGGAGGACCTCACAGCCCATGGAAGATACAGCATAGCCCAATGCTTCCCACTATGGAGAGTATTATTATACTTAGAAAATGAGTTATATGTAATATTTTTAATTAAATTAAAGATTAAAAACAAATCAAATTACTGTTTAAAAAAGAATAAAAATTCAGCATCATGTAAAGTAGTTCTTCTACTGGTATGCTTTCCAATGAGGGTGCTGCTGTTCAGGAAAGTCTGCTTCAGCCATATTTGTTTTATGCTCACCCAAGTCACTTTTGTTTAATACTGACTCGAATCTCCCCACTACTGATATGAATTTTCTAGCCCCCCACCGTGATCGAGTGGGCTGAGGTGAGAAGTACTGATTTTTTAACACTAAATACAAATATCAGTTGTTCTGTATGCAGCAAGCTGGTCTTGTTTAGCCACCCCATGGTTCCATGGGAGTTGTAGTTTGTTCTCAGTTGGGGGTGCTTGACCGTTGAAGCAGAAATTAACTTCAAAACTATACCTAAAACACTGCGATCAGCAAGAGGAGACAGCCCTTCCCAGTTTACTGCTTACAAATTACAGATTGAGTTGAGAAGGATTGATGGTGGTGTGGGCTGTTTTCATTTTCAAGTTATCATTTTTAAGTTTAGAAGTGCAAACGGGATATTGAGACCTGACACAGGGGGACAGCAAGAAAAATGGGCTGCTATTTGTGATTGGCTATGGAGTTCAGGGGGTGCCACACTCACTTGGTAGCTCACTTACTAAGGCATGAAAACAAATGATGGCCATTTAAAACTGAAAATTTGGGCTGGTCCATTGGCGCAGTGGTTGGATTTCCACATGCAATGCTGATGACCAAGGTTTGGGAATGGACTTGGGTAGCTGGAGGGCCGGCTGGGGAAGAAGGCTTGAGAGTCTGATGACTGCTTGCCTTTTACAGGGGGGAGGGTGGGGATGTGGTCCAGCATCTGCTGCCCCCCGGTGGAGACTGAGGGTATAACAGTGCACCATACAACTAACTGCAGATGTCGATGTATGCCTTGACGTCATGGCACGCCATGCCCCCCAGGGAGGACAAAAGGGAAAATTCTTCTCTGTTCAACCGGATTATGGCCATCTGGTCCCTCTGCCATCATGAGTGCCCTAGTCAGGCCAAAGAGACCACTTCAGCAGCACTCGAAGGGCCAGTGTTGCACTGGATGGCTCCCACTGGCGCCTTAAACCCATCTGGTGAAGGGTTACACCAGATTACCCTCAGGGTGGATACCATTTGAGATAAAATATGGTGGCAATGGGCCGGAGTGCAAGCAAGTGGTAGGGGAACAACACCATTGATGGCCCAAGGGAAAGGCCAACGGGGGGGGGGGGGAGACATGGGCAGGATAAAGAAATAATAAAACAAAAAAAACCAAAGATTCTATTTGATGCACCTGTTTTTGGCAAAAAGGCATGCAGGCACAGGGATTAGTTATTTACTAGTCTCTGTTGCCTGATACCTGCCCAGGACCTGGCTGCTGCTGATGAACCAGGAAGTTTGCTTCTCCAACTCATTTTCTAAACCTTTATTTGTGAACCTATGGTTTAATTTTGATTGAACAACAGAGCATTTGAGTTCTTGTACTATAGTCTGAAAATTGGCACACCTAGTATGACAGGCAGTCTTTAGAGTCTAATGGTTCCCACCTCCATTTCTTTGGCCAGTATTGAGCAGTACTGGTGATCTGGCAGTTCTCCCCTCCTGCTTTGTGGCCATTATCAACCAGTCACTATCATCCAGCAGTTCCTCCTCCCTCTCCCTTGTCTAAGTCATATGGATACAGGAAGAAGTTCAAAAACTTGCAATCCTAGTGCAGAGCAATGTTCCCACTGCCATCTCACCATGGCTGACAAAGGGAAAATACACCATGAGCTGTGGGCTATACTGTAAGGACATGGAACTGTTTGCATTGAGATGATGTGACCACTTGGTCTGTTACTTTTTCTCTACCAATCTGTGGGTACTATATGAGCAGCACTATTGCATCATGTGTTGAAAGGTAATGTAACTGAGGGTAGATAAAGCCTGTGATATGGAGGAACTGCATATACTCCTTTCTCTGTGGGGGACTGGTTTGAATCAATGACTTATGCTTCCTCTCCCTCCACCATGATGTTCCACAGTAATTCAAAAAACACATCTAAGGCATCATACGAAAAGGCGACCCCAGACTGAGACCTGCATGACTGACAGTGTGCAGAGACATTGTAATAAACCACCTGCAGACAGACTGATGGGGACCTCAATCCTTTATCCCATTGCTGATCCCAACAAACTCAACCCACTACAGAGATGGTTTTAATAATCTGAGGCCAAACGAGGAGACATAACATGTCCTTACAAGTTTCCAGTTGTTGATCCCTTTCTCCTCCACTTTTAAAAAGTTGGATAATTTCCTCCAATGTCAGAAGCAAGACATGAATGATGCCAGAGTAAAATGTCAGGAAACTACGACTGTAGCAAGACTTGAATTTTGCAAGAGGGTAGCATTTTGTTGAATGCTGTGCAAAAATCTGTATGTATCACTTGGAAATGGAACAATTAGGAAATGCACCCTTAAGATCTAATTCCCATACAGTGTGCTTTAAAAATGTGCAGTCAGTGGTGGATGGGAGCATGTATTGTAGAAGTTTAATACAACAAAATCTGATTCAAAAATATAAGGCAAATCTTGAAATTAAACTTGCATCCGATGTCAGGGATAACCACAATTTTATAATTATGTTGGACCCTTAAAAGGCAGACAGCAAGGGATTGGGCATCTCATGACAACTGAAGGGGTTTTCACAGATGAAGTGGAACTAGCCAGAGAATTTAATAACTACTTTATTAGTATTTTTGAACCTAAAGATCACAGTGATCTTAATATAGCAATGAAAAATTATTTCATCCCCTTTCTAATTTTTTGGTTTTTTGTTGAATTTTGTTGACCCGGTAAGCCCACTGGGCCTAGAAGTCCCTTTTTCAGGGTCGACTGGGGGGGGGGGTTACAGATGGTAAGCAATTGAATTTGAACCAGATTAAGCTGTTGGTGGTATTTTTAGTGAAAGAGGGAAATTTGGCCAGGACACTGGGGAAATTCACCAAATCTTTTCGATAAGTGACATGGGATCTTTAGCATCCACCTGAACTACCACCAATCCAGGTAGATGGGACCTCGGTTTAATGTCTCATCCAAAAGATGGCACCTCAGAAGTGAAGCACCCCTCTCATGCTGCACTACAGTGTCAGTATTGGGATATTAACCCAAGTGCCAGATGTGGGAACTGAACCCGCAGTGCTCTGATCTCCCGGCCTCAGAGGTGAGCGTGCTACCTACTGAGCCACTGACACTGATTAATTGATAAAGTATTGCAATGTTTAAGATCCCTTAAACCAAATTCATCTGCTGGACCCTATTTAATATCTCTGCCTCCAGCATGCAAACAACAGGTCCTGTATGGACTTGTAAATATGCATATGCTTGTAAGATAGCTAGTCTGGTTATGAATCATTTGGATGGCATACATTTCCAAAATAATATTGATGCCCTGGTGATATGGGCTAATAAGAACATGATGAAGTGCTGGCCCAGTGGCTCTGAGGGTTGAGGTGGTAGATGCCACACTTCGTGCCATGCCGATGACCCGAGTTTGGAAGCGAGCTCGGGTGTTGGGAGTTGGCAGGGAGGTAGATGGATTGAGCACCCGCAGTGCTGCTCTTATCTCCTGGGGGGAGGGTACAGGATTGCTCAGCATTCTAGCAGCCCCTGGTGGAGACTGGGGGTGCCACAGAGTGCCAGAGCTGCACATAAAGGAGCATGGCTGACACAGGCAGGATTGCTGTGTGCCAGCGTCAGACATGCACCATGCATGGTGGGGAGAGCACAGGGCACCTACAGCAGGAGAAGGAGAGAAATACCCCACCAGCTTGGATAGGCAATGGCCCTGCCAGTGCCACCTCCACACACCCACATGCTGGTTCCCCGCCACTGCCCCCTGTGGTTTCTCCGGGTTGCTGTCACCCTACCCGGGGAACCGTGACAAACTTGAAGATGGTGGGGGAACACAGTGGGTGGTAGAGCAAGTCAGTGAGAGCAGTGACCTGAGAGAGTTCTGAACTGGATGGCCAGAAAGAAAGTCATAAAAAAAAAAGAATATGATGAAGTTTGATGAAAAGCAAAACAAAATAATACATCTTGGTACTAAAATTCCAAATATATCATATAAACTTAATGATTCTATTATTCAAACTGTGACAGAGGAGAAGGACCCGAGAGTGACCATTACTAATAAACTCACTTTTGATGCACATATTAATGTTACAGTTAAAATATGTCATAAAATATTACACTGTATTGTTAATATAATAAAAAGTAGGGACCCGGAGGTTCTCTTACCTGTTTACTAATTTGATCAGACCTCATTTAGAGTACTGTTCTCAGTTCTGTACCCATTATTCCATCAAAACTAAAAAATTGATTGAAGGAGTTCAAAGGAAAATGACTAAGAAAATTAAGAAAATTAGAAACCTTAGCTACGCCAACAGATTGAAATATTTAGGTCTGTATTCTATGACTTACAGACAGATCAGAGGAGGTTTATGTTTGTCTTTCAAAGCCTTTCATGATAAATCCCTTATGGCTACCATTGGATTAGTGGAACACAAGACAGTAAAAACAACTAGATCATATGAATTCAAAACTTATTGGTGATGTCTGTGTATCTAAAAGAAGGAGTAACTTTTATACCCAGAGAGTTGTTAATATCTGGAACACTTTATCAAAGTGTATTGTCAATAATGACACAATGACAATTTTCAAAAACAGACCTGACAATTACATGGGAGAAAAAAGTATATATACCACCTTTAGGAATAACAGGTGGTGAGTTTGTCTAAATGTTAATGCCTGCTGAACTCGTATCCTGTCTATGAATCTATGAATCTTTCACACATTGCAATTGTGCAATTGCTCAGTCCCCCCATGAAAAATGTTGCTGCATACTGTACATGGTTGCATCTCAGGGTGCACTGATCAGCAGAGTCCTCTTACTTAATTTTGTTTTACACCTTCTCTACAGCTAGTCACCAATTGTGCTGAACTTTTTTTTTAATTTACTATACTTTATTAATTTTTTAAAATATACAAACAGTTAAACATCCAAGCAACAAACCAAAAGATAAATAAAACCCATACCCCCACCTACCCACTCCACGGAGATACCAAACAAAATAAAAAGGCACACTGTCCAACAGGCAAAGGCATGAGCAGATGAGCAATATACATCCACATCTTGCTACAAACATAAGCCTTGATATAATATCCAAAAGACCATAAACTTTTAACAAAGCTTCAGGAACCCAGTCAAGGGGAAGATGACAGTGATAGTAAAGTACACAGTTAACTGCAATGTTTTGTTGTATGCCGCCATTCGATTCTAGGGACTAGCTATCATCTTTTCAGTTTTTAAGTTATAAAGCAATTCACTAAACCATTCAGAATAGGGGATCTCAATCTGATCCTCCAATAGCGCAGTACAACCCTCTTCAAAGAGAGGGAAATTAATGATAAATAGTATCTTCTTTCCTTAATAACCTGGACACCAGAAAGGTCCTCCACTAGGCATACTTCAGGAGTAAAATATTCTGTTAAGCCCAGTAAAGGGTCCTTCCAGGTTTTTATCTTGTCCCATAGTGATAACACTTTTGGGCATTCACATAATACATCCAATAGGGAGCCTTCTGTCTGCCTGCACCTAAAGCACAGGGGGGACGTCAGCTTCCCCATCCTTGCTAAATGGAAAGGAGTGAAATAGATATTATGTAATATATAAAAGTGAGTACATCATAGCTTGTCATTGGTTAAGTCGTGGTATATGTCTGTCCCAATGTGGTCCCAATTAAAAGTAGCATCAGGGAATACAGAGGATCAATACCAAGTTCAGCCTGAAACTTCTGGGAAGAGTTTAGTAAATAATAGGGACGTCATGTGGGAGACTAAATATGATTTCCAAGCAAGAGTTTGGATAAGATGAAGGAAATCACCTTGTGTGTTAGTCCAAGAAGTAAATCCAAACCAACAAATCAACAGGTGTCTAAGTTGGTAAATTTTAAACACCTGCATATTCGGTAATTTAAAACATGGCAACAGTTCTGGGCTACTAAGGATAAGGCCCTCAGAAAGGTCAGACAAATTTGTATCCTTTAACCAAAGCCACCCTGCTGGGGTCAATACCTGTCCTCCCAATTTAAAATTAGGGTTGTTCTGTTGTGCTGAACTTCAAAATCCCCCCACCCACCTACTCAAGGATTTAACTCTACTCCATCCCCAATGGTGATTCCCTCCATGGCAGGGGCAATGGGGCACACCATCTCACCCTGAGGCAAGATTCCAGATTGGAGGGGACAATGTCACTCACACAGGCCATGTTTAAGGCCAGATTGTCATCCTGCCTGTTACTGGGGCATTTCCACTTTTTTTGTCCCAGCCCTGGGATATAGACTAAGCGGGTGCATATATACATGCAGGAATATGCACATAGTGAGACACCAGCCTGCATCCCCTCTCCCCTAAGCCTCTCTGGTTGCACTACCACCTGCAGTTACCCAAGTATAGAGGTGTGTATAGTTACCAAAATTTACACAGCAAAATAATTTATGGCACATTTGATTTACCTTTTTAAAGGCATATCACTCTGTATTGTCTGGCCCCACAGGGAGGTATTCGCCTGACGGTCACCATAGCAACAAGTGACGTCAGAAGCAGTCGCATTATAAAGTGCACAGCTCTAGTGAATGGAGCCAAGCGCAGAGCAGAGGCGACGTGGCAGAGGCCTTTGGTGTCTGATCAGTGTTAGATGGGGAAGCCGGGGAAAGTGCCACAAACCCTTGAGGAGGTATTTAAACAGCAAACTGTGTGAGATAAGGATGAAGATAAATATGAGTACTAATCAGGTTATCTTGAGGATGGGTGAAATTGCTACTAAAGGTGGTGAATGTTGCAGGTTTAGCCTGAAGGAAGTAAATATGGTTGTATGTATATTCATTTTATTTGTTCAATCATTAAAAAAGATCATTACAAAAAATGTACACACAATATTACATTTTACAAATAAATTACAATTATATCGTGCAAAACAGCCTATAATTCCAAAATGACTATCTCTGAATTGTACTAATCATTCTTTTCCTTATTTTCTGTGTATTACATAAATAAAGAGCAGTATTTCTAATAATAACCCCATCTTCTGTTGTAAAAAGAGTCCTTATTATTATCTCATTCATACATTCTATAAAAAAATCAATAATTGGACACAACCATCTCTGTCTATCTCTGGGCTAAGAATTTGTCATAAGCCCTGAATTGAGAGCAGGTTACAGGCTGTGTATTGGACCCAGACAGTGCCTAGGGGGGTGGAAACTGGTTTTTCTTTTGTTTACCTCAGTGTGCCTTATAAGGCCAAGCCAGACTGTGTCAGGAAGTGCTTACATCACAGCTACTTAAAAGCCAATAGATCTGGAAGAATCTTACAGACCTTGATAAAAGTACAAATTTTAGCAGGCTCATCAGATAACCTCACAGTCTTCAGGTGAAGCTACCTCTGGCTGCAAGCTGCAACACTGGACTTAAGATTTGCAAGAAAGTGAGTAGTGCTCACAAAAGAGGGAGGTGAACCTTACAATTTACAATTGTCTTTGGTTTGAAGCAGATTCCTTAGGAAAGTTAATATTCTTCAGATGGAGGATACGTCTAACTGAAGGGTGAAATAAGCAACTTAGAATTATCAGAAAAGGCAGTCTTTCAATCAACAGAGGAGGTGGAGTTTGCTTGTATTCACAGTGTTAGTTTTCCAGTGCAGGAAGAGTTTAAACCCACATAGGCTAAATACTGTTTTCTGTGTCTGCCCTTCTGCACAGCTGATGTGTTTTGGGGCTGACTGTTTTCAGAGCACAAGTCACCAGGCTCTTTTGGGGCTGGGGAGGTTTATCTGTGTCTGACTTGGATGTTTGGATTTTCTCTGTTTGATTAGCAGGGTATTTCTCTGTCAAATTGGCTTGAAGCAGTATTACAAATTGTAGTGTATGGCATCTTGCTGACAGGAAGGCACTCATCGCATCGGTAGGTCAGGCGTTTAGCTGTTGTTTCGTGAGGGGCACAGTTTGGGCCCAACCCTTCCACCCCTCACCCCACCCACCCCTGGAAATAGTTCATTTATACCTGGGGTTCTGACATCATTTCCTCAAGAAGGCAAGGTACACATCACTGTCATATCCTGTCTAGCACACTGCACTGACAATATAAGCATACACATTATATAAATACATATATTTCTATATACGCACCAATCACACACACACACACAAAAAAAAAACTAAACAAAGGTGAACAGTTATGTGGGAGTAGTGCAATGTAATGGCTGTGGGGCAGCAGTCTTCCTGGAGTCTTTCTGAGGCTGAGATGCTGCCCTGTTTGCAGACAACTATCTGCCCTGGGGAGGAAGTTGCCCATCTTCAGGCCACACTGGACAGTGGCAAGGGAACCTCCCCCATCCAGGGAGCACCACAGCCACCACCACTACCTCAGAGGTTGTGAAGAAAGCACAGCAGTTGGACCACAGTGGGCTCAGGGAGGGTAAGGGTGGTGGAACAGAGGCACACCCAGTCAGTTGTTACACTCCACAATCCATACACCATTCTGGGGGAGCATAGTTCCCCTATGGATGCACCTGCAGCGGAGACTAAGGAGGGTGCAGACAACCGTCACAAGGGAGGCCCTCAGGAGGAGGCAGAGGCACCACAGGGAAAGAAAGCAGTTCCTGGTGGGGACTCAATTATTGGGGATAGAACTAGGGGCAGGGAAAACTGAAGTAAGGTGCCTGCCTGGTGCCATGGCTTGGAGGGACAGGAAGCGCATCCTTAGGATCACGAGAACAGTTGCACGGGAGTCTGAGCTGGACATCATTGTCCACCTAGGGACAAATGGCTTGGCTCATCATGAGATTAGAGCAGTGCAAAAGGACTTTGTAGAGTTGGGGAGGGGCTTAAGACAAGTAGCACACACAGTATCCTTCTCAGAGGTGCTGCCTGTCAGTGGCATGAGTGAGGCGAGGGTACTTTGCACAATACAATTTAACAAATGGTTGAAAAAATGGTGTGGAGCACAGGGGTTTGGCTTCATTGGGGACTGGGGTTCCACCTGGAGGGACACCAGCCTATACTGGAAGGATGGTCTGTATCTGTCCAGGAAGGGAACAAGTCTTTTGGGCAATCAGTTTAAATGCTTCATTGGCAAGCCTTTAAACTAGTCAAGGGGGGAGGCACTGATAAGCAGAAGGAAAATCCCAGCCTCCCCTACAAAACAGGGTACTAAATGAGAAAAAGACCAAGGTATAAAGGTCAGTGGGGGTTGCCGCTACAGAAGGTAAAGCCATCAAAAAATGGAGAGCAATGAGTACCAATGCCCGTAGTCTGGGTAACAAGCTTCCTGAATTAGTGGCCTTGATGGAGGAGGAAGATCTGGATATCATGGCAGTCACAGAAACATGGTACACAGAACCATGACTGGGACGTAAACATATCAGGATACACTATCTACAGGAGGGACAGGGAGGGTAAAGAGGAGGAGGAGTAGCTCTCTACATAAGAGAAGAAATCAAAGCAACAGAACAAAAGGGTAAACAGGAGGAGAAGAAGCACTGTGGGTCAATTTGGAGGCAGGCAATGGCACCACAATCCGCACAGGGGTTGTATACAGACCCCCCTCTCAGGGGGAGGAATGGACAAGGAAATTATAAGTATACTTAGAATGGCAGATAAAGGGGAGATATTGCTGATGGGTGATCTGAATATGCCAGATGTTAACTGGATTGCAGTTGCAGCAGCCACTTCTAAGAGTGGGGTTATTCTAGATGCCCTACAGGAGCCATGCCTAGACAACTAGTATTGGAGCCCACTCGAGAGGGAGCAATCTTAGACCTGGTTCTCTCAAATGGAGATGAAGAGAGGATCACAGATGTAGAAGTGGGTAGCCATCTGGGAACTAGTGACCATCGAACAGTATGGTTCACAATAAACACAGCAATAGAGTCAAGCCATACAAAGACAAAGGTACTGGATTTTAGGAGGGCTGACTTTGCCAAAATGGGTGAGTGCCTAAGGAATGCACTAGCAAATGGGCAGAAAGTAGGGGTGGAAGAACAATGGGGAATAATAAAAACTGCCATCACAGAGGTAACAAGCCTTTGTATAAAGCAAATAAACAAAATGAAACAAGGTAAGAAACCACTATGGTTCTCAAAGGAAGTGGCAGTGAAGGTTCAAGAGAAAAAGAAAGCATTCAGGAAGTACAAGGGATCACAGAAGGAACAGGACAGAGAACTGTATCAGTTAAAGCAAAGGAAGCTGGAAAGGCAGTCAGAACAGCAAAGGCCCAAACCGAGGAAAATATAGCCAACTCAGTTAAGAAGAGGATAAAACCTTTTATAGGTACATCCGGAGTGAAGGAAGACCAAGGGAGGGATAGTGAGGCTTAATAAAGGGGAGGGAGGGTGGGCAGAGGTGACTGTGAAAAGGCAGAGATACTAAACAAATATTTTTGCTCAGTATTTACAAAGAAAGAGGGGGAGGTACCTAAAACAAACAGTAGAAACACTCTGGATACAGAAGTTGACACCAGGCCATTTACAGAAGAAAGAGTTCTGAAACAGCTTTTAAATCTGAAGGTGGACAAAGCAATGGGGCCTGATGGGATTCATCCCAGAATTCTAAAAGAACTAAGGATAGAACTAGTGACACCACTGACTACCCTCTTTAACAAATCATGGGAGGATGGGGTGGTACCTGAGGACTGGAGGAGGGCAGATGTGATTCCCCTTCACAAAAGTGGGAGCAAGGCAGAAGCAGGAAACTACAGACCTGTTAGTTTAACCTCAGTGGTAGGGAAAATGATGGAATCACTTCTGAAGGAAAGAATTGTTGCGTATCTAGAGGCCAGAGGGGCACAGGACCCAAGGCAGCATGGATTCACAGTGGGAAGGTCATGCCAGACAAATCTGATAGATTTCTTTGACTGGGTGACCAAAGTAGTTGATCAGGGAGGGGCTGTGGACATGGCCTACCTAGACTTTAGCAAGGCATTTGACACAGTCCCACACAAAAGATTAATATACAAGTTAGCCAGCCTGGAAGTGGGTCCCAAGATGACAGCCTGGGTAAAGAACTGGCTGGAGAATAGGACACAGAGAGTAATAGCAAATGGAGTCCACTCTGAAAAAAGGGGGGTTAGCAGTGGGGTACCGCAGGGTTCAGTATTAGGACTGGTCCTCTTCAATGTCTTTATAAGCGACATTGCAGAGGGACTGGAAGGAAAAGTATGTCTCTTTGCAGATGACACAAAGATCTGCAACAGAGTTGATGCACAAGGTGGGGTGGAAAGGATGAGAAGGGACTTGGCAAGGTTAGAGGAATGGTCAAATGTATGGCAGCTTAGATTCAATGCTAAAGTGCAAGGTAATGCACCTGGAAACAAAACCCAGGGAAGAGTACACAATGGGGGTGAGATACTAACAACAACAAAAATGGAAAGGGACCTGGGGTAGTCATATCAGATGACCTAAAGGTGGTCAAGCAATGTGAGAGGGCAGCAAGGAGGGTTGGGGGGATACTGGGATGCATAGGGAGAGGCATCACCAGTAGAAAACAAGAAGTTATTATCCCTCTGAACAGACAGCTGGTGAGACCACATCTGGAGTACTGTGTGCAGTTCTGGAGACTCAATCTCCGCAAAGACATAGACAGGATGGAAGCTGTCCAGAGGAGGGCAACTAAAATGGTGCAGGGTCTGCACTGGAAGACATATGAAGAGAGACTTAAGGAGCTTAATATGTATAGCCTCAAGGAAAGGAGGAAGAGGGGGACATGATAGAAACTTTCAAGTACCTCAAGGGAATCAACAAAGTCCAAGAGGGTAGCATCTTTCAAAAAAAGAGGTGTGCAAGAACAAGAGGGCACAATTTGAAGATAGAGGGGCGGCTCAGAGGTAATGTAAGGAAGTATTTTTTCATAGAGAGGGTTGTGGATGTATGGAACAGCCTTCCAGAGGAGGTTGTGGAGTCAAAAACAGTGGTGGAATTCAAGCATGCATGGGACAGTCATAAGGCAATTCTAGGGGTTGGGGGTAGGAAGAAGTAGGCTGCTGGTTAACTAGGATCTGCAGCTTATCCATCAGGTAGGGAAATGGGCAGACTGGGTGGGCCAAGCGGTCCTTATCTGCCATCAAATTCTATGTTTCTATGTTCTGTGTTTCTATGTCTAGCTGCTCTATACCACTGACATTTTAGAACAACATGTTCTAGATCTTCTTTCTCATTAGACCCACAATAGCAATTGGAGAATTCTTGGTCATAAATCTTATTAAACTTACATTCGAGCACATTGGACATAAAAAAAAACTATCCGAAATTTTGCATAAGTCCGACGCAAGTCAGGATGTTCCAAATATTCTAAATAATAGCGAAAATAATGATAACAATCATTTTGAGTATACCAAATTGCAAACTTTGAATTCTGTATATGATATAGATCATAGATCCTATATTTCTGCATAATCAACTGTTTGAGACATGACCCATAACTTTTGGCAATACAGATACCTTGAGTAGTCAGTCCAAACAAATTCAGATGCCCCACTGAACTTAAAATCTTTTTTACATAAGTCAGCCAATTCGACTTTTTGCAGTCCAAAAATTCCCATTTCATTTTTTCCATCAAATATTTTTTGGAAAAACGCTGATCTAATAATAAAATAATCCTAATCCATAAATTTAACACACGAGATTCGGCCAAAGCAATAAGATTAGAGAGGCCTAGTTCAGCTCTGACAAACTGTGCAGGAGTTGTTTTAGGAAAAGCAATAGCTCTTTTTAGCAATCTAATTGCTGTTTTTTTCCAATTTAGAGATATGTTTATGATCCCATATCTCACATCCATAAAGGGTTTGGGAATTATATTTTGCATCTAGTGATCTCAAAAGTGGAACCAATGAATTGCCACCATATTTATAATTAAACCTATTTATGGCTTCAATAGTACTTTCAGTTTTAGATGAAACACCCTCAAAGTGTTTATTCCACCTAAAGGAAGACGAAATTACAACTCCTAAATACTCATATTCATTCACAAGTTCCAATCTTTCAGACTTTATATACCATTTATACTTGCACAAAGAGCCTCCCAGGACCATGATCTTTGATTTAGTCAGATTGATTTTCAAGAAGTTCTGGTCTGCAAATCTGGCCAACTCATCCAACTTGACTTGTAGTCCCTTAGGGGATAATGACAACATTAACAAGTCATCCGCATAAGCAAGTATTCCACATGGATCACTTCCAATTTTTTGGGAATCAGATTTCAAATTATTTATGTTAACTAAAAAATGGTCAATATAAATTGAAAAAAGTGAGAGAGCAAGGATACAGTCCTGTCTCACTCCACAACTGGTACTAAAATGCTCTGTTAAGCTCCCCCCAGTATTTCTAACCTGAGCCCATGTATCAGTGTATAACAGTTTAATGGCATTTATGAGCTCTGAGTCAGTTCCATGATTTTTCATAATATACCACAATAGTTTTCTATTCATGGTATCGAAGGCTGACGTGAAGTCAATAAATGCCATACATATCTTCTGACTTCTCAATTTGACATATTTTTCTTGTAAATGTTGTAATATGTATAGATTATCAATTGTTGAGAAAGACTCATGAAAACCAGCCTGACTCTGAGACAAACCACCCAATTTTTGTATATTCAGAATTAATCGATTAAGCAGAATTTTTGAGAATATTTTTTCCATAATATCAATTAAGCTTATGGGATGATAATGTGCAGGATTCTCCCTATCACCTTTCTTAAAAATTGGGACAATCACTGAACCCCTCCATGAATCTGGAATTTGATTGGCAGCTAAACATGTATTATAAAAATCAACTAACAACTCAACCCATTTTATTTTCAGCTGTTTATAAACTTCAGCGGGAATTAAGTCTGGACCAGGAGCTTTATTATTTTTCAAACCATCTATTGCCTCACTAACTTCCATCTTTAAGATAGTAAGCTGTGACACTGCTTCTTGATTAAATGAAAGTATACACTTGTGTGACTCTTGAAAAAGAATCTGTGTATAGTAATTACACCAATCACTATCACCAATTGCACTCTCCATATGATTAGAGACCCGCTTACATCCATAAGCTATCAATTGCCAAAAAGTACTATCATCTCTATCTCTTATTGCCCGAATCATTAATTGCCATTGATGTAAATAATATAACTTATTTTTATCAACCAATAGTTTTCTATGTAAATTTCTTTCCAATCTCAGTTTAACCAAGTTATCTGGAGTAGGTAGATGTTTATACTTCCTTAGTTGTACTCTTAATAAGTGCTTCCTGGTATAACATTCATTATCAAACCTGCTTTTCTGATTTGTTTTATTATTAAATGCCTCAGTATAAATACCCTGTTGAATCTTAACCAAAATTTCATATACATTTTTGTTTTTAACTCCAAAATCTTAGCTAGTAATTTTGTGATATTTATCAAACAGTAATTCTAAATCTGAGCAAG
Organism: Neoceratodus forsteri; assembly: GCA_016271365.2. Lineage (NCBI taxonomy): Eukaryota > Metazoa > Chordata > Ceratodontiformes > Ceratodontidae > Neoceratodus > Neoceratodus forsteri. The sequence continues at coordinate 804,853,763 of CM028130.1, read as the reverse complement.
AATATAGATCTGTTATATGAGTCCAAATTAATATTTTCCTACCATGAACCTCTACATTGATTTTATTAATTATTAGTGGAGTTAGAGAATTATTACTCATTATTTTAATAATAGCAGTCAAATTGACTATCAACTATTGACTATTATTACTATCAACCCTATCATCAATTTTGAGTGTTCGTCAGAAATTCAAAGGGCCTCTCCAAAATGCGAGATCTATAACTGATTCTGCAACAGCAGTATGAAATGTAAATTCCCCATCAGTGTCACCAAAAAGTCTACCATTTAATGGAAATATGCCATTAGATTTTAGCAATTCAATTAACCTTTTACCATTATTATTATTAAGCAGATCCTTAGAACTCCTGGGAAAACTAACAGCTTCAGGATAAATAAAACCTAATATTGTGTCATCAGCTAGCCCATCATAATTACTATTATGGAGTTAAAATCACCAATTAATAGTAATTGGTCATCTGGAAAGTCTTCAGCAATTTGAGTAATTTGACCCTCTAATTTAAACTCCTAGGTGGAACATAAATATTACATAAAATAAATGAAAAAACAATCCCTAGTAGTCTAATTATCAGAGTGTCTGTTTAGCTCAGTCATAGAACAGTGTATAAAAACATTAATTTTAACATAAATAATTAACCCTCCAGCTCTCCTCCCCAAATTAGATATCTTGCTCCCTGGATACTGAAAAGTTCAAAAACCATGCAGTTTTATATCATCATCTAATGCATGCCAAGTTTCTTGTAAGCAAATCGCAGAGAAACCAAATAAATATTTAACAAATTCTTTGTCTACAAATTTGGCCCTAAGTCCCGCAATGTTCCATGATAGAATATTTAAATAGTTATAAAAATCTATAGTCTGACCACTTGATGATTTAATATTTAAATCACTAGAGGTACTTATATGTTTTACATTTTGGCAATCATCTAAATCCGCCAATAACCCAAATCTATTATCAAGTTTCAGGTCAGTTCCATCACTTAATTTAGTAATCTTTTGCATTTGTTTATCAGTACCAGCAGACTGTCCATGAGTTATAATAGCATGATTATTTTTAACCAAAATGTGTTCATCAAAAATCACTGAAGATGCAACAGCATGAATTCCCAAACTATCAAGAAGTACTGATTTTGCCAGAATATTTTCACTGACTTCCTTAGTAGAACATAACACATCCACCTGAGAATATTGATGTAAACTAGGATGTCTGTAGACATCCAATATTCCATTTCTTCCTAACTTAATCCCAATAATATTGGAAAGAAAATTACACAGTGAGAATTTTAGTTTATCTCTAGTTTTTCTCTCTCTCTCTCTCTCTTTCTCTCTCTCTCTCTCTCTCTCTCTCTATATATGTATATATATATATATATCTCAAACCAAAAAATGTAAGTGAGACAAGGCTGCATCCCGCATTCCCCAAATTCATAGATCCAGCACAATCATCTACTAGCTCAAAGTTCAAATTACCAATGGATAACCTCTCAACATTTCTCCAGATATAATAAAGTACCCTTTTATGATGACTAAAGACCCTAATCACTGTTGTTTTCTCACTTGAATATTTTTCTCTAAGAACAAAGAGATCCTCATCCTCCACAGATAGACCAACCATGTCTCTAAAAACCAACAGTACATGATTCTTTAAGGGTTCATCCAACCCCTGATCTTCCAAATGGAGGCCCAGTATTCTGATATAGCTCTTACAATTCTGAAATCTGCCACTACTAACATCATAAATTTCATTATTCTCTTTGGAGACTTCCTGGCACAGATTTATCCAATTTAATACTTCAACATCCTGTTTTTCAGTTCTCTCATTTCCCAAAACATTTATTTGTATATTTCCAAATGGTAAATCCTCTTTCATACCAGTTTGTTCATGGCAATCAATAATATCTGCATCAGGTATTTTGTTTTTATCAATAGATGACAAATTCCCAGGAAGAACCCTTTTCTTTTTGTTCCTACATTTCTTATTTCTTTTGTTGCCATTCTTAAAAGGACTATAAATGTCTTTTTTATTTGATTTTTTACGTAATGTACTGTGTTGCTGTCTGCATGTTATTTGTCCTTGTTTTCCTTTACTCTTCCCCTTTTAACAATTTCTCTATTATTTGTTTCAACTTGAAGAACCTGATTAGTTATTCCATCTTCACTAATTAGCAAAGGGTCTTGAGTGTCAAACTTAACTTTGTTTCAAACAGGACTACTCACATTCACAAGGATATCAGGCTCTTCTGCATAAATCATAGAAACCGATATTGTATCTCTTATTGAATGATTATTGTTAAGAATGCCAGTTAAATTGTCCATTTTAACACCATTAGCTGCTATATTTATTTTTAAGTTCTCCAATTCTTCTCTCACTATCACAAATTGTTCCAATAGTATCAAATTAGCTGCGTGTTGATTTTTCAGAATATCTATAATATCCTGACTAAACACCATAGGATCATACATCATTGAGGTCTTTGGACACTCTCCATTAGAATTTCCAGGAGTAACTGATTCAATTATCCTGGGAATATGATCATGCTGGCAAACTAACTTCACATTTGGAGAGTCCTTGGGGTTAAAATCAGCTCTTAATGACTTTAAACCCAATATTGTATGTTGCAAGTCTGTCAATATATCCCCTAAACTATAATTGGGAACAGATTTATCTTTTCTAGAGACATTAATAATGGCAGTAGTATCAATAAAAGAATTATCAGAATTCTGGAAATTGTTGTTCAAATTCATTTCAAATCCAGATTGCAACCAATCAGTCTTATCAGAATCCAATAAAGATTTTTCAGAGTCTCCTTCCAAGGGGTTAAGCAAGGGGTTATCTAGCAACACTGGATTAATACTATATAAAGTCTGTGTACCTACTCCTTTTCATCTGTTAAAGCTTTAGCATCAACATAGGTCTGAGGATTCATATAATTGTTGTCAAGATTGATATTATCTAATTTTAAATTCTCCTGGACCATCCAGGTTGAGTAATCTGTTTTAGCGCAAATTTTAGAGTCTACAGAAACATAGGAAACCAGACCCTTTGATGTTAAAGAGTCTACCAAATCTAATTCCCCCCTTTGTGAAGTCCCCAAATAGACCTTGCTTACCTTACTCTTTTTTGGCTCCCTGTTTGGTTTAACTACACAGTGAGCCAAAATATGTGTTTGCTTGGTCAGTTTGACATTGCTAAGGTCTTTAGCTGACAAAGACCTAGACCTATGACTAAGAACAGTATGTCCTGGGTATAATGCTGGTGTCAATGAATTTAAGAGTTCCAAGGACTTATTTACACAAGGTTCCATATTACCATTATTGCTCCCATTAGATTATCCCCCTTTTCTTATTATTTGAGATTCACTTCTATGTTTGTTAGATCTAATCATTTTTCCTTTTTTATTTTTAATCTTTAAATACTGTTTTCTCCTAAACGATGGAGAAGGAGGAAAAATGGGTCACATCTGGATTTAAAACCCCCAAACATACTCTCACATTGCCAATTGATTGTGCTCTAGTAACCACCATGTTTTAAAAAAAAATATTTCCAATTCCCAGTACAAATAGAAGTACTTGGTATGGAATGTTTAGAATATTAAACCTTTGTTGGCAATTATTAGAGTCATCAAGTCTGAAAAAATCAAAAAAGTCAAAAATCCTGACTCAGAAGAAGCAGGTGAAAAGGAGGGTCAGATTCTGCAATTTCACAATTCCACAAGTTCACTACTCCAGTGCACTCCACATCACAATTGATTCTATACAGTTGGGCTGTGTCAAAATTATCAGAGGTGAGAGGAGAAATTAGTGTCTTTTGTTAAATCTCTCCAAGAAAAAAAAGTCCAAATAATCCTTTTTTCCTTTTTCCCATAAAAATAAGAGTGTAAAGATCCAAGGCTTCTCTGCTTGATGTTTTCAGTGCATACTCCGTCTGCCACTGAAAATAACAGACAAAAGGAGCTTTTTTAAATTAAGGACCAAAAACAATGAAATCAAGTCTATCTAGCTTGCAGACTTGCTGGATTACTAGATAACACTAATTCTTCACAGAGCTGAATGTCAAAACTATTATGTTTTTACCAGAGAGCAGTATAAAGCAGAATGAAGCACTGGGGAGAGTATGAAAACAATATATTTACCAAGCTGTATCAAAGTTATACTAGTTGTGTGGTAACAGCATATAATTAATTAGTTGACTCACTTGCAATGTGTTTAGATCCATTCTTAAAAAAAGTCACTTTCAAGTATACTGGCTGTAAAAAAGTCCACGGGAAGAGAATTAAACTCCTAGACACTCGATTCCCGGTTTTTTTTCTTTTTGACCGAAGGCCAGGAGGTAGCATATAAAATAACTCCCAATAGAGTAGACTTAATGCTCGTGCTGCGTTGAGTGACTAATTCAAAATTATCCTACTACAAACAGTAGGTGCGCCCTTATATGCAGGAGTGACGTAAGAAAGTACTTCAGTGGTGCGGGAAAATTGTAATCCTTCAAATCCCCAAAAATAGATATTTAAACATAGTAATAAAAGAAGTTATTCTAAAGGAAGCTTTAAAACCACTGCAATAAAACTGTGATAGATTGGGTCTAATTTATATTCTTGTCGGCTCAAAGTTAAACCATTCATCTACTATAATCGCAAGGAATAAAATGAAGGCCTCGAAATCAGCATATAAATAGTTAAAAAAAAAACAGGTTCAAAGATAATAGATGCTCTCTGATCTCTGCTCTACACAAAAAAGCTGTCAGGGAATTCCCATTAATTCACTTTAATAAAAAAAAGTCTAAAAATACATTTTAATACATTTAAAACATAATTTTCTAACCAGCAGACACTAGCTCACTAGTCACTAGTCATGCTAGTAGGTAGAGGTAGAAGACTTGGTTTGCTGGCCAAGGCACCTAGCTTCACCTGAGCTCTTTCCTTCTAAGACTGCTTGAAAGGCAGAGTAGAAACTTACCAGAGCAAGGGAGAGGATTAAGACTTAGTTTGGCTAACAGATTTACTGTGTGGTGGTGTTTTGATTTTTACTCACAGGGATTGCTACTGTTTGTGCTAACATTTCATTGCTTTATTTTCTCTGATTCAAATTGTTGTTGCTGGTATACCTTCTTCTGCATTATTACAAGGTGTGCCTACAGGTGTGTGCTAACAGATTACTGCTGTAATCTTCTGATTCAAATTGTCTTTTGCAAGGTATATCTTCTGTTACTGCTTTATTTTTCTCTGGAGCAAAGTGTTTCTTACAGGTATATCTTCTCTGAAATTACTGTATTACAGGTGGAGCTTACATTTTGTGACTTTTTATCATTGGGCTAAGCAAAATTACTGTTTGACACTGTGTTTTATTTTATTCTTGTTTGTTGAAAAGGTTTGTTGTCTCAGAGGTGTTTCAGTCTCCTTCTCACATTGAAGGAGCTAATTGCTTCCTCACAGCTTTTCCAAAGGATTAGGTGTGTATGTAGGAGTAGGCTGGCAAACTGTCAGTAATTTCCAACAGAAAGAAGGGTTAAAAGTCAGGTTAGTTGATATCTTGTAGGTAGAAGACTTGGTTTGCTGGCCAAGGCACCTAGCTTCACTGAGCTCTTTCCTTCTAAGACTGCTTGAAAGGCAGAGTAGAGAAACTTACCAGAGCAAGGGAGAAGGATTAAGACTTAGTTTGGCTAAGCAGATTTACTGTGTGGTGGTGTTTTGATTTTTTACTCACAGGGATTGCTACTGTTTGTGGCTAACATTTCATTGCTTATTTTTTTCTCTGATTCAAATTGTTGTTGCTGGTATACCTTCTTCTGCATTATTACAAGGTGTGCCTACAGGTGTGTGCTAACAGATTACTGCTGTAATCTTCTGATTCAAATTGTCTTTTGCAAGGTATATCTTCTGTTACTGCTTTATTTTTCTCTGGAGCAAAGTGTTTCTTACGGGTATATCTTCTCTGAAATTACTGTATTACAGGTGGAGCTTACATTTTGTGACTTTTTATCATTGGGCTAAGCAAAATTACTGTTTGACACTGTGTTTTATTTTATTCTTGTTTGTTGAAAAGGTTTGTTGTCTCAGAGAGTGTTTCAGTCTCCTTCTCACATTGAAGGAGCTAATTGCTTTTCCTCCACAGCTCTTCCAAAGGATTAGGTGTGTATGTGGGGTGGAGCTGGCAAACTGTCAGTAATTTCCAACAGAAAGAAGGGTTAAAAGTCAGGTTAGTTGATATCTTGTAGGTAGAAGACTTGGTTTGCTGGCCAAGGCACTTAGCTTCACCTGAGCTCTTTCCTTCTAAGACTGCTTGAAAGGCAGAGTAAGAAACTTACCAGAGCAAGGGAGAAGGATTAAGACTTAGTTTGGCTAAGCAGATTTACTGTGTGGTGGTGTTTTGATTTTTTACTCACAGGGATTGCTACTGTTTGTGGCTAACATTTCATTGCTTTATTTTTCTCTGATTCAAATTGTTGTTGCTGGTATACCTTCTTCTGCATTATTACAAGGTGTGCCTACAGGTGTGTGCTAACAGATTACTCCTGTAATCTTCTGATTCAAATTGTCTTTTGCAAGGTATATCTTCTGTTACTGCTTTATTTTTCTCTGGAGCAAAGTGTTTCTTACAGCGTATATCTTCTCTGAAATTACTGTATTACAAGTGGAGCTTACATTTTTGTGACTTTTTTATCATTGGGCTAAGCAAAATTATTGTTTGACACTGTGTTTTATTTTATTCTTGTTTGTTGAAAAGGTTTGTTGTCTCAGAGGTGTTTCAGTCTCCTTCTCACATTGAAGGAGCTAATTGCTTTCCTCCCAAGCTCTTCAAAGGATTAGGTGTGTATGTGAGTGGAGCTGGCAAACTGTCAGTAATTTCCAACAGAAAGAGGGTTAAAAGTCAGGTTAGTTGATATCTTGTAGGTAGAAGACTTGGTTTGCTGTGCAAGGCACCTAGCTTCACCTGAGCTCTTTCCTTCTAAGACTGCTTGAAAGGCAGAGTAGAGAAACTTACCAGAGCAAGGGAGAAGGATTAAGACTTAGTTTGGCTAAGCAGATTTACTGTGTGGTGGTGTTTTGATTTTTACTCACAGGATTGCTACTGTTTGTGGCTAACATTTCATTGCTTTATTTTTCTCTGATTCAAATTGTTGTTGCTGGTATACCTTCTTCTGCATTATTACAAGGTGTGCCTACAGGTGTGTGCTAACATTACTGCTGTAATCTTCTGATTCAAATTGTCTTTTGCAAGGTATATCTTCTGTTACTGCTTTATTTTTCTCTGGAGCAAAGTGTTTCTTACAGGGTATATCTTCTCTGAAATTATTACAGGTGGTGCTTTACAGGTTTTACAGTTTTATCTAACATTAGGATAAGCTTTCAGGGTTACTCCATTTGTTGTTGACTGATTGTTTCTGCTCTTACCTCCTTGTTCTTTCGTCCGTGGTTCTTCTTTTTAGGCAGGGGAAGGGCCCAGCCACCCACCCCCATCCCCAACCACCCCACGCTACACTCCTTTTATAGGGTACCACAGTTGTGACATTCCTGTGGCAGAGCAGGAAGGGCGGATCAGTGGGGCCTCCACAAAGTGATCTCATTTACAGGGCACTAGTAATTTAACTTGTTATAACAAGTTAAACAAAGCACAATTAAACCATTACTTGCATTTTTTTCCTTTTTTTCCTTCTAATTACTCTGACTAGGTTCAAACCCAGCAACTTATTTGGAATGGATTTCATTAACTGCAGGTACTGTGGAACAATTTTCAGAAGGACAGTCTTACAGGATTTAGGACACTGTCCTACATGCTGAGCCTTTGGAGATCTTGGTCTCAGCTCCGGGCAGCATGGGCAGAGATTGCGCCTCAAATTTCATATTGAAGAGGAAATACATTATAAGAACCACCCGCCATTTCCCAGCATCCAACAGAAAAACCTCGACCGCGAGGGTAGTTGGTCCAGGAGGTTGGCAGGTGGTTAGGAGGAGCAAATCAGGTGCCCCATCACTCTCTGCTCTCCAACACATTACCTCAAAAACCATATAAACGCTACAAACAGGTATCTGCCTCTATCTCTGAAATCAAATAAAGAGGCAGAAGACACTGCAGAGCAGGACACTGCGACACAGGAGCTAACACAACAATACTCACCCAAATCAGGAACCAAAACTAAACAAGCACAAAGGAAATCAAAAACTTCTGATCATAGGAGACTCCATGATTCGGAGTTGATACCCATCTCCAGCCAGGGGTGATGGTCAGATGTCTCCCAGGTACATCAGCATGGAGAGACACTGACCGCATTGCTAAAATTGTTCACAAAGCAGGAGAAAACATTGATGTCCTAGTACACATAGGGACTAATGATCTACAGCCGGTCAGTTGTGGAGACCAAGAACACCTACTAAGCTGGGTGACAAACTATCATCTATTTAGTCCGGCATCTCCTTCTCTGAGATCCTGCCAGTCTGGGAGAGGGAACAGATGGACGGAAGGTCAGAGAAGAAGGAGATAAGGGAGCTAAACACGTGGCTCAAGGACTGGTGCCAGGAAAAGGACACAGATTTGTAGGGAACTGGCAACAGTTCTGGGAGCGAAAGTTCTTTAAATTTGATGGACTGCATCTGACTAAAGAGGAGTCAGTGCATTGGGCAGAAGTTTGACGTCTTTGCAGAATATTTAAACTAGCAAATGGGGAGGGTGCAGCACCCATACGTCGAATGGGAAGAACACCCTTCCCCCCTCAGCTAGTGGTCAAACAGGAATTCAGCGTGTTTGCCATTCATTTGCATCACCAGGTAAGAAAAAAGGTTTGTCTCCCCATACGATGCACAGGGGTAATGCCAAACTTCACCCAACAACTAACACACCAAAATCTGGCCAATGGAAAATCATGTACACAAATGCTCACAGCCTGGGAAATAAGATCCAGACCTGCAGGCAATAATGTCAGAGGCTAAACTGGACATAGTAGCAATTAGTGAGACGTGGTTTACCAGTAACACACTTGGGAGACTTCAGTACCTGGCTATGTATTGTTCAGAAGAGACCGAGGTGCAAAAGGGGAGGAGTGGCCCTGTATGTTAATGAAAATATCAAAGCTACAGAAATTCAGAATACACATAAGGAGCCAGAAGAACTGTGGGTCACCCTGGAAACAGGAAATGGGACAGCCATAAGAACTGGGGTTGTCTACAGGCCCCAGACCAGAGGGAGGACATAGACACATTACTGTTAGAAGATATACAAAACATGACAGCTAAAGGGAGGTTCTGATAATGGGAGACTTCAACATGCCAGATATAGATTGGTCAATACCAGCAGGAACATCTGCAGAACTAGACTCATAGTGGATTCCCTGCAGGGGAGGGCCTCAAACAACTGGTACAGCAACCCACAAGAGACAGGGCTATCCTAGATCTAGTACTGACTAACAAAGAAGGATCACAGATCTCCAGGTAGAAGGTCACCTGGGGTCCAGTGACCATCACATGGTATGGTTCAATTTGGCTACTACATCTAAATCATCCCATTCCAAGGCAAAAATATGGGACTTCAGAGGAGCTGACTTTGATAAGATGGCCAACAGAGTTAAGCTAGCCCTGGCAAAAGAAACACAGGTGAGGAGGTACAGGCAAAGTGGGCAGAAGCAATGGATACAATACTTGAAGCAACATCCCATTGTGTTAGACAGAAAAGGAAGTGCAAAAGAAGAAGAAACCACTTTGGTTCTCAAATACAGTAGCAGAAAGGTCAGAGCAAAAGGCTGGCCTTCAGAAAATATAAGGGAACACAGCGGGATGAAGATAGGAGGCATACCAAACTGCCCTAAGGGAAGCAGGTAAGGCAGTAAGGCAGGCAAAGTCCCAAACTGAGGAAACACTAGCACTGAACAGTAAAGAAGGTGACAAGACTTTCTATAGATACATTAGTGAAAGGAGAAAGTCCAGAGGGGTATTGCTAAGCTTAATGGAGAAAAGGAGCATGTGAGGAGGAGGACCTGTAAAGGCATCTATCCTAAATAGATACTTTGCTCAGTATTTACTGAAGAGAAGGTAGGGCAGGGCCACAGCTCAGCATCATGGACACAGGGGAGGGAGGTGAGCACTACTCCCTTCACAAGAAAGGGTCCTACAAGAGCTTGCTAAGCTCCAGGGTGGATAAGGCAATGGGACCTGATGGCATACATCCCAGGGTACTTAAGGAGCTAAAGGAGGAACTAGCAGAGCCATTAGCAGAATTGTTTAGTGAGTCTCTGAGCACAGGAGAGGTCCAGAAGACTGGAGAAGGGCTCATGTGATCCCGCTCCACAAGAGTGGTAGCAGGGAGGCGGGGAACTACAGACCAGTCAGTCTTACCTCAGTAGTGGGCAAGATTATGGAGGCACTCCTTAAGGAAAGGATAGTGCAACACCTGGAATCCATAGGGGCACAGGATCCAAGACAGCATGGGTTTACAAAAGGAAGGTCCTGTCAAACTAATCTCATAGATTTCTTTGACTGGGTAACCAGAGTGGTGGACCAAGGGGGAGCAGTTGATGTCGCCTACCTTGACTTCAGCAAAGCTTTTGACACTGTTCCACATAGAAGATTGATAAATAAGCTAGGTAGGCTCGGGGTGGGTCAAGTTGGTCAACTGGGTGGCAAACTGGTTGACTGGCAGAAAACAGAGAGTGGTGGTAAATGGTATACAGTCAGAAGAGATGCAAGTCACAAGTGGGGTACCTCAGGGATCAGTCCTGGGGCCAGTCCTATTCAACATCTTCATTAGTGACCCTCGCAGATGGACTAGAGGGTAAGGCTTGTCTGTTTGCAGATGACACCAAGATCTGCAACAGAGTAGATGATCCAGATGGGGTGGGCAGAATGAGAAGAGATCTGGATAAACTACAAAATGGTCAGAAGAGTGGCAACTGGGATTTAATGCAAAGAAGTGCAAAATCATGCACATAGGGAAGAGAAACCCGAAGCCACTTATAGGCTGGGAGGAGTTGCTAGCAGTCACAAAGGAAGAAAGAGACTTGGGCATCATCATCACTGATGACCTAAAATCATCAAGCAGACCTCTAAAGCAGTAGGTAAGGCTAGGGGTGTTAGGGTGTATTAGTAGGGGTATCACAAGTCGTAAGGAGGTAATAATCCCTCTGTACAAGACATTAGTTAGGCCCCATCTGGAGTACTACGTGCAGTATTGGAGGCCACACCTTCACAAGGACATTAACCAAATTGAGGCAGTCCAGAGAAGGGCAACCAAAATGGTGCAGGGACTGCATCAGAAGACATATGAGGACAGATTAACAGAGCTCAATATGTATACCCTTGAGCAAAGGAGGGAGAGGTGATATGATCGAGACATTTAAACACCTTAAGGGCATAAACAAGGTGAAAGAGTCTAACATGTTTAAATATAAGAAAAATTGCAGGACAAGAGGACACAGCATGAGATTAGGGGAGGCGATTAAGGGGAATGTGAGAAATTCTTTTTCACAGAAAGGGTGGTAGATGCATGGAATAGCTTACCACAAGAAGTGGTGGCTATGAATACAGTGCAGGGCTTCAAACAGGCATGGGATAGGCATAAGGGAGCAATACAAATGACTATGAATAGATAGGTCACTGACAGAGCAAAGGCCGATGGCACATTTATAAGGTAGAAAAAGAAATGGGCAGACTGGATGGGCCTTGCGGTCCTTATCTGCCGTCAACTTCTATGTTTCTATGTTTCTATGCTAGAAACAAAAAAAAAGCAAAAAAAAAAACCTAATCACTCTAAAATAAGCAATTTTAGATATGTAGCAAGGAATAACAGGTAAAAACTGTCCTTCCACTACACTCCAATCTTTTTCACAAACTGTGTTATCACCGGTAGCTTGTCCATTCTTCCATCATTTGCCGTACTACCTCTCGCAAGGTAGTTGGAAACCAGTCATCAGGCAAGGCTTTTGTCCAACATAAAACTCCATGGCCTGGTAACTGGAAAACAAGAAGGAAAACAGGGAAAACTGGTAGTGGCCACACAATTCAGACTGGAAAGACTTACTCACTTCGATGTTAAAAATAAGGTAACGGTGGCATACCTTTTAAAAATGAGTAATGTACATTGAGTAAGTCCTACTACAGCAGCTCTATTCAGCAGCAGCTCAGCGTGTGGCAGCCATACACCTCTCAACATCAAAGTCCGACTGCTACTAGACATATCCTTTAATTTCTAACCTATTAATATGGTTGAAACCTTTACTTGTACGCAGTGCCAAGTGTTAAGATTACTCAAATCAAAGCTTTTAGGGTTAGAGATGGAATTAAAATGTATTAAAATTCTTCCAGGGTCTAACACTGAGGTTACATCCAAGCCAGATAAAAATAGGGGTGATCTGGTAAATAAATGGGACATGATGGGGAAAAGGCACAGGGAAGTAGGAGGGGAGGATGAAACAGAAATAAATGTGGAGGTGGGTGGTGTGTCTAAAATGGGTAGAAGAGCTATTAATTTTGCTGTACCAATACAAAACAGATATGAACCTCTACTGACACTTGTTGAAAGTGTTGAGAATGAATTTCACGATAGTGAGAGTATGATGGCCAAGGAAATGTAGGTTTCAGCTGAAGGTAATTTAACAACTCTGGGATCACTGTACCCTACTGTGGTAATACAAAATGGACACCTGTCTGAGGGACAAACAGTAACATCAGCAGAAGGGAGTACAGAAGATTATACATGTGAGGAGCAGGAGGAAAACACAAATTACAGTATGCTAGTGGAGGAGGGTTTAGCAAAATTGATAAAGCCAGATGATAAAGGTGAACAAAATAACAGACAAATATACATTTTAGGAGATTCACTTATAAGGTACACAGATCACTTTACAACAAAGTTGGATAAAACAAGAGTGATCAATAGTTGCCTCCCAGGGGCTGGAGTCAGGGATATCCTAACTATTTTGCCTGACCTGGTGAATACTATGCCTGTGAATTCAATAGTATTAATCCATATCGGGATGAATGATGTTAGGCATAATAGTCCTGAGGATATCTTTATGGCATATAAATAAATTTATGCAAGGCTGAGTACAAAAGGGTGCCAGGTTATTTATTCTGAAATTTTACCCACACTGAGAACAAAGGAGATGATTATGAGAAAAATGAAAGAATAAATAATTGATTGAGACATTGGTGTACCTTAAAAGGATTAACTTGTAGAACTACATGGGAGCAATTCATTGGCAGAACATCGTTGTACAAGAAGAATAAGCTGCACTTAAACAGGGCTGGTAGTGACCAGTTAGGAGGTCTGTTTCTTCAAGCTATCCGGAAGGCTTTAAACTACAGAGGACAACTGAAAGAGGGTATAATTTAACAACTAGAGGTACTGTAAGATGAAAATAATGAGAAAGAAGGGAAATGGATTAAAATTGAGCCATAGACATACAAAGAAAAGGGAATCTCTAAGGGTGTTATATTTAAATGCTAGGAGCCAGAGTAATAAAAGAAAAGAACTACTTTATGAGCTCAGTGTTAATTATATAGATGTATGTGTGGTTACTGAGACTTGATACAAGGAAGAGGACTGGGGGACAGAATTTGCAGGTTATGGTTCCTTTTTAAAGTGTAAGGAAAGAGAAAAAAGGAGGTGGAGTGGCAGTGTTCATTAGGAATGAGATGACAGCAAGTGAAATAACACCAAACGATATAAAAGATGTAGATGAAGAATTAATGTGGATTAAGCTGGATCTGGAGACTCATAACATAGTTATAGGGGTGGGTTATACAGCTCCAGGGGTTACTACCCAAGAAAACTATTTGTTTATACAAGCACTGGAGCAAGTGGATGTAGATGAGAAGTATATTTTAGTGGGGGATTATAGTTTTCCAAACATTAATTGGCACAGCTTGGAAGGAACTACATCTGTAGAAAACAGATTTATAGAGGCAACAATAAAAAAGAGTCTACAGCAACAGGTCACTATTAATACGAGATACAAGAATATTCTAGATCTAATATTCTCTTCACAACCAGAGAATATAAGGAATTTGGCTGTTCTGGAACCATTAGCCAATTCTGACCATAATAAGATCATATTTGACATAATCACCAAGTAGGAAAGAATAAATGAAACAACTACTATTAGGTGTTATCATAAAGCAAATTATGAGGCCATGAGGAAATATTTAGCTGATTGGGACTGTGAGGAGGAACTTAAGAATGAAAGGATGCAGTTTATTTGGGAAAAGTTATAGGCTAAAATAGATTGCTGTATACATAATTATGTACCAGAAAGAAATAAGTACCTACCAACTAAAAGAATGCCTACATGGTTTAATAATAATATCAGAAGAAATATAAGAAGGAAGAAGAAATTATATAATAAGTGTAAGAAGAAAGATTCTAATGAAAACTGGAATAAAGTACAAGTGAAAAGATGTAAAATAATTATTAATAAGGCAAGAAGGGATACAAAAAATACATTGGCAAAAAATATTAACAAAAACAACAGTAAACAGTTTTACAACTATGTTGGATCATTGAAGGGTAATCAGCCTATAACAGGACCACTCAGAACTGGGGAAGGGATTATTACAAGTACTGGTGAGATGGCAACTGTGTTAAATGAGTATTTCTTAGGAAATTTCTTACCAAAGGAATATAAATTACATGCAAATCAGAGGGTAGTTTCAGATAAGACGGATGTAATAATCACAAATATGGCTGTTAAGGAAAGATTGCTGAAATTACAACCTGGCAAATCACCTGGACCCGATAATATGCACCCAAGATTATTGGTTGAACTGGCTGAGGAACTAGCAGGACCAATAGCAACACTGTTTTCCACATCAATAAATGAGGGAGGGTATTAGAGGAGTAGAGAGAGGCAACTGTGACACCTGTGCATAAGAAGGGATGTAGGCAGGAGGTTAAAAACTATCACCCTATAAGTCTGATGTCAGTTCTGGGAAAGATTTTGGAGGGAATGTTACAGGAGTATTTACTGACTCAGATAAGGATACAAATGCATCAGGACATTATGCAGCATGGTTTCGTGGAGGGTCGCTCATGTCTCACAAATCAATTACAGTTTTATTAATCGGTCAGTGTTGCATTGGATAAGGCGTTATTGGTGAAAGCCATTTACTTGGATTATGCTAAGGCATTTGACAAGACTGCCATAATCTTTTGATTGATAAATTAGTGAAATTAGGAATAATCACAGATATTGTCCTATGGATAGAGTCATGGTTGGAAGGGAGAAAAGAAAGAGTTGGAATAATGGGGCACTACTCAGATTGGGGAGAAGTGACGAGGGGAGTATCGCAGGATTCGGTGTTGGAGCTGACCCTGTTTGGTATATTTATTGCATCTATGCAGACATCAGGTCATTCTTGGATTGCAAAGTATGTGGACAACAGTAAAATAGGTGCTATCACAAATATTGCTGAATCTGCAAGAAACATCCAGGACTATTTATACAAAATACAGGTGTGGGCAAGAAAAGAGTAAGTTGAGTTTCAATGAGGAGAAGTGTAAGGTTATGCACTTGGGGAAGGACAACCACAAATACCAGTACATCTTAAATGGCAAAAGGATTGATGAAGCAGGGGAAGAGAGGGATTTGGTAGTAATTATTGCAAATGATTTGAAGTTTGAAACTCATGCTAGAAAATGTTCAGAAAAAGCAACAGGATGCTGGTAGGTCAAAGGAGGTGATGGTTATGTTGTTCACTTCCCTTTTAAGACCACACCTGGAATACAATTCTGCATTTTGTTCTTCTCAGAGTATTAGAGGATGGAAACTAATGGAGGGTGTACAATGTAGGGCAACAAAAAAAATAAGAGCAGTAAAGGATAGGCCATATGGGGATAGACTGAAGAGATTAAATCACTATTCTTTGGATTACAGATGAGTAAGGGGGATCTTTGCCTAGTATATAGGGCAATGAAAGATGACTTGTGCGAAAGCATTGGAATTGGTAGGAGAGCAATAAGAAAAGGAACTAGAGCGCACAATTTGAAGATATGGGAGGAGCTACCAATGACTGTCCAGAGATCCAAATGGTTTAATCAGAGAGTAATATCACATTGGAACAGCTTACCTTGCTGGGTAGTGAATAGTGACTCCCTGACTTCTTTTAAATGAGCCCTTGATAGATACATGGCAGAGGACAGATGGAGGTACTACAACTGATAAGTGGTGCATTGTTAATTGATCTAGTGACCTTATGACTCGTAATTAACCTACAAAAAAAAAATGAACCTATGAACCAATGACCACAATTCACTTATACTGTCACCTGGTGAATTGCCTAATTTTGCACAAAAGAACTATGAAAATTGTCATTTCATGGATGACTTAGTGACCCATGTAATTCAGCTGTGCAAATTTACACAATTTGTCTGTGTGACAAAAATGTAAAATGTGGTTCTTGTATTCAATAGAATCCCATTTCCCCACCCACTATGGTGTAATTCTGTGCCCCTTTCAGCTCTCCACAATTTTAAATTTTATCACCACTACCATCCCCCCGATAGCACACTCCTCCCTCCAACTCGGCGAATATATATGAATATATACAGTACATGAATATAGATCTATATATCTATATATCTATATATATATATATATATATATATATATATATATATAGATTATATATAAATGTAATTTATACATATATATCTACTGCACCACTATATTTAGGGTTGAGTAGGCAGATTAATGTTAAACCCCAATGTTTGCCCTTTAATAACTTCACAACTGTTCAACTGATTTGCACACAATTCTGTAAGTGCAGTCTTGTTGGATAGATCTTTGGATGTGCCAAGTTTTTTCCAGTTAGCTGTGTGGATTCTGAGATCCAGATAGCGAAAAAAAGTGAATTGCTTCTGGATTTTTTGACTGTTTTGGTGACACCTCTAGTGCTCAGCTGGCTTAGAATTTTGGTCTGCAATTTTCAGGGTTGAAAGGGGATGGTCCACAGATGTGCCTCTTGCTGTTTTGGTGAAAGATAGTAATTAATTCCAATGTTATTAAATTTTCAAATTTGGGGTTCTGAACGTGTTCAGGAAGCATTTCAAAATAGCTATATGAAATGAAAAAATAATTATTTCTCATTTGGGGCCAATCCTTTTTCATGAGGGAAACATTATTTTTTCATTTTCTACCATATTGTTCTCTGTTTCTTTAAAATAAAACATTTCAAACCCCACAAAAATGATATCCTGCAGACAGAACAACACATGTACCTTGCTCAGCAGGACTCGTAAGGCAGATTCTGCACTTAACTGTTAGAGAAATGAGCCAGAAAATGTTTTTTCTGAACTTTTAAATCTTTTCTCATGACTCACTTCCACTTTTTTGTTTGGGTGTACATACAAAATTGTCACATGAATTACCTTCCCCATATTACTTTAATCTTTCTCTAGTGTCTAGTGGCACCCCCATCCTCTGATCACAGTTCCCATTATTATTTAATATTTTCCTGGTATCTAGTAGTACCCCCACCCTCCCATCACCCTCCTTGTTATGAATAAATATTTCCCTGGTGTCTAGTGGTACCCTCCCACCTTCCAATCACATTCCCCATAATGACTGTATTTTTCCCTGGTGTCTAGTGGCACCCCCACTCTCTGATCACCATTCCCATAATAATTATATATTTCCTTGGTGTCTAGTGGCACTCCCATCCTTCAGTCACCATCCCAGTAATTATTATATAATTCTCTGGTGTCTAGTGGCACTCTCCAACCTCTGATGACCGTTCTCATAATAATTTATATTTTCCTGTTGTCTAGTGGCATCTCATCCCCTCTGATTGCCATCTCCATATAGGAATAACCTATAATAAAGAAAACAGTCCCTCTGTGTCTTTTTTTTCTATACCTGTACATACCCCACCCAAATACATATATATGTGTGTGTGTGTGTGTGAGTATATATGTGTGTGTATATATATATATATATATATATATATATATTATGGTAGCACGGTAGTACTACCATAGTTAGGGTTGAGTAGCACTTTTAAGGTTTAAAGGGTGAAACTTTGCATCTTAATAACTTTGCCACCATTCAAAGGATTTGCCTGAAATTTGGAATACACAATCAAGAACCATACATCTCAGGGTCTGCCAACTTTCGTTACTGGTCAGATATACGGCTGCGGAGTTATTAAGTCAGATCTGCACGCACATTTACACTTTCGGGTGAATTTTTTGCTTGCACCTACAGGTCGCACGGTTGGTGCGAGCAGCTTTAAAACTTATGGGAACGTGCAGCCGGGTTGCCCGGTGTGCCTTTTGAAGATTTCGTGAAAAAATATTAAACGGCTCAAAAGTTATTCAAAAAACAAGTGTATGCACTTCTGTTAATGTTACACTTACTGTTTCCACTTGCTTTTAAGTATTTGTTGACATTCCTGTTGCCGTGTGCGCCACGGCATCCGTTACCCTTTGAGTTCTCATTTACGCTTGCGTTTGCATTACTGTTACCATTTGCATTTCCCCTACTCTTTGTGTTTGCATTTCAGTTTGCATCCCCATGTGCATTTCCATTTGCATTTATGACAGACCTTTCATTTGCTTTACTGTTTCTCTTTTGTTTTGCATCTTCGTTGCTGTTACTGTTACCATTTGCATTTACTGTACAATTGCATTACTGTCCCTGTGCGCATTACGGTTTGTGTTTCCATATGTGCTTGCATTTCCTTTTTTGTTTCTGTTTCCTTTGCCACTATTGTTGCTGTTACTATTACCAATTGCCTTTACAATTGTGGTACTGTGCCCCTGCACACATCATGTGGTGGGAGCGCGGAGCCCGAAGGGACCGTTGCATTACTTTCACTATATCTCATCATCATTCTCAAAAAGAAGGGAAATTAGAGGCAGAAAACTCTGTTTAATGCATCAGTTAGGGTTGTTCCACAGTAACAAGAGTGAGGAAATTTGGTGTTAGGGTTGAAACCTCCCTTGGACCCTTCCAGCCCAACCCCCCAACCAGCATCGGGGTGCGCATTGGGGTCATTGGTCCTAACTCTCACCCGATTCTCCTATTCCTCACCTTCTTTACACATGTGATGGGGTGATAGTTAGGGCTGATGACCCCAACGTGCACTCTTATGCTGGTTGGGGGATGGGCTGAAGGGGTCCAAGGTGGGTTTCAATCCTAATTCCAAATTTCCTCACTTTTGTCACTGTAAAATAACCCTAACTGATGCATTAAATGGATTTTTTGCCTCTAATATATATATATATATATATATCTATATATATATATATATATATATATATATATATAGATATATATATATATATATAGATATAGATAGATATAGATATAGATAAAGATATATTATAGTGGTGCAGTAGCACCATTGTAGTTAAGGTTGCGTAAGCTGTTTAATGTTAAACCTCAGTTTTTGCAGTTTAATAACATTGCAACCATTCAACAGATTTGCACAAACTTTACATGTGCAGTCTCATGGAGTAGGTCTCTTGATGTGCCAAGTTTCATTCTGGTTGGATGTGTGGATTCCAAGATGCAAATAATCAAAAATCACAAAACAATCATACTTTTTTTGCTGTTTTTTTGAGCATCGTGTAGCACTCAGATGGTTTGCAATTTTTGTTTGAAAGGGCTTGGCACACAGAAGTGCCTTTCTCTGGTTTGGTGAAAAAATAATCTGTTCCATAGCTATTAAATTTAAAAAATCTAGTTCTGAGCATGCTCAGTCAGTGCTTCAAAATAGCTGAATAATGTTTCATATGGGAATCATTTTTGGGAGTTTTTTTTGTATGTCACCATTTTGTTTTCCTTTTTTTCCTAAAAATTCAAATTACATTCTAGAAAGTAACCAACATATTTAGCTTGCTTATTGGGACCCCTTAGGTGGATTCTGCACCTAACTGTTTCAGAAATGCCCTTGAAATGCTGTTTTTGTATAGTATGAAAGGAGTTCTTTATTAAATAAAATATTTGCATGTCTCTCCATCTGCTGATTGTATTTCCACATCAGTGATGAGTGCAGTGTCAGCTTTACAGATCAGATTTAATACACAATGTTAGCAAAGCAGGTACCTAGCTTGAACATTGCTTTCCACTTTTGAAATTCAGTGTGCGTCAATTGAAGTTGATGCATTTGACAGTCAGGTACCAATCCAGCAATCTGTACCAATCTGGCATGACACCAGCACCTTTTCCCTGGTGTCTTGTGAACAAGGCACTGAGGACTGTATTAACTGAGTGGAATAGCAGACTAGTTAGCATGGCAGCACACTAGTACAGTGTAGAGGACATGGACTGACTAAAACAAGCCCTGCTGCTTCATCATCTTGCTCCTGGATTTAAACATGTGCAGAGCAGCCAGCTGTGGCAGCAGAGCAGATGGTACAGGAACCGATTTTGTTCAGTAGGTATCCTGAGTTCAACTTTAGGAAGCCAGAGCAGAGCTGCCTTCATAGTGGCAGACCAGCAACGCACAATAGCATTCATGCAGAAAATCAAGGCAGAAAGCAATCAATTGGCCAGTCAGTGAACCAAGACCTTGGCTGCTCTGAATAAGTCACATTCTGGATAAGGTAACTGGACACTGAGGACACTCTGCAGCATTTAAAAATTTAACTAAAATAATTTTTTATAGGTCTGCATTAGCTGTGGGCAGGCACTTATAAAGAGTGGGAGTCAGGATGGGTCATTTCAAATCTTTACAATGTGTGGCTGGGAAGCAATAACATTTACAGACTCACCTTTAGCTCCTGCTCAGTGTTGAGAAGTGTTTTTGTGGTTATATCCCCCCTTTAGAAATTCTAGAACAGCACACCCAACTCTGTAATTCTGAACGATTATTGGCAAAGCACATAACTACTATTTTAATGAATGCACAGTATGTGTGTGTAGGGGGGATGAAGTAGACAGGACTGCTAGAAATTATGGAACTGCACCCTGGGTATTGTAAAAGTTGAAAGGCATATACATGGTGAGAGGGATAGGCAGGCACACATATCAATGCAATATTTAGAAGCCAGGGAAAATTACCCCAGTTGTAAAGTCTCTATTGGGATTTGTTTCCTATCTTCTTCAATGCCTGCTGAGTGCCAGTTTCTGTAATGCCCACTGTGTGAGTTCCATTTCAGCCACCAGTGGTGACTTCTTTCAGTAACCTCCAAGTAGTAGCTTCTATAATGCCAGCAGTGCAGGCTCTGTTTTAGATGTTGACTTTGGCTCCTACAAATGTACATCAAATGCATATTTATCTCTACCCTGAGAGCAGAGCTGCTTCTTTAGCATCTTACATGTCTGGAATTCCTGCGTGTGACAGTGGAATTTCCCTATCACAGTCACTTTCACAGATGTTTTTATTCAAAGCTTAATGTAGTGCATTTCCATGCTTTCATGAACACCAGATATTTTTGGCTGATTAGCATTATTTTAGGATCCTTGGAATGTGGTTTCTGCAGCTAAGACAGAAAGGACATGTAGCTTGCTTATCAGGACCCCTTAGGTGGATTCTGCACTCAGTTGTTGCAGAAATGCACTTGAAATGCTGTGTTTTTAATATTATAACTCTTTTTTTATGAGTTGTGATATGAAGAAGAATCTTGTTTTTTTGTATCACGAGTCATGAAAAAAGATCCTTTTTCATGATGGTAAAATTATTTTTTTTGCTTTACCAGCATCTTTCTCCTGGTGTCTAGTGTCACCACCCTCCCTCCAATTGGTGTCTCCATTATAACACTATATTTCTCTGGTGTCTAGTGGTACCCCCACCCTCTGATTGCCCTCCCCATATTTTTTTTTCTAAATATTATATCTCTTATATTTCTCCTTGGTGTCTAGCTGCTTCCCCCACCCTCCAGTCACCACCTCCATAATTATTTATTTCTCTGGTGTCTAGTGGCATCCCTTACCCTCTGATCGGCACCCCCTCTAATTATTTATTTATGTCCATGGAGTCTAGTTTGCACCCCCCCCACCTTTCCATCATTGTCCCCATAATATTTTAACTTTTTTTGGTCCTTGGTTCCCACACTTCGATTGCCCTCCCATAATGTTTTTGCCTTGGTGTCCAGTGGCACTGCCCCACCCTCCAATCAGCTGTTCATGTATACCTCCTGTTCTTGTATGTGGTGTCCTGTTTTTGTATACCTGTAATGAAGAAAATGATCCCTATATGTCTTTTTTGTTTTATTAAACCTTTAAAAAAAGTCCCTCACCAATCTACCCCACCCTGACCTCCCACTTGGCGCCCACCACACCACATCCCACACTGCTCCCACATACACTCACTCACCTGAACATGTCTGAGCGTGAAGATCCACTCTCCCATTGAAGACACGTCTTGCTGCTGGAACCGTTAACTGCTTTATGAGAAACCAAGGTAAGTGCTATTCAATGTATTTCAATGGGGTTTTTAACTTTGATGTGTAACTTTGAATTTTTGCATATTTTGACCCAAGTTTTCAACATGGTCTTTTTGAGACTGCAACTCATGAGTATTGTCAGTGGAACTATGCAAATCTGGCCTGAAAGGTGATTTTTGTGTCACTTGGTGAAATCACCTTTTGATTCGTGATTTGAAAATGTTCACTAACCTTGTTTATGAGGTGGGATCATAAGAAGGGTATGGTGAAACTCTGGGCTCAGAAACATATAAAAATGTCAAAGTTATGCACATGAATTGACATTTTGCTATGCACACTCATAACTGTGGTAAGTTTGAACAGTTTGACCCCAAATGCTCAACATATTCTTTTTATTACACCATTTCATGAACATGACAGCTGTAAATCTTTAAATATTGCCAAAGCTGTTTTTTTTCACACACTTGGCATGCTGTGACATTGCAGTGGTGTGAGGTCACATTTTGCTGGGGATTTTGAAAGGTTCAGTGAAGTGTACATGAGGTGGGATAAAAAAAGGCTATGCTGACAATTTGGTTATTGTTGTCTTGCAAATGCAAGGGCAGGGCCCTGAGGGCCCTGCACTTCACAGCAACATATATATATATATATATATATATATATATATATATATATATCTATATATATATATATATATATATATATATATATATATATATGCATCTAAGAAGGAATGAGAGAACAGAGCCCTCTGGGCCCTATGCTCCCACAGTCAAACAAAGATATGATCAAACTATGTAAAAATTAGAGATGGATGGGAGCACAGGGTCCTGCACTCTCTCAGGGAAATAGGGATACAATTATACTCTGTCAAAAAGTAAGGGAATTCATTGCAAAAAAATAAAACACCAAAAAACATGGTTAATTCACTAGTTCAGGTTAAAGAGAAAAAAGCAGGGAAATGTGGTGTTAGGGTTTCCAACACTTACACCCTACCCCAACCCTGCAGGCAGCAAACCAGGCATGGGGTGTGTCTTGGGATTCTCAAGCTTAATGCTTACCACATTCTCTTACACTGTATGCTTCTCAGTTTCTTTAGTTATGGAATGGGGTGAGTGTTAGGCTTGAGAACCACAAGGCACACCCCACGCCTGGTTTGATGTCTGCAGGGTAGGGGAGGGGTGTTAGGTTTGGAAACCTTAACACCACATTTTCCTACTTTTTTCACTTTATCCCTAACTAGTGAATTAACAAAGTGTTTTGCAATCTATATATATACATTTTGAAAAAAACTTTGTTAATGCATCCGTTAGGGTTAAAGCGACTCAAGTAGGGAAATGTGGCATTAGGGTTTCCAACCCTAACTCCCCCCACACTTCATAGACAAAGAGGCATTGGGGGCAGCATTGGGGTAGTAAACCTTAACGCTCACCTAATTCCATTAGAAAATAAGCTGGGTAGGTGAAGCATAGGAGAATGGGGTGAGCGTTAGGGCTGACAACCCCAATGCAGCCCCCCGATGCCTCTTCAACTGTGAAGAGTGGGGTGTTAGGGTTGGAAACCCTGATGCCACATTCCCCTACTTTTATTGCTTTAACCCTAACTGATGAATTAACAACATTTTTTGTAATTTATTTCCTTACTTTTTGAGATACTGTAATCATATCCTAATGTGCTTGTCAGAGCACAGGTAGAGATGCAGCGAAGCAGCGAAGTTTTACTTCCTAAGTGAAGTAAATGCCAAGTTGCCTACTTTGCATCTGTTTGTGGCTATGCAAAGTCCCAATTGAATAGTGCTATCTCGCCATTAAATGACTTCATGTTGCTGACTTCACGTTCATGTCACCTTATTTTCAGAAAGGCGAAGTGCGTGAGAATTGAAACAGCCTACAGATCACATGACTCACAGTCTGCAGGTCACATGCTGCAGGCAGGAAGTTAACTAGGAAAGACAGTGAACTATTTTCACTTTCCCCTTGCCAAGTGCTGGAGAAAGAGCTGCCTGTGTGTGAGAGAGACAGCAATTTAGATTGTAGTTCAATTTGCTTATTTTTTGCAGTTTAGTGCCATATTTCTTGTTTTGAGTTGTGTTCCTTTCGATTTGCTATTCCAGATTCCTTATTTTACCTATTTTTATTTTTTTTTTGTTAGTAGTTGTTCTTAATAGTTTAATTTGTTTCTTTGTTTTGTGAAATGGAGAGAGGAGGTTTCGGATTGGGGGTGCGTAGAGATCGTCGTGTCAGGCCAAGGACGTGCATTGGCACTGTGCGCATCAACCATGGGAATGTATTCCCTGTTAGTGCTCCCCTCCCTGGAAGTGGAGACAGTGGTGTCATGATGCAAGCATCCCCACCAGTGGCACCTAGCACTGCCCCCACACTGCTGGCCATGGTCATGGCAGATCAGCAGTAGCCGCAGGAAGAGTTACATCAGCCACCCCAGCAGCAAGAAGAACAGCAGTAGGTTGACCCCCAAATGTCCAGCAGCCAGTAACATCTGGGAGCCCCCCATTGCCTGTGCCAGGTCCACCACACAGCTCTGTAGTGTGGCTTTTTTTCATCACTGTCTGGTGACCCCAGTGTTGTGAAATGTAACATCTGCGGTGTGGTGTGGGCCCAGGGGTAGTCATCTTGAGACAGGTGGGCAGCGTACTAACCTTGTAAACCAACACCTTGCAGAGTGGTAGGCCAAGGCAGTGGAAGTTTCCAATAATGCATCTGCTGTGCAACAGTGGCAGCACGGCCTCTGCCTGCATGGGGTGAGAAACGGAGAAGGAAGCAGGACCAAGCGGCCGCTCCTGCACCTGCATGGGAGCACAACCCCTTACGTCCAGCTACACAGGTGGATCTTGGACTGCTGTGGAATGAGGTAGACCACCTTGTAATGTGTTAGAGAACAGGGAGCAGTGGATGGAGAGAATGTAGTGTAATCAACTGCACATAATGGCAATGCTGCAACTGCTGCTGAGTCATCACAACCTGGACCTGTAGTCTTTTTATTTTTGGTATAAATGTTATTGTGTGTTCTGTCTTTCTTTTTACTAAACTCCCCCCCCCCACCAAAATTGTAGAAACACATCCCAAACAATGATAAAAGAAAAAACATTAAAAAATGATGTCCTTCCCTTCCTTCTTTTCCTACCTAATAATCTTTTTACATATAGTAAAAGTATTTTTTTAGCAGTAATGTTTTCTTCCTGTTGTATAGCCCCCTGCAAACATATGTGATAGCTGACTTGCTCCAGGGTTGTGGGGTATTAATAATATCGTGTGGTTCCATCTAGTAAAGCAGAAGAAGTCAGTACAGCTCTCAGTCACTACCCACAGTTTAATAATCCACAGAGATTGCAGTAGGGTAAATTCCCCAAAAGTTTATTTTACCAGCATACAGATACAGGTGCCCCTCCCCACATAGTGAGTCGAATGATATTGTGTGGTACCCATGCTTTGTCAAGGCAGAGGTGGTAATTGGCATTAACCCAAATTTATGAAGTTTAATTAAAGTGACAGTGGTAGAAAAACACAGATATAAAGTGCTAAAAGTTTGTGCAAATGAGATCTGTTTTTTAGACACCTTTTACTAAATCTTACATTAAATTCCATCACACGTCACACAGATTATAGACATGCATTTCTGGTACAATACATACACATAGTTCAATTATTATTATTTATTATTTAGCTCAGTATTCAACAAAATAACTGATTCAGATAATAGGATTAAATCAAGTTTACAGAGACGTTAAATTTTGATAGATCCTGAAGAGGTATTAAGAAGACTGAAGGATATTATTATCAATAAATCCCCAGGGCCAGATGGTATACACCCCAGAGTACATAGAGAATTGGCAGACAGCATAGCCCCATTACTGACTTGTATATTTCAAAAATCCTTGGATCAGGCCATAGTGGCGCAGGGTTGGAGAGATGCCGAAACTTTCAGACCAGTTAGTTTAACCTCTATAGTGGGTAAGATATTTGAGGGTGTTATAAAAAAGCATATCTTAGCCCATGTAACACTGTACAAACTAACAGATGAAAACCAACATGGCTTTACAAAAACAAGATTGTGCCAAACATGTTAACCTTTTATGAAAAAGTAAATAATTCCTTGGATATGGGGAATGCAGTGGATATTGTATTTCTGGATTTTTCCAAGGCATTCGACAAAGTACCCCATAAAGAATTAATTGAGGTTCTGATTAGCACAAAATTACATGCTAGCATAGTGAATTGGGTGGAGACATGGTTGAGTAACAGAAGACAGAGGGTTACTATAAGAGGGATAACGACGGATGGGAATAGGTTACAAGCGGGGTCCCACAGGGGTCAGTGTTGGACCCGTGTCTTTTTAACATATATGTGTCCTCAATTAAGTGTAGTTTCCCAAACATTTGGATGAACAAGTTCACAGATGACTGCACGATTGGGGGTGTTGTAAACACAATTGGAGAGCAACATAATGTACAAAAAACATTGGTTATGTGGGAAAATGGACCAAGCAGTTTAAATTGGAATTAAACTAAAACAAATGTGCAGTGATGCACTTGGGAAAATGAAATACCAACCTTGATTACAATCTGGGAGGAATTGTACTTCACAAAACTGAAGAGGAAAGGATACCTATGGGTGAGAGTAACGAGCGACTTGAAATTTAGTGCACACTGTGATTTGATTGTCAAGAAGGCAAACCAGGCATTGAACTGCATCTTTAGACACATTGGTAGCAGAGATAGCAGGGTGATTCTGCCCCTGTACCAGGTGTTGGTGAGGCCACATCTCAAATATTGTGCACAGGTATGGTCCCCATATATAAAGGCTGATGTCAGAAGGTTGGAGGGCATACAAAGAAGGGCAACAAAGAGAATTAGGGGCATGAAGAAACAAACATATCATGAGAGATTACAGGAGCTGGGATTGTTTACATTACAATATCATAGACTCAGGGGAGATATGTGCATGATTTATAGGGCTTTCCAAGATGAACAATTAAGTGAGAATTTGGGACTTACAGTAAGGAGGATTTATTTGCATGAACATAGGAGACATATGTTGCAATTAGAACAGGAAAAATGTAATACCTTAAAAAGGAAAAAACTGGTTCAGTCAGAGGGGGATCCGGCTGTGGAACAGTTTACCTAGGGATATAATACAATCAGAACTATGGTCTCATTTAAACTGAGTCTGGATAAATTCTATAAAAACAATAGCAATTTAATATAAAGTAGGCAAAGCAAGCATTAAGGATGGAAGTCTATGTAGCATGAAAAACCTAGGAAACCTATGAAATTTAATAGCATACCCCTTTATTATCTTTATTTATTATTATCCTTTGCACAGACATTTTGCAATTTATAGCTGCGCTTTTTACCACTGTCACTTTAATTAAACTTCTGAAATTGGGTGTAATGCCAGTTATCACCTTAGCCTTGACAAAGCGTAGGTACCGCACGAAAAAATTGGGCTTGCTATGTTGGGAGGGGCACCTGTATCTGTATGCTGGTAAAATAATCCTTTGGGAAATTTATCCTACTGTATTGTCTGTGGATCATTAAGCTGTGGACAGTGACTGAAAGCCGTACTGACTGGTCTTCCTCTTCCAGTAAAAAAGTTATAGAACCCCGAATGTGTACCCACAGAAAAACAGAGGCATTTCCTGAACCTGCTGACACACCCCTATGCAGGCACCCCATGTTAATTTTGTGACAATAGAAAATGAATGCTGAGTGCACAATCCATTGAACTGTATGGGTGCAATCTTTCTTTAACTGTTAGTACTGTTAGTAGCTGCAATTTAGAAAAATGAAAGTGACTGCTGTAGTAAGAGTGGTTGTTACTCCACTCCAGCGGTTGCTTTGATTTCGGTAAATTGTATCAATAAGTAGTACAAAAATCTGTAGATAGCTCGTGCACATACATGTCAGTGGAGTGCATACTCTGATTTTAATTTACTGATGTCACAAAAGGTTGCTGGTGGTGCCTACCTGGGGGAGTGTCAGCTGGTTTAGGACACTGCTGTGTTTTTCTGTGGGTACACAGTCTTGGTGCCATACCTTTTTAACAGGACTGGACCACATGGTATTATTAATACCACTCAACACTGGAGCACGTCAGCTATCATATATGTTTGAGGGGTGCTGGGTAATCACTGGACAATGTGCACCTACTCTTTAACAATTTTGACCTATACAGTTTGATTCTATTTTCAATTGTCCCTTGTCCCTGGATCCCCACCCAGAAATAACTCAGGCCTCTGCTTTGTCACTTGAATGCTCACTGACAATATTTATTTTAAAAGGCACAATTTATATTCATAAATTTACATACCAATTAATTTCTAACAATCAGTATTTACAACTTGGACATAACAGTCCCATGGTACTTCTAGGACATAACAGTCCTGTCTTCCCTCTTGTGGTTCTTCCTCTTGTTCTCCTCCTCTTTTGCCATTGCTTCTCGGGGTCCAGACACTGTGATCCAGCCCCCCTTTTCATCACCATAACTGGGTACCACACTTACCCAGACCACTCCCCCCCAACTAAGTGTGGACACTGCGATCCACGGCCTAGTTCTATATCCTTCCCCTTCCCCATTACTCCCATGACTGGGTTCTTTTGTCCCCAGCCCATGGTACCTCCCCTCCCCTCTACCTGCCCCCTTTCCCTCTTGCTCCCAACCCATTCTCCTCCCTTTGAACTGCTCTCCCTTTCCCGAATACCTTCCAGCTGGACTCCACCTAGACCCCCTGACCCTGGCTGCCCATCTGCAGCCCCACCTGGCCCATGCTGGGCCCCATTAGAGGACACTTCCACCTTGCACCTCAATCTCACCGGTGCTTATTTCATGTTCCCCTCCTCTTTCTTGCAGGGAGGCTGGGTGAGGAATTTTACAGCAAGAAAGAGGGCAAACTGAGGGTTACATGCCCTTAAATAGCCCCTAAGGACCCCTGATCAGGACTCCTACTGGCCCCTCCCCTTGGCCAATAGACAGCAAGCTCTGAGCCTGATTGTATGACACCATTGTGAGGTCATAGTACCTCCCCCTGTCCTGCATTCCCCTCCCTCCCCCCTTCTCTTTTCAGCATTAATTTCTGGCTGGGACCCAGGACTACCTTGCCTGCCCTTTAGTGGCAAGCTTAATTGTCCCTGGATCCCCATCCAGAAATAACTCACACCACTGCTTTGTCACTTGGATGCTTGCTGGCAATATTTATTTTAAAAGGCACAATTTATATTTATAAATTTACATCCCAATTCATTTCTAACAATCAGTATTTACAACTTGAACATAACAGTCCCATATCACTTCTAGGACATAACAGTCCTGCCTTCCCTCTCATAGTTCTTCCTCTTGTTCTCCTCCTCTTTTGCCATTGCTTCTCAGGGTCTGGACACCGTGATCCGCCCCCCCCTTTTCATCAACATAACTGGGTACCACACTTACGCGGACCACTCCCCCCCACTAGGTGTAGACATGGCGATCTACCCCCTAGTTCTATATCCCTCCTCCTCCTCCATATTCCCAGGCCTGGGTTCTTTTGTCCCAGACCATGATACCTACTCCCTCCCCACCCCTTCTACCTGCCCCCTTTTCCCTCTTGCTCCCAACCCTTCCACTGAACCAGCTTGCAATGGAAGATGGGGTCCCCCTGCAGGTTAATCCCTCAGACCTTTCTTGTTGATTTCCCAGACTAGCTCTCTGAAGGGGCAGAGTAACAGACCCATGCCAAACTCTGTCAGGTGAACCCCATCCACCCGGTACACCGCCTCATGCACATATGAGATGTCCCTATACTGAATGTGAACCCCCCCCCCCACATCTCAATCACTGCCCTGGCCGCTTTCTTGATCAAGTGCTTTCACACCACCTCTATTGCTTTTGGGTCCTTTGCTCCCTTCCATACCCTCTAGGAGGTGATCTCCGACCATCTGTTCAGCACCCTAGGCCACCAGCTCTTCACCTTCTCCAGATCTACAATTATGTCACTCATCAGGGACTCCCAAGACAATGTCCCCAAGTCATTGCCCCCCCCCAGATGCACAATAATATAGTCTGGGCTGGCCCAGTGCACCCGAAGCTCCTCAAGTAGGGGAAGCATCTGTGACCACCTCATGCCTCTCAGGCCCCTCCATCATACTCTGATGTGCTCTGCTCCTGGGAGCAGCTGCATCCCTATCCTTGTGGCAGCTACAAACCTCTCTGCCCAGTATATGAACGAGTGCCCCACAATCCACACTTGTCTCTTGGAATCAGCTGCAAGAAGAGAAAAAATGGACACCCATTAGCCATTGTCAACACCTCAGATATTTGTTATAACAGTTTGATGCCCATCTCCCCACCCGCTTGACCTCAGTCTCCCCTGCTCCTATGGCAGCCGGCTCTGTTTCCGCCCCAATCCGGAAGGAATGTGGGGTGAAATTGTTGGGGTTCTCCCCCATGAATGCCACCACCTTTTTCAGCACTGCCCCAACGTGGAACCCCATCACCGGGGACCTGCCCTCATGTATGAACCAGGCCCCTGTCATGTGGCTCCACACCCTACAATATTCCATCATGGCCTGGACTGCACAGAACTCCCCATCTGCTTGCCTGCTTATCTCCACAGTGGTGTCTTTACCCTACTGGTCCATTTTTGGACCTCCGGGGCCAGATGACCACCTTATCAGCCTCCACCCTCACATTTTTCTCCTGCAGGCCCACTACGGCTGCCCCCTTTCAGGGCACAATGACTTCTCCGACCCTAAAAGCCCCTCTCACTGTGACAGCAAATATTGACCGGAATAGACAGGCCTCATTCGCTGAATGACAGACTTGGTCCAATGCCCTTACTACCTTCATGTGCAGGGGCCCCATTATGGGTCTCCTCCCATCCTGCCTCCTGCCCTGCCCCCTCTGCCATCCCATGACCATCTGCCTGATGGCTGGCTGCCCGCCATGTCCAACCACCCCTGATCCCAGCATGTCCAGCTGATCCCCACCTGCTGTACCACCTTGATAGTGTGATCCACTCCTTCCTCCAATTTTTCCACTA
This sequence comes from Neoceratodus forsteri, assembly GCA_016271365.2. Lineage (NCBI taxonomy): Eukaryota > Metazoa > Chordata > Ceratodontiformes > Ceratodontidae > Neoceratodus > Neoceratodus forsteri. Next base: position 804,822,404 of record CM028130.1, on the reverse strand, counting down.
TGTACAACATGACTTGCTCCTCCTGCACTGGCTCCTCTGTCCCCCAGCCCATCCTGGACCAGAATGCCTGGAAGCTTTCCCAAGTCCCTTCGTAGGCCTTCAGGGTGTTGGTCGACCATGACCCTCTGTACAAAGCCCTGGCTTTCTCCCTCCAGTCTTCCACATCCAATCTGAGACTCTGGTCCGGGTAGGTGTTGCATGCGGTGCCAACTCTCAGAACTGTTCTATCTGCAAATGAGAAAGACAGTCAGTCACCTCCTTCCATGTTCCTTCAATGTGCTGTGCCTTAAAGCACAGGTTCAAATGCAGACCCAACAACACCAAGCACCATAGTACCTGTCCCACTGACTCCATAAGGCCACTCTGCCTGTTGATTACCTCCACTACCCCTTTGTTATTGCACCAAAATAAGATGCACTTACCTGCCATCTGGTCACCCCAGATTTCCAAAGCCACCCATATGGGGAAGATCTCAAGAAACATGATGTCCTTGGTCCACCCCCATTCCTGCCATTGGTCTGGCCATGCCTCCAAGATCCACTCCACTTGAAAGTAGGCCCACATCCCGAGCCCCCCAGCCATGATGTGTACAGCTCCATGTCTGTATTGCAGGCCCACTCCTCCTTCCAGAATGTCACCCCATTGTATGATTCCAGGAAAAGCCACCCTGACTTGAAGGTCCTCCCTCACATCTTTACTGATGTCCACCGAGTAATGGGGTTGTTTGGTCCTGCCCGTGACCTTCCCCAACCTCCTCTTAAAAGCCCTGCCTGGGCTTATGGCCTTGCAGGCAAGCTTAGGTGTCCCAGCAGCTGTTGTACTTGTACCAGCAGCACCCTCTTCCTCCCACCCACTAGCGCCAGCAACCCCTTTAAACAGGGCACTTTGTCCCTTCGCAGGCGAAAACACTCCTGTTCAATATCTACCTCGATCCACAGGAACGCCAACCTGCATGCCAGGTCTTCAGTCTTACCTGCTGCAAAGGGGATCCCTATGATGCTGCACATTTCCTGGAAGTCTGCTAACATCTTCTGGGTTTCTGCTTGGCTGGCCCCTATCAACAGGAAATCATCCAAATAATGGACTACCCACCTGTGCCCATACCAAGACCCAAACACCCACTGCACCCACAAACTGAACACCTCAAATGTTTAGTACACCATGGAGCAGCCCATGGGCCTAGCCTTGTCGAAATACAAGATGCCCTCTAATTGGAAATTGAGTCAGTCCCAGTCAGCTGGGCAGACTGGTAACAACCGGAATGCAGACTCAATGTCTGTCTTTGCCAGCCAGGCCCCCTTGGCTGCCTGTATCAATTCCACTGCCTGATCCAGTGATGCATAAGAGACCTCACTCAGCACCTCCGGGATCCCTGCATTCACCAACCCCCCCTTGAGGTAGGACATGTGATGTATGAGCCGGAACTCCCCCACTTGCTTCTTAGGTATCACCCCAAGGGGTGACACCCAGAACTGCATGTAGGGGGGGTTTGTCCATTGGCCCCTCCACCCTTCCCGCTCTGACTTCCTTCCTAATCATCCCCCATACTATGTCCTCTTTCCCTTTTACAGAACCCAAATTCTTAGCCCGCATCCCTATCCATGACCCTCGAACCCCAGGGGAAAACCACTCAGAAACCTGCTCTCAGCAGTTCTGCCCCTCTCTTGTTGGGTAGCCCTGCATCCAGGCCTCCACCACCCCAGTTTGATGGGGGTGCAGGCCATGACATAGCCCCACTGCCCATCCCCTGGTCCTGACCTAATTCCAACTGTAGTTGGAGGCGTATCCCCCCTCTCCCAGTGCCCCCCGGCCCTTCCAGGCTCCTCCCCAGCTGCCCTGAAAGGGCTGTTCCTGTAGCTGTCCACTGGCCTGCCCCACCTTGTCGCCCTCTTGCCTGCAGGCCATCGCTGGATGTGACACCATACATCATGAGCATGCATGCTTAAACTTGCAACTAGGCCATGTGCACAAAGCCCTGTTAAAAGCCCAGCAGGCCTTGGCCCCTTGGGCCGGTGTTACTCATTTCCCCTACTCCATCACATGCCCCCCCGTTGAACCCAACAGCATCCTGACCCACAACTCGGCATGGGTACAGTCCCACCTCAGATCACCTTTCACCACCATTCTCCTCCGGAATGCCTTGTCATACTTGAGCCACCCAAAACCCAGCTTAGCCCAACATGAGTCCCTGATGATTGCCTTGTACATCAGTAGCAGGATCACCAGGTCTTGTTGTTTCTTCAGGACCAGCGCACTATAAATTGGGAACCCCACTTGCCACATATCTATACTCTTCCCCTTAAACTGGGCCTCCTCTGTCTTGTGCCCTACCACCACCAGCGCCACTGCCATCTCCAACTTGCCCACCAACTCACTTTGCTCATACTTTTGACAGTCTCCTCATCCATCAAACCAAAGATATCCATGTACTCCCCATTCCATATTTTTTCCTTTATCGAGGCCAGCACATAGTCACCAAGCATGAAGCTGGGTGGACCCTCATACAGCTTCTGCACCCCAGCTGTGGTGCCCTCCCCTTCCTTCCCCATCCTGCCTCCATCCTTGATGGCCTGTAAGACCCGCTCCAACTTTGAAGCCCTGTCCTCCCTGCATGTCTCCCAACAAGCCTTCAAGATACTCTTTTAAATCTGCCTAATTATTCATATCCATGTCATCCATACCCCCATCCAGTTGTGGCCCCGACTGGACTGGGGTGGGCTCGATGACCACCCCGGGTGCTGCTAGTGGGATGAGCACCACCCGCTTCAGTCTCTTGTTCCCCTTCCCAGTGCCAGCCCTCTCATCTCTCTCTCCTTCCTTTTCTTCTGGGCCTCCTCCTCTGCCTCCCTCTTCTTTGCAGCCTCCACCAACTCTGTCATCTGTGTCATCAGTTTCGCTGCTTCCGGCAACATGGTCGCGCTCGACATTGGGGCTCTCTTTGGTGCCATTTCTTCTGGTGTGCCTAGGCTGCACAATTAAACCACATGATCAAACCGTAGCTGTCAGCTGCCATCACCACACTCCATACATCCACCCTGTTACTGTGCTCATCAAGACCCTCAATATTACCCCTGTGGGACCTTGGCACCCACTCTCCCACAGTATGAAGTAGCCTCCAAACAGTGCTTATCACCATTGCATCCCAGGGGACTCCACCAGCCCTCCCCCCGGCTGGCCAACAAACCATTGCCTGCCAGCCATCCTGAGGTGGTGGTTGCACCATGTAGCCAGGCCTCTGCAGCACCCCCACACAGACTGCCCTACTGGCACCCGCTGCCCCTCTAGAATAATCATTGACTGCCTCCTCAAGCTCCCTTCTGCCTCCCTACCCATGTGGCCATGGCCCCCAATCTTTGGGGTCTACTGGACCTCTTGCCCACCCCTCAGCTTACTGTTGTCCCCTTCGGCAAGTTATTAGCTCCTCTCCTTGGCTACCATACCACAGCCTGTCACCTGCTCCAAGATGCTTCTCAGCTCCACTCCCCGTTCAGCCCCCAAAACTCACTGAGCACCCCCATGGGGTGTCCTCACCACGCAGTAGGCATCTCCGGTCCCCCACCTGGTTTGCGGCCTCCTGGCCCCATTGAAACTGGTTGCTGCCACCGCTAGCCAACTCTCAGCAGGCCCACACCATATGCCATCTCCTAAGTAAGTGCCCGCTTGCCCATCTGTCCCCAAGATGGTGGCCTCTCCACATGGTAGGCCTTACCGGCCCCTGACCTGCCCCCATGGCCTACCGGCCAAAATACCCCATTGCTGCCAAACAGTGGCTGCTTCACAGTAAACCACCCCTGTCTCACTTCAGCAGGGCCTCGCCAATGCATGCCCACACACCTTCCAGCATGGCGGTCACACCACATGGTAGGCAGTTCAGCCCCTCGATCTGCCAGATGCTGCCACTATCTGCTGCTTGCAGCAAGGTCCTTTTCTCAGCCCATTGACTCCTGGCCATGATCCTCACTGCTGTCCACATCTCCTGCTTTGCAACAACACAAAACCCCTCTCACCACCCCACCAAAACCATGCCAATGTGCATCCCCCTGCCCCCAACATGGCGGCCACACCACAGGGTAGGCCTCCCCATCCCCCCCTGCCCTGTCCAAATCTCCTGACCCAGGCCAGCCCCCCCAACACTGTACAGAGCCCATTCTATAGGCCCATGCCACACCAACATGCTGAAAACATTTTGCTGGCCAACCTTAGCACCACCATCACGCCGTTCTGCCACCAGCCACACAGGTGCTTTTGTCCTGGCCATGATCCTCACTATTGTACACCTCTCCTGTTTAGCAGCAACACAAAACCCCTCTTGCATCCCCCATAAATCATGCCAATGCACATCCCGCACCCTCAACGTGGCAGCTGTACCATGCGGTAGGCCTCCTCTCCCCCAGCGCCCTGTCCAAGGCTCCATACCCAGGCTATGTCCCCCCCACACTGTGTAGGCTTCTTTCTCCAGGCCCGCATCCCCCTAGCATGCTGAAACCTTTTTCTGGCCAAACCACAGCTCCACCAAATGCTGCTCTGCTACCTACCAACAAGGGGACCTTTGCCATGCATCCCTCATCTCCACGAAGGCCCTCCCAAGGGCTGCCTGTGCCTGCAGCTACGTCATGCTACAGAAAAAAGGATTCAGCCTGCAAACAACTTCTCCAGTCCTCATCACAGCCTTCCGACTGCTCTGCAGGTGTCCAGACTGAGCTGCAGCAAACTCAAAATGCTCTCTCTTCCCAAGCAAGAGATTGCTTTTTTTTTTTTGACCATTGCACACCAAGGCCATGCCACAGCCCTGCATCCTCCACTCCTGGGCCCAGAAGCAAAGTCACCCGACAAACCAAGGCCCCCATACCTGGGTCCACCAAGCCACACTCGTCGCCTCAGCCATCAATTGCACCTGCATTCTGAATATATCCATAGACTGTTTAAAGGGAAAATGCCTGCCCACTGAGCCACAGCAACTATTTCCATGCCTCACATGCATTTTTTATACAGTTCTACTGCATCACCTATGACAAACAGCATCTCAGCACAGGGGCAGACACCCCCAGTCCTTCAATGCCTTACCCTAAAATATTGTCAACGATGTGCTGTATATCCAATGAATTTTACAGCAAGAAAGAGGGCTAACTGAGGGTTACATGCCCTTAAATAGCCCCTAAGGACCAATGATCAGGACCCCTACTGGCCTTTCATCTTGGCCAATAGCCAGCAAACTCCAAGCCTAGTCGTATGTCACTGTTGTGAGGTCATAGCACTTCTCTCTGTCCTGCAGACCTCTCCCCTCCCCCCTTCCTCCCTTTCCCTTTCAGCATTCATTTCTGGCTGGGTCCCAGGACAACCTGGCCTGCCCTTTAGTGGCAAGCCTAATTATTTACTGACTTGTATGTCTGCTACCATTCCTTCCAAAATGAATGTTCTTCTGCATAATAAAAAGGTCATTAATGGATGTTCAAATGTGACGACTTTCCATTTGGCCAAAAGTGTCACCCAGTCATTCATTAATGTCCCACTTGACCAACAGTTGGCATGTTTATTGTAAAAAAGTTAGATTTTTTGCTTTTTGCTGTTAGCTAGCCCATTTTATCGGTACGATAACCCACTCCAGCCCATGGGTGTATTAAGGCATTAATGCACTTCCCAGCTGGTGTAAGTCAATCTGGCAAGCCTTCATGCCTCACAATGCACTCAAGACATGCATTAATGCCCTGATACACCCATGTTCTGTCATGGGTTCTTTACTCCATATTTTCAATTATGAAATAACAGTAGTGCTCCTTTTAATCTTGTTCAGAATCATTGTTTTCATCAGTATATCCAGCTGTTTTTGAGCACCTACTGCTCCCTAATGTAATGGTAGTGTACCATGTCCTGCTGGATTGCATCCTCCATTATCTGAGTCACAACAGAAATGATTTGAAATGATAGATGTATTAAAACAGGTGGGCAAACTGTTGAAAACTGGCCACAAGCCAGATTAAAAGTAGCTCTGTGTTTATTGTCATATCTGAAAAAATGTAGTACAGTAGTTGCAAATTGTGGAAATAGGGGTATCACATAGATAAGTCAGTAGATAAGTACCATTATGAACTGGGGTTCGTAAATACGGGAAGCTGATTGGCTGAGAGGTTTTTGAAGCCGTGATGATATTGGGCTACATCATGACGGCTTCAGAAAACCTCTGGTCACCAGCATCCTCACTCACAAAACATTCCTCCGTCAACAGCATTCCGCAGATCCCTCACCACGCTTCACAAAACTGTTCCCACACAGATCATGCCCTCCTATACACCAAAATACAGATTTCAATGTAAAATAAGAAAAAACAACGAATCAATCCAATCACAAGGTGTAGCTGCCCTGAACTTGCGGTTGGTAACTCCAGACTTGCAGTTTCGATAGCAGCAGCGCGTGAGTGTCAGCAACGGGCTTCTTTTTTTTTTTCTTCAAAGCAAAACTAGAGTAACAACTACTCATGACCAAAGATTAACAGTGCTACCTGTTCAGATGACTGCACAGCCCTCTCCCATGCTGTTCCTTACCACTAGTATTCATTCTCTCACCCCAGCTGCATTCTGTAAATTGATTTCTCCATGCTGACTCATGGCATTGGCGCTCCATTTCACTGCACAGCTTTTTACTCATTTAAAAAAAAACAGTAAGCTCCACAAATCCCTTACACACCACTCGCTACAAGAAAGGAACAGAAACAATTCACATCTGGATGCAATGTACAGTGAGACATGAGTTCACATGGACACAACAGCCCCACCTCTATCAACTGCCAGTATAATAGTGCCACCTACTGTCTTAAGAACTATTTTATCAAAATGTAACCCTACACCACTCAAAACTCATTTTAAAACATTTTAAAACCTGTTTCTTTTCATTTTTTATTTTTAAACTTTAAACCCAGTTCATAATAGCAATAAATCACTCCAGGGTGTGGTACATCATGGGATATTGTCACTTCTTGGATGGTTGGATGCACTCAGCCTGCGGCCTCATGCCCAGCCACCCAAGGCGTGATGATATCCCATGATATACCACACCGTGTTGTGCCTTACTGCTTAATTATACAATGCCAAGAAATAATGCTGGCCTCTGATTCATCTATCTGCGGCTGGACCCATGATGTTTCTGACACTTGGACACATGGTTCTGATCACTGTATCATTTTATTTAAAATAAAAATGGGTTATGGACTGCCTGTCATGAGAGATGCTGAGAAATCTGGTGCTCTTGGAGTGACCTCGCCCCCCACACAGGTTTCAGCTGCAAAATGAAAGCCATGAGAAAATGCTGAAACAGCATGTGTGATCACACACATACACACACACAGGTTTTAGATACAAGGTATGACGTGGAAGGCCAGAAGCTAATTACAGGCTGGAAAAGGCTTGAGCTGAGCATATCCATTTTATGACATTTCAAGAGGAGGAAACCAGGTTTATTAAACTGGTGAGAAATCATAAATGCCGATGTCTGTGTGAGAGGGGAAACTGATCAATAGATCAAAGTAATGTCATTTGAAGGACATGAGTCAATGCAGAGGACTGCAGATTTTAATTCTTGAAAAATACTTCCTTTTCTTATAAAGATTTTTTTTATATATTCTGACAGGGAGGAGCTAGATCACCTCATGCAAAATAGATGAGGAAAACCAGCTTTTAAATATTAATTCTGTTTTCCTTCAACACACTTCTATCTGGACTCTGACAAAGAAACATCTTTGGAGCACTTTAAGCAGGTATTTAGAGAGACAAATCTAATTACTGTAGTAGGAATTGCACTTTTTAAAACCTTGTTCTTTTATAAGATTTGTATGTCTTGTGATATAATAGTTCTGTATTGTAAGTTTTACATATTATTATCTATTTTAGTAAAATTCTTTTTAGAGCTTACTTGGTCTGTCTTTGATTTTCTTTCATTTGCAAGAAAAGTATATATGGTTATAGCTGACACTAGGCATAAGCTTGAATTGTGATACCAAACTGGAAAGAGAAGCGTTTTAAATCAGAGGTCTTTATTAAAGTTTTTAAGGGTTCATTTCTGTACTCCTGGTTAGGTGCCCATAGGCAAAGATATCTGGCCCCCCAGAGACAGAATTAACTAAGCCTGTACATTGGGTACACTAGCAAGAGGTTCACAGTTTGAATCCCTACAAGACTGGAGACCAAAGGTTGATCCGAACTCACAAAACAGACAAGAGGGTTACCTTGTTCTGTTAAACTGTTCACAAGACTGAGCTTGGAGGTTGGCACTTTTGGAGTAGAGGGCTGACCTGCTGAGTGGGTTTGTGACAATGTTATCCTAGCATAACATCACGGCTCTAGTCCCAGCACACTAGAGACCACACTCAATGTTAAAAAAAACATTGCTCTGCAGCTTCCATTTGAGCAGGTTTAACAGTCCCCGCTCTGCTCAGAATAGGAGCTTCCCACCTGCTCTGAATTGACACTTCTCCCCAGCCCCACCACACAGAAAAGCCATCATTTCTTCACACATTTCCATGAAAGCCCTATCGCCACTTTAGTTTACTGCAAAAAAATAAAAAATAAAACACACAAACAGAACAGAAGTGAAAGCCGTGTAACGTGGCTTCACAGCAGTCCCCTGCCATAGTGACAGTCCACACTCGCTGCATTTCTGAAGTATTGCAAGTATCTGTGTAAAAAAAAAAGGTAAACTCTACTCCCAGTTTCATTGTGAAAAACCTCACAAACAGTGAAATGCACATTCCCTCCTCGTGTTCCCTCTCATTAAAACCAACCAGACTGAGCAAGTAAGTGCATCTTTCAACTGTCAGCACGCAGTCATTGTCATAATGCTCACTCACCCTTTGAATCACTGTCTTGTTTTTCTTCCTTTTTTCTTAAATACCTAACATAGCCCCAAACCATTCTCCCCATCACCTATGTACCTTGTTCTTCTCTTCTTGCCAGACAATTCTATCAGCAGCAATGAGTGACAGGCAGCAGCGATGGCAGGGCAGGAAGTACAAACAGTGGTCCCTGCCTAAGAATATTACCACAGTACAATAATATCATAGTAGAACATAACTACAACAGAAAACTGTACTGGGAGAACTGGGAGGACACCAAAGGAAAGGAAAGCACACATAGGACAAGCAAGAACATACAAAACAACTGAAAAATCCACCTGCCACTCACACAGCTCCACCTAGAGGAACTTATTTTTTAAGTAAATATACTTCCACCCACAAAAATCAAGTAAAACAAAGTTTTTATATTACTTATTTTTTTATTTTTTTCCCTTCTATTAAACCATTAGTCATCGTATAATAGGAATAATGCACTCCAGTGTGGTGTGTGTCATGCTGGGATAATGTCACTTCTGGGGTGATTAGTCACACTTGGCCTGAGGCCTCGTGCCTCATCATACCAGACATGAAATTATCCCAGCATGACACACACCCTGTCATGCATTATTCCTTTAATCAAAAATCAAAAAGAAAAGTACAGGTAAAAATTGTCAAATGACTATTGTACTGCTGCTGTAGTCATGCAATATAACTTTTTGGGTACTCTTGACTGTATTCAGTTTTCGCAGCACACACACAACCACAATAAAAATACACCACCTTCACTCAACAGAATTTCTGCACAACACCCCTTAAAAAAAAATACTATGTTATGTGAATGTAGCATGCTTATACTGCTATCTTGTTACATCACTTAGCATGTGGTATTAGTGTTTGTCCAGCCTCCAGATGAAGAATAATCACATGAGAAAATGTTTATAAAAGCCACAAGTATTTCATGAGAATGCACTGATTAAAGCATGCACCTACAGGCACAACTCTTCATAAGTGTCCCCACTAAAATGGCTCCTGTTAAAATGTTATGGAAAGTCCTGACTCAAGATGAAGAATAATCACATGAGAAAATGTTCATAAAAGTCACAAGTATTTCAGGATGCACTGATTAAGGCATGCACCTCCAGCCACAACTCTCCATAAGTGTCCTTACTAAAATGGCTGCTGTTATGATGTCATGAAAAGTCCTGACTCCATATAAAGAATAATCACATGAGAAAATGTTCATGAAAGACACAAGTATTTCAGGATGCACTGATTAAAGCATGCACCTACAGCCATAACTCTCCATAAGTGCCCCAAGTGAGAAAATTACTTGCTGGTGCCTGCTGCTGCTGCTGCTGTTATCCTTCTGTTTTCTGCTGCTGCTGAGCTGATGTACAGTGCGTTGCCAAATGCTGATACCCACAGATGACCATGGGATGAACTATGATGTTCTAGACCATTGTTCTGATGCACTGACTGAAACATGCTGCCCTATCTGTGTGTATTCATACCACCATTAGTAAGTTATTTTACATGTCACACTCATGTTTTTTCAGAGACCCAGACATTCCGTTTCTCTATATGTAATCATTTATTTTTTTCTGTTGCAGGTCATGGAGCCCTAGTTCTGTTGTGCACATTTTGACTTGCTGATGACTTTGGCTGCACGAAAACTGTCAAACCATGAAAGGTAAGTATTTTTTTGGGGGGGGAGGGGAGGATTTGGGGCATCATTTGAAAACAAGTTTCATTAATGTTTTTGTCTTCTTTACAGGTTTTCTGTGTATCCTTCAGATTCATACCAGTTGCATGTCTTCAGATTTGAATAAAGCACATAGCACCTAAATGTTACCTGCAAAGAGATGAAGAAGAAATTATTCAGAGTTCATTGTACTACCACATTCTGTTCCAAGCATGGCTGTTCCTGTCTGTTATATCCAGATCAAAATACCAAGCCATTATTAAGCCAATCCAAGACCAACTAACACGTTTAGTGCATGTGACAGGCACTGGCCCACTGTCTTAAGCTACATTACATGACGTGTAACATGACCAGGATAAAACACTGTACAAAATGGTGTACTGAAGTACACCAATGAGAGATGTGCATGAAAAATGTATTATCTGGCCTGTATGTCACCTCCATGGAATGCTTTACGCCAGCTAAAAAACATGAAAGATAAAAAGGACAGAAGAAATTAGACTGATACTTGCCTGAAAATGATATCCTTTAGGTGGCTGGAGTATACAGTAGTCCTGTCCTTTTAAATGTGTGAAAATAAAATAAAAAACAGTTGCTGGTATTTGGTGACAGTGGTATCTATGAAAAGGTTAAGGAAGCATTAACACCACAGTTCAAGGAAAAGCCATAGCAGGTGAAATTACAATATACTCACTGTACATTACTGATAAGAGGCATGGTGGCTGTGGCTGGCTGATGGTTCTTACATTGGGCATGGGCACAGGTACAACTTCTCTGCCTCTCGCTCTCATGAAGATGGGTGGCTGGATATGGTGTGTTACAGTCTTCGAGTGTCAGGAGGAGGAGGATATCTGTCATTTAATCAGCAGGATTTAAGTGGCTACATCAAGTTGATATTTGTGTTTATGAGGCTGACTGTGTTTGCTAATGACAGCACACATTCTGTTAAGTGTACTCAGAAAATCTACAAAGAGCAAGGTAAAATAGAATGACGGGTCATTATTTGTACATATCTGTCATATGGAATGAGAGTCCAGGACACTGTTTTTCTTTTATGAAACACAACAGAATGTTACCATTACAGAACTGTGACAGACTTTAAACCCATTACGTTCTACCGCCAACATCCTCCATCTAGCAGTTGTCAAGGTCAGAGTTGTGCTCACTAGGAAATTCTTTTTCCATGACTGAATCATCAGCCTCAATGGTACACCATTTGATGCTGCTACCAGGATGGTCTGCTTCACCCACATCATCAGCACAACCATCGTCGTGTCGGGGTACAAACATAGATGTGGTTGCTTGACTTGGTATGTGATCTTCATTCATTTTCATAAATGTCAGCATGCTGATATTTGTAGGTGATAGGTTAGTATGACGGTCACGCACTATTGCCCCTGCAAAACTGAATACCCTCTCCACACTTACACTAGAAGGAGGGCTGGTCAGGTACTTCAGCGCTCCTGATGTCAGCTCAGGACATTCATTCGCCTTGTCACTCCAGTACACAAGAGGATCGTCAAGTACTGGCAGATGCCTGTTTTTTGCCAAGTATGCATCAACCATGCTCTGTGATGCATGCAGTCCTGATGAGTCATCCACCTGTTCACAGGATTCATTGAAGTCACAGATTCCTACTGGAGACAAGGCACCCCAAAGTGGGTTAATGGCAACCTGTTTTGCAGACACCCCCCTTGCCCCTCAACCACCTTACTGGATGTGCTTACCCCATAGTGACTTTCTGTCTTGATATGCTGCAGTTTGCAGAACTTTGCACATGACATCTGTGTCCATGAGCCAATCGGACCAGCTGTCTAGTCAGATTTTGAACCTGATGAGGCCCTCCCTCCAGTAAGGATGCAATGCCACGTTTGAAGCGTGGGTCCAGCATTGTTGCTATTCCAAATTCTGTACTTTGCTGAATAGTGGCAGTGTGTCGATTGCGGTCAAATATTGTATACATTTGTTTCAGGAAGGCACTGCTTGACTTATCTCCAGACACATCAAGGCTAGGCTGCAGATTCAACAAAGTCTTCTGAAGCACCCGCAGCCGTGAAATGGCTTGACTAATTGATGCAATGTTACCACTCACTGCCTGTGTGGCATGTTCAAAAGGCCTCAAAATTGATATCACTGAGTCCATGAATTGCCATTGTTCAGTTTCTATAGACATTGAGGCCCCTGAACTGTAATGGCTAGTGTGCATTACTAGGTATTCAGAGATGGCTTTGTACTGCTCATACAACCACTCTGCCATGTAAAGTGTCGCATTCCAGTGTGTGACAACTTCAAGTTTGAGGCAGTGCTGCAGGAGGCTGTTTTGAATCTGCAGCTGTATAAGTTGGTCATGGGCCTTTCCAGAGTGTGCACAGTGTGCACAGATGCAGCATGCAACAGTGAGCATTTGCTTGATGTGAGGGTGCTGCAGAAACTCCTGTACCACAAGATTTAAACAGTGTGCCATGAAGGGAACCCTCACAAAGCCACCATTGCAGATACATTTAACAAAGTTTGATCCACTGTCACTAGCTATAAAGTCAGCTTTTAGGGACAGGGGTGCAGCCACTGATCAATTTATGTCAGTAGCAAGTCTAGCATGTTTTCACCTATATGCGAACCTGCTACACTATGCATTGCAAGCGTCACATGCTATCTAATTCCATGAAGGCTACTACCATGACAGTCTGATTTATTACACTGCTTTCCAATCCCACCATCACAGACAACCCCAGGTACCTGCACCCAGTGTGCAATAAGAACAGCAGCAGGTTGTTCCCCCCCAAGTATCCAGCAGCCTGTAAGACCTGGGACCCCCCTACTACCTGTGCCAGGTCCACCACTCAGCTCTGTAGTGTGGATTTTTTTTTTTCATCATTGCCTGGTGATCCCAGTGTTGTGAAATGTAGCATCTGTGGTGTGCTGGTGCAGCTTGGGCCCATGGGTAACCATCTTGGGACAGGAGGACAGCATACTCACCTTGTAAACCACCACAGTGCAGAGTGGGAGGCCAAGGCAGTGGAAGTTTCCAGCAATGTGCCTGCTGTGCAACAGGTGGCAGCACAGCCTCCACCTGCACTGGGCAAGAAATGAAGAAGGGGGGCTGCTCCTGCAACTGAAAGGGAATGCAACCCCTTATGTCCTGCTACACAGGCAGATCTTGGGCTGCTGTGGAGTGAGGTAGACCACCTTAGTAATGAAATGGAGAACATGGATCAGCAGATGGAGAGAATTGAGGGTAATCAGCTGCAAATAATGGCAATGCTGCAACTGCTGCTGAGTCATCACAACCTAGATCTGTAGTCTTTTTGTTTTCGGTATAACTTTCATAGTGTGTTCTGTCTTTCTTTTTACTAACCTTCTTTCCTCCCCATAAAAGATTGTAAAACACCGCCAAAAAATGTATATATGATACCATTCCTTTCACAATTATTGTTGTTCTGCACTATAAAAACGTCATTAATGAAAGTTCAAATGTGATGACTTGCCATTTGGCAAGAAGTGTCACCTGGTCATTCATTAATGAATAAAAAGGTTTTTATTTTTTGCTTTTTACAGTTAGCTAGCCCATTTTATAAGTGTGATAATCCAATCCAGCCTATGGGTTTATCAGGGCATTAATACACTTCCCAGCTGATGTAAGTCACTCTGGCAAGCCTTCATGCCTTGCATCGCACCCAGGATATGCATTAATGCCCTGACACGCCCATGTTTTGTTGTGGGCTCTTTGTAGTGTGCTTACTCCCTTTTTATGTTGATTGTGCATGCGCAAAAAACATATTGTGGCAGCTTACTGCAGAAGCAGGTTGTGGAGGCGTGGCACTGTTGTGGCCTATGCCTCCACTGCCTTTTGAGGCTTGGCCTGCTGTCCCCAGTGGGGTGGCAAGATGCTGCTGACAATAGTTCAGCCAGCATGCCACAACCTTGAAAAGTTTTAGCTGCTGCAATCAGGGGCCACCTTGTCATTGCAGCATCATCCACTGCAATAAGGGAGCAGCCCGTCATGCAGGGCTCCCTTGCATTCCCCGACCAGTTTGCCAATGGGGATTCCAGTCCCCATCAGTTTGTGTTGTTTGCTGAGGGGGTGCCCAATCCCCCTCTGCATCATGTCCCCTCCTCCTGGTTCTTTGCTGATGGAGGTGGCCAATCCCTGTTGGCATGTTCCCCCCCCAGTTCTTGTGTGCCGAGGGGGTGCCCAATCCCCCTCGGCTCATGAGACCCCACCACACCAGTATGTGTCAATGAGGGTACCCAATCCCCATCGGCTCCAGTCCCCCCACCCCAAAACAAGCAGGTGGCATGCTGGGAGGCCACCCTAGTGTGCCAAATGTACCTGCAAAAAGAAAAAAATTGTCCCACTCTGTCTTTTTTTTCTAACCCTGAACAGAAGAAAATGGTCCCTCGCCATCTGTGCCCCTTCCCCCAAGCTGCAGCCTCCCACTGCTTATCCCACCTCTCCTCACCCCATACTTACCTCTGGAGCCCAGCAGTGGACCAGGAACATGTCTGCACTCTTCAAAGCTGACTGCAAACTGAGGAAATGCCGGTAAGCTGTATAATGGAATAAATAGGGTTTTTTCCAACTTTGGTACATATCTCAGACTTTTTTTGGAATTTTGGCACCAAATTTTCAACATGTCCTTTTTGGAACTTCTCCTTATGAATTCAGTCACTGTCATGGCATTAATTTGACCCAGAAAGGTGATTTTGCAGTCACTGCGCAGAATCACCTTTAAAGGGAACGATTAATGAAATGACAGTGTCGGCTCATGAGGTGGGCTCTCAAAAAGCCTATGTTGCAAATTTGGTGGGTATAATCAAAAATGACTGTTTTATGAGCGCCAGACTACATCATACACACGTCAGAATTTCACCAATTTGCACTATTTTCTCACCAGATGTTCAACACTGGCATTTTTCACTCCTCCTTATGAACAGTACAGCTGTCATTTTCCCCATCCTGGCCGAAATGTGTTTTCGCACTTCCGGTGCAGAATAGCATGGTCGCTGTAGGAAATGAGTGTTTGGGACAGACTAAGAAAATGACAGTGACACTGTTCATGAGCAGAGGTCCTAAAATCCCTATGTTCAAAATGTGGTGATGAAAGTCCATAAAATGACTGTGTTACAAGCGTGTGTTAAACAGTTTCCTTGCAGATTTGTAATATTTTCATGCGACATTTTCAACACTGGCATTTTTTCACACCTCCTTATGAATAGTGCAGCTGTCATTTTTCACATCTTAGCCAAAATATGTTTTTGCACTCCTGCCGCAGAATAGCACAGTCACTGTGGAAAATCAGTGTTTGGGAGAGATTAAGATCAAGAGAGTGAGAGGGGGGAG
Source organism: Neoceratodus forsteri (assembly GCA_016271365.2). Lineage (NCBI taxonomy): Eukaryota > Metazoa > Chordata > Ceratodontiformes > Ceratodontidae > Neoceratodus > Neoceratodus forsteri. The sequence goes on along the minus strand of CM028130.1, from coordinate 804,806,540 downwards.
TGACCGAGCTCAACTGAGCTGTCGGGACTGCTGCGGATTTCTTTGGGGGCAGAAAAAGGCCCCAACACAGGAGCCCAGTACAAAAGAGCAGCATGCAGAGCTGGGAGAAACAGAACGAGAGAGTGAGTTAGGGAGGAGGAGTGAGCGAACTCAACAGAGCTCTGTCGGGACTACTGCGGATTTCTTTGTGGGCAGAAAATGGCATCAATGCAGGCAGGGACCCAGTACAAAAGGGCAGCCTGCAGCGATGGGAGAAACAGAATGAGCGAGTGAGAGGGGGGACTGAGAGAGCTCAATGGAGCTGGATCAGGACTGCTGCAGATTTCTTTGTGGGCAGAAAAAGGCACTAATGCAGGCAGGAGCCCAGTACAAAAGAACAACCTGCAGCACCGGGAGAAATAGAATGAGTAAGTGAGAGAGGGGGAGTGAACAAGCTCAATGGAGCTCTGCTGGGACTTTACACTTGCCCATCCTCCCACCCAGTGTCCTCTGTGGTCCTCTATTACAGCCGGGTCTCTGGAGTGGAGACAAAGCAATGATTGGATGCTTTAGGATTGCTATAATAATACAGATTTACTTCTTCTGTTTCTTTCTCTAACTGAGCTAAGTACTGAGCTATACTGTTATGATTGCTGTAATAATACATATTTAATATATGGATCTTGGATTTAATATGTCTTTTAAAGCATACAAAAAAAAATTTGGTAATACCCTCAAAATTTAGTGATAATACTACTGTCAATCACTTTTAATAGTACCATTTCAGTGTGATAATACTATCTTCGCACTCCTCAATGATAACATCACCACAGTCACCACACAGCGCAAGTGCCCACAAAGATGCCTTCTGCCCCCCATGTCACCCTAAGCGTGCCTTCTGATTGGCTCCATTTCATGTGTGGGTGGGCAGAACATTTTAAAAAACATGGCGGCTTGCTTTCTCACTTAGCGAGACAGTAGTGCCTTGCAACATTTAATTAATTTTCCCCCTCAGAAAAATGAAAAAGTGCAGACCAAACAAGGAAAAAGGTAGAACTACCTACCACTTCTTTTTGTACAGTGAGCAAAGGCAGGAGAGGTGTAGTGCAGCGGGCTGAGACAAAAGCAGCAACAAGGCAAGGCAGCAGTTGGCTATCACACAGCAACTGTCTCTGAAACTGCTGACTGCCAGCCACAAAGAAAAAAATAAAACAAAATCCAAGATCCATATATTAAAAAAAATAACAAATAGGTGCCGGTGCATTACCGGCAAGTACCATCTTGAGGTTCTGGAATCGGGAACCCTCGAGCTTCACTCTCGAGGTTCCTATGTGTCCAGACCCTCTTGATAGTATTACTCACTGTTAATGCACCAGCACCTATTCATTATTCTCTTTTTATTTGTTCTATTAATTTCTCAAACTGAACTGAGTAAGTAATACTTGAAGTGCAATAGGATTTCTAAGTGGGCTAAGTGAAACTATATAAGAGCCAAGAACAAAAACTATGGTAGCTGAGGGGTGAAAAATGGACAGGGACCCTTTAGGATTGCTACAGTAATACAGTGTCTAACGGATGACATTTGAGCCTGAATTACCCCTGTCGGCAAGGGGTCAGTAGGGGGACTAGTGTGGGGGGGAAAGAATTTGAGTAAATAGGGGCCTAACAGTTGTAGTAGGGTACAGAACCTGGGAATAAGAGCCCCTAGCATAAGATGGGGACCACAATGGAGCAAGTGCCACATGTCACTAGGGCGAGCATCTTTGGAAGGATGGAGGGGTGTACAGGGTGTGGGTGTGCCATGATCCTGGACTGGGCTTGGAGGATGGGGGGGTGTATGGTCTGTAGATGACTGGCTAGTTTGAGGGAGGAATGGTGGAGGCTGGGGAAGAGTGTAAGTGGCAGGGCAGATGAGTATGATAGGCATCCGGGGGGGATAGGGGATGGCAAAAGGGGGACAGAGGAAGAATAACTAGGGACTGAAACTGACCCCAGTATCAGAGGCAGTAGCAGGAAAGAGAGGAGAAGGGAGGGGGTGCCTGTGGCGATGGCAGGACTGCATCCTGATGGGGGACGAAGACACCACAAGGAGTATCGGGGAGAGAGAGCTGATGGCTGTGGGTAGGAAGGCACCGGGGTGGCACGAAGGAGAACAAGTAGGAGGGAGGAACCAATAGGGGGATGAAATGTAGGACAGGTATCTATTAAGAATAGATTCAAACCTCTGCTATGGGACAGAGAGGGGGATCAGGAACATACTGAAGGGGGAGGATAAGCAGGGCATGAGAGGGATGGCAACAGGTAGGGGAGGAGAGAGTGAGGACAAAAGGGTAGGCGGGGCTAGTAAGGAAGGAGGGGGTGGTGACTGAAGGACAGAAGGCTACGGGAAGGGGGAAGGATGGGAGGGGCATCACTATTGCGGTAGAAGGGAATGAGGGCTCTAAATTGACAACAGTGGGAATAGGAGAGGGGTTGGAAATCAGCAGAGGAGGAGGGGAGGTCAACATGGGAACCCAGTAGCAAGTAGTCAGGCCGGGATAGGGTTGAAGAGGGGTGGGAGGAATAAAGCAGAGAAAAGGGGTGAGGTGGAAGTAGGGGGTACAGATATAGAAGTCACAGAGGGTGCAGTTGGAGGGGGTAAGGAATAGGGAAGAATGAATACTGGGGTGGTGGAAGGGGCATTAGAAGGGAAAGGGGGTAAGGGAAGGGGGGTACTCGTCCTGGAGGATTCTATACTGAAATGGGTAAGATGGGTTGGAAAGAGGAAAAGGCATACCCATATTTGGAATAAAGCTGTCCCCAGGTTGAGTGCTGGAGGGGTAGGGCAGGCACTGCTCAAGTGTGCATCGAGGGGCAGGAAGAAACTTCATTTACTGTTGCATGTGGGTACAAATGACTTGGGAGTCACTGTGGAAGTAGTGATGGGGAGGTTTGAGTACTTGGGCAGGAAGTGTGAGGGGGTGGGGAAGTCGGTGGCATTCTTGGTGGTACTGCCGGCACCTGAGCCCCCCCCCCAAACACACACATACACACTCCCCAAAAAGCCATTTAAATGCCTGCAATTCATTCAAATCAATTTCATTTTCTTACTTACTTGGGGTTCAATGCTAACAAGTGTAAAATCATGTACCTAGGGCACAGGAACCCTGATGCTGGGTGTACGATGGGGGGAGGTACTGATACTCACTAGACATGAAAGGGCCCTTGAGGTTATTGTATCAGAGGACCACAAGATGGCAGTACAGTGTGACAAGGCTATGGGCAGGGCAAATTGAATTCTGGGGTGCATAAGGACTGGCATCTCCAGTAGGAGGATGAGGGATGTTTTGCTGCCATTGCATCACTCCCTGGTATACCCCCAGCTGGATTACTGTGTCTAGTTTTACAGTCCACACTTCAGAAGGGACATAAGGTAGAGGTTTTCCACAGGTGGGCTACTAAAATAGTTCAAAATTTTCATAGGAATCCCTACAAGGAAAGGCTGAAGAATCTCAACATGTACATTCTGGAAGACAGGAGGCTGAGAGGTGACATGATTGAAACCTATTAAGTACCTCACAGGGGTAAAGAGGGTACAGTTGGGGAGTTTCCTTTAAATGAGGATGAGCACCCAAACCAAGGAACATACAATGAAGCGGGGGGGGGGCATACAGGATAGATGTGAAGAAATATTTCTTTACTGAAAGGGTGGTAGATGCCTTGAACAGACTGCCAGGAGAAGTGGTAGGGGGCATTAAGCATGCATGGGATAGACATAGGGGTATATTACAGAAAGGAGAAGGAGGGGATCAACAGAGATCAATAGGGCCATGGACATGGAGTAGGTTCCAGTTAATTGCAGGAAAAATCCATTAAGCTCATTCACAAGGAGGTCCTGATGGATGCAGGCAGAATAAGACATGAACTAACATATACAGGCAGGAGTTACACGTAGGTAGAGAACGCTTGGCCAGACTGGGTGAGCTGAGCGGTCCTTTTCCGCTGACGAATTCTGTTTCTATTGCATCATGTGTTAATTCAGGTGTGGTGTTTATTTAAAGTTGGGCCTACCATGCATCCACATGTAAGGTACAGTAAATTACTGATTTAGATGCAGCCCACTTACAGTACAATAAACAGAACCCCAGTGTTTCGTGAAGTCTTTACTCTTCATAAGGCTGCTTAAAGAGCTGGGGTTCTATTTGCAGTGTGCACACCAGTATGCTGATCTTAAAATCGACACCACATCTGAATGAGTACTTGATTCTTGCTCACTCCATTTCTTCCCCACTTTGAAACTTGCTTGTCCTGAGTTACTTTTGGGCTGGCTGCACCTCACCTGTGTTGGAAGATGATCAATAAGCGGCACTGAAAGACGTCAGACTTCACAGACTTGAAGGCAGCTGCTCACGGACAGACATAAGGCAATTCTACTGGAGGGTAGCAGGAAGTAAGCTATTGATTAACTGGAATCTGCAGCTTATCCATCAGGTAGGAAAATGGGCAGACTAGGTGGCCCAAGTGGTTCTCATGTGCTGGCAACTTGTATGTTTCTATGTTTCTCACCCACCATCTTAGCAAGAAGAAGGCTGAAGCTGTGGCCACTGATGACTGTTGGGGTGTGGGGATGGTGGGACCAAAGGGGATGGACATAAGGAGATAACATCATAATAAAAATTGTGAGACCTTCACCAGCTTTCCAAAATGCTTACCAGTAAAAGAACACTCTATGAAGTTTTTCAAATGGCAACACAATCTGGTGAGCCCTCTTTCTGCAATCTGACACCAGGCGTCAACCAGCATAAAATTGCCTAAAGAAGGCAGTGTGGTCATGTGGTTACTGAAATACTGCAGATTACAGACTTATAAGAACAAAAGAATATCACACAGAAGCTAGCACGTATCCCTATAGATGCTGTCTCCTACTTCTCAGTGCTTCTATTCATACTCTTGAGGTACTTGAATGTTTCTATCATATCCTCTCTTTCCTTCCTCTCTTCTAGGGAGTACATATTGGGGTCCCTTACTTTCTCCTCATAAGTCTCGTGTTGCAAGCTCTGTACCATCTCATTCCCTCTTCTCTGGACCACCTCCAGCCTGTTAATATCCTTATGAAGGAGAGACCTCCAGAACTTCACATAGTACTCCATCTGAAGCCTAACCATGGTTTTATATCAAGGCATCACTACCTCCCTCCTTATGCTGATGAAAACCCTGCCTATGCATCCCAACATGTCACTGACCCTCCCGGCTGCCTTACCACTTTGACATTTTCAGGTCATCTGAGATAAGAACCTCCAGGCCACTTTTCTTCTTTGTGACTGTCACCACCCCCCCCCCCCCCATTCTGTTCCTTTCCCCAGGGTTTCTGTGACCCAGGTCCGTACTTTTGCACTTTTTTGAAGTAAAGTTCAGTTGCCAGTCCTCAGACCATTTCTCAACCTTCCCCAGGTCCCTCCTCATGTTCTCCACCCCCTCTTGGGTATCCACTGTGTTACAGATCTTTGTGTTATCTGCAAACTGGCAGACTTTTCCCTTCACCCCTTCTGCAATGTCACTAATGAAGACATTGAACAGGACTGACCCCAGGACCAATCCCTGTGGCACCCCACTGGTCACCCCCTTCCCCAGACTGTGCCCCATTTACCACCACTCTCTGCCCCCTGTCTCTTACCCAGTTTCTAACCCACTTTACCACCCTTTCCCCCCATGCCCACCCTACTCAGCTAGTTTATCAGCTTACTATGTGGGACGGTATCAAATGCTTTGCTTACATCAAGGTAAGCATTGTCCACTGTCCCACCCTGATTTACTTCCTTTGTCACCCAAGGAGCTCAACCAGATTTGTCTGACATGACCTCCCCACTGTGAATCCATGTTGCCTATGGCCCTGGGCTTCGATGGTTTCTACATGATCCACTATCCTTTCTTTAACCAATGTCTCCATGATCTTCCCCACTACTGAAGTGAGGCTGACTGGCCTATAGTTCCCCACCTCCTCCCTACTGCTGGATTTCTATAGAGGTACCACATGTGCCCTCCTCCAATTCTCTGGTACCACCCCTCTGTTGAATGACTCAGTGAACACGGCTACCACAGGTACTACTATTTCCCTTCACAGTTCTTTTCATATCCTTGGGTGTATGCCATCTGGTCCCATCACTTTGTCCACCTTCAGTTTACTCACCTTCTGCAGGATTCTTCTGCCTGTGAGTGGACTATTGTCCACCTCTTCACACCTTTGCAACTGCTGTACTGCAGTGGTCCTTTCCCCTCCTCCTCTTCTGTGAATACTGAACAGAAAGACACAGTGGATGTCTTGGGGGGGGAACATGACAGTTCTTAGGCATGGTATTTTCACTTCCAAATACCTAAGCAGCACTTATCAGCAATCAACATTCGGCATTGACAAATGCTTGTTTCAGATATGAAATAACAGTAGTGCTCCTTTTGATCTTGTTCTGAACCATTATTTTAATCAGTATACCCAGCTGTTTTTGAACACCTACTGCTCCGTAATGTAATGGTGGTGTACCATGCCCTGCTGGATTGCATGGTACTTTGTTTGGCTCACAACAGAAATAATTTGAAATGATAGATGTACAAAAACATGTGTGAATACTGATGAAAACCTTCCACAAGCAAGATTAAAAGTTGTGCTGAGTTTTTTATGTCATGTGAAAAAATGTAGTCCAATAGTCATAAATCGTGGAAATAAGGATATCATATAGACAAGTCAGTAGATAACTACTACCAATTGAAAATCGCATAGAAAAGTACAGGTACAAATTGTCAACAGATTATTGCAGTGCTGCAGTAGTTGTCATGCAATATACGTTTATGGGTACTGACAGTGTTCAGTTTTCTTAGCATATCCACAACAACCACAATAAAAATTCCCTACCATCACCCAACACAATTACTGTACAACCCCCCCAGAAAAAAAATTACTATGATATGTGAATGTAGCATGCTTATACTGCTATCTTGCTACATCATTCATCATGCAGTATTAGTGTCCCAACTCCAGATGAAGAATAATCACATGAGAAAATGTTCTGAAAAGTCACAATTATTTCAGGACACACTGATTAAAGAGTGCTCCAACAGTCACAACTCTGGCATGTGCTGCTGCTGCTGTTGTCCTGTTTTCTGCTGCTGCTGTTGTCTTTCTGTTTTCTGCTGCTGCTGAGTGCTGACTGAACTGGTGCACAGTGTGTTGCCAAATGATGATAGTCACAGATGACCATGGGGTGAACCATAATTTGATGTCCTGGAGAACCATTAATCTCCTGCACTGACTGAAACATGCTGCCCTATGTGTGTATTCATATCACCATTGATAAGTTACTGTACGTGTCGTACTCAGGTTTTTTCAGAGACCCAGATATTTACTTTATATTTAATCATTTCTTTTTTTCTCTCTCTCACAGTTCATAGAGTCTTACTTTGGTTGCACACATTTCGGCTTGCTGATGACTTTTTCTGTATGAAAACTGTCAAGCCATGAAAGATAAGTATTTCTTTTTTGGGAGAGGGATTGAGGGATCATTTGAAAACAAGTTTCAATAATGTTTTTTTCTTCTTTATAGGCTTTCTGTGTATCCTCCAGATTCATACCAGTTGCACATCTTCTGATTTGAATAAAGCACCAATGGCAGCACACAGCACCTAAATGTTACCTGCAAACAGACGAAGAAGAAATTATTCAGACTTCATTGCACTACCACATACTGTTCCAAGCGTGGCTGTTTCTGTCTGTTATATCCAGTTTAAAATACCAAGCTATTAGTAAGCCAATCCAAGACCAACTAACATGTTTAGTCTGTGTGATATGCACTGGCACACTGTCTTAACTTACGTTACATTACATTATATGATGTGTTATCATGACCAGGATAAAACATTGTAGAACCATGGTGTGCTGAAGTACGCCAGTGACAGATGTGCATGAAAAATATATTATCTGGCCTGTATGTCACCTCCGTTGCATGCTTTACACCGGCTTGAAAAAATGAAATACTGAAAAGAACGGATGAAATAAGATTGATACTTAACCTGAAAATGATATCCTTTAGGTGGTCTTAGTACTACAGTATTCCTGTCCTATTACACTGTTTGTAACTGGAACCTGTTAAAACAAAATAATAAAAATCAGTTGTCGGTATCTGGTGACAAAGGCATCTATAAAAAGGTTAACAAAGCATTCACACCACAGTTCAAGGAAAAACCATAGTATGAGAAATTAGTACATACTCACTGTAAACTACTGATACTATGTAGCATGGTGGCTGTTGCTGGCTGCGGGTTCTTAAATTGGGCAAGGGCACAGGTTCACATTTTCTCTCTCTCTCACTTTCATGAAGGCAGGTGGCTGAGGCTGGCTGCAAGTTCCTACACTGAGCATGGGCACAGGTACACATTCTCTGTCTCTCACTCTCACGCTCATGAAGATGTGTGGCTCTGGCTGGCTGCGGGTTCATACATTGGGCATGGGCCCAGATACATATTCTCTGTCTCTCACTCTAAGGAAAATGGGTGGCTGTGGCTATCTGTGGGTTCCTACACTGGGCATGGGTACAGGTACATATTCTCTGTCTTTCACTCTCATTCAGACAGGTAGCTGTGGCTGGTTGTGGGTTCATACATTGGGCATGGGCACAGGTACACATTGTCTGTCTCTCACTCTCAGGAAGACAGGTGGCTGGATATAGTATGTTACAGGCTTTCAGTGTCAGGAGAAGGATATCTGTCACTCAATCGGCAGGATTTAAATGGCTACAACAAGTTGATATTTGTGTTTATGAGGCTGACTGTGTTTGCTAATGACAGCACATATTCTGTTAAGTGTACTCACAAAATCTACAAAGGGAAAGGTAAAATAGAATGACGAGTCATTATTTGTACATATCTGTCATATGGAATGAGAGTCAAGGACACTGTTTTTCTTTTATGAAAGACAAAAAAATGTTACCAATACAGAAATGTGACAGCCTTTAAACCCGTTATGCACTGCCACCAATATCCTCCTCATCCTGATCAAACAGGAAGCTGCCCTTGCAGTCATCAGGGTCAGAGTTGTGCTCACTAGGAAATTATTTTTCCATGACTGAATCATCAGCCTCAACAGTACATCATTTGATGCTGCCACCAGGATGGTCTGCTTCACTCACATCATCAGCACAACCATCATCATGATGGGGTACAAACACAGCTGTGCTTGTTCGACTTGGTATGTGACCTTCATTCATTTTTATAACTGTCAGCATGCTGACATTTGTAGGTGATAGGTTAGTATGATGGTCATGCACTATTGCCCCTGCAGAACTGAATACCCTCTCCACACTTACACTGGAGGGTGGGCTGGTCAGGTACTTCAGTGCTACTGAAGTCAGCTCTGGCCATTCATTCACCTTGCCACTTCAGTACACAAGAGGCTAGTCAAGTTCTGACAGATGCCTGTTTTCCGCCAAATAGGTGTCAACCATGCTCTGTGCTGCATGCAGTCCTGATGAGTCATCCACCTGTTCACAGGATTCATCGAGGTCATAGATTCCTCCTTGAGACAAGGCACCCCAAAGTGGGTTAATGGCAACCTGGTTTTCTGACACCTTCCCCCCTTGCCCTGCAGTCACCTTACTTAATGTGCTTACTCCACAGTGACCTTCAGCCTTGTTATGCTGCAGTTTGCAGAACTTTGCACATGACTTCTGTGTCCCATGAATCAATTGGACCAACTGTCCAGTCAGATTTTGAACCTGATCAGGCCCTCCCTCCAGTAAGAAAGCAATGCTATGTTTGTATCATGGGTCCAGCATTGTTGCTATTCCAGATTCTGCACTTTTCTGAATAGTGGCGATGTGCTGATTGCAGTTGAATATTGTATGCATGTGTTTCAGTAATTCACTGCTTGACCTATCTACGGACACATCAAGGCTAGGCTGCAGATTCAACAAAGTCTGCCTCAGCACCCACAGCAGTGGAATGGCTTGACTGATGGATGCAGTGTCACCACTCAATGACTGTGTGGCATGTTCAAATAGCCTCAAAATTGATATCATGAGTCCATGAGGTGCCACTGTTCAGTTATCAAAGACATTGAGGCCCCTGAACTGTCATGGCTAGTGTGCATTACTAGGCATTTGGAGATGGCTTTTTTATTGTTCAGACAACTGCTCTGCCATGTAAAATGTAGAGTTCCGGTGCATGACAACTTCAAGCTTGAAACCATGCTGAGGGAGGCTGTTTTCAATCTGCAGCTGCCTAAGTTGTTCATGGGCCTTTCCAGAGCATGCAAAGTGTGCACAAATGTGGCATGCAACTGTCAGCATTTTCTTGATGTCATGGTGCTGCAGAAACTCCTGTACCACAAGATTTAAACAATGGGCAATGCAGGGAATCCTAACAAAGCCACCATTGCTGATACATTTTACAAGGTGTGATCCATTGTCACTAGCTGTAACGCCAGCTTTTAGGGACAGGGGGTTCAGTCATTTATCAGTTTCTGTCAGTAGCAAGTCTATCATGTTTTCACCTGTGTGGGACCCTGCTACACTGCGCATTGCAAGCGTCACATGCAGTCTAATTCCCTTAAGGTTGTTACCATGACAGTCTGACTTATTACACTGATTTCTAATCCTGCCAGCACAGACAACCCCTGGTACATGTGCCCAATGTGCAGTAATACACAAATAAGAACTACCTGCCATTTTGTCACTTGTCCACATATCTATACTTAAGTGAATGTATGGTGATGAGGAATGTTGATTGGCATGTCTTACTGACTCTGTTACAGTCCAATATAACTCTGGGACAGCAAGGGTGGAAAAATAGGTCCTGGACAGGACTTTCCATTTGGGACAAGTGCTTGCCACAAAATGCCAGAATCTGGAATTCTCCACAATGTAGAAGGGCAAAAGGTCAATTGCCAGTATTTCCATTACAGCAGCATTCAGTTCACATGACACTGCATGATTTGGTGGGTATTTCACATTCCAGGCAAAAAGGCTGTGCAACGTGGGCTGCATTGTTACCTGTTTTGCATATGGCATGCCAAATGGCTCTGTTCTGTGAACTGCCATGGGTGGGGTGCTTTTGCCATGTGATCAGGGGTGCACAGGTGGCAAGTCAATAAATTATGTTGTTTTCCCCATTTTAAGCACAAGGGTTGATGTACTAGAAATACTGCATAGACCACTACTGCTACTCTGACCACTACTTGACAATTCAAAATCATCCTCCTTCTTATTCCTGTAGTAATCTTTGGTATGGTGTCTCATGGTGTTACTTCACTACTACTACTACTAAAGACATGGCTACTTGGGCTACTTACAGTCAACGAAGGGGATTCCATGCTCAATAAGGTGGATGAGGGTGAATGCCCCACTATGGCATTAGCTCCCCTCTGGTGCCGAGTTCATAGTGCCATGTTCCTGCTCTTCAGATGCGTATGCTGGGCCCCAGTACCCAGTTGGCTACCCTTTTTACCACACCTCAAATGCACTTGGCAAAGCTTTCAGATTGTCACTGTTTCATCACTTACATCTTGTAGAAAAAATCCCAAACTAGGAATTTTGATGCCCTACTTTTCACATGTCCCTGATGCTGCATATTAGGCTCCAGTTTTTCTAAACACTGAAATGGGCGGAGTACTGCATGATTTCTGTTGTTGGGCACACTTGGACTCTACCTGACCATCACAGCCTATGACCATTACTTGGTCATCATCATCAACAGACACAGCTACATCATAATTTTGAGGAGGGGGGCATTTAATAACAGTCTGTTTACACACAGCCACCTTTATTTTCTTTTTCTCCATTTCCCAACGGGGGTCTCTGAAATCACCATCATAATCATCATCCATATCCACAAATTCAGCTTGCATGCTATCCTGTGGAGAACATGTTCCAACCACAGCCTCAGTATGATCATTCACTATTTTTTCTTCAACATTTGAATCATTGGATGGCCCAGGCATAACCTCAACCGCACTGGAAACATGAGACTGTGATTGTGAGTCATCATCAGGATCAGAATCATGTTAAACTACTGTGGGGATGGGGATAGGGTGTGTGACATCAACTATACTCTGACTCATGTCTTTGGACTCCACAATATTTTGGCAACCTGTTAACTTGTCACAGGTTGAACTTGGGGCAATACTCATGCCATCACCAACTTCACCACCACCACCAGTGGGGAAAACAGCATCTCCAACCATCATTGAAGCAATTGATTGTGCTGTGAAAAACTCAGTCGGAGAAATCCCGTTACTGCCACCCACTATGCCCTTATGCTGCATACTACCATGCCCACAACCACTCTTGCCACTGGCAGCAGTGCCATGACATCTTTGCATGCACATCTCTTTGTGGGCATTTTTATTTTGGTTACACAGAAAATGAACAACAAATTTAGATTTCTGAACTTTGAGGTGGATGGGAAGCTAAAAAACAACAACTGTGGCTTACAGATGGAGATTGTGCCCTAAACAGATGTACACACAGATTGAGATTGAGCACTAAAGAGGCAGCCACACAGGCACAACAACACCTTAACCAGTGCTCATATAATCCAAAACTGGAAAATAATATCTTCTTTTGTTGGGGGAGCTGCAATACCAGTCCACTACCTAGATAGACCAAAGAAGTAAAAATACTGCAGATGAATAAGAGATTCAGAGTGCTGCAATTACAGTGTGGTGCAATAAAATGTGTCTGACTTGATGACACGCACACACTCACAAACACACACTAAAGGTAAAGCACAGAAGCTTTAACAGTTCAGTACACTACAACCAAATCTTTTAAACCAACTGAAAAAAGGTACGGCACAACTGCAAACTGCAAAAAATTATCAAAACTTACCACAAGTATTACTGTGTGTAAATGAACACACACATACTAACACACTAGCTACCCAACACATTAGAAAGACTGCTTTTCTCACTGTGAATCTCCCTTCACCACAGATCTGCCTCTCCTCAAAGCATACTTCTACAGTGTCTGTCAGTACACAGACTGAATGTTCTAAGTTAACATTCAAAATGCACACAAAAACAATAAACATTCGATGATATAAGCGCAGGAGGGTTTCCTACAATTTATGTGCTAACTTTTCACCAAAACAATTGGCTCAAAAAAAATGCCTTTTAAAAGGTTTTTGGATGGTTTGATTATCAGAGCTCTGAGAGCAAACTGTCTGCAGCTTTCTACTACACACACTATGAAGAACTGAGGCTGTGCAAGACAGTCTAGAGCCCATGTAACCTGACATCCCATGATCCACTGCAAACTTCACCTTAAAGGCCAAAACAAGGTGAAGTCAGTGTGAAGTCCATAGAAAACAATGAGACTTCATGTTAAAATTCAAGGCTAAGTTATTTGCTTCGCGTGTGGAGTACTTTGCTTAATTATTACTATATACGAAGTACTCCGTGTAGTGAAGTGCATGGACTTCACCCACCACTACATACAGTATTAGAATTACTAATCAGTAATACTTGCAAACTGGTTGACTGTCCTGCCAAACTAAGGAATGACTTTTATACTAAGTACCTACATTACACTCTTTGACCACAAAAGAAAAAAAATGTTTACACATCTCAAATATAGTTCACAACAGTGTGGTTATTGTTTACACATGTCCACCAATAAGGGATGGTATATTGTAATATGCATTTAAGAATAGAAGGGAGTACAACTGCACTTTAATAAAACACGTTATTCACTTCTCTTAAGAGCAAATAGTCTGTAGCAGTAAGCAGGCAGATCTATGGAAAGGGAAAAATATGCAAAGAGAAACAATTAGGGCCAACATCCAAGTGATACATTACTTGATGAGCACCTATACTATGGCATGGTAAAATTTTGCAGTGTATAAAGAGCAGACTGATGTTATATGTTGCTGTGTACATTGTAATCTGTTTAGCACATGCAATGTTTATTACTCTGGGAAGTTCAGACAATTGTAGCATACAGCTTAAATGACACAATACTTTTTCATCCTTTATGCATGGCAGACACATCTCATTATCAAGCGTCTATTGCTAAAAGTTCTACCTTTTAGTCCATAACTGTAAGCATCATACAGCACAGTAACTGAAGTAAGGGACGTAAGGCTAGCATAGTCACCCTACCTACTTACAACAGATTTGATCCCTTGGATACCTCCCAGTCTTTTTAGTTGAGTACAGCCCCCCCCCGAAAACCCTATTACCTCCACTAATATTGGTATCTGCAGTTGCCCTTTTACTTCTAGCTCAAACACCCAAGTGGTAGTTTCCATACTGAGCATGTTAGGCTCCACTACCCTTGTGGATATCCCCCTGGTGTCAGGCTCAGCAGCTAATCTTGGCAGGGAGGTTGGCGAATCAAGCATTATAGTCTCATTCACCAGTGAATCATGTTCAAATACTAACTCGTATCCCAGTGACAGTAAATTTACCCCCAATGCACATTCCTGTAACTACAGCACCTGGCAGTAATTTAATGTTAGAGAAAATGGACGTCTCCCCAGTCTCAACCAACTTGTCTCCCACTTGTCCAAGACAAATCTTCATCATTGGAGACTGTATTATTAAACACATAGATAGCGCTATATGTGATCAGAATAAAGCTAACTGCACTTGCTCCAGCTTTCACGGAACATAAATTGAAGATATTACTGCCATGGCAAATAATATTCTCTATGACAAAGGGGTTAACCCTCTAGTAATTGTACATGTGGGGGCAAATATTATTACAAGCAATGATTTATTCAGTATTAAGCTTGACATTGTGGCATTATCTAATAAACTAGCTGACTTGAGTTGTGAAATCACATTTTCTGAAATTCTTCCAATACCCAGAGCCCAGGTAGAGTTAAATCAGAAACTAAAACACTTTAATGAATGACTTAAGAAATGGTGTCGCAAACAAGATATTACATGCATCACTCACTGGGAGGAATTTTCAGAAAGATTGGATCTTTTTTGTGGTGATGGGTTACACCTGAGCAGACGAGGGAGTTCGCCACTGAGCAAACAGATTGTAGCAACCATTAATCATAGCTTAAACTAAGGAAGCTGGGGGAGAGGTAGGATATGCCTGCCCCTCTTAACAATACTACTACTAAGAAGACAGTATGTATTAATAACCGGTTACATTTTCTATAATGCTAGATGCCTAAACAATAAACTTGATGAACTAAAATTAAAAATAAACCAAGAGAAGATTGACATTATTACTATTACCAAAATGTGGGGAGATGGTAAGACGTTATCGGAATCTATCCTACATGGTTCTATCCTGTACAAACTCAATAGAGTCTCCAGAAAAGGGGAGGGTTGCCCCCTTTCTAAATGGAAACCTACAAACTATTGACATCTTTGACAAAATAAAAAAACATGATAATGCCACGGAATCCATATGGGCTAAACAGTTACTGCAAGACAATGACTACATAATTATGGGTGTCTGTTACCACCCTCCAAACTCCTCATCACAGAACATGGATAACATCCTAAAAGAAATTGTGCTAGCTAGTGATATGGGTAACATTATCTGCATGGGCAACTTTAATCTTGGGGATATCTCCTGGAAGGATTCCATGGCTACCTCTGGGTGTGGCAAAAAACTTTTATCCACCTGTCAACAGCAAAACTTAAACCAATGTATTCACCTACCTACAATGGGGGAAAGACTTCAAATTCTTTATTTATCCAGGCGAGCACCATAGAGCAAGCTCATTTACAAGGTGGACCTGCATTACACAAGTCAAGTAACAATGCATTTATATACAGACAAATAGACAGTAGATGCAAGAGTACAACAGTACAAGTAGGCCTGCAATAGACAGGATAAGTAAAAATACATTTGGGTTCCAGTAAAAGACAGTCGGTAAGGGTATACTTAACAATAGGGTAGTAAGTCAGTAAAAATTTATACCAGATACAACATACATGGTTTAGTATTCCTGTAAGGTAAAGGCATTATAGTCCAGCGAAGAGATTAGTTGAAGTGGATGCTGCAAGCAAAGAGACATACATAGTCAGTTTAAAAAGACCCAGGCGTATCAAGGGGGAGACATGTGTTGGTAGAAGTGGGCAGCCAGTGGGGGGGTCTGGAACTGGGATAATACAAGGAGCGAAGGAATCAGATGCTGTGGGTATACAAGAAATAGGTGGTAGAGGGAGGATGAGATTTAGGGTGGTAGATAAGTAGGCGGCTCAAGGACAAGTTATGCACTGATACAAGAAGGAGGATGCGAAAAGAAGGGAGGATGTGGAAGGGGGTGTAAGTAAGCGAGGATCATTGGAAGCAGTTGCAGGCTTCTGTAATGTATTTTGAATATAAGGTCTTAAACACAGTGAGACTAACAGGAGTCCTCAGTTTCAGTGATTTCTGTAGAACATTCCAGAGCTAGGATTGTTGGAAGCAGTGGCAGGCTTCTGTAATGTATTTTGAGTATAAGGTCTTAAACCCAGTAATACTAACAGGAGTCCTCAGTTTCAGTGATTTCTGTAGCACATTCCAGAGTGACAGTAGAATGAATCCTATGGCAGCTCTCCCAAAACACGTTAGGGCTTTGGGCACTTTCAGAGAAATCAGTGAACAGCGTCTTAGGGCATAGGTTCCAGGCATATTGAGAGTCAGGCAATCAACATTGAAGTTTGCCAGTGATAGCTCTGTATGTCCAGAGAGCTGAATTTTTATTTTGTCTGTAGTTTTGGGAGGTCCAACCTATGGCCGCATATAAAGAGCAGTGATGGGTGGAGAAGGGGAGACCAGTGATGAAGCCCAGGGCTCTGTGGTAAAGTATGTCCAATTTACTGAGGTATGAAGTAGCACATTGGCTGTATTTAAAGTCGGCGTAATCAATTAGGGAAAGAAGGGTAGACTGAACTAGCTGTCTCTTGGCCTCTGTAGTTAGTAGGTGGTTTAACCTGAAGAAGAGACCTAGTCTCTACCTCAGTTTTTATACCTCCAGGTGGTCTGCAAAGGAGAGTTTGAAGTCTAGCCAGACCCCCAGGTATTTGAATTTCAGCACAAATTCCAGGGTTTCTCCTAGGAGGTTGGTGATGGGGGGGTAGAGCAGGGTAGGCTGCATGGTTAATAGGTGAAAATAGCATTGCCTTTGTCTTTTTGGCATTAAGTAGCAATTTTTTACTAAGGAGCTGGTATTGAAGTATGTTGAAGTCAGCTTGCAGGTCGCTACAGGCAGTTTCAGGAGTTGTACGGCTTAGGTAGATCACTGTATTATCGGTGAACAGTTGAATTTTCGCCTCATTGATGCCTGAGTCTATATTGTTGATACAGATGGCAAATAGAAGTTGCCCCAGGATGGATCCCTGCGGGATGCCTCTTTTTAACAGATTTGAGGGGGAGAGTTCACCTTCGGCCTTGACCTGTTGGTACCAATCAGAAAGGTAGTTGTGGAACCAACACAAGGAGGTAGAATCTAGACCAATAGCTTTTAATGAAGAAAGAAGGAGGCTGTGGTCGACAGTGTTGAAGGCCTTACTTAGGTCTAGAAAAATGGCTCAGACAAATTTTTTGTTCTCTAGCTCGCACTGCCAGTCATTTGTCACCTTGGCCAGGGCCGTTATTGCACTATGTTCAGTTCTGAAACCAGATTGCATTGGGTTTAGCAGGTTAGTATCATCTATGAAAGATTTCAGCAGGGCAGCTTTGGACCTTGTGCTACACAATGACCACCTGATCATTAACAATGCCTCTGTTCAATCTCCTATTGGCAATTGCGATCATAACTTAATCGAGTTCTCGCTGGTTAAAAATTACACTTACAGCTCATGTTCCATTAAAACATTTCTTTTATGATACAACCGACTTACATATGATAAACTCCAAATTGAAATCCATTGATTGGGACTATATTTTTGCTAGTAAATCCATTCAAAATAGCTGGTAATTATTTAAAGAAACCATAACAAATCTTAGGGATACCTATATTCCTTCACTCTATAAAAATAATATCCAAAACCATAGTTCCAAATGGTTAGATAAGACCATACATAAACTTCTGAAAAAGAAAAATAGCAAATATTCCACCTACCTAAAATCTCAAACACCTAATAATTGGGCCACTTATATCAAAATTCAAAAACATTGCAAATGAAAAAAGCTAAAACAAAATGGGAATGCAAGCTTGCCAGCACTGCAAACAAAACAAATAGTAAATTATTTTATTCATATGTAAACTTCTTAAAGAAATCCATCTGTCAGGTGGGATGGTTATTAACTAATAATCATCAGGTGCACGAACCAAAAGAAAGGGACGATATATTTAATAATAAGTTCTGCAAAATGTTTCACCTGCATCAGAATAATGTCCAGAAGACAATTCCAATCAAGAACAGTAAAATAATTACATCAAAAGACTTATTATATAAAAAACTGTTAACCCTAAGAGGGAAAATGTGTTCTGGACCTGATGATATTGCTGGCTATCTTCTTTTTTTTTTTATATACACTTTATGCTCCTGTCCCCAGCGACCGGTCTCCACTCCTTCAGGAGACACACACATTGTCCCCGCACCACAACCTACCTGGTTGATGGCTGAGTCCTCATGGAGCCTTGGCTGTACCCCCCAGGTGGGTACGGGGTGGGGTGGATTTGCCCCGAGACAATCAACTTTCGTCAGACTCGTCGGGTCGCCAGGCAGGTGCGGGCAATCAGGGTCTCTATTGGTGCTCCATCATCTAGGAGACCGGTCGCCAATTTTTCCCTTTTTCCTGGAGGAGTGGCATGCACCCTGACATCATGGCATTACAGCCGATGTCACCAATCCCTATCCCCAAGTATTGCTCTATGCTTGCCCTGCCCCCAGCTTTCATCAGAGGCCAGTCAAGTGCCAAGCACAGACCCCCCTTCCTCCCAGGAGAGGAGAGCTGTCCAACAGATGCTCAATCCTCTCCCTCCCCTGCCAACCCCCAGTGGCTTGGGCTCATTCCCGAACCCGGGTTCCTGGCACAGCGCGAGGTGTGGCGTCCAGCACCTCAACCCTCAGCGCCACCGGGCCAGCTCTGGCTATATTTTTTATCTCCTTGCAGATGCACTCACTCACACACTTAGGCTTCTTTATGAAGGCTGTTTATCTACTAATTTTGTTCTTGCCATTTGGAAACTGTATTTGTTATACCTATACATAAAATGGTCCAAAAAATAATTGGGAAAAGTATAGGCCCATTAACCTTACTTCATCAGTCTGCAAACCTCTGGAACGTACAATCAAGGATTTAATTAGCCCAGTTCTTAACAATGAAGATCCGGAACAACATGGGTTTAAAAAGGGGAGGGGGATGTCTTACCAACCTCATATGTTTTTATGAACAAGTCAGCTTACAGCCTGATAATCGGACACCTTATGATATGATCTATATCGATTTCAGCAAGGCATTCAATGCAATGCCACACTGGGCTTTAATCATTACACTACATACAAGAAGTATCAATAAGAATACTGTGTAATACACTGGATCGAGAATTGATTGTATAATTGGTCACAAAAAGTCCTTATTACAGGGCATTTTTCAGAGACTGGACAGGTGACCAGTGGAGTCCCTCAGGGCTCAGTATTGGGTCCCTGCTTGTTCCATGTATTTATTTCAGACTTAACAAAAAAATTGTATATCATCTGCAATTAAATATGCAGACAATGTCAAAATCGGTGGCCCATGTATTACCCCTGAACAGATATTAACCATTCAGAATGATCTTGGCAATGTAACACACTGGGTAATTAAATGAGGTATGAAATTGAACACTACAAAATGCAAAGTAATGCATCTGGGTCTGTCTAACCTGCTAGCATGATATTCATTAGGAGGAACTTTGTTGGCTACCACCTCAGAAGAAAGAGATTTGGGGATATTGATTTTCAAAGACCTAGGCAATTCAAAACAAATTAATGAGGCTATTAACAAAACCAACCATGTCATTTGGTCCATTAAAATAAATATAAGATGTAGGGATGCTAAGGTCATGATGCCCCTCTTTAGGGCATATGTAAGACCACATTTTGAGTATGCCTCACAACTATGGTGTCCCGTTAAAAAATCTGACATTTCATTACTTGAAAGGGTCCAAAGAAGATACATCAAGAATATTTCTGGCCTATGCAATGAGCCTTATGACAATAGAATTAAACTGTTAAATCTCATTCCCCTATCAGCTCGTCACCTTAGGGGTGATCTTTTTATGTTTGATCTAACGCAAGATCCCTATTTGTTAGCTGAATTGGGTTTTGAATTCAAAAATTACTCACACATCAGAGGACACCCACTTCAGCTAGGTAGGAAAACATTTTTACATAACAGTAGGAGATTTTTCTTCACACAAAGAATAGTAAATCCATGGAATAAACTTCCTATTGAGCTCATTGTGAGTAAAACTAAATATGAGTTCAAACTTTGTCATGACAACCATATTCTTACAGGGTGCAATATATGTTATTATACCTAATACCATAGAAGTAATTATGGGCCACAAGCCTCCTAGCTCCTTAATATTGCATAACATCTGAGTAAAGGTACAGTAGCTGGCATGTGTTTATATCTTTGGGTTTCCATAACAGCATGTACTTCTTTCCCTATATGTCATACCTTGATAAGTTATTAGTTTAGTGAATGACAAGTCATATTTTATGTCCTTTTGTTGAACACCACTGCATATATACAACAATGCATACTTGATGATATGTGGGAAGACATTTCCCTGTCCTAAATACACACGTGGTCCATATGATTGTGATTGTGTCATTACATAGCCATTGTATTTTGAACTTTGTTATTCTGTAGTTACTGAATGATCATTACACATCTAACACCTCTTCTTTTGAAGCAATGTAATGAGTACTGAGATGGATACCAGTTGCGTAAATTATTTCTCACCATATACAATTTGCATAAAAAAATTATTATATTCTTACACAGCACCTTACCAAGGTTGATGGATATTATGGATTGCTCCAAGTCATCACCGGATGGAGGTCTGGTGGCAGATGTAGGTGGTAACGGAGCAACTGGTAGGGTGGGGCATCCCATAGTTCATGATGTGCACATGCCTTCACATGCACACGCTGTGCAGAGATGCAAGGGGTCACTGAGAAAAATGAAAAAAACAAACCTACAAAATGCATATGGAAAAAAACATGCACAAGACTGATGTCTGGCAGTAGGACTGGATGTATTGGCAGGCTGGAGCTTGGAGGCTGTGAAGAACCATAAGCATCTAGTGGTGCTGTCAGCCAAGGCACAGAGGGTACAGTAGGTATTACTTCACCTCCCTCTGTGCATCACTCTGTAGCACCACAGGTGCCTTCTCTGTCTGTATCATCATCTGTAAGACACAAATCCATATACTCAGAATTTAGTGCCATAATGACACATAGTTATCCACTCACAGTTGCAGAATTGTAACTATTATGAGTACTGTTATTATGATAAATGTGTGTGGGGACCAAGGTTGTTGAAATAATGAATTGCAAATTCATTCATGATACTGTATTCCCAGTCAAAACATGCTGTGTTACTTTTCAGAAAAAAAAGACCATGTGATATACACTTGAATTGTCATTTCTGTAAAGTTCCCATTTATTACTTGTATAAAGCTGTATATTTACTACAGATCATATACTTATAAGGTTCTATATGAAAGTGTTCTGCTTCACACTACTCATTCCCTCCTTGTTACTGTGACATGCAGTCTCAGAAACATAACACAGACTGCCGCAGCAGATATGACAGGTACCACAAATGCTATTAAGTGCAATTGTGTACTCGTTACATACCATCTTCTTTGATGCTGATAATGTCTTCATCAGGTATTGCTGGATCCTCCTCCACCAGACTAGCCAGGACTGGTTCCAGCAGATATCTTCCTCTTGGTGTGGCAGGAAGCCAGCATGTTCTACAATAAGAAAGAAGTTATACAAAGGCATATTATAAAACAGGTGTATTTGAATACAATAGGCTGTGTTCTCAAGGAGAGCCAAAAATTACCCAGTTGAAGAAAAATGGCTTGCAGCACTGGGGAAATTTATTTGCGGCATATTCACAAAGAAAAATGTTGCAGTTGCAGAAAATCGCAAAACAGGTGAGTTGCAAAATTCCATAAGTGCTGAAAATCCACAACATTTTTTCCACATCTGTGAAAATAATATTAAAGGCCCAGCAGACAGAAAAACAGCAGGTGCTCCATATTAAGTGGAGCAGGAGACTTCCACAGTCTTGCAAAAGTTGCAGAAGAACCAACAGTCCCAACAAGGCAAGCAGTCAGTCCTACAACTGGGACCATGGTATCGCCAGCTGTACCAGAAGGACCTTGCAACCACTGGCAATATGTATCTGTTGGTTCTGTCTCTCTATGAAGTGTTTCTTCCTCCTGCATCTATAACACATAATTTGGGTTGTTACCACCTCTGCTTCTACTGCCTGTGAGGCTCCTTTATGGGCTGCACCGGGTTCTGTGGTTGTGGTTTGTTGCCTTTCAATGGAAATGTGTGCTCTTTGTGTTGTAGCAACTGATACTACCATACAGCCCACATATTTGCAGTTGTTGGTGCCTGAACCCCACAGTAATTGTATCCCAATTGTAAGTACACTGCTTTTGCTCAGGGTGAGTTACGCCTCTCTCTCTGTAGTGCAGAATGTGCACAACATTCTTTTCCATAACTGTGGAAAAACAGTGGCTGAGACGAGCCTTTAAAGGGATACTGTATGCCATACTTTTCATGGCTTTTTTTTGCTCAGAAACTTCTGCAGCTGCACTTTTTTCTGCAGTCCACAGTGTATTTTTCCCCACAGCTATGGAAGTTTTGTGTATACTACTTAGCGCAGTTACTCCTTTTTTCAACAACTGCACAACCTTTGGGGACTTGCACATTTATTTGCACCTTCCAAGGGTTTTAAGAATCCAGTACAATGTTTTTATGAATGCTTCATACATAACACTCAACATGGCATTAACAAGTGGGTACTTTACTTACAGAAAAGGGTCTGGATCCTCAAAGAGAGACAGAAATTCCATAAAAAATGGTGTGCAGCACTGCAGAAATTTAGTTGCGGCATATTCACAATGAAAAGTTCCACAGTTGCAGAAAATCACAAACCATGTGAGTTGAGAAATTCTGCAAGTGTTGAAAATCCACAACAGGTTTTCCTCAGCTGCAAAAATAACATTAAAGGTCCAGCAGACAGAACAAAAGCAGGTGCTCCTTACTAAGTGGAGCAGAAAACTTTCACCATCTTGTAAAAGTTGCAGTAGAAGCACTCCCAGTGAGACAAGTAGCCAGTCTCACAACCCGGGACCATGGTAGCACCACCTGTACCAGCAGGCTCTTGAACCCACTGGCAATATGTGTCTGTTGGTTCTGTCTCTCTCTGAGGTGTTTCTTCCTCCTGCATCTATAGCACATACTTCTGGCTGTTACCACCTCTGCCTCTACTGCCTGTGGGGCTCCTTTATGTACTGAACTGGGTCCTGTGGTTTTGGTTTGTTGCCTTTCAATGGAAATGTGTGCTATTGCTGTTGTAACAAATGACACTATTATACAGCCCACAGGTTTGCAGTTGCTGGTGCCTGAACCCCCACTATAATTGTATCCCAATTGTTAGTACACTGCTTTTTGCTCAGAGTGAGTTATGCCTTACTCTCTGTGGTACAGCATGTGAACAACATTCTTTCTGCAACTGTGAAAAAACAGTAGCTGAAAATGTATTTATTTATTTAAAAGTTGATAACCAGGAAAAGCACCATGAACTGAAGCTCATTTCCAGATGCTACCCGGGGAATCGGGTACAGGAGTAAGACTAATACAAACAGGGCATCGCAATAACATAATCTATGCATCACAAGAGGTATAACAATATCAGAAACTGTACATCACACATGCTGTGATACAATAGGTGTAGTTCTAAAACAAGTACAGACTATTATACATACATGGATATTTACAGTTTTTCACAGTAAGAGAAGAGGGGAACAGTCAAACTGCGGTAAGTGAGGTCTAGGAAGGAGAACAGATGCAGGAAGTAACAAGGGTTGGTCTGAGTAGGCGCTTAGGAGTGGGGAAGGAGGGAGAAAGATGGGTTTAGGAGGGAAGGCTGTTCCAGAGTGAAGGAAATCTATAGGAGAAGGAGAGTTTGTCAGCTGAGGTGCGGACACGAGGGAGGGAAAAGATGCATGTGCAGCTAGACCTCAAGTTGTAGGGCAATGGAGGAGCAGGAGTAAGGAGAGAGGGAAGGTAGGATGGAAGAGACCCAAACCATTATTTAGCTATGATGGTGGAGCAGTGAGAGGAATGCCTTTGTGCAAGTGACTAATGGGAAAGGGAAGAGTAGAGGTCACAATGGTGAGTTAAAGAGGGGGAGTTAGAGGTGAACCTACAGAAGGCAAGATACTGAACATCAAGTTTGGCTATGGAGGTGGCTGGGGCAGCACTGAAAACTATGTCAGTGTAGTCAAAGGCTGGGAGGAACCATTTAACTAAGAGATTGCGTCTTACAGGGAGGGAGAGACTGGCTTTGTGATGATAGAGAAGAGCAAGTTTAGGGTGCAGTTTGGAGTGAAGTGCACTAAAGTGGGAGGAGAAATCAAGGAAAGGATCAAGCCAGACACCAAGGTACTTGTAAGTAAGAACATTGTCTAGAGGAGTATTAGCTGTGAAGGAGAAGACTGGTAGGGTGGGAAGCTTGGCAAGTTTTTGTTTAGAGCCAAAGGTCATGGCAACAGTTTTTGTAGTATTCAGTTTGAGGCAGTTGGCATCGAACCAGGCCATGACCACAGTGAGATCATGTTGAAAGGGGGTTTGGGCAGCTTGTGTAGATGGGCCGGACAGGAACAGGACGGTGACATTCGTGTACATGTGATTATTGTCCTGGGTGCATACTGATGGGAGGTCATTGCTAACGAGGGAAAAAAGAACAGGCCCTAGGACAGATCCCTGTTGCATGCCTGCGAAGATGAGGAGGGAGGGAGGGAGGAAGATAGGATGTTGTTGTTGACTGAAACAGTCTGTAAGCGGCCAGCTAGATAGGAGCTGAACCAGAACACTAAGGCAGGAGATAGGTCAATGGAGTTTAGTTTATATAGTAGAAAAGGGTGGGAAGCTAAGTGAAAGACCTTTGCTAGGTCTATGAATATAGCTGAGGTGATCTGGCCAAGATTCATGGCACAGTGAATGACATCAGTAAAGTGAAAGAGGGAGGAGGTGGTTGAATAAGATTTCCTGAAACCTGATTGGAACAGAGAGAAAGAGTGTTTGAAGTGAGTAGGAATTTGCTTGAGCCTACAGAGGATAATGGATTCTTGGACTTTGTGAGGGCAGGGACAACGGAGATGGGGCAGTAATTTTCAGGGATGGTGGGGTCATCACCTTTGAAATGAGGCAGGACTGTGGTAGACTTCCAGGCTACAGGAACAGTGGCAGAGGAAAGTGAAAGATTTAGGATATAGGTTAACATTTGAAGGGGTTGATATTTTGAGGAGCCTAGGGTGAAGACCATCTGGGCTTGACTCGGAGGGGTTAAGAGAAGTAAGAACCCTCAGGACTTCTGATGATAAAATTGGTGGAAGCTGAAAGTCTGAGAGCTGTGGGGAAATCAGGGGATGCAAGCAGGGGGTTGGGGGCCCTGGAGGAGGAGCAGCACAGGATGTGAAATACTTGTTTAGGGCTTCGGCAACATGGGTAGGATTGGAGATAAGTGTACCATCCTCACGGATTGAGGGAAAGAGGGATTCAGAGTGGGGATGCAGGAGCGAATGAAGATCCTGCCAGAAAGAGGATGGAGTACTGTTTGAGGGGTGCAAATGTGATTTAAAGAAAAGAGATTTTGCTTGATGGATACTAATGGTGCAACTGTTGCAGAGGGCACTAAAGGATTGGAGGGAGGTGAGGTCTCCTGAGGATTTAAAACAATGTCAAGCATGACCACGAGCTCTGCACTTGGCCAGAATATCGGGGGTGATCCAGGGGTGATGGGCATGTTTTACTCTTGCTGTTTTTAGTTGGGCATGGGCATTACAGATCTTTAGAAAGATGGATGTGAAGTGGGTGAAGCAGTGTTGACTGAAAGGGAGGAGGGGACTGAGGATGAGTTGGCCAGGCCAGATTATAAAGAAGTTTACTCACATCAAGAGAACTGAGGGGGTGAAACTGGATATATTTAGGGGGAGTGAGAGGAGGACATAATTCCCTAACACAGAAGATAGGGCAGTGATCATTGAGTACATCAGGTAAAATGCCTGCAGAGCAGATGCAGAGGAGGTGGGATGAAAGCACCCAGTCGAGTAGGGAGTGTGACTGAGTTCTGAGGTTGGGAGGGGTGGGTTCTTTTATCAGTTGGGTAAGGTTTAGCACTTCAATCTGCTGGCAAGAATTAAGTGACAAAGGGGAGAGCCAGTTAAGACTGAAGTCGCCGAGAAGGATTAGTTCACCTGCATTTGCTAGAGTGGAGGTGGCAGTGATGCAAGAGACAATGGATGAAGGGGGAAGTTTTGGGGAGGCTTATAAGACCCCCACAAGAAGAGGAGGAGATGAAGATGGAAAGGTGAGATTAAGAGGAGTTCATGGCAGAGGGGCATTGCTTCACAGTGGAAGATTGTGCAATTTAAGGAATTGTGGAAGTAGATAGCCACTCCACCACCATGTTTACCATGGTCTTGCCTGAAGAGGTTAAAATCGGGTAGGGCCAAATGGGAGTCAGGGATACATGAGGATAGCCATGTTTCCAATATGCATAGTATGTCAGGGGAGTGTTGAGTGACCCACACTTTTAGTTCATTAAGTTTGGGGAGTAGGCTGCATACATTAGTATAGAAAATCTGCAGGCCTTTAGGGAGCGCCTGCTGTGGAGAGGAGGTAGGGCTAGTAGGACCAGGATTAGGTTCAATGTCTCCTGCTAGGAGCAGTAAGAGGACCAAGAGGTATAGGTGTGTGGCATGGGACTTACGCTTGATTTGGCAGACTTGAAGGGGGACACACAAGGGGGGGTATGGAGGGATGAAGTTGATGAATGGCTGCTAAGTTTAAGAGAGAGTGGCTAAGTAGCCCATGGTGTATTATGATGGGGTGGTGGGGATATTAGAAGATGGGAGGAGAGAGGAGATGGTAGTAGGAGTAGATAGGTTGTAGAGTGGGCAGAGGGTGAAGGAGAAAGAGTTGTAATTTTGTAGGGGATGGGGGGGAAGAGAGAGGGAGGAGATGAAGGACTAGGAAAGGGATGGGGAGAGCATGAAAGACACTCATGGGGAAGCTGTGAAAGAGGAGAGATAGGGAGACAGTGGCCATGAGGTAACTAGTAATGTAGATTGTATCAGGAGGAGTAGGGGTCTACTTAATGTACTGTATGAGCTGCCAGGTGGAAGGGGGATAGAGACTGATAAGAGTTGCAAAGAGGCACTACAGTTTGAGGCTGCTGTAGTAGTGCAGCTATTGCGGTGCCACCTCTGGTGCTAGAGGTCAGAGGTTCAAATCCTTGGGAGGTTGGTTGTGGCAGAATAAGGGATGGATATTGAAATGCAGGCAGATAAAGTGGGACAGGTAGGCAAAGGCAGAGAAGGCTACTAGGACGAAGAAGGAAAAATGTAAAGAATGGAGTACTCTGCAGTGACTCCTAGTGGTGGCTTAGTATAACATTCATGTGGGAAAGTAGGGAGGTTGTCACATGACCAGTCATGTGACAGGATATGGCCTATATAAGAAGAGACAGACTAGGGTGTAGGGGTGGGTGGGGCAGTTGACATGCAGCATCAACGGGCTATCAACCCACAACAAAGTCTGATTCAGGTTCTCTGGCAGATTTTGAGAGTGATGTACCTGAGTGTGGCTGAGGGCTCAAGGAGTGCTGCGATGCTTGTGTGGAGTAAGGGTGGTGGTGGGGATGTCCAAGGAGCCTGTGGAAAAAGGGACATAAACAAAAGGAATCCGAGCAGGAAACTCAGAACAAAGAAAAGACTCCTAACACAATTGCGCATGCACAGAACTAGTACTGGGAAAACAGAAAGAAGGTACATACGGGTAAAAAAAAAATAGCTTCATTTGGATTACAGCAATGTAGGTAGTAAAATCAAAATTGGCGCTGTTAAGGAGACACTGCAAAGCAGTCCTGTGAAGGCACTATCCAGTTCACAGAATTTCAATCAGTTCACTCTGCCAACAGTAGTTGTTAACTTAGCAGTTAAAGTACAGGCAAGAAAAGTGGCAGAGTACACTACAAGAAAAGTAAAATATTTTGCTAAGTCCAGTCCCATTCAACATCACCCCTCAACGAAGTCCAATTCAGGTAGTCTGGTAGATTTTGAGAGCGCTGTACTTGAGTGTGGCTGAGGGCTCCGGGCGTGCTCAGATGCTTGTGTGGAGCAAGAGTGGTGTGGGGAGTCCGAGAAGCCCGAGTGTGGCTGAGGGTTCTGGGCATGCTCTGATGCTTGTGTGGAGTTAGAATGGTGGTGAGGGTTCTGAGGAGCCTGAGTGTGGCTGAGGGTACAGGGTGCACTCTGTTGCTTGTGCAGAGCGAGAGTGGTGGGGATCCAAGGCACTTGAGTGTGGCTGAGGGCTCTGGGTGTGCTCCGATGCTTGTGCAGAGTGAAAATGGTGGTGGGGTGGGGGGTCTGAGGAGCTTGAATGTGGCTGAGGACTCTGGGCATGCTCTGATGCTTGTGTGGAGCAACAGCGAGAAAATAGCCTTTAAAGAGATATGCCATACTTTTCAATGGCTTTTTTTGTCTCAAAAACTTCCACACCTGCACTTTTTCCCCGCCGTCCACAGTGTATTTTTTCTGCAGCTGCAGAAGTTTTGTGTATACCACTTAGTGCAATTGCCCTTTTTTTTACTGCCACTGTGCAACTTTTGGGGACTTGTGCATTTTTTGACACCTTCCAGGGCCCGATATTTCAAAGCAGTTGCGCATGCGCAACCTGCGGAGATCGTCAGAGCAATATTCGGTGGGTGCAACTGTACAGCACAGGTTGCAGTCATGTCGTAATAAATATATGCATGTAAGAGCAGGGGCGGACCCATGAATTTGTGGCACAGCGTGATATTCAACCACCAAGCAATGGCGCAAGCGAGGAGCAATTGCCAGTTGCGTGAAGCTATCTTGAGCCTACAAAAACAGGGAGCGAGTAGTAGGATAGCACTTGTGCCAGAAGGGAACAGGATGGTGGGAGACAGACAGGCCATCTGAGGGAGGAAGAGGAAGACAGGGAGAGGAAGAGAAGGACAAGGAGACAGTGAAAGTGAAGGAGAGAGAGAGAGAGAGAGAGATAGAGGCCCTCTGAGGGAGGGGGAAGAGAGTGGGTGCCCAACAGAGCCACTGGCCCAAGGGCAGTGACCCAGGCACCCAAAGCGGTGGGTGACAGAGCCAGTAGGCATAACTCAGCCAGGGGCAGGGTACACGGGGGGGCTCTACCGAGTGACAGGCACTGCCCCACAGAGTCAGGGGGGCCAGTGGAGCTGCACACCCAGGGGGTGACAGGACAACAGGGGCCATGGCCAGTGTGAGATTCCAGATGGAGGCCATAATGAGGGGTGTGAAGAGGCAGCAGGCAGAGCAACATGGCATTGGAAGGGCCCATCGACGGTATGCCTGGAACAGGTGGTACCTGCCCCACATCAGCTTTGAGAGCCACGCTGACACAGAGATCATGGGCCAGAATCACCTGAACCATCTGATTCTGAGGCAGCTCTGTGAGTTGTGCAGTGAGGAGATACAGGCACCCACTAGACGGAGCCATGCCCTGACAGTGGAGACAAAGGTAACAGCTGTCATGTGCCTACTCACCACGGGCACCTTCCAGAGACCAACAGGGGACACCCAGGCAAAACCCAGTCAGCCACGTCATGGCGCCTCACACAATTCCTCAGCGCCCTGCTGCCACATGCTGCGGAACACATCCATTTCCCCAGCACACAGGTGGAGTGTACAGCAACCATGTAGGAGTTCCACAGGGTAGCACGTATGCCTAGTGTACTAGGAGCTATCGACTGCACCCATGTGGGCATCCGCATGCCACCTGGCATTGAGGGGTTAGCCTAGATCAACAGAAAGGGCTACCCCAGCATCAACTGCCAGGTGGTGTGCGATGCCATGGGGTGCATAACTAATGTTTGTGCCACACACCCTGGGGGAGCACATGACGCCTTCATCTGGCACAGCTCAACACTGTGCCACAAGTTTGAGAGTGGGGACATCCCCACAAGACACCGAGTGGGTGAGTATGATGAGACCATGAGCAGCTGGGTACAGTAGGGCATGGAAGGGGGTAGCCAGGGCAGGGACACCGCCGTGTGGGTCTGGGAGGGGCATGGGGCACAGTGACGGGGTCACTGGTCTAACTCTCTCTCTCTCTCTCTCTCTCTCTGTCTCTCTCCCCTCACACAGGTGACAGTAGCTCCCCACTCAGGCCCTGGCTACTCACCCCCTACTGGCGCCCATCATCCCCAGTGGAACAGCAGTACAATGAGGCACATGCCAGCACATGGAATATCATTGAGCATGTGTTTGGGATGCTGAAGGCATGGTTCTGTTGCCTGGACAGGTCTGATGGTGGCCTACAATACAGCCCTTCAAAGGCCTGTGGCCTATTCCTGGCCTGCTGCATGCTGCACAACATGGCCATTGACCGTGGGATAGGTGTCAAAGCCAATGAGGAGAACAGCAGTGTAGACAATGCGGCAGTTGGGCCGGGAGGTGCTGGGCAATCCCCCTGGGTGGAGGAATCCCTGGTTCATGCAGCTGGCATGCCACCGGCAAGACACAATTGCACAGGAGCACTACAGTGCACACAGGTAGGTGGACAAACACCCATGCATAGAACTGACACAGTGGCAGGGCACACAGCCATGTGTGGGCATGGCCAGCCATGGCATGACGCGGCAATGGTGGGCAGTGCCACACAGCCACATGCAACACCACGCCCACAACACTGCACAGCATCATACCCACACACACCCACACAGTGGCACCCGCAGACACATGACCGGGTGCAAGCGCGTGGAGTGGATCAGATGAAGGGCACTGGTGCACATGCACAACCAGTGTTGAAAAGGTATCATCATGCACACGCCACATGGGCAAGCGGCAGGGCAGGTGCGCACACAGGCAGTGTGTGGTGCACCACATGGCTGCCATGACCGTACCATGCACACACACACAATGCCTATGTGCACACAGCGCGATGGCTGCAGACAGCAGACAGGGAGGTGTGCACATCAGGTCTGCCATGCAGACACATAGCCACCATGGACATGGGGACTGACATGCTGCGGCCACCCAGCAGACACAGGCTGCATGATGCCACGGGGGTGTTTGTGACCGCCCACCAGGGGTGGGACTGTGGGACCACAACCGGGTCCTTGCAGGGGTCTGCCAGCTCCCAAAGAGGCACGCACCAGGTGTGCCTGGGATGCCCACAGCAGAGCCGAGTGTCGACACGGTTGAGGTCACCCGACGCCAGGGCCGTGGGGTGGACATTGCACTCCGCGGTGTCTGTGGCAGTCGGACATGCCCTGTGGCAGCCAGTGGGGCAAGGTTGACCAAAATTGCATTGGCAATGCAGTCCAGAGCTGTGGTCATGTTCTCCTGCAGGCGTTGACTGGCCTCTAGGACCTGCGCGGTGCCCCTCTCATACTTCTCAACTGCCTGGTGCACCTCTGCATGGAGTGCCCACACCCCAGCCACATGCAGCACCTGTTGCTCCACAGAGGCCCAAAGTAATTGGGTGTGCTCGGCCAATGGTTCGGCACCCTGGCCTGCATGGGTGAGGCGCCAACCCACCCGGTGTCGTATGACTGTGCTGCACGGCCCCCCACACAGGTGGGTGCTGCACAGCATGGTCCTTGTGGGGATGGGAAATGACAAGTGCCCCCATGGTGGATGCGGTGCCCAGCCTCCCAACATCTCCAGTCATCCACTGCTGCCACCCCTCCAGCCCCTGTGCACTGGCCAGTGCCTGTACAGGTGCCCTGCCACCCTGTGTCACTGTGGCTGCGCACACAGTGATACCAGGGACAGTGGTGGGCAGCTGTTCCATCACCAACAGGCCACCAGCCGTGCTGCCAGTGCTGGTGGATGGTATTGGTGTCTCCCCCCTCCAACAAGACCCCTGCTGTCCAGGATTATGGTCAGATCGTCATCAATGTCGGACCCTGCACCAATCTGTGTCTCCACACAGAGCACGCTGTGGCTGGCATTTCTCTGGAACACAGCCAGAACCTCATCCGCCACCACGCCTGGAACATCTGGCTGGACAGCGGTGGCGTTCTGCAGCCTATCGGGCCCCTGGATGCCCATGGATGTGGATGTCTGGTCCTCTGGGGCTGGGCGGGCTCCCATGACAGCCGCAGGCTCTCCTGCCACCTCATGCTTGTGAGCTGGTGCTGTAAGGGAACACAGATACATTAGAGCTGCCGACTTGACAGGTCCCAGTCCCCAGGCCCTCCCCCGCCTGCCCGCCTGCCATACCTACCATGCAGTGATGGGCTCCCTCCAGTCTGGAAGCCACCTCCCAGCACACCCTCCACCGCACTTCACAGCATGGTGGCTGCCACCATCTTCTCCTGTGGTATGAGCTGTGTCACGGTGGCCTGGCACCCACCTGAGGCTGATCTGGTGGACCGAATGGTCGCCACCTTCTCCTTTATCTGATGCTTGTCAGTGCCCACCTTTTTCTTGCACTCCTGTGCAGACCACTGGTGGCTGCCCTGCTGTTTCACGGCCTCTGCCACCTCCTTCCAGGCCACGGCCCTGGCCTGGGGTGTGCATGTGGCACCACTCAGCAAAGGCTCCCTGTTGAGGTATGCCTCGAACAGGGCATCTACCTCAGCTCTCGTAAAGTTGGGCCTGCACTTCCGAGCAGGCCCACACTCCTCACCCTCTTTGTGCTTGGACATGATGCTACCTGTGGAGATGGACATGTGGTTAGTGGCTGCAGTGGCCCACCCCAGCCATCCACCACCCTGTGCTGGTCGTCCCCTCAGTAGGTGCAATTTACCTCTGATGGTTGCAATATCGGTCCATGGCCTGTGATGTTGTGTGGCTCCTTTATAATGCATCACATGCAAATGAGCCGATGCGCTACTGTAATGAAATGCAAATGTCCTCATTGTGCCTTGGATAGGCTGATGAGCTAATCTGTATATGACGGTTGAATATCACGCTGTTGTGCATTGCTCAATGGACTTGATCCGGCACATGTTGTTGCGCAATGCCATGACATACGCAGTGTGCACTCACCAAGGTACATGTGCAATGGCATATGCTACCGCCAATTGTGTAGCATGCGCTAGGTGTGCTATAGGGGACATCATACCCTATGTGCCATGGATCCTAAGGTGCTGGGGTGCTATAGGGCCTATGGCACTCAGGTGCTATAGGGCCTATGGTGCTCTGGCGCTATAAGGCATATGGGACGTGGTGCCTTCATAGCCCTATTGCGCAACTTGCATCATGGGCCCAATAGCGCTCATGCACACATTGCGCATGCTGACCCCTGACCCCTGCCCTGCCCTGTGCACCCAGAGACCTCTGCCCCATGTGCCAGTGTGGCCATGCCCATGCCGTGCATCCCCAGAGATTCACAATTGCTGCAGACAGCGCATCTCCGTGCGAGGCACGCATTCTGTGCACGTTGTGCACGGGCACTACTGGACGCCATTTTGGACTGCTACATTGCTGCAGAACCATGCTGCATCGCACAGTGCCCTGTGCCCATAATTGGAGCCAGGTTGAGCTGGTGAACCTGGTGGCCCAGGTGGAGCCCCATGCTGCCAGCCTGTTTGTCCAGCAGCCCCTTGACAGACCCAGGACTGAGGCATGGCAGGACATTGCTGATGGGTTTATCCAGGCCACCAGTGTGCTGCACACCAGGGAGCAGTGTCACCACCAGTATGGGGACCTGGTACAGAGGAACTCGAAGAGGCTGAGGGCACTGCAGTTGCACGTCTAGAGGTGGGGCATGCCATGGCCAGGTAAGTGGGCTCTGCATGCGTCTGTGCATGTCCACTGTTCCATGGGGCTGGCAGGGCTACATGCCATGCTGGTGGGGGGGCTGTCATTGCTTGCCCTGTGGCATGGCATTGCCAGTCACTGGGTGCATTGTGAAACTGCCCTGTGGCCTTGCCAGGCTGGGGTGCACTCTGTGCTTGGGTGGTGGGGGCAGTGGGCCCATGTTGTGACTGTGGCATGATGTGTGCCTGTCTGTGTTCCTGTCCTAGAATCTAAATACAAGAGGAGAGCCAGGGCAGCTGGAGCACCTGGTGGTCTGCAGCAGGCCACTGCAGGCCCATCAGCTGCTGGAGGAGGCCCGGCCTGGTGTGCAGTGCTGGGACCAGCACACAGAGCGCCATGGGGAGCAGGTAGGCACCGTGCATTCCCACATTGTTGTGCAGGGTGGATGGTGGGGGTGGGGGTACAGAATTGGTCCCCTGTGTCTTGTGCCATGGCAGCTGTGTTCAGCACATGTTGCAGTGTACGTGGTGCTGTGGGGCAGACATTGTACATGTGTGGCAGCTGTTGGTGGGCCAGGTGTGCATCTGGCTACCACTTGTGCTGCTGCAGTTCCACTGCAGTACCATGCCTCCTGCCTGCCGCTGTACTGTCAGGTGGCCCTTGGGCAGTGGAGTCCAGTGCTGTGTACTGATGTGGTTTGCCAGGTTGGCAGCAGGCATAGGCCCACCCACTGTGGGTGACTGGGATGCCACTCCAGGGGCATGTGTTCCCACTGTCTGCTGTGCACAGGGGGGACTAGGGTGCTTTGGACATGCACTGATCATCTGTTCCTTCCTCTGCCATAGGTGTCCGGAGGGGTTTCAGGCTCCTGTTATACTGCCACCTGCTGCTACAAATAATCTTGATCACGTCGCATACCACGGAGATCGCCGGACCAGACCAGGCGGATCCTCCTCCGGGACCAGTGCAGGGGGAGGTGACAGGCACCGGCAGGTCGTGGCTGGCCACGATGTTCCCCAGCCCCCGTCCTGCCTCTGTCCTCCCTTCCCCTACTTTCCCTCTTCCACCTGTACAGGCCCTGTCCCCTGACCCCTTCCCAGCTACACCTACCCCTCCCCTTTCTTTATTGTATTCTGGTTAGCTGTGTTGTTTTCTTACTATTACATCTGTTACCTGTTTACCCTTCTGTGTCCATGTCTGCTTTGCAGCTGGCGAGTGGGTCCATGCTGCAGTCATGTGGTGGGTGGTTGTGTGGTACACCTGTGTCATTGGGTTGTGCGTGCATGGTGTTGGCATGCCCCTCGATCAGTTGCTGTGCCTTGGAGCGGCACTGGACTGGCAGTTCGGGTTGTGTGGTGTGTGTGTGGTGGGTGCCGTGTCTCAGAGTGTGTCCTGTTATTGGCGGGGTGACCATGTGCCCTCCAGTGTGTGTTGGACTAGGGTGCACCCCCTGGACATCAGTGCCACCTGTGCCCTGCGTCCTCCACTGGGGAGGTGCCGGCTGAATGCCTGCACCCCATGTGCAGTGGTAACCTGTGTGCTGGCTGTGTCCCTGCCAGTGTTCCTGGCCTGGTTCCTCCACCTTCCCGCACTGTCTCCCCCTTTCCCCTTGCCTGACTCCCTGCTGTGCCTGTTGCTGTTCCTGCTGTGCCTTGACGCATCTTCCTTTGCCCCTTGCGCATCCCTGGTTGCGCTATGGTGCATCTCTGGTTGCTCCCTGGTGCACCTCTCACTGCGCCATGGCACAGTGCCAGCGATATTCATCCATGTTGCGCTGGCACATGTTGCAGTGCTCAGCTGTTGAAAATCGCAGTCACTGCACCATTGTGCAGTTGACTTGCGCTGTGCTAGGGTTGCGCATGCCTTTGGCACATTTCTGAATATCCCACCCCAAGTGTTTTGAGAATCCAGCCCAATGTCCCCATATGTGCAACATTTGCAAGTCCCTCAAGAAAATATTGCCCCGCTACACTCTACATACAGTCATAAAGGAGAAATGTAGTATTATAGCACCCTCCTACACAAGGATAGTATTACACACTGTTCTTCAGTTTAAGGGAATACGTTTGTCGCTGAAAATCAGTAGTGATATGTTTTGTGCACTCACCTTCCTGTAATGGCATGTGCCCCCCCCCCCATCATGGACTGCACTTCATGACAATTAAAGTATTTTATTAAATATAATTATTACCTATCATTGCTGTACAGATACTACTTGTTAACATGATCATTCTCATTTTATATATCAGGAAATGTCAATCATGTCACAAACATTCTTAAGAAGTGACTGTACTTTCCACTTGTACTTACAGTACTTTTGTGGTGTCTATCACCCAACTGTGGCTTCCCCATATTCTTCCACATAGTGGTGGCCATTTTGAACCACTCCCTCTCCTTCAGCCAGACATTGTCTTAAACTTTGAACTTCTAAAATTTTTGTCGCAGCAGCTACCACTTGTGATGGCAGGAGATGGGATGCGTACCATACCTCTTTTCCTGCAGGTAGTCAATGTATTTCTTCAATTGCTTTCGCAATAGAAGACTAGTGCCTGTCTTACAATATCATGTTTGCCAAGGGTTTCAGTGCCCTTCACCAGAGCAAGCACCTCCTCATCTGTCCAATTCTTTGGTATTATTCTATTTGAAATAGAAACAAAGAAAGAAATCAATATGTAGCCATGTGGTCATGTACTAGTTTTACATTAACAGCCTGTCTTGACGGTCTTTTTCTTTAACTACTTGTCTCTCTTAAATGGAAAGAAATTAGACATAGCTGTCATACCACTACATAGGTCATCTCACTGTGTGCTAAATGGCTATAAAGGCATATGAATGTACTAAGTAAGTTGTCCTGTGTCATGTCTCACAAGGAGCAACACTCACTTTGCTTGTACACTGCAAATGATGATTGGGGAGGGGGGCATCTGAGGGAGGGGATGAAATGGCAGAAAAAAAGGCAATGCAGCATGGAATGACATCACCCTCCCTTGCTGCTTGCTACCTGCTGCCACTCATCCGTTACCAATTCTCTTTCTGGACATAGGGAATCCAGCAGACCTGAAGGGGGTGGAGCCATGTGGCACTGACTGGGAGCAGGACATAAATGTTAAGATGATGCATGACAGGGATTGGGGAAGGGGTCAGCCTCATGAGGAGAGGGTCAATGAAGAAGGGCAAGGAAAAATAACACAAAATGATAATATAACTTAAGGTAAGGTATGTGTGTGACATAGGTGTAATCCACATATTTTTACCAAGGTTGAAATGGCTCTGGAAAGAATTGTTGTGGGGTTATATCAGGGTACTGCTTGTTTGTATGCAATGGTTGTGACCACACATCACAACACACTTAAGATCCCATGTTGGAGGTCCCCCAGGACTTGACTTAGGGAACCCAGCAGACCGGGGAGGGGGCATGGGGTACTGACTGGGAGCAAGACATAAATCTTGCACATGATGCATGGCAGGGTTTGGGGGAAGGGGGTCAGGCTCAGGAAGGGAGAGGTAATGATGAGGGAGAAAAGTAAAAAAAAAATGATATCGTAACTCCAGATGTATATGTGATCTACGTGTAATTCTTCTGTTTTTTGACCAAGGTAGAAGCAGTTCTGAAAAGAGCTGTTGTGGGGTAGCATTTAGGTACTGCTTGTTTGTATGCACTTGTAGAGACCACACATGACAACATGCTTTGGATCCCTTGTTAGAGGTTCCCTAGGAAAATAAGATTATCAGTGACTGCAAAATTCACACTGTCTTTTAGAAAAGCGCATCATTATAATATTTAATTTGGGGGTGAGTATCGGTGTGCATACTCAGATCACTCAAGAAGCCAGATATTGGGGGCACCTGAGAAAGGGCACAAGATGGCAGGAAAAAAGGCAATGCAGTTTTGAATGATGTTGTCCTGTTTTACTGCCCACTGCCACGCACCCATTACCTAGTCACCTCCAGAACTTGGGGAACCAGGCAGACTGGGGGGGGGACCATGGGGCACTGACTGGGAGAAAGACAGCTGAGGCACTTATTTATTTCTCTCTCTCTCTCTCTCTCTCTCTCTCTCTCTCTCTCTCTTCTGTTTCTGCATGTTCAATAAATATGCACAGTGCACTCTTGTGAGTATAAATGTAATTATCTGTGCAGCACCAAGCTGTGCACTGGAGAAAGACTAATGTGCTCTGGAAAAGTTCAGGTTCTTGTGTCCTTGGTGGTGCAGCTGGTAGGGCAAAATAATGGTATTCTGGGTGGCCTGAGTCCCAGCTGAGGCAATTACTTCTTTCTCTCTTCTGTTTTGCATAGTCCCATGGACAGCAGTCCCTAGTGGCTAGTGGACCACCCCAGCCCCAATCACAATCTTAACAGAATTAGATACATCTCTGGTGGTCCAGTGGACACCCCAGTCCTGATATGCCCAAATAATTAAATATTTCACTGGTGGTATAGCGGTATAGTGGTCCCCCCAGCCCCAATCCCCATTTATTACAAAAAGCACTTTCATGGTGGTCTAGCAGACCCCGAGCACTGATCTGGAAAGGGGGGACTGCAGCACATTGGTGCAATGTTCAACACCCTCCCAGAGGACAAACTTTTAAGTACCCTTAGACCAGCCCTGGATTGTCTAATGGTACTTAGAATTTTACCCTCTGGGAGGGTTTTGTGAGTCCTGATTTAAAGGATATGGCAGCTTGCATCTGCCATAGGTCCCTTAGCACCATGCAACAACCTACTGTATTTTGTGGTGCAAGACTGGTGCAAGCCCCGTATGAAACGAGCATCCTGCATTTAACACAGGCTGATTTTGTGAATCTCTCCTGGTCCATCCTGTGGTGCAAGCCACACCTTGCACCATTTGTTGTGGTGCAAGCCCCTTTGGCCATTCAGGGGAGCTTTGTGAATTGGGCCCAGAGACTTTTGGGAGGGAAAATATAGAACCATGATTGACTGACATTTCAAATCTAAAGTTGCCATGGTCTCTAATTAGCCAGATGTCCCCTATGCATACTGCTATGCACTCTGTGTTCTTTCCTTTTCTGTTTGTTGTCCTAGGAGGTAGTAAGACAGTACTGCACAGAGATGAATTGTACTGCACAATTTCTTTCAATTTTTCATGTTCTTTGGTAATATTTAACATTCGGGCCATGATTGTTGTGTTGTGTATATTGTTTGGAACAGTAGTAAGACTGCAGTTAAAAAAATCTGCTGCATGGTGTGCTTGTTAAACATGCTGTACTTCACTGTAATACTGATTTGCTGAGTGTTGTGCAGCTTTAAGCTTACTAACTCAGTCAGAGCAGCATTTTGGAGAGGCTTACTAAGCAAGGGGGACCTTTACAACAATGCTATTGTGTTTTAAAATGTCTTCTTTCATGACTTGGGAATCCTTTTTCATTTGTCGAGCTTCTTTCATCAAGCAGACACTTCTCCAGGCTCCCTGTACCAAAAGCCATGGGAAACCCAGCTACTGTGCAGCCAGCGCTACCTCAGCCACCACCCAAGACCACAGCTTCGGACTCTTGGCCTACAAAGCCGAGGAACACTTCTCCAGGCTCTCTGCACCAAAATCCATGGGAAACCTGGCTACTGGGAGGCCAGCACTACCTCAGCCATTGCCTGAGACTGCAGCTTGGGGCTCTCAGCTTACAAAGGTATGGCAACTGCCATAACCAATTGGATTGTGAGCTCCTTCTTGGGCTCTGCTCCAATTGGTCCTTGTTTAAAAGCCGGTTTCTCTCACTGAATCCTTGCTGAATAGCTGATTTAGACTGTTTTTTGTTTGAAAAAATTGTTCAAATGTATGCCTGTATTAAAGTTTGTTATTAGAAGGGTTAAGACTTGGGATACTAGGAAGTAATCTGTGTGTACATCCCCTTCTCTGCACTTTTGCACTGGCCCCAGACATTTAGATGCCAAAGTAATTAACATTTCTTTGTGCTGCAAAGTTTGGACCCCCTGCTGCTCTGTCTGCTCTATTATCCAAGACTTGTTATTACTTCCTTGCTCTCCTTCTCTTCCCCAGCCGAGGAACACTTCTCCAGGCTCCCTGCACCAAAAGCTGCGGGAAACCCGGCTACCGAGCGGCCATCGTTACCTCAGCTGCTGCCTGAGACTGTAGCTTTGACCTCAGCCTAAAAAGGTACGGCAACTGCCACAATTTTTATCCCAACCCCTCCCCACTTCATTCTATTATTAAATACTGTAGCTCTATCCCACGCCTCCTGGTACTGCCCCTCTCCAATGAGATTCAGTTCCTTTCCCCCTCTTGTCTTACTAGTCGCTGGGGTTCAAACTCGCAAGACTGCATTTTGTCTAGGCAAGCTGATTCCTCTAGGGTTTACCTCCCCTAGTGAAATATCTCTAAAAAAACCACAAAACTTGCCTTGGCTTAGACCTCTATTCAACTAGACCTAGTGGCTTGCAGGCTACCGCTATGCTGCAATAACATAGCAGCTTGTTATTTGTTTCTGGGCTTCACGAGTGGCTTTACTTCAACACAAGGTTTCACCATGAGGGGATTTATATGGCTCCCCTTATTGCCTTTTCTAGTTGTGGTGCCGGCTGGCTTGTACCAGCCATCTGAATTGCCACCACGCAAGGATTACAACCCCCCCCCGTGTTGTACTGAGTCTAGTAATTTATCCCTTGATTGTCTTTGTGAGTTCAAGCATCCTCATCTGCAGTCTCATACTTGGCTTACTCACTTTGTTAGTACATGCACTGTACCACCATCACAAGGCCCTCCTCCTGCTATAAAGACTATTGACCCCTCCCTGCATTTTGCAGCTAGGTTATTAGTTTTCACTACCATATGCCACCTTAGCCATGGTGGAAGTGCCCCATATTCCAGAAGGTGCAAATCTTGTAGACGCGCAAAAACCAGAAGCTTTAAGCTTACTATTGCTGCACTTAGGAAAATATTACATCTCCTATTGTTGTGCTCAGGCAAGACTGAACTTAACCCTGGCCCTCCTGAAGCCATTGCATCGTCAGCTGACTTAGCAAGACTTAAAGGCATGAGCTTCCTTCATATTAACATATGCAGTTTGTTAAAAAAGTTCACCTTGATCCAAGCTTGGGTGAATCACACCTCTCCTGATGTACTAGTGATCTCTGAATCCTGGCTTAGACCAGCCACCTTAACAGGGAAGAGAACATTCTCAGCTATGTCCTATTCAGAGCTGACAGGCAAACCACAGGTGAAGGGGTGGCTATCTATGTAAAGGACAAATTTGTGGCCTCCTGCATTTCTTTGTCATCTATCGCAAATGAATTTGAATGCGTGACACTTAAGATGGAGATTACTCAGACAAGCGCACTTTGTGTAATAGGATGCTATAGGCCTCCGCCCACTGGCTTACAGCTTCTGTCATACCTAAGTGACAGGTTGGGTCAAGGCTTGTCAGAGACTATCGTCTTAGGAGACTTTAATCTTGACTGGCTCTCCAATGCATCAGCTCCAGTTGCATCCTTCTGTAATGCCCATGGACTGACTCAAATTATTGTTGACCCAACGCATCCAAATGTACAGAACCCAAGTAACAGCACCTTACTGGATGTGGTCATGGTTAGCAAACC
The DNA here is from genome assembly GCA_016271365.2 of Neoceratodus forsteri. NCBI lineage: Eukaryota > Metazoa > Chordata > Ceratodontiformes > Ceratodontidae > Neoceratodus > Neoceratodus forsteri. The sequence continues at coordinate 804,765,062 of CM028130.1, read as the reverse complement.
CTCATCTTTTTTCACATGCTGGTACTTTTTTCTCAGATGTCAGCAACCATTGCTTTATTGCTGGAGTGAGATCAGTCAACAAATCATCAACTACAACAAAGTTCTCTATGAAGAGGTCTAGATGTAATTTTGACATATTCGCTTATCTCAATGAGCTTAAACACTCCCTGCATTGGCAGGACTTTTACCTGGGAAAAATGGTTAATTCTGCTTACAATATCTTCCTTGTCATCCTGTCAGGGGCCCTCAATAAACATGCACCCCTGACTAAAGTTCAAGCAAGGAATAAAACCTGTAAATGGTTCTCCCCTAAAATCAAGACTATGCTTTGAGAAAGGGATAAGCTTTGGAAAAAACATGCAGATTCAGCACTCCTAATGATTGGAACCAGTTCAGAAAGATACGGAACTAATGCACAAAAATGATCAGAGAATCTAAGGCTATTTTGTTTACTGTCTGAGCTTGAATCTGCTGCCAAGAGCCCAACCAAATTCTGGAAAACTGTGAAGGACCTGTTGGGCCACTCCCCAGGAAGTTCCCTTCCAACCAAGATTATCTCTGGCAACTCAAGTATCAGTAAGAGGATGGAAATTTCAGATTTCTTTAATAATCATTTTGCCACTGCAGACTTGTCATTTGACGACTCCCCTGCATGTGTGCTACACTCACAGGTTGACAATCATCATTCTGAATCCCCTGCCACTTCCTCATTATTCTCCCTTCAACCTATTTCATTAAAGGAGGTTGAGGATCTCCTGATACAGCTGGACTCCAGAAAAAGTGCTGGTGCCAACACCCTAGACCCATTCTTCTTAAAGATTGCCTATCATGTACTAGCCATGCCTATTACCCACCCGTTTAACTTATCTTTGTCTCAGGGTATTCTGCCATCTGTATGGAAGACAGCACATGTCATCCCTCTATTCAAATCAGTGGACCCCTGTGATCTTAACAACTATAGGCCAATTTTCCTCCTCCCAGTTTTGTCCAAACCTCTGGAGAAAATTGTAAATGCACAAGTGAGATCTTACCTTGAAACTATGAACCCATTAAATCCTATGTAGTCTGGATTCAGAGCTAAACATATCACCATTACGGCCCTTGCTAAAGTAACCAATGATTGGCAGCGTGATCTTGATAACAGAAACTTTATATGTGCTGTTTTTTTGTATCTAAGCAAGGCTTTCAACACTGTTGATCATAGTCTGCTCCTTTCCTCCTTGCGCACTACAGGTATGGAATTCTCTTCCCTGTGTTGGTTTACTGACTATCTTTCAGGGAGCCTTCAGCAGGTCAAAGCCAAAGGAGCTCTGTCTCCTCTCAAACCTCACCAAAGAGGGTTGCCTCAGGGATCTATAATAGGTTCCCTCCTATTTGCAATCTACATTAACAATATTGACAGCTGTATAAACAATGCCAACATTCATCTGTTCGCAGATGATACAGTCCTCTAGCTAAGTTGCCCGATGCCTGAAGCTGCCAGCAATGACCTCCAATCTGAATTTAATCTTCTGAAGAGCCAACTACTTTGCAAAAAAATCCTGCTCAACACCTAACACACAAAAGTGATGCTCTTTTCTCCATCTATCCATGCAGTAAACCCGGTGTCTGTTGGTTCAGTTCTACTGTACAGATTACCACAATCCTAGGAGAAAAATTGAAATTTGTCACAAAATTCAAGTATCTGGGATTATGGATAGACCATAGACTTTCCTTCATGGAACACATTGAGGAAAAACTACAGCAGAGGTTAGGACGTTTCTTTAGAATTATCCAATTTCTCACTAGAGATGCTAAGGTATGGGTGGTCCAATAAACTTTTCTATCGCTGGTTGACTATGCAGATTTCCTTTACATCCAGTGTCCCAGCTCCTACTTGGCAAAATTGGACATGCTCTACCATAGAGCCCTGAGGTTCATAACAGGACTTCCTTTTTGCTATGCACCACTGTGCCCTGTATGTGGCTGTGGGGTGGACCTCTCTCAAGTTTAGGCGAGACAGAAATGCTGCACTTTGGACCTTTACAGCTATCTCTAAAAAAACTGCCACACTATTTTTCCAGCTGAATACCCCTAAGTGTAACAGGAAATTATGCGATAAGAAGCTACTCATTTATCTCTCTCAAAGTACAGTACCCAAGGTTAAATCTCGCTTTGGCAGAGCAGCCATAAGCTTTGTGCTGCCTTCCTTATGGAAAAATCTGCAAAATACTCTCAAATTGAGCACTTCAGTCTGCCTGTCTGCCTTCAAGACACTATATTCCCACACAATCAAAGAAGTATGTAACTGCTTCTCTCATCCAGGGTCTGCATCAGTGTCTGCCTTAGTACCCCTCCCCTGCATGGACTTGTAAATAAGGCACTGACATTTGTGTTCTGCCTTCCTACACAAAGTATTGATATTTGTGTTCGGCCTAATTCCCTCTCAAGCCCTAGATGTCCTACCTTCTTAGCTTGCATCCCCATCCCTCTGTACCACTAACTTTTCATCCCAACTTCATTCCTAGTCTCCCTTCATTAGGTAGGAGCTCTATGTACCTTCTGGTTGAGACAACCTCCCTTCCCCTTTCCCTTCTACTCTGCATCACCAGTGTTTCCATTATTTTCTTCCTCCACTTCTGCACACCCACCTCCCCTACCCTCCTTGTTTTAACTTGACCCCTCTCAGTCCTTCCCTCCTCCCCTCTCTCTGATTATGCTCTGTTGCCTTAATGTTTTTTAGTCTACTGTATTAATTAACCCAGCTTTCCTTGCCACATTTAGTTATTGTGTGTATGTACATGTTGCTCACACCTTGTACTTTTGCCTGTACTACTTCAAGTTTGTATGATCTTATGTTTTATTTTATGCCCTGTATTATAATTGTGCCCGTTGTACTTGACTGTAAATACTTGTGATTGCTTTGTATAAACATGCGATTATGCTCCAATCAGGTCCCTCTTGCAAATGAGCATTGCTCAACAATGATCGCCTGGACAAATAAAGATTTTGATTGATTGAAGTAGATGTTTTGCTCAAATGAAAGAGAATCACCAAGTCACAAAACAGAATGAAACAGTATCTACAGAGACACTTCCTAGTGCTCCTTGCACTCAAAATATGAGACCTACTGTTGTACTATTCACATGTGTTTTAGTATGCCTGCCTCCCTACCTGCCCCCCCCAAGTAATCTCTACCCTGGATGGCTCTCCTCTTGACCTGGTCCCCACCTTCAGATACCTGACAGTCTAGCTAGACAGCCACCTTAATTTCTCTACCCACATTCAGACCGTCTGCACCAAACTCCAGCCCACACTTACCATCCTCTATCACCAAAAAGCCAACCTTCCCCTTCCTGCCCACAGTGAAATTGTACGTAAAACAATCCTACCTGTAATAGACTACACGGACATCATATACAGTACAGCACCAACCTCATCCCTCTCCAAACTTGACATCTTACTAAAATTATTCTGTCATTTTGTCACCACCTCCCACCCACTTACTCATCATTGTCCCCTCTGCACCACTCTCTCCCTGGCCCCGCTCTCCCATAGGAGAACCATATATAGCACCTCCCTCATAGCTAAATACTGGTTGGGCTCCCTGTCCCTTATGTCACCTCCCATCTTGCACCAGCCAACTCCCTAGGCTACTCCCTCCACCACAGGGATGCCAACACTTTCAACCTCCCTCACCCCCACACTGTATCTGGTCAAGCTGCCTTTTTATACCATCTTCCCTTCCTATGGAGCAACCTCCCACCTATCTTTTGCCAGGCCTCCTCCTTCCCATCAGTTCGGCAACTCCTCAGGCTCCTCCCATCCCCTCCTTGCCAAAGATGAGCATTGGGACCCACCCCTTCAAGGAACTAATTTTCCACACTAGGAGGCCTCAGTTGGTCAAATATTGCCTACACTTATCTCAAATTATTACTAATTCCTTCATCTCAACTGTACAACTCCTGCACTTGTTTAGACCATACTGCAAGACAAATGCTTTTATTGTAAGCTCTAGATGTTGCACCTACAGTCTGTAACCAAGAATTGTTGTGCAAACTGTCTGTAAAATGAAATTGTTGTACTTATTTTTCTGGAAAACTTCTATGTAGACCTCTGTACCAGGGCAGCACTTGGAAATGAGACTCGGCTCAGTGTGCCTTTCCCGGTCACCAAATTTCAAATAAAATAAAAATAAATATCTCATTAGCTGTTGACAGCCATGTTTGCTTCTGCAGCATTCATTGTTTAAATATAAGAAAAACTTGATAACTGAAGAGTAGTACTTACATACATAATCTCTCTTGGTTGAAAAGTAAGATGGCCGACTTCCTGTCTTCTGCTAACCTCAAAAATCTATTCCATTGGTCAACACAAGCCATTTCCTGTTTCCTTTCAAATCTTCTTTCATGTGATCCGAATCCTTTTTCATATGTGTCTCACGAAAGAAGATTTTTCAGCTCATGAAAGAAAAATTCCTTTTCAGTATGAAAATTATGGTAAATAAGTTGTAAATTATGCTGTGTACAAGGATGAACTCCACTGAACCCAATTTCTTTCCAAATAAATATGTTTTTATTATGTTTCAGTCCACACTTTTCTTGAAGGTTGACAGTTTCATGGCTATCGCCACTTCCTCAGGCCCTAGACAGTGTTGCATCTGAATAAAAAAGATAAAAGCACTTGTTTTACTAAGCATATATTCATCACAATTCATCAGACACCAATCTGTACCTCCCTAACCATCACAATATACAAATTAGATTACATTTTCCCATTTGTGTAATCTATTTCTCACATCACTTAATGCACAATGTGCCTATAACCCTCAATGGGAGTGTTATCATAATATGCTCACAAAATCTCAGAATATTATATAATAGTATTTCAGACAGACCTCAGGAAATGGGGATAGCCATGAAACTGTCTCCCTTCAAGAAAAATGTGGACTGAAACATAATAAAAACACATTTTTCAGAAAGAAATTGGGTTCAATGGAGTTCATACTTACACACAGCATAACTTCCAATCGTTTGCCTATTCCTAAGGATGACCCAACCATGCAGATTTTGATTCATGAGAACAAGAGCATCCTAAACCATTACCTTTCTGAACAAATAAGTTTTAAAGACTGAAAAACAACATGACATGCATGCTGCTGTCATGCTGATGAAGGAAAAGCACATTATTACCTTTACTTACTGTTTGTAACATATTATAGTGTGTCTATTTAACTAAACTATGATTTCACAGTTTAGTTCTATATTTTAAAGGTACAGTACCTATTTGTTACACAAAGAAATAATTAAAATACGATGCTGATTTCAAATGTTTTGTGTGTGTTTTTCCAGATGCTGAACAGTTTTGGTGGCATCTATTGACTATGAAAAAATGACACAAGACAGTATTCTGGCATCAGCAACAGACAAAAAAAACTCACTTTGGTGGTGCAGCTTGCATTACTAGGCTGAATGTACAGTTTTATGTAGCATACAGAATGGAAGAGTAGATGCCTCTGATTCAACATGAGAAAAGAGCCACACAAATCATGCCACACATGGCTGTAAAGCATATTGTTTGGCTCACAGAAAAAAACCCAGTATAAAGTCAAAATAGAGAGGGTCAAACAAAAGCTGTGGCTCTGAAGGTGGTAAACTGGAAAATATATTGGTTATGGGATAGGCGAAGAGGATGGTGGTAAACAGAGTTCACTCTGAGGAAGGGAGGGTGGCCAGCAGGGTGTCTCAGGGATCAGTGCTGTGACTGGTCCTCTTTAATGTCTTTATAAGTGACACTGCAGAGGAGCTGGAAGGGAAGGTCTGCCTCACTGCAGATAAAACCAAAATGTGCAATAAGGTGGACACTTGGGGGGGTGATCAGAGACCTGAGAAAACTAGAGGAGTGGTCAAAGGTCCTCAAGATTGTACCCTATTTCAATCCTGCTGAAACAAAACAGTGTATTGCATTTGAGACACTGCCTTAAATCATATATTGTACGGTGACTCTCTATGTATTATAGTCCTGTTTATAGTATAATGTCCTTGAGAAATTAGGGTGATTGTTATTTTGATTTTGTATAGTACTGTGTCTCTTTGCATGTTGTAAACTATTGTCCTATGTACCCTCCTTTGGATTGCCCCTGAAAAAGGGACTACATGGTCTCAGTGAGCTTAACCGGTTACCAAAAATTCAAATAAATAAATAAATAAAGGTATGGCAGCTGGGTTTCAATGTGAAAAAATGCAAAATAATGCATTTAGGGCACAGAAATCCATGGGTGGAGTACAAAATGGGTGGAGTGATAATGATGACCACCAAACAGGAAATAGACCTGTGATAATCATTTTGGATTACCTCAAGGTGGTCAGGTAGTATGGCAAGACAGAAAGGAGTGCTAGTGGGATGCTGGGTTGCATAGGGTGCGTATCAATGTGAAAGAGTCTAACATGTTTCAGTATAAGAAAAATAGCAGAACAAGAGGACACAGCATGAGATTAGAGGGATACCAATTAAGGGGTAATGTGAGGAAGTTCTTTTTCACAGAAAGGGTGGTGGATGCATGGAACGGCCTACCTCAGGAAGTGGTGGATATGAATATAGTGCAGGGCTTCAGACAGGCATGGGATAGCCGCAAGGGAGCAATACAGATGAGTATGAATAGATAGGCCATTGACAAAGCAAAGGTCTATGGCACATTCAAAAGGTAGAAAAAGAAATGGGCAGACTGGATGGGCCTTGCGGTCCTTATCTGCCATCAACTTCTATGTTTCTATGGGAGGTGTATCACCAATAGAAGAGGCAAGTGGTATTGCCTGTGTATAGATCACTGGTAAATGCCACCTACAGTACTGCGACCAGTTCTGGAGACCACATCTCTAAAAGGACATAGACAAAGTGGATGCAGTCAAGAGGAGGGCAACTAAAATGGTGCTGGTCTGCACCAAAAGCCCAATGAGGAGAGACTAATGGAGCGCAGTATGTACCATATATCCTGGAAGAGAGGGGAGAGAGTGGGGATATGATTGAGACCTTTAAATACCTCATGTGAGTAAATAAGGTACAGGAAGGAAATATTTTTCAGAAGAAAAGGTGCTCAAGAACAAGGGGACATGCTATGATGCTAGAAGGACGTAGATTCAGGAGTCATGTGAGAAGCATTTCCTCACAGGAAGAGTAGTGGATTCCTGGAACAGCCTTAATGCAGAGGTGGTTGGGGTGAAAACAGTGGTGGGGTTTAAAAGTGCATGAGATAAGCACAAGGAATCATAGTGGAAAGGAAGGGGTGGAGGGAGAAAGAGATGTAGGCCGTGCACGGTCTGTGGTAATAGTGTAGTTAGGGAGAACTGGGCAGACTGGATGGGCTGAGTGGTCCTTATCTGCCATCAAATTCTATGTTTCTATGTTTCCATGCAAAGCATTATCCTTTCAGTATGGGAAATAGGTGCATAAACAGCACAACACTAGCAAAAATACTTTGTGTAAAGCGCAAAGCTTTGAATATCTAGCCCTATCACTCAATATTTTCTTCTTCTACTTTAAGATGTTACTTTTTGGGACTCTAGCTGAAGTTGCACTCAATCTCTCTACACTAGTATGGATAATGTACAGATCTATACCAGTATAGATCTTTGAGAATAAACAGCATAGGCATCACATTAATTTGGCTTCTCCACTCTTCCCCCAGACTGATGAGATGAACTTGTATGGGTATTTTCAGTTGCAATATGAACCATGCCATGTTGCACATCATAGCTTAAGGAGAAATGTGCACCTCGACTGTATGCTCAAATGGATTCCATCCAGGGTGAGCTGATAATGAAGAGGGTAGGCACAGACTGACTATTGAGAATCCATGTGGGGATACCAGTTTGAAATTAGTGTGGCAGGATGCCCCAGTTTCTCTTCAGAATCATTATTCACTGCTGCCTTAGTAGACAACCAGGTCCAGACAGAGAGCAGAGCAGAGTGACATTGATTACACACCTTTTTGTGGCAGTAAACATTGCTTTAAAGTAAAGATTTCAGATGGAAATGTACTACAGTATACCTAGAAGTATGAATATACTAAAATTCCCTTCATGACAAATTATTGTCAATATACCAAACAAACTTAGCACATTTTCTACACAATATGAAATCTGGGGTATCATTAAAAAAATACAACACCACCCACAAAATTTGTCTTAACATTGGTATTACTATAACTAGCAGCTTAAAAATAAATACTGCAATCTTTCACAGATAGTAGCAAACGTGGAAGGATATAAAATAGATGTTTTACCTCTGTTAGAAAACAACTACTTGTCCAAATCCACAGCAACATTTCAGTGCTCAGTTCACTTGTGCTCACTTAAACACACAGTACTTGATTAAAACACAAGCATCACAATGATAGCCATCATACACCAATGCCTACCTAGGGATAAAAAGAAGTCGCACTATAGTACAATCATTTTTTTTGTTCTAAATCAACATCATTGCTTTTGAGTTGATGATCTGTCATCCAAAGTAAATAGCAATAAGTTTGACACAAATAATGTTCCAGTGGTTTTCCACCCCATTTGGTAATGGTTTATGATTCTTTTTGGAAGAAGTGGAAACAGCATCACTCTGGAGATACCATTGTGCCAGGAAAGGGCAGCCAGCCCTCATCACAAAATCAAAAGCAGGTGCCTGTTCTCCAAGGATCATCACCATTGACAATTAAGTTTGCAGAGTTAAAAATATTTATAGTATTAAACCAAATGACCAAAAAGACCAAGAGGATCAGGGAGAGCCTCAGTGCTTTGGCAAAATCCAATTGCCTTTACCAGGGAGTGTGTCATTTCCCTAGAACCCCTCCCTTAAATACACAGATTTCTTAAAGTGAGAATGCCACATTTCATATGCTAAAAACATTAGCACATAATAATTGCAGTATAAACTATTAACAAAATTGCCACAGCACAGTATTGTGCATACCATTTCTAAGAAGCTCCTCAGAGAGATAGCAAAGCATGCTAAAAGGTGTGGAGGAAGGATTAGTAATGCCATGTGAGGGGGGTGGGGGAATGAAGAAAGGAGCCAAAATAAAATACTGAGATGTCATAAGGTCCATATTGTATCAAATCAATTAGATTGCTTTTCAGATGGTACAATGAATTAATTAGTGCAAGAAAAGAAAATTAATGCAGCATCATATTTATGTCCCTTTAGCGCAATATCCTAAATGAGTGGGGGTTCTCACACATTAGATTGAAGATTTTCATGGCTCAAGCTGCAATCTAAAACAAACTCTGGTCAGAGTCAACATAGCTGCTTCAGAGCAATGAGTCTGACTGAAAACTATTCAAAGTTCCTGCAGTGGTTGATGGTGAACTTGCGTCAGTTCAACAAATCGAGGAACAACAGGCATGAAACTGAAGTCCAAGAGCAACAGCAATTTGTAGAGTTAAAAAAAAACAGACTGGATCAGTACTTTCAATTGCAGGAACATTTTATTAAGTTATAGCCACACAGAGAGTGCTGTATTTACCTAGTGCTTCAGACATAAACTCAGTTATGTTCTATGTCAGGGCGCCCTTGATGGAAAAATGAGTTTAAGTCTGAAACACCAGGTAAGGGCAATGCTCCCTGTGTGGCTATAAGTGCTCCCTGTGTGGCTATAACATAGTACATTGTTCCTACAATTGGAGGTACTGATCCTATCTTTTTTTTTACCGCCACAAACTGATGTTACTCCTGGAGTGTGATCCCCTGCCTGCTTTAACAGTAAGAACACCCTTGGAGTGAAATAGCTTTCAAGACACTGAGCCACTCATGTGGTGGGGCCCCAAAATGCTGCAAGCATTTTCTGGTTTAGTTTAAAATAGCAGAATACAATATAATTGGTATATGCTAGCATGTACAGTTACTGTGTCTCTTATGGTTATAAGAGTGCATTCTTGAGTTCTTCAGGTGTCAAAACTGCAGAGCAGAGCAAAGCTAAGCAGTTTTGGGACACAAAGGACTTCAGCAAAATCTCTTGTAGCCACAAGACACATGGGAACTGTACACATAAATGTATCATAAATCACATTGAAGATTTATGTTAAGAAATGCAACTTGAATTTAAAATACAACTGTAAGATTTTGTGGAAAATTAGAGATACCCCTGTTGATGAAATGGACTACGCTATCTGAACTTAGAATTGTAGCATTAAAACTGTTTGCATGAGATGTTTTGTGCGAAGAATAGTACATGAAATGTTTAGAAATAAACAATCCTGATTAGCCAAGAATGATGTCATAATTTACAATTTTGTGTATAGAGGTTAGTGGATGACCAGCCACGTAAACCAAGTCTGTGTTGTCACCAACCTTGAGAGTAGTCAGAACCCTGCTGGCAATGCAGGCTTGCTGTGCATGTGACTGGGCATCCACTGTTTTATACAGTATGTTTTTTATCTTAAAAAAAATGTATTGTTGCTCCCCCCACATGCACACACAAAAGGCACAACGGTAAAACACTGGCTGGAACAGGAAACAGAGGGTAATAGTAAATGGAGTCCACAGTGAAGAAAGGGGGGTTACTAGTGGGGTACCGCAGGGTTCAGTACTGGGGCCAGTCCTTTTTAATGTCTTTCTAAGTGACATTGCAGAAGGACTGGAAGGAAAAGTATGTCACTTTGTAGATGACAGAAAGATCTGCAACTGGGTTGATATGCAAGGTGGGGTGGAAAGGATGAAAAGGGACTTAGCAAGGTTGGAGGAATGGTCAAATGTATGGTAGCTTAGAGTCAATGCAAAGAAGTGCAAAGTAATGCATCTGGGAAACAAAAACCCAGGGGAAGTGTACACAATGTGGGGTGAGATACTGACAACAACAAAAATGGAAAGAGACCCTGGGGTAGTCATATCAGATGACCTAAAGGTGGGCCAGCAATGTGAGAAGGCAGTAAAGAGGGCTGGGGGGATACTGGGATGCATAGGGAGAGGCATCACCAGTAGAAAACAGGAAGTCGTTGTCCCTCTGTACAGACAGTTGGTGAGACCACATCTGGAGACGTAATCTCCGCAAAGACATAGACAAGGTGGAGGCTGTGCAGAGGAGGGCAACCAAAATGGTGCAGGGTCTGCACCAGAAGACAAATGAAGAAAGACTAAAGGAGCTGAAGATGTATAGCCTCAAGAAAAGGAGGGAGTGGGGGGACATGATAGAAACATTCAAATACCTCAAGGGAATCAACAAAGTCCAAGAGGGGAGCATCTTTCAGAAAAAGAGATGTGCAAGAACAAGGGGGCACAATTTGAAGATAGAGTAGGGATGGCTCGGAGGTAATGTGAGGAAGTATTTCTTCACAGAGAGGGTTGCAGATGCATGGAACCGCCTTCCTGAGGAGGTTATAGAGTCAAAAACAGCAGCGGAATTCAAGAATTGGAAGTAGGCTGTTGGTTAACTAGGATCTTCAGCTTATCCGTTAGGTAGGGAAATGGGCAGACTAGGTGGGCCAAGTGGTCCTTATCTGCCATCAGATTCTATGTTTCTATAATTTGGGGACATTTTAAAACTAATAATTCCACCCTACACCCAGCTGTTAACACTACTTGCCATGCTACTGACAGTTTGTTTTTAAAACAATTTGAAAGAAGCTTACTTCATAAAAAAGGAAGACTTGGGTGATGAGCGAGAGCAAGATCTACACTTATGTGCTTCCATTAAAATTCACACAAGTACATTATAGTGCAGATTGTGTCCATGCTTGTTTCCCTTCCTTTCATTTTTGTAAGATTCTTTTCAAAATGCTTTTGAAAGCAAAACTCCATCAGTGGCACTGGGTGGGGCACAAGCAGCTGGGTGCAGAGTGGGTTTATTAGTTAAAATTAATTAAAAAATGGAAAGTTTCTGTGTTTGAGTCTCTGTATACATGTGTGGTGAGGGGAGACAACAATTGTGAGAAGAACAGAGCACAGGTGGCATTAAATTTCCATTCTTATCAAAAAGTTATTACACCACAGACAAGTGCAACAGCATTCCATGACCTTTGATCTGTGATACCACAGTTTTTCAGTTTGGATAAAAACTCATGCAGAACAGACCATAACTATATAATATAGTGGCTTTCATACACACTGCAACCGTAAGTGTTTTACAAAGCACCAACTTACATACAGGTAATAAGGGGTAATGTGCAGCACACATACAGAGGCCAATGAGCACACTCATATAATACACACGGCCATACTACAGTAAACCAGTTTTCAAGCCACATATCTGGGGGACCACACAATGCAGCCACCAAAACTTACAGGAGACTTTTCTATTTACATTTTTCATCCCATTCCCTTAACACAACTTACCTCATTTCCCACATAGTACAATACATAGCAAATGGAGTTCTTATTGTCTTCTCTCTTTTGCTGATAGAAAATGGCCAAAGGCTGGTATCGGCACAATAGTAGAGCTATCATACATAGGGCCAGCAACCTGAGTTCTGGAATAAGCCAGGGTCATTCGAGGCTGGCCAGGGAGTGGAGGACTAAGTGTCTCACAGGACACTATCCTCCTCCCCAGTAGGAGGTACTCTGTCTCCACTTCAATGCTGCTACCAGGGTGAACACAGGTGGAACCAGAGCAGAGGCATGGAGGGGCATCTTCTGGGCTTACAGCTGTCAGGCAGATGTGCATACTGCTGCCCTGAGCCCCATGTGCAGATGACCTAGGAATAGGGAGAAAAGAACAAAAAATAGCCCAAGCAGCAGTCAGAGATGATCCCGCTGTATATCTAAAGGACTCTGCACCACTCCGCCCATACTGTTTGATGCAACATTAGAGATTTGGGGAGGTTGCTGCCCACTCCTATCCCTGTCTGTGCCATGGCTTGATGGAAGTGATATATTACAGTCAGAGGTGATAGAGGTCTGGTACTTGGGGGTAGCCCTAAGATGAGATGCACCTGAGGTTGGAGGGAACATAAATAGTAAGTTAAACAAGAAATCTAAAATGCAGGTGTCACTCGGGTCTCTCCTTGAAAATATTGCAAACAATCAAGCCAGTAAATAAAATAGTGCTTTTATTCATGCAAGGAGTACCAAACAACAACGGACTCCCTCACCCAATGGGGTGCTTAGCATATGCATGTTGTTTAAACTGCATTTCATTGTTGGGGGGTGGTGAGGAGGGTGCAGTCCTCCTGGACTGCCGTATCCCAACAGAAAATTAAACATAATTTCGTTGAACACTGCCTGACACCAGTGAGGACCCCCAGCACACTGCAGAGGCTCTGAGGACTTGAGGCTGGAGAAGATAGGGCCAATTAAGGTAGGATATGTGGTTTGTGGACAGGCAGAGGGGGCTACATAGCTGATACTGTTGCTGTTAGGCAGGTGTAGCTAATGGCCCCCTCCACTGGCACTATGCCTTGAGGAGTTTGTGTCCAGGATTAGGCAGATACCGACCTAAGCCCCCTAGCAAGCCACTATCCCACCCACCCAAATAGAGAGGTGTGCTGGTCAGGCATAGAGTGCATAGGGGGAATACAACAATACTATGGATACTGTGTAGTACCTGGATGTTGTGCATGTGGTGCATAGGGGATGCTCCATGGCTTTTCCAGGACCACTGAATGTGGGGAGTGGCAGCAAACCATTTGAGGACTGGGCCCTGAATATACAGGCTTCTGCAGATACACAAAACACTGTACTGAAATGAGATAAATATTGTACATTGCTCTACAAAGATACACGTGTGAAGCTTTCTCCTACTGGCTGTGAAGCTTGATCAAATAGAAATAAAAACAAAGTATATTTGGAGGTGCACGCCAAACAGCATACTAAAATAAGAGAGGTGAAGAATACAGTATAAAAACACGATGCCTTTAATATAGGTCTGCTCTGAAGAGGGAAATGCAAATAAAAGCATGCATTACAAGTTGCAAGAAATCTGAAGATAAATTAGCAGGAAAATCAAGGAATAAAACTCAGTTCTGTCCCTAAAGAGGTGAGAAGCAAGAGTGGATGATGAAAACACTCATGCACAGAGACAGACACCCAGAAAGCAACTGAACAACTGAGGAGCAGTTACAGCTTACAGTACGAATTTCAACAGTAAAAAAGAAAGTATGAGACACAGCTTCTTTGACTTAATTAATATAAATATCTTGTTTTAAATACATATTTTTTTCAAGAAATCAACAATGTGGCAGGCTTGCTGTGAATGAGTGAGTGTGTGTGTGTGTGTGTGTGTGTGTTGTGCTGGACAAAGGCATTAGTTTAAACTAAGTGTTTTGTTGTTTTTAATGCTGTTAATGTTCACACACTGGCAGGCTAGGCCTTCTCTGTACTCTGTTAGGCACTCTTTCCGCTGCAAAGGTTCATGAGACACATAGTGGATTCCCTGCAGGGGGAGGGCCTCAAACAACTGGTACAGCAACCCACGAGAGACAGGGCTATCCTAGATCTAGTGCTGACTAACAAGGAAGGGATCACAGATCTCCAGGTAGAAGGTCACCTGGGGGCCAGTGACCATCACATGGTATGGTTCAATTTGGCTACTACATCTAAATCATCCCATTCCAAGGCAAAAATATGGGACTTCAGAGGAGCTGACTTTGATAAGCTGGCCAACAGAGTTAAGCTAGCCCTGGCAAAAAGAAACACAGGTGAGGGGGTACAGGCAAAGTGGGCAAGCATTAAGGATGCAATACTTGAAGCAACATCCCATTGTGTTAGACAGAAAAGAAGTGCAAAAGAAGAAGGAAACCACTTTGGTTCTCAAATACAGTAGCAGAAAAGGTCAGAGCCAAAAGGCTGGCCTTCAGGAAATATAAGGGAACACAACGGGATGAAGATAGGGAGGCATACCAAACTGCCCTAAGGGAAGCAGGGAAGGCAGTAAGGCAGGCAAGTCCCAAACTGAGGAAAAACTAGCATGAACAGTAAAAGAAGGTGACAAGACTTTCTATAGATACATTAGTGAAAGGAGAAAGTCCAGAGGAGGTATTGCTAAGCTTATTGGAGAAAAGGGAGCATGTGAGGAGGAAGACCCTGTAAAGGCATCTATCCTAAATAGATACTTTTGCTCAGTATTTACTGAAGAGAAGGTAGGGCAGGCCCACAGCTCCAGCATCATGGACACAGGGGGAGGGAGGTGAGTACTACTCCTCTCACAAAAGAAAGGGTCCTACAAGAGCTTGCAAGATCAGGGTGGATAAGGCAATGGGACCTGATGGCATACATCCCAGGGTACTTGAGGAGCTAAAGGTGGAACTAGCAGAGCCATTAGCAGAACTGTTTAGTGAGTCTCTGAGCACAGGAGAGGTCCCAGAAGACTGGAGAAGGGCTCATGTGATCCCGCTTCACAAGAGTGGTAGCAGGGAGGAGGTGGGGAACTACAGACCAGTCAGTCTTACTTCAGTAGTGGGCAAGATTATGGAGGCATTCCTTAAGGAAAGGATAGTGCAACACCTGGAATCCATAGGGGCACAGGATCCAAGACAGCATGGGTTTACAAAGGAAGGTCCTGTCAAACTAATCTCATAGATTTCTTGACTGGGTAACCAGAGTGGTGGACAAGGGGAGCAGTTGATGTCGCCTACCTTGACTTCAGCAAAGCTTTTGACACTGTTCCACATAGAAGACTGATAAATAAGCTGAGTAGGCTCGGGATGGGTCAGAAGTTGGTCAACTGGGTGGCAAACTGGTTGATGGGCAGAAAACAGAGAGTGGTGGTAAATGGTATACAGTCAGAAGAGATGCAAGTCACAAGTGGGGTACCTCAGGGATCGGTCCTGGGGCCAGTCCTCTTCAACATCTTCATTAGTGACCTTGCAGATGGACTAGAGGGTAAGGCTTGTCTGTTTGCAGATGACACCAAGATCTGCAACAGAGTAGATGATCCAGATAGGGTGGGCAGAATGAGAAGAGATCTGGATAAACTAGCAAAATGGTCAGAAGAGTGGCAACTGGGATTTAATGCAAGAGTGCAAGATCTTGCACATAGGGAAGAGAAACCCTGAAGCCACCTATAGGCTGGAGGAGTTGCTAGCATCACAAAGGAAGAAAGAGACTTGGGCATCATCATCACTGATGACCTGAAATCATCCAAGCAGACCTCTAAAGCAGTAGGTAAGGCTAGGGGGGTGTTAGGGTGTATTAGTAGGGGTATCACAAGTCGTAAGATGGAGGTAATAATCCCTCTTTACAAGACACTGGTTAGGCCCCATCTGGAGTACTGCGTGCAGTATTGGAGGCCACACCTTCACAAGGACATTAACCAAATTGAGGCAGTCCAGAGAAGGGCAACCAAAATGGTGCAGGGACTGCATCAGAAGACATATGAGGACAAATTAACAGAGCTCAATATGTATACCCTTGAGCAAAGGAGGGAGAGAGGTGATATGATCGAGGCATTCAAACACCTTAAGGGCATTAACAAGGTGAAAGAGTCTAACATGTTTAAATATAAGAAAAATAGCAGGACAAGAGGACACAGCATGAGATTAGAGGGAGATTAAGGGGAATGTGAGGAAATTTTTTTCACAGAAAGGGTGGTGGATGCATGGAATGGCTTACCACAAGAAGTGGTGGCTATGAATACAGTGCAGGGCTTCAAACAGGCATGGGATAGGCATAAGGGAGCAATACAAATGACTATGAATAGATAGGCCACTGACAAAGCAAAGGCCGATGGCACATTTATAAGGTAGAAAAAAGAAATGGGCAGACTGGATGGGCCTTGCGGTCCTTATCTGCCATCAGCTTCTATGTTTCTATGGGTCCTGCCTGTCTCAGAGCTATGCCTTCCTCAGTGCTCTGTAATGTGCATGCTAGGTTTCACAGCTTCACTTTTTCAAGAGCAAATTACTATATGAAAGAACCCTCGTTTAAAAAAAAAATTCTTATATTGTGAAAATCAGTGCTGTTGGCACTATCTACAAAGCTATTCATCTTACATGCCTTTAAAATGATGAATGTGTTTTAATAGGAATCAGAGCAATTGCTGCCTAAAGCTCTCTTATCAGGCACAGTTATTAAAGAGGGTCTAAAAATAGCTTAAAAAGAAGTGATAGTCAAAGTAGCCAACTGAAACATACAGTCCAGCAATGAAATAGTGCAATCTAGTGCAGGCAGGGGTGGAGGAAGGGCCAGACACTAAAATGCCACTGTCATAAATGGAGACAACCCAGAGAGTTGTGAGTCATGTCCAATTGAAGCACTCAGGGAAAGAGGACAGTCTATGTATCCTGTCACAGTCCCTTCTCTCTCCCCACCCCCCACACTCATAGCACTATGTCAGCATGGTGACATTACATCACCATGCAGCAGTAAAAAGACATGTTCTTGTATATGAGTTTCAACAGGTGTACTGTTCTGCCAATGTAGTGTTTGTTGCAAGGGCACCAGATAATGTAAACAACAAAAGTCATCCCACAAGAAATTACATTTATACTTTCCTATCATTATTACAGTGTATGTAAATATCCCCTTCTTGTGCATATTTACAGACGTTACAAGTTCTGCATTTATGGAAGCCGAGGTTTACAGGGAAACCAATTGTGTTTGTTCTTTTTTCTGTTTAGCTGAAAGTGGCTAAAAGTCAAGAAGCCCCCTAAATTTTTAACTTTCATTAAAGTAACCCTTACATGTTTACCCAATTCATCTTGTAAGACACTATCAGTAAATATGGGCCAATGTTTGTATATAATATTGCATTCCCTACCTGCTAGCTGTTGTGTAGAAACAGCCACAGGTTTGTTGTTAGTTTGATTTCTACTTTTTGGTGTAAGTAAAGTGTTCCTGCCAAGATTATGTGCCCTTTGGAGTGCATTTTTAAGTAATTCTGGATCATAACCCCTTTGTTTATTTATTTAATTAAAGTTGACAACGGGAAAGGCACACTGAGCCAAGGCTCGATTCCAGGTGTGACCTGGGGCAGGGGATAAGGAAACAGCACATTTGTATAAATTACAATGTATATTTATTTGGGCAGGAAATATACAGGAATACAGTCAGAAATAACAGCAGTACCCGAAGATTGGGCCTGACAATATACAATTTAAATACAAGGAACAGAAATATGTACAATTAAATAATAGGAGCAGCAACACCTGAGCTAATATAATAGGACTAGGTAATACTGTAGGTGCAGATGAGAGTTCCCAAGCATGTACAGCCTGTATTGTATATAGTGGTGACTATAGGGGAGATTCAGTAGCTTATAGAGGGAAGAAGAAAAAGGAGAAGGAGGAGGATGAGGAGGAGGAGGAGGAGAAGGAGAAGAGGAGGAAGAAGAAGAAGAAGAAGAAGAAAGAGCTGGAGTTGGCATGATTTTGGGAGGGAGTGGACTGTTGTAACTAGCAGTACCTGGCTGCTAAGGGCGGTGGAAACAAGGGCAAGGAGGAGGAGGTGAGAGATGCTTGAAGTATTGTTTGATGGATAGTGCAGTGGGCAAGCTACATACAATGTGGGAAAGAGAATTCTAGCGGGCAGAGAGCCAATGGGTGAAGGTGTGGGTGCAGGGAGTAGCCAGTGCTAGGGGCAGGGGCTTATAGGGAGGAGAGGTAGGAGGAAAGGGTGCTGAACCAGTACTTGGTGATAAAGCAATGTGCCAGACGACAGTCAGCAAGAGGAGCCATGGAGACAGCTTGATAGAGGAGGCAGTGGTGAGTATGGAACAGCAGATTAGAGGCAAAGTGGCAGAAGGCATGAAACAGTGGGTCTAACATGGTGAGGGAATACAGTGGAGCTGAACTATAGACCACATCCGTATAATCGAATGAAGGGAGGATGAGCTTGGAAATGAATTCTCTCCTGATAGGAGGGGACAGACTGTCCTTATGCCTGTAAAGCATTCCTAGTTTTAGACGCAGTTTATTGTGTATAGCATCCATGTGTAGGGAGAAGTCCAACTTGGGATCAAGCCAAACTCCCAGGTATTTGTAAGACTCAACTGCTGAGATTTTGGAGCGGTTAAGGGCATAGAGGTGGGGGGAAGACAATTTGGCTAGTTTCTGGGTGGAACCAAAAACCATGGCGACCTTTTTCTTGGTGTTGTATGTGAGTGTTTACCTTCAAGTCACTTTAGAGTATTCTCAAAATCAGTTTGAAGGATGGTTTCAAACTGGGCTAGAGAGGGTCCACAAGCAAAGATCATAGTGTCATCAGTGCACATTTGAACTTGGGAACCTGAGCAAGTATAAGGTAGGTTATTTATGAACATGGAGAAAAGGGTTGGCCCAAGGATTGACCCCTGGGGTACATCAGAAAAAATGGGTGGGGGGATCGACTTGATGTCGCCAAGTTGGACGAATCGAAACCTATCTGTTAGGTAATCCTTGAACCATTCAGTAGATGTGGGAGTTAGTCCTATAGCTGTGAGGTCCTCAAGAGGCAGATTGTGAGCAACAGAATCGAAGGCCTTGTCTAAGTCTATAAATATGGGCAGTGTTAGGTGGCCCTTGTCCATGGCCGAGTGGATGTGGTCAGTAAGACAGAGAAGGGAGGAGGAGGAAGTAGAGTGGCTTTGATGAAAGCCAGATTGGAATGGAGTTAGAACATCATTTGTGGCGATAAATGAGTTCAGCCTTTTAGAGATGAGGGATTCCAAAATTTTGGCGATAGCAGGAAGGAGAGAGATAGGCCTATAGTTGCCAGGGATGGATGGGCCATCCCCCTTGTGCAGAGGGATGACTTTTACTAACTTCCAGGCCTTGGGCAGGGAGCCAGTGGAGAGAGAGAGAGAGAGAGAGAAAGACTGAAGAGGAGAGTGATAGGAGGGACTATAGCAGGAGTGGAGATTTTCAGGAGGATGGGATTAGTACCATCTGGGCTTTGTTTGGAGGAGTTCAGGGATATAAGGGCATGAAGTACCTCTGAAGGTAAGATGAGGGGAAGGTGTAGCTAGGTGGAGGACTGGAAGGAAGAGTCCTTGTGAGTAGAGAGGGTGGGGCAGGGGGAGAAGGTCTGCTGTTCCCAGGGGAGAGGAGTGAGTTGGTGTCTTCGGGAGGGAAAGTGGGGTAGGTGGCTGCCCAAGTGGTAAGGCACAGGTAGTGAAGAAGTGATTTATGGAAGAGACAACCTCCTGAGCCATCGTCACTGGGGCCTTGACTGGGAGAAGGGGCTTGCTGAGTGGAGTCAAGCAGGGAGTGGAGAGTCTTCCAGAAAGCCACTGAAGTGGGGCAGCAATCCTCAAGCTGAGACTTAAAGAAGCCAGCTTTGATGGAATGCACAGCCTTGGTACAGACATTCCACAGTGTTCTGTAGGTTTGAACGTCTGAGGTGTAGGAGGAGGCTTTAAACACTTTCCAGGCTTTGTCCCTGACTTTGAAAAGCTTCACTAGAAGAGGGGAGATCCAGGGAAAGTGCCTGCACTGGAGATGCAGCTTTTTAAGGGGGGCATGGGAATTCCATATGCCTAAGAAGGTGGAGTTGAAGGCCACCAAGGCAGAGTCGATGTCAGGTGCAGTGAAGACTCCAGACCAGTCATCCAGGTAGAAATCAGCTAGTAGTGCCTGCTGATTGAGGGACCATTGGGATCTAAACCACATGTACTTGGGTGGGCCGGGGGGATGATGCTTCCTGTGATAGAAGGTGATACAATGGTTGCTGAATGCATTAGGGAGGGTGCCAGCTGAGAAGAATTTTAGAGGGTGGGTTGTTAGGATCCAGTCCAGCAGCTAATGATTTGAGGTGCGTGGGTTGAGCTGGGTGGGGTCGGAGATAAGTTGTGTAAGACTGAGGGCTTCTATCCCCTGGGAGATGGCCTTGGAATGTTGGGTGAGCCAGTTAATGTTGAAGTCACCCAGGATTACGAGCTCACCTGAGGCAGCTGAAGAGATAAGGTTGGCAAGATTAGAAACCACTGAGGCAGATGAGGCACCAGGGGAAAAGTTGCAGACTGCAACAAAGAGGGAAGAAGAAGAAAGGAATGCCAGCTTGGAGAGTAGGATCTGATGTGATTTGGGGGTGACCTCCAGGGAGACAGTGGTGATGCAAAGGAACTCATGAGCATAGATAGCAACACCACCACAGTGCTTACCCATATCTTGATGGAAAGTAGAGTATTCTGGGATGGCAACTAAGGAATTAGGGACTTTGGCAGATAACCAAGGCTGTGAGATACAGAGGATATCAGTAGAGTTTTGGGATACTCAAGCCTTGATGTTATCCAATTTGTGCAGGAGGCTCCTCCCATTTAGGTGGTAGATGACCAGCCTGCTTGCAGGGGGAGTACTGAATGCAGAGGAAATAGGCCCAGGGTTGGATTCTATGTCCACGTCCCATAGAAGCAGGGAGAGAATGAGGTGGTAGGGGCAAAGCAGGTAGAGGAGAGGGGGAGAAAGGGGTTAAGTGGTGAGAAGGGAGAAACCTAGCAGGTGGTGCTCGAGGTCTGATAGTAGGCTAAGTGTGAGGGTGCCGAGCTTAGCTAAATTCCATCTGGCTTTGAGGAGGGAGGGAGAATGAGAGAGACTGTCTTCAGAAAAGTGGAGGAGGTCCACTTGCACAATGGATAGGGTTGAGGCAGAGAGATCAACTAAAAGCAGGGTGCAAGTCAAGAGGACTGCCACAGCCAGTGGGAATAGATGCCTCATTTTTGGTAGGGGTGGGGCATGTGAGGACACACTGAGTCTGTGACAGTAAATTACCTTACACAGGAACTAATAGAAATCTCATGGAGGGTGTTAAGGGGGGAGTTATTCCAGTAATGAGGTACCAGCTGTGTGCCACGTCTATTTAAGTGGAGGTCTGACGTAAAGACACAAGAGGGTGAAGGGAGAGGGAGACAGTGCAGAGAAGGGGGGTGGAGTTTAATAGAGGTTGGGGCCAGGGAGGGTGGAGGGGACAAAATACTAGCTATTTATGAGTAGCGCTAAACACTGTGAACAGCAGGTTAAACAGTTTGAAAATATGGCACCGAAAACCAGGCAGAGTGCAGTCCAATCAGGAAAGAGCTGCTTGCAGAGTCAGCCAGTGGAGAGCAAGGTCCAGGCAGTGCAGCCAGTCAGGTTTAGTGGCTTAGAAGCCGGGGTTTCCCAGTATCTCGGATGGCATACCTGAGTCTGGGTATTGGGCAGGAGAAGCGATTGTGGTCAGCTAGGGTTCAGGGGCCAGTGCTTCCAGTTGTGGAGCACCTGATCAAGGGTGGACGTCCTAGAAAGGAAGAGAGTGAGAGAGCGGATCAGTGAAATACAGCGCAGGAGTAAAACAGGGGGCTGGTCTGAGGCAAAAACAAAAGGAATGGGAGTAGGTGTGTAAGATAGGAGGAGGAAAGACAGTACAGCGATTGAGAAACCGAGGTGCCAGGGATACGGCACCAAGGTTCCCTGAGACAAAAGAATATGGATTTTTCAGGTCTGGGGATGGGAGAGGTGAAAGCTAGGCAGCAGAGGAGATGGAGAGAATAGAAAGAGGGATAAATAGATAGAGGACACCGAGGGGGTAGCTGAGAGTGGCTGGAACCAAAAGATTTTAGAAAGCAGAAACAGTACAGTTCTAATGGCGCAGGCCAGATAAGGAGGAGACAGAGGACTCAGAAAGAGGGATAGATGGCAGGACAGGGGTGGCTGAGAGGCAAAGCATTAAACGAGCATAAACAGGTACATTTACAGATGGCTGTGAACTAACTTAGTAATATTAGCAATATTAACACTTCTAAGCATGTGTAAAAATTCAGTGAGGCAAACAGGCAGAAAAAGTAAAACTATGACACAAATTAACAGAATATAGCTAAAAATACTAGCTATATATGGGTAGCGCTAAACACTATGAACAGCAGGTTAAACAGTTTGAAAATAAGGCACCGAAAGCCAGGCAGGGAGGGCAGTCCAATCTGGAAAGAGCTGCTCACGGAGTCGGCCAATGGAGAACCAGGTCCTGTCAGTGCAGCCAATCAGCTTTAGTGGCATAGAAGCACAGGGTTCCTGGTATCTTAGATGGCATACCTGAGTCTGGGTAGTGGGAAGAAGTAGTGATCATTGCCATCTTGGGTTCGGAGGTCAGTGCCACAAGCTGCAGAGCACCTGATTGAGGGTGGACATCCTGAGTCTGAGTAGAGGGCAAGAGAAGTGATAGCAGCCAGCTCGGGTTTGGGGCCAGTGTCACCTGCTGTGGAGCATCTGATTGAGGGTGGACATCCTAGAAAAGGAAAATCTCTCTGCCATCTCATTCGCTTCATGTAAAAAATCAGATCCATCAGTACAGTTCCTTTTAAGTCTAAGATACTGACAGTATGTAATGGATTCCTTTAATTGTTTTAGGATGCATACTCTCAGTATGAAGTACAGTATTGCATTGGCAGCTGTAGGTTTCCTATATCCCCTAGTTTTTATCATCTATCCTGGTGCTGACAGGAATTCTGTATCCAAAAAAGTAATGGAGTGTTTGTTGTACTGATGTGTAAATTTGAGATTCTGTGTGGTGTTATTAAAGTACAACATAAACTGTTCTATTTATTATTCAGCCCCCAAATACAGAGTGTATCATCAATAAAGCAAAACCAATGGGTTATGGTTTACAGTAGATGTAACCAGTCTTTACACCTCAGTTGTACACAGAGAGGAAATAGAAGCCTGAAATTGAAATCTATGTAAATTATTGACGAAAGGGTTACTCTGCAATTAAAGATGAATTGCTCCTCCCATCTACCCATATACAGGTTTGCATATAAAGGGGCCATGGAGGTGCCCATGGCTGTGCCACATTTCTGTCTATAAAAAGAGTTTTTGAACACAAAATAATTGTGTTCTAAAACAAAATCCAGGGCTTCTAAAATCAGTGCCCCCCCTAAGGTGGACTTAGACAGATAATATTGTATGGCTGTTATTCCCTCACTGTGTTCCAGTTGAGGTGTAAACATTGGTTACATCTCTTGTCAAGCAGTAAAACTTTTGTTTCCAGGTTAAGATTTCAACTTTTAAATTGCATGTGTTATATTCCTTACATAGGATGGTAGACCTGTGAAAAACTCTATGAATTCACAATGATCATGTGTAAGTAAATTAATCCTTGAAACAATGGGCCTCTTAAGGAATCCTTTTGATTTTTTAATGGTTAACAGTAGATGTAACCAGTCTTTACACCTCAGTTGTACATAGAGAGAAAATAGAAGCCTGAAATTGAAATCTCTGTAAATATATATATTTTTTTTATTTTAGTCTTTGGTAACCAGGTAAGGCCCACTAGGCACAACTGCCTGTTTTCAGGGGTGACCTGGGAGCACTGAGTGGTTAAGAGACTTGCTCAGAGTCACACAGTATGTGCAAATATGCATAAGAAGGGGATATTTACATGCATCATCATAAAAACAGGAAAGAAAAAATGTAAAATTTCATTTCCTGCAGGATGCCTTTTGTTGTTTAAGTTGCCTGGTGCCCATGCAATAAACATTACATGGTCAAAACAGTATGCCCATTGAAAACTTAATGAGAGGAACATTTGAGGGCAATCATTAATGCAAATAATAGAAATGCCATGGGCACACACTTTCCTTCTACATATAACTCTGATCCATAGCGGTTGAAATTTACAGCTTTAGAATACGTGAGCCCTTTAAAGAGAGGAGGGGATAGAGTCAATAAATTACTTCGAAAGGAGATACGGTGGATAGTGTCCCTCAGTACAGGTTCTCCATAGGTATTAAATGAAGAAGTGGATTTTTCCCCGTTCTTTAAAAATTTTGCACAGTTATAGATATTTATCTGCTGTGTGGTATTAACTTTGTACCACTTGTGTCTATGTCATTGTCATGTCTTATTGTGTTTGTTTTATTTGTCTCTTATTGTTACATGTTTTATGTTGTCTTTTTTTAGATTGTAACTTGAACCATGGGAATCTTCCATCTACAGTGCAAGAACCCCAACTCATTTAGGATTTTTGAGCTAAAGGGACATAAATATGGTGTTCTATTAGCTTTCTATTCTTGCACTTATTAAATATTTGTACCACCTGAAAAGCAATCTAATTGATTTGATGCAATATGGACCATATGGAGTCTCAGTATTGTATTTCAGCTCCTTTCTTCATTTCTTCCTGCCCCCTCCAACATGGCACTACTAATCTATCCTACACATCTTTGAGCAAACTTGACTATCTGTCTGAGGAGATGCTTAGAAATGGTATGCGCAATAATGGGCTATAGCAATTTTGTTAATAATTAATACTGTAATTGTTGGTGCCTATGCACTAAAGTGCATAAATTCTGTGGAAAACAGTCGTATCCATGGTGCCAGCTATGCAGTGTGCAATGCACAACAGAGACACTGCATGCATGAATGGCATCGCAGAACTAACGCATCCAGGGGGTGGTATGACAAGGCATCCATAGAAGGATGCACACCCCACAGAGGTGGTGCCAGGATACACTGCTCCTCCCCTTGATCTGCTTTATATGGGCATGGCACACACGCAGAGCAATGGCACAGATGTTAATGCTGTATAGTGCACCACAATGCACAGGATGGCAGACAGTGGAAGAGGTGTGGAGGGAAGCCCTATACCACAGGTACAGGAGGAACAGGCCACATATGGCAGCAGACTGCGCCGCAGGTGTGTCCACACACAGAGTGGAGCACAGACCCATGCCTCTATTGTTACCAGCGGCCAGGTCATAGCAATGGTAAGCGACATAAGGGAGAACTATAATCAGCTGTACAGGGCACAGGCCTTTACAACCACCCCTGAGGTGAAGGCACGCCTATAGCTGGACATCCAGTCAGAGGTTAACACCACTGGACCACAGGCCAGGTCCTTGACCATGATAAAACATAAGGGGCATGACCTTCATGCCACCATGAATAAGAAGGTGGCCATGGCCACACTGCCACGCCTGGGCACAGGGGGAGGACCCCCCAGTACAGACAGACAACTCACACCAATTGAGAGGATGGTGGCAGAGACACTCATTGATGTCAATGTCCATGGTGAGGTAGAAGGGGTAGACCCCTTGGAAGGTACACATGCAATGTCAGGGATGGGGACACATGGGGAATGCACACCATGCATGTAGTAACTGATGTGTTACACCCACAGACACATCCACCAACCCACGACCGCCTGTGGTGGCCACCTTGGAAACCCTGGACATGACGGCAGTGCCACAGGCATGCAAAGCCTACAGGCAGGAGCATGAAGGGTCAGGTGGGTATCTGTGCCACAGGCACCTCTACAAGTTTGCAGCAGTGGTATACCCACAAGTAGTAATGACATGCACATGTCACCCACAAGTACTGAGATGGACACTGAGACCCAGCAGGACACCAAGACAGATGCAGAGAGCACTGTGATACCACAGGAAGATGGCACTCAGGAGGCTGGCAAAGTGGCAGCTGGAGGCATCACCGGGCAAGCGTGGATCCCAACCCCAGGACCCCAGAGCCGGACACCCAGTGGCATGCCATGCGCACCCAGCACCCCCAACAGTACAGACAGGCCATCCATGGAAGGAGGACCAGGACCACAATCCCACAGTGGTGCCATTACTATGGTGGTGATGAAGGGCCATCGACACAGCCATCCAGCCACAGCCGGACACCACGTGGCCAGGCATACATGGAGGCCAAGTACCGAGAGCTACACCAGATGAAGATGGACAGGCTTGAGGTGCAGTAACAGAACACTGTGGTGCTCATTGCACTGACAGAGGAGGCAAAGAGAGGTGCGGTGACACACAGGTGCAGCTACTTCAGCACCTGCTCGGTCACCATGAACCACCTGGTCGTGTGTCACACACACCGCCATGTATGGTGGATGCAGAAACCCAGCAGTCCCCTAGTGTGCCGGCCCCTGAGCAGGACCTGGTCACACAGCTGCGCACACTGGCCAGTACACAGGAGGTCATGGTACAGCATGCAGGCACTGCTGCCATCATGGACACTGATGCCCAGAGCACCTAAGCACCCAACACCAATGGGGAGAGCACACAGGGGGAGCCATTTGGTGGTGGAATCAGCCAAAGTGTGCATGACAGGGAGGCCTCAGACAGAGTGGCCACAGACTTCTTATAGGGCAGCAGGCAGCCACGTGGCATGACATGACACAATGCACCCCCAAGGAGACTGGGGACAAGAGCATCTGCATGTCTCCAGGCAAAGTCAGATGGTTCCTCTGCACAGTAGTACAGCTGTGCAACATAGCCACGCATGTAGTACAGGCCTACACATGGAGTGGGCAAGGTAGTGCTCAATGCCCCACCCCACATGGGCACAGCAGAAAGTACACACACACACACTTATGTAATGTACTCCACCCCCATGAATGTACAAAGCACACCACACACATCTGTATCATACACCTCACACACTACTGCACAAAGCACGCCACACACAAATGTACCCACCCCCCCACCAAGACATAAACATACACACTGCAAGGGCTGTTCCCGGGCATACGGTCCCCACCCCAAAACCCACACCCTACCATGCACCTACCAACACATAAGCTGCATGACACACTGTGCTGGCCACCCCTACACACACTATCCCCCCCCACCCACTTATGCACAGGTGCACTCAGTGAGTGGTTACATCATTATGCACGAGCACCCCACGGCAGACACAACCCACACAGTCAGCGACTCTACCAGGTGCACCTCTGTCCTGCACATATTTGTGCACAGTGGTCAGACACGCCACTGCCAGGTAACGTATGCCATGGCACATGGCCTGGCACACAGCTGTGGTGCCACAGAGGCACACTAACTCTAGAATGACCCCTCAATCAGCACTTCCTGTAATGCATGGCCACCCCACTGTCCAGAGCTCATGGTGTGGCTCTGCAGTGAACATATGAAAATGCCAACAGATTAGGCCATGAGGTCTATCGTGTCTGCTTGAGATGCAGCTCACAGCTGCTGCCTCCTCCCCTCTCCCTTCCATCCCTCCCCTGATTTCAATTCTGAGTTCCCGTGGACTCTACCCTCCCTACCTGTACCCTGCCCGTGTATCTATCCCATTCCTTCTTAAAACCTCACACTGATTCCCATGATACCAACTCCTCAGGCAACACATTCCAAGGCATTACCACCCTTTACATGAAGTGATGCTTTCTCATGACTCTTCTATACTTCCTACCAACCAGTTTCAGGCTATGAACCCTCATGGTCCCTTCCCCCCTTCAGTCTGAACACCTCCTCTCTGTTTACTCTATTAATACATTCCAGGTCCCCTCTGTCCCTTCTGTCTTCCTAGGAGTACATGTTTAGCTCCCTAAGTCTCTCCACATAGGGCTTATCTCCCATTCTGAGGATCATCTTAGACACCCTCCTCTGGAACCTCTTAAGGAGCGTAGTGTCTTTCTTTAAGTTACGGCCCCACAACTGCACACAGTTCTCCAACTGCAACAACCTAATTGTTTGGCAGGTCTCCATGTGGATGCTCTGGCATGGGAACATTACCACATTTCACTATATTGTGGAGCATGGCACACGCAGTGAACACACTGCATGTTCTGCCAGGGCCAGCATAATAGTACCCCCAGTATGGTCCAGGCATCAGAAGCACATCCTTAATAGCCTGATGGTCCTTTCCATGATGCTCCTTGTTTTCCTGTGTGTATGGTTTTATGCCTCCTCCACAGGAGTGGACGGAGTCAGTATTGGTGTCATCAGATATGGGCTAAGCATGTATCCACTCTCACCTGTAAGGGGGGAGGGAGCAGGTACAGTGACATGTATGTTTTTAGTTATATGCTACACAGGTACAGTGCCTGTGGCATTAACATACTCACCCAGCAGCCAGCCGTCAAGTGATCTGCCACGAAGCATGGCTCCTAGCCATTAGGCGCCCAGTATGTAGGCATCATGGCATGAACCAGGGTATTTCACACACACACACACATATTTGTGAAGATGCCATCTGTGTCACACACAACCTGGCAGTTGACACTGTGGAATCCCTTTCTGTTCCAGTGTGCAACCTCATGCACTGAAGGGGTAAGTATAGCAATGTGCATGTTGTGTATTGAGCTGTACTCATTCAGCATGCCATGCATGGCATAGAATGCCTGCTTTGTGACACGTATGTTGTCCAACACCATGGGGAATTTAATGTGCACATGGACATGTGTGAGGAGGGCATCAGTCACCTTTGCCACTGCCCGGGACATGGACAACTGGCATACGTCCACCTAGTCACCTGTCACATGCTGGAATGAGATGGTCACATAGTACACAATGGCACATGGCACCTTTACCTCGATCAACGTCTCCCTTGACCACCATGTCTGGGGGCCAATGTCATCATAGACCATGTCACACAGCTGAGTAACAGTGGCCCATGGGAAATAGAATTGCTCGATGTAGTGTGCATCTCTCATGGTGGCAGCATCTAACCACAGTCAGAATACCCATGGCCACGGCCCTTGCCGCCTCCATCTCTGTATCTCATCGGCTAGCAAGTGTACATGTATCAATGCTCCAAGATACATCCTTCAGCTTCATTAGCATTTCCGGTCAGCCTATGCACCCACACCAGCACCCCCATTTTTACAGCTCAGCACACCTTTAAGTGGGTGTGTCTCAGCTCACGTGTGCCACACCCTCACCTGTGCAGGTAACCTGTGCACATAGATTTGCAATTACCATACACAGCACTGAAGGGCAACACTGTGCAGCAATGATGGCAGTGGCTTTAGTTGTCCGGTTTGCATGATTTCCACAGCGGATGTGGAGAGTGTCTGAGGACAATTATACTGACAGACTTTGGGGGGTAACCCTGTGGCATGTGTTGGGCATGAATGGGTAAGTAACAGCCCTATGGGTGTACATGTGGGCCACTGTGTATTGTGGCCACTGTCCATGGTGCTAGTAGTGTTTTACTTTCATGTCCCACTCAGAATGACATTGGTCTGCCACACTGGCTTGAATTCACAAGACTGAAGCAGCCCGATGGTGCCCCATGCATAGTCTGGACACCACCATGCTGAAGGAGACTCTGGCATCTTCAGTACCCAGGATACCTCACCCTATGACTTGATGTCCCAGACCTGCAGTATGTGGCAGATGGCATTTTGGTGTGGTGTGTGGATGTGCTCTCATCGGTGAGTACATAGTCAACCAGAGCCCCTGGATGGGCTTGGTAGTTGCCAATGCATTTGAACACTGTTCTTAGTATATCTGTGTTTTGAATTACAGTGCTACAGAGGTCCTATCAGATGTATGGTGCTGTGGTCTCTCAGTAACCTTCACGACAGAGAAGACAGTGACGCGGATGACGGCGAGTCATGGAAGGTGGAACTGTCAAACCTACCAGTGTTGTGCCCATTAAGGCTGCTGTAGCAGGAAACAGTTTATGGATGTGGGGGGGCACAGTGGCCCAGGAATGTGCCCATTGTTTTAGGTTTCCATTTTTGGTTTGTATATATCATGCCAGTATTATGTTGTACATTGTGATGCTGCAGTACTGTTGCCCTTATTTAACATATCTCTTT
The DNA here is from genome assembly GCA_016271365.2 of Neoceratodus forsteri. Classification (NCBI taxonomy): domain Eukaryota; kingdom Metazoa; phylum Chordata; order Ceratodontiformes; family Ceratodontidae; genus Neoceratodus; species Neoceratodus forsteri. The sequence continues at coordinate 804,734,705 of CM028130.1, read as the reverse complement.
TGCATCTGTGTGGTTATTGTGTCACAGGCTGTGGGTGGCATGTGGGGTGTCAGTGTGTATGTGTGTGGGGGGGGGGTCCTATGTCACATCCAGGGTGGTGGTCATGTGTCTTGATAGGTGGGGGGAAGCAGAGGTGGCGGTGCAGATTTCCAGCATGTGTGTCATGTGTGGCACACATTCAGGACACATGCAGGGACACCGGTTTCTTGCCGCTGTTTGGGGGAATTCATTATGAAACATGCATATGGTTCACTGTGCATTGTACACATACCATCCATGTAGGTCAATGTGCAGTGTACTCTCTATGTGCCACTGCAGCTGACATACATGGCCCAGCCTTGGCGGGCCAGCCATTATGCAGTCAGGGACTATGCCGGTGTCCCTCTGCAGACTCTACCTCTGCCAGCTGGTTGTCAGTTGGTGTGTGGCTGCTACACAGCAGGTGCTGGCTGTGTATATGTCACTGTCCCATGATGTTTCCTAGTTAGTAGTGTGTGTGTGGCCATGCTCCGCCATCCCCCATTGCCCAGCAATGCTTACATGCTCTATTCCACATGACTGGTTGGGGAGCCTGGCAATCTGCATGGATGTTGTACATACCATGCAACTGGTGTTGTGGGAACATGGGCATCTGCTCTGCATGTGGCCACTGGGCCCACCTGCCATGCAAGCCCCTGGTCACATGGTTCCTCCCGGTGTGGTCCATCACATGAGCAGTGGGACCCGTCATGGTGTGTGGGGTGACTGAGTGTGTGGTCATTCACCGGGGACTATGGTTTGCAACCATGTGCAGGGATGTTCTGTCAGCTGGCTATGCTACACTTACAGTTAAGGCAGCCCTCACCCTGTCATAACTGTACATGCCTGCCACCACACAATTGGCTGTTATACATGGTTTCATGCATGTGCGCAGGGTTCAACTGTGTGTGCCACTACAAGGCCGCACCCCCATGGACATGTCATGAGGTGCAGCAGTGGATCTGTGTGTGGTTGGGCTACATGGGCCCCTATGAACCCTTCACTCGTGTCTCTGCATCGGGACTTGTGCATGGTTCGCACATAGCTCTGTACATGTTTATTTATTTTATTTATCGAGTCTAGGATTACAAAATACCTTTGAGCCTTGGCTCTTTTACAAAGGTTCCACGTCAGAGAGATACAAATTATGGGGAACATCAAGACAGACATTACAACAATGTGGACATTGCAAATAGAGTACAGATTAATACAATTCAAGGGCAGCATTGTAACAAGGCAGCCAGCGGCATGTGTCAGAGAAAATAGACAACAGATAAGAAGTGCCAGAGTCATAGGGAGAGGGAAGAGGGAAGGGGGGGAGAAGGAATGTAGGAAGGGTGGGAGAGGGTGAAAAGTGCAGCATTGGGTATACCAAGATGTGAGGGTAGAATCCAGCGAGGGGGGGGGGGGACAACTAGAGCAGAAAGGGAAGTGGAGAAACAAGGTTAAGTTGGGCAGTCACAAGAGCTGTTGGTAGTGAGATAGTCCCAGAGCCTAATTTTAAACATACCAATTGTTGGGGCAGAAGAGATGGTTGGGCTGAGGTCATTGAACCAGAATGGCACTCGATAAGCAAAAGAGCATTGTCCCTGTGAAGTGTGACAGTGGGGGACTTTCAGTAGCTGTAGCGTGGATCTCCTAAGGCACCATTTGTTAATTCAGTGTTGTAACAGAGTTGAGACCCCAGAAGGAACAAGGCCAAGGTAGATTTTTTCACCATGGAGCAGGTGAAAAACTTTATGCGGTTTGATAGTTGGAGCCAGCCGGTCTGAGTGTATAGGTCACATGTGTGGGTGAGACGGTGAGCACCAGTGATGAGCCGACATGCTTTATTTAAGGCAGTTGAGAGGTGTCTAAGGGTTGTGGTTGTGGCCGAGCCATAAATGATGAGACCATAGTCTATTACAGAGATCACAGAGCTCAGGACTGCAACCTTCAAAGCTTCTAGCATGAGGTGTGGTCTGTGTTTGTAGAGGAGACCAAGCTGTGTATTAACAGCTCTAGCTACATTATCTACATGAAGTCCATAGGACAGATTAGGGTCAAACTGTATCCCTAAGTATTTGAAGGACCCCACCTGATCTAGAGTGTTCCCCTGGGTGGTGGAGATAGCCAAGTGATGTAGCTTGTGTGGGTTATGAGAGCTGCAGAAGAGCATAGATTTGGTTTTCTTGTCATTGAGAACCAGTTTATGATTAAGAAACCATGTCTCTGCAGAACTAAAACCAAGTTGAAGGTTGTGTTGAAGAGTTGCAGGATCTTTGTGAGTGGAGAATACAACAGCATCATCAGCATATAGTATGATCTGCTCAGAGCAGTGGTAAGGGGGAGTTTAAGAAAAGGCTAAAAAGGAGGGGGCCCATTATGGATCCCTGTGGGACACCCGAGCGAACAGGCAGGGTGTTAGAAAGAGCGTCCGCAATTTTTACTCTCTGTGACCAGTTTTCTAAGTAGCTTTTAAACCAGAGAGAAGAGTCAGGTGATAACCCGGCATTCAGTAGTTGGTGTATTAGTAGTCCATAGTGAACTGTATCGAAGGCCTTGGAGAGGTCAACGAAAACGTCCCCTGTGAGAAGACCGTTGTCAAGGGATTTGTGCAAAGCTCCAGTGAACTCAAGAAGGGCTGTGGTGGTGCTGTGACCTTTCTGGAAGCCGTGTTGTTGTGGACAAGGTATATTGTATTTATCCAAGTGGTTGGTAAGTTGATCAGCCACGATGTGCTCGAGTGCCTTAGAGAGTAGGGGCAGTATGGAGATAGGGCGATAATTTGAGTGATTCGTCTTGTCCCCACTTTTATGTTTTATGGACGGGTGTCACGGTGGCTGTTTTCCATAGGTCCGGGAATTTTTCACAACTGAGAGAGAGGTTTAGGATTTTTGTTAATGGATGAATTACCTCATCGAGGGTGAGCAACAGAAGCTTAAGGTCCAGGGTGTCGCTACTAGACCCAGATTTAGAGATAGCTGCAGTAATATAGCGGCTAGCTTCATTCAGCCCTCCCTGAAGTAGAAGGGGAGTGGTTAGACTGAGGGCTGAGGTACTGGGGAGTAGGGCCCTGTTTTCAAAAAAGTCATGGGTAGAACAGCATTAAGGTCTGAAAAAGCTGTGTTAAAGATGTTTGCGATCACCTTGGGGTCGAGGGTTGAGGATCCATCAACCATTAACATGGCCGGAGAGGTTTTTGGCTGCTTCCCTGTGACAGCCTTGTGCTCACTATGCTTGCCTGTGCACCCCGCATTGGCTTTGTGTATAGGGCCCATTATGTGCTCATGTTTTTAGCATATGAAATATGGCATTGTCACTTTAAGAAATCTGTGTAATTAAAGGAGCAGTTCTAGGGATCTGACATGCCCCCAAGTGAGGGCTGTTGGATTTGGCCAAAGTGCTGGAGTTCTCCTTGATCCTCTTGGTCTCTTTTGACTGTTTGATGTAATAAGTACATTACTCTACAAGCTTGCTTCTCCATGGTAGTAATCCTTGGAGTACAGACATCTGTTTTTGTTTATGATTCTTTTTGCAGCTAATCCTTTTCTGCACTACATTATATATACTGACATTCTTGCATTTCATTTTGATGTAAATATAGCTCTTACAAATTCATAATTAAGTGAACAACCAAAAAGTAACTCAATGTACAATGTTAGTGATCAACTGCAATTAAAGTTTAATGCTGTGTTTATTTCTCAAAGCACTGAAGGTAGAAGCAGATGTAGTGACACATTTAGACTCCCTTTTGCACAGTAAGTCAAACTTTGTCAGCATCACCTATTTTAACAAGACATATTCTGAAACTATCTTTCTATGTATAAATTCTTACTAACTTGTAGAACTAGGACAAAGGATGTTGAGCACTTAATGACTGGTCTACAGTACAGTATGTGTCTGCATATTTTTTGAGCTAGGTGAATTTTAAAGTACACTAGATGTTTGATATATAATGACAAGTTCATCCAGTGAAAAGCTCACAATAATCTTTGATCACCAACTGCTTTCATGCTTCCTCTTAGAGATAGTTTGGGTGGTGGCAGTTCCTGGGGGACAGACTAAATCCAAGATATATGAGATTCTTCAAGACATGACAGTGTCTGTGCAGCGGCCTAAAAGTGACAAACTATGGCAAAGTTCAACAGGAGCTGAATGGAGTCCCCAAGAACAACCAGAGAAAGGGGAAAAGAGTTCTGCTCAATCTAGTACAGTATGGACATTTTTAGTTCACAGTTTGTTATATACTAAGTTTTATTTTATGGTAAAATGGGGTTTCCAGTAATATTTATAATTACTGTGTTTTGTGTTACAATTACCTACGTGGGCTCAGGGGTGAGTAAAAGAGTGAACCAAGCTCCAATTATGGGGAGCGTTATCAGTTTATCAGCACTGCAATCTTAATCATGGCAAATTTTGGTTGGACAATGTTAGAATCAGTTCTGAAAAGATGTTCATTGATAGTTATAAATGGAATGTGGATTATGTTACTACAGAATATAACACACTACAACTGAAGCAGGGGAAGGTATTTAGACTACTGATCACTAGAACTGAAATAAAACAGATTATTTAGATGGTCCTCTAGAGGATTAAAAAAGGCAGCCAGATTTAAAACACAAACATTAATACATTTGCTACTGAATTGCATATGTCTAGAAATATACACTTTAATCCAGGTCATATTTTAGTGAAAGATTATAATAAGGTGACTAACTGTACACAAAGGGCATGTCGCAAATTGTGACATGCGAGGGGTGCAGTTGGGCCAAGGACCCTGCTCCTGATTCTGTAAGGGGCAGGATCCCCATGGCTAAGTCCTGCAACTTGTGACAATCTGACAGGTATGCCAAATGAAGGGCATACCTATGGGGTTTGTTGCAAGCCTGCAGCACTGGACATGAAGGGAACAAGTGCCACCCCCCATGCCCCAGTCCCCCAAGGTTCTCATAAAGCCCCACAGAGCTTTCTCATCCCCTTCGATCCCCTATTACAATGCTAAAGCCCGCGGTATTCAGCTCATGCCCGACCCCACCACAGTTTGCAACAGCTCCCCAACCCAATCCTGATCCCAAAATGATATTCCTAACACCCACATCCCTATTTTCCCCAGTAGTCTAGTGGACCCCCACCCAGCAATGCCTAACCACCCTGCTCCCCCTTGACCCATTTCAAGTTGGCAGCTGGCACAGCCCACCTCTCACCACCTGGGCCAGCTGCCTACTGAACACTAAGTGAGCATGTACTACTGTGCATATGCGCTCGATGAATGAGCTGTCATACACTGTGTGTATATATACAGTAGCATGTGCTCATTCAGTGTTCAGTCAGCAGCTGGCTGAGGTGGTTAGAGGTGGGCTGTGCCAATCACTGGCTGGAATGGGTGTGGGGGGTGGGATTAGACTGGCACTGCCGGTTGGGGGGGCCACTAGACTACCAGGGATTATGGGGCATTTTTTATTTGGACCACTTAAATGTCAAGCAGACTGGTGTATGGGGATTGTGACATGGGGTGTGTGCTAGCCTTGCGGGGTGGTTTGACAGCGGGTGATAGGGGCAGGGGTGCACTAATTGCCCTGCAGGGCATTGTACTGTGGGGAACTGGGGTAAGGGGAGGGTTGCACCAATTGCCCTGCAGGGCATTTACACTGTGGGGGATCGGGGCATGGGGGGTTGCACCAGTTGCCCTGTGGAGCATTTACAGTGCGGGACATGGGGGATTGCACCAATTTCCCTGGTGGGGCATTTCACCACACATGTTTTCGGGTTTGGGGTCATGGGGGGTTCCAAAGCCCTGCCAGGCATATTCCATTGCTTGGGGGATTGAGGCTGGCTGCATAGGAGGCAGTATGGTGCAGTGGTTTAAGGCTCTGAGCTGCAAATCTGGAGACCTGGGTTTGAATCCCACAGCCCCCACTTGCATACTGTGTGACCCTGAGCAAGTCACTTAACATCCTTGTGCTCCCAGGCTGCACCTGCAAACAAGCTTAGTGTGTCTCACCTGGTAAAATAATTGGTAAAACGCAACCCCCGGTGGACACAAAGTACACTTACACCAGTTATTAGCTGGTGTAATTGTACTTTAGCGGATGTCCTCCAGGGGTTATTCAAGAATAACAACATTGAAGGCTGCCCTTCCAGAATAGAGCACAACTGTTGCCATAAACCCCCTAGCACCATGTCATATGGATAATTACACCACACAACTGTAGAAAACTGTGGCTGTTGTCTTAAATGTTTATCACACTTAACATACTACACACACTCTTGGGTGTCAGAATTAAAAGTTCTGTACTTGGACAGTCACATATAGGACTCCAATGTAGGCAGAAAGCTTTTAAACCAAAGTCTAGGGTGATAACTTAAAAAAACACAAACTGGTAGCTCTCTGACACAGCTGAATGAGGAGCTGCCTAACACTGCAGCCTCCTCCAATGAACTCCAGCTACAGACTCATGAACATTCTAAAGCTAGCTCCCTAGCAGCTGCCCAGTGTGGCCAGCTGCCCAGTGTGGCTCATGCTACTGCAACAGTTCAATGTGTCACCTTCCCTCCAGAGCTCAACAGAGACCGAGAACAGAGAGAGACAGAGTGAAACCCATTTAACTGGCATTTCTCTAGCTGCCTTCCCTGCCTACCATTGATTCTAACTGGGATTCTAGTAACCCCTGGGAACGAGGGGGTTACATATTCATTTGTGACCACTGCTCAATATTCACTATATTGAATGAACAGGATTGGTGAGAAAAGGAAGGATAGTGTAACTTATGTTAAGCACCATATAACAGCAGAGAGGGTTGAAGTAAAAGGATGCTCAAAGAAATGTGAATTTATGACCCTTACATTAACTCTGAACGGTGTGAAACCTTTTTGTAATATATAGAGATGGCCATATAATAGTATCCTACACCATACAAAAAAATCCTAGTAATAGCACAGTACCCAAAGTGATAACATCATCACTGACAAGTGATAATACTGTTGTTCAGAACTCGTAATACTATCGTTCAAGCTCTCAATGATAGTATTATCACCAAAGCTGAAGAGCTCAGCCTCCAAACACTTCAGTGTCATAGGACTTTTCCAGACATCCCATGGCAACCTCTTACCATGCGTGGTGACATTTAGAAAACCATGCCTCCTGATTCGACGTGGTTTCTCTGTGGGCGGGCAAAACCGTTGAAAAAACATGGCGCCCGTCTCTCGCTTAGCGAGAGAAAATCATCCCTTTGCTGTAGTACCACTGCTTTCCAACATAATTAGAGGGCTAATCCTACCTACACCGAAGGAAAACATCAATTAAAGGTAGGACTGTGTACCAAAGAAAACTCACTCACGAGAGACACGGAGCGAGTGAGCGAGCAGGCGTGACACAAAGTGATGGGGTTGGAGACGGAGACAGTCAGTGTCTGACTTCTCACTTCAAGAGAGCCTGCACTCACAGTACCACAAAAATAAAACTCTCCTCCATATATTACAAAAAATAAAAAATAGGTGAGTGTCTCTCTCAAGGTTTCCTTGTCCCCAGAACCTCTCGATGGTATTACTCCCTTGTAATAGACACTCACCTATTATTCTATTTATTGTAGGTGCAACATATATTCCACAGGATATGGTTAGACAGGGATGATTGGTTTGGTAATTATATAGAACTGGTAAATCAGAATTATAAAATAATTATTTTACAGTATTTCAATAGTGATTGGTTAAGTTACACAAGTACTATAAAGACTTTGTAAATTGTTTACATTGTTTCTATTTATCACCCAAATACTTCTTCACAATCTGATGTGTATTGTACATGTATTGAATCCAATGTTTGTATCTTTAACCTGTTGTAGCTATCTCTTGTGTCTTGTCATTCATGTACTTTTTATTACCATTGCTTGTGTTACTTGGTAGTGTATGGGTGGAAGAAAGCATTAGGCCCATTGAGACCACCCTCCCCACACAAGTGAGGATTATTTTGAAATGCTATCCCAAGAGATGTTTATTTAGTTTGGCCTTGAATGTATTAAAGTTAGCTGTATTTCATAGGGCAACATGTTCCATAATGTAGCTGCTCTGACCATAAAATAATGTTGACGTTTGTTAGTCAGTGCTCTAGGGATACATATCTGTTTATTGTGGCACCTTAAATTCTCAGGCTTGTCAGCTATTACTATATTGCATTCTTTAGTAAGGGAATTGTCACTCAATATCTTAAATAACAGAAGTCCATCACCCTGATCCCTTCTCAATTGTAAGTCATAGAGACCGAGAGTGGTCAATCTATAATAATATGGGAAACTGCTGACTCTGGGGATTAGCTTTGTCATTTTCCTTTGCATGCCCTCAATGATTTTTTTGTCTTTATTAAGGTAGTGGGCCCAGTAAGAGAAAGCATAGTTGGTAAGGGGGTGAATAAAAGCTTTGTAGAGTGGTAGGATACAATGTTCATTCCTTGTAATAAAAGTCTTTTTTATGGTTGATACAATGTGATTACCTGTTTCAGTCACTTTTCTACAGTGATCTCCTGAGGCTAGGGTGTTATTTATCAAAATCCCTAGGTCTTTTTCTACTAAAACAGGTTTTATGTTATTTCCACCAAGGTTATATGTTGCGTGGGTATTTTTTATTCCAAGATGGATCACAGAACATTTATCGGTGTTAAACAGCATTTCATTGCTAGTAGCACAATTTTTAATAGGTCTAATTTAAATGTTAAGATTTTCTCATCAGTGTTGACTTCTGCTGTGATTTTTGCATCATCAGCAAATTTGCTGAGCTTATTAGACACACCATGATGAAGGTCACTTATGTAAATTTCAAACAAAGTGGGCCCGGGCACTGAGCTCTGTGGTACCCCACTTGTAACTGCAACCTCATTTGAAATGGTGTCTCCTATGTTCACACTTTGTTTTCTGTTACGCAGCCATTTATTTATCCATTCAACCAAATGACTACTAAAACCCAGTATAATCATTTTGTTGACCAACAAGTCATGAGGGACTAGGTCAAATGCATTTTTAAAATCTAAATAGATGATTCCTACTGGGATATTTTTGTCCAGGCTATTGGTTACTGTTTTCATAACAGTCAAACAGTTCATAACAGTAACTGTTTCATCTTTATGGCCCGGGTTGTGCCTGAAAATGGCCCCTGGGATTAGTGCACCCAACCATTTAACAAACACATAAATAAGATCACAACAAGTGGTTAAAAAAGTAACCAGGATAAATTACAAAAAGGATATGTGCATTCTTCTAGATGCAGTTTTACTGGTCAAAAGTGAAAAGGTTAAAATGCTTGAAGTGCTTCCAGGTGTACAGTGCAGTACATAGTGATCATTATCCTGTATCATGTATATGGTCAAGTAAAGTGGAAAATAATCACCAGTGGATCAAGCAGCAGTGCAACAAAAATGTATTTCCAAAAAGCCAGATCTTTGGAGCATCTCAGTTATCAGGTTACACCATAGGAACCTTCACCGTGGGTGAAGGTGAATCCACATGGAAGATTTTCAGCAGTACAACTGGGGCCATCCATGCCATTGACATCAGCCGGCATCAGCAACCCTATATAGGCGTGGGCAACCCTGCTCCCTCCTCAGTTCTTTCCTGCCATTGACTTGCAAGCACAGTCTCTGCAGAAGCTTTGTCGCAATGTTTGTGCCTTTTTCGGCCTATGGCCACCTTTTTCCTACAACCCTTACCAAAATCTCTTTTTAGAGATTTTTTTTTTGTTTATGTTGAGAGTTAATCCTTCTTCTTCTCTTTTCCATCACTGTTGCTGCAGAAAGAGGATTGCCTCTACAGACAAACTCTCTGTTTGTGTCTGCTGTCTTGGGCCTGACCAAGACGTCGCCGACTGTGAGCTCTGCCAGAAGTTCAGTCAAACAACCCTCAGGCGATGCAAGAAAGCTCTAAACAATTCATGAAACAACAAGTAGCCAGCTCTGGGCATGGGTCCTCTGGGGCCCCTGCCACCTAGTTGCCCACTGGATCTTCACGCTCCTAGGCCTCCAAGGCCTGAGACAAGTCCTCAGGGAAAAGTAGCAAAAAAGACTGGGATTGCAACCACTCCCCCCGGCAGCGATCCGGTTCCCCTTTGACCTCTTCTTCTTTGGGGGGCTCTTCATTGATGGTGCCTGCCTCAACAAAGAGACCAGCTATCCAGGTCTCTGCTCCTACTAGACCCATAATGACAGCTCCTCCACCTGACTCCCAGAGCACTTGACTGTCGACCTCCGGGTTGTTGGCACCTCCACCATCGGCGATGGGCATGTTATTGATGATGACTCCATCAAGGCCTGCCCCTTGTTCTCCCAGGGCTGCACATTGGGCTCCTCAGATGGAGGGTCATCAGCTCCCATGCTGTTGAACCCCCCCTCCATCAATGACCACTATGGACCTGAATGAAGTACTTCTTAAATTCACAAATGTACTTGTTCAGCAGCTGGGTGCCTTCAATTGGCCCTCTTCACCAGCACCGTCAATGACAAGTTGTCATTGAAACCTGTTTGTTGACCTTGGAAGACTCCCCACAGGCCACCACCAGTGCATCTGATGCCAGACCCAGATGAGGGGGTTGACGTCGAGGAGGAGTATCATTCTGATCTTATCCTCCCTAATGACATAGAGGATGAAGAGGAAGAGGAAAAAATCCTCATCTCAGATAAGTCCACTGCCTCTTCTGTCACTGAGGACTCTGTCAAGCATACTCCAAGGTGTCATACTGAGGATGCCACCTTCTTCAATGTCACAAAGCAATAGTCTGCCACAATGTGCTTCCAGACTGAGGAGGAGGATGTCACAAGGAAAGACGTGGTGGACTTCCAGGAGGTCCCTGAATTTCCCTCTAAGATAATTCCTCCTATGCTGCCAGACCTAAAGAATGCCACTACGGCAGTCTGATACAAACCAGACATGGTGCCAGCTATGCCATGTAGGGCAGACAAACTCTACAATGCCCCTCAGAGCCCTCCTTATTTTGCTGCCCAGGCTGAAACAGACTCTGTGGTCATCAAGGCAGCCCATGACAGATCTTAGGTGCCTAAGCACCTTAGTTTCCATTCCCCAGACAAAGAATCCCGCAGGATTGACCTCTGGGGTAAAAGAGTTTATGCCTCCTCCCCTTTGGGCCTGAGGATTGTAAACCATCTGTCACACATGGTTAAACTGGGGAAAGGGCAAAGGTGCTGCCCAAGCCCTTCCTGATGGCTCCCAGAAGCGAGGATTGCTCCAGTGCTTTCAGACTTCGGAGGATGTCAGTAAAAACCTCCTCAGGGCCCTGTATGATATGGCTGACGCAGTGGCCAGGCAGCTACCACTGGCATTTGTCTTGTTAGGCACTCCTGTCTTAGGGTCTCTGGATTTGCAGCTTATGTACAAAACAAAGTGCTAAATGCCTCTTTCAATGGCACCAAGCTCTTCGGCCCTGATGTCCAGGACCTCATAAATTATCTGATGGCCTCTGGCATAGCTATTAAGTCTGTCTATTCTCTCTACCAAACTCAGACCCATGGTAGATGGTGGTCTACTTTTTGTAGACAGGCCAATAGGCCAGGCACTGGCCCCCATACCAAGAACAAGCCCAGAGCTCTTGACTTCCTTGACCCACCACCTCCAATACTGGAGTGGTGGCCAAGCATCCCAGAAATGACAGATCAGTCTCCACAGCTTGTCCCACCTCAGTTTGACTCCTTGCCAGACCCCTCTGCACTGATCCAGACCCAGGAGGTGGTGGTCAGAAGTCGGTTCTCCCTCCATCTTAATCAATGGAGAACCATAACTTCAGATGCTTTGATTCTACAGATCATAGAGACAGGTCATACCCTGGCACTCATCCAGCAGCCATCAGATACCCCCCACCCTCCAACTATCCCCTGGCTTACTTGTCTGCTCTCCAGGATGAAGTACAGTCTCTTCTGCACAAGCAGGGAATTGAACTGGTGCCAAGGTGTCAGAGAAATCACTGGTTTTATTTCAGGTTTTTTCTGGTCCCCAAAAAGACCGGAGATCTGAGACCTATTTTAGATCTAAAGGACCTCAATCTCTTAGGCCAGTACAAAAAGTTCTGGTTGATAACTTTGCCAGGCCTTATGCCCCTCCTCAAGACCATGGACTGGATCTGTCCATTGGACATGCAGGACACTTACCTGCACATCTCAGTCTTTCCTCCTCACAGGAGGTTTCTTTGTTTTGCCTTTCAGGCTGAGCATTACCAGTTCAAAATGTTGCCCTTAGGCTTGCCCTCTATGCTGTGTATCTTTACCAAGTGCTTAGCAATGGTTGCAGCAGCTCTCAGATGAGATGGACTGTATGTCTTCCCTTACCTGAATGATTGGCTTCTCAAGGCCCTGTCCAGGGAACAGCTTTTAATGACTCTGGAGCATATTCTCCGGCTCTTCCAATCTCTGGGCATTATCATCAACCTGCCCAAGTTGGTTCTAGTACCATTCCAAAGACTGCAATACATAGGGGCAGTTCTGGATTCTGAGCAGGGGAAGGTCTTCCTACCCCAAAACAGGGCAGAGTGTCTTATGGCCCAAGCTCAGGAAGTCACTCAGAGTCAGTACATTCCTGCCAGGCTATACCTCAGGGTTGTTGGGTCTAATGGTGGTGGCCATTCCCCCCATTCCACTGGCCAGACTTCACATGCATACCCTTCAGTGGACCCTCAGAGTTCAGTGGGACCAGCACATGGCCGAGTTGGACCAACAGGTTGTGGTCTCCTCCCCAGTTCGTAAGGTACTGCAATGGCGGATGGACCCCTTGAATCTTCTTCAAAGGTTTCTCTTCCAGATTTCTTCCCCACATCAGATTCTAACCATGACTGCTTCAGTTTTGGGCTCCAGAGAACACCTGGGTCCCTTTCAAACCCAGGGCTCCTGGTGGTCCCCATGGGAAGCTGCCCTACTTATCAATGTCCTGGAGATGAGAGTGGTGCTCGATGCCATGCAAGCTTTTTAGGACCACCTTGCTGCAGGCCAGCTGCTGGTGCAGTCGGACAATCTAAATGCTGTCTACTATATCAACAAGCAGGGTGGGACTCACTCGTACCCCCTTTGCAGGGAGGCCATGAGAGTATGGTATTGGGCACTGGAGCACAGTCTGACTCTCTCTGCAGTCCACATGCCAGGCATCCTAAATACCCTGGTGGACAGTTTCAGCAGGACTCAGTCTGGCATGCTCAAATGGGAGCTTTGCTCATCCATAGCAGAAGATCAGTTTGACAGATGAGGTCATCCAGAGCTGGATCTTTTTGCATCCCCACTCAACGTAAAACTGTCCAATTTCTGCTCGCTAAATCCAGGACCTGGAATTTTATGACAAGACACGCTGTCCCTCTCTTGGAGCGGGAGATTTCTGTATACATTCCCTCCATTTCCTCTAATTCAGAGGGTGCTGATCAAGCTGCAAATGGAGGGGGTCAGCATGATTCTGGTAGCCCCATTCTGGCCTTGCCCGATATGGTTCCCTCTGCTTCAGCAGCTAGTGGAGGAATCACTGGTCCCTCTGCCCCTTTGCAGGAATCTGCTGACCCAGAATCAGGGGACCCTGGTCCATCCCAGTCTCAGGTCCTTCCATCTGCATGCCTGCTCCTGAGGACATAGCCATTGCCAGGTTTGGGGTCTCTAGAAGGGTGGTGGGCATCCTGGTGGCCACCCACAAGCCTTCCACGTGTGCCACTTATGCCATGAAGTGGAAGCAGTTTGCTATCTGGGCTGCCAATCATTTCCTAAACCCTTTCACCTGCCTGGTGAATCATATCCTGGACTACCTGATTTCTTTGCCTGACTCAGACCTCCAGTATTCCTCCCTCAAGGTCCACCTTTCAGCTATTTCTGCCTTTCATGAGCCCGTGGGTGACCGCATGATTGCTCAGCTGGATATCTCCTGTACTTTTTATAGGGGCATCCTGCATCTGAAACCCCCAATCTGTTACCCTGTCCAGGCTTTGGACTTGAATTTTATTTTGGAAAAATTTACCCTGTCTCCTTCTGAACCAATCACAACTTGCAATTTGCACTTTCCTTCTTGGGCAGCACTATTTTTGGTTGAAATTTCTTCTGCTCAAAGAATTTCAGAGCTTCAGTCCCTCTGGTGCTAGGAGCCTTATTTGATTTTTCACAAAGACAGGGTATCTTTGTGCACAAATCCTAAGTTTTTGCCAAGGGTTGTTTCTGAGTTCACACTAAATCAGTCTATTTACCTTCCTGTTTATTTTCCCGAGTGTGCCAATCCAGGGGAAGCACTGCTCCATATGTTTGATGTGCGCAGAACTTTGCAGTATTATCTGCTCCGGACTAAGGAGTCCAGAAAGTCTAAGCAGTTGTTTGTTTCTTTCACCCCAGGTAGAAAGGGCACTTCAATTTCTAAGCAATGTTTATCCAAATGGCTTGCAAATTGCATTGTGTTCTGCTACAATAAATATGGCAAAGAATTGCCTGGTGATGTCAAAGATCATTCCACCAGAAGCATGGCTACCTCACTGGCTTGTTTCAAAGGGGTTTCAGCTGCTGATATTTGTGCAGCTGCCACCTGGAGTACAGTCCACACTTTCACCAAGCATCACAGTCTGGACATTGCCTATTGAGCCCATGCAGGTTTTGGCAGGGCTGTGTTACAAGGTCTCCTGTCTTACGTTTATGGAGATCCAGCCTCCCAGAATGTCTGTTTTCACTTGTCACTGCTTGGTACTCATTCCTATGGTGTAACCTGATGACTGAGATACCCCAAAGAAGATAGAACAGTTACATAAGAACTTACAGTAATAGTAGATTTTAGAGGGGATCTCAGTCATCAGGTATGATTTCCCTCCCACCATCTCCCTTCTTGGGGCTCCTGCCTAGGACCTGGCAATCCACTGCATCCTATCTTTTATGTACATCTGGGTCCCTGTGTCTTTCCTCAGTTCCCCAGGGCTTGAGCCTTGCTCCCTTCATCTCTGGAGGGAAAAAACTGAGGAGGGAGCAGGGCTGCACACACCAATATAGGGTTGCTGATGTCAGCTGACAATAGCAATGGGTGGCCCCGGTTGTACTGCTGAAAGTCTTCGGTGTGGATTCCCCTTCACCAAAGGTGAAGGTTCCTGTGGTGTAAAGTGTTAAAGTCAAATGCTGGCACCATCATGTCCAGCTTATTAGTCCACATTAAAAAGAGTTGGAGGTGCATAAAACAATCTACTATATTGATTAAAAAAATTTTAAACACTAATAAACTAACATACAATATACACTTTATAATTAGCAGCTTCCAAAAAAATAACAATAGTTCACAAAATGTAATCAATAAAACTAGGAGCAGCATATTAACGCAGCACAGTGAATTGCACTAGGGTGGTGAATCTGATTTCTCCAAAAAGATCCAATTAGGTAGAAATCAAAACTGAGCTTCAATAAAGCTTCACACACCTGTAAGAAAACACAGGACGATCAATCAATGCATTCAGACTGTACAGTATTTCATTACTTTTTCTTATCTTTATAAGAGTCATGCTATCAATCTCATCATTGAGCCCAGGTACTTTAACAGCCCCCAGTGTATAAATCCAGTATGCCTTTCTCTCTAACAGCTTGGCATCCAGATCACCCTCCCCGGGCCCATTTCCACACTCTCAATCCCACAAAATTTAAAACTATGTTTTGCTGCTTGACCCTTATATCTCATGCAGTATATAGCCAGTGCATTAGCTCAATTTTGATTTCTACCCAATTTAATTTTTTTGGAGCCATCAGATTCACCACCTTAGTACAATTCACTCTGCTTTGTTAATATTCTGCTATTAGTTTCATTCATTACATTTTGTGAATTATTTATTGGTAGCTGCTAATTATAAAGTGTATATTGTATGTTAGTTTATTAAGGTATGTAGTGGTTACACTTAGGGTGGGATATTCAGACTGCGCCAGGCAGGGGCACAAGCCTGGGCACAGTGCAACTGGGCTGCTCCAGGACATGGACCAGGTGATATTCAATGGTGCTGCGCCATGGCTCAGCACTGTTGAATATGGCACTGATGGTGCACGCACTGAGCATGGTGCAGTGGCACTGTGCCAGTGTAAGTGGCAGAAGGGGAGCAGGGGAATGCACCAGCACAAGTGGGGTTGTGCTAGGCACATCAACTGCGATATTCAGCACTGGGCATGCAAATGAAACCATTATGCATGCAAGGCACAAATGGGGCCATTTGCATGTCATTATGGCCTCATTTGTATGTGGGGCGCCGATCCCTGGTGACTTGCGCATGACACCCTTTCAGGCTGCAGCCATTAAGGACCAACACCCTGCAGTCCCTTGGTGGACCCTGCACCTGTATGCCCGATCATGGGCATATATTTAGAATATCCCTGGTGGTCCGGTGGACTGCTCCCCATTGCCCGATCATGGGCATCTGTATTAGAACTCTCTGGTGGTTCAGTGGGCCACTGTCCATTGCCTGATCATGGGCATATGTGTATTACATCCCTGGTGGTCCAGTGGATGGCTTTCCAATGCCCAGTCGTGGGCTTAGGTGAAATATATCCCTGGTGGTCCAGTGGAAACCCCCCCCCAGTGCCGGACCATGGGCGGAATCACTGAAGGACACCCTGGTGGTCCAGTGGTATCCCCCTCCCCACCCACCCACTGGGGCCTCCGCCACCCAGCATCCCCCAGTGAGCGATGGGTGGCAGCACCCCGCCTGCATGCTGCCTGGCCGTCTGCTGAATAACAGCATACAGTAGGGTCTGTCGCCTATTGGTCCACTGTGTGGGCAATGCGCATGCAGACCATACTGTACTCATCGAGCCTGATATGTGAATGAATGCATTCATTCACATATTGGGCCTGTGTATTACAGTATGGTCTGCATGCCCATTGACCCACGCAGTGGACCAATAGGTGTACAGACCCTACTGTATGCTGTCAGTCAGTGGGCAGCCAGATGGCATGCGGGCAGGGTGCTGCTACTCGCTGCTGACTGGGGGGGTGCTGGGTGACAGGGGCCTCAGTAGGCAGGTGGGGAGGAGGATACCACTGGACCACCATGGTGTCTTTTGGTGATTCAAGTCATGATCAGGCACTGGGGGGGGTTACACTGTACTATACCTATGTCCATGAACGGGTGAGGGGGGCACAATGCTCCCTAGGCAGGGGGCATGTGGACTGCGTTCTGGGTGGGCAGGTGGCCACCCACAGTTGGCATCTGTCGTGTTGCACACTGCAATATGGCAGCTCACTGTGGGTGGCCAGGATTTGTTCCTGGTTTTACCAGGCACAACTCTGCACCCCTCTGAGCGGTGCAAGGCAGAGTTGTGCCAGCATCTGTGCCTCACATCCCGGGCTGAATATCGGGATGTGCCGCATATGCATGAGCACGCCCCCTGCACTTGTGCCGCATACATTACTGATGTGCATCGGGAGTTGTGCAGTACAACTTGCCCTTTGAATATCATACTGGGACACATCAGTGGGTTGCGCATGGTGCAACCCTATTGCACCATGTGCAACCCTTTTGAATATCCCACCCCCAGTGTTTAAAAATTGTTTTAATCAATATAGATTATTTTATGCACTATCACTTTAATCCAGCTTCTTTTAAGGTGGACTAGTAAGCTGATGTGTCACCTCCTGATAATGCTGTCAGACCAGCGAAACTGGTCGAGGTTTCTTGTTCCTCAGCTGTTTTTGGCCATGTGATTTCAATAAAGCCTTTTTTTCACTGGACTTTACGGTGCCAGTGTTTGACTTTTACACTTTGTTCCATATTTATGCTTGGCACATCTTTGGAGGTTTTGAGCGGAATTGCTGTGGTGGGTTCCTAAAGTGTAACCTGATGACCGAGAGCCCCTCGAAGATCTACTGTTACAGTATGTTTTTACATAACTGTTCTTTTCAGCTACAGTCAATAAATATATTAGGATACCTGTCAAATCTATTTATTTATTTATTTTTTTTATTTATTTCTATTGGGATTAATACCTTTGAGTCAAAGACTCTTTTTCAAAGGTTCCAAGTCAAGGACAAAACAGAGCAATACAAATACAATACAATAAGTACAAATTAAGATAACAGCGAAAAAGGAAAAACATGGTAGGCATCATGAACATCATTAAAATGGCACATGAGGTACAAGACTTGCTAGTTTCAGGTACATCTTAAAAGTAGAGTAAATTATATTACATCAAGTTGTTGTAGGGTAGGGATACACTGGGAATAGTGAGACATGGCAATAATAGGTCTGTGTTAAGCTTTGGGGATGATAGGGGAAAAGGTAAGCAGCCAGACTGGTGTTGTCAAAGTAGCTAGAGGTGGTGTGGGACAGGAGTAAAGGGGAAAGGTGGTGTAGGAGGGTTGTAAGTTGAAGGAGGGGGGGAAGTGAGGAGGGGAAGAGGTGAGGAGGTGGGGGATAAATCTACTCTTCTAGATCCCTCCTGTGCTGTGCACCATGCATTTCTTTCTCAATCCTAACCTTTTCCTCCAAGACAAATCTGGCAGCTATCTTTTTGAGAAAAAGAAATGAAAACATTTATAAAATAGTCAAATTTTGGAGGAACTAGAAATGTTTACCACCAGATAAACCTAGAAGATGCCTGGAATATTTTGTAGTGAAAAAATGTAGGGTCACATTTTTAATTAATTTTGTTGCACTATATATGTAACCTCCCTAGTTCAAAATAGAAGCATTTAAGCAGTTGGTCAGTATTATAGACAGGACATTTCTGGACTGTATATCTATATATATATATATATATATATATATATATATATATATATGAGAGAGAGAGAGAGAGAGAGAGAGAGTGGCTCTAGCATCAGACTATTTTATAATAGAATTCAATAGACTTTGTGATCAATTTGCCCCAGTTAGAAGATTAAGAAAAAAGGAGGATTCCAGTTTTGGATAACTGCTTAGTAACTTAGTAAATTGAAAGAAAGCAATAGGGCATGGTACACATTTAAGTTAAGTGGTCAGCAAACTAAAAAAATTGCTTGCAAACAGCTAATGAATAGCCTATTATTAGTTAGAAGAACCAAAGCAGAATATTTTTGTAACAAAAAACCAAAAACAAAACAAAGGCAGGAAGTATTTTAATTTTTTTTTTTTTGCTAACTAATATGACTTACGTTGCTGATGAATTGTGTTTTTTTTTTACTACAATGTCTATGCACAGATTAAATGTAAATTCTAATGAGTCAACAAAAAATGTAGTAAAGCAAAATATAATTCCAGGTAATCATTTTTATTTTAAAGGTGTGACAAGAACGAATGATTAAATAGTTAACCAAATGGATCCTTAGCACAAGGGTTGACAGCATTGGTTTATATGTGAAACTGCTTAAATTGGCATTGCATGAGTTCGCAACAGCAATTATGGAATTAATAAACATGACCTTACACATGCAAGTATTTCCAGAATTGTGGAAGCAGGTTGCAATAGTACCAGTCCATAAGAGAGGAGACATAACCACGGTATCAAACTGTAGGCTGACCTTGGTCCTGTCCCCACTGTCAAAGGTATTAGAATGAATCAATTATGATCAGTTGGTTGATTACATTGATAAAAATGATATTTTGATGGAAACCCAACACGGTTTCTGATAACAATGTAGTACAACAGCACTATTGAAATATATTGAATTTCTTGTTGATGCCTTGGACAGAGAGGACATGGCCGGGTGGTCTATATTGACTTAGAAAAAGTGTTTAATCTCATAGATCGTACCTGCATCCACCCAGAACATCTTTTAAATAACATCACCAAAAGAATATCATGGTCAATAATGTCAGGAGCCTTTACAGTGACAGGGGGATTACATCATTGAAAAGATATGCCTACCCCTGTCACTGTATTTGTGAGTGAGGAAGGGAAAGCAGTAGTGGGGAAGGAATAACAGAGCAGGAGGTGTGGTGTCTGGCTGAGCCACTCCCATGGTGGAGTGGATAAGGCATTCGCTCCTGGAGTGGAAGAGATCTTGGGATCATGGTTTGGTTCCCTGTCTCCCAGACGTGAACTGTAGTGTTTTTTTTTGAAGACATTTCCCCCCTACAGAGTTTCTCTCCATCACTGCAGTCCACACCCCCACAGAGTTGATTATATTAATTCCGAGGGTGAAGCCTCTAACAAAACAAAGCACTCCTGCTGGTGTACATCGCTCAGTGTTTTCACCAACACTGTTTTTTAATTTCAGTGTTTTGGTGGTGGCGTTGTGTGTCATGATGGTTTTGTCAGCGATGTTATTGGCTGGAACCATCAAACCTTGTTAATAAAAAGATTGAGCAACTTGGGTATATCGTTGACTGCTTGTAGTTGACTTGAAAGATATTTGATGGGAAGGATGCAAAAGGTTAAGTTAGCTGATTTAAAATCCTCTTTGAGACCTAACAAAACTGGTGTAAAGCAGGAGTCCACTCAGACGATTATCATTTAGTCCATTTTCAATGGTCTTCCTCTGCTTGCCAGAACTGTAAATTGTTTCTTCATGCCAATGAAGCAGTTCTGGAAACCAGAGGCAGATCAGTATCTGCTTTGATGGAGCCCTTGCAGGATGGTTTTGACAGAGTCAAAAAGTGGTAATAGATAGCAGACTTGTTAATAACATAAAAAAACCTAAGTCAGTGATTTTTGGTCATCAACATAGTTGGACAAGGATGCAAAATGAATATAACTATTTAGACTGGTGATGTTTTGGAAAAAGTAGACTGCTTCAAGTACCTGGGGTATATCTGGATAGAACACTGTTCTACACATGAAGGCTACTTTGTTGAAAAAGTTATTGTATGACTGAGTCTGCTGTGTAGAGATACAATTAATTTTATTCAAAAGACACATAAATTGTCTGATTAAAGATTAATTTTGGTACTTGATGAGTTTGGCCTTGTAATTTACGTTTTGCCATCAGACAGTGTGCTATCCAGACTGCATATAGTGCTGAACTGAGCATGCATATTTGTTTGGGATGCTACTAGGAATGTCTATCATTGTGTATTAAGTGACTGAGTTGGATGGCTTCGTAATGATCTTTATATCAAAAATTATGATTTTTTATGGTGTTAGAAAAATTAGTTGACTGTAAGGAACAACTAAGTTAAGTAACATGATGGTGCCCTGCTGTACTATTTAGCACAAGGTCAACTGTGAATACCAAATTTATGTTGCCGAGATGTACAACTTCATTTGGGAAAAAAGTTCATTAGATATAGTTCTGTTAAGTTATGGAATTCATGTCTACAATTTACTGTTAATAGCCAGTCTCTGTAGAGTTTTAAAAATTACATTATGCCCTACTTGAAGGATTTTAATGTGTCATTGCTTTAAATGACACATTAATATTTTACAGTACTTGTTTAACTATGTACTATATAACAATTATATATGTAATTAATCTTGATAGTACTGTATGTTGTATTGTTTACACAATGGCTGGGTCACCTAAAAAAATTGACTAAAGGTTTTTCCGTAATAAAATCAAATCAAATCCAATATTGAGGCAGAAACACACAGCTATGAATTGTTGTTCATATTTTATGTTATGCTGGCAATAATGCATGACAAGTTGTGCATTATGCTAGATCACCACATGCCCTGGGTGTGCTGTGAGGCATGTGGCCACAGTCTGAGGGCCCTGAAACACCCAAGAAGTAAGGCATCTTCTATAATGCACACCATAGAGTGTTTTATTGCACTTATACAATGAGATTTAGTAACAAAAGTTAAAAAAAGGCAAAAAAGATCATTTTTGCTTCAAATATAGTAGAATTTTATTAATTATCCTTACAATATGGGAAGGGGGAAAAAGTTGATTTTTTTTCTTTAGATTACTGATGTTTGTCCAGTTTGTAATTAGGTCATATCTGTGAATCTGCAGAGTTATGAAAAACAGAAGAAATTTAACATTTCAAACACTGAAGAACATGAAGAACTGCTTTAAACAGAAAGTCTGAAAGTTTTGGTTTTTTTTAGAATGTTGTACTGGGAAACAATGCTGTGCTATGAACAAGATAATGTTGACTTTTATTGAAGGTATTGCTTCTTTACTTACTGGTTGCATGGTTAATAAACTGCATTGTGCCCTGGTACACAAAGTTAGGTAGGAAGAATGGGTTGTTGATTACTGGCATTAGTGGTTGTTGAGCAAGAGTTGCTATATTTGCAGGACAGCTGATCACTGCTGCACTATTGGCTGTTGTTGATGGTAGCTGTGCAGCATCAGGATTGTCATCAGCAGACTGGGAGGGAGAGTGCAGCAATTGGTTGTTTTTTTGTAGATTTGCAGTGATGCTTTCTGGAGGCTGATCTGTATTTTGAGCAGTCTAGTTCTTCACTGGAGGATGCATGTTTACTTGTGATACAGTAGAACAGAAGGACATTGCAGTTTGCATTGTAGAGCTGCAAGGAATATTGCTCCATTGCTGCCATTTGTCCAGAAAGTCAGACCAGTAATTTTTAAACTTGCTTCTGCCTGGTGCCCTCTTATAGCATGATTTGCAGAGTTTCCAGCCCTGCTTCAGAGAGAAGATTGACGGCTATGGATCAGATTGAATGATTGGTGTAGATTTAGGATAATTTGACTTCTTTGGAGATGTGTGTCATCATTTCTCCAATATGCTTTTCTCCCATTGAGGATTTAATATGCCAGTAAATTTCTTATGCATGTAAGGTTCTAGTATTCTTTGTGGATGGTGGTAAAACATCTCTGTGTCTGGTGAGTATTTTCCAAGATATTTAAAAAAAAATGCAGTGGGCAAAGAGGGTAATTCGAGTAGGCTAACATGAACCCTCAGTGTGCATCATGATTTGGATTGCTGGGGTCTTTATGATTTTTAGTTTCTTCATTCAATGAAAGGGTCACGTATTCAGAGCCATGTTTCTTTTTTCTTTATTGCAAATAAGCCTTTTTTTTAATTGTCACAGTCCCTCTTGCCTCTTCAGGGGAAGTTTAATTGAATGCAGACCCAAACTTTGCAGGTGAGTCCTGTGGCTGTGTCTGGGAGAGCAGGGGAGATTCAGACCGCTTTCAAATCTGTGACTGATTCTCAGTTGGTGTGCAGCCTTGTCTTTTCTGGCTTTGTGGTATGCCTCAATGAGAGAACTGAATTCATTTGTTTATATTTTTGAAGGCAGATCCAGTGACAATGCTGAAATTTCAGTCAATGCTTACAATGTTTAAATACCTCTTTATTCCTGTCCTGAGGAAATTGTACCTTGATACTCTGCTCCGGTGGCGTTTCTAACTGAGGCATACTATTGAAAGATCACTCACAGTGACACTTTTGAGATCAACTTCTTTATCGGTCTCACAAAGTCAGTCAGAAAATAACCTGATGGACCATAAAATGATTTTTTCAGTGTTTACTTCATGTGTTCTGTCCTTGGTTTCATTTATTTGCTCAGAAGTTAAAATGCCTACTCAAAGTTTTCAAAAAACTGTTTTCTTTTCCTTTTTTTTTGTTCCTTTGTAAGAGATTGTGGAGCTTCATGTTCTTGTGGAAACATTTTGTTTACTTCAGACGCAATGTCTTATGTGAGGAAGAAGTTGCAACTGAACTGAGGTAAGGAAGACATTTTTGGTTACTTGTTTGATGCTGTGGCTAGTTTGAATTCAAGATGGCAGATGTATAATTTCTGTTTAGAGTTTATAAGTGATGTTTAGGGATCTGATGATGTCATCAGATTTCAAGTATGATGTAGTGGAGTAACTAGTACCAACTATGCAGTGAATAACATCAGCCAAGTGGCACTGGCACTGCTACCTGCTGGCGGCCAGGACCTCTGCATCTAGCCCACCACCCCCTGACCAAGGAAAGCAGCCACAAGCCCAAACCAGACTCTCCACTTCAGCTGAGTGGCCTGGGCGCTGCAACCTGCTGGCAGCCAGTACCTCTGCATCCAGCCCACCACCCCCAGATCAAGGAAAGCAGCCACAAGCCCAAACCAGGCTCCCCACTTCAGCTGAGTGGCCCTGGTGCTGCTGCCTGCTGGTTGCAAGGACCCCTGCATCCAGCCCACCACCCACTGAACATGGAAAGCTACCACAAGCCCAAAACAGGCTCTCCACTTCAGCCGAGTGTCCCTGGCGCTGCTAACTGCTAGAAGCCAGGACCTCTGCATCCAGCCTGCGACCCCCTGACCAAGGAAAGCAGCCACATGCCCAAACCAGGCTCTCCACTTCAGCCGAGTCTCCCTGGCGCTGCTACCTGCAGGCTACCAGGACCTCTGCATCCAGCCCACCACCCCCTGACCAAGGAAAGCAGCCACAAGCCCAAACCAGGCTCTCCACTTCTGCTGAGTGGCCTTGGTGCTGCTACCTGCTGGTGGCCAGGACCTCTGCATCCAGCCTGCGACCACCTGATGAAGGAAAGCAGCTACAAGCCCAAAAAAGGTTCTCTACTTCAGCCAAGTGGCCCTGGCGCTTCTACTTGCGGGCGGCCAGGACCTCTGCATCCAGCCCACAACCCCCTGACTAATGAAAGCAGCCACAAGCACAAACCAGACTCTACACTTCAGCCAAGTGGTCCTGGCGCTGCTACATGCTGGTGGACAGGACCTCTGCATCCAGCCCACCACTCCATGAACAAGAAAAGCATCCACAAGCCCAAACCAGGCTCTCCACTTCAGCTGAGTGGCCCAGGCGCTGCTACCTGCTGGCGACCAGGACCTCTGCATCCATCCCACCACCCTCTGACCAATGAAAGCAGCCAGAAGCCCAAACCAGGCTCTCCACTTCTGCCGAGCGGCCCTGGTGCTGCTACCTGCTGGTGGCCAGACCTCTGCATCCAGCCTGCCACCTCCTGATGAGGAAAGCAGCTACAAGAACAATCCAGGCTCTCTACTTCAGCCAGTGGCCTGGTGCTGCTACTTACGGAGCCACCAGGACCTCTGCATCCAGCCTGCCACCCCATGACCAAGGAAACCAGCCACAGGCCCAAACCAGGCTCTTCACTTCTGCTGAGTGGCCCTGGTGCTGCTACCTGCTAGTGGCCAGGACCTCTGTATCCAGCCAGCCACTCCCGATGAAGGAAAGCAGCTACAAGCCAAAACCAGGCTCTCTACTTCAGCTAAGTAGCTCTGGCACAGCTACCTGCTGGCGACCAGGACCTCTGCATCCAGCCAATCACGCCTGACCAAGGAAGACAGCCTGTAAGCCCAAACCAGGCTCTCCACTTCAGCCGAGTGGCCCTCTCACTACTACCTGCTGGTGGCCAGGACCTCTGCATCCAGCCCGCCACCCCCGACTAACGAAAGCAGCCACAAGCCCAAACCAGGCTCCCCACTTCAGCCGAGTGTCCCTGGCACTGCTACCTGCTGGTGGCCAGGACCTCTGAATAGGGACCCCACCCCCTGACCTAGGAAAGCAGCCACAAGCACAAATTAGGCTCCAAACATCAGCCGAGTGTCCCTGGCATTGCTACCTGCTGGTGGACAGGACCTCTGCATCCAGCCCACCACCCCCTGACCAAGGAAAACAGCCACAAGCCCAAACCAGGCTCTCCACTTCAGCTGAGTGGCCCTGGCACTGCTACCTGCTGATGGCAAGGGCCTCAGCATCCATCCCAAAACCTGCTGACCAAGGAAAGCAGCCACAAGCCCAAACCAAGCTTTCCACTTCAGCAGAGTGGCCATGTCGCTGCTACCTGCTGGCGGTCAGGACCTCTGCATCCAGCCCACACCCCCTGACCAAGGAAAGCAGCCACAAGCCCAAACCAGGCTCTAAACTTCAGCTGAGTGTCCCTGGCACTGCTACCTGCTGGCAGCCAGGACCTCTGCATCCAGCCCACGACCCCCTGACCAAGGAAAGCAGCCACAAGCCCAAACCAGGCTCTCCACTTCAGCTGTGTGGCCCTGGCACTTCTACTTCCTGGCGGCCAGCACCTCTGCATCCAGCCCACCACTCCCTGACCAATGAAAGCAGCCACAAGCACAAACCAGGCTCTTCACTTCAGCTGAGTGGCCCTGGCACTGCTACCTGCTGGTTGACAGGACCTCTGCATCTAGCCTGCCACCCACTGAACATGGAAAGCTGCCACAAGCCCAAAACAGGCTCTCCACTTCAGCTGGGTCACCCTGACACTGCTACCTGCTGGCGGCCAGGACCTCTGCATCCAGCCCATGACCCCCTGACCAAGGAAAGCAGCCACAAGCCCAAACCAGGCTCTCCACTTCAGCTGAGTGGCCCAGGCGCTACTACCTGCTGGTGACCAGGACCTCTGCATCCATCCCACCACCCTCTGACCAATGAAAGCAGCCAGAAGCCCAAACCAGGCTCTCCACTTCTGCCGAGCGGCCCTGGTGCTGCTACCTGCTGGTGGCCAGGACCTCTGCATCCAGCCTGCCACCTCCTGATGAAGGAAAGCAGCTACAAGAACAATCCAGGCTCTCTACTTCAGCCAAGTGGCCCTGGTGCTGCTACTTGCAGGCCACCAGGACCTCTGCATCCAGCCTGCCACCCCCTGACCAAGGAAACCAGCCACAGGCCCAAACCAGGCTCTACACTTCTGCTGAGTGGCCCTGGTGCTGCTACCTGCTAGTGGCCAGGGCCTCTGTATCCAGCCAGCCACCCCCGATGAAGGAAAGCAGCTACAAGCCAAAACCAGGCTCTCTACTTCAGCTAAGTAGCTCTGGCACAGCTACCTGCTGGCGACCAGGACCTCTGCATCCAGCCAACCACGCCCTGACCAAGGAAGACAGCCACAAGCCCAAACCAGGCTCTTAACTTCAGCCGAGTGGCCCTCTCACTACTACCTGCTGGTGGCCAGGACCTCTGCATCCAGCCCGCCACCCCCGACTAACGAAAGCAGCCACAAGCCAAAACCAGGCTCCCCACTTCAGCCGAGTGTCCCTGGCACTGCTACCTGCTGGTGGCCAGGACCTCTGAATCGGGATCCCACCCCCTGACCTAGGAAAGCAGCCACAAGCACAAATTAGGCTTCAAACATCAGCCGAGTGCCTGGCACTGCTACCTGCTGGTGGACAGGACCTCTGCATCCAGCCCACCACCCCTGACCAAGGAAAACAGCCACAAGCCCAAACCAGGCTCTCCACTTCAGCTGAGTGGCTCCACTGCTACCTGCTGATGGCAAGGGCCTCAGCATCCATCCCAAACCACTGACCAGGAAAGCAGCCACAAGCCCAAACCAAGCTCTCCACTTCAGCAGAGTGGCCATGTCACTGCTACCTGCTGGCGGTCAGGACCTCTGCATCCAGCCCACACCCCTGACCAAGAAAAGCAGCCACAAGCCCAAACCAGGCTCTAAACTTCAGCTGAGTGTCCCTGGCACTGCTGCTGGCAGCCGGGACCTCTGCATCCAGCCCGACCCCTGACCAAGGAAGCAGCCACAAGCCCAAACCAGGATCTCACTTCAGCTGTGTGGCCCTGGCACTTCTACTTCCTGGCGGCCAGCACCTCTGCATCCAGCCCACCACTCCCTGACCAATGAAAGCAGCCACAAGCACAAACCAGGCTCTTCACTTCAGCTGAGTGGCCCTGGCACTGCTACCTGCTGGTTGCCAGGACCTCTGCATCTAGCCTGCCACCCACTGAACATGGAAAGCTGCCACAAGCCCAAAACAGGCTCTCCACTTCAGCTGGGTCACCCTGACACTGCTACCTGCTGGCGGCCAGGACCTCTGCATCCAGCCCATGACCCCCTGACCAAGGAAAGCAGCCACAAGCCCAAACCAGGCTCCCCACTTCTGCCGAATGGCCCTGGCACTCCGACTTGCTGGTGACCAGGACCTCTGCATCCAGCCTGCCACCTCCTGACCAAGGAAAGCAGCCACAAGCCCAAACCAGACTCTAAACTTCAGCCGAGTGGCTCTAGCACTGCTACTTGCTGGTGGTCAGGACTTCTGCATCCAGACCACACCACCTGACCAAGCAAAGCAGCCACAAGCCCAAACCAGGCTCTTAACTTCAGCCGAGTGTCCCTGGCACTGCTACCTGCTGGCAGTCAGGACCTCTGCATCCAGCCCACCACTCCATGACCAATGAAAGCAGCCACAAGCACAAACCAGGCTCTCCACTTCAGCCAAATGGCCCTGGCACTGCTACCTGCTGGTGGCCAGGACCTCTGCATCTAGCCCGCCACCCACTCAACATGAAAGCTGCCAGAAGCACAAACCAGGCTCTCCACTTCAGCCGAGTGGCCCTGGCACTGCTACCTGCTGGTGGCCAGGACCTCTGCATCTAGCCCGCCACCCACTGAACATGGAAAGCTGCAACAAGCCCAAAACAGGCTCTCGACTTCAGCCGGGTCACCCTGGCACTGCTACCTGCTGGTGGCCAGGACCTCTGCATCCAGCCCGCCACCCCCTGACCAAGGAAAGCAGCCACAAGCCCAAAAAGGCTCTCCACTTCTGCCGAGTGGCATTGGCGCTGCTACCTGCTGGTGGCCAGGACCTTTGCATCTAGCCTGCCACCCATGATGAAAGAAAGCAGCTACAAGCCCAAACCAGGCTCTCTACTTCAGACAAGTGGCCCTGGCTCTGCTACTTGCTGGAAGCCAGGACCTCTGCATCCAGCCTGCCACCCCCTGACCAAGGAAAGCAGCCACAAGCCCAAACCAGGCTCTCCACTACAGCCAAGTGGCACTGGTGCTGCTACCTGCTGGTGGCCAGGACCTCTGCATCCAGCTCGCCACCTCCGACCAATGATAGCAGCCAGAAGCCCAAACCAGGCTCCCCACTTCAGCTGAGTGGCCCTGGCACTGCTACCTGCTGGTGGCCAGGACCTCTGCATCCAGCCTGCCACCCCCTCAACAAGGAAAGCAGCCAAGCCACAAACCAGGCTGTAATTTTCAGCCAGTGTCCTAGCATTGCTACCTGCTGGTGGCTGTGAGACCTTTGCATCAACCCACCACCCCTGACAAGGAAAACAGCCACAATCCCAAACCAGGCTCTCCACTTCAGCCGAGTGGCCCTGGTACTGCTATCTGCTGGTGGCCAGGACCTCTGTATCCAGCCCACCACCCCCTGACCAAGGAAAGCAGCCACAAGCCCAAACCAGGCTCGCCACTTCAGCCGAGTGGCCCTGTCGCTGCTACCTGCTGGTGATCAGGACCTCTGTATCCAGTCCGCCACCCCCTTACCAAGGTAAGCAGCCACAAGCCCAAACCTGGCTCTCCACTTCTGCTGAGTGGCCCTGGCACTGCTACCTGCTGGTGGCCAGGACCACTGCATCCAGCCCGCTACCCCCTGACCAAGGAAAGCAGCCACAAGCCCAAACCAGGCTCTAAACTTCAGCCGAGTGTCCCTGGCACTGCTACCTGCTGGCAGTCAGGACCTCTGCATCCAGCCCACCTCTCCATGACCAATGAAAGCAGCCAGAAGCACAAACCAGGCTCTCCACTTCAGCCAAATGGCCCTGGCACTGCTACCTGCTGTTGGCCAGGACCTCTGCATCTAGCCCACCACCCACTCAACATGAAAGCTGCCAGAAGCACAAACCAGGCTCTCCACTTCAGCCGAGTGGCCCTGGCACTGCTACCTGCTGGTGGCCAGGACCTCTGCATCTAGCCCACCAACCAATGAACATGGAAAGCTGCAACAAGCCCAAAACAGGCTCTCGACTTCAGCTGGGTCACCTTGGCACTGCTACCTGCTGGTGACCAGGACCTCTGCATCCAGCCCGCTACCCCCTGACCAAGGAAAGCAGCCACAAGCCCAAACCAGGCTCTCCACTTCTGTCAAGTTTACCTGGCGCCGCTACCTGCTGGTGGCCAGGACCTCTGCATCTAGCCCACCACCCACTGAACATGGAAAGCTGCAACAAGCCCAAAACAGGCTCTCGACTTCAGCCGGGTCACCCTGGCACTGCTACCTGCTGGTGGCCAGGACCTCAGCATCCAGCCTGCCACCCCCTGACCAAGGAAAGCAGCCACAAGCCCAAAAAGGTTCTCCACTTCTGCCGAGTGGCATTGGCGCTGCTACCTGCTGGTGGCCAGGACCTTTGCATCCAGCCTGCCACCCATGATGAAAGAAAGCAGCTACAAGCCCAAACCAGGCTCTCTACTTCAGACTAGTGGCCCTGGCTCTGCTACTTGCTGGAAGCCAGGACCTCTGCATCCAGCCTGCCACCCCCTGACCAAGGAAAGCAGCCACAAGCCCAAACCAGGCTCTCCACTACAGCCAAGTGGCACTGGTGCTGCTACCTGCAGGTGGCCAGGACCTCTGCATCCAGCTCACCACCTCCGACCAACGATAGCAGCCACAAGCCCAAACCAGGCTCCCCACTTCAGCTGAGTGGCCCTGGCACTGCTATCTGCTGGTGGCCAGGACCTCTGCATCTGGCCTCCACACCCTCAACAAGAAAAGCAGCCATATCCACAATCCATGCTGTAATTTTCAGCCGAGTGTCCCTGGCATTGCTACCTGCTGGTGGCCAGGACCTCTGCATCCAGCCCACCACCCCCTGACAAAGGAAAACAGCCACAATCCCAAACCAGGCTCTCCACTTCAGCTGAGTGGCCCTGGTACTGCTATCTGCTGGTGGCCAGGACCTCTGCATCCAGCCCACCACCCCCTGACCAAGGAAAGCAGCCACAAGCCCAAACTAGGCTCGCCACTTCAGCCGAGTGGCCCTGTCGCTGCTACCTGCTGGTAATCAGGACCTCTGCATCCAGTCCACCACCCCCTTACCAAGGAAAGCAGCCACAAGCCCAAACCTGGCTCTCCACTTCTGCTGAGTGGCCCTGGCACTGCTACCTGCTGGTGGCCAGGACCTCTGCATCCAGCCCGCACCCCCTGATGAAGGAAAGCAGCCACAAGCCCAAACCAGGCCTCAAACTTCAGCCGAGTGTCCCTGGCACTACTACCTGCTGTCAGCCAGGACCTCTGCATCCAGCACGCCACCCCCTGAGCAAGGAAAGCAGCCACAAGCCAAAACCAGGCTCTCCAATTCTGAAGAGCAGCCATGGCGCTGCTACCTGCTGGTGGCCCGGACCTCTGCATCCAGCCTGCCACTCACTGACCAAGAAAAGCAGCCACAAGCCCAAACCTGGCTCTCCACTTCTGCTGAGTGGCCCTGGCACTGCTACCTGCTGGTGGCCAGGACCTCTGCATTCAGCCCAGCACACCATGACCAAGGAAAGCAGCCACAAACCCAAACCAGGCTCTCCACTTCAGCTGAGTGGCCCTGGCACTGCTCCCTGCTGGTGGCCAGGACCTCTGCATCCAGCCCGCCACCAACTGAACATGGAAAGCTGCAACAAGCCCAAAACAGGCTCTCCACTTCAGCCAAGTGGCCCTGGTGCTGCTGCTTGCTGGCGGCCATGACGTCTGCATCCAGCCCACCACACCCTGACCAAGGAAAGCAGCCAAAAACCCAAACCAGGCTCTCCACTTCAGCAAAGTGGCCTGTACACTGCTACTGCTGTGGCCAACACCTCTGGCCTTCAGCCTCGCCTCACTGAACATGGAAAGCAGCCACAAGCCCAAATCAGGCTCTCCACTTCAGCTGGGTTGCCCTGGCATTGCTACCTGCTGGCGGTCAGGACCTCTGCATCCAGCCCGCCACCCCCTGACCAAGAAAAGCAGCCACAAGCCCAAACCAGGCTCTCCACTTCTGCCGAGTATCCCTGGCACTGCTACCTGCTGGTGGCCAGGACCTCTGCATCCAGCCCTCCACCCCCAACCCATGAAAGCAGCTACAAGCCCAAACCAGGCTTTCTACTTCAGCCAAGTGGCCCTGGCGCTACTACTTGCTGGTGGCCAGGACCTCTGCATCCAGCCCGCCACCCCCTGACCAAGAAAAGCAGCCACAAGCCCAAACCAGGCTCTCCACTTCTGCTGAGTATCCCTGGCACTGCTACCTGCTCGTGGCCAAGACCTCTGCATCCAGCCTGCCACTGCCGATGAAGTAAAGCAGCTACAAACCCAAACCAGGCTCTCTACTTCAGCCAAGTGACCCTGGCACTGCTATCTGCTGGTGGCCAGGACCTCTGCATCCAGCCCTCCACCCCCAACAATTGAAAGCAGCCAGAAGCCCAAACAAGGCTCCCCATTTCTGCCGAATGGCCCTGGCACTGTTACCTGCTGGTGGCCAGGACCTCTGCATCCAGCCTGCCACCCCCGATGAAGGAAAGCAGCTACAAGCCCAAACCAGGCTCTCTACTTCAGCCAAGAGGCCCTGGCACTGCTATCTGCTGGTGGCCAGGATCTCTGCATCCAGCCCTCCACCCCCAACCCACGAAAGCAGCTACAAGCCCAAACCAGGCTTTCTACTTCAGCCAAGTGGCCCTGGCACTGCTACTTGCTGGTGACCAGGATCTCTGCATCCAACCTGCCACCTTCTGACCAGAAAGCAGCCACAAGCCCAAACCAGGCTCCCCATTTCTGCCCGAGAATGGCCTTCCTGGCACTGTGCCTGCTGGTGGCCAGGACCTCTGCATCCAGCCTGCACACCCCGATGAAGGAAAGCAGCTGAAAGCCCCAAGCCAGGCTCTACTACCAGACAGAGGCCCTGGCACTGCTATCTGCTGGTGACCAGGTCTCTGCATCAGCCCTCCACCCCCAACAAAGCAGCTACAAGCCCAAACCAGGCTTTCACTTCAGCCAAGTGGCCTGGCACTGCTACTTGCTGACCAGGATCTCTCCCAGCCTGCACCTTCTGACCAAGGAAAGCAGCCTGGCCGACAGGCTCTCACGCCTGCAGGCAGCCTTGGCACACTACTGTGGTGGCCTGGACCTTCCCATCAGCCTGCCACCATGATGAAAGAAAGCAGCTAAAAGCCCAAACCAGGCTCTCTACCTTAACAAGTAGCCTGTCTCTGCTACTTGCGCGCGGGACCTCTGCATCAGCCGCACCCCTGACAGGAAGCAGCCTGGCCAAACCAGGCTATAAAACTGGCCGAGTGTCCTAGCACTACCTGCTGTCAACCGGGATCTGCATCCAGCCACCCCTGAGCAGAAAGCAGCCCAAAAGCCAAAACCAGGCTCTCCACTACAGAAGAGCAGCCATGGCGCTGCCTACTGGGGGCAGACCTCTGCATCAGCCACCCCCCTGATGAAGAAAGCAGCTCAAGCTCAATCGACTCTACTTCAGCCAAGTGGCCTAAATCTCCTGCTGGCCCCAGGACCTCTGCATCAGTCTGCCACTCACTGAATGAAAAAGCCTGGCCAAACCAGGATCTCCACTTCAGTCAGGTGGCCCTGGTGCTGCTGCCTGCTAGCACCCATGACCTCTGCATAATCCCAGCACACCTGACCAAGAAGCAGCCACAAACCCAACCAGGCTCCCACTTCAGCTGAGTGGCCCTGGCACTACTCTCTGCTTGATTGGGACCTGCATCCGCCACCACCCACTGAACACCCAAAGCTGCAAGCCCAGACAGCTCTCCACTTCAATGGCCCTGGTGCTGCTACCAGCTGCAAGCCGCCAGCGTCTGCATCCAGCTCACCACCTGACAAGAAAAGCAGCCAAAACAAAACCAGGCTCTACTTCAGCCAAGTGGCCCTGGCACTGTACCTGCTAGTGGCCACCTCTACATTCAACCGCCCTCACTGAACATGGAAGCAGCCACAAACCAAAACAGGCTCTCACTTCAGCGGGTTGCCTAACATTGCTACCTGCTAGCGACCAGGACTCTGCATCAGCCCCAACCCCCTGACCAAGAAAAGCAAAAGCCAAACCAGACTCTCACTTCTGCAGTGGCCTGGCACTCCTACTTGCTGACCAGGACCTCTGCATAGCCCCACCCCTGACCAAGGAAAGCAGCCACAAGCCCACAGGCTCCCACTTCTGCCCGGCAGCCTTGGCACTGCTACCAGCTATGGCCAGGACCTTTAATCTAGCCTGCCACCCATGATGAAAAGCAGCTACGCCAAACCAGGCTCTACTTTAGACAAATGGCCCTGGCTCTACTTGCTGGCAGACCTCATCCAACCTGCACCCCCAGACAGAAAAGCGCCTGGCCAAACCAGGCTCACTGCAGTGAAGTGGCACTAGTACCTGCTGGTGGCCAGGACCTCTGCATCAACGCCACCCCCTGAAAAAGAAAAGTAGCCACAAGCAAAACCACACTCCACTTCTGCGAGCAACAGCTACTACTGCTGGTGGCCCAGACCTCTGCATCCAGCCTGCCACCTGATGAAGGAAAGCAGCTAAGCCAATCCAGGCTCTCTACTTCAGCCAAGTGGCCTGGCATCTCTACTTGCTGGCCACCAGGACTCTGCATCACTCACCACCAAGAAAAAGCAGCCAAGCCCAAACCAGGATCTCCCTTCCTCAAGTGGCCTGGTGCTGCCTGCCACCCACAACATCTGCATCAGTCCAGCACCCTGACCAAGGAAAGCACCAAAGCCAAACCAGGCTCTCCACTTCAGCTGGTGGCCTGGCACTCCCCTGCTGGTGGCAGGACCTCTGCATCAATCCACACCCACTGAACAGAGCTGCCAAGCCCAAAACCATTCCTTCAGCGGTGGCACTCTGCTGCTGCTGGCGGCCATGACTTCATCAGCCCACCACACCTGACAAAAGCAGCCACACCAAACCAGGCTCCCTTCAGCCAGTGGCTGCACTACCTGCTAATGGCCAGCACCTCATTCAACCGCCACCCAATGAACATGAAGCATACAAGCAAAACAGGCTCTCACTTCAGCCAGGTTGCCTTAGCATGCAACTGCGGTAGCCAGGACCACACATCAGCCCACAACCCTGACCAGGAAAGCAGCCACAAGCCAAACCAGGCTCAAACTTCAGCCGGCAGCCCGGCACTCCTACCTGCTGGCAGCCAGACCTCAGCATCCAGCCACCCACTGACCAAGGAAAGCAGCCACAAGCCCAAACCAGGCTCTAAACAGCCAAGTGACCTGGCACTCCTACTGCTGGTGGCCAGGAACTCTGCCCAGCCCACCCTCCATGACCAAGGAAGCGACCAGCACAAACAGGCTCTACCTCCAGCAGTGTCCTAACTCTTCCTGCTGGTGGCCGACCTCATCGCCCCACCCCCCTGACCAGACAAGCAGCCTGGCCCAAACCATTCTCCACTTCTGCAGGGTGCCCTGGTGCTGCTACCTGCTGGTGGCCAGGACCTCTGCATACATCACCACCCCTGACCAGGAAAGCAGCCACGCCCAACAGGCTCTCCACTTCTGCAGAACGTTCTAGCCTGCTACCCACGGTGGCCGACCTCACCATCCAGCCTGCCACCCCATGAACAGGAAGCAGTACAAGCCGAAACAGGCTCTCTACTTCAGCCAAGGGCCTGCACCCTCTACTGGTAGCCAGGACCTCTGCCCAGCCTCCCCCCCAACCTGGCAGCCAAGCCCAACAGGCTTTCTACTTCCAGCCAAGTAGCCCCTGGCTGATACTTGCTGTGGACGGACCTCTGTCCAGCCTGCCACCCCATGAGAAAGCAGGCCTGAAGCAAACCAGGCTCTCCACTTCAGCCAAGTGAGCCTGGCTGCTCGAGGCCAAACCTCTGCATCAGCGCCACCCCCGACCTATGAAAGCAGCCACAAGCGAAACCAGGCTCTCACCCCAGCCAGTGTACCTGGCACTGCTCCTGGTGGACAGGATCTCAGCTTCGTCCCCACCCAAGTAACCGAGAGACAGGCACAAACCAGCTCTAACTTCAGCCGTGCTGGCATTGCTTCCTGCAGGTGGGGAACTCTGCATCAACCACCACCTCCTGACCAGGAAAACAGCCACAATCCCAAACCATTCCTCCACTTCAGCTGAGTTGCCCCACTGCTATCTGCTGGTGGCGAGACTTCCATCCATCCCACCACCCCTGAGAAAAAGGCCACCCAAACCAGGCTCCCACATCAGCCAGTGGCCATGGCACTGCTACTGGCAGGGACTCCATCAGCCACTATCCCTGACCAAAAAGCAGCCTAGCCCAAACAGGCTCAAAACCAGCTAGTGTTCCTGGCACTGCTACTGCTGGCAGCCAGGACCTCCATCAACCTACCACCCCTGACCAGGAAAGCAGACACAAGCCAAACAAGGCTCTCCACTACAGCCAAGTGGCACTGGCACTGCACCTGCAGGTGGCAGGACCTCTAATCCAGCCACCACCCCCGACAACGAAAGCAAACACAAGCCCAAACAGCTCCCCATCACTGGTGGCTGGCACTGCTATCTGCTGGTGGCGGACCTCTACAACCGCCTCCACCTCAACAAAACAGCCACAACCACAATCATGCCATAATTTCAGCCAGTGTCCTAGCATTGCTACCTGCTGGTGGCGGGACCTCATCAGCCCACCACCCTGACAAGAAAACAGCCACAATCCCAAACCAGGCTCTCACTTCAATGGTGGCCTAGTACTACCATCTGCTGGTGGCAGGACCTCTGCATCAGCCCACCACCCACTGACCAAGGAAGCAGCCCAAGCCCAACTGGCTCGCCCTTCAGCCAGTGGCCCTGGCACACTACTGCTAGTAACCAGGACCTCTGCATCCAGTCCACCCCCTTACCAGAAAGCAGCCACAAGCCAAAACTGAAACTCACTTCACTGGTGGCTGGCACTACCTGCTGGTGGCCAGGACCTCTGCATCAGCCCGCACCCCTGACGAGGAAAGCCAAGCCCAAACCAGGCTATAAACTTCAGCCGGTGTCCTGGCACTACTGCTGTCAGCGGACCTCTGCATCAACACGCCACCCCTGAGCAAGGAAGCGCCCAGCAAAACCAGGCTCTCCAATTCTGAAGAGCATGACGCTACACCTGCTGGTAGCCCGGACCTCTACATCAGCCTGCACTCACTGACCAAGCCTGGCCACCTGGCTCTCCACTTCTGCTGAGTGGCTAGCACTGCTACCTGCTGGTGGCAGGACCTCTGCATTCAGCCCAGCACACCATGACCGAAAAAGCCACAAACCCAAACCAAGCTCTCCATCAAGCTGAGTGGCCCTGGCACTGCTCTCTGCTGGTGGTCAGGACCTCTGCATTCAGCCCGCCACCCACTGAACATGTAAAGCTGCCACAAGCCCAAGACAGGCTCTCCACTTCAGCCAGGTGGCCCTGGTGCTGCTGCTTGCTGGCGGCCATGGCGTCTGCATCAGCCACCACACCAAGGAAAGCACCAAACCCAAACCAGGCTCTCCCACTTCAACAAAGTGGCCCTGGCACTGCTACCTACTGGTGGCCAGCACCTCTGCATTCAGCCGCCTCCACTGAACATGGAAGCAGCCAAAGCCCAAAACAATCTCACTTCAGCAGGGTTGCCCTGGCATTGCTACCTGCTGGCGGCCAAGGACCTCTACATCCAGCCAACCTCCTGACCAAGGAAAGCAAGCCCACCAGGCTCCACTTCTGCCGAGTGGCCCTAACTCCTACTGGTGGCCAGGACCTCTGCATCAGCCCGCCACCCCAGACAAGGAAAGCAACACAAGCCCAACCAAACAAAACAGCTGAGAGGCCTGGCACTACTACCTGCTGGTGGCCAGACCTCACATCCAGACTACAACTGACCAGGAAAGCGTACAAGCCAACCAGGCTCTCACCAGCCAAGTGTCCTGGCACAGTACCTGCTGGCAGCAGACCTCTGCATCCAGCCTACCACCCCGACCAAGGAAACAGACAAAGCCCAACCAGCTCTCCACTAGCCGAGGGGCCTGGCACTGACTACCTGCTAGTGTGGGACCTCTGCATCAGCCATACCCCAACAAAGAAAGCAGCCAAGCCCAAACAAGGCTCCCACTTCTGCAGAATGTCCCTGGTGCCACTTTCTGCAGGTGGGAACCCTCATCCAGCCCACACCCAAGCCAAGAAAGCAGCCAAGCCAACCAGGCTCTCCCGCTGCCGAGTAGCCCCAGCACTGCTACCTGCTGGCGGCCAGAACTCTGCATCAGCCCCCACCCCCAGACCAAGAAAGAAGCCACAGCCCAAACCAGGTTCTACAGCCAAGTGGCCTGGCACTACTTGCTGGTGGCCAGGACCTCTACATCCAACCCTACCCCTGACCAAAGCAGCCAAGCCCAAACCAGGCTCTCCATGCTGGCATCCAGCACTACTACCTGCTCGTGGCCAAGACCCTACATCCAGCCTGCCACTGCCGATGAAGTAAAGCCTGAAGCCCACCAGGCTCTCTCGCCAGCAAGTGACCTAACGTACTATCTACAGTGCCAGGACCATCCAACCCTCACCAACAACAAAAAGCAGCAAGCCCAAACCAGCTCCCATTTCTGCCCAATAGCCTAGCACTATTACCTGCTGGTGGCCAGGACCTCTGCATCCAGCCTGCCACCCCCGATGAAGGAAAGCAGCTACAAGCCCAAACCAGGCTCTCTACTTCAGCCAAGAGGCCCTGGCACTGCTATCTGCTGGTGGCGAGGATCTCTGCATCCAGCCCTCCACCCCCAACCCACGAAAGCAGCTACAAGCCCAAACCAGGCTTTCTACTTCAGCCAAGTGGCCCTGGCACTGCTACTTGCTGGTGACCAGGATCTCTGCATCCAGCCTGCCACCTTCTGACCAAGGAAAGCAGCCACAAACCCAAACCAGGATCTCCACTTCTGCCGAGCAGCCTTGGCACTGTTACCTGCTGGTGGCCTGGACCTGTGCATCCAGCCTGCCACCCATGATGAAAGAAAGCAGCTACAAGCCCAAACCAGGCTCTCTACTTTAGACAAGTGGCCCTGTCTCTGCTACTTGCTGGCAGCCAGGACCTCTGCATCCAGCCCGCACCCCCTGACCAAGGAAAGCAGCCACAAGCCCAAACCAGGCTATAAACTTCAGCCGAGTGTCCCTGGCACTACTACCTGCTGTCAGCCAGGATCTGCATCCAGCACGCCACCCCCTGAGCAAGGAAAGCAGCCACAAGCCAAAACCAGGCTCTCCACTTCTGAAGAGCAGCCATGGCGCTGCTACCTGCTGGGGGCCCGGACCTCTGCATCCAGCCTGCCACCCCCTGATGAAGGAAAGCAGCTACAAGCTCAATCCAGGCTCTCTACTTCAGCCAAGTGGCCCTGGCATCTCTACTTGCTGGCCGCCAGGACCTCTGCATCCAGTCTGCCACTCACTGAATAAGAAAAGCAGCCACAAGCCCAAACCAGGATCTCCACTTCAGTCGAGTGGCCCTGGTGCTGCTGCCTGCTGGCACCCATGACCTCTGCATCCATCCCAGCACACCCTGACCAAGGAAAGCAGCCACAAACCCAAACCAGGCTCTCCACTTCAGCTGAGTGGCCCTGGCACTGCTCTCTGCTGGTGGCCAGGACCTCTGCATCCAGCCCGCCACCCACTGAACATGTAAAGCTGCCACAAGCCCAAGACAGGCTCTCCACTTCAGCCAGGTGGCCCTGGTGCTGCTGCTTGCTGGCGGCCATGACGTCTGCATCCAGCCCACCACACCCTGACCAAGGAAAGCAGCCAAAAACCCAAACCAGGCTCTCCACTTCAGCAAAGTGGCCCTGGCACTGCTACCTGCTGGTGGCCAGCACCTCTGCATTCAGCCCGCCTCCCACTGAACATGGAAAAGCAGCCACAAGCCCAAAACAGGCTCTCCACTTCAGCCGGGTTGCCCTGGCATTGCTACCTGCTGGCGGCCAGGACCTCTGCATCCAGCCCACAACCCCTGACCAAGGAAAGCAGCCAAAAGCCCAAACCAGGCTCTCCACTTCTGCCGAGTGGCCCTGGCACTCCTACTTGCTGGTGGCCAGGACCTCTGCATCCAGCCCGCCACCCCCTGTCCAAGGAAAGCAGCCACAAGCCCAAACCAGGCTCTCCACTTCTGCCGAGCGGCCTTGGCACTGCTACCAGCTGGTGGCCGGACCTCTGCATCCTAGCCTGCCACCCATGAACAAGGAAAGCAGCACAAGCCCAAACCAGGCTCTCCCTTCAACAAGTGGCCCTGGCTCTGCTACTTGCTGGCAGCCAGGACCTCTGCATCCAGCCTGCCACCCCCTGACCAAGAAAAGCAGCCACAAGCCCAAACCAGACTCTCCACTGCAGCGAAGTGGCACTGGTGCTGCTACCTGCTGGTGGCGAGGACCTCTGCATCCAGCACGCCACCCCCTGAGCAAGGAAAGTAGCCACAAGCCAAAACCATGCTCTCCACTTCTGCCGAGCAGCCATGGCGCTGCTACCTGCTGGTGGCCCAGACCTCAGCATCCAGCCTGCCACCCCCTGATGAAGGAAAGCAGCTACAAGCCCAATCCAGGCTCTCTACTTCAGCCAAGTGGCCCTGGCATCTCTACTTGCTGGCCGCCAGGACCTCTGCATCCAGTCTGCCACTCACTGACCAAGAAAAGCAGCCACAAGCCCAAACCAGGATCTCCACTTCTGTCAAGTGGCCCTGGTGCTGCTGCCTGCTTGCACCCATGACCTCTGCATCCAGCCCAGCACACCCTGACCAAGGAAAGCAGCCACAAACCCAAACCAGGCTCTCCACTTCAGCTGAGTGGCCCTGGCACTGCTCCCTGCTGGTGGCCAGGACCTCTGCATCCAGCCCGCCACCCACTGAACATGGAAAGCTGCCACAAGCCCAAAACAGGCTCTACACTTCAGCCGAGTGGCCCTGATGCTGCTGCTTGCTGGCGGCCATGACTTCTGCATCCAGCTCACCACACCCTGACAAAGGAAAGCAGCCACAAACCCAAACCAGGCTCTCCACTTCAGCCAAGTGGCCCTGGCACTGCTACCTGCTGGTGGCCAGCACCTCTGCATTCAGCCCGCCACCCAATGAACATGGAAAGCAGCCACAAGCCCAAAACAGGCTCTCCACTTCAGCCAGGTTGCCTTGGCATTGCTACCTGCTGGTGGCCATGACCTCTACATCCAGCCCACAACTCCTGACCAAGGAAAGCAGCCACAAGCCCAAACCAGGCTCACCACTTCTGCCGAGTGGCACTGGCACTCCTACTTACTGGTGGCCAGGACCTCTGCATCCAGCCCGCCACCCCCTGACCAAGGAAAGCAGCCACAAGCCCAAACCAGGCTCTAAACTTCAGCTAAGTGACCCTGGCACTGCTACTTGCTGGCAGCCAGGACCTCTGCACCCAGCCCACCACTCCATGACCAATGAAACCAGCCACAAGCACAAACCAGGCTCTACACTCCAGCCGAGTGTCCCTGGCACTGCTACCTGCTGGTGGCCAAGACCTCTGCATCCAGCCCACCACCCCCTGACCAAGACAAGCAGCTACAAGCCCAAACCATTCTCTCCACTTCTGCTGAGTTGCCCTGGTGCTGCTACTTGCTGGTGGCCAGGACCTCTGCATACAGTCCACCACCCCCTGACCAAGGAAAGCAGAAACAAGCCCAAATCAAGCTCTCCACTTCTGCAGAGCGTCCCTGGCACTGCTACCTGCTGGTGGCCAAGACCTCTGCATCCTACCTGCCACTGCCGATGAAGGAAAGCAGCTACAAGCTGAAACCAGGCTCTCTACTTCAGCCAAGTGGCCCTGGCACTGCTATCTGCTGGTGGCCAGGACCTCTGCGTCCAGCCCTCCACCCCCAACCCACGAAAGCAGCTACAAGCCCAAACCAGGCTTTCTACTTCAGCCAAGTGGCCCTGGCGCTGATTCTTGCTGGTGGACAGGACCTCTGCATCCAGCCTGCCACCCCTTGACCAAGGAAAGCAGACACAAACCCAAACCAGGCTCTCCACTTCAGCCAAGTGAGCCTGGCACTGCTACCTGCTGGAGGCCAGAACCTCTGCATCCAACCCGCCACCCCCGACCTATGAAAGCAGCCAAAAGCCGAAACCAGGCTCTCCACTTCAGCCGAGTGTACCTGGCACTGCTACCTGCTGGTGGACAGGATCTCAGCTTCCAGTCCCCACCCCCGTGACCAAGGAAAGCAGCCACAGGCACAAACCAGGCTCTAAACTTCAGCCCGTGCCCCTGGCATTGCTTCCTGCAGGTGGCCAGGAACTCTGCATCCAGCCCACCACCCCCTGACCAAGGAAAACAGCCACAATCCCAAACCATACTCTCCACTTCAGCTGAGTTGCCCTTGCACTGCTATCTGCTGGTGGCCAGGGCTTCAGCATCCATCCCACCACCCCCTGATGAAAGAAAGCAGCCACTAGCCCAAACCAGGCTCTCCACTTCAGCCGAGTGGCCAT
The DNA here is from genome assembly GCA_016271365.2 of Neoceratodus forsteri. NCBI lineage: Eukaryota > Metazoa > Chordata > Ceratodontiformes > Ceratodontidae > Neoceratodus > Neoceratodus forsteri. The sequence goes on along the minus strand of CM028130.1, from coordinate 804,692,731 downwards.
GGCACTGCTACCTGCTGGCAGCCAGGACCTCTGCATCCAGCCCACTATCCCCTGACCAAGAAAAGCAGCCATAAGCCCAAACCAGGCTCTGCACTTCAACCAAGTGGCCTTGGCACAGCTATCTACTGGCGGCCAGGACCTCTGCATCCAGCACACCATCCACTGACAAAGAAAAGCAGCCACATACCCAAAACAGGCTCTAAACTTCAGCTGAGTGTTCCTGGCACTGCTACCTGCTGGCAGCCAGGAAACTCTGCATCCAGCCGTTACCCCCTGACCAAGGAAAGCAGCAACAAGCCAAAACCAGACTCTCCACTTCTGCCGAGCAGCCATGGCGCTGCTACCTGCTGGTGGCCCAGAACTCTGCATCCAGCCTGCCACCCCCTGATGAAGGAAAGCAGCTACAAGCCCAATCCAGGCTCTCTACGTCAGCCAAGTGGCCCTGGCACCTCTATTTGCTGGCCGCCAGGGACCTCTGCATGCTGTCTGCCACTCACTGACCAAGGAAAACAGTCACAATCCCAAACCAGGCTCTCCACTTCAGCCGAGTGGTCATAGCACTGCTACCTGCTGGTGGCCAGGACCTCTGCATCCAGCCCACCATCCCCTGACCAAGGAAAGCAGCCACAAGCCCAAACCAGGCTCTCCACTTCAGCCGAGTGGTCATGGCACTGCTACCTGCTGGTGGCCAAGACCTCTGCATCCAGCCCACCACCCCCTGACCAAGACAAGCAGCCACAAGCCCAAACCAGGCTCTCCACTTCTGCCTAGTGTCCCTGGCGCTGCTACCTGCTGGTGGCCAGGACCTCTGCTTCCAGCCTGCCACCCCTGACCAAGGAAAGCAGTCACAAGCCCAAACCAGGCTCTCCACTTCTGCCGAGCGTCCCTGGCACTGCTACCTGCTGGTGGCCAAGACCTCTGCATCCAGCCTGCCACTGCCGATGAAGGAAAGCAGCTACGAGCCCAAGCCAGGCTCTCTACTTCAGCCAAGTGTCCCTGGCACTGCTATCTGCTGGTGGCCAGGACCTCTGCATCCAGTCCCCACCCCCCGACCAAGGAAAGCAGCCACAGGCACAAGCCAGGCTCTAAACTTCAGCCCGTGTCCCTGGCATTGCTACCTGCTGGTGGCCAGGACCTCTGCATCCAGCCCACCACCCCCTGACCAAGTAAAGCAGCCACAAGCCCAAAACAGGCTCTAAACATCAGCTGAGTGTCCCTGGCACTGCTACCTGCTGGCTGCCAGGACCTCTGCATCCAGACCACCACCCCCTGACCAAGACACGCAGCCACAAGCCCAAACCAGGCTCTCCACTTCTGCAGAGGTGCCCTGGTGCTGCTACCTGCTGGTGGCCAGGACCTCTGCATCCAGCCTGCAACCCCCTGACCATGGAAAGCAGCCACAAGCCCAAACCAGGCTCTCCACTTCTGCCTAGTGTTCCTGGCGCTGCTACCTGCTGGTGGCCAGGACCTCTGCTTCCAGCCTGCCACCCCCTGACCAAGGAAAGCAGTCACAAGCCCAAACCAGGCTCTCCACTTCCTAGTGTTCCTGGCGCTGCTACCTGCTGGTGGCCAAGACCTCTGCATCCAGCCTGCCACTGCCGATGAAGGACAGCAGCTACAAGCCCAAACCAGGCTCTCTACTTCTGCCAAGTGGCCCTGGCACTGCTATCTGCTGGTGGCCAGGACCTCTGCATACAGCCCTCCACCCCCAACCAAAGAAAGCAGCCAGAAGCCCAAACCAGGCTCCCCACTTCTGCTGAGTGGCCCTGGCACTGTTACCTGCTGGTGGCCAGGACCTCTGCATCCAGCCTGCCACCCCCGATGAAGAAAAGCAGCTACAAGCCCAAACCAGGCTCTCTACTTTAGCCAAGTGGCCCTGGCACTGCTATCTGCTGGTGGCCAGGACCTCTGAATCCAGCCCTCCACCCCAACCCATGAAAGCAGCTACAAGCCCAAACCAGGCTTTCTACTTCAGCCAAGTGGCCCTAGCGCTGCTACTTGCTGTTGGCCAGGACATCTGCATCCAGCCTGCCACCCCCAGACCAAGGAAAGCAGCCACAAACCCAAACCAGGCTCTCCACTTCAGCCAAGTGAGCCTGGTGTTGCTACCTGCTGGTGACCAGGACCTCTGCATCCAGCCCACACCCCCTGACCAAGGAAAGCAGCCACAACCCCAAACCAGGCTCTCCACTTCAGTCGAGTGACCCTTGCACTGCTACCTGCTGGTGGCCAGGACCTCTGCATCCAGCCCGCCACCCCTGACCTATGAAAGCAGCCACAAGCCCAAACCAGGCTCTCCACTTCAGCCGAGTGGCCCTGGCACTGCTACCTGCTGGTGGACAGGATCTCTGCATCCAGTCCCCACCCCCCCTGACCAAGGAAAGCAGCCACAGGCACAAACCAGGCTCTAAACTTCAGCCCGTGTCCCTGGCATTGCTACCTGCTGGTGGCCAGGACCTCTGCATCCAGCCCACCACCCCCTGACCAAGTAAAGCAGCCACAAGCCCAAACCAGGCTCTAAACTTCAGCTGAGTGTCCCTGGCACTGCTAACTGCTGGCTGCCAGGACCTCTGCATCCAGCCCGCCACCCCCTAACCAAGGAAAGCAGCCACAAGCCAAAACCAGGCTCTCCACTTCTGCCGAGCAGCCGTGGCGCTGCTACCAACTGGAGGCCTTGACCTCTGCATCCAGCCTGCCACCCCCGATGAAGGAAAGCAGCTACAAGCCCGATCCAGGCTCTCTACTTCAGCCAAGTGGCCCTGGGTCCTCTACTTGCTGGCCACCAGGACCTCTGCATGCAGCCTACCACACCCTGACCAAGGAAATCAGCCACAAACCCAAACCAGGCTCTCCACTTCAGCCGAGTGGCCCTGGCACTGCTACCTGCTGGTGGCAAGCACCTCTGCATCCAGCCCGCCACCCACTGAACATGGAAAGCTGCCACAAGCCCAAAACAGGCTCTCCACTTCAGTTGGGTTGCCCTGGCTCTGCTACCTGCTGGCGGCCAGGACCTCTGCATCCAACCTGCCACCCCCTGACCAAGGAAAGCAGCCACAAGCCCAAACCTGGCTCTCCACTTCAGCTGAGTCACCCTGGTGCTGCTACCTGCTTGTGGCCAGGACCTCTGCATCCAGCCCACCACCCCCTGACCAAGACAAGCAGCCACAAGCCCAAACCAGGCTCTCCACTTTTGCCGAGTTGCCCTGGTACTGCTACCTGCTGGTGGCCAGGACCTCTGCATCCAGCCCACAACCCCCTGACCAAGGAAAGCAGCCACAAACCCAAACCAGGCTCTCCACTTCTGCCGAGCAACCCTGGCACTGCTACCTGCTGGTGGCCAACACCTCTGCATCCAGCCTGCCACCCCCGATGAAGGAAAGCAGCTACAAGCCCAAACCAGGCTCTCTACCTCAGCCAAGTGGCCCTGGCACTGCTACCTGCTGGTGGCCAGGTCCTCTGCATCCAGTCCACCACCCCTGACCAAGGAAAGCAGCCACAAGCCCAAACCAGGCTGACCACTTCAGCCGAGTGGCCCTGGCACTGCTACCTGCTGGCGGCCAGGACCTCTGCATCCAGCCCACCATCCCATAACCAAGGAAAGCATCCACAAGCCCAAACCAGGCTCTCCACTTCAGCTGAGTGGCCCTGGCACTGCTATCTTCTGGTGGCCAGCCCTGTGACTGCTACCTGCTGGCGGTCAAGACCTCTGAATCCAGCCTTCCTTCCTCAATGAAGGAAAACAACTACAATCCCAAACCAGGCTTTCTACTTCACCCAAGTGGCCCTGGCGCTGCTACTTGCTGGTGGCCAGGACCTCTGCATCCAGCCTGCCACCCCCTGACCAAGGAAAGCAGCCACAAGCCCAAACCAGGCTCTCCACTTCAGCCAAGTGAGCCTGGTGCTGCTACCTGCTGGTGACCTGGACCTCTGCATCCCGCCCACCATCCCCTGACCAAGGAAAGCAGCTACAAGCCCAAACCAGTCTCTCCACTTCGGTTGAGTGACCCTGGCGCTGCTACCTGCTGGTGGCCAGGACCTCTGCATCCATCCCGCCACCCCCAACCTATATAATCAGCCACAAGCCCAAACCAGGCTCCCCACTTCAGCTGAGTGGCCCTGGCACTGCTACCTGCTGGTGGACAGGACCTCTGCATCCTGCCCCAACCCCCCTGACCAAGGAAAGCAGCCACAGGCACAAACCAGGCTCTAAACTTCAGCCCAGTGTCCCTGGCGTTGCTACCTGCTGGTGGCCAGGACCTCTGCAACCAGCCCACCACCCTCTGACCAAGGAAAACAGCCACAAGTCCAAACTAGGCTCTCCACTTCAGCCGAGTCGCCATGGCACTGCTATCTGCTGGTGGCCAGGACCTCTGCATCCAGCCCACCACGCCCTGACCAAGGAAGGCAGCCACAAGCCCAAACCAGGCTCTCTACTTTAGCCAAGTGACCTTGGCCCTGATACCTTCTGGCAGCCAGGACCTCTTCATCCAGCCCACCACCCCCTGACCAAGGAAATCAGCCACAAGCCCAAGGTACATTTGGGCAGTTTCTAGCTCAGAGCTGTGAGGCTTCAATTCCCGTAATTGGACTGGATCCTGGGGACTGTGGCTGCTTCCTGATTGGATGCTGCAGATTCCCATTGAGAAAGAAAGCTTGCAAGGCAGCTTTTTCAAAACACAACTTAGCCACTGCCTTGCTGTACTGCTGTCTGGACAATTTTTTCTGCTGAATTTACTGCTCATGTGGAAAAATATATATATATATATATTTATATTTTTTCCCTCTCCTCTTCGAATTTTCTGTTGTTTAGGCTGCTGTATTCGCGAGGCCTGACTTCTATATAGCTTATGTCTTGCACTACTGAATATTTCTTCTGCTTAAACATTTTACCTTTAAACTATTGCACTGTATATGTAGGAATTGCCTAGCAGAGTATAGCAGAGTTATAGCGAACTTTAACTGACTGTCTGACGTTTATAATGTTTACTGCTTGCAATACTGAATTTTTTCTGCTAATTACAAAATATTGTAGAATAGCTAGAACTGGCTACTGCCAGCTGTTTGTTCTGCCACACTGCTTTTCCCATCACAGTTCCTCTCATTCATCCTCAGGCTGCCTTCTTTGCTTCCCTCTTTCTCTTGCTTTTTCCCTTTTGTATTTCTTTATTTCTATTCCCCACAATGTTTCTCTGCCATCTACTGGACCCCTGATTCCCTCTCCTGACACCCCCTAAATCAGCATGTTCTGTAAATATTGCCTGGCATTTTGGGCCATCTTCTCTACCCATTACAGACTACCCTGAGTCCTCTCCACCACACATCTACTTCCCAGCTCTCCCTGGTCTCATTCAAGGGGCCTCCCCTGCCAACCTCCTGAATCAGCCTTTTGTTTTGCTAAATTCCCACCTGGCACCTTTGACCAGGCCTCTCTGCAGAACTCTTTTCGCTCCTACTATTTAGAAACATAGAACCAGAGAAACAGACTTTGTCGGCAGATAAGGACCGCTTGGCCCATCTAGTCTGCCCATTTCGCTACCTACAGGATAGGCCACAAATCCTAGTTAACCAACAGCCTATTTCTTCCAACCCCCCACAAGAATTGCCTTATGTCTGTCACATGCATTCTTGAATTCTCCCACATTTTAGACCCACTAACCTCCTCAGGAAGGCTGTTCATGCATCCACTACCCTCTTGTGAAAAAATACTTCCTCACTTGCCCTGAACTGCCTCCCTCTATCTATTAAGTGTCCCCTTGCTCTTGCATGTCTCTTTTCTGAAAGATGCTACCATCTTGGACTTTGTTGATTCCACTGAGGTACTTAAACATTTCTATCATGTCCTCCTCTGCTTCTTTCCTCAAGGGTATACATATTAAGCTCCTTAAGCCTCTCCTCGTATGGCTTCTTTTGCAGACCCTGCACCATTTTAGTTGCCCTCCTCTGCACTGCCTCTATCCTGTCTATGTCCTTGTGAAGATATGGTCTCCAGAACTGGACGCAGTACTCCAGATGGGGTCTCACCAACTGCCTGTACAGCGGGATAACAACTTCCTTTTTTCTGCTGGTGTTGCCTCTCCCTATGCATCCCAGTATACCCCCAGAACTCCCTACTGCCTTCTCACATTGCTTGCTAACCTTAATGTCATCTGATATGATTACCCCCAGGTCCCTTTCCTTTTTTGTTGTTGTTACTACCTCCCCCCCAATTGTGTATTCTTCCCCTGGGTTCTTGTTTCCCAGGTACATTATTTTGCACTTCTTTGCATTGAATCCTAGCTGCCATACTTCTGACCATTCCTCCAACCTTGTCAAGTCCCTTCTCATCCTTTCCACGCCTCCTTGTGTATCAACCCTGTTGCAGATCTTTGTGTCATCTGCAAAGAGGCATATTTTTCCTTCCAGTCTCTCTGCAATGTCACTTGTAAAGACATTAAAAAGGACTGGACCCAGCACTGAACCCTGCAGTACCCCACTAATAACTACTCTTTCTTCAGAGTGGACTCCATTTACAATTACCTTCTGTGTCCTGTTGTCCAGCTGATGTTTTACCCAGGCTACCACCCTGGGACCCACTCCCAGGCTGGTTAATTTGACTGTTAATCTTTTGTGTGGGACTGTGTCAAATGTGTTGCTAAAGTCTAGGTAGGCCATGTCCACAGCCCCTCCCTGATCTACTACTTTGGTCACCCAGTCAAAGAAATCTACTAGATTCATCTGACATGACCTTCCCGCTGTGTACCCATGCTGCCTTGTGTTCTCTGCCCCACTGGCCTCTAGGTACTCAACAATTCTTTCCCTACCACAGAGGTCAAACTGACAGGTCTGTAGTTTCCTGCCTCTGTCTTGGTCCCACTTTTGTGAAGAGGAATCACATCCGCCTTCCTCCAGTCCTCGGGTACCACACCATCCTCCCATGATTTATTAAAAAGAGTAGCCAGTGGTTTCACTGGTTCCCCCCTTAATTCTTTTAGAATTCTGGGATGAATTCCATCAGGCCCCATTGTTTTGTCCACCTTCAGTTTTAGGAGTTCTTGCAGAACTGTTTCTTCTGTGAAAGGACTGGGATCGACCCCCCTATCAAGAGTGCTTCTGTTAATTGGATTAGGCACTTCCCTCCTCTTTTGTGAATACTGAGTAGAAATATTCGTTCAGTATCCTGCTTTTCACTGTCCCTCTGTCACCACCCTTCATTCTATTCAGCCTCACTATCCCTCCCTTTGTCTTTCTCGCTCTTGATGTACCTATAAAGGTTTTATCCCTTTCTTAACCGAGTTGGCTATATCTTTCCTCAGTTTGGGCCTTTGCTATTCTGATTCCCTCCTGCTTCCTTCTGCCTCAACTGGTACAGCTCTCTGTCCTGCTCCTTCTGTGTTTCCTTATACTTCTGGAATGCTATCTTTTTCTCCCTGACTTTCCCAGCCACCTCTTTTGAGAACCATAGTGGCTTTTTCTTTCTTTTTGATTTGTTTACTTGCTTCACACAAAGGCTTGTTGCCTCTGTGATGGCAGTTTTGATGATTCCCCATTGTTGCTCCACCCGTCCTTTGAGCCTGTTTGCACCTACTTCTACCTCCTAGCTCGGAGCTGTGATGCTTCAATCCCCGTAATTGGACTGGCTCCCGGGGACTGTGGCTGCTTTCTGACTGGATGCCACAGATCCCCATTGAGAAAGAAAGCATACAAGGCAGCTTTTCAAAATACAGCTTGGCCTCTGCCTTGCTGTACTGCTCTCTGGACAATTTTTTCACCCATCCCCACTCCCCCTCCTCCCTCCTTTATTAAGTACACTTCTCCAGTGATCCCCGGAGGTCTCACGGTAGTCAATTACAGCAACTCCTTAAAGGGGCTCTCCTTTCTGTAACTTCTTAAAGGGGTGATCCTCTCTTGTGCCCAAATAACATATCGTCCTCAATGCATCTGGGATCAAGTGCTTTGACACCGACTATGATCCTCCTCCCACTTCCTACACCAGCCCCCCCTTATTTGAGACCATCACCGTCTATGCATAGTATCCCCCCTCTTATCTGCAACACCTCTTTCAGACCCCCGACACTTTCGATCACCTCCCCCTGGTACCCCCACACTTCCACCCTGCTACCTCTTACTTCCCACCTCATACCTTGGTCTTTCTCCTCAATGCCTTTCCCACATGTCATACTCTACCCACCCCTTGCACCCCAGCACCCCGCCCCATGTCCAGTCGCAAGGGGAGATGCCACAATCACTACCATGCCTTGGTGCACTAATCACCCTCCTATTGCTTCTATCAGGTAACATTCATCAAAACCCTGGCCCCGTACCCAACCTTATGAACAAGCCTGCCCAGGCTCAAGGACTCCACATATCTTCTATGAATATTTGCAGCCTCCTTAAGAAGGTTGCTGCATTCCAGTGCTGGGTTACTCAGCACCAACCAGACATTGTCACACTCATTGAAACCTGGTTATCCAAATCCACCCCTGACTCCTTCGTCTCTCTCCCTGGCTACACGTTTTGCAGGGAAGATCGGGTGGGTAAGCGTGGAGGTGGTCATGCTGTCTGTATGTGTGACTCCCTTCTTGGACATGCACTTCCATCACCCAAGCTTGATAACGGGGCTCAAGTCCTCACACTAAAAGTCTCCCCCAACCCTGGTAAGGGCTCTCTCTTTCTCACCATTGCCTATATTCCCCCCAGAAAGCAAGACCTCACCATTCAGGAACTTGCTGACTAACTATCTGGCCTACTGCCCAAAATGGCCCATATAATTGTTGGTGACCTGAATATCAACTGGCTGTCTGCCACAGCATCCCAAACCATAGATATCTTTGCCTCTCTTGACATGTCCCAGCTTGTCACCACTCCAAATAGATTCAACCCCTCTACTGGCTCCAGCACCCGCCTAGATATCACCATTACCAACAGCCTCCAAAGGGTGCTCAATATCAGTGTACTTCCCAACTCACTTAGTGACCACTCCCCGGTCATATTCTCTTGGTCTGCTGCCAACAGCAAACCTGCACCACAAACCACCCAGCAATGTCGCCTACTCCCAGGTGGCCTGCATCACCTTAAACTGTACCTCTCACAACTGGATTGGTCCCCAATCAGGCTTGCACCATCCATAGATGAGGTATTGGATTTTTTCACTCACACTTTTAACACTGCCTGTGACCTCTATGCCTTATAATTGAAACTGTACCAAAAGCAAAGCATGCCTGGGTTACCCCTCCTCCTTCACAAACTTAAAATGAGAGACAACCTATGGCACATTGTTGTGGAATTGGCAAGCCAGCTAATAGGCAGCATACAATGTTGAGCGTAACAGTGTACTTGGCCATTTGACAGACAAAGCCCAGTACTACTCAATCCACTTTGTCTCTTCCTGGGGTCAACTAGAAACTTTTGGGATAATGTAAAGGAGCTGAATTGAAATCGACTCCCACCCCTCTCAACTCTCCTTTAATGGAACTGTCTGCTTTGACCCCTTGGCGTTGCAGACTGCCCAAACCACACTTTCTCACACCTGGTTCAGTCCTGCCCAGTAACTTCTTTTGACCCCATCCCAGTAGCACCCTGCCCACTCTCCAGAGACCTCCTTTCTACTTACATACCATCTCTCCATTGGAGGCTAGACCCCTTCTGCAAAAAGCCACTAGTAGTAACAACCCTGGCACCGACCTACTGGACACTAGGCTACTTCGTCTGACATTGGATGCTATCCTGGCTCCACTTACCGAGCTGCTCAACCACTCTCTGTGCCTGGGGCAGTTTCCCAGCACATGAAAAACAGCCATCATCACTCCCATCCTAAAGAGCAGTGATTGAGCGACCCCGGGTAACTATCGACCTATCTCCATCCTCCCCCCACTCTCTAAGGCCCTTGAAAAAGTAGTTGTCAACCAACTTGCCGAATACTTGGCCATGTACAATATCCTGTGCCCTGAACAGCATGGCTTTCGTGCAGGTCACAGCACCACAACTGCGGTATTTGAATTCTCCAACTTCCTGCACTCTGATCTTGATGCCAGAAGTCCTGCTGGTGCCATGTTCATTGACCTCTCCAAGGCCTTTGACAAGGTTTGCCATCCTCTCCTGCTTGACTACCTCAGATGCCTTGGTTTCTCCCCCAGCCCCCTTGCATGGTTCACCAGCTACCTCTCTTCCAGAAGTCAGTGAGAACTCAGTGTGTAAAAATTTATAGCACCCTATCTGACACTCGACCGGTCCACTCTGGGGTTCCCCAGGGCTCCATTTTAGGCCCTCTCCTCTTCAGTCTCTACCTCAACTCCCTCCCCTTGGCCTGCCCAAGTAAGATCCTCCTCTACACGGATGACGCTGTGCTCTTCGCCACTGACCCCAACCGCAACACACTCCAGGCCTCCCTCCAACAAGATTTTGATAGAGTTGAGCATTGGTTCACATCACAAAAGCTAGTCCTGAATCTAAAAAAGACCAAAGCTATGCTCTTCTTGCATCACCAAAGCAAAGCCAGTGGTGCCCCTTTCATGATACTGCCTAGCACACTAAACCTCATCAAGCAGGTTTCCTCCTACCAGTATCTGAGCATTGCCTTTGATTCAGCACTCGCCTTCCATTCCCATATCAATGCCCTTTCTGCTGCCACCAATCTCAGGATTGGACTGTTATAACACCATAGGGACTGCCAACCACAAGAGGCCGTTACAATGGCAATCACCTCCTCTGTTCTGTCGCTAATCGACTATGGGCTGCCCATCTATGCTGCAGCTGACAACACTGCACTTGCAAGAATCCAGTGCTCTATAAACAAGGCCTGCAGGCTAATGCTGGGAGCCCCTAGGTGCACCCATATATGCCTGCTGTACTCCACTACCAACTTGCTCAACCTTGAAGAAAGACTCCGCTTCCAAACCTGCCTTCTTGTAAAAAAAGACCCTGCTAGGGCTCTCCCCCACCCGGGGTCACCACCTCCCTGCAGCATGCCTCCCCCTCAGTCTCCACCCACAGCACTGTCAAATCTTCCCTTATTGTCTACAGGGTAAGGACCTCTATGGCCCAGAGATCCTTTTGCTATTGGGCTCCCTCCTGGTTCAGTTCCCTCCCAGCCAATATAGCTGACTCCACTAAGCTTGGTCCTTTCAAGGTCTCCCTCAGAAGCCATCTGACAAGCACTCGCTGCTGCAACTGCACATAATCCCCCACCTGCCCCTCACCTTCACCCCTAAGCTAGGTCTGCCCTGTCTACTTTTGCTGTATATACCTGGGGTCTCATACAACATCTTCTGACTAATGTAATAAAATATCTCTGGTTGCTACCTGATGCATACCTCTCAACTGTCCCTGATTTTCAGGGATGTCCCTGATTTTGCCTCAAAATTTTCTTCTGTCCCTCGCAAAATGTGTGTTTTTGTGACAGAACAGTGGTGATTAAAAGCACAAAATAATGTCAAAGATTACAGTTACAGACTTGTTATTCTTCAAAAAATGCATCTTAACACAAATCCTTTCATTCTATCAACTTTCTGAGTGAATTGTACCAATTTTTTAAGATGTGTCCCTCATTTGGAGTCTTTGTCCCTGATTTTTTTTAAGCCTTGTCCCTGATTCATGAGGCAAAAGGTTGAGAGGTATGACCTGATGTGGTACTCATATACCTATGTTATGACTACTGTGATCTACCTATTACTAAGCATGTACCACCAGTGAATGCCTGTAACACTGGTCCCTTTCCTGTCACCACTCCAGTACATCCTTTCCCACCCAGTACAGTAGTTTAGGGAACCCTGCCTCAGTCAATGCATTGAATAACCCTAATAGTCACAGGAACAAAGTAGTGATTAACCTCTCAATCTGCTGCCCCACACAGCTACTGTGACCGTGACCATACATTCAGATCAAGTCTAAACCCAGGAATCCCTCTTCGTCTTCAACCACCACCAAGGGCCCCATCATGTGCAGTTGTATTGACAATAACATCCTGTTTGTCCCATTCCTTTACAGTGACTAATGCTGTTTCAGAATGGAGGTAGAGCAGATGCAGCTATACCAGAATCATCTAATGTGAAAGAACCCTCCTACATCAACCCCCTTTCATGACCTGAGGTATGATCGCATATTAACCCTTGCTATGCCACTGATATGTATACACGTCCCAAAAACCTATACGTTGTAAATCTTCTGGCAGCCTAAGGGTTAAAGCTGTCCTGTTTACTCCTGGCATCTTGTTCATAAACAGTATCAGCAGGTCAGTACAATACTGTTCTTTTAAAGCAGAATTCCCTTGCCACTGGATTAACCATAGTAGACCATTTAAATTACAACAGGCACTGATAGCTCTTCTACTGCTGCAACTAGCTCAGCATCTTCTACTGCTCCAATTCCCTGTTCTTTACCCATTAATACAATTCATACACACTGTTATGGTAGCTCAACAATCCTTCTGGTAGCATGAGTTATCTAACTGCCATCTGCCAAAAGCAGAAATCACGCTCATTACTTGCTTTGTAAAGCATACTGTAATACCAAAGCAAATAAGCAAAGATATCTCAGGTCTTATATTTGTCTTTTACACTTGTCTGTCATTTGAATGCTATGTAATATTTACTCCCAAAAGAAAAACAAAAACTGCAAGGACCACCATGCAGCACAGTAAGCACTGTGAGACTTGGAGATGTGCTTACATCCTGTACTGGGTGCAAACAGAATTGTTACAGGGAACACAGGGAGGGGGACAAGTAATGACTGTACAGTGTGGTTCAGTGTAACAACTGTGGGAGAAGCAAACCACACAAAGGAGAGGGTCCAGAACATCAGGAGGGCCAATTTTACAAAGATGGGGAAATACCTTAGGGATGCCCCGGCATGGGGACAAAACCTGCATGAAGTGGAGGAACAATGGGCAAAACTAAAAGCAGGGATAGTGAGGGCAACAAACCTCTGCATCAGACAAATAAGTAAAACCAAGATGAAAAATAGACTTCTATAGTTTGCAAAAGAGGTGGCTGGGAAGGTAAGGGCAAAAAAGTTAGAATTCAGGAGCTATAAGGAGACGCAGGAGGAGGAAAGGGAAGTGTACCAGGAGAAGTAGAGGGAGGCAGGGACAGAAGTCAGGGATGCAAAGGCACAAATGGAGGAGAAAATAGCTCAAGCAGTAAAAAAAAGGGACAAGACATTTTTTCAGTTATGTAAGTAAAAGGAGAAAGACCAGTGGAGGGATTGTAAGACAAAGGAGGGAAGGGGGAAGTGTATGGAAGGGGGCAAGGAAAAAACAGACATCCTGAATGAATATGTTTGTTTAGTGTTCACAGGGGAAAGGGAAGGGAAGGAGAGGGGCCACAGATAAATGTCAGGGACATCATAGGAACGGACGTGGACACTAGTCCATTTACAGAGGGCAGAATCCTGAAGGCACTCGCAAATCTGAAAATGGACAAGGCAATGGGCCTGAACAGATACACCCAAAGAAGCTCAGAGAGGAGCTTGCTACACTTCTGACAGTCCAATTCAAACACTTACTGGAGACGGGGGTCCACTCACTGGAGACAGAGGTGGTTCCAGAGGTATACTGACCACACAGCGACAGAAATACCGTGAAGACCATTGCAGCGACATTTTTGACAGTTCGCTATGATGGTCTCCATGTTCCCAACACTGTTGCTGGTGGGGTGTTTGCCCCCTTCCTCCTGCATGGGGGATGTGGGGGGCAAATTCTTTCCACAGAAAACTCTTGTTCCCCAAGTGACGGCACAACACCAGTTGTTGGTGTTGTGCTGTCGCTGTGCCGACAGTCAACAAATTTCTTGTCACTGTGGCATAGTGGAACCATTCCAGAGGATTGGGGGAGGGCAGATGTAGACCCGCTTCACAAAAGTGGGAGCAGGGAAGATGCTGGCAATTACAGGCCAGTCAGCCTGATTTCAGCGGTGGAGAAACTAATGGAATCACTACTGAAGGAAAGCATAGTAGACTATCTTGAATCCAGTTACTTACAAGACCCAAGGCAACATGGATTCACTGTGGGGAGGTCATGTCAAATAAATCTGACAGATTTCTTTGACTGGGAGACCAATAAATTAGGTCACAGTGGAGTAGTGGATGTGGTCTTCCTAGAGTTCAGTAAGGCCTTTGACACTGTTCCACATAGGAGACTTTTGAACAAGCTGGGCAGCCAGGGATTGGGTCCAAAGGTGGTTAATTAGGTAAGAAATTGGTTGGGGTATAGGTGACAGAGGGAGGTGGTAAATGGAGTTCACTCCAAGGAAAGAAGGGTGGCCAGCAGGGTTTCTCAGGTATTAGTACTAGAATCAATCCTCTTCAATGCCTTTCTTAGCAACATTGCAGAGGGGCAAGAAGGGAAGGTATGCCTTTTTGCAGATGAAACTAACATCTACAATACAGTAGACACTACAGGGGAGTGGGGTGGAAAAAAGGAAAAGGAATCTAGGAAAGCTTGAAGAGTAGTCAAGAGTGTGGTGACTAAGTTTCAATGTGAAGATGTGTAAGATCATGCACATGGGGTGCAGAAACCCAGGGGTGGAGTACACAATGGGGGAAGAGGTACTGGCAACCACCAAACAGGAGAGAAACCTGGAGGTAATCATATCTGATGACCTAAAGGTGGCCAAGCAGTGTGACAAGGCAGTAGGAAAAGCCAGTGGGATGCTAAGGTGCATAGGAAGGGGTATCACCAGCAGGAAGAGGGAAGTGGAGATTTCACTTTATAGCTCACTAGTGAGACCACACCTAGAGTACTATGTCCAGTTCTGAAGACCATGGGCCTGACTCACAACCAGTTTGGACTGGCATAAGTCCCGGGTGCGCTGAACATGTGGCGCATGGGGCTTTCGGTGGTCCATGGCCGAGTGACGTGATTCACAGTTGATGCGTCTCCAGCCTGGTGTTTGATCAGCTTTTCACTGGTCTACTACCACTGCCCTCCTAATGGGATTTGTGCCACATGCCTGGTGCCAGCCACCATAAATGGTGTGAAAGGCCACAAATGCACGTGACCTTTGTGAATAAGGTGCACGGTGGGCCAAAGTAGATGATGCAGCACCAGGGCAGACACAGGCTTGGTGCAAGCCATGCGTCCCCTTCCATGAATTGGGCCCCACATCTCTGGAAGAACATAGAGTAGAGGTGATCCAGAGGAGGGCAACTAAAATGGTGCAAGGTTTGCATCAAAAGCCCTATGAGAAGAGACTGAAGGACCTCAATATGTACACCCTGGAGTAAAGACGGGAAAGAGGGGGTATGGTAGAGACTTTCAAATATCTCATGGGTATAAAGAAGGTTCAAGAGAGAAGCATCTTTCAGAGAAAAAGATGCTCAAGAACAAGACGTCATGCTATGACGTTGAGGGGGTAGACTTAGGGGCGATGTAAGGATGTACTTATTAACAGAAAGAGTGGTGGATGCCTGGAACAACCTCCCAGTGGAGGTGGTGGGGGCAAAAACCATAGTGGGATTCAAGAAGTCATGGGATAGGCAAAAGGGAATCTTAGTGGTAAGGAAAGGGGGGGAGTTGGAAATCAAGTAGGGTCTGTGGTGTTACAGAAAGTATGGAAAATGAGCAGACTAGGTGGGTGGGTGAAGTGGTCCTTATCTGCCATCAATTTGAATTTCTATATCCTCATTTTGGAGTGCTTACTCTGCTGCAGTGATTCGTGTGTTACAGTTTTCCTTTTGGGAGCTGATGTTATTTGCAGCGGAGTACCAACATACCCCTCAAGCAGACTTCTATTTTTGTATTCATCATACAGTCTTTACCCATGGCTTGACTTACACATTTTATGACAAATTCAATTGTTTCTTGTGTCTACAAAGTTTGCTTGTGGCTTGTCAACAAATGAGGGCTAAAAGCATCTAATAAAGAATACTATTTAACCACAGTGCCATGGTTGTTATCCCATATTGCTTAGATGTTCTTGGCATTTCACCAACTAAATTAATTCTCTTACATAGTGTTTTCAACACTACCTTTTCAGACACAATTACAATGTGGTGGTATGTAATAATGTAAAGTTAATTTTCCAATTAAATAATGAAGGCAAGTGTTTGAAGTCCAAATTTCTGCTAGAATTATTTCCCTTTCTTTTGACTTAAAATAGAAGAATCTTATCACAATACCAGTACTTAGAAGTTGAAGAATACCTTTCTTTACAGGAGAAAATGTAAGCATTATTTGAATTCCTTAGATTGCATTGAGTTTTAGCATTCTCCTACGAGTCCTTCCAAACCAGAGCCACCTTATCAATTGTAGAGCAGTAAGCATTATCTTGCTAAGCAGCCTGTACAATACTCCGCCATGACAGAATCATTTAAAAGGGTTAGCAGCTTTGTCCCATTTACATTTTAAATGTGCTTGTTTCCTCCACTGTCTGTGTTGTAGGCCCTAACCTCATCAATTCAAATTAAGTAAATAACCTGCAAAATTGTTTCAGAAACTCAGATCCCAAATCAAATCTGACAGCCATGGAATAAGAAGGAAAAAAACAACAACTAGTCGAATGATAACTCGTTCACATCAATCACTCCTTCAAAACATATACACACACCACACACACACACACACACACACACACACACACACACACACGCACCTCTTCAAATATTTTAACTGAGTTAAAATGTGTTTCAAAAGGATTGCATCCAGACTGCAGTATGATAAAAAACATGCTACAAGGGAGGTGGGGTGGACCAGCCTGCTGGTCAGACGCATTTTCGGGATCTGTGTTTTGGCACCTCATTTATATTAATTTTACAACTTTCTGTCTTGTAGTTTTTGGTTGTGTGTGCCTACATCACAGCTACTGACCAGCTGATCTTGATGGGGCTGATAAAGAACAAGAAGCAAGTCACTCTGGAGTGGAAGCATATTTTTCTTCCGCAGCTGGATCAATGTGCCCAGGGCCTGCACTACTGTGCATGGTGGCCTGAGTAGTGAACTGCCAGTAGCACAGATTATGGAAATGCTGCAGAAAATACAGGCAATAGGGGAAGAACCAACCAGAGACTTACCACAGTGGAGGCTCTGTTAATTAATGTAGATGGCTTGATTGCAAAAAACAAAACATAATCTTGCAGAGCTCATACAAGGGGCCAAGCAGCAACAGATACTAAATGACATGCTTGTTACAGACATTGGCTTCCTCCATTCAAAAGTGGAGATGCTGGAGAATGGGTTCTGCCAAGGTAATGTTAGAGTAGTGGGGTTCCCACTACATTGAAAGTCATGCAAAGCTGCTTCCTGCATTAAATAGACTGAGCTTTACAGACTTTTCTGTTTTGTCTTCTGATGTGGGTGTGAAAATTGTTAAGGCAATTGTGATTCCTATCCGATATCTGCCCTGAGAAAATGCAACACAGAGATAGCTAATGACCACACTAACTCTTTCATGCTGTGAAGCCCACATTCCACTTCCGCAGACAGCCAGGGTATGGGGTGATGTTGTCTGGGAGGGAAGCAAATTAGCCTTTTTTCCGACATCTCCTCCCAGGCACAAGACAGCAATAGGCAGCCACAATCAAAGAAGAGATCCCTCATGGAATGTGGTATAGTTGCACAGTTGTTCTTCACAGCCTGGTTACAGGTCCAGTACAATAATAAAACTCATTTTTTCAGAGATGCTGAATCTGCTTTGGTGCTTTAGGAGAATCATGGAGCCAAAGGAGGGGCAGCTGAGCCAGAGTTTGTTAAATGCAGTGACGGTATGCTTATGTTTAGGTCCTGTTCCTGAAATACTGACATAAACGTATGTTCAGACTATGATTAATGCTGTTAAATATCAGTGAAAAATGTAAACTTTACTTTCTGTTTTGGTACCCAACTAGCGAGCTGCATATTATATATATATTTTTTTTTATTTATATCCATGTTTCCTAGACAGTAATGCAATTTAATTTATAGGGCCTGATTGTCAAAGATTGACGTAGGGCTTGAGTCAAGGCCTGCATCAACCCCAGTATTTGACGCAACTGTACAAAACTCCTTTGACACGGCTGCATCCAATTTTAGTACACTGGGCACAGTTGCAACATTTTTCACACTTTATGGCAACTTGCGCCAAAGATTTGGCGTAAGCCCTGTAAAAAGGGTCCCCCAAATGGCACAAGTTAAACTGGGGGGAAGGGGCTGGTCTAACTCGTAGCATTTGGTGCACAGGAATGAAAATCGTGATTGGCGCAGAGAGAATGCCACAAGCCCCCTGCACCATATGATCGGCACACTAGGGTCTTGTAGCATTCACAGAATGTTTGAAAATCAGGCCCAGGGTGTTCTGATGCACCTGTCACATATTTTTGAACTGACTAATGGTTCTGTGGTTGATTCCTTTCCCCTACATGGCAACTTTGATCATTTGGATGTAGGGTAAAGTGTAACTTAATTGAGCCCATGACTTTGGATCTTTTTCCTGCATTGTCCCCTTAGGTGTTAGGGTCTCTGTATTTTTTTAGTCATGCAAGGATCAGGGAATGCTGGCACATTGACTTTATTTGGACATTATATACAGGTTAGAGCAAAATATTCTGTGGATTTGCTGGACTTTAAGTCCATCATTTAAATTATAGTCCATTGTCATAGCTGAGTGATTTACATAGTTTTTCTTATGATCTTGATATGATCTGAACAGTGTATGTCGGTGGGCTGTGTAGTAAGTATTGCATATCTTTGTTCTTCACTTTCCATGATATAATCAATAGATAAAAAGTTTTAAAAATGCTACAGTATGAAGTTTTAAAAATGACGCAATCTGTGTTCTAAAACTTGGCTAAAACTCTGCTCAGAGCTAGGCTTTTGCATGGTTTTAGTCAAACACTGTTGCCTTAACCCATGTTAACAGCAGTGGATATGATTCATGCTGTTACATATGTTAAGACAAACACCAGTAAACAAAACCCTGAGGAATTACACAAAATCTACAACTTACTTGGCTGAGATCCCAATGAGTTCCTGAATCCATCAATGTCTTTTTAGCATGATCCATTACCATGCTCAATTGTGATTAACCTATTATACATTGCTGCGCCAGTACTGCTTTGCGCTAGTTCCAAAATCATGCCTGGGAACTCACTCAGACAAGCAAGATGTTGGAACATAGTGTGGATGCTCCAACAACCGTGCTAGGAACTGGATCCCAAAATGTCTTTTAAAACATTTTAGGAATCTCTGCTCAGTGTGTTCAGAACCATAAACACATGTGCGGCACACACTTACACACACACACACACACACACACACACACACACCCACACACATATAGGCAGGAAGTTTAGTCTTGTACATTCTTCCTCCATATGCCTATGGTTATATAACATGTGATTAGCCACACATATTACAAAAAAAAACAGGATCTATCCAAAACACAAGTCCGTATGACAGTGGAAGAATATGGTCCTAGTATCCTGCCCTGAAAGCAACAATGAAAGAACAATGGTCATTAAAATCTCACAGCAGGTCCTATGTGTAGTGTATGCTCATGGAATGCTCACAATGGCAGAATGTGGTATTAAGGTGTCACAGTCATTAGTCAGTGGTTACTCCCTAATACAGCAGATGTATATCCTCCATCAGACCAAAGTAGACCAATAATGGTTAGAAGAAAGGTATATGACTTAGGACAGGTATGAAACACAAACATACACAATTGTGCACATTAAGTATGCCTGCCTACACCCTTTTACATGTATACCCACCCACGCACGCACACACACACACACACACACACACACACACACACAGGCTGTGTTTGTACTGTTCACTAATGTTACTCTGTCCTGTCACCTTTCTTTACCCTTTTTAATATAATTGGAAGTTTGGGCATTAGTGTTGCATCAGAATCTCCCTGCTGTTTTTTTACTTTTGATGGTTTAAAACAATTGTGTTTACTCCCCGATCTGGTTCCTTGGTTGATGCTGGCTTTTTCCTGCCTAAAATAATTTTTTATGTTTGCATACACATGCACGACCATGTTTGTTACAAAGACACACTTTTCAGAGGTGTGTCAGTGTCAGGTCCAATGCATTTCAAGCTGCAGTGGGCTCGGCAGTGACAGACCAATGACCACTCACTCTGATCATGACATAAGTCACTGATTGCTGGGCAGAAACTTCTCATAGTTGAAAGGACCAAAGAGCTCCTACATTATGAGAGAGTGCTTCAGTGCTTTCATCTGTATTATGCAGCCCAGCAAGGAGCTGAGAAGGTGCATTGTTCCTCTTTTATGCTTGTATTTGCACTGTACTTTAAGACTTGTACTACCTGCATTTGGAGTGATTCTGAAGTGTGCCTTTAGACTGTTAGTGTGATCACTGTGCCTTCACATTGCTTTTCTGCTCATTCGGTGCTTACAGGAGCTGATTCTATGTTCATTTTACTCTGCTTTCATGTCAGGTCTTTTTTTGTCATTCAGTCCCCCCCCCACCCCCACACAGTCTCCTGTATCCTGCTCTGAAGCCTGGATCTTTTTGTGTAGCTTCAGTGACCTTTTAATCCAGGGGATGCACTTACTGATATTGTGCCCCCCTCACAATCCAGACACCAGAGAGACTCACACTACAGTTCAGGCTCTCCCATGCAGAGCTGCAGTGGGCCAACCTTGCCTCCCTCCCCAGACAGATAGAAGGTAGAGATTTTGCAAGTGTTCTTGGGAGATTTTATCTTTGGCCCTTCCCCATGGTGGTTGTACTTTTATACCTGCCAGCCCAGTTGTGCCCCCCTCTCATTTGGTTCAGCCCACTCAGCTGGACTAACATTGAAGTTACTCCCTCTGCCCCTCCCCCATATTGTACTCTAAACAGCTTCTGGACTGGGCCCATATCCCTCTACAACAATTTTCTCCTCCCTTGTTTCCTACTATTTTATCCTGCCCAGCTACTCATCTGAGGGAATCACCCTTTCTGTGGGACCGTGGGACTCAAACCACCTCTGCATCCTTCTCTCTGCTGCAGTGTGAAACCCTAACCACTTAACCAACACTGCTATAAAGTGTTTCTGGTCACTAACTCTTATAGCACCTCAAATGGAGCTATTACTGCTCCTCTTTCTGGCCCTCTCTGTGACTCGCCTGCTATTAGTGTCAGCTATGTGTGCCTCGGTGCTTGCTGTAGAACAGCAACATTTATCCTCATTTACTCACCTCCATAGTTTTGATGTGCATCCCCCTACTACTGTTAGATATGAATTAACTCCCCTGGGCCTGGTTCTCTATGCCTTCCTCTCCAGCCCTGAATGAAGCCTACTTGGCCTTTTCCTGTACTCCCTCACCTTCTCACCGTCTCACCCACCCCCTTGCTCACACCTCTCTGCTTTTTTTCTCATTCCTTATCCTTGCTGGTGACATTGCAAGCAACCCAGGCTCTGCTAACACCCCTTTCGACCACTCTAATGTCACCTGGGCAAGGCAGATTGGTCTAAGAATTGCACATTTAAATGCTTGCAGACTCCCATCCAAGTTCCCAGACCCAGAGGTCTGGGTGTCTCTCTATATCCCCATGTGCTAGGGTTCTCTGAGACTTGGCTGAAACCCTACAACTCCATCCCCTCCTACCATCTCCCAATTTACTCCCTCCTTCACCTGGACAGATCAGGAAGAAAAAAGGGTGGAGGAGTAGCACTGAATGTCCAGGAACATATCATGGCCACCATTGTTTGCCGCTCCGATCCCCTCTCCCCCAGTGAATGGCTCGTTGCAGAACTGATCCTGGGTTACTCAAGAAAGTTCTACCTGGGCTGCTGCTAAAACTCCTCTACCAGAGGTATCCCTGGATTATCCACCCTTCTCGATGGCCTAGGACAACTTTCTCCTTCAAGGGAAACCATATTGATTGTGGACTTTAAACTTAATTGGTTAAGTGCCAAGGAACCCAAGTATACAAACTTCCTGAAAACACACAACCTCAAGCAAATCATCTCATTCTCCATGAGGCACAATGACCGTATGCTCAACCACTTGCTGCTCGACTGGATAGCCACAAGTACGGTGGACATGGTCCTACAGGCAGGTACATTGTCAGACTCTGTAAATGACCACTCCCCTACTTACATCATATTGACCACCAAAATCACCCCCCCCCCCAGTACTTGTCTTTCACAAATTGTAACTGCCTGCATCCCACAAATCCCCCTGAGGATGTAAAAGCGGTGAACTGGTCTGTTCTTTACTTCATCAACAATGTGTCAGATGCAGTTAGGTTCCTCACAAATGCCCTCATTCGGATATAAGACCTCCATTTACCTCTTAGTACTTGGAGGGTGAGATGAGGCTGCACTCAGTGGATATCCAAAGAGTTACTGTCTCTAATGAAAGAGAGCGATGGTAAATGGAAAGCTGATAAAGCATCCTCTTCCCCCCAACTCTGGAATGCCTGTAGGTGCTTATGCAACACATCTAAGCAAACTACTAAGTCTCTAAAATGCAGTGTCTACCTAAACCTTCAAAGGAACAACCTTAGCAATCCCCATCACTTCTGGGCCTCAATTATGTCCTTGCTCAACCCCAAGCCCCATAGCCAAGTTACTCAGCTCACCTCTGCCTCGGGCCCCCTGACTGATCCCTCTGAGATTTCGTGGGTTTTTAACAAAACATTTTCTGACTTCTCTGCCTATCTTACCAAGCTACCCTCCCAACCACCACCTAGCCCCAGTAGTCAGGCTAACTACTTCTCCTCCTCCATCACCACCCCATCCAACAACCCCCCCTTCTACTTTAGAGCCATCGGTCCAGGGGTTACCACCAAGCTCCTGAAGTATCTCCATGCCAGGGGTAGCCCTGGCAGTGATGGGCTTTTTCCCTCATTTCATAGGCTCATCTCTCCAGCAATCATTGAATATTTAACCTTGCCTTCTCCTCATCCACAATGCCAGACTCTTGGAAACATGTTAATGTTGTGCCTATTTTCAAAGCAGGCGATCCCCTTTCTCCTGATAATTATAGGCATATCTCCCTCCTCCCCCATCTGAGCAAGCTACTGCAAAAAAATCATGTACTTCCAACTATCAGAGCATCTTGAAAAGTGTAATCTACTGTGTCCCAGCAGAACGGCTTCCATAAGGACCACAGCACCACATAAGTCATAGCCCATTTCTCTAACCATGTCCTCAAAAACATGTACATGGGTAAGGCCACTGGTGATGTATTTGTGGATCTGATTAAGGTCTTTGACCTCGTCAACTACTCCCTCCTCCACTCAATCCATTCTCCTACACCTTGGTTGCTCTGCCAAGGCAACAGCATGGTTTAGAAGCTAGCTCAAAGGCAGGTCCCAGTCTGTTACAATTGGTAAAGCCTCCACCCCTGCCCTACCAGTATCCACAGCGGTTCCTCAAGGCTCCATCCTTAGCCACCTACTTTTTTCCATTTTTATTAACCCACTTCCAAGGCTCTCCTATGACCTTGTCATTTACCATAGCGACAAGTCTCTTACAAACATCTCCTCCACTCTTACACTTAACTATGGTGCTGCCCACAACTTAGTAAATGAAAAGAAAACAAAAGCAATGTTTTTCCAATCCAAACCATTCCTCACAAAGGTCTCCAAGGCAAATTCCTCCCTTCTTGTACACACACCTGCTGCCCTCCCCTCGAAAAAGTCCCTAGTTTCGAATACTTAGGTGTCACTCTGGACCCCTCCCTTATATTCGACGACTACATCAATAACTCTGTGCACAGAGTTAATCAAAAGCTAGGTGCCACCTACTGCCTAAATCAGTTCCTGTCTTATGAGGTGCACCTCTCAATTGCACAAGGAAACCTTCTACCTATCCTTGAATACTGCTCTTCCATCTATTCCCTTGTATCCTCAGCCCTGCACTCTAGACTGAACTCAGTCTACGATAGTATCTGTTGTATCTGTTGTTTTGTCCTCCATGCCCCCTATTCTACCCATCATTGTGTATTGTACCAGTCACTTGATTAGTTCCCACTGTAAGGAAGGTTCAACTATGCCCTTAGTTTCTTAATTGACAATACTCTGAGAGGTGTCCACCTGTCCCTGTACTTATCCTTCCTCACAGGCATAGTGGCAGCTAGGAGCCTCCTCGAATCATCTGCCCCCCTGGTAGTTTCACAAATCTCCTTTACCATGGGCAGTAAATCCTTTTCAGTCTCTGACCCCTCCCTATGGAATAGACTCCCCACATCACTCTGCTTTTCTGCCTCCCATCTCTCTTTCAAAAACAATTTTCAACATTGTCTACTGTCTGAAGTCAAATGTCACTGCTCTCCTGGTAATCTCCAACATCCCTCTCACTGCTCCCAATTTCACCCATTAGTAGGTCTCGCCCTTTCTACACCTCATTACTTCCACACCTGTACTCTTTCCCCACTTTTCAGGGCTGCTGCTTTCACCACCCTACTCTAAGTCCCAGCGCTAATTGCTAAGGGGAAATGCTGTTCTCGATTTCTGAGTTCCAATCTGATTGTTGACGTGTGCACTATTAGTGTACCCGAATGCATTTTGTACTTTATGTATCATATATGAGAATTATGCTTGATCTCTGTGTTTTGTGACTTGTATTTTGGACTGTTGCCTGGCTTGTGACTCTGTACTTTTGACCTGTATGCTGGCCTTTTTCAGCACCTTGTATGTTATGCAATTGCACTTTATGTAATGACACCTTGTTCTGTAATTTTCTGCACCTCATGTTGTTCTGCACACCTGTATTGCTTAATGTGCAATGCTTTGGCTCAGTTTGTGCCTGAAAACGGTCCTTTGGATCAGTGCACCCACTCAGTTATCAAAGTCATAAATAAATAAATACATTTCAGCAAATTCTAGTCAGTGTTTTGCATCCCAATAAGATACACAACACAGCCACTATTGCTGGTCTGTCCTGTCTGCAGAGCAACCAGAGAACACACAGGCAGGAACTGCACAACACACAAACACACACTGGCTATCAGGGAACTGTCTCCACTACCCCCAAACCCCCCCATCTATCAAGCATTAAAAATTAGCATTAGCACTGGAAAAAATCTGTCCCCCTCCAACACACTCACACCAGCAGGGAAAATATTTGGTGCAACTTCTTACTGCCTTTTCATATTGATTGCCTATGTTTAGGTCATCTGATATGACTACCCCTAGGTCTCTTTTCATTTTTGTTGTTGTTAGTATCCCCCCCCCATTGTGTACTCTTCCCCTGGGTTTTTGTTTCCTAGGTGCATTCTTTTGCATTTATTTGCATTGAATCTAAGCTGCCATACTTTTGACCATTCCTCCAACCTTGCCAAGTCCCTTCTCATCCTTTCCACCCCCTTGTGTATCATCCCTGTTACAGATCTTTGTGTCATCTGCAAAAAGGCTTACTGTTAGAAAAATATGAAAGTATTAAATATACAACTATTAAAACTATTAAAAAATTAAGGGAGGCAGTATAGCGCAGTGGTTTAAGGCTCTGAGCTGCAAATCTGGTGACATCCAGAAGACCAGACCTGGGTTTGAATCCCACAGCTTCCATTTGCATACTGTGTGACCCTGAGCAAGTCACTTAACTTCCCCGTGTTCCCAGGTCGCTCCTGTAAAAAAAGTGTTCAGCTTAGTGTGCTACTCCTGGTTAAACAACTAAATAAATAAAAAAAAACAGGGAAAATAACTAACTTTTTCACAGTGGGAGTCACCATAGAAACACCAACCTCATTATCTCCGTCTCAGAAAAAAGCAGAAGAACTGATTAAAATATTAGAGACTACTGACTCACAGGTGAAAGTAAAAGAGAGAGAGAGCAGGCTTCCTCACAAAGCCCGTACACATCTAACACACTAAGGCTACATAAGAAACAGAAGTCTCTAGCAGAAAACAAAGATCCAGATCAACATTTGGAAGTAGCCTTGTCATCTTAAGAAGGAATGGATTGTGGAATACTTGGAATCCATCGGGGCCCAGGTTCCATGGCAGCATGAATTCACAGTTAGAAGGTCATGTCAAACAAATCCGATTGATTTTTTTGACTGAGAAATGAAGGAGGTGGATCTTGGGGAGCAGTAGATGTCACTTATCTAGATTTCAGCAAGGCCTTTAACACTGTCCCACCTAAAAGACTGCTGAACAAGTTGTGTAGCATGGGCATGGGTCACAAGGTCTTTAACTAGGTTAGAAACTGGTTAGGGGACTGGAAGCAGAGCTAGGTGGTAAATGGGATCAAATCCAAGAAGAAGGGGGTGATCAATGGAGTGCCTCAAGGATCAGTCCTGGGACCAGTCATGTGTTCATTACTGGCATTGCAGAAGGTCTGGAGGGAAAGGTTTGCCTGTTTGCAGATGACACAAAGATCTGCAACAGCGTGGACACTCCAGATTGGGTGAAGAAAATTAGGAGGGACCTTGGAAAACTTGAAAAAATGGTCCAAAGTGAGGCAACTGAGGTTCAATGTGAAGAAATGCAAAATCATGCACCTGGGTTGCAGAAACCTAGAAGTGAGCTGCAGGGTGTGGGGGGGGTTGTTGTCGATCACCAGTGAAGAAAGGGATCTGGGGGTTATCATCTCAGATGGCCTAAAGGTGGCAAAGCAGGGTACAAGGGCTATAAGGATGGCCAGTGGCATGTTAAGATGTATTGGAAGGGGTATAACTAGCAGACAAAGATAGGTGGTGATACCACTATACAAAACACTGATGAGGCCTTATTACCTGGAATACTGTGGACAGTTCTGGAGGCTGCATCTTTGTAAGGACATAGACATGGTGGAGGCGGTTCGGAGAAGGGCAACAAAAATGGCACAGGGCTAACAACAGAAGACATATGAGGAGAGACTGAAATACCTCAATATGTATACACTAGAAGAGAGAAGGGAACAGGGAAGCATGATTTAAACCTTCAAGTATCTTCAGGGCATAAACAAGGTGCAAGTGGACAACATTTTTCAGTATAGGAGAAGTACTAGAATGAGTGGGCATGATATGAAACTGTAAGGGGGCAGGATAAAATGTGAGGAAGTTTTTCTTCATGGACAGGGTGCTGGTGCATGGAATAGCCTTCCCCTGGAGGTGGTGGGAGTAACCACAGTGGGAGGATTTAAACATGCATGGTATAGGCACAAGAGAACCCTAGAGCTGGGAAGAAGAGGCTAAAGCCAATGACCAAATAGGGTCAGCAGCAGCTAATGAAGGTAGGGTATACAGGCAGACTAGATGGTCCTAGTGGTCCTTATCGGCCATCAGTTATTATATTACTATGTTACTGTACTAAGAGATGACCTTGCAGCACAAGATCACACAAGAAATACAATTGGAAGCATAGCGTGAAAAAAAAAACATTTGCACAATTGTACCTTCCACAAAACATCTGAGAGAAGAAATGGTGATTACAACCCAGATGCCTTCTTCCACAGATGGAGACAAGCAAGCAGACGAGCGGTTGTCAAATTCAAATCAGCAGAGCTCAACAAGGAACTTAAAATCAACCAAGAATTCCTCTTACTAAAAACCTGGGAAGAAACTCAGACTAGAAATCAACAGCCTTATGAGACATACACAGGCTTATTCTAGTGGAAAATTAGACTTCCAGGAAAAATGTATTGCCAGTTCAATTGAGCAGCAGATGGAATATTGTGAAACCAGAAATGGTATTCCAACTCTCAAGGAAGTCACCCCTGACAACCAGGTGGAAGAGACTCAAATGGAAACTATGGTACAGTAAGTCATGATGCACTCCTTTGAAGGCAAACTTGTGGTGGGAAGGAAATATATGATAATGCTGGGGGGGGGGGGGTAGTAGTGGCATTCAAACTACCCAAGAAGTAATCTTACCAAATATTAACTTTACACAATCCCAAAATACTTCTAACAATAGGGGCTTTACATAACAGTGCATAAGTTACATGCGATTCACGCATAACTTGGCTGCGCACTATGCAGCCCCAAAGAGGTGCAGAGTGTGTGGATTCATGACCACAAGCACCCACAGGGCACCTATGTATGACTTCACTTTCCAGTGTGCAGGTTTGTGGGTGGTGGATGGGTGCTGAGTAGTAGACCCGGTCGGGTGACCAGTCAGATAACTGACCCTGGTCCCAGGGTGGATACCTCATGCTGTAGGAGTGGGGATGTGTGGGAAGGTGTGAGTCCATTGTTAGGCAAAGTAGGGGCACTCACCTAAATGGCTGCCCCAAGCCCACCATGGCAGCCCGGTGGGCTGGGCAAGCAGTGTGCAGAGGGATCCCATTGCGACTATATCCCACTGGTAACCATTGGGGGGCATGTAGACACTTATGGCAGGATCCCCTATGATGTAACATTTTCTGCCCCAGCACAGCACTCCACACTATCGTCAATGGCACCTAGTGTGGGCACACCCCTGGACCGCCCCTGGTACAGAGCAGCATGATCATCTGAGGGATCTGGCATACAACTGACCAGACCCCCACTGTGTGGGATTCCCATGTAGGACTGACTATGCAGCTCAGTTACTGTATGTGGTGCATAGGCACTACGCAGGTTTGTGCATAGAGCCCAATAATAGCAATACTGAACACAAACACAATTTCACAGCCAATTCAGAATCTGAGGGGGAGAACAAGAGGATGCATTTAGAGAAATGCCATCATGGGCCCATTCGATTTCTGAGAAAATTTAAGCAATGGACAGTAAGATGAACAGATTTATTGAACTAGAATAAAGAGTTAATGGGCTTCAACATGCTATACTGGTAATTCCTTGTTTACTGAGAACCAAATACTTTAGCGATAACTGGCTACAATGTAAAAAGACTAATTGATCTAGAAGATCAATATACTCCTTTGTCAAGGCAGATAAATAATGTGGAAACACACTACAAAGAGTTTCAAGATAAGCTGTTCGATTATGAACTATGGGCTAGAAGGAAAAGTCTAAGAATCGGGGTAGTACCAGAAGCATGGGCCTCTACTTGTACAATAAGCAAATCTTTTAACAAATTTGTTGAAGCTTACTAGACACAGACCCAGCATATATACAGAGAAAGGTAGATCAAATCCACAGATCATTGAGACAGAAACCTGAGAATTGCAGTCATCCAGATCCAATTGTAGTTAAACTGATGAAAACTTCAGATAAAGGAGTCCATAATGTCACAGATGTACAGTATAAAAAGAAAAGGATTCAAATTATGAGAGCCAATATCACTATTTATCTTGATCTTCCCTCTGAAATTCTAAATGAAAGAAGAAAATTCAACCTTATTAGTTCAAAATTGTGGTCGAAAGACTTCAAAAATTCTCTGATATTGCCAGCTAAACTCAGTGGGCTCAATTCACAAAGGTCAGCACAAGCTGTGCCAAAGGCACTTTGCACCAATCACCAGTGTGCCAGGGATCCTGTGCCAGACTAACTATTGGGTAGGGTCCCGGCAGGAAAGTTGCAAGGCTTGCAGCAACCATGGCCCATGCTAGATAGCTTCAGCATTCCAGGGTTTGAGGCTTAATCTTTCCTGACCCTCCCAGACCCTCACTGCGAGCTGCAGAAAACTGCCATTACAGAAGGGTTTGAGGGCTTGATGTTACACAACCTCCCTAGCCCCTCACTGCAAGCTGCCGGAAACTGCCATTAGGAGGGTTTGAGGCTTGATGTTTCACAGCCCTCCCCAGACCCTCACTGCAAGCCACCGAAAACTGCCATTATGGAAGGGTTTGAGGGCTTGATGTTTCACAGCCCTCCCCAGACCCTCACTGCAAGCTGCCGAAAACTGCCATTATGGAAGGTACGGGACTCGGAGCATCAGACTGCAGATGAGACTTTAGTTTTTAAAACTTGGCACCTTTTTCAAGCAGAGCTGTAATTTAAATCAGGGAGCTTCTTGTTTAAGCTCCTACCTGCTTGATTTTTCAGTAATATAGATTTTAAAGTCTCCTATATGACCCTGTTTGTAATATTGCACAGAATTTCTGATTTATTTTGTTTTGGGTTCCTCCTGGCTTTGTAACCTGAACTGTAGTTACAACAGCCCAGCATGGCTTGTCCCTCTCCTTCCCCCAGTGCTAGCTCCCTATTCTCTAAATCCCTCCCCTTGCAATTCCCTGCCTCTAGTGTGTTTTCCCTCTTACTTTCATACTGACCCTGTTGTTTCTTTTGCATTCCAGGGTTTGAGGGCTTGATGTTTCACAGCCCTCCCCAGCCCCTCACTACAAGCCTCCGAAAACTGCCATTATGGAAGGTATGGGACTCGAAGCATCAGACTGCAGACGAGACTGTTTTTTAAAACATGGCACCTTTTTCAAGCAGTGCTGTAATTTAAATCAGGGAGCTTCTTGTTTAAGCTCCTACTTCACCCACTCACCCATCCCCCACCCCTTCCTTACTTAAATAGTCTGTGGCTCCACCCTCTGCTCTTCTCTGACTGGCCTCTTTACTAGTAGGAGAGTAGCTGAGTGGCTCTCTGCCAACTTTATTCCTTATGAACTCATATTACCCACTGACAACCATGGGCCTCTTCCTAAGACCAAATCTATCAGTCCCTCTACTGGTCCTAACAGCCTTTATTCCCCACATTTGTCCGTCACCAATGTCAACTGCTAATAACCCTGAGGTTTTCCCACCCCTCTATATACCCTTCCACCCACTGAAGTTCTCCCTACCCCTCTATCCACTCTCCCACCCCACCCTGTTCACCACCATCACCCTCCCCACGCCACCCTGCCCAGCTCCATCTACATCTGGTCTCCCACAACACACCATTGCCAATTCTTACCATGCTGTCCCCACCATACGTGCTCTACCCACCCCATGCTCTCTTCCTGTTAGCTCAGCTTACTACCGCCATGGCTCACACAAATGATGTATGTCCTCTCTCCTCAGGTTTGTCTCCGTGCTCCTACTCCTATTTGGCAACATTCTTCCAAACCCTGGCCCATCTGCTCCCTGCCAAAGCCAGATCCTGCCTACATCGGGGCTACGCATAGCTTCTATGAACATCTGTAGCCTCTTACAAAAAAACGCTGTCCTCCAGTGCTGGATGGCACAATATCAGCCTGACATTCTGGCAATTATGGAAACCTACTTACAAAAAAAGGAGGTGTCCAGGGAAATTGCCTTCTTTGAATATTACTTAAGTTGATATGTCTTAGGTGGAGCTTGCTGATTTTCGGTACATTCCAAATACAAACAATATTGGCACGCTCATTAGCAACAAAGGCTAGTACACCACTTTTTCTTCAAATAAATGATTTATTTTAGGTAAATAGTCCCAACGTTTCACCTAGATAATTAGGCTTCTTCAAGGGAACTGTAAAAAATGATAACATATATATAATTATATTTCAAATAACAAATTAAACTGTACACTTTTAAACTTGATCATTTTGCATTTAATATACTTATTCATATATCTAAGCAATGATGTTAATATAAAGATATATAATTCCTTAAGTTTTGAGAAACATCTGTATAAATAAACATATATGTAAATATGCAAATTAACTCAACTTCTCCTATTATGAGAACCACCAAATCTCATACAAAACTATTTTGGGGCTAGATGTTTTCCAATAGGATACTGTGCTCATGAGATGGTTTATGGTTCAGATCATGGCAGGACCTTTGCTCTCCTTGGGTGCCTGTATCCCCCCCAGCTTACTCCTGTGCTGGCAGTATAGCCTAGCAGTTAGAGTAAAAAGCTTTGAATGAGATGGGTACATCTAGCAAAGAAGACCTGGGTTTGATTCTCCCAGCCTCCATTTCAATTTCTCTACAATTGCCTTACTAGAGAATTACAAAAATAAATGCTGATCAGCAGTGGAGCTTTTCACTACATATTTTCGTATGGGGTCTGTATAATTTCGGGTATCAGACCTGTTTTTGAGGCTGCAGTGAAGGGCCCACTGCTAGGGGGTAGAATGTTGGGCATGGTAGGGGATAGGCATGATGAGGCCCTCAACGGGGTATGGGAGGGCCTGGTGGCAGGGTGAGCCCCCTCCCAGGGGGGCCAGGAGCTGGGGACTGGAGCCCTAAATGAGCGGAGATCGACTGGCTGCATGGTGGCTTATTTCTCATTTGTGCTTGTTGTATAATCTAGTCTCAAGACAGAGGAGATGGTACCCAAGAAAACTCCAGTGTTCAGCACTAAGATGACGGTGGAAGCAGCAAAGCTGATGAGCCAGATAATGGAGCTGGTAGAGGCGGCAAAGAGAAGGGAGATGGAGAAGGAGGCCTGGAAGAAGCAGAAAGAGCAGGAAGAGAGGATGGGTGCCGGGAAGGTGAACAAGAGGCAGAAGAGGGTAGGATCCAGCCCTCCTCTGGCCCCTGGGTCAGCTGGATTGAGGCCTGACAGTGGAAAGGATGAAGTGGATGTAAATACGATGCAGATTTGAAGGAGTACCTGGAAGGTTTGCTGGAGGATATGGGGGAAGAAGGAGTTAAGAAAATGAAATGGGCCTTACAGGTTATTAAAGATGGGGCCAAAAAGGGTGATGCAGGGGGGAGCAGGGGGGTGTGGAAGTTGTCCAGCTGGTGTTGGGCAGCACCCCCTAGGTGAAGGGACCCCCTGCTGGCCCGGATGGCACAGCAGCACTGGGACACCATCGCAGAGGAGCACTTTGAACAACACAGGTAGTTCAACGGGGCCACATGCAACCACCAAGGGCAAGGGCACAGCCCACAGACAGGCAGGGGTGGACACCAGGGGAGGATGGCGTCAGGGGCATGGGACTGGGTGGGGGACTGCACACAAAGGCATGGATGGGCAGGGCTGCACACAGCACACACACACATGCACACACACATACCACAACACATGCCCACACGGCAACAGGTACGCCCACCCCAACAGGCACCCCCACACCCACACAGGACCACACACATCCATGCCCAATGGATGGCACTGTGTGCATCTCAGATGCTGAGCACCATTGCACAGTGGTAGACAGTGCTAGGCAGGCATCATCATGCACATGCTACAGTGGCCAACAGCCAGGAGGGAGTGCACAGGGACCATGTGTGTGCAGGGCTGGGCACCTCACCCATGCAGCACACTAAGAACACCACAGTGCACACAGGGCAGTGGCAGACAGTGGCCATGGAGGGGGATGGGTCAGTCATGCGGCACAGTACCATGGCCGCCACGGATCAATGGGTGACCCCACCGAGACCTGCCAGCCATACCAGGCTGACCAGTGGCCTCATAGAGTGGCATCTAAGGGCCCCCAGGGGTGAAGCTGCATGAATGTGACCGTGTCCGTGCAGGGGTCTGCAGGCCACCAAACCTGCCCGCACCAGGTGTGCTCAGTATGCCCATAGCCAAACCCAGCATCGACATAGCAGGGGTTGCATAATGCCAGGAATGGGGGTGGACATAGCACTCTGCGGGGTGTGCAGCAGCTGGGCACCCATCCAGTTGTCCAGTGTAGCCACGACAGTCACCACTGCAGTGGGCTACCTGTCAATGGCAGTGGTCACATCTGCCCACTGCTGAGCCAACTCTACCAGGAGCAAGGCATGGTCCCTGCTGCACCGCTCCTCTGCCTGGCACAGAGTCGCACAGAGCGCATCCACTGCCACCACGAGCCACATCTGCTGATCCACTGAGGCCTGAAAAAGATGGCTGTGGTCATCCAAGGGGTCGTCTGCATGTCCAGCATGCTGTCCCCCATGGTGTTCCTGGCCCTGCTGCACAGTGCCCCTGGACGGTGGGTGCCACACAGCACTGCCATTCTGGTGTACGTTCACATGCAGTGCACTGCCACCCCGCTGCCCTGTCCCCATGTTGACAAATGCCATCTGCTCCTGCTGCCCTCCAACTGCCAATTGCCAGGCAACACTGGCACGGATGCAGCGGCGATGACAACAGCCCAAACACCATGGCCACATGACAGTGCTGCCTCACTGGAGCATGCAGATGCAGCCTGGGAATGGGCTGTTGTGTAGGCAGCAATACCAGCACTACCCGCGGAACCGCCTGGGCAGATGCCATCCATGGGACCATCCTGTGTCCAACATACATCACTGTCCAGGACGCGTGTCACTTCATCATCAGTGCTGGAGCAGGCCCCAATCTGTGTCTCAGCACACTGGACACCGAGGGCCGTGTCATGCTGGGACACAGCCAGGGCCATGTCTGCACCCGCACCACCGGCATCAGTCCAGACAGACATGCAGGGTTGCAGACGGTTGGTCCCTCGGACACCTGTGGAGGTGAATGGGCTCTCCACCATGTCCAGGGCCTCCCCCTTGGTGGACACGCCCACCACCGCTGCCCCATGCAGACGCTCAGGAGCTATAAAGGAACACAGTACAATTAGTGGCTCTGCCTGGCCCTGGGGCCTGCCCCTCCATCCACACACACACAGCCAGTGCCGGACCTACCATGTAGTGATGGGCTGCCACCCATCTGGAAGCCACCACCAGGAACACCCTCAACAGCACTACACTGCATGATGCTGGCCACCTGCTCCTCCCATGGCATCAGGTGGGGTATGTCCTGCTGGCCCCTATCGGTGGCAGCACATGTCGCCCTGATGGCAGCAACCTTATATTTTATCTGCCTCCTGTCTATGCCAACCTTTTTCTTGCACTCCTGCATGGACCGCTGGTGGCTGCCCTGCTGGATGATGGCACATGCCACCTCACCCCATGCTGCTGTATGGGTCTGTGGTGTTCCCCTCTGTCCTCTGAGCAGTGGCTCCCTGTTGAGGTATGCCTCAAACAGGGCATTGGATTCTGCCCTGATAAAGTTGGGCCTCCTCCTTCGCACCCTTCCCTGCTCCTCTTTATCCTCTCGCTTGGTCATGCTCATGCCTGGGGGATGGACAGGTGTTACCTTGGACTGTGCAGTCCCATACAGCCCTCACAGACCACTGTCCCCACATCCCAACAGCATGCCACCTACCTCAAAGGACTGCAGTACCAACCCATGGCCCATGCAGCCTCAGGTCACATTTTTATAGCGCAACCCATGTAAATTAGAGCAGACGTAATTGTAATGGAATGCAAATGCAGTGGATGCGCCGTGAAATGGCTCATGAGCTGATTTGCATATCCTGGCTGAATATCGCACCATTGCACCTTGTGCAATGGTGTTGAGCATGCTCAGGCTTTGGCGCACCACTGTGACGTGCGCAATCAGCACTGCACCATGCATGCCCATGGTGCTGACGCTGATGCTAGCGGAGCTGCTGATGCGCTGTGTGTGGGAGGCAGTACAGAGCATGGCCACTACTGTGCCTGAGGAGCACATGCACTATATGCCCAGAGGGGTGCTCATGCCATGGTGCCATGGCACCACCGTGGTAGGCCACTGCATGGTGACACACTCATGCACCCTACTGTGCTACATGGAGGGCTTCCCAATAGCACTGTGGCACTCCATGCACAGACAGACCCTTGACCCTGCGGCTGACCTTTGCCCTCTAGGCAGCATGTGTATGCATGGCTGCACCCCCATTCCGCAGTCCAGTGCCAATGTGATTGCGACTGGCAGCACAGTACCGCACTGCCTCCGCACATGGGGCACATGCGCTACAGGGTGCCATTTTGTGCCCGCCAGTTACAGCACCATGCCATGCATCAGTGTGGATGGCAGTTGAACTGGCTAACCTGGTGGCATTAGTGGAGCCCCATGCAGGTGCTCTTTTTGGCCAGGTACCCCTCCTGAGGCCATGGACAGCAGTGTGGCAGGAGGTGGCAGAGGGCCTTGAGGAGGCCACAGGAGCAGCAGTACCACCGAGCAGTGTCACAACCACTATGGGGATCTCCAGCGGCGGGACCCTGACTGCCTAGGGTGACTGCAGGCATGTGCCTGGCAGGGCGCCATGCCACGGCCAGGTAGGTGCTCCTTCACACCACTAGTAGTATCCGTCTGTCCTGGAATCATGGTGGTCGGCAGGCCATGCTGCAGGGGGGCCTGTACCTGTGTTGCTGGTGTTGGGGGTGCTTCATGTACACCCTGCACCACTGCATAATGACTGGGCTGTGCGGGCACTCACACAGCAAGGGGGGGGCTATGTTACTGACATATACTGATGTTACTCTCTCCATGTTTGCACTCTAGGCCCAGAGGATCACTGTAGGGCCTGGTTGGCCCGGGAGCAAGGACAGTGGGCTGGCAATGGAAGAGTGGCCTTGCAGGCAGGGCACAGTGGTGGTGCCAGGGGTCAGTAGTGCCCTGCTGACCAGGACGCAGGTGAGCACAGTGTTTCCCCTTACATCTGTGCATAGTGGGTTGCAGGGATGGTGGTGGATCATGGCCCCCTGCACATGGCCCCTACTGCTGTGCACATCCCATGGTGCCCTCCGCATCATCCTGTGGGTTTGCATGTTTGGGTAGGTGTCACAGGTGGGCTGTGCCTGCACTGGGTGCCTGGCTGTGCCACTGCCATCACACTGCATAGCCATGAAGCTATACAGACATGATGGTGCTGTGCGGTGCTTGGGTGGTGGGGGTGTGCAGCAGTTTGCATGGTTTTGGGTGCCTGGGTAGGAGGGTCATGTGGATGCACCCACTGTGGGTGGTCGCATGTCATCACAGGGATGCAGGCCCCAGCTGTATGCCATGCACATTGGGTGGGCTGTGGTGGTCTGGCCAGTCACATGTACTGACTCTTCTCCCTTGTCCTAGGTGGACAACACTGGACGACCCTGGAGCGTCACATTCAGGAGATCCTGCAGGTCACCCAGGCCACACTGGAGCTGCTGAAGGGTATGGAGAGGAGTGACTGGCGGCGGCACAGAAGGTGCCACAGGGAGCACAGGGATGAGAGGGGCTTCCAGTACACCCCACGCTGTTCCTTTCCCTCCCTGGACTGTACCTCACACCCCTTTGTCCCCCTCCTTGCTATTCCCTTTTCCCCCTGCCCATCCCCCCAAGTTATAGCCTTATACTTCCCCTCCCCCACTTTGTATATAGCAATGTAAATAGTTCCTGTTGAGTTTGTTACCTGTTCCAATATAGATGCTTTTCATACTACAACTGTGTTGTTCTCTGATATGCAGTGGGCATCTGGTGTCTTGCTGCAGTGGTGTGTATGGCGACTGAGGGTTGGTGCTGGCCTGGCCATGGGTGTGTCTGCTCGGGATCCTCCACTGGTGTGGGTGGGGGGCCATGGTCACTGTCTGTGGTATGTGTGTTGTGCCCTGTGCACTGTTTGCCTGTGTGCAGCGGTCTCTGGTGCATGTGCTATTGTCCTGGCAGTGTGTGCCTGGCCCATGCAGCTGTGCCCCTTGCATGTCTGTGGTATGCACGGCCATGCTGACCCCACCACCGCATGCATGGCTGCTGACATGACATTAGTGGCAGTCCATGCCAGCCACCCTCTGGGCATGGTGCCCTGGCAGCTTGCGTCCTGTCTCCCAGTCTATTGCACGTCTGCCTCTGGTGACACTGTGAGTGGTGCTTTTGTTGTCCCCCTCCATGCTGTCTATGGTCTCTGGGGTGGTGCCTGTGGTCTTCTGTCTGTCACATGGGCTCCAGCTGCATGCTGTTAGTGGACTGGTTCATGGTGCGCACACCACATGACTGGCTCACCAGTGCCATGGTGGTGTGCAGGCCGTGGGTACACGGTACCACTGGACTCATGACAGCAGCATCTGTTGCCCTGCTATGTGTGGCTATTTGATGGGGTACCCTTGGAACTGGGTGGGGGGGGTATGTTCATGCCTGTGTTGCCTCTTGTGTGGCACATGCCTCCATGCACCACAGTGGGCTGCAGTGCTGTCTGGTGGGGCCAGTGCTATGACAGGGTGTGTGCATGAGTGGGTGTGCAGGGTGGTGTCCTGCTGATGGTGGCATCCAGGGTGGGCCTTGTCACATGCGGCGTCCCTCGGGTACTGATGCCAGGTTGCCCTCTTTGCTGTGCCACTGTAGGGGCCATGCAGGAGGGCCTTATGAATGCTGTTGTGGCATCAGTGGCTGGTGTCACCTGCTTGCGGGGGGGTCATGGTGGGGCTGTTGTGCATGGCACCATGGGGCACTGGGTTGCATTGTCACGGTGGTGGTGGTGGCATACCTTCAGTGCCATGCACTGTTTGGTTGTGCTTCTGGGCTGGGTATCTTGGGATTGCTGTACAGGGGGTAGTCAGCATTAGTGTGGTGCTGTGGCAAGGGAGGGTTCTGGCCCTCCTTGTGTTGTGGTCACTGTTTGCCAGGGGACAGTGCTGGGGCACCTTGCCCTGTGGGTGTGGACTGCTGGCTCGCATCTACTGTTGGCTCGGTGCTCAGGTACATGGGCTGGTGATCCGTTCAGCCCATCTCTGGTTGTGCAGCTCATGGGGGGGCCTTGCGATGGGGGTTGGTCTGTCTGGCCTGCTGCATGCTCCTCCATTCTGGGCACATCCATAGCTAGTGCACTCCTGCTTCCTGTCCTTATCCCTGCGCATCCCTGGGTGTGCTACTACGCATCGGCCCTGCTCCAC
The DNA here is from genome assembly GCA_016271365.2 of Neoceratodus forsteri. NCBI lineage: Eukaryota > Metazoa > Chordata > Ceratodontiformes > Ceratodontidae > Neoceratodus > Neoceratodus forsteri. The sequence continues at coordinate 804,654,458 of CM028130.1, read as the reverse complement.
TGCGCATACCTGGTTGCACCATGGTGCATCATGGTGATATTCATCTGTGTTGTGCATGCACACCTTGGCCTGCACTTGTTTTGAATATTGAGCCTGTTGCACAATAATGCACTGCTCTTGCACCTGCTCCTGCTATTGCGCATCTTTTTGGCGCAGTCTGAATATCCCACCCTCAATGTATACTTTTATAGCCAGAATATGGTTGGTTTTCCTTATCCTTTTTTTAGGTAAATCTTATTGATATATAATATCCAGTTGGGAGAAAAAGGAAATAACGATGTATACTCATTAAACATAGGATTATAGGTCTGATATTTAAGTTTCATGATGATTACTGTACTTAAATGCATACCAAGGAATGTAATATTCTACTCTACTCTCCATATTATTGTACAGAAGAGAAATTTGATGGTCTATATCAAAACAATAACAATTACATTAAAACAAAGTTTGAAAATCATGGTACAGTGAAAACGACGTACCTATATATTTTAATTCTATTTTAGAACACTCTTTTTCTCCTGTTTTGTAATATTCTCTTTTAATCACACTTTCAATATACCTTATCATTTTTAACATTCAATTAGTTAGAGGTGAGCAATGGGCATCTTTTCATATGTCAGTCAGTCAAAAAGCTTTGTTGAGCAGCAGTATGCCATTACAGCTTAATACAAGATACATACATAAAATTAAAAAATATATATATATATATACACACACACACACACACACATACATATACAAAAAAATCCAGCACAACTAGAAATACATCTTATTCATATGAGAAGCAGAAATGTACTATTAAAAACAGTACCCTCTATATGGTAAAATAGACACAAATACCAGAACAGTCCCCAAGAAAAATCACTATAAAACATGGCACATATTTACAGGGTTGGTACCCTCTCTGTAACACAATGGACACTATGCACAACAGCTATGCAGCATGCGAGCAGATGTGCAACTGCATGTGGAAGGACATGCATGCAATCGGCATGAATGGCACGCCTGGTAGGCATGCACAATCCGTGCGTGAAGGCACACGTGTAGGCAACCCATGAACAGCAATACGCCCACTGCATGACATGCATCTAGGAGGATGTGGCCAGTAACTTGCACAGCACCCTCAATCATGCATGCATGAAGTCAGGTACAACATCCAGGCATGTGGCATGACATGTGTACACTTATGGCAGGTGGAGGGCTGCCATAAGCAGCAGTGCACCATGGCAGGTAGTGGCTTCTAGCCAGATCGGGTTGCATGGAAGAGGAAGTATGATGGAAAACTGTGGCTGCCTCTGCCATGGGCACACACATTGGATACACAACAAGCAGCATGATGGGGAATCCCCTGTAGGAGCACAGTCACACAGGTCTGTGACTGACATGGATGTTACAGCCCCCTGAACAGATGAGCAGCACCTGGGCAAGGCTGAACAGCCATCAACAGAAGCACCAGCATGGGAACAATATCCAAGTCACACTGGCCACATAGGCAGGACCCCAAAACAAGCGTCCTCCCAGTGAACAATGCACACAGCACCCAACCCACATGGAGCCCCCATGAATGCCCCAAGGTGCTTCTCACCATGGAGTCTTTAACAAATGCCCAAAGACCCCCTCCACCATGGAGTCACCAATAAATGACCCAAGGTCCCCCCACCCCAGCTGTGCTCCACCCACCAATAGCAGCAGGTGAACTGCTGTGATGGAGACAAAAATGACACAGAGATAGAAAAATAAAAGCTTTAATGTAAAACAAGGCATGGAACCATCATAGGATACTGTTTTTATAAAAGTGGGAGATGTACACCCAGGTATAGGGCAGCACACTGAAAACACCAGCAGTTCAAAATGGCGCACGGTCCACATGATGGATCACATGAACTGACCACAATGCTGGCTCAGCAGAGTTCTGTATGTCTGCTGGCCATTCGGTGCCAGGGTGGTGGTCCTGTCCTACTCCCTCTCCTCCTGGAAGTCCCCACTGGAGCCCTGTGGCGTGGTGGCCATCCATAGCCATGGCAGCAGCACCATGTGGTGCATCTGTCCTCTGTAGCACTGCAAAGAGAAAAATACACAGCGATAACAGGCATGAGCAGGATACACATGATGGGTATCACAGGCAGTACACAATGGCACTGGTATCTAAATACCCGTGGCTAGGTCCTGGGATCTGAGAAGGCCTCAGGAACTATTGGGCAGACTTGATGGACCTTTGTTCTCTTCTAACATCAACTTTTCTGCCTCTATGTTTTCTTGTATACCAAACGATGCAACACCTGCCTTGGATGGTTCTGCCACCTTCCACTGCTCCCCATCACTGAACTTGTAAAAGAAGTCCTCCACCCTCAGGGACAGGAAGTCTGGATTCCAGTTACAACATCACCTCCACCGTGGAGGTGTTTGGACCACATAAGTGGCCCCATATGACTGCTTCTCCAATGTCATCACCAGCTTATCCAGGCAGTCCTGTGGAAAAGAGATGGAGACACAGTAATCAGCACCACAGATACCAAACCTAACATGTTGCCCCATACCACACCCTGCAGGCAAGGTATATACCAGGATTGGGACCTCCATATATCAGATGTTCTCCTCATTAGGGTTGTCAAGACATCAGTCCTCTGACACCCTGCATAGCTTCCTGGGGTACAACCCTAGTTGCCTGACCTGTGTCATGGAACAATAGGTGTGATCTACAGCAGCAGCCATCACCATCAAGTCACCTTGTGGTATGTGCACATGATGCCTGAACAGGTACCATCAGTGTGCATGAGGGTCCCACACACACCCACTTAATGGTACACATAAGGGTTCCAACCCACATACAGGCCAGCACCCAGACTCATACAGGTTCACAGGTATCTATAGGGGTGGGGATATATGTGTCCAGGCTTCCTGATGAATGTGCTCCTGCAAGAGGTAGTGCAGGAGTGGCGGCAGCCATGGGCATTTAAAAACTGGCAGGACACATGGATGATGTGAGACACACACAGCATCAAATGCCTCAGGATTGACTGGGGCATCATCTAACAGGTGAGTGACATGGTCCATGACACGACTGGACCATGGACATGGCGATCTGGGGCAATGCTGGTGGATACCTAGGCACTATGTGCAATGTCATACTATGTCATTGGGTCATTCCAGAGGGTGTCAGATGATGTCATTGGCATCATTCAGTAGAGGTGTTCAAACAAAAACTGCAGGTGGAGTTCAAGTGAAAGTTAACTTTCACTTGTGTGAAAGTTTGAAAATCCATTTCTGAATGTTCATGGAAATTCTGCCCACCCTACACCTTGTAGTAATACTTACTTCCCAGGTGTCTAGTGGTAGCCCCCCTGCTGGTTGCCAATCATACCCAATTGCCCAAAAAAAATCCCTGGTGGCTAGTGATCCCTCCCCTCACCCAATCACCCACCCAACATGTAATAAATAAACCCTGGCAGCTAGTGGTCCCTCCCCCACCTGATCACCCACCCATCATTTAATTAAAATAGGTCTGGTAGTTAACAGTACCTCTCCCACCCGATCACCCTCTCCATGTGCCCAGTCAGTGTAACCCCCATCTCTATCCTCTGTATAGTATATAACATTACCCTTACCCTACTGACTCACTATCATCTTTGTAACCCTCTTCTGGACCTTCTCTAGCAGATTAATGTCCTTTTGGAGGTGTGAGCATCAGCACTGAACTCCATCCTCTAGATGCAGCCATACCAGTGACTTGTACAAGGGCAGTATAACCTCTTCTCTCCTACTACTGATCCCCCTAGATATGCACCCCAGCATCTTGTTTGCCTTTGCTGCTGCTTTCTTGTACTGCGTGGAGTGCTTCAGGTCACTAGTGATCATCACTCCCTGGTCCTTCTCCTCCTCTGATGCAGATACTCTGACTCCACCCAGGTTGTACTCTGTCCTGGGATTTTTAACTCCATTATGAATAGCTTTGCTTTTCTTGGCATTAAAGCCAAGCTGCCAGACCCTGGACCACCTCCCCAGATTTTTTAGATCTTCCTGTAGGCCCTGTATCCTTTCAGCTGTGTCCACTCTCCCACATAGCGTGGTGGCATCTGTGAATAGGCACATTTTGCCCTTAACTCATTGTCTCCTAGCCAACGCCTGTAGGCATCAGTAAAATACACAGGTGTGTCCTGAGGATGCTTACAGAAGTCAGCTACTGACTTCCTGTGTGTGTCCTGGCAACATCTGGAGAAGTCACTTATATATTTTAATATATAATGTAACAGAATATTATATATATTTGACTACGTAACACTGTTGGAAAGGTAATTTTGTGCTGAACAACTTTGCCACTGATATTCTGTGTATGTCATGTATACTTTAGGAGTTATTCGTATTTGTTTATGGTATGGTGTGTATGGCTTATGTTGCCTGTTTTAGTGAAAAAAAATTGTTTTTGATGTTTCAACCAGCATGGAAAAAAAGCAAAATTACATATTATTCTTAGCATACCACCACTGGAAAGAAAATTTTGTGCTGAATAACTTGGCCACTCATACTTTGTATCTAGCACTTATGGTTTTTGAGCTATTAGGATTTGTTTGTGGCATGCTGACTATAGCTTGATTTTGCTTAGAAAGGCCCAGGATTAACTATTAACAGTATACAGGAGACAAATGGTGCAACTTCAGACAGCTCTGTGGAGGCAATAAGTTAATGCCATCCCCAATGTCATTGATGAAGATATTGAACAACACCGGACCCAGCACTGAGCCCCACGGGACCCCACTGGTTACCCCTCTGGTGCCAGATAACTCTCCCCCACAACCACCCTCTGGGTTCTGTCCCTAAGCCAGTTTTCCATCCATCTGGCCATCTTTCCCCAACCATTTCCATTTCCCCAAGCATTTTAAACATTAACTTCTTCTTTAAACATGAAAGCACTTGGGAGGGATCTATACTACTAGACATGCTCTGCTTCAGAAGAGATGTTAAAAAGAGATATCTTCTACCTCTCTTCAGTGGCTGTCCTGGTGGAACATGCTAGTTTTCCAAAGGAATAAGGAAAATCCCTCATATCCTGAATATCACCTTCTTTCTAAATAGAACTGTTTTATCTGTGGCACTGTGTTGATGTTATTGGGTGCTTGAATAGCTGATGCTTTCATTTGCTTACTACTGTACTTCTTCAGCACCACTCATGACAGTGCAGCTGAATGGTATAATACTATATTGTACAAAACCATTTCATGGAGTTTTTAAGACCTTATTTCTTCATGGCTGCATATATTTAAGCTATATACCATGAGACGGTGTGGGTGATGGCAGGATTTACCCACTTCCGGTATGGTGGTTTACTCACAAGACCACTGGCTGAGTGAAGAAACCATACCAAGCATGGGTAAATCCTTCTATCACCCACACTGTTTTGTGGTATATTGTGATAATACAATTGTTTTCAAGTCAAACTTTATTTAACCAGGCAAAATCACCCTTGAGAAAGCTCATTTACAAGATGGTCCAGGACAATTAGAACACACACAATTACTAGCACTGACATGGTTGCAGAATACTTACATTGCACACAACAACAAAAAGAAAAATCGTCAGATACATTATAATGAGTGGTTTCAGGGCTGGGTAATACATACATTGCACAACTATCCACGAATAAAATATAAGACTGTGTATCCAAGGTCTCAACGGTGGAGGTACTTAAAAGAACAGCCATTGCATTGTTATAATAACTGAATGGGGTAGGTAAGAGTGTGATTATGAGTATGGACAGAACGGGCAGAGGGGAGACGTGAACAGATACACAGAAAGAAGACATGAACAAGGCAAAGTGCTAAGGGAGTACCTGAAGTGCCTAGCATTTGGGACAAACCCCATTATATGTGGAAAGAAGCTGAGGAATAGGAGAATGGGGTGAGAGTTTGGACAGACGACTCCAACGTGCACCCTGATGCCAGTTGGGGGGGTGGGCTGGAGGCTGCAATGGGGGTTTCAACCCTAACATCAAATTTCCTCACTTTTTTCACTTTGGAACAACCCTAACTGATGCATTAAACAGAGTTTTTTTGCCTCTATTTTCCCTTCTTTTTGAGAATGATAACGAGAAATAGTGAATAAGGGCCCTGCGCTCCTGCCACGTGATGTCTTGTCACATAGTAACACGGTGCCCGCAAACACAAATGGTAATGCACATGGTGACACAAAGTGAAACAGAAAGAGAAACAGTATTGTAGACACAAATGGTAAAAATAACGCAAACGCAAGCGCAAATGAAAATGCAAAGGGTAACGCTCATGGTGGCATAGACTGGAATGGTAAATGAAATGGGTACAGAACTGCAAGCAGAAGCAGTAAGGGTAACAGTAATGTAAGCGCACAGGCTGGTTTTCCCCAAAAGCTGCATAGAGAAAGACAGTGAGTACAAAGAATGTATGCATAACATTGGTTCTCGGAGCAGAAAATGAGGAGTTGGAATACTAAATTGCTTATATCTCAGGAACCATACGATGTAGAAAAAAATGTAGAAGTCATATGATTTATGACTTTCCTGGCTAGATTTGTATTTAGCCCCCATTAGGTTGCTAAGCATTTTTCCGATGAAAAGTCCATATCTCGCACCGTTTCCAAGATTTGGGCCCTGAAAGGCGTGGAGAAGGCTGTAATGTTATCCTATGGGAAAAAAAGAGAAGTTCAGAGTGCCATAACTTTGCCACCATGTAATATTTTTCCATCAAACCACCAAAAGGCACATCTGTGGGATGTTGGCTTTCTTTCCACAAAATGTCAGTGTAAAAGACCAAACCGTTATTTTGCAGCAGGGTGGCAAAGAATTCCTGTCATGCAGCAGACGCAGCAACGTTAGTCTATGGGAAAAAGTGTCAAATTCAGAGTACTGTAAGTTTGCATCCATGCAATATTTTGTCACCAAACTACAGAAAGGCACATCTGTGAGATGTTGGCTGCCTTTCCTCCAAATTTCAGCCCAAATGACCAAACTGTTCATTTGCAGCAGGGTGGCAAAGAATTCCTGTTATTTTGGGCATAGTGTCGCAAAGTAGTGTCGTGATTTGTGAACATTTTCGCACAGATTTGCAAAAGTGTCATGAGTGTGACACTACTTTGTGATACTACTTTTTCCAAAAATTTTAAAAACATATTTCTGAGGTGTTTTAGCCCAAAATAAAGACATGGCTAGCATCCTCAGGGTCCGACTAGGTGAACACAGAAAGAATTGCATCCCTACAGGGTCCCAATTTTAAATGTCAAGCATTTTTATGATCACTAACTGAAAACAAAATGGTGGATTTGCTACACTACTAGGGCCATTTGCGACACTAAAAAGTGCATTTGCGACACTTTCAAACTTTTTGTTAACTTTTCTCATTGACGTATAATGGGAAAGTGTTTTTTTAAATAGCTTTTGAACCGTTTAATATTTTTTCATGAAATCTTCAAAAGGCACATCGTGGGGCCCTGGCTGCATGTTCCCTGAAGATTTTGGACCTGTCGCACAAACCGTGCGACCTGTAGGGATGAGCAAAGAATTCAAAAAAACGTAAATGCACATGCAGATCATGCTTAATAACTCCGCAGCCATATATCTGAACAGTACAAAAATTGGCTGATCCCAAGATATGTGGTGTTTAATCAAGTATTCCAAATTTCAGGCAAATCCATTGAACAGTTGCAAAGTTATTAAGGTGCAAAATTTTAGGTTTAACACGTAAATGGCTTCTCAACCCTAACTATGGTAGCACTATCGTGCTACCATAATATCATATATATATATATATATATATATATGCCTTAGGAAAGGGGTGTTTACAAAGAGGGAAAGTTTTATAACATATATAAGCATATATGAGTATAAAGGTAACTGTTTAAAAAATAGTCTATGCTAGAGTAGTGTTGCTATTTTTCAAAAGTTTACTAAGACTGCATATTGTGTCTGCTTACTTTTGTTTGTTGTTGAAAGCTTTATCGCTTTGTATCTATTCTGTTTTCTGCAATGTTACAAGATATGAGATATCTATGCAACATTTTATTACTTTATATTGTACAGGACTAATAAAGTCTATTTTTACATCATTCTGAGGTTGCCACATACCATGTTTATTTATAAATTATAAGAGCCATATACAGTATATGCAGTAGGTTGAAAAGGATATCCTGAGCCAATTTTCCACTGTTTTGCATGATCCGCAAAGTAGTTTTGAGACCTAGCTGAGTGGCCATAAGAAATAAATGATACTCTAGCCTTTTGTTCTGACACATTTGGGGACTGTCTAGGGATGATCTGGATTAAAAAAACACAGTATTTATATCAACATTAATATTGGTATGAATTTTGGTTTTGTTTAAATGACAGTGCATACGCCTTGAATATGTGTAAAAATAGATGAAAAACTTTCACTGCATAGATGTAATTTTTCCTGTTTTTGTTTTTTCATAGAGTGTCTAAAGTGTCTGGCTCCTGTGGCTGTTTAACTGGAGAGTGGAAAAGGCATCGTTGTTCCGTGAAGCATAGAAGAAAAGAAAAAAGTTCTACCAATAGTTCTCCTGACTGCCTGTCACCATTTTTCAAGCAAGAGAATACATTATGGGGTAAGAACTGTACAGTGTGAAAGCACAGACCCCTGATGTTTCCCTGGAATACACATATATTAAATTTTTATTAAAGTGTTGTTGTTTAAGGTTCACTGTTGTTGGGAATTATGGCAGCCCTAGGTATAGGTTCAGAAGCTGTTAAAGTGGAGATGGGGCACATCTGCATCCCATTAGAAACCAGGATGAAACCACTGAGTGAAAGGAGTGTAATAGGTTAATAGGCCAAGTTCAAATATTAGAGAGGCTGTTACAAGAGAAAAACAAACTCTGGCCAGAGTCGATAGGGCTGCAGACAATCAATGTGGTGTAAAAGATGTTGAAAATTACGAATGTTATGAGCCTTCATTAGCAAACTGTAATGTAGGCTACTAAATTTGTTTTGTAATATTTGTACACCAAATCTTTTTTTTGAAATTTAAATTTTATTGCAACAGAACACATATCATAAATACAGTACATAGTAAAGAGAACATTTTATATCTTCGCAACAGATGACCTAAAATGAGTCAAATACCCAAACCTCCCCTCCCTCATCTCCCCCAAAGAAGGCCTCCCTCCCCCCCAACCTTACCACCCTTTGCTATACTACCAACCCTCTAGGAAGATCCGCTCACCCACCATCCTCTCTACACTACTTAACTACCACTGACTACCCCTGGGGAAGGTATAACGCCTGAAAATGACTCCAAGTCCTCTCATATATGAAACCAATTATCCCTTCCACTCCTAATTTTTCCATTTTTAAATTAAACAACATCTCTTGTAACCACCCCATGTAATTAGAAAGTCTGTCATCCAGTATCGCTAGTTACTACCTTTTAAGCTTAACCGAGATCAGAGCCATGTAAAATCTATGCTCTTTGACTGTGATGCCAGAATAATCTCATATCAAACATATATCCAGAGTGAAATATTGATCAATACCCAGCAATGGATCTGCCCTCTGTTTAATCTGTGTCCACAACCGCTTTATCAGTGGACATTCCCAAAAGATGTGATACAAATCTCCAGATGCCTGATGGCACCGGAAACACTTTTGGTCAGATCTACTTCCCACTTTATGTAGTTTGAAGGGGTCCAAAATAGGTTATTCAAGAAATAAAACTACGCATCACCCTCAATCTATCTTGTTTAACATATTTATACATGTGACTCCAAACAGTCTCCCAATCCCTCCCTGTTCCCCAAACATCTAGCCCAATACCTGGGCTTGAAATCGTATAGACAAGAACTTGGTCAAGGAGTACCTTATATACCCTAGAAATCGCATGTGACTCCCATACAATTTGAGCTAATGACTCAAACCAACTCCATCCATGCCCTACCCGAAAATTGGTCCCCACCCACACTAGTAAATGGGTAACCTGGTATACTTTGAAAACTTGCTTCGAGTCTATATTGTACTTTTCCAGAATATCCTTTATTGGGAGAACACAACCGTCCCCCATTAAATCCCCGACACGTAATCCTTCTAGTTGGGGAAACCACTTACCCAATATCATTTCCCCCCAATTTTCAGATTGGCATTTTGACATACCGGTTGATGCTTGTCCCTATCCGGAGCATAATCTAACCTACTACAAATCTGTCTATGAATACGCAAAGAATTTACAATTGGGTTAACGACCAATTTAGGAGTCACCTTCTTGGGAGAGGAGTAAAGCAATGCAATTGGATTTATTCCGGCCTCTTTAATCGCTTCCATTTCCAATCCAACCCAGGAGGGAACATAGGGCGAAGATTCAAATTTGCTTGCAGGAGCCAGCCATCTTAGATATTTACAGAGGTTATTTGCCCAATAATATAAACCGAAGTGTGGAAGTCTCAGTCCCGCTCTCTCCCTAGGGGCTGCCAACCTATTATAAGCTCTACGGGGCCTCTTCCCTTTCCAAATAAACTCCGTTATCAATAAATGTAATTCTTTAAACCATTTTAGTGGTATTACTACATTAAGCATGTTGAGTGGGTAGAAAACCCTAGGTAGAATATTCATTTTAACTATGTTAACCCTACCCCAGAGAGAGAGCGGCAGACCATTCCACCTTTGCAGGTCCTGTTTAATACTATTCTTAATGGCGTCCAAATTAAGCTTAACCAATTTCCGATCAGTTCTGGCCAAGTAGATACCCAAATATTTCAAAACATGCGGAGTCCATTGCATGCCCAACTCCAAAACCTCAGGCTTATGCACTCTCATATTTAACTGGAAAATTTGGGTTTTCTCCACATTAATCCTATAATTGGACAATCTACTATACTCTCCAATAATAGCCATCACCGCCCTAATTGAACTACCTAGCTGAGTGACATGCAACAAAATATCATCCGCATATGCTGAAACTTTGAGCTCTTGTGACCCTATTCTGAGACCCACCACCCTAGGATCTAATCTCATTTTGGTGAGGAGAGGCTCCAAATAGAAATTAAATAAAAGAGGTGATAGGGGACAACCCTGTCTAGTGCCCGAGTTGAGAAGAAAACTTGCAGAGAATGCTCCATTGCAATATACTTTAGCTTTGGGATTCCTATATAAAGCAAATACATAATTAATAAACTGGGCAGGAAAACCAAATTTCTCCATGGCAATAGCTAAAAATCTCAATCCACTCTGTCAAATGCCTTCTCTCGTCCACCGACATCAAAACACATGGAAATTTACAATCCCTGGAGACCGAGAAGACATGAGACAGTTTACGCAGGTGGTCCGACGCCAACCTGCCCTTCATAAACCCAACCTGATCATGATGAACTAACCTAGGCATGACCTTGGACAACCATGAGGCTAGGATCTTCGCCAGAATCTTAATGTCGTAGTTGATCAGTGAGATAGGCCTGTAACTTGTGACTTTATCTAACTCTTTCCCTTCTTTCGGGATAAGCACTATCAAAGCCTCGAATAAGTAGTCATCTACTGCGTCCAAGGTCAAAATACTCTGAAATAATCTTCTCAAGCTGGGACATAACAGGGTCGCAAAACATTTATAAAAGTTAGGTGAAAACCCATCTGGACCGGGAGCCTTGTCATTGGAAAGTATTTGTATTGCCTCCAAAATCTCCGCTTCAGAGATGGGAAGTGAGAGCTCCCTCTTCTGAATTTCTGAAACCTGGGGAAGGTTACAAGTAGCTACGTAATCTTCCACTTCTGACGTATTAGGCCTAGGGGTCATTGGGCTATATAATGCCTTGTAGTAGTCCTCGAACTCCCTAACAATATCCATGGGTGATGTTTTAACTGACCCATCAGCACGGGACGTGATACTCTGTACTATTCTAGATGCCTCCGCTGCCCTTAGCCGCATAGCCAAGAACCTGCCAGACTTCTCTCCTTGATTCAAATAAAGGGCCTTGGTTTTCTTAATCGCATATTCTGCCCTCTCGCCCAGAATCCCTTCGTATTCATGACGCAATTTGATCAATAGTTCCTTAGACTCCTCTGGGGTGTTCTGTGATAGAGCCCTCTCTAAATCCCTGATTTGCTCCAACAAAGACCTAATCCTTTCCTCCCCCTTCTTTTTCCTTGCAACCGCTAGCTGAATAAATTCTCCTCTTAACACACACTTTAGGGTACACCACCACAAGTCCCCCCTAATAGTTGAATGACTATTCTCTGCTTCAGAGTGTTCAATCCCAGTCCGATATACTTTTATTTCTATAGAGCTAAGTATTTGGTTATTCAACTTCCAAATAGTCTGTCTAGGGAGTATTAGGGACCAAATTGAGGGAGCAACGAACTATAGAGTGATCTGACAAAATCCCAGGGGTGATGCTACTATTCAGCAGTCCTGACAACAACCCTCTACTCACAAAAAAATAATCTATCCTGGATCTAGACTTATGGACCTCTGATACAAAAGTGTACTCCCTGCATGATGGGTGCAAAGCCCTCCACGGGTCACATAATCCCAAATTGTCAACTAGATCCCTGACCGCTCTCTGAGTCGGAGATAGGCCCTTATTTCGCTTACCATCTTTGTCCAAATCCGGAGTAAATGGTAAGTTCCAATCTCCCCCCAACAGCATAGGAAGATGCTGAAACAGACTTAATATTTTTAGTATATCCATAAAAAACCCAGGGGTGTCCACATTGGGTCCATATATACTTCCCAGTACTAATCTTGTTTGGTTTAAAAGCCCTACCACAATTATATAACGGCCTGCTGGATCTACTATTTCCTCCTCACACACAAAAGCCACATTCCTATGAAGTAAGAGTGCCACCCCTCTACCAGATGTACTAAAACCAGCCCCAAATACCTGGCCAATGAACTGACATCTAAGCGTAGTCAGTTCTCTGCCTAGCAAATGCGTTTCTTGTAAACATATTATCTGACCCTTTAATAATTGCAAGTGTTTTAATATTTTATATCTCTTTATTTTTTGCCTGACCCCCCTTCACATTCCACGTGAAAAACTCAGACTACCCATTCTCCCGATAATCTTCGTAAAACCTCCTATTTACCATCTCTACCGTCTCCATCACTCTCACGTCCCATACTTTCGGGTGAGCGGATCTTCCCTATCTCCTCTAAGCCCTTACTAATACCCTCCCCTCTCCCCTCCGAGTCTTGCCAATCATCCCCATACTAATCCTAGTACATACATCTATATCTAATACAATTATAATCCCCACACTCTGAAAAACATTCTCCCAACACCCCCGCCCCTCCTTCCCCCAAAACACATTGGTCCATGATATCCATAGCTCCATTAACTCCAACCCTTCCTCCAGCCCCCGACAGAATCACTAAGTACCAAACTCAGTCTAACCTAAACCTCCTCTAGACTCTATATTTCCGCTCCGCTGTCCAAACCATAGATTTATACCACAGAACCCATTTCTTGGTTGATTGAACCCATCATACTCTAACCCCAACCCCCAATACACAACTTATTTCCCACATACAGCAGCCCATATAATTATGAATTAAGTAACATCCACAGTTCTTATAATAAATTCACATTGTCCAATACTGCAAAGAAGAAAGGAAAAAAAAGGAAAAAAAAAAAACCCTACTCCCCACAGGGGGGAGGGGGAATTAAAAGTAGTCTTATCTGTGAGGGTTCCAACCCCTGGAGTCCATATATCCACAAAGCATGCAGTCCCAGCAAATGGCGCTGAAAATTTGCATATTCTGATGAATCAAGTCCACCAAAATGACGCCAAGTCCCCTAAGTCCCCCAATGGGCCAGACCCCGGCTTGCACTCTTTCCCTCCAGTCCAGGAATCCACAGCTGATGGCATAACATCACCAAAATACCAGACGATGGAATCAAAATCAACACCTTCAGCGGGATGCCCTCTCTAGCTAATAGCGATCCAGACAAGACCGAGGAGGTTTGATCGTCACCCACATCCACAAATGGGCAGGGATAGGAAGAGTGCCATCCTTCATCTTGAAATGGTTACTACCGCATTATAACAGCAATCTACTTTACCATTGTAGTGCGTTCCATTAGCATGAACAAAACTGGACACCGATCGCTACCGACCGCTACGCAGAGTCCACCAGTAATACTTGGGATTAGCCTTTCCCTTCTCCCCTGTTACTTTCCGTGTGCCAGGGAGTCTGCACGTTCCGGGTCGAGATCTATGGGCCCAAACCATAACAAATAACTGTTATCCTTACCGCAAAAAACATTTGAAGCCGAGAGTAATCAACTAACTTTGTCTCCAGGCATCAGCAAAAGAAACCAGAACCTGATCGGTGTTCTACATTTCTTTGAACAGTTCGATCCAGTAACTTGAAACCACAGACAGGTGAACGGACCTGGTAGGCGGCAGCAGACAACCGATCACCCTTTTGATGCCCCAGGGGCTATTTAAAGAGATCCGGGAGGGCAGTAGCCAAATTCTTCCTGGCAGCAGCTGCATCCTCAAAAGTTGTCCACTGGCCAGCGATCAAGACCTGCAACTTGGCTGGATAGAGCACTTTAAATTTAATACCCGCAGGAATTAACTTCGATACCATCGGGTGATACTCCGCTCTTCTTTGACGTACAGCCACCGGTAGGTCCTGTGTTATTCTAATAGAGACCCCCTTCCACCTCATATCCTTGATCTCTCTTGCCTTCAGGATCACTACTTGACGCTCCTGAAAATTTAAGAATCGGACTATAAAGACACGCAGGGGGGCACCCGGTGGAGGAGCCGCACGTAAAGCCCGATGAGCCCGTTCAATAATGAATTTATCCCCAAAAGGCATCGGGCCTACCACTTCTTTGAAGAATGTCTGCGCAAACGAGATCGGGTCGGATCCCTCTTCATGCGCCGGAAGACTGATTACAATTAAATTATTCCTCCGACTCCGACCCTCTAAATCTTCAATCTTTGCTTCCATCTTTACGATTTTCTGCCTTAAATTAACGATCTCTGGCTCCTGTTTCGTTAATCTCTTCTCTAGTGAGGAAACTTTCACCTCTGTGTCCCCTGTGCGCCGAGATAGGTCCTCCAGAGCTACGGTGACCACTTTCAACTCCTCGGTGACCGCACATAGCTCTGCACGAAAAGGTTTAAATTTGGCCAGGAACTGTGCCAGCGTTAGAGGCTC
This sequence comes from Neoceratodus forsteri, assembly GCA_016271365.2. Classification (NCBI taxonomy): domain Eukaryota; kingdom Metazoa; phylum Chordata; order Ceratodontiformes; family Ceratodontidae; genus Neoceratodus; species Neoceratodus forsteri. Next base: position 804,639,321 of record CM028130.1, on the reverse strand, counting down.
GTTTTCTTGAGCGGAACTTTCGTTTTCAGAGCCTTTGGCGTCTGCACCCACTCTCGCTTTCTTCGATCGGGTCTTCGTCGGAGAGACTGGCGGTGTGTGTTGGGGGGCATTCCACCTCATTTCCACCTCCATATACCTCAATTTCTCCACCAAAACAGTACGGACAGCCTTAATAAACCAACTAGAACCGACTAGGTTACCAAACTCCTCTGAAATTAGCCAAATATAAACTTTAAGTCGGCAGGAGGCTGGAGCTGAAGGATCAGGCTGCACCTACAAAGCTAGCATCACGTGACTCCTTGTACACCAAATTTTAAACAAAATCGTGTTAGAATCCTGCCTCATGAAGCAGGGCAGAGCAAATGTTCAACTCCTGGCATAAAGGTGATTTCACACTGGAAATTAAAAATCTGCTTTCAGGATGCAAAAACATGAGGTGCTGTAAAGAAATGGCAATGCTGAAAATTTGGGGTAAATATTTTGAATACTGGCAATGTTATGAGCATGCGTTTGCAAAAATCAACATAGCATCATAACTTTTTAAAAAAATATTTGTACATCAAATTTAAAACATAGCCTTAGTATGATTCCACCACATGAATAAGATCAGAGAAAGTTTTTAACACCTATTCAAAAGGTGATTTTGAGCAGGAACCACAAAATCACTTTTCAGGATGTAACAAACAAACATTTTGGCCAGGATTTGAAAAATGACAGCTGTCACATACATGAGGTTCTGTAAAGACATGGCTATGTTATAAATTTGGGGTAACAATATTGAAAATTAGCAAAGTTATGAATCATAAGTACTTTTTCTGTAAAATAAAGTCAGAAAAATGTGAGTTTAAGGTGTCAGAAAAGAGAACTTGCAAGTAACCTGTTCTGTGTTGTGCTTAGGCTATGCACACTGTCTAATCAGTGAACAGTTTTAGGTCTGTTCATGAAAAGGGGTTACCAAAGTGTGACATGAGGGTCAAATTTTCAAATTATTTCTAGATTACATTTGTGATGCATTTCAAGATATTATGACCCAGGTATGAAAAAAGAAACATATTGGGAGATAAAAGCCCCAGAGGTTCCTGAGATAAAAGAACTGTATTGTGGTGAGTGTAACAAGTGACACCATATGCAATGGTGAATGTAGTACCTGACACAAAACATTTGTTTTAGTAGTAAAAAATTTAATAAACATGTAATTAGTTGTATTAAAACAAGAGAAACAAATATTTATAAGAATTATATTATATTAATTGCAAATGTGATGTTTTGCACCACGTACCGTGGTGAATGTAACAAGTGACACCACACTTATGTTTCACTTACTAAGACTGTACTAAACATGCCTAACAACTAACATACTACTGCTACTGACTGACATACTACTATAGAACATTAAAAAATTTTACAATTACATTACTAGCAAGTGTGATGCTTAACACCATATACCGTGGTGAATGTAACGAGTGACACTACACATTTGTTTCAATTTTGCAAAGTTTAGTGAACATGCCTAATGGCCAACATGCTACTAATAATAACTGACACAGTCCTACAAAACCTGGAGAAATCTGACAATAATAACTGTAGTGACAGGTGTGATGTTTGATTCTGCATACCATGGTGAATGTAACAAGTGACACCACACTTATGTTTGACTTATTAAAACTGTACTAAACTTGTGTAACAACTGACATACTACTATTACTGACTGACATACTGCTATAAAACATGAAATAAATCAACAATTACATTACTGGCAAGTGTGATGCTTAACACCGTATAACATGGTGAATGTAACAAGTGACACCACACATTTGTTTCAAGTTTTAACAGATTTACTGAACATGCCTCATGGCTATCACACCACTACTAATAACTGACATAGTGTTACAAAACCTGGAGGAATTTGACCATAATAACAGTACTGGCAGGTATGATTGCTGACACCACTTATTGCGGTGAATGTAACAAGTGACACCACAAAGAAAATCCATTTTAACTCTCCACCCCATATACACTGAATAATCCATATTACAGTTGAGGCCCAGCACTTTCCTTAGACATGCAGTTGTCACTGAAATATGCTCTCTGAAAATTTGCCCAACAATCAGTGAATGATGGTAACCAAAGTCTACCTGTGGTGAATGTAACTGCAACCCTCATTGTTGCATGCAGTGCTTATCTTCTTGGAATGTAGCCCTACAAATGGAGGAGCCACATGCAAACAATGGGTTTTAAACCACAACTCAGCTCCTCCTTCTATGGTTGCTCCTTGGTTCTGATGGGCAGGTTATGACTTTGCAACTGTCACAGACTGATGGGTAAACATTGGGCCTGATGTGACTCCAAGTAGAGTGAGGGTCAAAGATTGCTGTCCCTTATGTGGGAAAGATAGATCAGGCAGTAACACAGTCAGTTATCACAAGGAGGCAAACTAGGAGAGAAGCCAGAAAATCTTTTAAAGTGCTAACAGCACAATTACAGATTTGGGGGCCATGAGGGTGAATGTAACGTGCGGTGACACCAACTGTTACATTCACCACACTAAATACAAAGCTGCATAAATTAAAAATGGAGCATTACAATGGGCTAAAGAGTACAGATAATGAAAAACACAACTCCAGATTAGTAAGTGAACTTACTTAAATAATGGAAAACAGTAAATAAACCTTGCAAAAACAATTAGTAAAACATGTGTTTTTGCATGTCACACTTTTTCAGGTAAAAAAAGCAGCAAAATGGAGTGGGACACCCCATCCAAAAAAAAAATTGGATTCCCTAGAATTCTATAGTTATGTTATTTATCTGCACATATAGACAGCATTCATATTTAGTCACAAACATGTGCTTGACAGTTCTTGATTTTTAAAAATGTGGTATGCACTGTATGGTGGGCATTGGTAACCCCTTTTCATGAACAGACCCTTTTACAGTGTTAAAAAGGCAGAAGCCTAATTTGACATTTATAACTCAAAACGAGTGGCAAAAAATCACCCAAAACATGAAGATAGCTTGAAAAGTACAGGTGTCTGTGCCTTGAACCTCCAGATAGGGAAAAAGAATATGCAACACCATACGTATGTAGTGCAAGGTTTGAAATCTACCCTGTATTTTGTGTTAGATGTACCCGTTTGGCTGTGTATATACTGTAGACCTAGTCAATGATGTTCTGTGATCATGAATAAGGGGGAATCCTTGCCCAATAAAGGTGACAATTAGCTTTGTGGTCAGGAAAAAATATTCCTCAAGTGTGTCAGGTAGTGAGTGAATTCCCAGCAACAGTTCCAGTTAATGTAAGAGAATTTTATGTGAGGATTAAAGGGAAATGTCAACCTACTAAAGCCCCACACTTCTGTGTGGGTGGCCCCTGATTAGCAGTTTAGCACTTTAAGCACAATTTTTAGCTTTGTGGTGTTTATAGTTACTTGCTTTATCTGGTTGATCCTACCATCACTCTTGCAGGGATGTTGAAGAGTGTGTCCTTCCAGAAACTCCTGCAGCTGTCCCGAGTGTGATGTGAGTTGGGGAGCAGCTGCAGAAGTGCCTATAGTAATCCTGTATGGGCAAATGTATTAATAACTCCAGTTTGAGAAGTAGACATCTGGGAACTATACTGTGCCCAAGTATAGATCAGCAATCGACTGCTTCTCCCCCGCTCCCCCCAAACTTGAGTATAATCACCTCCAGGTCTGAGATGTTTTGAGACATGTGGCAACACCCTTGCACCACTCTAAATCCAGAGTGCTGCAACATCCAGTTTGCCCCTATGAGAGGCAAACTGTTGCCATTACCCACATTACGGTGCCCTAACAACAGTATATAGAACAATAGTCAGACTACAGATCTTAATTGGGATACTGATATCTGTAAGTAATAAACAACAAAATATAAGGTGCCCCACTGATGAAACTTCTATAATAATTTAGATGTGCCAAAGAAATCTGTTGAAATAGTTGAATGAAAAATGTATATAGTTATAATCATGCTTAATTATGTATCAGTTTAGTTTTTCCTTTGCAAACCATACATCTTTGGTGATGTCAGATTTGATGATGTCACATTCTGATGATGACGTCATTAGTTTATATGTTTGAAGATGCAACATTTCCATTATAGCATATGATTCATAACCCTCCCTAATCACATATAATCTCTTATGTGGTGTTTAAACTGAATATCCATATAATAGGACTGCAATTAGAGAATGTATTATTTTAAGAATACATTTTAATTCAAAAAGGGGTAATATGTCAGAGCCAATTGATAGTTGTAAAATTATATATATTTTTTGTTTTATTTGGTTATGGAATATGGTTATTTGGCAGTCACTTGCTACTAAGACATTGGGTTTGTTTACAACTCCAAATAACCTAATTTATCTGAATGGACTGATGAGTCAAGGCATGAGGACAAGCTGAGGTTTTTCTTTAAGTACCATACAATGTCCCTTTCAACAGAAAGAGGGGCCTCAGAGCTTTCAGAGTGGATTTTCTACAGACTGGTAGAGGTCTAAGGAATGAAAATCTCCATAGTAACCTGTTGCAGGACTGATAAGGTCTAATCACAGCAAAGCATCCTATGCTTGGAAGAAAATGGGAACTCAATGCCTTTACTGCTAGACATGTATTTTTGCTTACTGCCACAAAACTAAAATGCTACAGATATGGAAATAACATCACTTGGTAGCATGTGTTTTTATCTGCTGGAGAATCAATATTCATAAGTACAGCTGTTGTTCCAAAGAAGTTATTTGCAAAAATGTCCTGTGCTAACAGTCTAAAAGATTAAATACTGTATTCATGTCGAGTCTCTTTTAGGTGCCCACATCATGCAATATTCAAATATGTGATTTTATATGTCTGTGTGGTTGCAGAAACAAGTTATGTTGTTTCACAGTTCTGCTTTAACAGTTTAAAAAGTCCTATGACAGCTGAAATGTATTATCTTCTCTGCATCAGAGATTTTAAACAAAGGAAATCTTACTCAGAAGAGATCTGTTTTATTTTAACTTACTTCTCATGCATGACACCCGGTTTGTGCTCCCGACCCATGACTCAGCCCCTTGCAAAAAAGGAGGAGGCAGTATAGCACAGAGATTTAGGGCTCTGAGCTACAAACCTGGAGACCTGGCTTTGAATCCCACAACCTCCACTGTGTGACCCTGAGCAAGTCACTCTTTTGTTCCTTGTGCTCCGAGGTCGCACCTGGAAACAAGCTTCAGCTTACTGTGCCTTTCCTGGTTAATCAATTTCCCCTTTCCCTTTCCACTTTCTTAAGTTTATTTGAAGTAAAAATACCTATTTTTAAAGCACAAGAAATGTGGGTCAAGCAGGTATAATTTTTGTGAAGATGTTCACCTGGAAACATTGTTTATGGACTGTCTTTTGAAATATGGGCTTTAGAGATATGGGACTCACATTGAAATGGGTGAAATAATTTGTAGAATTCAAAGATGCATGTGCAGAAGCATGCAACTGGTAGCCTCCTGGTAAAAGAAGGAAAAATAATTTTGATTGAGGGCTGAAGTATTGCACCTTACCTCCTACCACAGTGGTGGCCTGTGTTTAGTGTTGAACACAGTTGTTGGTGGTTGGCTGGGGAGGGAGAGGATTAAGCATCTTGAGAACAGCTCTCCTCTCCCAGGGAGGGTGTTTTGGCATTCCTGCTGAATGACTACCCCCAGGTGGAGGACTGAGGGTAGGCCGGGTTGGGGATGCCAAATGATGGTAGGGTGCTCTGGGGCCCTGCAGCATGGACTTACCTCCATGTGTGCATGCTAACATGCATGACCCAGCAATGGGGAGGGACAGGGAAGAAATCAGTAGAACAACCCTGATAGTCTAGTGGTCCCTCCTCCCACCCACCCAATACACAACAGAAAGAGACCCCGGTGTCTGGTGTATAAGCCCCCATCCAGACCCCTCTGGACAAATATCCTGGTGATCCAGTGGCCTCCATCCCCCACCTGGTAATGGAGTAACCCAGTGATGCTGTCAATCACTCTCAGTGAGCAGATACTGTATACAGTATGCGCTCATTGTAAGTTGAGTGAGCGGCCAGCCGTGGTGGTGTGAGGAGGGCTGTGCTGGTTGCCGGCTGGGGGTTGGCTCAGGGGGGAGTGGCATGGTGGGTCATGCTGTTACTGGGTGGGGGAGTGGGGGCCACTAGACCCCCAGTGTGTTTGTCTACAGGTATCAGAATGGGGGTCAGGTTTACCATACTCTGGGGTCTCTTTCTGTTGTGTAGCAGTTGGGTGGGAGAAGGAACCACTAGACAACCAAGGTTGTTCTACTGATTATATGGGGACAGTGATTCGAACAGGGAGAGGGACCACTGGACTACCAGGGATGTTTTTGTTTATACCAGGATGGTGATGGGAACACTGGGGGTGTGGGGGGCCACTAGACTACCAGAGACCTTTGCTTTTAAATTGGGATGGTGATCAGGAAACAGGAGAGGGCCACTAGACTACCAGGATATAGTTTGACAATGGGAAGAGTGATTGAGAAAAGAAGAGGGGAGAGTGAACACTAAACTACCAGGGCTTAACTAAATTATTTATGGGATGATGATCAGAGGTTGGGGATTGGGGAGGGCACCACTTGCCTAGCAGGGAATATTGAATTTATTTACAGGATGGAGATCGGAGGATGAGGAGGAGGGTGGAGAACACCACAAGACTACCAGGGAATGGTGAATTTATTTATGGGATGGCAGTCGGAGAAAGGGGAGTGGATGGGGTCCACAGTACCACAGCAAATCACTAGGGTTGCATGGAATAACTCCAGGTTTCTGTCGGTGGTATTTTCTCCATGCAGGGGCCTTCACAAAAGGCCCTTGAGTGGGTAAACATCTTTGTGAATGGGATTGCAGGGATATGAAAGTCTCCTCCAACTCAATTACATTTCGGCCCTACTCACAACTTTGCCCCAGTGCAATCCCAGTTTGCGATTGCAAACCGAGATTTGTGAATAAGCTGGAGCAAAGTTTTGTGAATCTGGCCCCAGATATTCTATGTGGCCTGGACCTAGACAAGATGGCTGCTTAAATCCCTTGCTCAGCATCTCAGAACAATCATCCTTAATAATCCACAGTCTCATAGTCTTCTAATCTAAATCAGACTACCAGCAGTGTGTAGAGTGTGCTGTCAGCTATCCAAAGGATGGCTCCTATCAACTGAGACATTAGGATTTATTGCAACTGAACCCGATAAAAATTCTCTCAATAACTGCTGTCAGCCTGACATAAACAGGGTTGAGAATGTGTTTGTGCAGCTCCTACAAGGGATGGCAGATATACAAATATTGGTCTCAACAAACTCATGACCCATAGCAGCTTTAGATCAATGGATGAAAATTGATTAATGAAAACTAATGAAATGGACAAAAAATTATCAATGCTGTCATCACAAGTACTAGAACAGGCAGCTATCATCAAACAATTAAAAGACAAGGTGGATGACCTGGACATTCAGGAAAGGTGGAATAACTTAAGTTTTGTAGTTTTCCTGAAAAACGACTGAAACAGTTGACCCAGAAGGATTCCTGCAACGTGAATTACCTGCTCTGATTCAAATTCCAGGTGATCCTAGGTATGAGATCGAGAGGGCCCACAGAAGCCTGGCACCAACGCCACAGAGAGAAGACTGCCCAAAGCCAATAATAGCTAGGATCCCCCATTACCTGGAAAAGGAGGACATCCTCACGAGAGCCAGAGAACTGGGCTCCTTGGAATGGCAGGGCTATCTTATTATGATATTCAGGACTTTTCAAGAGAGTCAATGGTGTGCAGAAGAGTTTTCACCAATGTCAGACACCAACTCCATGAGCGAGACATGCAGTTCACATTGCAATATCCTGCTACAATGAGATTCACGAAAAATGGAACTCCATTCATCTTCAGTTCCCTGGATGCTGCTCAGGACTTCATTGGTACATGTTTCCCTTTCCAAGAAAACCAACAGTCAAAAATCCACAACTGAGGGAGCCATGAGACCAGACCATTCCCCAGGTACCCTACACATCAAATGGATACTACCCCTTGACAACACAACAAGCATGGCAGGCAGAACATTTACACCCTCAAGAATAGAGGAATGAATGCCTTCACAGAAGCCCAAATGAAAAAATCAGGGAAACAACAGAAGCAGGAGAGAGAGAAATGCCCAGTGACTACATTCTCATATAACAGCAGAAGTGAGCCCTCTGAAGATGACAGCTCTAACATGAGTACCCTTTTTTCCAGCAATCATTCTGCTCCTCTCTTTATGGATGTACCTAAGGCTGTTTTTACTCAACAACCCAAGCAGCAGGCTGCAATACTCAACCATGGGGAAAATGTCTCACACAACACCTACAACCCCATCTCAGAACAAAATCTGGCAGAGCCACCATGGCTGTAAATGCATTAACTAGATGAGGGTGTTTCATGAGCTTAAGGGAAGATATAAAAATAATGCCACATCTGTATTACAGCTACCTATATGTTTCACATTTTATTCTATGCACTGTTAGAGCAATCAACTCAACAGAACCTAGCCATCATATACATGAAGGTACTGTACTATACCTTTATTGTGAACACTGCTGAGACAACTATATGTTGTGACAAGGTGGAAGATAAACACACTGTTGAGACATGTTTAGGAAGAAATTTGATGTGTTTAATTGTTTTTTTAGAGATTTCTATACAGTACACACACATAATTAGTACAATATAATAGTGCATATACCCACATATCAATGTAAATCTTACACATTTCATTTTAAGTTGTTCTCTTGAAGGAAGATCTTACTGTACAAGGCCTAAAATGAGCATTAGGTAAAAGTAAACTGGGGTATGTGTGTTATTGAGGGTATTGCATAGTTTATCTTTTACTGCTGCTCCACCCCAAGCACACACAATATAAAAACCAGCAACCCCTTGATAGGAAGCAGCAGGAATTAATTAGTACAAGGACAGAAACAAGTAGAAGAATGAGTAAGTGGGTAGACAAGCATGAGTATGGTGAGTCATATAACATTTCAAAAGGTCTCGCTATTATAATTAATTTTTTACAAATGCCTCTGCACAGTTGACAATTTTTGTAAGCAAATAACAATTGGAGTTATTCCACATATGTCCACAGGTGCCATGCATGCGGGTGGAGGGATTTGAGGCCTGGATGTACCAATCTGCCCTGTTCCTGAGTCAGAAGATTGTGGCAGAGAGGCAGAGGTACTGGGGGTTCCATCAATAGCTGTTGAAGCAGAGGGAACCAAATTTGATGAGGTTAAAGAGAAGCAATTAGAACCATGTGAGCCCCTTCTGCCTGTAGCTTCAGGAGAACCCTCTGAAGCACTGGGAAGGGAGGAAAGGCATACAAGAACCTTCCTTTTCAGCAAAGAGACAGTGCGTCTCACTAGAGAAAACCACGCTTGGGAACGAGCGACCAAAAATTTGGTAGTTTTGCATTGGATGTTGAGATGAAGAGGTCTATCTCCAGCTGACTCAACAGGTTGAATAAGCTTTTGATCACCTCTTGATTTACCTCCCACTCATGAGCCCTGACAGTGGTTTGGCTGAGACTGTCTGCCAGGATATTGCTGATGCCCGGAACATGGACAGCAGTTAGGCAGAGGTCTTGCTGAACTGCCCAGTACCATACTCGCATTGCTTCCCAGCATAGAGGGTACAATCGAGTGCCTCCCTGTTTGTTCAGGTACCAGATCACAGACATATTGTTGGCCTGAACCAGGAGTGTCCCTGGATGCAGAAGAGGCTGGAAGGCCTGGACAGCATTGCCCTCATTTCTAGTACATTGATGTGTAGAGATGCTTCCAGCTGAGACCATGTTCCCTGACTCTGATGGTCTCCTAGGTGGGCTTCCCAGCCTTGACATGAAGCATCCATTGTAAGGGTCATGGTAGGAGCAGGGGGTTGAAAGGGGAACCCCCGTGAAGAGACTGGACAACTCCTGCCACCAAAGAAGATCCTTCATCATGTACCCAGACACTAGGACCCTGTGGTCCAGGTAGTCCAGCCGCTGATCTTATTGGACACGAAGAGTCCATTGGGTCACCCTCATATGCAGTTTGGCTAGAGGAACTATAGTGATTGCAGATGCCATCAGCCTGAGAAGATGGAGGATCTATCGGGCTGTGGTCCAGCGTGAGTTGACCACTAATCTAGACTGTTCCTGCAGGGTCTCTGCTCTGTCAGATGGGAGGAAGGCCCTGCCCTGGACCACATCCAGCACCACCCCAAATGAATTGTAGACACTATAAGGGGAGAGGTGGGACTTGGGATAGTTGACTGTCATTCCAAGTCTGGAAAAGAGGTCCAGGGTGAAGGAGAGGGACTCCCTCAGACTACTCTGTGATGGTGCTGACAGAAGCAATCATCCAGATACTGGCACAATTACATCCCTCTGAGGCATAGGGCCACAGCCAACATTGCTAGGCTCTTGGTAAAAACCTGAGGTGCTGAGGGTAGGCCAAAAGGGAGAGCCTTGAACTGGTAATGTTCCCCCTGGAAGGCAAACTGAAGAAAGTGGTGATGGGCCAGGAAGACAGGAATGTGCAGGTAAGCATCCTCCATGTCCAGTGCACAAAGCCAATGGACCTTGTGGAGCAGGGGTAGAAGTCCCCGGATGTTGAGCATGTGGAATCTTTTGTATTTGATGTACAGGTTTAGCATGCTGAGGTCCAAGATGGGTCTTAGGTCACCCATCTTTCTGGGTACTAGGAAGAAATGGAAGTAGTATCCTTTTCCTATCTGTGCTGGAGCCATGGCCTGTATGACTTACTTTTGCAGAAGAGCCTGGATCTCATTCCCCTATTAGAAACAGGTGCCTTCGAGGACAATGGGAGAGGCCTGGGGGGTTGTCCAGAGGCCTGTCTAGGAACTCTATCGGGTGACCTCTGGCTATTAACTGAAGGACCCAAGAGTCCATGGTTATGTCCTGCTACAATGGAAGGTGGAGGGGAAAGTCTTCCCCCACTGGTTCCCCTAGAGGATCTGGAGGAGGTAAGAGGGTCCCCCATGAGTCAGAAGGCTGAGGGGAGGGAGCAAGCAGCTCCTCCAGGGGGCTTCTGGGACTTGGCAGGGGAAGTGGGGGTTCCTGATGCTAGATACCAGGATTTGGCTTGGCTTTTGGCAGGGTCCTCTTTGGTCTGGCATCTCTGCTGCCGACAAAAAGGCTGTTTGCCTTTGTAACTCCTTTGGTACATGAAGCAGACATTACGGATGAATTTACCATTGCCCTTGAATACAGTGATAATATCATTGGCATCACCTCTGAATAACACAGATCCCCTGAAAGGGGCATCCAGGATGGAGGTCGGGACATCTTGTGCCAGGCCAGCAATCCTGAGCCACAAATATCACCTAATGCAGACAGCAGTGGCTGTGGTGTGAGCAACTGAGTCTACTGTGTCATAAGTGGCCCAGGGGGGCATGATGACAGGAGATTTTAACCAGTCTCACTGTCTTGGCAATCTTGGCTTTAAGCTCCTGGTCCTGGATAACTTACAGCTTGGACTCGAGTGAGGCCAGGGAAGATTTCTGGTAGGAAACCATATGAGTCACATAATTAAGGGACCTGTGGGCAAAATGGAGGAGGAATGGATCTTGCGACTGAAATTGTCCTGCTGCTTAGACTGTTTATCAGAAGGAGACATGCTCAAATGTTTAGGTTTAGATTACTGGTCATGGGCAGCTGTTGTAACAACTGAATCTGCATTAAGATGGCCAGTAAGGTGTGCCATCCCATCTGGGGGGGGGTATATCTCTTCTGCCTTTTTTGAAACAGCCAGAATTGAGGAAGGCTGTTGCCAGATAGTGGACGTCAGGTCCGCATGGGGCCCAGTCCAAGGCAGTATGGGCATTGGAGCTGTGTCAGTCATGTCTAGATGCTCCACAAGCCTTTTCTGCTTTGGATCTTGTTCCTGGATAGTGCAGCCACAGGCATTTTGTATAGTTATGAGGAGTTCTGCAAAGGAAGGGTTCCTCCAGAGGGGACTTTGGGAACTCCTTAGGCCGAGACTGTATAGGTGTATGTGTACCAGAGCTAGAGGATGAGTTGGAGTCAAGAGTCTGAAGAGTGCCTTCTGGGGGTCTAAACCCTTTTTAGAGGAGGGTCCTGGGTTTTATCCCTGACCTGGTGTCTAAAGGAGTCTTCTCCAAAAAGGTGGGAATCCAGAGGAGAGGTTGATCTAGGGGTCAGAAAAGAGGTGGAAGTAGAGGCTGCCACTGGTTTCTGATGGTCACATTTTGAGGCTAGTTGAGTCCTGGCCTCCTGAATCAGGGTTGGAAACACTGCCTGGATATTAGCTTGAGGCTGCTGTAGAGGCAAAGACTGAGGCTGAGGAGGAGGAGGTGGAGGAGGAGGAGGCTGGTATAATGGATAGCCTGGTGTCTGATATTAAAGGTATCCATGAATCTGACAGGAGTAGAAAAAGCCAGAAGGATCATACCCTTAATTAGACATAGCCCAGCATCTAGTACTCCGGAACATAATTGGCTTGATGACCAGGCATTGGATACCTTGACAAAGGGTACAATGGGTATTGTGGGAGCACATAGGCTGGAACATTGCCCATATGTCTAGCTGGAAGTGGAGCCGAAGACCTGGTAGGAGGTGGGGCCAACAGCCCTGCAGGAGGTCCAGAAGGACCAAGCGTTGGCCCCATAAGGACATTCAAAGGGGCTGGCACTGAATCAGGCAAAGGAATGTTTGGCACTGGAAGATTCACTGCCTGGGGGCCTGACGGAAGGCCGTCCAGCATTTGAGAAATGGCTGAAATGCCAGACATACCCTAACTCAGTGAAGGGTCACCTGGCAAAGGATTGCTTGGTGTTGGGGTGTGAATAGACATGACAGTAGACTCACCATCATCTGGGAAGCCAGAGTCCAAGATGGTGGAATCTAGTTGTCCAAGCAGGCTTGGGTTGAGGAGGGCCCCACAGAAGGTCCCTGCAGGAATTAACAATAGGCCGCGTTGGTGAACCAGGAAGAAATTGATCTGGTGAAGGAGGGGTAACCTCCAGATTAGTGCCCACCTCCAGCTCTTGGTCATCAGGCAAGCCCAGAAGGTCTGGTTGGGTGAGTGGGAATGAGGAACCCTCTAAAGACTGTTGCATGTCCATCAGCTGACTCAACTCGATATCCGGGGTATTCTGCTACCCTGACAGGAGAGTCTTAGTTGTGTGGTCCCCAGATGAAATGGGGAGAGACTTATCAGCTGTGGCCATGCAGATGTCAGAAGAGCTAACATCTGACTTATCAGCCTGGACCATGCAGACAACAGCAGAGCTGGAGGTCAGCTTATTGGCTGTGACCATGCAGTCCTCAGTGGGGCTGGGGAGTGACTTATTGGCCTGGCTGCTGGTAATAGACCCTGAAGAAGATATGGGCCTAAGGAGCACAATAGGGGTCCCATCATCTAAAAAGAGACACAACTGCACCATGAGTAAAGCATGCAGGGAGGCCATGGTCTGATCCACCAGAGCGGTAGAAGACCTGGCAGTAGGGGTACTTACCAAAGTGGAGGCCCCTCTGGTGTCAGTGGTGCCTGATGGTTACTGTCAAGTGGATGGAAACCTATTCTGGACTCTCTGCCTCTCCTTGTCCTTTTTCTTCTTTTTGGGTTTTGGCATTGGAGAAGAAGATTTTTCCTGCAGATTCTGCAGCTTCTTTTCGAACTTTTTCTGGTGCCTAATCTATGTGGCCTGGTTGAAGGATTGGCAGTGTGCACATTCTGTGTTTGGGGCCTAGGCAGATCATGCAGCGGGAATGCTCATCCGCATGCAGGATCTGGGCGCAGCAAGACTTGCCCTTCTTCTTTTCAATGCATCACCCAACTGTTCATGTTCCTGAATTGTACCTCCAACTACATCCCATGCTGTAAATGTGTCACAGTTATTTATTTGCTTCCCCTTTCTTCTGTATATCCCTCAAGATCTCTGTATTAGACCTGCTTATATTGTATTTTACTATGTAATTGTTTGACCTGTTGTTCTGTTCTCTTTTTATGCTTAACTGGACGTTTCTGTAAATGGACATTTTTGCTCACATACCTTTCAGTATAAAATAAAGTCTGATTGATTGATTGATTAAAAACTGGACTGACAGACCTAAACCACAGCAGTTCTGTAAAAATCCAAATTGGTCATACTGGGTGCAACTTGCACAAATGCTACTGGTCCGGTCACTCTGGCTGCACTTTTCAGTCCAACTTTTACGTATCTGGTCCACCCCTGGAAGTCTGTTTTTCAACTCTTCCTTGGCATGGTTGAAAACAGAACCATCAGGACCAGACCAGATAGGTAAAAGCCAGACCAGATCATCTGAAGTGGGGGATCAGCAATATCTGCACAGGCTGTGCCCAGTTCAGATTTTACAGATCTTGTCCAGGTCTGGTGATCTGGTTTTCACCCATACCCCACTGCATGTGGCTTAGTGACATACTGTATAGATGGATGCAGAGTCTAACCCATTGAAGGTTGAAATTTCAGAAAACCATTATGCTAAAAATACCAAGACTCACTCAATTCCTGATGATCCCCCACCCCCAAGTCACACTTAGTCCTCTACCAAAGTCATGCTCAAATATGGATGCCTCTACATCCACATCATTAAGCTTTTAATGCCATCATGCCTCTTCTGCTGCCATGAGTTCCCCCATCCATGAAGTCCCATTCTGCTTGTGGCAGCCCCCCCAACCAGGTCATTTTCCAGGGAGCAGCTCGTTACACCACATCAACTAAATTACTGCTAAACTCCTTATTTTTAAACATTTTGTTGGGAACATTTTATTTTAGTATATCAATGGTCAGGAAAAATAAATTTGTAAAAGAAACCAAAGCCCCCATTCATTAGTTCATTTAATCACAATACAGCATGCTATGAACTGATCAGATTCTATGTGTAACTTAAGTCAAACCAAAGACATACGCATGCCTACCTATTTGCAAGTGAAGCAAATGTGGTTATTGCCATTCAGTTGTAAACACCTGTAGTCACAAATTGCAGGTTAAGAACATTCAGTAGAATATAAACCATAGCCCAGAACTGCCTGCCTGAGAAAATTAGGTTGGTATATTATTTGGAAACAGGCCTCACTAGGATTCTTTGGAATGGAATGTCCTGCAAAGTAGCAGAATGACTGCTCTTAGGATGGTAGTGTCAAATGACTTAATGAGGTGTTGAGGGCACAGCAGAGCTTATTTGTTATGCAGAAAGCTCCAGGAAGTGTTTAACCCATTTTACTTCCAATATCTTTCTATGATGTCTGTACTATCCATTGATAATCTGACACAGAATGACTGCCAGAAGATAATGAGTTAACTTTCTGTGGGCTCAATTAACTCCTCAAGCCAGAGGAAAAGTAATGGTCTACAGCTTCCTATACACACACGAGCAACGTAGTAATGAGGCTTCAGTGGAGGAATCTATTTGTATCACTCTGTCATGTTGTTTGGTAGCCTAAGCTTTGTTAATCTAACACCCAACAATATCTGTGGGAAACAATGTTGTTTTCTCTGTTCTTTCTCACTTTTTCTTCTCGTTTCCTTTGGTAGTTCGTAGCTAAGGGCTAGTGCATGGGAATAGTTCTGGGTAAATTGCTGATGCATTAAAATACCCTTGGGAAGACCAGACAACTGCCTCATTGTTTCTGGATTTTTTTTTTACTTAAACTACTTAAAAAAAATGTCACAAATTACCCCTCACAATTTATTTGCCCTATCTCTTCAAGATGGCCCCCTCACTGTCTGAGCTGCTGTGAAGCATGAGGCACCATCTTCCTTGCCAAAGAAGTCATTTTACAATGTCAGGATGCTCAATTCAATAATACACAATCTCTCTGGCAAAGGAATGAAGGGAATAGGGCAACCCCTTCACCCAGGCCACTAGAAATGTTTCGTTTAGTCCCGCAGTTGTGTGAAGGGATAGATATTACATATAAAGCTCCACTGGGCTATTTATATATGGGGTGTCCCCCTGCGGTTTTGTTAACCATGTGAATGAGGTTCCACCCCATCACTGCTTAACAGTTTGAAATCAGTGCCAGGTTCTGCTGTTTACCACTACAGTGTACTTAATTTTTTATTGATCTAAATATTTAGGTGTATCTCTGAGGCGCTATAAAAAAGGAACAGCATGGCTAATGGATGGCCCCTACCCCAGAGACACTGTATGGGTCATAAAATGCTGCCCGAGACAGTAGTACTTTAGTGAGGGCGGTCACATCCCATGCCAGCCATCACACGTAAACAGCAGTTCCCCCATGCTATTTCATGCAGACTGCAGTACAGGAACCCCTATAACTCCCAGAAGTCCCATAAATGTTGAAGATAACAATAACAAAAGAAAACCCCAGAATTTTATCATCACAAGGCCACATTATGTAGATTTGCATTTGCTGGCTTCAGGGGTCCAGTCAGCAAGCTACAAAATAAGTATGCAGACCTATAACCCACAGCAGGAGCAAATGCAGGACAGACTTTCAGCATTCTTCAGCTGGGAAATGCTTACTTCAGGGACTAATTGCCTTTTTCTATACAATGTACACCCTTCCCAACCACAGAGTATCAGTTTCATACAATAGTACAGTAGGTGGCTACCAGAATATTATTGTATGGGAAAACCCATACAAAAATTCCTGTCAGTGGTCCAAGTAAACTGATCAGAACCCACTTTGCCTGTCTGGAAGCACTTCACAGAGAATAATGCCTAGTACTGCCCACTATTGGCTCTACCTACTTAGAACAACTGCCAATAAAACTCAATGGGAAACAACAGAGTGAAACACAGGCTAACTACTGTTATGATGATGCATCATCTGAGGCTGGACTGACACCCCCCGCGAATCTTTCACTCTTCTGGGAGAAGGAAGAGAAATAAGCAACCAAGGGCCTGCATAGAGTGACGTATAAACCTAAGATAAGTTATTCACCAAACCCCACCTGACTCCAGCAACCTGGAGATGACCCAAGTAGAATTACTTACCCTTGTTTTCCCACCTTGACGCACCATGGTGGGATGCAAATGCTCCAGAAGGTAACAGAAGGATATGAGTATGGGTGCCATGACTATCCTATGGTATACGGGATATAACAAAAAGCTCTTTTAGAGGCCAGTCTTGTGGCAACCCCTTCTGCCCACTGGACGTTATATTACCATACTGCCCAATAGAGCCAACAGACCTGCCCCGTAGCACTTGCTCCAACCCATTCAACAGCTGGTCAGCTTATGGGAGACTGTTCTACCCCTGTGACACCCTGCTTCTGAGGTGACTATTGTGAATTTGTAGCTTGTTTTATTACTAATTCCCATTAAGCTAGGCACCAGGCCTACCTCAGGAGCACTGATAGAAGACATAGGGGTCTTGTTGAAGCCCGGCCCATTCTATGCAGCTCCCGATAAAATTTTGTATATAGTTTGTATGTATTTTATGCTTTTTCATCTCGTACATCCAATATTTTATATGTTTGAACTGCTGATGCATACCTTCAAAATGTACAAAGCTAGGGAACATGGCACTTCTTCTATGCACCACCATTGCACCCCTGATATCACTCAGGCACAGGAAACCCAGAAACATCAGGAATAAGACCACATAAAAGTCACAGCACTGCCTTCTTTCCACAAGTCAGACATCACACATTTACTGGCCTAATAATTGATGACTATGGCTGACCTTAGATTACACTGTTGGAATGTATGAGATATGAACTCCCCTGTAAAGAGAAGGCAGATGCTGATACACCTAAAAAGATTATGCAAATAAATGGCCCTCATTCAAGAGACTAAATTGCTGTAGGCTGATGCTGCTAAACTGCAACAGGAATCGATGGGGATTTAAATACATGCCTCTGCACCCACAAAAAAGAGTGGGGTTTCTATATTGATACACAAAGCCCTTCATTGGAACTTAACAATGCAACACGCCAACAATGAAATAGATGGGTTATGGGGCTCTTCTAATTGAACTCTGGACTGTTGCTGTTGGTAAATATCTATGCCCCAAATGAGGACTCGCCTTCCTTGTTCCACACTCTGACTGATATAATATACATTTTCAATGATAAGTCAGCCCCAATATTTATAGGGGGGACTTTAATATAGTCCTGGACAGTTCCATAGACCAAAATCATAAGGATTCTGAACCACACACAAGAGTAGCTCAAGTGACCAATTATGGCTCAAGAACCATGCACTGACAGATGTATGGTGCCTATATCACCAGCAAGACCGTGACTATACCTGTTACTCCATCACTCACAAATCATACAGTCACATGGACTGGTAGCTAGCATCTCCACACCTACATTCAAAGATCATGGAAGTCTTCATCCGACCCCTACATATCTCAGATCATGCCCAATTCTACTTGATGCCATCTAGAGAGTACACCTCAAAGGTCCCTCTCATGGTGGATGGACCCCTTGTTGTTAAATAATCCCTGATTTGCACCCTGGATTCAGGAAGAGGCCAATGTCTTCTTCCATATCAATGATACTGGTGAGACATTGATTGGCTCACTATGGGAGGTCTTCAAAGTTACTATGAGAGGGCTAACAATATGCTATGCTGCATGATGCCATAAAGAATGGGAACAAGAATTAATATTCCTAGAAAAATTGAAAGAGAAAGAAAACATATTCATATCTAAACCCATGAAGAATGCATCCTCCCCCTTCATAAAGATATTATAAAACTATGAATAGCAATAGATACACTACTTTCCAGGAAGATGGAGCTAGCCTTGATGTGTACTGGAAATCAGAAGAATGATGTAGCAGACTTTTGGTATATAGACTTAAATAGCAACAGGCTGAGAAACACACCCTGAAACTTAAAAATACCAATGGTGTCTTAACCACCACAGAGGCTAGCATCAACACTATCATGAGAGATTATTATCAACAACTTAATAGTACCACCAGATCCCTGAACACACATTCCGTAGAATTGTTTCTCACTAATCTTAGACTTCCCAAGCTCACAGATGAGAAAGCATAACTTGTAGAATCACCCATAACATTCCAAGGGATAGAAACAGGCCTAAATGCTCTAAATACACACAAAGCGCATGGTGGAAACTGCTATTCAGTTGAGTTCATTAAAATCCTTTCATCTGTGATATGTCCCATTATCACATGCCCATAGAAGGAATTGACCAACAATGGCACCTTCCTGCAATCCCTAAGAACCACAACTATTACCATACTTCCAAAACAAAAAAAACACACAAGGAACCCACTAACTGGGCCAGTTACAGACCTATCTCACTGATATCAATAGATTGCAAAGTTTTTGCTAAAGAACTGTCCACCAGATTAGAGATGCTTATCCCTTTACTTATCTGTACCTCACAGGTTGGGTTCGTAAAAGGGTGACATAGTACAGACCATTTATTAACTCTAATTAACCTACTTCAAGTAGCCCAAGCAATCCTCACTCCTACTGTGGCAATCAACAAAGACTTTGAAAAAGCCTTTGATTCAGTGGACTTGGGCTATCTTCATAAAGTAATGGAACACTTGGGAGGGGGTATTCAGACTGCGCCAGGCTGCAGCACAAGCCTGGGCACAGTGCAACTGGGATGTGCCAGGGCACTGTCAGGGTGATATTCAATGGTGCTGTGCCATGGCTCAGCACCATTGAATATCACACTGTGGCCATGTGCATGGTGCAGTGGCACTGCACCAGAGCAAGTGGCCAGAGAGGGGCAGGGGGATGCGCTAGCACAAGTGCCGTTGTGCTAGGTGCATCACCCGAGATATTCAAAAGTGCACATGCAAATGGGGCCATAATGCATGCAAGGCACAAATGGGGTAATCTGCATGTCATTATGGCTCCATTTGCATGCAGGTGCACCCATCCCTGGTGACTTGCACCTGGTGCCTTGCCAGGCTGCAGCCATCGGGGACCAACACCCCCTGCACAAGCAGCAAAGTGCCCCACTGCCTGATCGTGCGCATATGTACTAGATGTAAAATGTCCTATATCTCTGGTGGTCCAGTGAACTGCTCACAGACCGATCGTAGGCAGAAGTATAATTAAATTGCCTCCTATATCCCTGGTGGTCCAGTGGACCGCTCGCAGCCTGATCGCAGGTAGAAGTATAATTAAATTTCCTCCTATATCCCTGGTGGTCCAATAGACAGCTTGCAGCCCGATCGCAGGTGTCAGTTATAAAATATTAACAACCAATCCATCCCTGGTGGTCCAGCGGTACCACCCTCCCCACCTGCCCACTGAGCCCCACCACCCGCTCCCCCCGGTCAGCGGTGGGTGTCAACTCCCCACCTGCATGCCGCCCCACCACCCACTGACTGACTCCATACAGTAGGGCTGTATGCCCATTGGTCCACAGCATGGACCAATGGGCGCAGCCTCTATCAGATACACAGTCCAGAATTGTGAATGGATTCATTTACATTTCTGACTGTGTAGTAAGTATGGTTGCATGCCCATTGGCCCATGCTGTGGACCAATGGGCATACAGCCCTACTGTATGGAGTCAGTCGGTGAGCGGCAGGGTGGCATGTGGGTGGGCAGCTGCCACCCGTTGCTGACTGGGGGGAGTGGGGTGGTGGGGCTCAGTGGGAGGATGGGGAGGGGGGTACTGTTGGACCACCAGGGATGAATTGGTTGTTAATATTTTATAACTGATGCCCATGATCGGACTGCGAGTGGCCCACTGGACCACCAGGGATATAGAAGGCATTTTAATTATACTTCTACCCGCGATCGGGCTGTGAGTGGTTCACTGGACCATCAGGGATATAGGAGGCATACTTAATTATACTTCTGCCTGCGATCAGGCTGCGAGTGATCCATTGGACCACCAGGGATATAGGAGGCATACTTAATTATACTTCTGCCCACAATTGGGCTGTGAGCGGTCCACTGGACCACCAGGGATATAGGAGGCATATTTAATTATACTTCTGCCCGTGATCAGGCTGCGAGCAGTCCACTGGACCACCAGGGTTATTGGACCATTAATACATTACTAATGCCTGTGATCGGGCATGGGGGGCGCTACCACGAAGGTGCTGCCAGAGCTCAGGTGGCCACCCACAGCTGGCAGCTGCCATGTTGTGCCCTGCAATATGGCAGCTCACCTGTAGGTGGCCAGCTGTTGCTCCTTTTATTTTTTGCTCAACTGTGTGTGGCACAGGTAAGGGTTGCGCCTGCATCTGCTCAGCACATCCCGGGCTGAATATCGGGATGTGCGGTGTATGCATGGGCACGCCCCCTCTACTTGCACCGCATACATTACTGATGCGCTCCAGTGCATCGGGATTTGTGCCACGCACATTCCCCTTTTGAATATTGTGCCGGGGCACATCAGTGGGTTGCTCATGGTGCAACTGTGTTGCGCCATGTGCAGCCTTTCTGAATATCCCACCCCTGGCATTTGGGCCATGATTTCTACAACATATTAAATTAAAACAATATACTCCAACCCTCAGGCCCAGGTGCTTACTAACTCAACCATCTCCAAGCCTTTCCCTCTTGAAAGAGGAATTCTGCAAAGGGTGACCTTTATCCCCTCTCCTTTTTAGGGCTGCAGGTAGGTGGAGCCTGAATCCCTCCAGTGGTAGTTCTAAAAATGAGCTACCCGATTTGCACTGTGGAATGCTTCCATTTTGGAGTTTTGGAAGTATATTTCCACAACTGCCAAACAGTGCGCTCCCCCTCTGATTAAAAACAACTTTTGTTTTCTTTTAAAATAAGTTGATGTGGAAGGGGATGTGCATAAAATCTTTGAAACACTAAAGTGATTTATGTATAAGTTTAAAAGGATTTAAGCCCATCTGAAGGAACTTTGGGATGTAGCGTGGAGCGGCTCTAGTTTTGCTTTCAATGAAAAGCTACTCCCTGTGCAAAAGTTTCCCCATTTGTTTCTGTGCTTCAATGCTTATCATTATTATAGAAGGGGTGTACTTAAAGACGAGACATCTTTTGGGACCTCTCTTAAGGTTCTATTTTATTTAGCGGACTGTTTTATTTTCTTAAGGACCTTCAGAACAGACTTTTAATTTTATGCTGGTAACTCTATCCAGAAGTAATCTGCCATGAAAAACTGTTCCCTAGTGAACAGTTCTCCTCGTACACATATTCTGAAAAATAATTCACCTGGTAGCATTTACAAAGAGGGAACAGGAAAAGAAACCTTCCGCTACAGAATAAATAAGTCAGACAGCAAATGTAGTTGTATATTAATAGGCAGGTTGAAATGACATACAGCTCTGTTCTGATTCTGTGCAAGCCTCAAAGCTTGCCATGCCCATACAGAAAACAAAGGGCAAAGGAAATCATTATTTAAAGTTATTTGTTTGTATAAATGACTGCAGTACTCATTCTGTTTTGTTTAATCCCAGACATAAATCTTCCCATTTAGTGAGCAAGGAAAGAGTTTTGGAACAAATCTAAAGCAGTAGCGCTCTCTCTCCAATTCACTTGCTCTCTGTCTCTCTCCCCTCCCTCCTACTCTTCTCTCTCTCTCTCAAACAGTGTACTCTGGTGTAGTACATAAAGATTGCAGCTGATAGCTAGAAAACAGGGCAAAATGAACCCAAAAGATTATTTCCACCTTCCTTCAGCAGTGTATACCAAATAAATACTGTAAATACATGTCAAAGAGCTAAATATTTAAAAAAATATTTTAAATAACTGTAGAGACACAATGTCCTTGTTATGTTCTCTCTCTTATTCCCCTTCCCCGTGGAAGCTCTTACATTTCACATGCCCTTACTGCACTTAGTTATCACAAAACATGTGCTTCTTTACTAAAGAACATGATATATGTGAATTGGGTGCTGGTTGGGGGGTAGAATCTTAGCACAAGCTGTGACATGAAACTACGGAAATAAAGCTGGAAAGATTTTAAAACAACAATGTTTTGTACATTGCTCTTTTTTTCCCTCTATTCGATTGATTTTTATACTCATGAAATCATGGTTACGAGTGGAGATTGACAATGATCTACAGGAGGATTGATCTTACTGGTATGCAATACAATATTTTTCTTTAACAAATATTGGCAATCATCTAGCAACAAAGAAATATGAAAAGTATGAATTCAACCCCATACTTATAAAATCTAGAGGGTACCTAAGGAGGAGGCTATTTCATTTAAGATTTAACATTTTCTCTCCCACCTCTAATTATTAATGATTGCTCTGAAACCTCCTGTTGAATGGGAACCACCACCTTAAAAAAACAATGAGCTACATCTACAAATGTGTTTATCTCCTGTTCACTCTAAAAGTTGTAATATACCACCATTCAAAAAAAAAAAAATTATTTACCTCAAAAGTCTTGTGATGTTTTGAGTCAGTGCATGATCTCAATGTAAACTGTTCAGATATTGCTGAAAATATTGTAATTCATTTTGCAACAAATAGATAGTCATGTACTTATCAAAAATGATATTACTGCTTGGAATTTTAAACACTCATAAACCCCAACTGTCATAATTGTTACCTTATTGCACTTTTTAAAAACATTCAGATTAGCAGACTTAACAATCAGTAAGACTGTCCTTATGTGGTATGACTGGTACCACACTACCCCAATGCATTAGGTGCACTTATCTGAAAAAATAAATTTGGTTCAGAAACTCACTATGAACAACTTTGTAACAATATGTATGTTATATTCAGAAGATTGGGTTTTTCTAGTAGACGTGTGCTTCCCTATTCAAAAATGTTTGAAATGTCGCCATATAACCAGCTTCCTAAAATACCTCACAGCATCTTGGATAAATACCCCAGCAGTAATGACACAGTTTATGGCTCCCGGAAAGTTCATAAGCTGCCTATCATCTCTGTTCTTTGCATTCAGTTTCCTGCATGGCATAACCTTGTGAGTGAGCTAGTGGAATGATTGGACTGTCACCTTCAGTAACCTTACTTTATAATACTGATTGTAAAGTACCCCTCACTGTTTGTAGTGCAGTCATGTCTCTTGTTTAATTAAAGAAATGTCAGACCATCACTAACAGCTGCCAGAGCAGACACCCTAAATGTCAAAAATCATGGATGGATGTCACCCCATGATCCTTTTCCTGCAAATGTTGTCTGACCACACCACAACTAACAGTCAGAGTGGGCAGTTTAAATGAGCAACAAAAATGTCTGCACTGGAACAAATGGACAGAGAGAGTGACAGCAGGACATAAGGTTCTTTGCCCTACTGTACCTAATCCAGAATACATGCAGTGCTGCCTTTGTAAGGAGATGAGTGGGAGCAATAGGGAGCTGAAACTGAGGTCAAAGTACTCCCCAATGATACCTTACAGGTTGTTAGTGTTCACCTGAAAGGCAGGGTTTTGTGTGTGAGGCACACAGTGGACACAGTGCAAGCTGAAGTTCATTCCCAGTGCCCATACATATTTGCTGAATGACTTGCCATTGCAGAGAGAGAGAAAGAGAGAGAGAGTTTTTGGCCATTGTCTTTTGCATTGTGAGTGCTGATTCTCTTGAGTGATTCAGTTGGCTAAGTTAACACAGAAGGGGAGGTTGAGTGACGTGGCAATCAGGAATGATGGCCACAATGCAGAATTGGTTAGAGCAAATGCTTACATTGTCATGCTCCTGACAGTTTCCCCCTGGGTATGTCCAATATCAAGCCCCCCTCCCCCCATCTGCCATCATGGACTGTGATTAGCCCTCATTCTGCTCATGTGTCCCTGTTGCTACTGTATGTCCAGTACCGGGGAACTGCTGTCAGGTGTGAGAGAGAGAGAGATCAACAGTAAAAGTGACATCATGCACATGACAGAGAGAGAGAGAAATGCACAGTACCTGTAGTCCCCTGTCTTTTTTGATGTGTCACACATTGGACTGTGACCAGGAGCCAGACAGAAACTACTTTGCTCCACAGTATTGGAAAAAAAAATAAGATATTTATCCTTAATTGAAGTACCGTTTTGCTCCTAAAAAAACATACAGTTAAACAGTTACAAACATTTTTAGAGCCCCGTGTTTTCACCTTGAACATGAACTTAGGGGCTGCATGTAAGGCTCTTGCATCAGTATTTGGCATAAAATTGAGGTATACATATCACGTTTTCCTTTAGTTATTACAACTAGCCCAAATGTGATGCAAAGAGGAAAATTATCATCCAAATTCTCAGTCACTATGCAAAGAGGCCAGTCTGTTAATTCCATGACCCATGATGAGTGCAATTGTTTGCAGGGATCAATCTACTGTGATTAGCCTATTAATGATTTTTGTGATTGTTGTCAGCAGGTGCACAACTGCGGTTCTATTCACATATTATATTTAACATTCAGCAACTGAGCTGCAGATATACAGGCAGTGATGAAAGTGACTGAACTAAAGGTATATTAATTTTTTTCCCTTTTAATACAAAAAAGCCTATCTGGATTTCCATTCATTTGTTCATGTGAGACAGACAGTAAGGCTTTGGTCACTGTCCAAATGGCACTAACACTGCAATTGCTTCAGCATAAAATGTGGCACAATAACCCTAGTACAGTAACCCTACAATGCACTTATAGTTCGGCACTATCTTAATCAATGTTCTCAGTGAAATGTACACTCTAGGTGTTACAGGTCATAAATGCTTTTTATCAATCTATTTTTATCACATATTTCATGTATGTTAAACTGTGATAGAAATACAACTTTAGAAATTAAATTAAACAATGAACCCGTGGTAAAACCTGCATCAGATATCATTACTAGTGTTTTTGGTTTGAAGTTGTTGTTCCTCGGTTGG
The DNA here is from genome assembly GCA_016271365.2 of Neoceratodus forsteri. NCBI lineage: Eukaryota > Metazoa > Chordata > Ceratodontiformes > Ceratodontidae > Neoceratodus > Neoceratodus forsteri. The sequence continues at coordinate 804,613,573 of CM028130.1, read as the reverse complement.
ATGTGTGTGTGTGTGTGTGTGTGTGTGTGTGTGTAATGGTGGGAGTGGGGTTGCATACATTGGAGAAGCAAACAGGAACACTAAAAATAACACTGCCCTGCAACACATTGTCTGGGGATATGAACTAGTTCTGCTATTTTACAGAGTTTTACTCTTTATCTCTTACTTTTTTCTTGAACAAATTCATGGATGGTTGTCCGGTGGAAAAAAAAATAAAGACATAATTATCATATATCTACCCCGTGTGCCTATAATCGATGTTGCCCATGATCCAGCACTTATGCCCCGGTGGCCCAGCCATGGGAACAAATGCATCATAAATCCCTTCTGGGGAGGGAGGCAGCTCATTGCAATCTATACTGACACTGCATTGTGTGTGAGAACTCAAAGTAACTGAGGTGGCTGATTCCATTAGGGGTTGGTAGGGTTTTACATAGGTGAGAAAAGTAAGCCCCTTCAGCTGAATGAAGGCCAGGCCCTTCGTAACTTCCTGCACCAGAGAGTTCATTTTACTAGCCCTGTAAGAGAGTGCTCCTGTTCCAATCAATCAAAATGTTATTGTTCGACTTCTGAAAAGGTCATTACAAATTATACAAAAACAGAACTTCAGATTTCCACAATATACAATATTTTAAAAATAGACACAAACAATACAATCATGTATACACACTATTTAAGTATAAAATTCACCAGGAGAAATATAACTTTACTATTGCACTTCAGTCTTAATATAGATCTTCTAGAGATATAAATTAACTGTCTTGAACTTACCTGAAAGAGCTCCTTTGCCCCTACTGTCCCTCCCGCCCCCTCCGATCCACTGACGAGGGATTGCTGGAGATTCCCAGGGTCTGTTTGAAATCTTCGGGGGCTAGGTCATTTAGCTTTGTGGCCCCGACCCTGTGGAATTCTCTACCTCGTCAGGTGTGAAATAGTCCGACTGTCCTGAGTTTTAAAGGAGCCTTGAAGACCCACCTTTTTAGTATAGCTTTTAATGATTTATAATAGTTTTAAATTCTGTTTATTTATTGTTTTATGATATTGTGCAGGCGCTTTGGATTGGAGAAAAGCGCCTTTTATAAATAAAAATTGATTGATTGATTGATTGTAAACTACTCCAACTGTAGACAGTTCCTATTTGTACTATCATTTCTTGTTTTCCCTTCCCCTTTTTCCTTATTGTCAGTTTAATACTATGATCAAAATTACAAATAGGACTTAAATAAAGTCTTAATAGAGTTGTTAACAATTCCCCTTTTTCATTCATAAAAACTTCCACAACGTAAATGAAGACACGTGAGACCACCATTATGGTACTTCCTGCTCTCTACCTATTGATAAGCAATTCTTAGGGCATTGTATGTTCTACTTTGTTTTTGGCTAGCCTCTGTTATGCTTCTTTCGAGTGCTCCTGCTAAAGAGGTCAACCATAGGGCTAACAATTATTGAATGGGGCTGGGGTCATTAGGAGGGGTCTCAAGTCCAATGAATGCCCAAAGGTTCCTAAGGCATGGTTACTATAAACAATCCCATGAAACTGGTTTAACTAGTGAACATGGTTAAATGTAAACTCATTCATGTGTTTGTTGTTGAAAGCAAGGTTTTAGCAAAGCAATAGTGTATTATTCATTTAGCACATCCAGTCAGAAAAATAGAATAGAGAAAGCTGCTCATAATGCCTCTGACATTACTTTCCAATATCTACTTTAACTGCAGCAGTGGTCGTAGCAGGTTTCTAACCCACAGCATGCTAACCTGTTTTTGATCTTCTACAAATAACATTTAAAAAAAGAAGGTTGACACTTTAAAAACAGTTTATTTCAACATTCTGACTGAAAAAAATGCTGTGTACTGCATGCATTATTTTAAGCAGCACAATTATTGAAATGCAAAAAATGTTTTAATACAAATAACAAATGCCTCACTGCTCCTGACCAAGAGTTAGTTATTTTAGGAAGGGCTCTGTATTTAATGTATTTTCCCCTTCAGCTCTCAGATTGTTTTACATCAAAAGTTTTGTGCTCATTATTTATAAGAAATAAAGACTGAGACACCAATATTTTTTTTTCTTCAACATAGTTTTCTCAAATGTGGGCTGGTTTGATGTTCTCAGGTCTCTAAATGTTTTTGACACAGAACTGGCTGCAATAATAACACAATAATACCAGCATCCTGCATCAGTACCAAGCCCCATTGCAGCACCTGCATGCATCACATTCTCCTCTCAGATCAGAGATAAAAGTAGTATGTTTGCAAGTTGTTAAATTCAAGAGCATATAAATGCATCACTGGATGAAGATAAAACAAAATGGTATATGTACCACATGAAAATCAATAAGTATTTGCAGTGACAATAAATACTTATCAGCATAGCACTAGTGTGACTTAGCAGTCTTTGTGATTTTGCACTGGTTCTTGTGCTTTGAGCATTTATCCAGTGATGTACAAGCTAATAGAGAGAAGAATGAATGCCCGAAAAGGAACACGTACTATGTCTGGTGAGACTACTGCATTTCACATAGCAATATCGCACTGATGATAGAAGTGCTTAGCTTGAGGTGGGTGCGATCTTTCTGGGATTTGCCAAATATTTATAAGTGTTCAACCAGATTCAAATGAAATTCAGAATTGACCCCAGCAGCTAATTTTTAAGAAGGGCCTTGTATTCAGACACATGAGGTAAGGTTTAAAGTTGGCCTCAACTCATTATCTAAGGTGTCACCATTTTAAAGTTATTTTTTCTTTCCTTTTGATGGTACAGTAAGAATGAAAAATGTCATCTCATTTACAGTAACACTTTCTCTTAGTTTACAGACATCAAGTAGCTATGTTATCTGCCTGGGGATGTGAGTAAAGAAAACAGAAAAGCTGTTGTGATGTTAAGGGGGAGACAGCAAAGTTGGTTAAAAGCAGCCAAATGCTGGCTTTTGTAAAGAATATGTTTTTTTAGCTTCCCCCCATCTGACCCTCCCTCTTAGACCCCCCCCCTAGAAACATAACAGTGTCACTGGGGGTGCCAGTTCTCCAGTGTCAATCAGCATCTTCATCCTGTTTTTTTTCTCGTCCTGTCTCCCACTCCACTACTATGCATGCGCGGTCATTTCTTAAGATATATATCTTTTTTTTACTTTTCTCCACCCACTTGACACTCCCCTTCAGTGCACTCCCTCCTGAAACATAACAGTAACACTAGGGGTACCCAATCCTCCTGTGTCGATTGGCATCTCCATTATGTTTTTCTTCTTCTTTAACCTGTAACAAGAAAAACATCCGTCGATGTCCTTTGAGCTGTTACAGTACCCACATCTGACCCTTCCACTCAGCTCTGACCTCGCACCCCCCCAAGTCCTTACTTACCCATAGGGGTCCAACACTGTAACCCTCTCTGGATCACAGACACATCTTCACTCTTTAAAGCCAAACTGCAAACTGAAAGAACAGGTATGCCTTTCTATGTATTTCAATGGGGGGTTGAACTTAGAGGCAAAACTTCTTTAGATTTGTGCTGTATCTCTGTTTCTTTAATGTAGCTTTGTTTAATAACTTACGATAAGTAACTGATATTTAAAACAATGTGTTATACTGTATGCATTCTGTGAATGAACAGCACATGAATTCCAACTGTTATTAGTGTGGCATTTTCGATAGGATAACTAATTGACAGTCCTTTTCTTTTGTCATTGTCTCTGAATTCTAAGTATGTTTAAGCCTAAAAGCTGTTAAATTTCATATGTTGTGGCCAGCCATGTTGCATAGCAGAGGCCCACCTGTGAGACTGGAGTTTGCAGCTGAGCCTTAGAATCCCAGTCTGAGCTGGTCTGTGGTCTGGACTCCAGCAGTTGTGTGGCCCACCAGGAAAAGAGTCATATACAGTACTAAGTGAGAGCTACTCCACAAACCTTGGAAAAGTCACCATGCACAGTGGTGAAAAGGGAACCCCAAGCATGTTAAATCACTTAATTCCTGGGAAGGTGGGGATTGATTCATCACCTATTCAATCTTCTGCTTGTACAGTATACTACAGAGCAGCACTCTCACACTGAATACTGGCAATCTGATAAATATTCATTGATATATTACCAACATATGAACTGCAATGAAGCCAGCAGAAAAAGGCGCCTAATAGCCTATCAAGTTTGCTCGAATGTACAGCTCTCAGTGCTGTTCATTAATGCTTGCCCCCCTTCCCCACCAACTGATCCCACTGTTTTACCCTTTCCCTTCCTCATTTTGATTTTGCCCTTAAGTTTATCCCACCCCCCCTTAAATCCTGCAATTGATGCCTTCAAAACCAGCTTTTCTGGCAGAGCATTCTGTGCTGTCACCACCATCTCAGTGAGAAACTGCCTCCTCATCTCCCTTCAGAACCTCTACCTTTCATCTTTAGACTATGCCCTCTTGAAATTCCTTCCTTTCTCATTTTAAGCAAGTCCTCATGACTTACCCTATTAATGCCCTTCAAGTATTTAAATGTTTCAGTCATATCCCCCGTTTCCGTTCTGTCCTCAAGAGACTATATATTGAGCATCTGTAGCCTCTCCTCATAGGGGATTTTCCTCATATTACTGAACCTCTTGGTTGCTCTCCTCTGTACCCTCTCCAATAATCTGATGTCCTTTTTTAAGAATGGATGCCAGAGCTACACACAATTCTCCAAGCAAGGCTGCACCAATGCCCTGTACAGTGGCAGGCTCACATCCTCACTCCTTGAGGTGATTCCCCTTGCTATGCACCCCAGCACCCTATTAGCCTTGGCTTCCACTTTCCTACACTGTGCAGAGTGATTCATATGGCTTGTGACTAGCACAACCACATCTTTCTCCTCAATGGATACCAATAACTGCACACCTCCCAGCTTATAGCGCAACATGCAATATCCCAAGTCTGCAGGCAGTAAATTAAAGAGGACATTAAATCATTTCTTACTGGCAGTTGTTTATAAAGTTCTTATTGTCAGAAATGTTATGCATTCAGCTAAATTATCCATGTATACCTGTACCTGAATAAAAAGTGATACAAAAACTAATTGTATTTTACATTGTTTTGTTTTTATGGGCAACCTTCTGTTACAGTTCTCCTCACGGAACCAGTAATTTGGAGTTTTGACTATGTCACAGTTTGTGTATAGAATGCTGATTATGAGCTGTTGACCTATCAGAACTATGCTTAGAATTCTGTGCACAAACCGTGACATAGGTAAAACTCCAAATTACTGGTTCCATGAAGAGTACTGTAATAGAATGCTGCCCATGATAGTAAAACAATGCAAAATACAGTTTTTCATATGAGTTTTTATTTAAGTACAGTTAAATATGGATACTTTAGAGGAATGCATAGCGTTTCTGAGAATAACAACATCATAAACAGCTGCCAATTAGAAATGATTTCCTGTCCTCTTTAAAAAACTGGATGGGAACTAGTAGTGAGTTCAGAGTGCCAAAATGAACCAGCTTTAGAGACATGATAAGATTCACTTATGTCTGGATACTCTAAACCTCAGCTGTTTCTTTGTGTTTTGCATTTACTTATATATATATTAATTACTTTCATTAATCATCCTTTTGCTTTACTATCTCATCTTCATGTTATGTAATGATGGTAGAGCTGGTGAAGACCTCCAGATATACACCCCCAGCATATGGGACAGGACAGACAAACAAGAAACTACTGTAAATGCATTGCATTTAAACAGACCCTGGTGTAAGTAAATGTGCTTAGCTGCCAGCAGCAAACAGACGGACACTTTTTTAACTGGAATCATACAGCATGTTAGCAGGGCAACAGGTTTGTTAAGGACATTCTCTAGTACTTCTATACCCCATGTCCAACAACTCATTTTTTGCTATGTGCATGATTGTCTTCTAAACATTTAAAATCAAACAATTAAATCAAGTTTTCATACTTGTTTTTATATGCTGACGACACTATTTTGTATTGTCAGAGCAAGCATCCTCTAGAAGCCATTAATACTCTTCAGAAAGATTTTGACAATATTCAGCAAACCCTAATTAATTCTAGCCTACTGCTAAATGTAAATAAAACTCAATAGGCACTATTTTCTGAAAGACCTAAGGTAGATAGCCAAAGTGTAACAACTATAAGCATCAAGGAATTGGATGGAACCAATCTGACTAGAACCTCCGTGTATAAATATCTGGGTATTATACTAGATGACTCTATGAAACTCGAGTCACACATACAAATGCTCTGTAATAAACTTAAGAAATTATTATTTTTTACAGAAATAAGACATGATTTAGTCTGAAAATTCATGAACAGTTGGTAAATTCTCTGTTTATGTCACAAATTGACTATGAAGATTGTCTACATGAGAACAACAGATGCTATCTTGAAATCTTTGGATCCTCTTTATCATATTGTACTGAGATTTGCCATGGGCTTCCATGGTTCACCCACCATTGTAGTCTTTATTCTGAGATGGATTGGCAACCACTCTCAGTCCATAGACAAATTCACTGGATAACTTATGTTTACAAATTTGTCCTGGATAAACTACCCTCATACCTGCTTGGATCTGTCATTAGTAAAGAACAAAATAGATACTCATTGAGATCCACTGACTCACCTCAGTACTTTTCACCAAGATTTAGAATGAGATTTGGTAGCTATAGACTGGCTGTTGCTGTCCCTATGACCTGGATATCCATGCAAAAAAAGCTGAAACTGATATCAATAATCTCTTTATCACATTTTAAATGACTTCTTTGTAGATCTATGACACATGTTTCTAGTTGTTTTAAATGAATTATAACTACATTGTATGTAATCTTATAAATTATGCATGTGATATTATGTATGTATGTTATATGTATGTATACATGTTTCAATGGATGCAATTGTAAAAGAGAGATTCTCTCTCAATTTTGCTTTTCAGTAAATTTAATTGAATTGAATTATATCACATGGTCTAACATAATACACCAAGCTGAAAAGTTCACTAAGGTGTCCGATCATTTTTATCATTAACAGCATCCATCACTTATGGTAACATCATCAGTGTTAAGAAAAAAAAATAATAAAATAAGGACACAGCATTTGCCATGATGTTTTTGTTTTCCACCAATTTAATAATACACTGCCAATTATCCATTCTGTGACTGCCTACCTGTGCTAACATCTAGAAAAATGTGGGAATATTTTGTATGTTTTTATACAGAAAACAGAATCACTCCCATACCATCTACAATTGCTTATAGTGTATAGTAGAACATTGTTCTGACTAGAAATTCATCCTTTTCAAAATGCTGATGTACCACAGTTCAAAGGTCATGGAATGTGATTGTACTGTTCTGTGGCAGAATAACATTCTAGAACCTCTAGAGACAGCACAAGTCAGTTTCATTGTGAAAGAGAAAAAAAAAACAATGCACACATTTTACATAATATTACACACTATACAAAATACTGGATGAGCAACTTTATTCATAACCAGTGCATTCTGCCACATCAGGGTTCTGATTCCCTATAACCTTGAGAGCGGATATGGGGCCTCCAGAACTGTACACAATAAAAGTGGGGTGGAGTAGCCATTGAGTGTTTCTTGTCACCACTTGCATCCTATGTTTTCTGATGATTTTAGTGATTAAGTGCTCTTTAAAATAAAGATTGCACTAATCAGGTCTCATGTTGAAGGAGCGATGGAATTACAGTGGCAGAATTTGCCCTCTGAGGTGTGGGGTGCAGTGGGCAAAGCCCATCACAAACAGCTGGCAATTGCCCTGCTGTATTGGGCCCCACAATAGTCAGGGGGCACAATTGCCAGCACGATGATCAGCGTCGGCATTGTGCTGTTGCTGTAATGGCCATCAGAGACTTTTTTGTTGCACCAAGGTGGTGGAACCCTCTGGTAAGAGTATTTGTCATTTATAGCTCTTGGATCAGTGCTGAAGGTTTGCTTGATGGACATTGACCCTTGAAAACTTCCTTTATTGCCCCCATCTGTCATCCACACCCTTATGTTGTCCACCCTGACTAACTTTTCACTGACCAGTTCCCTCAAACTGTTCATGTCAACCCTTTTAAATCAAGAACTTCAGCTCTTGAGTTGTATTTTCCATACCCAAGAACCAATTCTAGCCAAATGGATTTAGTCTCGCTGTTCCCCTGTGACTCCCCTACTCTCCCAGTTCCTATCTCTTGAACAGGCATCCAGCAGTGCTTGTCTTCTGGTGCCCCTGGCCACTAGAATATCAAAATCAATGCCTGGCTACAGTATGTTGAAAATTTGGTGTAAAAATATTAAAACACCATAAAGGTATGAACCTACATTGAATTTTGCAAACACAGGCTCACAACTTCGGTAATTTTCCATTTTTTTAAACTAAAATTTACAACATGGCCAGCACCTCATGAATGTGACAGCTGTCATTTTTAAACTCATGGGCCCAGATATTCAGAAGGGTTGGCCATGGCACAACACTGTTGCACCATGCACAACCCACTGATGCACCCTGACGTGATATTCAAATGAGGATTGAGCCTGGCACAAATCCCGATGTGCCGGAGTGCATCAGCAGTGCAGGTGGGGGGGTGTGCCCATGCATACTCCGCACATCCCGATATTCAGCCCGGGATGTGCTGAGCCCATGCATGTGCAACCCCTACTTGCGCTGCACACAGGTGAGCCAAAAAAAAAAGGAACAACAGCTGGCCACCCACAGGTGAGCTGCCATATTTCAGGACAGAACACAACAGCTGCCACCTGTGGGTGGCCACCTGAGCTCTGGTGGCGCCCCCCCATGCCCGATCGTGGCATAAGTATACAAATAATTGTCCAATATCCCTGGTGATCCAGTGGACTGCTCGCAGCCCGATCACGGGTGTCTGCAGAAAATAATGCCACCCTGCAACAACCCTGGTGGAGTAGCGGTAGCCCCCTCCCCACCCACCCACTGAGCCCCCATTCCACTCTCCCACCCACTTGCCACCTCGCCGCCCGCCAACTGACACCATATGGTAGGGCTGTACACCCATTGGTCCACAGCTTGAGCCAATGGGCATGCAGCCTGTACCGTACTACACAGTCCAGATATGTGAATGTTCACAATGGGCTATGTAATACAAAACGGTTGCCAGGAAAATAATGATTTCTGTGACATTTAAATTTTTTTTCAACGTCATACAGTTGCTGAGATATTTGCAATGAAGTTCTTCATTGGGGGGATCATTAGGAAGTATGGTCTGGATTTTCATTACTATGCTGATGATACCCAGCTATATCTGTCCTTTGCCCCAGGAACATCCAACACAGTGGATGTGCTAAATATCTGTCTGGCTGAGATCAACGACTGGATGGCCTCCAGCTGGTTGCGACTGAACCCGGACAAGATGGAGGTATTGGTAGTGGAGTCAAACAGAGTCCGTGATAGGATGGTCTCTGACTTAGAAACTGGACTTCTTCTTGGAGCTGTGTCATTGAAGGCCTCCTCCTGGGCGTGAAATCTTGGAGTGATTCTGGACAGGATCTTAACTATGGAGGCTCAAATATCCTCCATGGTTCATATCTGTTTTTTCCATCTCAGAAATATCACCAGGATTAAACCCCTTGTTCCGCCTCTGGACCTCCCTACCTTGATACATGCCTTAGTCACATCTAGGCTTGACTACTGTAATGGGCTGTACCTTGGGGTCACAGGGGGATCTCTCTATAGACTGCAGCTGGTGCAAAACACAGCTGCCCGGTTACTTACTGGGCAGAAAAAATTTTGCCATATTACATCGGTGTTGTGTGAATTGCACTGGCTGCCAGTCAGGTGGAGAATCCTCTTTAAGGTGGGTCTTCTCACCTATAAGGCCCTACACGGGCAGGGCCCTGGTTATCTGTCGGACCTTCTGATACCTGTTCTATCTGTCCGCCCTCTTCGTTCCTCAAGTGGGGGCTTCCTGACCATTCCCAGAATGAGGCTTAAATCAGCTGGCAACAGAGCCTTTAGTGTTGCAGCACCCGTTCTGTGGAATTCTTTGCCAGCTCAGGTCAGGGAAGCACCCACTGTGGATATTTTCAAGGCTCGTTTGAAGACACTCTTTTTCTCCCAAGCTTTTATTATATAAATTATAATTTATAGTAGTGTCTGAGATTTTATTGGAGTTATTTATTCTTTTTATTTTGAGTTAAATAATTTTGTGATGTTGTAATATTGTTTTCAAATGCTATTTTATAAATGCCGGGGTGTGCCATTGGGTTGTGAGGCCCAACTCTTACCCCATTCCATGTGTAAACAGGTTGACATGCTAAAGTAAAGGAGAATTAGGTGAGAGTTAGGCCTCATGACTTCCCATGGCACACCCCGCATCTGTCGGTCTGTGGAGGATGGGGGTGGGGTGGTGGGGGCTGGGGCTCCCTAACATCTCATTTCCCCACTTTTGTCACTTTAACCCTAACTGATGCATTAAACAAAGTCTTTTGCAATGAATTTCCTTACTTTTTGAAAAAGGGTAACATAACTAGTAAAAGGGCCCTGTGCTCCCACCAAGCTTCCCATTTCTGCATAATGATAGGCATCTGTAGCATGGGCTCTCTGGGCCTTGTGCTGCCACTTACATGTAGCTACAGAGCCATACAGCAGCCCTATAGGGCAAGGAACCCTTGTAACACTAATCTGCCAATATCTCAGGAACAGTAGCAGCTAGGAAAAACTGCAGGTGTTGTAATCATGACAGCAAGATCCATATTTCACATTGTTTATGAGATATGGATGCCCAAAAGCTCTATCGGCACCCCAGTGTTATCCTATGGGAAAAATCTCAGCTTTGTGATAGCATATCTATGGAACTGCTTAATGTTCCAACACCTAAATAGCATAATTCACATCTCTAGTGCACCCCCTTAGTACCCTGCACATTTCAAGTGAAAAGACCAAACTGTTAATTTACAGTGCAGTGGGAAAGTTTTTTAAAGTTTAAAAATTCCTAGTTCGTGAGGTAGCAAAATCCCTGACCATCAGATCAAAGCCCATTCATGAGCTGTCAAAATCACCATCCACAAGAAATCCTTGCCCATCAGATTTTGGTCATCTGGTCCCTAAGTGACGGTCAAGGATTTTGCTACCTCACGAAAGAGGAGCGAGTGGTGGACTAGGATTTTGGCATCTCGTTGACTGTGATTTTGCCAACTCACAAAAGAGGATTTAAAAAAACAATTCCCTTTCATGAACTGACAAAATCCCAGTCCACCAGTTGATCCTCTTTCATGAGGCACCAAAATCCTTGACTGTCAGTGAATCCTTGTCCGCGAGAAGGGCCATCTGGTCCCTAAGTGATGGTCAAGGATTTTGCTACCTCATGAAAGAAGATCGGTTGGTGGACTAGGATTTTGACAGCTCATGGACTACAATTTTGTCAACTCATGAAAGATGATTTATAAAACCAATCCCCTTTTGGGAGCAGACAAAATTCCAGTCCCTCACCCGATCCCCTTTCACGAGTTAGCAAAATCCTTAACCATCAATCAATCCTCATCTGTGAGAATGGCATTCTGGTCACAAAGTGACGGGCAAGGATTTTGTCAGCTCACAAAAGAGGATCGGAAGCGAGCCGTAGACAGAGAATTTTTAAATTTGAAACTGCTGCTTTTTGGACAAAATGAAGCAAACCAAAAGTATGGGTTTGTGGTGGGTGTCACCCTGAACAAAGCCCATGCCTTATAACAACAAGAAGTCACCTGTGGAGGAAGCTACAACACTTTGTTTGGGGGAAAAAATGAAAACAAGATGGCAGCTTGTGGACAAGGAACTTTTCTGATGGACAAGAATTTCTTTAAATCCTTCTTTGCGAGCTGACAGAATCCTTCACCATGAGCCCAATCCTTTTTCCCAAAACATACATATAAATATTGGAGTGAACTGAGCATGCGCAGAACCCAAACATTAAAAATTAAATAACTGTGGAACAGATTAATATTATTTAAACAAACCAATGCTGGATTGTTCTTTGACCCACACTCTTTCTATGTTCCACGTTTCAGACCAAAACATCAAACGGTGTGGTCACAGTGCCATGGGCAAAAACATGTCAAAAGTGTCATAAAATTTGCTTTTCAGTGCTTTGCTGTGCAAAAACTGTAACACCGACCAAAACACAACTTGGGAAATCAAGAGAGTTAGCATGTGAGACCATGTAGTTCAAATTTCGTGCAAATCCATTGAATGGTTGCAAAATTATTTACTCACAAAAATTGGGGTTTAATATTAAAGTGCCTACTCAATCCTAACTATAGGGGCATGACTGCACCCCTATAAGATATATATGTGTGCGTGTGTATGTATATATATATATATACATTATAGGGGCGCAGTCGCACCCCTATTGTTAGGGTTGAGTAGGCACTTTAATGTTAAACTTCAAATTTTGCACATTAATAACTTTGTAACCGTTCAACAGATTTGCATGAAATCTGGAATGCACAGTCTGGTATGGTAGACCTCTTGAATTACCAAGTTGTGTTTTGGTCAGACATACGTTTTTTGTGCAGCAAAGAGCCAAAAAATGCACTTTTCACCACTTTGACATGTTTTTTGCCCTTGGCACTGCATGGACACCTTGTGTGGTCTATTGGTCTGAAACTTGGAATGTAGAAAGAGGTTGGCTAAAGAAACAACTCAGCATTGGTTTGGTGAAAAAATATTAATCCTTTCTAAAGTTATTTAAATTTGAATTTTTGAGTTCTGAGCATGCTCAGTTCACAAAACAATTTATATGTATATTTTGTGAAAGTAGAATGGCCTCAGGGCTATCTGATCATCCCCTCATGGCCAAAGATTCTGCATGCTCACAGTGAAAAATCTTTCGCTACGAGAAATATTTCAGCCCTGAGAGCCGCCATCTTGTTTTCAGTTTTCTGACTGAAAAAATGTTGTAGTTTTCTCCACGGGTGAACTTTGGGGAAAATGAGGCATGGGTTTTGCTCAGGGGAACCCCCTCTATAAAGCCATGCCTTTGGTTTGCTTCAGTTTTGTAAAACAATAGAGTATTAAAATTTAAAATTCTTTGTTCGTGACTCACTGACGTTTTTCTGCCTGTGAGCCCGCAAAATCTTCAGCTATGCAATGATTTTTGGCTGTGAGATTCCTGTGCGAGGGGATGACCAGACAGCCAGATTTTCACTACCAGATGTCCATGGAGAAGACCAGATGACCCTTGGGATGACCAGATGGCTCCAACTGGAACAACCAGATGTCCGCTCACGGACAAAGAATTTCTTGTGGCTGAAAATTGTGTTAGCTCATAGCCAAAAAACTTTTAAAGGTGTAAACACATTAGAACTGCATATCTCAATAACAGTTGGTCTTTTTACTTGAAATTTGCAGGGTGTTGAGGGGATGTCCTAGAGATGTGAAATATGCTACTTAGGTGTTGGGGAATTATTTGGTTGCAAAAATATTTAATGACGTAGTTGATGTTTCTCCCATAGGATTTCAATGCGGTCCGTGTCATGACTTTCGGCACTGTTATCTTGCAAATGAAGCGAGATACAGACTTTTTGATACTGGCAGCTTAGATCACCTTTAGGTGATCTAGCTATGCTGCTGGAACAAGATTTTAAACCACACAGTAAGCCCGCAGTGGAATTTTGTTTTGTATGTTGCCTAGTCATGAGATATTGTTACATTTGTATACCAAGGGTTCATTGCTGTATAATGATGCTTTATAGCTATGCCAGACGTATATTGTTTTGCAGTAATGGTCAACATGGTGGGAGCACAGGGCCTAAAATTTTTACTACTTATACTACACTTTTTTAAAAAGTAAGGAACTTTATGGCAAAAAACTTCATTTATTGCATCAGTTAGGGTTAAAGTGACAAAATCAGGAAATGAGACATTGGGGTTGAGCACTATTTACACCCCCTACTCACAGATGTGACAGATGCTGGGGTGTGCCAAGGGTTCTGCGTCCTAACTCTCACCCCATTCTCCTTTACTATAGCATGTCAACGTGCTTACACATGGAATGGAGTGAGAGCTGGGCCACATGACCCCATGGCACACCCCAGCATCTGTCAGTCTGTGGAGTAGGGGTGTGGGGGGGGTTAAGTGCTCAACCCTAACGTCTCATTTCCTGACTTTTGTTGCTTTAACCCTATCTGATGCATTAAACAAAGTTTTTTGCCATAAATATATATATATATATATATATATATATATATATATATACACACAGTATATATATCTTGTCTATGCAAGAGTAATGTTGCTATTTTAAAAAAGTTTACTAAGACTGAATACTTTCTCTGTTTACTTTTCTTTGTTATTTTGTGTTAGACAGAAAAGGAAGTGCAAAAGAAGAAGGAAACCAGTTTGGTTCTCAAATACAGTAGCAGAAAACGTCAGAGCCAAAAGACTGGCCTTCAGGAAATATAAGGGAACACAGCGGGATGAAGATAGGGAGGCATACCAAACTGCCCTAAAGGAAGCAGGGAAGGCAATAAGGCAGGCAAAGTCCCAAACTGAGGAAACACTAGCACAAACAGTAAAAGAAGGTGACAAGACTTTCTATAGATACATTAGTGAAAGGAGAAAGTCCAGAGGGGGTATTGCTAAGCTCAAAGGAGAAAAGGAGGCATGTCAGGAGGAGGAACCTGTAAAAGCATCTATCCTAAATATATACCTTTGCTCAGTATTTACTGAAGAGAAGATAGGGCAGGGCCCACAACTCAGCACCATGGACACGGGGGGGGGGGAGGTGAGCACTACTTCCTTCACAAAAGAAAAGGTCCTACAAGAGCTCAATAAGCTCAGGGTGGACAAGGCAATGGGACCTGATGGCATACATCCCAGGGTACTTAAGGAGCTAAGGGTGGAACTAGCAGAGCCATTAGCAGAACTGTTTAGTGAGTATCTGAGCACAGGAGAGGTCCCACAAGACTGAAGAAGGGCTCATGTGATCCCACTCCACAAGAGTGGTAGCAGGGAGTAGGCAGAGAACTACAGACCAGTCAGTCTTACCTCAGTAGTGGACAAGATTATGGAGGCACTCCTTAAGGAAAGGATAGTGCAACACCTGGAATCCATATGGGCACAGGATCCAAAACAGCATGGATTTACAAAAGGAAGGTCCTGTCAAACTAATCTCATAGATTTCTTTGACTGGGTAACCAGAGTGTTGGACCAAGGGGGAGCAGTTGATGTCACCTACCTTGACTTCAGCAAAGCTTTCGACACTGTTCCACATAGAAGATTGATAAAGAAGCTGGGTAGGCTCGGGGTGGGTCAGAAGTTGGTCAACTGGGTGGCAAACTGGTTGACGGGCAGAAAACAGAGAGTGGTGGTAAATGGTATATAGTCAGAAGAGATGCAAGTCACAAGTGGGGTACCTCAGGGATCAGTCCTGGGGCCAGTCCTCTTCAATATCTTCATTACAGACACTGCAGATGGACTGGAGGGTAAGGCTTGTCTGTTTGCAGATGACACCAAGATCTGCAACAGAGTAGATGATCCAGATGTGGTGGGTAGAATGAGAAGAGATCTGGTTAAACTAGAAAATAGTCAGAAGAGTGGCAACTGGGATTTAATGCAAAGAAGTGCAAGATCATGCACATAGGGAAGAGAAACCCTGAAACCAGCTATAGGCTGGGAGGGGAGTTGCTGGCAGTCACAAAGGAAGAAAGAGACTTGGACATTATCATCCAAGCAGACCTCTAAAGCAGTAGGTAAGGCTAGGGGGATGTTATGGTGTATTAGTAGGGATATCACAAGTCGTAAGAGGGAGGTAATAATCCCTCTTGTCAAGACACTGGTTAGGCCCCATCTGGAGTACTGCGTGCAGTACTAGAGACCACACCTTCACAAGGACATTAACCAAATTGAGGCAGTCCAGAGAAGGGCAACCAAAATGGTTCAGGGACTGCATCAGAAGACATATGAGGACAGATTAATGGAGCTCAATATGTATACCCTTGAGAAAAGGAGGGAGAGAGGTGATATGATCTAAACATTCAAACACCTTAAGGGTATTAACAAGGTGAAAGAGTCTAACATGTTTCAATATAAGAAAAATAGCAGGACAAAAGGACACAGCATGAGACTAGAGGGAGGCCGATTAAGGGGGAATGTGAGGATATTCTTCTTCACAGAAAGGGTGGTGGATGCATGGAATGGCCTACCTCAGGAAGTGGTGGCTATGAATATAGTGCATGGCTTCAAACAGGCATGGGATAGGCATAAAGGAGCAATACAGATGAGTATGAATAGATAGGCCACTGACAGAGCAAAGGCCGATGGCACATTCAGAAGGTAGAAAAAGAAACGGGCAGACTGGATGGGCCTTGCAGTCCTTATCTGCCGTCAACTTCTATGTTTCTATGTTTTTGTAAGCTTTCCTGCTTTGTATCTATTCTGCTTTCTGCAGTGTTTACAAGACTTGATATATCTATGCAATATTTTTATTAGTTTATTAGTTTATATTGTACAGGGATAATAAAATCTATTTTTATATCACTCTGAGGTTGCCACATGCCACGCTCATTTATAAATCATAAGAACCATATATATGCAGTAGGCTGAGAAGGAAAATCTGAGCCAATTTTCCACTGTTTTGCATGATCCATAAAGTAGGTTTTAGACCTAGCTAAATGGTCTTAAGAAATACATGAAATTGTAGCCTATTGTTCTGACATCCCCAGTCAATCCCCAACAACCCAGGATGGCCTTTATAAAAATTCATTTTATTTCATTCTATTATTTTCCTGGTATAAAACATTTATTTAGAGGTTGAGCCCTTTGGGACAAAGCCCATTTATTGGGGGTGAACCAGACATTATACAAACAATACAGAGGTACAGTAGCCCATCAAAATGGTGACTGTGGAACAACAATTCATGACAACCGTGATGGAATTACAGTGCCAACAATTTTGGATGACCCACAGTTGCCACCCATACCCAAGTGTTCCCCCGCGGAGTTGAAATATAAAATAAAGGGTTGTGGGGGGCAAAGCCCCTCACAATAAAAATATTTTTCCAAAGTGTTCACATAGTAGTTTTGGCACAGTTGCCACGAGTCACTGTTCCACCATGGAACCCAGAGGTAAAGATAGTGATGAGTATGGTAAGTGAACATTTCCTGTGCAGTCCAGTTCAAGCAAAACAGTTACATTTACAAATGTCAAGAAGGTACTTTTGTAAAAATGTTTAAAGGACCAAAGACATTTTGCCTCCCTCAGGCAGACTGGTAAGGTGTTCCAGAGTTTGGGTGAGACATAATCAAAGAAACACTGACCAATTTAGGTTCTGATCCATGATACTGACATTAAATTATGATCTGAGTGCCTGAGACCTTTCTGGTAAGTGAAACTATTTGGGGGCGAACAAAGGGGCTATGGAAGCAAGAACTTAGTAAGTGGTGTTGCATAGCAAATAGTCAAGCCTGGCTTCAGTGGATAATAATCCAAGATCCCAATAGATTAGACAATGGTGCATTCTTTTATCCACATCAAGGGCAAATGGTCCTATATGACTATAGGAAAACTTGAACATAGACATTTCACTGTCAATCAAAGAAGTAAAAAGAATGGCACCATAGTCCATAATATTTTAAGTTGTCTAATAAATGGTTGCAGCTGAGAAGGGGCAGCTTTTCTACTAGTGGCTCACTACTAATGTAGTCATGTCAGAAAGTTTTATAGGTAATCCAACAACAAACAAAGTGCTCATCATTTATGGAGTTCAGTTCTCTACTCTTCAGCTATTTGGACAAAATTAAACAATGGTTCCTTGTTTCATGAAGGCATCAATTCCTCCCTGCACTCACACAGTCAACTTCAGTGAAAGTAAAAGCAAAGGACCACACATGTCCTTTTTTCAATGATAAGAATGTGAAGTTTAGTTACACAGCTCCAACACAGCATGTGACTGGATCTTGCCTGGATTAGATTTTATAGACTGCTCTTTACTTCAACAGCAGTTTGATTTTAGTTCAAATTGTTTTTACAGATACTGTTAGAAGATGACATGAGCTCTCTGCCTGTCCTAAACCCTAAAAGAGTAAGCAGTTAACAGCCTATAGATCAGTCACAAGCTGGCACCATTTCCCCAACAGTACAGAGTACAAAGGTTGGAGTTTTCAAGATCTGTCTACATGAAACAATACTTCAGTTCCATTGAATCAGCTGTCTTTTTGACAAGACACAAAATCAAAGCTGTTTTGTTTGTGAACATTAAAGATTGTATGACACATGAAAAGCTGTAATGATGTTATGTTAGGTCTCTGAGAACAACCACTACCTCTTACCAGCAAAGCAATTCTCTTCTTTGTAAACTGGTATAAGGCTTCAATAGATGTATTGAGTACTATATGTTATATAAAACTGAGGACAAATAGAATGGGAGAAAAGCACTCAACAGGAAAAATACATAGAAATATTATTTCTACAAGTAAATTAAAACACATTTCCTCATCTTAATTTCCTTCATATGAATACAGTATGCATCCAAAACAGCTGACATTAATGCTACATACACAATGTTATGTACTGAATAACAGAAAAACAGAATTTATGATAGGAACAAAAAATGTTTTATTTAGTCATAACTTTGTCATTTGTCAATCTTTTTTGCACTAAACTTGGGTGATGTGTTAAACGCACACACACACACACCCCATTAATAGGGACTGGTAACCCTGACACAAAATGTGAGTTTAACCTGTGCCACCAAAAAGCTTGCAGGGACAGATAAAGATTACCCGGGGCCCAAGGCCCAAGAAAAATACAGACCTCATGCAAGGTGCCCCTTAGCCTAGGCCACACCTGTTAGCCTAAAGACATCAGTTGTATCCTTTGCCTAGCAGTAAATTGAGATTTTTAAATATTAATACACAATGTGCAAGGCCAGATGTACTTTTGTCTCAATTTATCCCTCAGATTTTTTCAATCTCTTAAATCCATCATTTCCTTTATAGGATGGGCAGAAAGGTGTGTGGCTCAGAGGTTTTAATGGCTTAATGGGGTGTTAAAGGAGCTAGAACAGTAGTGCTTTGTTAAGGAGATTAGTCTGATGCATCCCAAATAGAAGTTAGTACATGTTAGACTGGCTAGACTTGGTTTCTGATGCCAGGATGTTCCACTCAGAGCTGCAGGGACCCTGGACCTGGGCCTTGTTTGTCTATGCCATAATCTGACGATGCAAGTCTGATGCAAAAAGGTTAACAAATGACAAAGTTATGACTCAGTTAAATTTTGTGGAAAATAAACTATGTTCACATGCATGCACAGTACAGCTTTAAACAGACTTGGCATTTGTTCCTACCATAAGTCTCGCATCACTATTGCTAACTATTAGAGATGGGTGAAGTGGCCCCAATTCACTCCACAAAGTGATTTACAGAGTGAAGGTGAATTTGTGGAGTGCTCCACAATGCAAAGTGCAGTACTTTGCGTTATAATGGATAATGCGAAGTCCATTGAAAACAATGACTTTGCATTACTCTTCCTTCCCAAACCACTACTCCACCAATTCTTAAGGCGAAGTACATTGAAAACAGTGTACTTTACCTCACTTTTCCTTGCTTTTAAGCTTCAAAGGTGAATTTTGCAGTGATTCATGGGATTTCTGGTCACATGGGCTCTAGATTGTTCTGTACAGCCTCAGTTTGGGGTAGTGTGTGTAGGAAGCTGTAGGAGACAATCAGCGCTGAGAACTCTCTGTGATTCAAACCTTCTAAAAGCTGTTAAAAAAGCCTTTTTGAGTCATTTTTTTGCTGAAACTTTAGTTCATCGATTATAGGAAACCCTATTGTGCTCATATCATCGAGCGTTTATTGTTTGTGTATGGATTTTGAATGTTAATGTACAATATTTAGTCTGTGTACTGAGAGACAGTGGAAATGTGCTTTGGGGGAGGGGCGTATCTGTGGTGTAGGTAGATTAAACTTAGAGAAAAAGACAGTGCTTTCTGTTTTGGTGATATTTTTCTTGTACAACTGTGTTAATGTACACACAGTAATATTTTCAATAATTCTTGCAGTTTTTTGCTGATTGTTGTGGTGCAGCAGTGCATAATTTTAGTTTGCTTAAAATATGTGGTTATATTACTGAAGTTTTCAGTTCGCTACACATTACTTGTGTGTGTGTGAGTATGTGTGTGACGCGTGTCATCAAACCAGACACCTTTTATTGTGCCACATAATAATTTCAGCAATGTGAACCTGCTATCCACTGCAGCTGTATGATTTTTGTACTTCTTTGTGGTAGCTTTACTGGTACTAGTAGTAGTGACTATTACTGAAGCAGTGCAGTACACTGCCCCTCCCCCCCATGGCCTGCCCCAACTGGCAAAGGTATTCTTTTCCACATTTGAATTTCTGATTGTGAACACTGGTTTAGTGTTGTGCCTTTGCATCTGCATCTCTTCAGTGTGCAACACAATCTTAATCTGTCTGTGCATTTGCATCTCTTTAGGGCCCAATCTCCATCTCTAACTTAAATCACAGTTGCTTCTTTGACTTCCCTTCTGAGTACTGGACAGATGTGATGCATAATTCTGCATGAACATTGTACTCATTAATATGATTTTTTAAGTCAGGACCATCATTACAAGTCAATTGTGATACAAATCACATTCTTCATCATCACGGTCACAAATGCAGTCACAAATCATGATTCACAATCATGTCACGAATCACAACACTAATTTTTTGACTAGTTACTTGGATGTATTGTAAACACATTTTGTTGTATCTCTCCAGGCTTCACCACCCCACCATTGTACTCATTAATGAGCGTTTTTAAGTTAGGAAGTTTGTGCTATAGCTCATTGGGGAAGTACAGCTGCAGGCAGTTGCATTCCCAATACAGTTCCATATGTTTATCTCACACCGTCGAGGCATAGTCACATTCATCATCATAACAGTCACAAATCACAATTCACGATCAGGTCACAAATCACAACATAATTATTTTTACTAGTTACTTGAATGTATTGTAAGCATGCTTTGTAGTATCTCTCCAGGCTTCACTACTCCACCATTGTACTCATTAATAAGCATTTTTAAGTTGGGGAGTTTTGTGCTACAGCTCATCAGGAAGTACAGCCATAGGGATTCGTGTTCCTTCTCGTACAGCATGTGAGTTAAAGTACTGTAAGTAGTGGTCGGCGAAGTGGCCTCAATTTGCTCCATGAAGTGATTCACTGAGTAACGCAGAATCCACAGAAAACTCCACAATGTGAAGCGGAGTACTTCGCTTCATAATGAAGACTGTGAAGTCCATTGAAACCAATGATTTTGCATTATTTTGCCTTCCCCAAACCACTTCTCCACCAATTTTAAGGCAAAGTACATTGAAATCAATGTAATTCACCTCACTTCGCCCAGTAATTGAGCTCCAAATGAAATTCTGCAGTTATTCATGGGATTGCAGGTCACATGGGCTCTAGATTGTTTGGCACAGGCTCAGTTCTGGCCTGGGTAGTGTGTGTGCAGAGGTAGCTTGAGACAGTTTGCTCTCAGAGCTCTGCGATTCAAAACCTCTAAAAGCTGTTTAAAATGCCTTTTTGAGTAATATTATTTGCACAAAAGTTAGTACATCGATTGTAGGAAGCCCTTTTGTGTTCATATCATCGAGTGTTTATTGTTGTGTGTGGAGTTTGAATGTTAATTTAGAATGGTCAGTCTGTGTACTGTGAAGTGTGCTTTGGGGGAGGGGCGTATTTGTGGTGTAGGTAGATTGGGAGAAAAAGGCAGTCTTTCGGTTTTGGTTATATTTTTCTTGTATAACTGTGTTAATGTACACACAGTAATATTTTCAGTAATTCTTGACATTTTTTTGCTGATTGTTGTGGTGCAGTAGTGTATAATTTCAGTTTGTTTAAAACATTTGGTTATATTACTAAAGGTTTTCAATTTTCTAAGCATTACTTGTAGTGTGTGTGAGTGTGTGTGCGATGCATGTCATTAAATCAGACACTTCTTATTGTGTTACAGAGTAATTGCAGCAGTGTGAACCTGCTATCCACTGCACCTGCATGACTTCTTTATAGTGCTTTGTTGTATCTTTACTGGTAGTGGACTATTACTGCCGTGCACTAATCCCCCAATTGGCAAAACGTATTCCTTTCCAGATTTGGATTTGTGACTTGTGAACACTGGTTAGGTGTTGTTGTGCCTTTTCGTATGCATCCCTTGAGTGGGCAGTGCAATCTTAATCTGTTTGTGCATTTGCATGACACCATTAATTCTGGGAGACTGCATTTCTTGTTACACTCTCATTTCACATCGTTAGCACTGGGGAATTTTCTGGACACAAGACAGTAGCATTTTGGGGATGCACATTAATTCTGGTGACTCTGTGTGTGACTTGACCACTGCATGCATGACTGAGTGCACCATTAATTCTGGAAGACTTTGCATTTCTTGTTACACTCTCATTTCACTTCATCAGCACTGTGGAGTTTTCTGGACAGAAGACAGTAGCACTTTGGCTTTGGGGATACACATTCATTCCGGTGACTGTGTGGGTAGGATGCTGCCAATATTGTTGTCACTCAGCCTAACTTCACATTTAAGGTGGAATGACAATGTGAAGTTAATAATAACAAGGCAAAGTGAGCCTTTCCTATGGAGCACTCTGCGTAGCAAAGTGCCAATGTGAAGTGGCCACTTCATGCTCACTTCGCCAGTGGATTTTAAATTTGCTGCATCTCTACTAACTATTTAGGGATACAGGACTTGTGTGTGCAGAAGATGCTAGTTGGGGGGGGTGAGAGGATTGTTGGCACTGAGGGGACAGAAGGCTATCAGGTGGGGGGAATGACATCTGGACACCAGGAAATATTTTCTACAGTATATGCCAATGGAGATCAATTGAGAGTTGCGGATACCATTGAATACCAGGGAATCTTCTGACTATGACAATGGGAATGGGGTGAGGGGGGTACCACTGGAAAACTGCAGGCCTATGCAAAGCATTATACCCACTATTAAAGTCTTAAAGTTGCAACTTGGGTGGTCAAAAGTAGAGATGCAGTGAAATAAAATTTTGCCAGCAAAATTTCCACAAAATAGGCGATTTCACTAGCAAAAATGTTATGTGAAATTGTGGCAAAATTTCACAATTTTGCCCACAATTTCATCTGTCGCCATCGGCCAGCACAAGTCCAATTAAACCCACCCAGCCCCCAAACACACAAGTTATCCTGCACCCCCTGATTTGTTTTATAAAAAAAAATACCCTAAACTCCCTGGTGTCTAGTGGTCCCCCCCAGCCATCACTGGCAGTTATAATATTAAATAAGCACCCCCCAAGTTACCATGAGCCTCTGTCTGTTTTATGTAAAAAAAGACAAAATCACCCTCCACTTCCTGATGTCTAGTGGACCCCCCCCATCAATAGATATCAGCACCCACCCAGCTCCCCCTCAGTAACCTGATCGGGCCACTGGCACAGCCCTCCACTCACCTCCACAGCCAGCAACCCGACTGAGCACCACTGAGCGCTTGAATGAATGAGAATGAATGAGTACATATGGAGTGGAGGGTGATTTTGTCTTTTTTTTTCATAAAACAGACAGAGGCACAGGGTAACTTGGGGGTGATTATTTAATATTATAATGGCCAGTGACGGCTGGCGGGGGACCACTAGACATCAGGAAGTGGAGGATATTTTTTTTTATAAGACAAATTCGGGGGGGTGCAGGGTAACTTGGGGGGTTCTTATTTAATATTATTATGGCCAGTGACGGCCGGGGTGTGACCACTGGACACCAGGGAGAATTGTGGCCAGTGGGCAATGGGCAGAACAATTTGACACGGGAGGCAAAATTACTCCCTCAGGTGGAGAAATTTCGCCGTGGGTGGTGAAATTTCACCCGCAGGTGTGAAGTTTTGCCTGCTAGCGAAATTTTGCAGGCTTGGGGGTGAAATTTCACATCCAACTGCAGGTGAAATTTCACATTTAGCCCAGAGAAATATTTTGCGGAATGCGCTAATTATGTAAAATATTTCACTGGGAGAAATTTTCCAATTTAGCACATCCCTAGTTAAAAGGAGGTGTGGGAAGTAGCCCATACTTAAAATATGGGCTTAAATTGTTAAAAAATGTTAAAGATATGGGCGATAAAAAAAACAGTTAAGAAAGATCCAAGCTCATGCACAGTTCATGTTTTTGGAGCTATGGTCCCAATCCACAGATAAACTCAAAACACATGTATTTGGGATGCCTACCTTGCCCTCTCAGAGGCGGGTGCACTTGCTGGCATTCACGATCCCCTACTACCAGAAGCCATGCACAGAGTGCTGTGTGAAGGGACCAAGCATGGAAAAGGGGGAAGTGCCGTGCTGGACTTCAGGCATTCCATCAAATGCACAGACCAGTTACAGTGTGGATACCCACATGAAGTAGGGGCTGGTGCGATATGGCAGTCCTCCAAGGATGGCTGTGTCCCTGTTGGATTATGCATCATTATGCTTTCTCTCCTGGACTCTATTAATATCAACCCCAGGGCTCTGTGCCAGCTCCAAGGACTGGGGGAAGGAGGTGAAATCTTGGATTGGGCCCTGGGGTTGTGCCTGCAGCCAAGCAGAGCAGGGTTCATGAGTGCTATCACAGCCCCTTGGCTGTATCATGCCTTCCCCCTCTGCATCACAACACTACTGCAGAGAATTAGGTGGAGCATATCCCTGACCCCTTCCAACCCCTGTCCAAGCAGATCACATAGCAGTGCCCAGCACATGCATACATCCCTCTGCAGGCAAAGGATTGGTCCTTAGTTTTTGGGGGCAGGGTTCATCCCCTATGCCATTTTCTATTTGAGGATGAGGGTGCTTACCACCACCGCCATGACCATACAATTTTGGTTTTTGAATTTTTCCCTGAAAATAATGTTTTTGTTTTATTTTTGCTAACAAAAAAAAAAGTCCCAACAAATAACCTTTTTTAATTTAGGCCAGGGAATAGTGGCATGTGCATTAAAGCAAAAAATGATGACCATCTGAGGTGGAATGAGGATTGTGCTGATTGCCCACCATAGGACTCTTAAAGGATGTATGTACTGAGGTGGCCATGGGGGAGAAGAAAGCATTGATAAGAGTGTTTGTGTTGTCTTTTTTTATTTTTTTTTTAATGAGCTGGGGAAAGGGTTAAGGGACTTCACAGACAGTGAGTTGGGAAGACTTTTTATATTGAGCTAGGGCTACTAATGGCATGGTTGGGCACTAGACCTCTGGTCAGGGGTACTGCAGGATGATCTGGCACCTGACCATTAGTGTTACTACTGTTAGGGGGTCAGGAGTACTAGTGGCAGGGTTGGGCACCTGACCACTGGTGTCAAAATCGTTGTGGGTCAGAGAGTTCCAGCAGTGGGGTTGGGCACTCGACAGTCAATGCCACTACTGTTGGGAGTTGTGGTACCAGCAGCAGGGTGGGAATCTAACTGCCAGTGTCACTACTGTTCAATTTGCATTGGCAGATTGGGGAGAAAACATGAGGTTTTTTTTTTATTATTATTCATGACGGACTTGAAGTTAATCATGAATGAAAACAAGGTCTTGTGTTTTTCATATATTTTTGCTTACTTTTTTCCATTTATATGCTCCACATGCGGCTGATTTACCATGAGGTCAGACTCGATTTATCATGGTTGGAAAGTGCCAGCCAGCCAATCAGAATGCTTCATTTTCAAAGCCATTGTATAATGCAAATTTTAGTACTTCACCACACCAAAACTACAAGATCTAGGCCGGCCCGGTGGCGCTGAGGGCTGAGGCGCTGGCACCTTACCTCGTGCTATGCCAGCGACCCCCATTCAGGAACGAGCATGGGCCTTCGGGGGTTGGCAGGGAAGGAGAAGGATTGAGTGTCTGATGGATTGCTCTCCTTCTTCGGGGAGAGGGGTTCCTGATGGTCGGCACTTGCTCGCCCCCCGGCAGAGGCTGGAGGACAGGGCGCCATACCACAAGCTGGGAGGAGTCAGGCCAGATGCCTGGAGAAAGCGCATGCAGAAGCGTGCACACCCCCCTCCACTGGCGACATTGCACGGTCCCAACTCCCAGGGAGAAAAACTGGAGGAAATAGACTGCCATGCAGGATGGCAGAGGGCGCCTCGCAGGCTTCGCCCCCGGCTAGACACGGCTATGGCCAACTACATCCGGACTTCAGTGCGGGAGTTGGGGACCCCCCCCCATCAACCCCGCTGGGGGGTCAAGCCCTGGGGTCAGGTCAGCATCAGCTGGTAGATGCTGGGGGACGGGGATGGGGACACCCTCCTGAGATAGCCAGCAGTGGGGAAGAAAACTCATAACTAAAAAAAAACAAACTACTAGATCTATTGAGCTAAATTCTCCAAGGGCAGTGCAAACTGTATCAATGGCAGGTTGCGCCAGTTGCTAGTGTGCTGAGAACCCTGTGTCTGACTCCTATTGGGTAGGGTCCTGGAGGCAAAGTCCTGCAACTTGCAACAACTCTGACAGTGTGCCAAACAGATGGTGCATCCGCAAGGTTTGCCACAAGCTGCAGGGTGGTCAGAAGGCTCACTTTGAGGGTTAGAAATAGGTAGCAGGCTAATGCAAACAAGCCAGACACTGATGCACATATATATGTTGTAACCTACAACATACATAACCATGCTTCATGAAGACAAACTGAGGGTATGTACAGATGATGCGAACATTGCTGTTTTGTTATAAACTAATATAGATATATATTATATATCTCCTATAATAGTATGTTACACATCTGGAATGTCTGGGACATTGGTACATACTGTCAGTTTGTCTTCATGAAGCATCATTTGGAGATGGCTAGAAACAGACCCCACTAAAAATTAGATGCTGCTTCAGAGCCGGGCTATCCTGGTAATGTACTGTACATTATGACAGTACCCACATACAATCTTCACCAGCCCAGGGAGGGCTCCAGGGGTGGTACAAGGACTGTTAGATCAGCCCTGGCTGGTCTAATGAGTGTTTGAATATATTGGCACCCTCTATCTTACAGAATACCACAAAAGGGGATGTTGCGGCAATACTCTGGAGCAAGGCTCCTTGCAACATGCTGCACCCCAGTTTTTGCCACAAGGCTGTCACAAGACCCCCCTGACTCATGCAGCCTGTGTTGGATACAGGCTACGTTTAAGAAATGCTCTCAGCTCATATTATGGTGCAAGCCATATCTGGCACCAATCCTTGTGGTGCAAGCCCCTTGCATCAGTCAGAGAAGCTTTGAGAATTGGGCCTATTGTTTTTAAAATTGGCTAGTACTTGTCCTCTACAACTGACCAGTTTAATGTCAATTCTCAGAACCCTAGATCCTAAAATACTCAAGGTATATGCTGTCTAGAATAGGGGTTTTCACAATCAACAATGTATTGTTTCAGGTTGCCCTGTTGCGTACATATATCTTTATATGTTAGGTCATCAAATTGTACCAGTCGAAATTTCCACAAAATAAGCTGGAAAAACTCCACTGTATAATTCTTTCAAACGTCTTTATTTTTTTGCACATCAAATGTCAGGGCAATGGATTTGTGGCCACGCCACTTCTTCAGTCCCTGCTATGTTTCTATTATAAACAAACTCAAGTTTTATTCATTGTCATTGTTTCCTTTTTTGTTCTCCAAACTATTTCTCACTGTGCTCCCCTTACCTCCATTTTTTATTGGAATATGTATTTTACACCGTGATATTCTCTTCATTGGTTATATTTGTGTAGAAACAGTAGTGGTATCCCCTTCCTATATTCATTGCTTATTAATAAACACTTTTTATAAACATTTGTTATATTCATCTTCTTACTTCATGTTACTGAAATCTTACATCCATTCATCTTACAGTAAATCTCTATGTTAAAACATTATGTTGAAATTCTTCTATCTCCATACATCATTACTCTGTGCAAAACATTATGGCCTTGATTCTCAAACCAGGCTTTGATCAGCACAAGCTGCAGCAAACAGCAGCTTATGCTGAAGCCCAGTTCACCAGGGACCCTGCACCAGATTCTTGTACAGGAGAGGTCCCGGCGTCTAAGACCCCACACCTACTGCAACCTCGCCCATTCGACAAACACGTGGCACATGAGAGAAGTATGCCACAGGCTCCCTGTGACTGAGGCAAGCGATCCCCCCATCACCATTCACCGATCCTGCCAGTTTGTAATTATATTACTATGTCCCGCATCCCTAGTGGTCCAGTGGCCTCCCACCCTGACCCACGATGGTGCCAGTAAGTAGATTAATAAATATTACACATGCTCCTCACCCTTAACCCTAATGGTGCCAGTCCTTGAAAGAATTTTTAGGACCCTCGCCCCTCTCCCCAACCCCAATGATGCCAATACCTATAATATGTAATAGTACCGCTGCCTTTGTAGTATAGCGGTCTCCCACCTTCCCCAGCCAAGCAGGTAGAGTCCATCACCTCCCCATCCCAACTTGGAGCCAGCAACCAGCACAGCCCACCTCAAACCTTGGCTACTGGCCACTGACTGAACTGTCCATGAGCGTCCTGTACAGTGTATATGCTCAGATCAATGAGCATGTACACTCTACAGTATGTTCCTGGACAGTTTAGTCAGCAGCCAGCTATGGAGGTGTGAGGTGGGCTATGCTGGTCGCTAGCTCTGAGTCAGGACAGGGTGGGAGTGGGATGGTGGACACTACTTTCAGGGGTAGGGAGGGAGGGTGGGGGCCACTATACCACCAGGGCAGGGTACTATACTACGTACTATAAGTATTAGCACCATCGGGGTTGGGGAGGGGGGCATGGGTACTAATAATTCTTCTGAGGATTGGCACCATCAGGGTTCAGGATGGGGGCATGGGTAATATTTATTAATCTACATACTGACAGAATTGGAATTCGGGGTGGGGGAATGGGTAATACCTATTAATCTATGTACTAGCATTATTGGGGTTCAGGGTGGGGAGCATGGATAATAATTATCATTCTTTGTACTGGTACCATCAGGTTCAGGAAGGGGGCCACTAGACCTTTAGGAATGTGGGAGGTTTAAATATATTAAAAGAGCAGCACGATTGGGGATCATGGAGGTTTGGCGCTAGTCCAACAGGGTTGGGGGGTTCATTTACATTATACCTGTTAGCAAAATGGGGGATCGCAGACTGCGGCACATTGCCACATACAGGACAACTCTCTTGGTGGGAAGTTATCCAAGTACCCTTAGGCCAGCCTTGACTGGCCTAAAGGTACTTAGAAATTCTCCCTCTGGGACAGTTCTGTGAATACCATTATCGGGGAGTGGGAGCTTGCATCAGCCACATGCCCCCTAGCACCAGGTCACAGCCCATTGTTTGGTGCACAGGAAACGCAAGCCCCATTTGGGGCAGGCAGCCTGTGGTTGATGCAGGCTGCCTTTGAGAATAGCTCCAAGCTGGCCCGGCGGCACTGAGGGTTGAGGCGCTGGACACTACACCTCGCACCAAGCCGGTGACCTGGGTTCTGGAGCGGACTCAGGTCACTGGAGGTCAGCCGGGGGGAGAAAGGCTAACCGTCTGATGACAGCTCACCTTCTCTGGGGGAAGGGTGGGAATCCAATCCAGTGAGCGGTGACCCCTGGTGGAGGCTGGGAGCATGACAGCACATCAGCACCTTGGGGGTTTGATTGGTCATGGGCAGAGGCCTGTAGACCAATCACATCTAGGGGTTGCATCTTTGAGGGGAAGGACCTTGTGGACATCGGTGCTCATGCCTTGATGTCAGGGCTAGCAATGCCCTCATAGAAACAGGGAAAAAACCCTCCAGAAGCCAGGAAGATGGAGCACTGAGCCTGGTCCTGATGTGCCAGAGTCTGCCTGTAGTCCTGGGAGCCTGGCAAAATTGTAGGATTCGGTGGTGTCCTGCCCCGCCCTGACCCTGCCCAGGGAGCAATCCGTGACCGGATGGAGGAATCCGGGCTGACAGGTAAGACGCTGGCAGGGACAGGCTTCATTGGCGACTCCTGAGGGACAGCTCTGGTAGGGTCGTAGGAGCGATAAACAGAAATAAAAAAACAAAACAAAGAGAATAGCTCCGATGGCAGTTTCGGTGCAAGGTGACACTTGTGCCATTTATGTTTGGTTCCAGGGCTTTGAGAATCAAGCCCTACATGTTTACCTTTAATCTTTAAGTCATTCACTTAGTTTTACTGGTTTAGACCATTCAAATCACTGTTGTCCTGTTATCTAAAAATTACATGAGGACATGTTTTACTGTTCTTCATAACCCTATAATTTATAATTACTCCCCTCTCTTCGGTTTTAAAAATTCTTTAGTGCTCTCCTCTTTCATATTGTCTGAAGTTTTACTCATCGTTATTATTTTTAGCCTGTTGCATTAAATCTTCTCTTTATGCATATCTGTTAATAATAAGATGTTTTAGGTTACAGTTTCTTCATTTATTATTTCATCACCCTATAAAACATTGTTAATTCCTTACTTGATACTTGTTATATGCTATAAGGTGTTCTATCAAACATGGTTATCTTGCAACCCTGAGTTCTCATTCTATCCTCTCAGGATTCCTGCCTACAAGAAATCAATGAATGTTCATTTAATTCCTTCTGTTTCTTAGTTAAAGCATTTTAGTGTTGGTGACTCATATACAATGGCATACTCACTTGCTCCCTAACTGTGCCACAGTGATGCTGACCCCAAATGTGTGGAGAGTGGCTGCTGGCCACTCATGCACAATTTAAATATCACATCACTAATGATATCACACAGACTCCATGCCTCAGTGTTGCTGCATCTGCCTGTATTGGCAGGCAGTATTGTAAACTCCCCTGTGGCTCAGGTGATATAGATGTAAAATGGAGAACCTCAGCCAGGGAACCCAACCACAGTGGTTCGCCCCCACCCTGGGATGAATTTCCCTATATTCAAAACTTTTTTGTTTGAAGTTTTTATTTAACTGTTATTCAGATGTGTTTTTCATTCTCCCTTATTTTTTGTTTTTTGATTGTAGCTCCAATACAGAGTATCAGCAGACAATAGGTGATGAGGGGTTAGTTGGTAGTTTCATTTATATGTTGCATATATCTTTTTAATACCGAACTACTGTCTCTGTATTCCTAGTCATTGCAATTCAAAAAACCAAATGCTTTTTATCGCATGTGTCATTACTGTCAAAATATTTATAAAATATATGATATAATCCATAACAATTTTCATCTTTTCTCTTCTATAGTCAACATATATATGGTTAAGTATGCAAGTATAGGTTATTTCATTCACATAATGTCAATAGTTAGCGGGCTGTGTTAGGAACCCTATCAGTAGAGCTTCCAATCAATTCTCCATTGAGACCCACTTTGGGGTCCAAGCAGTTCAGTGTAAAGATCCAGTAAACTTCTCATTTCCTTAAAGCTGTGTCTCAATCAATCTCTCCACTCAATGGTTTGGGGACTTGTTCTAATCCCTAGAAACAGAGTGAGGTTGCTGAATTACCGACTTCATGAAAATGTCTTGCCACAGAAAAATTCATATCTTTAAAGCATATGTCGCTTCTATGTTAGCTTATGCAGTTCCGTAGTTCACTTGTACTTTTTCCTTACAAACAGCTTGTCACAGGGGCAGTGCAAAATGTACACCGCATGATCAGTCTTGCAATTGATATGTTGTTTGATCAAATATTTCCTATTGTTGTAGGGATCCTCAAAAATATTTTTCTTGCTTGTATTTCTGCATTGATAACAGTGCCCACATGGCACACTTCCAGGTGCCAAGGGTCCCAAGAGTAGCTGTTTCCTTTCTGGTTCAGGCATATAATGTACTAACTTATCCTTCATTGTTTGATTTTTTTTTTATGTGAATAATGGCTTATTTCTAAACCTTGTGACCCCCATATTCCATGTCTGTAAAATGTGCCAATTCTCTGTAATGACTTTTTTGATCCTTCCATTCAAATGACTGTAAGAGGCAGAGAAAACTATCCTATCTCCTATTTCTTTTTTAGATTGTGCTGTCAGATATCTCTCTCTAGGTTGTGATGTCACTTTCTGCTCTGTCTCCCCAGCAAGCTGGTGATGGTAACCCCTATCCAAAAATCTATGTGTCATCCTTGACCTGGTTCTCACCAACTCTGAGAAAATATCAGAACTAGGTATTCATGGCCCAGTAGGTAACAGTGACCATGTTACTATTATATTTACAAAGGACAACCAAAACATACAAAGTAATTCACAATATTGCAGGTTAAACTATCCAGAAGGAGACGATATAAGAATCAATGCGGAGTTACAGTCCTTAGATTGGGGAACTCTCTTGAACAACTTGAACTTGGTAGATGGTTGGAAAGTAATTAAAAAGGTAATTCAAGCTCTAGAAAATAAATATATTTCAAGAAAAAAATATGTAATAGGAAGGGTAAGGTAAACCCCATGGTTGACAAAAAAAGTAGGTGCCAAATCAGATGAAAGGAGACAGAATTTCATAAATACAAGAAGTGTAACAATGATATAACTAGATCTAAATACAAATTAGAACTGAAAAAAACAAAAACAAATCTCATAAAATTGGAAAGAAGAAACCTAGACTTTAGACTGGCAGTGAGTAAAGATAACCAGAAAGGATTCTTTGCCTATATAAACAGTTCCCATACAAATAATAATAAACCAAGGCTGTTGATAGAAAATGGGATGGAAATACACAAACAAAGGCAAATCACAGAAGCATTTAACAAATTGTTTTGCTCAGTATTTTCAAAAAAGTATAAACAAGTGGGCAATATACAGTAACTATTGCTGAGGAACACTTTGATTACTTTTCTGTTGAAGAGGTCAGGGAGGTCATGGAAGGCCTAAAGTCAAACTCAGCAGCAGGCCCTGATGACTTAAACTGTAGTTTCCAGAAAGAAACAACCAAGTCTCTGGCCCTCCTCATTACAGTACTATTTAACAAATCATATCTAACAGGTGTAAAGCACATCGATTGGAATAAAGAAACTGTTGTCCCCATACACAAGAAAGGCAATAAATATTTAGCAAGTAATTACAGACCAATATGTCTGGCCTCTTTTGTCTGCAAAACAATAGAAAAACTAATGAAAAAAAGAATCAGAGAGTGAGATAGAAGAAAAAGGGATGAGGGGTAATACACAACATGGTTTCAGATCAGGCAGATCTTGGACAACACATCTGATTGCATTTTATGAACAAGTAAGCAACAGCATAGTCAAAGGAACACCTGTGGATGTACTTTTTCTGAACTTCCAAAAGGCATTTGACGCCATACCTCATTATGAGTTGATTAAAAAAATGCTAACACTCAACTTAAATATCTTATCAATTAGGTGGCTAGATGAATGGCTTAAGTGAAGAACCCAGCAGGTAAAATTCCACAGTACATTATCAGAGGAAGTAGCTGTTACTAGTGGGGTCCCACAGGGCTCAGTTCTGGGCCCAGTGTGTTTTGGTTTATTCATTCATGACTTACATGACAACATTAAAAGCAATGTAATAAAATTTGCTGATGATACCAAACTATGCTCTGAGGTTGAGAGTAAAGAGAAGATCAAAACATTCGTACAAGATTTTTAGTATATTGAAAAGTGGGCAAAGAAAAATAAAATGCAATTCAATGCTAATACATGCACAGTGATCCACCTGGGAAGAAACAATCCAGGGAATAGTTATACTGTAAATGATACAATAGTTAAACAAGATACAACAGAAAGAGACCTGGGGTTATAATAAATAATGATTTATCACAAGGAGACCGTGTCAAAATGACTACACTAACTGCTAACAGAATCATAAGATCTATTAGTAAAGCATTTACAACAAGGAGTGAAACCTGTATAATACCACTTTTAAATCATATGTTTGTCCACATTTAGATTATGCCATATCATTCTGGTCCCCATATTTATCACAAGATAAACAAGCATTTGTCAATGCTGAATGTTTGCTTGCTGGTATGGCATTGGTACTGCATGAGTTAGAGGATGCATAATAGAAATGCTAGAAATCTGGAGTGAAAATATTAAGAATTGGTGAAGTTCCAAGCATGAGTACAAACTGCACAACACACGCTCGAAATGCAGTCAGTTTTTGGAGTTTTTTCACCAAACTTGCAACATGACCTTTTTGGGACCCCACCTCATGAACAGTGGCATTGTTGTTTTGTGGCACTTCTACAGTAACTAGTGGACATATGGGAACCAAATAAATTCAAAGTGGAACTGAATACATTCCTTTTGGGGAGTTAATCTACCCTACACGGTGTGGGGAGGCAGCCCTGATAGGCACTGAGCCTTCTTCTGTCTTAAAATACAGAGTAATGTCCTCAGTTATCCTGGTGTATTCCTCCAACTCATTACAATTTCTCCTGTCTTTTATGAATTAGGATTTTGGAATACTGTTCTTAAGACTGGGATCATGGTAGCTGCTACTGTATAGCATAATATTGTGTTCTGTTCTGTTTCTTTTCAGTATAGGGTTGTTTCCAATCCCCTACTCCCTTTATAAATATCCAAGTCCAGAAATGTGATTCTTTTTTTTTTTATCAGCTGTCACTGTATACTTTAAATTTCCATTCCTACTGTTTAAGTATTCAAAAAATCTTTGGAGATCACTCTCACTTCCTTCCCATATGATAAAAAATGTTGTCAATGTATCGCTTCCACGAAATGATGTTGTCAAAAAACATATCTATCATTCAGTCCAATATGTGTACATGTTCTATGTCCCTCATATAAAGATTTGCATAAAAAGGGGCCATTGTGCTCCCAATTGCCATCCTGCTTACCTGTAGGTAAATATCATTCTCAAATTTGAAAAATTCTTCCCTAACACAATTTCTGCCAATTGACATAGACATTTGCTTGGTAGATGTTGTTCCTCCCTTAATCTAAATGCTTTCAGTAGTGATTCTAGACCTTCTTTGTATTCAATGCTAGTGTACAAATCCTTTATATCAAAGGTAACCAATCAAAGATCTTCCCAGTCTCTCCTGTTTTCATTCATGTCCTTTATGATATTAGTTACAGTATGTGGCCAGGGTCTCTACCATAGGTCTCCTTCTTGCTTACTTCTGTATTGATATGAAAATCTATATACTTTGATAAAGGTTCCAATATGGAATCCACCCCTGATACTATTGGCCTACCTGGGGGTGAAATTGGATCTTTGTGAATCTTAGGTAGTATATAGAATAGAGGTGTCCTAGGTAATCTTTTTTGTAACATGTTTTTCTTGGGGGTGTGGCCAATCCGTGCTGAAGAATGGATGTCTGACTTCAGAGCTCTGGGACCATTCAACCCAATAATTAACCATCCATCCTTACTAAACTAAAATTTATACTGCAAAGGATTGTATTCAGACTCTACATGGCCACAACTACTAAATCATCCAAAAAGCAGTCTCAGTTTAATTTTAAAACAACATCTGAAGCCGCTAAGAACATGGATCTGGAGCCGCCTCTCAACCACTTGGACTTCTGTAAAACCATGGAAGAGCTGCCAAGCCCAGACATTCAGGCAGAATCTCAGCAATCAAACAAGTCAACTTCATTGGAAGCATTAATCAAGAATATGAATATGAAATATGACCTTACTAATCAAATGTGAGCCGGATTTGAAAATATGGGTGGTCAACTGTCTCATCTCCAACAGACAGTTAATACAATGGGAGAAACAGTGGAGAAAAATGCTGGTAGGCTTGAGCAGCTGGAGGCTCAGGTCAGCTCCCAGGAGGATGCTCAAAATTAAATGTCTCCTTCTCTACAGAAACCCCTAAAGAGATTGAAACTTTAAAAAACATCCTTGGTGATCATGAAAATAGGGAGCGCCGATGCAATGTAAACATCGTGGGGCTGACAAAGGGAACTGAAGGATGGAATTGCACTGTTTTTATGGGCCCCTGGCTAGTCAAAATACTGCACCTACCTGAAACCTTTACCGTAGAGATCCAAAGAGCCCATCAGTCCCCAGGTCGGCATCATGGACCAAAGGAGAGGCCAAGACATCTCATAATCAAATGTCTCCAGTACCAAGCCATGCAGGTGGTATTGGATGCTACCAGGAAAGTGGAGCCGAATGTGATAAACGGCAGCAAGTTCAGCATATTTTCCGACTATTCACGAAGCTACAGATTGAAAGGCAGATTTTGGCCGAGGTTAAAAAGAAGTTACATGTCCTGACGTGCCCTTTTACCATGGTGTATCCTACCCGACTGATTATCTGGCCATAGAACAAAGATTTCAGAGCCTTTACTGATCCAGATGTGGCCATGGCGTGTGTCAGAACTGAACTGGAGAAATAATCTGAAAATATATGTTCCGGCAGAGCGTGCACCTGAATTACTACAATTAACAAGGTACTGTGGTTTTTTTCTTTTTCTTGGAGGGGTGACAGCTGAGGCACTGGTTCACTGGGTGGGTAGTCTTAATTTCTTGACCCACAATGGATTTGTATCCAGTCTGTAAGTGCTAGGTTGAGAGGCCCCCTCCCATGAAGCATTGGCTTCACCAACGGCTGGTAATCCACCCCTACTAATGTGTTTCCCCTTGCTGATTTTATTAAAAATACAATCCACAGCATCGAACTGGAAATTTTGTTGTTCCGTATTTGAACAACAGTGGGGACACCGTACAACATTAAATACAACTCCTGCAAAGGAAGCCTTTTGTTTTAAAATGGAACCCCAGTTGACTTCTCTAATTGTTCTACTCCAGGCTAAGAAAGACGGCATTTGAGCATGGGAAGCTATGTGACTGATGGGATAACTAAGGCTGGACAAATTGGTCAGACTCTCCAATTTCTTTGTTTAGAACCTACCTTGGAGTTATGTAAAAAAAAACTTTTTCAAGTCAGAATGTGTTGCTGTTTATTACATTTCTTATTACTTTCTCTTTATTGTTAACCTGATAGTTATTAATAAGAGATATTGTGGTTAATCTGTTACACCCTTGGTGCTCTCATATGGGGAAGAAACTCTATTTTTTCAGGCTCCATGATGAGAGAGTGACCTTCCAACCAGTGAGGGGGGGTGGGGCAGTCTCCATGGTACACACTGGCAAGATGTTTTGCCACCAGTCTATTACAAAAATTAGGTGCTCGTTGCTTGCCCCCTTCTCAGGGTCATGCATCAAAGGGTGGTTCATCTAGTTATATAATTATTAAATTAAGTTAGATTAAAAGTTTATGCCTCTTTCTGGCTTACTTTTGAGAGAGGGTATTCTGCTATGAGGAGATGAAGTTGAGGTCATATGGAATCAGGAGGGAGGGAATGATCCCTGAGTGGCCACCAGAGGTGCAGTGGGGCATACGGGGTATCTACCATAGACTGTGCTCTGAGACATAATTAGGAGGGTTCAACACTAAAGCACAAAGGTGGTTGAACAATGGTAGCTAATCTGTTGGACGCATTTAGGATGGAAGGAGGGGCACTGGGGAGCACCATTCTGGATGTCCTGTAATGGCATCTGTCCTATTGCTCAGAGTTGCCATCTCTTGTACCCCTTTTAAGAGGGACTACTATGGTTCCACCATGCCACTGCAACATGTAATTTGTCGACCGTCAGCACAGCGACAGCGTCACATCGCCAACTGGTGTTGTGCCATCGCTGGGGGAACTAGTGTTTTATCTGGGGGACTTTGGCCCCCACACCCCCCCTTGAGGGTGGCTCTGCCCCCACACCCCCAGCACTTAAATTAACCAACTCAGAGTTGAAGTTGGCTCAGGGAGGGGGTGAACACCTCGGAGGCAACAGTGTCAGTAACCCAGCAGACCATCACAGTGAACTGCTGAAAACGTTGCTGTGATGGTCTTCGCTGTATTTCTGTCACTGTTGCAATGTGATACTGATTACTACAGGGTGGCCCTTGTTCCCTGATCAAGTCCCTTACAGGGCTCTTATATATTCTGCTCCCAGACTTGGGACATGATGTATGGCTTAAACTAGATGCACTTCTGGTCCTCCATTACTTGTTAGGGATGGTATAAGAGCTGTCTAAATGTACTAAGTAATCTGTGTTATTTTGGGTTGGTATGGGCATCCCACTGCTCATCCACGAAAAGTAGTGGGGGATGGAGTGTACCTCCAAAGAAATGGGAAGTATGGGAAGGGGGATCCTCTCTTCTGTTAGCTAGTCTCTTTTGTTATTTAATGTTGAAAGTTTTATTGATTGTTGCTACAATGTTGGGTGGTTTGGGATTAAAGGGGGGAGGTTGGGAAGTCATTTACAGTTATGGTGGGATTTTCAACGGAAAATAGGTGATCAAGTTAGAAGTGGGACAAAAAAGTTCAAGGGGATTTTCTTGTTACAGAGTTGTGTTAAACATTTGTTCATTAAAAAAAAGGACAACAGACAGCAAATGTATTTTTAAAAAGATTATAAAAGCAGAGTATGGAGTCCTCAAGGTAGATCACTTAATAGTATGGAAACAATGGGTTCATTGAAGCTATCTTGGAATGCAATGGCTTAAAGATGGTAGTCAAAAGAAAAAGGGTTTTGAGCTACACAGAGAAAGTAAAACGGGATATTATATTCCTCCAAAAAAACACTTAACAAGCGAAGAATTGGACAGGCTTTCCAGGCCTTGGGGGGCAAGTTGTTGACCTCCTTTTTAACTGTACATCTAGGGTGAGGGGGGCAGCAATATGGTTTTGACCTAATCTAAGGAAGGAAATATATTCCACAATATCTAACCCACAGGGCCGATATGTTGTGGTGGATGCCATGGTGGGAGAGGGGCATTATACATTGGTTTCTCTTTATGGGACAAATTTCAATAGTCCAGAATTTGTTCGTCACCCAACCTTGGCACTAGCTCCCTTTCCAGATAATATTATTATAGTAAAGGATTTTAATACATTCTGTGACCCTGTCCTGGACTGCTCGGTCACTAGAATACCACCTCCACCCCAAAAGAACTCTTGCACTTAAGGAAATGGCAAAGGAGAGAGCTTTGCTGGAGGTGAGGAGACACCTCAGCCCTCAAAAATGTGAATATTCATTTACTTCCACACTCATAAGCTCTATACTAGAATAGACTATGCCCTGGTATCCCCTATTCTGCTTCGGGGAGAGATAGGTGCAGCTTATGGCCCTATCTGTATATCTGATCATGCTTTCCTAGAAGTTTCATTGATGCTCAATTGGGATACACCCACTAACAGACAGTGGCAACTAGACCCTACACTTCTAACAGACAAGGGCTATAGGGACCCAGTCTTCAAGGCCATTTAAGATATTTTTCTTAATTATCGGGTGGAGGATACCTCAGCCTCAACTACATGGGAATCCTTGAATTCCTACATCTGGGGGGCAACTATTTCTTATGCCTCTAATCAACGTAAGCTGGCACTTATAGAAGAACAAGATACGGAAAGCCAAATATTAAACTTAGAAAGGAGACTGATGGTGGGGAAGCAGGGAATCAGTGGAGGGGATTTAAGGCAACTGAAGGGAAAGCTAAATGAACTCTCATCACGGTGCACTGAGAGAAGCCTACATTATTATTAACCAAAACCGGCACCCATTTTGAGAGGGACAAAGTTGGGAAATGGCTTGCATGGCAAATTAAGAAAAAGCAAGCAGATCATGTAATCATCTCCTTGGAAGGTCCGAAAGGCACCTTAACCTCTGACCAGTCCATAATAAATAATACTGTTAAACAATTGAATGAAACTTTGTATAGTTTAGAAGTGTCACCTGACTCAGACCCCCAACATTTTTTGAAGGACATCCCACTGATAACGCTGTGTCCCACCCAGTATGTGGTATTGGACCAACTGGTGACTCCCCAGGAGGTTAATATTGTAGTTTGGGCCTCTAACTCGGGAAACGCCCCAGGCCCAGATGGAATACCTGCTGAATATTATTAAACCTTTTGGGCTGACCTTCAGCACATTTTTATCTAGATGGTGCAGGATGCATTAGAGTGAGGATCCTTACCCCTGACCATGGCCATCATCACAGTTCTCCCAAAGCCTGGGAAGAACCCTACAAAATGCAGCTCTTACCACTCTATTTCTCTGCTTAATGTGGACTATGAAATCATAGTGAAGTTACTAGCATTCCGCATGGAAGGAGTCCTTCTGAAACTGATCCAGCTAGACCAGTGCAGTTCTATTAAGGGTCTCCATGCCAAACATAACATTCAAAGAACCTTAAACATCATGCACTGTTGGTCTGTGGAGAAAGGGAATAACAGTTGGGGCCTTCTTGTGTTAGACACTGAGAAGGCCTTCAACTGTGTGGAACAATCATTTATGTTTGCAGCCCTTGAAAAATTCAACTTCAATCCCCAGGTACACGCCAGGATCAAAACCCTGTATAAATCGCCTCAGGCCCAAATACTCACTTACAATGTTCTATCTTCTCCCTTTGCCCTCACCAGGGGAAGGTGGCAGGGGTGCCCCTTGTTCCCTCTGTTGTACATTTTGACAATGGAATTGCTGTCCATGGCCATACGTCATCATCCAGGGATTCATGGATACTCTCATGAGGGTCAGTACCATGTCATATCCCTATTTGAGGATGATGTGCTTCTGTTTCTCAATAACCAAGAAAAATCTATCTAGACACTAGCAGACCTTTTTGAGGTGTACGGTCCTCTACTGGGACATAAAATAAACTGGACAAAATGTGAATGGCTACACCTGGGAAGAGGTGACTGCTCCATACAAATTAATGGAAATAAGATCAAACTCTCACCTTCCATCAAGCATGTGGGTATTAATCTCCCTAAGAAACTTTCTGCATTACATGGATATCAATTATAAACCACTCCCTAAAAAATTACTGAGGACTGTGAGAGATGGAGCACCCTCCCTCTAACTCTTGTAGGAAAAGTGAACCTAGTTAAAATGTGCATTATGCCACAATGTTTATACTTATTCCAAACCATACCTGTCCATGTCCCCAGTACAATTTTTAGAACACTTAGAGGCTATATAACTGCATTATTATGGAGGGCCAAGAGACCTAGAATTAGGCATGAGCTTTGCCCCCCGCACCCTCCTACTTAATTATTCTCAACTCCGGGGGGTGCATGTCAGGGGTGTGCAAAAGTAAAATAAAATAAGATTTTGGACCGGGCGCAAAAAAAGCACAGTAGCACCCAGACCCAGACCTGAACCCGGAACCCCAGCACCGCAAGCAGATGCCAACCCCCAATGCCACGGCACATCTTACCAGCTGACCGCA
The DNA here is from genome assembly GCA_016271365.2 of Neoceratodus forsteri. Classification (NCBI taxonomy): domain Eukaryota; kingdom Metazoa; phylum Chordata; order Ceratodontiformes; family Ceratodontidae; genus Neoceratodus; species Neoceratodus forsteri. Next base: position 804,572,476 of record CM028130.1, on the reverse strand, counting down.
GCTACACCCCTATATCACCTCCACCCCCACATAGGCCACGCTCGCCATGCTCTCTGCCCCCTGCGCACATGTACACGTAGCAACATCCTGTTGCTAGGGTTGCCCACCTCACCACATCCAGTCACCCTCCCTGCCCCCTCACCTTTCGGGCTTTCGCCCATATCGCATCGCCGTTTTGGATGGTGCTGTGATTCAGGGCCCACCTCACGTGCTACCATGGTAACCAATCAGTGGAGGAGGCCTCAGGCTACCAAATGTCCGCCTATATTACCTGGTAGCTCAGTTGTCTTATTTGGTGGACATTTTACCAGGTAATACTTCAACAAGAGCTTGGATGGACCTGAAGGGTGCAGCATTATATATTTCCCTCTTTACAGTTGCTTTGATGAGAACAATTGTTAAACATGTCTCCAACCCTTTTACTAGATCCTCAATATGAGCCTGGCTTGCAGCCGATGCATCCATTAGTCATTCAGCAACATTATCCCCAGATGCCTCTCCCCAACATGTTCTTTCAGGGGATAGTCGGATCCTAGATCCTATCCGAAGGGTATTAACTACCTGGACAGAGAAGGGCCTGTTTTTAATATCTCACTTATTTGATCAGAGAAACCTGCTTTCCTTTCAGCAGCTTTCAAGACACTTTGATCTGCATCCCTTCCATTTTTTGTGTACCTGAAGGTACGAGCTAGGATTATAGCACTTTGGGAGGGGGATAATGTACCTGCCACACTAAGGAGGTCACCCTTGGGGGAAGCTCTACATGATAGTGTTTTTGCACAGGCCTCTAAACCTTTAACCAAATATTATCTGGCTCTTTTGAGGAGACTCCCGGACCCATTGGATACTTTAAAATTGAAATGAGAGAGGGATTTAGGCCTGGATTTTTTGATGGGAGGGGCCTGTAGATTAGCCATCAAAATGGGGCTGACCTGCTTGGCCAGCAACAGGCTGAAGGCCTTTCATTATAATATATTCCATAGAACATACTTCACTCCATCATTGACCCAAAAAATCAATCCCATAAACTTCAGTCTTTGCCCTTAATGTAAAGCCCAGGAAGGATCTTTTTTTTTCCATATTATCTGGGCATGCCCAAATGTATTTATTTTTTGGCAGAGTATTATCTTCTTGATAGAGCTGGTACTTACAGACATGCAGGAGGTGGGAGCAGCAGAAATGCTGCTGGGATTGCCTGGCAACTCTAGGAGGGGGGAGAGGGGTTGACCCACCCTCTTTGGCATTTGGCTGTGGTTGTGGGCAAGTAGGCATTGGCCCATCACTGGTGGTGGGAATCTGTGCCTACAGTAGCCCAATGGGTACAACTATTTTTACAGTGTATGAAATTAGAGCATACGCAATATAAGGCTATGGGACAAATAGATAAGTAGCAGCGGATTTGGGGCCCCTTGGAAGAAGTGGTAGCTACCTCATGGTTCCCCACCTTCTGAACAGGTTATCTTGTGGGGGTCCCATAATCATTGACATTCCAAGTTTACATTCACTTAGATACTGCATAGAGCTAACATTACCTTTCTTTTTTCTTCAGTTAAGTGGATTATTACCGAATTTGAGGACCTAGAATGGGAGGAAGAGACTGTACAGTAACATTATAGAATCTTAGTTGAAGCTCCCTTACTTCCCCAACTGTCTCTGTATCATATATGTACTCTGCTTGAAAATACATGTACTGTACACTATGAGTTATGTTGTCTTGCTGAACTTTTAAAACAAAGTTTACAAAAAAAAAACATGTTTTTCTCCTCTTCTGCACACCACCCCATGTCCATTCCTTGATTAAGTAAATCATCTATATCCTGTCTGATCTCTTCAGTGGGGTCCCTATCCAATATAATATATTTCACAACATCTTCTAGTAGTTTTAGATATTATTTTTTATATTCTGAGTATTCACAAAGGACAATACCCCCAGCCTTATCAGTGGGCTTAATGATTATCGATTTATCCCTTTCCAAATTATTTAATATCTCCCTTTCTGTTTTTATTAAATTATTCCATTTTGGTGTTAAAGTTTCTTTATCCATCAATTCATTTATTTGTTTCTCCACTATTTTGATGTAGGTTTTCACTACTCCCAATCCTTTTGGTGGAATAAAATTTGATTTTATCCCTAATGCTTTCTTTAATTTTTGTTTTTTATTCATCGGTTCCTGTGGTTTTTTGCTTAACCAGTCAGTTAACTGAAGTATTTCTGTAAAATCCACATTCAAGTAAAATGGAGCCAATTTACGGGTGGGTGTGAATGAAAGGCCTTTCTTAAGTATATTCTCATCCATTTCTGTAAGTTCTCTTCTACTTAGAATAAAAACTACTGCTGTCTTCCCCTCGTTCAACCTCTGTATCTGCCTTCTCTTATTCTGACCCCTCCTCCACCTCTACCACCTCCTCCTCCTCCTCCTTTCCTGTTGGAATATCCTCCCCTGTATGGGACCTGTCCCTGCCATACCCCAGTTTTTAAATCATATCTCCCCTGGTACTTGTGATCCCCCAAATCTGTGGTAGTTCTCAGATCCTGTGGTCGCAGTGCACCCACTTCTAAAAAAGGTGCAAATAATTATACAGTGGAGTTCATCCAGCTTAATTTGTAGAATATGGGTTTTAACACAAACACTAACTTTACCATTTTTAAAGTGTACTTCAGTCATGATAACAACCAGACTCCTTGTTAGACCACAATTGCCAGTTTAGAACAAGCAGAATGAGCATACCAGAGAGGCAGACTGCAAAGAAAGTAATACATGGGTCCATTTAAGGATGCTAGTACAGAATGAGTATCCAAATTCTTTGCTTTTTTGTGTTTGTGCTTTGTCATTCTCAGCCTAAGTCAGATGAGTTGTAAAGGTCTGTGTGCCCTGCAAGATCAGTTTGTACCTTCTTTGTGCAGGGCCCTGTTGGCTCTGTGCAAAGCAAGATATCATTCATAACTTTCTTGATGTCAGGCCCTAGCACTGCCACTTGAAGCAGCATATCTGTTGGGCATGGCCTCAGACCTGTATCTTGGACATGGGTCACAAGGCTAGGGGCTTCAGGAGTGGGTAGATATTAGAGTTGAAAAAACCCTAATACCACATTACCCTCCTTTAACAGCTTTGAAATGCTAAGGTATACATTAACATATTTTTTTTTTTATAAAATACTATATACATACATACATATATACTGTATATATGGCTATGTTTATTCTTCGCAAAAAAACTGCATTAATGCATCAGTTAGGGTTCAATGTAACATCACAAAAATAGGTAAATGTGGGGTTAGGGTTTCCAACCCTGTCTTCCCACTCCCACAAGTAGCAGAACGATAAGACCACACAAGCAGCGACAGACAGGGGCAGTCTGTGGTATGGGGGCCCACCTGGAAAGTTGATACAAGGGATCTACCTAGAAAAATCAGTAGTGGAGGGCCTAGGATGACACAATCATATCAATATTCCAATAACAATATTGTGCTCCCAGGTCGCTCCTGTAAAAAAGCTTTCAGCTTAGTGTGCTATATCCCCCCAAAAAATGCTACACAAGGCATCACTGAACTCCTAGGGTTTCTGCCTACAGTTACAGGCAAGAATGACATTATCTGCCTTGGTGATTTTAACCTTGACTGGTCCGAGAAAAACTCAGCTAACCTATCCTCCTTAGCTAGCAAGGCAAATCTATCCCAGCTCATACATGAACCCACAAGGGTCTCACGTGGGTACAACTGTGCCACCCTCCTTGACTGGATACTTACTAACAGGACGGAATTTGTTGCCTCAGCCGGTGTGCTACCTGACACAATTAGTGACCACTATCCCATCTACTGTGTCTGGAACACTGTCATTCTTCCCCTCCCTGCTAAAACTGTAACCTTTCCTAATCTCTCCCACCTAAGTCATGAGGACTTCTTAACTGACCTTAACCAGGTTGACTGGTCCCTCTCTACCAAACAGAGGACATTAACATAGCCACAGAATATTTCAACTCCATCCTCCTCTCTCTTCAAAACCTTCATCCCGGTCACCACACGTAGGATGGCAGGAAAGTAACCAAGTGGCTAACATGCCCCTGCTTCAACTTCTCAAATCTAGGGACAAACTTTGGTCAGGTGGAAGATCTCCCACCTCCGTGCAGACTTTGAAGAATATACGTGCATTCAGTAACAACTGCAAAAGACAAATTCGTATTGCCAAAAGCACCTACTATAGGAACCTACTAATAACATCCTCTACAAATCCGCGCAGGTACTGGTCCAAAATTAAGGACATTCTCGGCAATGACAAGCAACAGAATCCAGCTGCCATGAACATTCAAAGTGTTCACTGCACCAACCATGACACCATTGCCAATGCCTTCAATGCCCTTTTTTCTTCTCCACCAGTCGCTACTTTAACTAGCCCACAACCTGACTGTCCCTCTTCTCTCCCTCGCCCCTCCACCTCCCTTTCGTTCTGGCTCCAACCACATACCTTGAAGTTTGCAAGCTACTTAACTCCCTTCTGGCACGCTGAGGTCAAGGGCCTGAGGGCATCCATCCTGCATACTTAAGCAGCATGCACCTGGCTGACCAGACCATCACTTGGCTTTTAACCTCGCTATTCACACGTCTACTGTCCCATCCACCTGGAAAACTGCCAGAACCATCCCTAGACACAAAAAGGGCGATGTCAAACTCATGTCCAACTACCGCCCTATATCTCTTCTGCCCACTTTCAGTAAGCTGCTTGAAAAAATAGTCCACTGCCAGCTTGCTGCTCACCTTGACATGTTTAATCTTCAAACCCTGTGTCAACATGGTTTCCGGCCCGGTCACAGTACCACCTCTGTACTTACACAACTTACAAATGACATCAGAAATAATATGGACCGTGACCTACTCACTGGGGCCGTCTTTATCGACCTGTCTAAAGCCTTCGACATGGTACACCATCCTCTCATGCTAAAGAAACTCCAGTCCATTGGAGCATCTGATCAAGCCCTCTCCTGGTTCCATAGCTATCTTGACAATCGTACTCAGGCAGTAGCATTTCACAAGGCCCTTTCCTCCCCCCTAAACATCTCCCGTGGAGTTCCCCAGGGATCCACTCTTGGACCTCTACTCTTCTCCCTCTTCCTAAATGATATTCCCACCATGTCCCCCTTATGGTGAAAACTTCAGCCTCCCATCGAGAATTCAAAAACTCACTGTTCACCCACCTTCTAGCCTCTGACCAATGCAAATGCTCTTAATTTGCTTTGTCCCACTGCAGGCTGTCGGGTCTGACCCTGAGTACTACACTAATGTTCTCCCATGCAATATGCTTGTCTAGGTGGCTATGAACCTTGATGTCTTTACTGTCCTCAGCTGTCTTATGGTTAGCCTAATTGCTTTATTTTACATCCTTATTATGATCTATGCCTAAAATGTACCCTTATGTAACTATTACTGTGCTACCTAATGTATATCTTGTTTTGCTCCTGTACACCTATATTATGTCTGTGCATTTCTGCATATTGTAACCAATGTCCTGTGCTCTCCCGGGTCGTGCCTGAAAATAGGCAGGTCTGTTGCCTAGTGCACTTACCCGGTTACCAAAAGCTAATAAATAAATAAATAAATAAATAAATACCTGGTTAAACAACTAAATAAAAAAATATAAAAAAAAAAAATATTCCACTTTAGTTTGATACACTAGTTCTGTGTTTGCAGCTTACATTTGTTTGCATTGCCCAAAATTCCCCCATTTATTTAGAAAATAGATGATAAAACCAAAGAGTTTCAGAGTTTAGAAGGTAACCAGGTACCCAACAGATGGGGGCACACCTGACAAATTGACAGGTATCCTAGTGGGCCACTCCAACTCTGATCACAAACAGCCATCATCCGGTAACATAAACAACATACAACTACTTCCTGATGACACTAATGCTGTAGCACTGATGTGCTAACTTTGTGGCTTTGTATCTGTGCCATGCCCACCACAAAACATCCACACTGACTTGTCACCACAGATAGAAATCCATAATGTTCAAATTGCAACACTGCTTCTGTGTACAGAAGTACAAGCTCCTGCAGCCAGATACAAATCTACAATATCCAAATTACCAGAGTTCTTTTGTCCACAGAAGCTCAGGTCCCTATGGGTCCAGCACTTCTGTAGCCTCATATACTTATGGACACTGTAAGACATGCACACACTAAACAGACCTATGCTTCTGCAACTGCAGGTGTAAGATATTCTTTATCTAAATGTTTTGAGCACTCAAAACCCCATTAAAGGGATGCCACACTATATTAAAAGTTGTATTGCATTACTGCATCTTTATTCGAATCCCAGGCTGAGATTCAGAGTCTTTCCTGATGTGTTTCTGATTCACAAAATCTTTTATCAAAGGCAAATAAACTCTCTCTCACACTCATACTGGTTATTCATGTCACACGATTTCATGATGTCACTATATATTTCTTTCAACTGGTCACAGTATAAATTTAAAAATACCTGCTACTATCATGTATCCATTCCTTACTTACTAAAAAAACATACTTTATTAAACACTATAAAAATATTCTTACTTCCACCATCACTCATTTTAAAGTGCTTAGAATAGTCTATTAAAGCACTTCAAAATTGCAAGTGCACACCATCTCTAACAAAAAGGAAACAAAACCAAAACCAAAGCAGAAAAAAGGGGAAAGGAAAAACAAGCAAATAAGTAAAAAGACAGATATGGGGGGGGAGGGGAGACAAGAGACCAAGGACAAATCTATAGACAGGGATAAATTGATGCAACAAGGAAAAAGGGGGAAAAGTATATAAAAATTGTCACTAACAATACAATTCTATTTTACTTCTACTATTATCCCATTTGCTACTCAATATCTATCATATAATAACTTTAAAAGTTCTGAAGTGCTGGATGTACTTTATGCATTTACAACCAAAAAGTTTATCTTCATAAATGAATTTTCTTTTCTCAAATACGGTCTCACATCCAACTGAGAATTTAAACCCGGCTGTATAAAAGCCTTTAATATCAGCATCCAAATGTTCTGTCTCTCCAAAATGAGATTTCTGTAATTCCCTTCCCTAGATTTCCTATTTACTTTATCAATTGCTACAAATGTAAAGGCATGTTCTTTTCCATCCTGTGCCAATGCACAGTGTGCTGTTGTTGCATGTGTTATATTTATTGTTTCTATTGCTCAGCAATGTTCTCCAACTCTAATTTTGAAACTGTGTTCTGTCTTCCCTACGTAAAAAGCTTTACAAATACATTTTGCTAAGTAAATGATGCCCTCTGTGCTGCATGTGTTGCATTGTCTTATTTCATAAAGTCTCTGTACATTACAACTCGTAAACTGTTTAGTTTGTTCTACTTTATCACAATATATGCATTTCCTGCATTTAAAACAATCATGTGGTTGCTTTAACCAAGATTGGGTCTGCTGTATTTTATAAAGGCTTTGTACCAACAGTTCTTTAAAAGTAGGCACCTTTTTATAAGATATTTGTGGTTTATTCTCACTTAATTGCACTACAGTATACCCGGATCTGCTGCTAAAACTTTCCAATGTTCTCTAATGGCATTCTCCAAAATGCAAGACTGCTGAAAATTCAGTAATAAAATTAAATGTTGTTTCTACCTCTATAGCTCACTCTTTTGGTACCAATTATTCCCCTCTATCTCTTTCTTTGGCTTGCATGTAAGACATCTCAGTCTTCCCTAGATTATATCCCCTCTTGTAATCTTCATTTCAGTTCTACAGAATTTTGCTCGAAACTTGTCTCTAAACTACAGTTATGATGATATCTCAAAAATTTTCCCTTGGGAATATTTGCTGCCACATTTGCTGGGTGGCAGCTATAATCTATTAAAATTGTGTTCCCATCAACCATTTTCCTAAACATCTCACTTTGTAGTCTGCTTTCATTTCTATACAGTCTCAAGTCTAGGAGACAGATCTAATTTTTATTTGCCATATATGTAAAACATAAGTGGGGGTTTAATGTATGTAAATATTCCACAAACAATTCAAACCTTTCTATGTCTCCCCTCCAGATTATTAATATATTGTCTACATATCTCTTCCACAATTGGATGTTATTCAAAAATACATTTCTCCTTGGGTCCCATAGCCATTCTTCCTCCCACTTGCCCACATATAAAGTTCTAGTCCATTCATGAAATGTGCTGCAGCATCCAAATCTCCTTCCTGTGGTACATTTGTGTACAAAGCTGCTTAATCCATGGTTATTAGTATATTCTCATCCTCTAATTTTAAATTCTCAAGCAGATTCAACACTTCTCTCTTGTCTTTCACAAAAGAGGGTCATTGCATTACCAGAGATTTGAGATATGTGTCACAAAATTGTGAGAGGGGTTCAGTTAAAGAGTCCAGGCCACTAACTATTGGCTTGCCCCATGGATTTTGAAGAGTCTTATGTACTTTGGGTAGTACAAAGAATGATGCTTTAACTGGTGTTTCCACTTTAAGAAAGTTTGCAGTTGGTTTTGTAATGATCCCATTCTCTAGGGCCAAATTTATTGTTTCATCTATGCAGAATTTCAAGAATTTCAAAGATGCAGCAATGCAATACAACTTTTAATATAGTGTGGCATCCCTTTAATGGGTTTTTGAGTGCTTGGAACATTTAGATACAATATGGCAAAGTTTGTTGCTGGTAGCACCTATTCTAGTGTGCACTCCAGAGCAGTAAGAGGTGTAAGATATACACACTGACCATGGTTCCATGGCAGAATATCGACAACAATGTTGTCAACATCCTGAATAGCGATGGGAACAGTGCAGACTGTCGGCATTGTTTCCATCAGCAATGGAGTATTTTTTGTGGGAGCCTTCACCCCCTGCACTCCCCATGTTGGGGGGATGTGCCTACTGCACCCTTTCATCTCTAAATAACCAACTCTGAGTCAGAGTTGGTTTGGGGTGGGGGGGCACCCGGAGTCACAGTGTCAGTGAACAGCTTACCATCACAGTAGCTTGGTGAGATTTGTCACTGTGATGGTCTTCGGTGTTAAAATGTCATTGTGGTGGTGTACTACCATCAAGGACTGGTTGCAGAAGTGCAGGTGGCACAAATTCCTTGATTGCAAAATTATAACAGTACTTCTGTCTGCAGAAATGCAGCCCCCATAGTGACCTGCACCTTTTCAGTCACAGGGGTATGACATACACACCGACTTATGGGTCCAGAAAGGTAGGCACCTGTAAGGTCTGTCATTATGCAGATGGAAGTACTGCTGCAATGTGGATATTATGGTTTCAGCAGCAGATCTTGAAATTGTTCGGGGTGTAGCAGTTTTCCAGTTATGCAGCTGCATATAGAAAATCATGTCCTAGTTGATCAGGCCATCTTGTGAGTTAAATCATACAGCATTCATGAATACCTCTCTCTGCAGAGCCATAGGCCCCTTGGGGCCTTCGGTCTGCTGAAGCACATACCCCCATTGGCCTGTGCTTCTGCAGTTGCACATACTCATGCATACAGTATGACATACACATGCAGGTGTGGCTGTATATGAACCAGCACCTGTGGGGCCTGTGCAGCCACAGATACAATTCTATGAATGTAGCACATCAGTGCTACTGCATTTATGTCATCTGGAAACAGTTGTATGTTGTTTGTCTTACCATGAGCTGTGTGAAAAAACTTCTATTGGCAGAATTTCCATGAAGCTCAGACTTTCACTTCCACAAAAAATTCAGAAATCAAATTATCAACTTTCATGGAAATTCTGACTTTTTGCTGGTACCCATTTAATATTTCCCTGGTGTCTAGTGGCACCCCATGCTGATTGCTGATTGCTGCCCCCCCTCTGATGGCCACCCCCCCATTCAAATTTTCAGCATAGTCATTTTGTCACACCACTTCATGAACATGACAACTGTTGTTTTTCAAATCCAAGCCAACATATGATTTCGCACTTTTGGCACAAAATTATTTTTTGTCCAGTATGATATTAAATTACACCTATCATGTTGGGAAGGAGGGGTCACAAAAATACTCTGTTGACATTTTGGGGTCAGAATGTCACAACAAAATAAATTATGAACCAACATTTGCAGGGATGTTCATTGGCCCACTGATGACCACACTGTCTTCCCCTTGTCTGTGGCCTGAGTTTGGGTGTGATCTCAGTGAGCCAGTTTAATGGGCCAAGGCTGCTGGAGAAGATATTGCAGCACCAGCCTCAGTCTAGGGAGGGATGGAGCAGTGTTTTGGTGCACACAAAGCACCTTGTGGTGGGCTAGGGAGCCTTCCTTCACAAGGTACTGACAAACATGTCAAAGCCTGATGGGCCCATGCAGTGGGTCACAACTGTCTCCAGTACTGTATTTATATCACTTTGCGTAGGCTCCAAAGGGATCCATACAAAAGAGGATATGATTCCACTATCAGAAAAAAAGGGAAATTAATTGCAAAAAACTACGTTAATGCAGACATTAGGGTTGGAGAACACAAAGTGCACAAAGTAGTGAAATGAAAAAACTGATAGGGTTTTAGGTCTCTGGAATATTGATGAATCAGTGGTGGGGTCTTTCTTGGGGTTGTCAACCCTGATGCCCACCCGCTCCCCAAGCAAATGAGGTCAGATGTGATCTCTTTTCTTCATGCAGGGCCCGAAAAGCTCTGCATGAAGAAAGCCATGACAGATTATGTTGGAAACATGTGGCAAGCCATACATCTCTACCTTTGAAGAGTGTATCTCTGTGAGGCACTGGCTTGCAACTGTACACCTTTGGACAGGAAACTATGTGCTTGGGGGGTGGGCATTAGGGTTGACAACCCCAAGGAAGATCATACCACTGATTCACCAGTACTTCAGAGACCCAAAACTCTAATGTTTTTTAATTTCTGTACATTGTACACTTCATGCCCTTCAACCCTAATGACTGCATTAATGTATATTTTTGCAATTATTGTAATAAAATATATTCTTTGCAAAAAACTTCATTAATGCACCAGTTATTGAAACTTAATGCCACCAAAGTGGGGAAATGAGGCATTAGGATTTTCAACTCTTACTCCCCCCACCACCAAGCAGCAAAAGGAAAACACATTTGTGTTTTGGGTCTCCGAGGTCTTGGCAGTCAATGGTGGGGACTTCAAACATCTATCCAACAGACCCTACTTAGCATGCTCAGAACCAATATTTAAATCCTTGTAAATTGGGAATGGATTAAGATTTTTTGCAGAAACCCAAAAAAGGGTACCATTCTAGGACATGCACTTTGTACCCTGAAAACATCAGACCAAAATTCTAAACTGTCCAGGCACTAAACGATAACTGAGAAACAGCAAAAAAATCCCAATTATTCCTAAAAACACACTGTACAGATTTCAGAATCCATATATCTGAACAGAATGAAACTCAGCACGTCAAGAGACTTTGCTCCCCAGACCATGCATGCAATATTTCATTCAAATATGTTGAATGGGGCAAAGCTATTAAAGTGTAAAGTTAGGGGTTTAACGTTAAACAGCCTACTCAACCCTAACTATAGTGGCAGTACTGTGCCATTATAAGATATATATAAATAAATACAGCACAGACAGTTTGGAATTTTGGTCTGAATTTTCAGGGTAGAAAGGGATTGCCCCAGAATGGTATTTCATTGGTTTGGTGAAAAAAATGTTAATCCATTCCCAAGTTATTTGAAAATTTGATTCTGAGCATGCTCAGTAGGGTATCAAACATCTATCCAAAAGACTCCACTGAGCATGCTCAGAACTGAAATTTCAAATCTTTATAACTTGGGAATAGATTCATATTTTTCACAAAACCAAGAAAAGGCACCATTCTGGGGCAAGCCCTTTATAGACTGAAAATTTCATACCAAAATTCCAAACCATCTGGGTGCTAGATGATGACAAGCAAACAGAAAAACCTGCCAATTTTTCCAAAAGAATGCACTATACAGATCTCAGAATGTGAACTTCTGACTCGAACTAAGCTTGGTAAGTCAAGAGACTTTGCTCTCCAGACTAAGCATGCAAATGTTCATGTAAATCCATTGAATGGGGGTGAAGCTGTTAAAGTACAAAGCTAGGGGTTTAACATTAAGCAGTCTATACCACCCTCACTACAGTGGCACAACTGCACCACTTTAGTGCAGTATGAATGAACTATGATGTCCTGGTGAGCACTGGCACCATTCCTCAGTGTGCACTACCTTTGCTGGCCCTGCAGTAAACAGTCACTGTGCCCTAACAATGTGTGCCTTAATGTTCTGTTGTTTTTTTTTGTGAGATTCAGATACCATATTTTCTGTATGGTATTTTTCACCCACCTCATAAACATGAAAGGTGTCATTTTAACTCATGCCTGAAATGTTGTTGTGCAGTCATTCTGAAAAATTGCATTGCAGGCAGGATTTGAAAAGTGACAGCTGACATGTTCATGAGGTGGGGTGGAAAAAAGATCATGTTGAACATTTTGGGTTAAAATCTTAAATAATGACAAACTTATAAATCCAAGTTAAAAATGTATTTAACTATTGGCTGTAGCCAACTGTTTTTTCTTTCTTAGTTTTTTTCCTGGCATTTCAATTTTTGTTCATAATTTTAAGTTTTCTTCTGAAATTTTGACACTAGATTTTTAACATGGTCTTTTTCACACCAGCTCATCTACACGAACATGACAACTGTCATTTTTCAAGTCTTGCTCAAAAAGTACTTTCTCAGAATAATCAAAAGATGATGTTTTGCTCAAATCTTGAAAATGACAGTTGGCATGTTTATAAAATTGGGTGAAAGACTATGTTGAAAATTTGAGATGAAAATCTTTTTGGAACGTTGGATAATTTTGGTTGTGATATTAACTCTGTACAAGTGCCTGATGAGCACTCTCCTGATGTACTGTGCTCAGTTCAGGATTCTGCACCTAAGAAAGGACAGGGATAGGCTAGAGTCTGTTAAGTGAAGTTTTCAAGATGATCCAGGGACAAAAGTGCGGATTCTGTGAGGAACAGCTACAGGCTCCTAACATGTATTCACTGAAGGCCAGAAGAGAAAGGGGGTGACATGACAACGATATACACAGAGCCAGCCCAGTGGAGCAGAGGGCTGAGGCACTGGATGCTACACCCTGTATCATGTCAGCAACTTGGGGTCTGGAACGGGCTTTGGTCATTGTGGGCCGGTGGGGGGAGGGAGAGGGCACTGAGTAGCTGCTGGCTGGCTGCTCTCCACCTCAGGAGGATTCAGGAGGGCCTCTTAGTGCTTGGCTGCCACCCAGTGGAGGATTGGTGGCAGTGCTGCCTCTGAGAGCCTGGGTGCAAGGCCAGGGAAGGGCAGAAGGGGCTGTAGACTGGAGCTGCAGGTAGCTAGGAGTGGAGAAAATGGTGGAAACATTGGGGGTCACACGATGAAGCCTCTAGGCCAGCTCAGGAGATCCGCTGGGATGCGCTTAGTGCAGGTAAGTTCCCAAAAGACCCTGAGTCCCATAGGGTGGCAGAGGATAGGAGTGGCCTGTCACAGTGGATAAAGAAAGTTAATAAAAAACAAACAACAAAGATATACAGGTTACTTAGGGGAATTAACAGAATGCAGTATGAAGACGTATTCAACAGGGCAAGAGTGGAGGCTAGTTGGTGGTAACCTCAGGTGAGACATGAAGACCTTCTACTTCACTGAGAGTATTACAGCCATGTAACAGATTAGAAGCAGAAGAGGTGGGGATGGATCGATAAGTGGGTTAAAACATATCTTTTATAGGTTTCAAGGTCTGATAGGGGAGGAGCAGCTGGGGTGGTGGGAAGGTGAGAAAGGGAGGCTTTGTGGAAGAAAACCCCTTCAAGTCATTAGGTCAGGGAATAGGCAGGAACCTTTTTATGGTAGAATGGATGAACTCTTTGGTCTTTATCTGCCAGAAATGTTCATGTTTCTGTTTCAATGTAAGTTGAAAAACAAATATAAAAAAAATCCCAAGTCCCAAAGTGCACTCCATTCAATTGTTTGTTGGACACCGTCATACATGGTTCAACTGTTGTTTATAGGATTAAGAGGGGGACACTATACAGGTAAGTGTGCAATTGGGGGAGGGTGAAAGGTGGCAGGGTGCTAGAAGAGGGGTAAGGTCGGGGGTGTGAATGTGTGGGGGGATGTGACAACAAATGATAGGCCATTTTCTTCTTTACATGTACTGTAAGGGGGGCTGGAGACATGATGATGGACCATTTTTTTCACAGGATCATATAATTTTATGCAAATAACTAAGTGGGACAGTTTTTTCAGGTACTTGGATGTGGGAATGCAAGAAGATGGGTGGCATAGGTGCTAAAGGGGAGAGTGTGGGGGTTAATTGCATTGGCCCACTGGGCTTGGGCACCCTGGTGGTCACATTAATAGGGATAGCTCCTGGGCTGGGCACCAAAGTGACCCAGTTAGTAACAGTAACGAAACATATTAACATAGAAACATAGACTTTGACGGCATATAAGGACCGCTTGGCCCACCCAGTCTGCCCATTTCCCCTACCTACTGGATAACATAGAAACATAGAAACCTAGACTTTGATGGCAGATAAGGACCGCTTGGCCCACCTAGTCTGCCAATTTCCCTACCTTTAGGATAAGCTGCAGATCCTAGTTAACCAACAGCCTACTTTCTTCTACACCCAACTATAAATGCCTTATGTCTGTCCCATGTATTCTTGATTTTCCCCAATTTTTGACCCCACAACCTTCTCAGGAAGGCTGTTACATGCATCCACCACCCACTCTGTGAAAAAATACTACCTCATATTGCCCCCTGAGCTGCCCCCCTCTCTCTTCAAACTGTGCCCCCTTGTTCTTACACATCTCTTTTTCTGAATGATATTACCCTCTTGGACTTTGTTGATTGGGGTTAGGCACCCAGGTGGCTAAATAAAGAACAAGGCAGGGGAATTGAAGTTATTCACCACCCAGCATGCACACTGCTTGAGGGACATCTGGCTTTGGCACCCTAGTGGCCATACATGCACATTTTTTAATGGGTTTTAATGAGCTGAAACAGCAGTTTCACTCATGAAATCTTACTCTTACAAAGTCCTTTTTATGTTCGCTTGCGTGCATGCGCAAGGAACATCTTGGAAGAATGGGACACTTTGGAGGTGTGCCCCTGCCCTGCAATCCCCTGCTCCATTGAGCAGGTGTGGCAGTCCAGCACCAATGGGACATGGTGCTGTGTATGACAGCAGTGGTCTTCTCTTCAAAGAAAACCATCACTGTCATTCAGAGCACCGCGTCACGCCGCCGCCCCAAATCTTTGCTGCCATGCTAGGAACCCACCCCTGCATGGCAAACATCCCGCGTCGTCTGCCGATGGGGGTGTCCAATCCCCCGTCAGCTCCACAGCCCCCTCCAAAGCCATCCTTCTGCCATGCTGGGAGCCCACCCCAGCGTGGCAAATGTCCCATGTAGTCTTTTTTTTAAACCTGTAAATCAAAAACGGTTCCACGGCGCTTCTCCCAGCCCCCCGACAACCCACACCCAGCCACTGCACACCCTGCCTCCCCACACCCCCCTCGCCCCATACTTACCTCTGGAGCTTAGTGCAACAATCTTCGGTGGACCGGGAACACGTCTGCACTCTTTAAAGCTGACCTCGAACTGAGAAAATGCCGGTAAGCTGTATAATGGGCTAGATAGGGGTTTTTCAAATTTATTGCATACCTCAGGCATTTTTTGGAATTTTTGCAACAAATTTTCAACATGGGGTTTTTGGGACCCCTTCTCGTGAATGATGTCACTGCCATGGCATTATTCGGGCCTGAAGGGAGATTTTGCAGTCACAGCATGAAATCACCGCGGGGCCTGAACTAACGCCATGACGCTGACATCATTCTGAAAAGATCCCAAAACGTTAGATTAGAGGGCATCACCTGTTTCTGGCGTGCATTGCACAGTTCCTACGCAGGCATGTAAGTTCATGAATTTTCAATATTTTCACTCCAGATTTTGAACATTGCCATTTTACCACACCTCCTTATGAGCAGTACAGATGTCATTTTTGAAATCCTGCCCAAAACATGTTTCCGCCCATGTAGCTCACAATGGCGCAGTCGGTGTGCGAAATCAATGTATGGGACACATTAAGAAAATCACAGTGACACTGTTCATGAGCAGAAGTCTTAAAATGGCTGTGTTGAAAATGTGGTGAAAAAATTCTTAAAAATGACTGTTTTACAAGTGTGCGTTGCGCAGTTCCTACGCACACTCATAAGTTTGCGAATTTTCAATATTTTCACTCCATATTTTCAACATTGCCATTTTACCACACCTCCTCATGAGCAGTACAGCAGTCATTTTTCACATCAAGCCCAAAACGTGTTTCTGCCCATGTAGTGCACAAAGGCGCAGTCAGTGTGCGAACTCAATGTATGGGACACATTAAGAAAATCATAGTGACACTGTTCATGAGCAGAGGCCTTAAAATGGCAATGTTGAAAATGTGGTGAAAACATTCTTAAAAAATGACTGTTTCATGAGCGTGCGTTGCGCAGTTCCTACGCATGCTTGTACATTTGTGAATTTTTGATATTTACACTCCAGATTTTCAACATTACCATTGTAACACACCTCCTCATGAGTAGTACAGCTGCCATTTTTCACATCCTGCCCAAAACATGTTTCCGCCCATGTAGCGCACAATGGCAGTCGGTGTGCGAACTTAATGTATGGGACACATTAAGAAAATCACAGTGACACTGTTCATGAGCAGAGGTCTTAAAATGGCTGTGTTGAAAATGTGGTGAAAAAATTCCTATCAATGACTGTTTCACAAGTGTGCAATGAGCAGTTCCTACGCAGGCTCGTAAGTTTGCGAATTTTCAATAGATTTACTCCAGATTTCCAACATTGCCATTTTACCACACCTCCTTATGAACAGTACAGCTGTCATTTTTCACATCCTGCCCAAAAAGTGTTTCCGCCCATGTAGCGTACAATGGCGCAGTCAGTGTGCGAAATCAATGTATGTGATGCATTAAGAAAATGACAGTGACACTGTTCATTAGCAGAGGTCTTAAAATGGGTATGTTGAAAATTTGGTGAAAAAATTCCTAAAAATTACTGTTTTATGAGCGTGCACTGTGCAGTTCATACGCACGCTCGTACGTTTTCGAATTTTCAATATTTTCACTCCAGATTTTCAACATTACCATTTTAACACACCTCCTCATGAGCAGTACAGCTGTCATATTTCACATCCTGCCCAAAATGTGTTTCCGCCCATGTAGCACACAATGTTGCAGTCGGTGTGCGAACTCAATGTATGGGACACATTAAGAAAATCACAGTGATACTGTTCATGAGCAGAGGTCTTAAAATGGCAGTGTTGAAAATGTGGTGAAAACATTCCTAAAAATGCCTGTTTTACGAGTGTGCGATGCGCAGTTCCTATGCATGCTCGTAAGTTCACGAATTTTCAATATTTTCACTCCAGATTTTCAACATTGCCATTTTACCACAATTCCTTATGAGCAGTACAGCTGTCATTTTTCACATCCTCCCCAAAACGTGTATCCGCCCATGTAGCACACAATGGCGCAGTTGGTGTGCGAACTCAATGTATGGGACACATTAAGAAAATCACAGTGACACTGTTCATGAGCAGAGGTCTTAAAATGGCTGCATTGAAAATGTGGTAAAAAAATTCATAAAAATGACTGTTTTACGAGTGTGCGTTGTGCAGTTCCTACGCACACTCATAAGTTTGCAAATTTTCATATTTTCACTCCAGATTTTCAACATTGCCATTTTACCACACCTCCTCAGGAGCAGTACAGCTGTCATTTTTAATATCCTCCCCAAAATGTGTTTCCGCCCATGAAGCGCACAATGGCGCATTCAGTGTGCGAAATCAATGTATGGGACACATTAAGAAAATCACAGTGACACTGTTCATTAGCAGAGGTCTTAAAATGGCTATGTTGAAAATTTGGTGAAAGAATTCCTAAATTGACTGTTTTACGACCGTGCGCAGTTCCTACGCACGCTCCTAAGTTGGCGAATTTTCAATATTTTCACTCCAGATTTTCAACATTGCCATTTTACCACACCTCATTATGAGCAGTATAGCTGTCATTTTTCACATCCTGCCCAAAACGTGTTTCTGCCCATGTAGCGCACAATGATGCAGTCGGTGTGCGAACTCAATGTAAGGGACACATTAAGAAAATCACAGTGAAACTGTTCATGAGCAGAGGTCTTAAAATGACTATGTTGAAAATTTGGTGAACAAATTCCTAAAAAATGACTGTTTTATGAGCGTGCGTTGCGCAGTTCCTATGCATGCTTGTACATTTGTGAATTTTCAATATTTACAATCCAGATTTTCAACATTACCATTTTAACACACCTCCTCATGAGTAGTACAGCTGTCATTTTTCACATCCTGCCCAAAACGTGTTTCCGCCCATGTAGCGCACAATGGCACAGTCGGTGTGTGAACTCAATGTATGGGACACATTAAGAAAATCACAGTGACACTGTTCATGAGCAGAGGTCTTAAAATGGCTGTGTTGAAAATGTGGTGAAAAATTTCCTATCAATGACTGTTTTACAAGTGTGCATTGCGCAGTTCCTACGCAGGCTCGTAAGTTTGCGAATTTTCAATATATTTACTCCAGATTTCCAACATTGCCATTTTACCACACCTCCTTATGAACAGTACAGCTGTCATTTTAAACATCCTGCCCAAAAAGTGTTTCCGCCCATGTAGCGTACAATGGCGCAGTCAGTGTGTGAAATCAATATATGGGACACATTAAGAAAATGACAGTGACACTGTACATTAGCAGAGGTCTTAAAATGGCTTTGTTGAAAATTTGGTGAAAAAATTCCTAAAAATGACTGTTTTACGAGTGTACGCTGCACAGTTCCTAGGCACGCACGTAAGTTCGCAAATTTACAATATTTTCACTCCAGATTTTCAACATTGCCATTTTACCACAATTCCTAATGAGCAGTACAGCTGTCATTTTTCACATCCTCCCCAAAGCGTGTATCCACCCATGTAGCGCACAATGGCACAGTCGGTGTGCGAACTCAATGTATGGGACACATAAAGAAAATCACAGTGACACTGCTCATGAGCAGAGGTCTTAAAATGGTTGCATTGAAAATGTGGTAAAAAAATTCATAAAAATGACTGTTTTACGAATGTGCGTTGTGCAGTTCCTACGCACACTCATAAGTTCGCAAATTTTCAACATTTTCACTCCAGATTTTCAACATTGCCATTTTACCACACCTCCTCAGGAGCAGTACAGCTGTCATTTTTAATATCGTCCCCCAAAATGTGTTTCCGCCCATGAAGCGCACAATGGCGCATTCAGTGTGCGAAATCAATGTATGGGACACAATAAGAAAATTGCATTGACACTGCTCATTAGCAGGGGTCTTAAAATGGCTATGTTGAAAATTTGGTGAAAAAATTCCGAAATTGACTGTTTTACGACCGTGCGCAGTTCCTACGCAGGCTCGTAAGTTTGGGAATTTTCAATATTTTCACTCCAGATTTTCAACATTGCCATTTTACCATGCCACCTTATGAGCAGTACAGCTGTCATTTTTCACATCCTGCCCAAAATATTTTTCCGCTGATGTAGCGCACAATGGCGCAGTCGGTGTGCGAAATCAATGTATGGGACACATTAAGAAAATCACAGTGACACTGTTCAAGAGCAGAGGTCTTAAAATGGCTATGTTGAAAATTTGGTGAAAAAATTCCTAAAAATGACTGTTTTATGAGCGCGCATTGCGCAGTTCCTATGCATGCTTGTACATTTGCGAATTTTCAATATTTTCACTCCAGATTATCAACATTACCATTTTACCACACCTCCTCATGAGTAGTACAGCTGTCATTTTTCACATCCTGCCCAAAACGTTTTTCCGCCCATGTAGCACACAATGGAGCAGTCGGTGTGCGAACTCAATGTATATGACAAATTAAGAAAATCACAGGGACACTGTTCATGAGCAGAGGTCTTAAAAATGGCTGTGTTGAAAATGTGGAGAAAAAATTCCTAAAAATGACTGTTTTGCAAGTGTGCGTTGCGCAGTTCCTACGCAGGCTCGTAAGTTTGTGAATTTTCAATATATTCCACTACAGATTTCCAACATTGTCATTTTACCACACCTCCTTATGAGCAGTACAGCTGTCATTTTCACATCCTGCCCAAAAAGTGTTTCCGCCCATGTAGCGTACAATGGTCATTCAGTGTGTGAAATTAATGTATGGGACACATTAAGAAAATGACAGTGACACTGTTCATTAGCAGAGGTCTTAAAATGGGTATGTTGAAAATTTGGTGAAAAAATTCCTAAAAATGACTGTTTTATGAGCGTGCGCTGCGCAGCTCCTACGCACGACCGTAAGTTTGCGAATTTTCAATATTTTCACTCCATATTTTCAACATTGCCATTTTACCACACCTCCTCATGAGTAGTACAGCTGTCATTTTTCACATCCTGCCCAAAATATGTTTCCACCCATCTAGCGCAAAATGGTGCAGTCAGTGTGCAAACTCAATGTATGGGACACATTATGAAAATCACAGTGACACTGTTCATGAGCAGAGGTCTTAAAAATGGCTGTGTTGAAAATGTGGTGAAAACATTCCTAAAAATGACAGTTTTATGAGTGTGCGTTGTGCAGTTCATTTGCACGCTCGTATGTTCATGAATTTTCAAAATTTTCACTCCAGATTTTCAATATTGCCATTTTACCACTCCATCTTTTGAGCAGTTGAGCTGTCATTTTTCACATCCTTCCCAAAACGTGTTTCCACCCATGTAGCGCACAATGGCGCAGTTGGTGTGCGAACTCAATATATGGGACACATTTAGAAAATCACAGTGACACTGTTCATGAGCAGAGGTCTTAAAATGGCTGTGTTGAAAATGTGGTGAAAACATTCCTAAAAATGACTGTTTAACGAGTGTGCATTGCTCAGTTCCTACGCATACTTGTAGGTTTGCATATTTTCAATATTTTCACTCCAGATTTTCAACATTGCCATTTTACCACACCACCTCATGAGCAAAACAGCTGTCATTTTTCACATCCAGCCCAAAACATGTTTCCGCCCATGTAGCGCACAATGGCGCAGTCGGTGTGCAAACTCAATGTATAGGACACATTAAGAAAATCACAGTTGCACAATTCATGAGCTGAGGTCTTAAAATGGCTATGTTGAAAATTTGGGGAAACAATTCCTAAAAATCACTGTTTTACGAGCGTGCACTGTTCCTACGCACGCTCCTAAGTTTGCGAATTTTCAATATTTTCACTCCAGATTTTCAACACTGCCATATTACCACACCTCATTATGAGCAGTATAGCTGTCATTTTTCACATCCTGCCCAAAACGTGTTTCAACCCATGTAGCGTACAATGGTGCAGTCGGTGTGCGAACTCAATGTATGGGACACATTAAGAAAATCACAGTGACACTGTTCATGAACAGAGGTCCTAAAATGGCTATGCTGAAAAGTTGGTAAAAAAATTTCTAAAAATGACTGTTTTACAAGCGTGCGCTGCGCAGTTCCTATGCACACGTATACGTTTGCTAATTTTCAATATTTTCACTCCAGATTTTCAACATTGCCATTTTACCACACCATCTCATGAGTAATACAGCTGTCAGTTTTTACATCCTACCCAAAATGTGTTTCCGCACATGTAGCGCACAATGGTGGAGTTGGTGCGCAAATTCAATGTATGGGACACATTAAGAAAATCACAGTGACACTGTTCATGAGCAGAGGTCTTAAAATGGCTGTGTTGAAAATGTGGTAAAAACATTCCTAAAAATGACTGTTTTACGAGTGTGCGTTGCGCAGCTCCTTTGCACGCTCTGCGAATTTTCAATATTTTCACTCCAGATTTTCAACATTGCCATTTTACCACACCTCCTTATGAGCAGGACAGCTGCCATTTTTCACATCCTCCCCAAAACGTGTATCCGCCCATGTAGCGCACAGTGGCGCAGTTGGTGTGCGAACTCAATATATGGGACACATTAAGAAAATCACAGTGACACTGTTCATGAGCAGAGGTCTTAAAATGGCTGCTTTGAAAATGTGGTGAAAGAATTCATAGAAATGACTGTTTTACGAGTGTGAGTTGTGCAGTTCCTTTGCACGCACGTAAGTCAGCAAATTTTCAACATTTTCACTCCAGATTTTCAACATTGCCATTTTAAAACACCTCCTCATGAGCAGTATAGCTGTCATTTTTCATATCAGGCCCAAAACGTGTTTCCACCCATGTAACGCACAATGGCGTAGTCAGTGTGTGAACTCAATGTATGGGACTCATTAAGAAAATCACAGTGTCACTGTTCATGAGCAGAGGTCTTAAAATGGCTATGTTGAAAATGTGGTGAAAACATTCTTAAAAATGACTGTTTTACGACTGTGAGTTGCGCAGTTCCTATGCATGCTCGTAAGTTTTCCAATTTTCAATATTTTCACTCCAGATTTTCAACATTGCCATTTTACCACACCTCCTAATGAGCAGTATAGCAGTCATTTTTGACATCTTGCCCAAAATGTGTTTCCGCGCCCATGTAGCGCACAATGGCGCATTCAGTGTGCGAAATCAATGTATGGGATACATTGAGAAAATCACAGTGACACTGTTCATTAGCAGAGGTCTTAAAATGGCTATGTTGAAAATTTGGTGGAAAAATTCCTTAAAATGACAGTTTTACGAGCGTGCGCAGTTCCTAAGCACGCTCGTAAGTTTGCGAAATTTCAATATTTTCACTCCAGATTTTCCACATTGCCATTTTACCACACCTCCTTATGAGCAGGACAGCTGCCATTTTTCACATCCTCCCCAAAACGTGTATCCGCCCATGTAGCACACAATGGCGCAGTTGGTGTGCGAACTCAATGTATGGGACACATTAAGAAAATCACAGTGACACTGTTCATGAGCAGAGGTCTTAAAATTTCTGCTTTGAAAATGTGGTGAAAAAATTCATAGAAATGACTGTTTTACGAGTGTGCGTTGTGCAATTCCTACGCACACTCGTAAGTCAGCAAATTTTCATTATTTTCACTCCAGATTTTCAACATTGCCATTTTACCACACCTCCTTATGAGCAGTACAGCTGTCATTTTCACACCCTGCCCAAAACACTTTTCCACCCATGTAGCGCACAATGGCGCAGTCGGTCTGTGAAATCAATGTATGGGACACATTATGAAAATCACAGTGACACTGTTCATGAGCAGAGGTCTTAAAATGGCTATGTTGAAAATTTGGTGAAAAAATTCTGAAAAATGACTGCTTTATGAGCGTGCATTGCGCAGTTCCTACGCATGCTTGTACATTTGCTAATTTTCAATATTGTCACTCCAGATTTTCAACATTGCCATTTTACCACACCTCCTCTTGAGCAGTACAGCAGTCATTTTTCACATCCTGCCAAAACGTGTTTCCTCCCATGTAGCGCACAAAGACGCAGTTGGTGAGCGAAATCAATGTATGGGACACATTATGAAAATCAAAAAGACACTGTTCATGAGCAGAGGTCCTAAAATGGCTGTGTTGAAAATTTGGTGAAAAAATTCATAAAAATGACTGTTTTAAGAGTGTGCGTTGCGCAGTTCCTATGCACGCTCTTAAGTTCACGAATTTTCAATATTTTCACTCCAGATTTTCAACATTGCCATTTTACCACACCTCATTATGAGCAGTATAGCCGTCATTTTTCACATCCTGCCCAAAATGTGTTTCTGCCCATGTAGCGCACAATGGTGCAGTCGGTGTGCGAACTCAATGTATGGGACACATTAAGAAAATCACAGTGACACTGTTCATGAACAGAGGTTCTAAAATGGCTATGTTGAAAAGTTGGTAAAAAAATTCCTAAAAATGACTGTTTTACGATCATGCGCTGCGCAGTTCCTACGCACGCTCATACGTTTGCTAATTTTCAATATTTTCACTCCTGATTTTCAACATTGCCATTTTACCACACCTCCTCATGAGTAGTACAGCTGTCATTTTTTACATCCTGCCCAAAATGTGTTTCCGCCCATGTAGCACACAATGGTGCAGTCGGTGTGCAAATTCAATGTATGGGACACATTAAGAAAATCACAGTGACAATGTTCATGAGCAGAGGTCTTAAAATGGCTGTGTTGAAAATGTGGTGAAAACATTCCTAAAAATGACTGTTTTACGAGTGTGCGCTATGCAGCCTTTGCACGTCGTAAGTTTGCGAATTTTCAATATTTTCACTCCAGATTTTCAACATTGCCATTTTACCACACCTTATGAGCAGTATAGCAGTCATTTTTCACATTGTGCCCAAAATGTGTTTCTGCCCATGTAGCGCACAATGGCACATTCAGAGTGCGAAATCAATGTATGGGACACATTAAGAAAATCACAGTGACACTGTTTATTAGCAGAGGTCTTAAAATGGCTATGTTGAAAATTTGGTGAAAAAATTCCATAAAATGACTGTTTTACGAGCGTCACGAGTTCCTATACATCTTTCGTGAAGTTTGTGAATTTCAATATTTTCACTCCAGATTTTCACATTGTCATTTTACCATTGCCACTGTATGAAACATGAAACATGAAACATAGAAGTTGACGCAGATAAGGACCATAAGGCCCATCCAGTCTGCCTATTTCTTTTCTACCTTATAAATGTGCCATCGGCCTTTGCTCTAATCAGTGACCTATCTATTCATAGTCATTTGTATTGCTCCCTTATGCCTATCCATGCCTGTTTGAAGCTCCTGCACTGTATTCATAGCCACCACTTCTTGTGGTAAGCTTCATTCAATCCATCTACCAACCTTTCTGTGAAAAAGAATTTCCTCACATTTCCCCATAATTGGCCTCCTCTAATCATCATGCTGTGTCCTCTTGTCCTGCTATTTTTCTTATATTTAAACATATTAGACTCTTTCACCTTGTTTATGCCCTTAAGGTGTTTAAATGTCTCGATCATATCACCTCTCCTCCCCTTTGCTCAAGGGTATACATATTGAGCTCCGTTAATCTGTCCTCATATGTCTTCTGATGCAGTCCCTGCACCATTTTGGCTGCCCTTCTCTGGACTGCCCTCAATTTGCTAACGTCCTCGTGGAAGGTGTGGCTCTCAATACTGCACGCAGAACTCAGATGGGCCTAACCAATGTCTTGTACAGAGGGATTATTACCCTCTTACGACTTGTGATACCCCTACTAATACACCCTAACACCCCAAGCCTTACACTACTGCTTTAGAGGTCTGCGTGATGATTTTAGGTCATCAGTGATGATGATGCCCAAGTCTCTTTCTTCCTTTGTGACTGCTAGCAACTCCTCCAGCCTATAAGTGGCTTCAGGGTTTCTCTTCCCTATGTGCATGATTTTACACTTCTTTGCATTAAATCCCAGTTGCCACTCTTCTGACCATTCTGCTAGTTTATATCCAGATCTCTCTCATTCTGCCCACCCCATCTGGATCATCTACTCTGTTGTAGATCTTAGTGTCATCTGCAAATAAACAAGACTTTCCTCTAGTCCATCTGGAGGTCACTAATGAAGATGTTGAATAGGACTGGCCCCAGGACTGATCCCTAAGGTACCCACTTGTGACTTGCATCTCTTCTGACTGCATACCATTTACCACCACTCTCTGTTTCTGCCAGTCAACCAATAGCTTCCACACCCAGTTGACCAACTTCTGACCCAATGCCAGCCTACCTAAGCTTATTTATCAATCTTCTATGTGGAACAGTGTCAAAGCTTTGATGAAGTCAAGGTAGGTGACATCAACTGCTCCCCCTTAGTCAACCACTCTGGTTACCCAGTCAAAGAAATCTATGAGATTAGCTTGAAAGCACCTTCCTTTTGTAAACCCCTGCCGTCTTGGATCCCAGCCCCTATAGATTCCAGGTGTTGCACTATCCCTTTCCTTGAGTGCCTCCATAATCTTGCCCACTACTGAGGTAAGACTGACCAGTCTGTAGTTCCCGCCTCCCTGCCACCACTCTTGTGGAGTGGGATCACATGAGCCCTTCTCCAGTGCTTCTGGGACCTCCTGTGCTCAGAGACTCACTAAACAATTCTGCAATGGCTCTAAGCAGTTCCTCCTTTGGCTCCTAAGTACCCTGGGACTGCCATCAGGTCCATTGCCTTATCCACCCTGGAGCTTAGCAAGCTCATGTAGGACCCTTTCTTTTTGTAGAGGGAGTAGTGCTCACCTCCCTCCTCTGTGTCCATGATGCTGAACTGCCAGTTTCTGCTTCTCTCTTCAGTAAATACTGAGCAAAAGTATCTATTTAGGATAGATGCCTTTACAGGGTCCTCCTCCTACATGCTCCCTTTTCTCCATTAAACGCATATCACCCTCTCTGGACTTTCTCCTTTCACTAATGTATATCATAGAAGTCAGCCTCACCTTCTTTACTATTCGTGCTAGTATTTCCTCAGTTTGGGACTTTGCCTGTCTTACTGCCTTACCTGCTTCCCTTAGGGCAGTTTGGTATGCCTCACTATCTTCATCCAGCCAGTTCCTTATATTTTCTAGAAGGCCAGCCTTTTGGATCTGACCCATTTCTGCTACTGTATTTGAGAACCAAAGTGGTTTCCTTCTTCTTTTACACTTCCTTTTCTACTCTAACTTTATTGGGATGTTGCTTCAAGTATTGTATCCTTAATGCTTGCCCAATTTGCCTGTAACTCCTCACCTGTGTTTCTTTGCCAGGCTAGTTTAACTCTGTTGGCCATCTTATCAAAGTCAGCTCCTCGAAGTCCCATATTTTGCCTTGGAATGGGATGATTTAGATGTAGTAGCCAAATTGAACCATACCAGGTGATGGTCACTGCCCCCAGGTGACCTTCTACCTGGAATATGTGATCCCTTCTTTGTTAGTCAGTACTAGATCTAGGATAGCCCTGTCTCTTGTAGGTTGCTGAACCAGTTGTTTGAGGCCACTCCTGCAGGGAATCCACTATGAGTCTAGTTCTGGCAGATGTTCCTGCTGGTATTAACCAATCTGTATCTGGAATGTCAAGTCTCCCATTATCAGAACCTCCCTTGTAGCTCATATTTTGTATATCTTCTATCAGTAATGTGTCTATGTCCTCCCTCTGGTTTGGGGCCTCTAGACAACCCCAGTTCTTATAGTGTCCATTTCCTGTTTCCAGGGTGACCCAAGTTCTTAAGGCTCCTTATGTGTCTGAAAGTTTAAAGCTTGATGTGCCAATGAACACACAGGGCCACTCCTCCCCTTTGCACCTCGTGTCTCTTCTCAACAATACATAGCCAGGTACTGAAGTCTCCCAATGTGGTTACTGGTAACCACGTCTCACTAATTGCTACTATGTCCAGTTTAGCCTCTGACATATTGCCTGCAGGTCTGGGATCTTATTTCCCAGGCTGTGAGCATTATATGTACATAAATTTCCCAAGATTTGGTGGATTAGTTTTGGGTGAAGTTGGCATACCACTGGCCATCGTATGGGAGACAAACCTTTCTTACCTGGTGATGCAAATGAATGGCAAACCACGCTGAATTCCTGTTTGACCACTAGCTGAGGGGGACGGGTGTTCTTCCCATTCGGCGGCATAGTGCTGCAGCCCTCTCCCCATTTGCTAGTTTAAATATTCTGCAAAGACGTCAAACTTCGCCCTAATGCACTGACTCCTCTTTAGTCAGATACAGTCCATCAAATTTAAAGAACTTTCTAGCCCAGAACTGTTGCCAGTTCCTACAAATCTGTGTCACTTTTCTTGGCACCAGTCCTTGAGCCACGGGTTTAGCTCCCTACCCTTCTCTGACCTTCCGTCCATCTGCTCCCTTCTCCCAGACTGGCAGGATCTCAGAGAAGAGATGCAGATGAAATAGATGATAGTTTATCACCAGCCTAGTCAAGTGTTCCTTGGTCTCCACAACTGACCAGCTGGCGAGATCATTAGTCCCTATGTGTACTAGGACATCAATGTTTTCTCCTGCTTTGTGAACAATACAGCTGTCATTTTCACATCCTGCCCAAAACATTTTTCCGTCCATGTAGCTCACAAAGGCGCAGTCGGTGTGTGAAATCAATGTATGGGACATATCAAGAAAATCACAGTGACACTGTTCATGAGCAGAGGTCTTAAAATGGCTAAGTTAAAAATTTGGTGAAAAAATTCCTAAAAATGACTGCTTTATGAGCGAGCATTGTGCAGTTCTTACGCATGCTTGTACATTTGCGAATTTTCAATATTGTCACTCCAGATTTTCAACATTACCATTTTACCATACCTCCTCATGAGTAGCACAGCTGTCATTTTTCACATCCTGCCCAAGACGTGTTTCCGCCAATGTAGCGCACAATGGCACAGTCGGTGTGCGAACTCAATGTATGGGACACATTAAGAAAATCATAGGGACACTGTTCACGAGCAGAAGTCTTAAAATGGCTGTGTTGAAAATGTGGTGAAAAAATTCCTAAAAATGACTGTTTTACAAGTGGGCGTTTCGCAGTTCCTATGCAGGTTAGTAAGTTTGCGAATTTTCAATATATTCACTCCAGATTTCCAACATTGCCATTTTACCACACCTCCTTATGAGCAGTAGAGCTATCATTTTCACATCCTGCCCAAAAAGTGTTTCTGCCCATGTAGCGTACAATGGTCAGTCAGTGTGTGAAGTCAATGTATGGAATGCATTAAGAAAATGAGAGTGACACTGTTCATGAGCAGAGGTCTTAAAATGGGTATGTTGAAAATTTGGTGAAAAAATTCCTAAAAATGACTATTTTACGAGCGTGGATACTACTTGCCTTTCAACGTAAGTTTCTAAGAATTTTCAATATTTTCACTCCAGATTTCCAACATTGCCATTTTACCACACCTCCTTATGAGCAGTACAGCTGTCATTTTCACATCCCGACCAAAATGTGTTTCACCATGTAGCACACAATGCTGCAGTAGTAAAACTTAATGTATGGGACGCGTGAAAAAAACAGTGACACTGTTCACGAGCAGAGAATCTAAATAGCTGTGTTGAAAATGTGGTGTAAACATTCCAAAAATGACTGTCGAATAGTGTCGTTGTGCAGTCATATGCCGCTCGTAGTTAATAATTTTCAAATTACTCCAGATTTTCAACATGTCATTTAACAACTTCTTTGGGCAGTTGACTCATTTTACATCCTGCCCAAACGAAGCTCACGTAGTACACAATGGCGCATTCAGTATACCAACCAATATATGACACTAAAAAATCACAGACACAGTTCATGATAAGTCCAAATGGCTATGCTGAAAAGTTAGACAAAATTATAAAATAACCGTTTTAGAGCGCAGCGCATTTCCTCGCGCCAAATCATTTACAAGTACAATATTTCACCCAAATTAACATTGCCATTTGCCACACCTCCTCATGAGTAGTACAACTGCCATTTTCACATCCTGACAAAAATGTGTTTCAGATATAGCACACAACAGCAGTAGGCAAACTAATGTATGGGACCATTAAGAAATTATGACACTGTTCATGAGTAGAGGTCTTAAAATGGCTGTGTTGAAATGTGGTGAAACATTCAAAAAACTGTTTTACGGTGCGCTACGCACTACTTTGCAGCCTCGAAGTTCAACTTTCTCATTACTCCAATTTTCAACATTACACGACCACCTCCTGATGAGCAGTACAGCTTTCATTTTTCACATCCTGCCCAAGATGTGTTTCTGCCCATGTAGTGCACAATGGCGCAGTTGGTGTGCAAAATCAATGTATGGGACACATTAAAAAAATCACAGTGACTTTGGTCATGAGCAGAGGTCTTAAAATGGCTGTTGGAAAATTTGGTGAAACAAAATGACGGTTTACAAGCATGCAGTTCCACACATGCCTCAGAAGTTTACAAATTCAATATTTTCACCAGATTTTCAACACTGCCCCCCCATCCACCTTATGAGCAATGCTGCTGTCATACATCCTGCTTAAATGTTTTCCGACCATATAGTGCACAATGAAACAGTCGGTATGAATGATATCAATGTATGGGACACATTAACAAAATCACAGTGACACTGATCACAGCAGAGTATTAAACACACATTGAAAATTTGGTAAAAATTCCTAAAATTACTGTTTTATGGCGTGCATTGAGCAGTTCAACACATACTTGTACATTTGCGATCAATATTTTCACCCAGATTTTCAACATTACCATACCAAACCTCTCATGAGTAGTACAACTGTCATTTTCACATCACCCAAAATGTGTTTCACATATAGCGCACAATGGCGCTGTGGTGTGTGAACCCAATGTCTGGGACAGATTAAGAATTCACATGACACTGTTCATGTGCAGTTCTTAAAATGGCTGTCTTGAAAATGTGGTGAAAACTTTCCAAAAATGACTGTTTTACGGTGTGCGTTGCGCAGTTCCAGCACGCCGTAAGTTCAAACTTTCAATATTTTCACTCCAGATTTTCAACACTTACCACCACACCCTCATGGCAGTACAGCTGTCATTTACCATGCCCAAAACATATTTCCGCCCATGTAGCGCACAATTGTGCAGTCCGTGTGCGAACTCACTGTATAGGACACATTAAGAAAATGACAGTGACACCGTTCATGAGCAGAGGTCTTGAAATGGGTATGTTGAAAATGTGATGAAACATTCCTAAAATGACTGTTTTAACAAGTGTGCATTGCGCAGTTCCTGTGCACCGCGTAAACAATTTTCAATAGCCTCCAGATTTTCAACATTGCCATTACCACCTCCTTTGAGCAGTACAGCTGTCATTTTCATTCTACAAAAATATGTTTCACCATGTAGCGCTGGCGAAGTCGGTGCAAACTCAATGCGACACATTAAGAAAATCACAGTGACACTGCCCCTTGCGAAGTCTGATACCTAAGTTGAAATGTGGTACATTCCTAAAAATGACTGTTTATGAGTGTCGTTGCAAGTTCCACGCCGTAAGTTCGCTAATTTTCAATATTTTCACCAGATTTTCAACATTGCCATTTTACCACACCTCTTTATGAGCAGTAGAGCAGTCATTTTCATCCTGCCCAAAATGTGTTTCCGACCATGTAGCGCACAATGGCGCAGTCGGTGTGAACTCAACAAGGGACGATTAAGAAATTCAGACACCGTTCATGCAGAGTTCTTAAATGGCTGTGTAAAAATGTAGCTTTCCTAAAATGACTGTTTTTACAGTGTACATATAAGAACCTCGCTATATCATAATTTATTAATTTCAATATTTTCCTCAGATTAACATTGCCATTTTGCCACAACTCCTCTGAGCAAAAAAGCTGTCATTTTCACTTCACACCCAAAACATGTTTCTATGTAGCATTAACCACAGTCCGTAGCGAACTCAATGTATAGGACACAGTAAGAAAATTACAGACACTGTTCATGAGCAGAGGTCTAAATGGTATTTAAAAGTAGAAAGCATTCCAAAATGACTGTTTTACAAGTGTGCAACAACCAGCGCCTGTGCATGCTCAAAAGTTTATGAATTTTCAATATTTTCATCCAGTTTCAACATTGCCATTTTACCCTACCTCCTCATGAGCAGTAAAGCTTTCATTTTTCACATCCTGCCCAAGATGTGTTTCTGCCCATGTAGTGCACAATGGCGCAGTTGGTGTGCAAAATCAATGTATGGGACACACTAAAAAATCACAGTGACTTTGATCATGAGCAGAGGTCTTAAAATGGCTGTGTTGAAAATTTGGTGAAAAAATTCATAAAAATGACTGTTTTTCATGTGTGCATTGAGCAGTTCCTATACACGCTCGTAAGTTTGCGAATTTTCAATATTTTCACTCCAGATTTTCAACATTACCATTTGACCAAACCTCCGCATGAGTAGTACAGCTGTCATTTTCATCCTGCCCAAAATGTGTTTCAACCATGTAGCCACAATACAGTCGGTGTATGAACTCAATAACGGGACAGATTAAGAAATTCACAGTGACAATGTTCATGTGCAGAGTTTAAAAATGGCCAAAGAAAATGTGGTGAAAACTTTCCTAAAAATGCCGTTTACGAGTGTGCTACGCAGTTCCCAAGCACGCAAGAAGTTCAAATTTTCAATATTTTCCTCCAGATTTTCAACATTGCCACTACCACCCTCCTCATGAGCAATACAACTGTCATTTTCACTTCATGCCCAAAACATGTTTCCCACATCTAGCGCAAAATGGCAGTCGGTAAAAGAACTCAATGTAGGACACATTAAGAAAATCACAGTTACAAACAATTCATGAGAGGTCTTAAAATTATGTTGAAAATTTGAAAAAATTCAAAACACTGTTTTACGAGCACTGTTCTCGCACGCCCTAAGTTCTTAATTTTCAATATTTCCTCCAGATTAACACTGCCATACCACACCTCATTATGAGCAGAATATTATTTCACATCCTGCCCACGTGTTTCAACCCATGTAGCATAATGGAGCAGTCGGTGTGAACTCAATGTATGGGACACATTAAGAAAATCAGTGACACTGTTCTGAACAGGTCCTAAATGGCTATGCTGAAAGTTATAAAAAATTTCAAAAAGCTGTTTTACAAGGTACGCATGCGCAGTTCCTATGCACCGATATTTGCTAATTTTCAATATTTTCACCCAGATTTTCAACATTGCCATTTTACCACACCATCTCATGAGTAATACAGCTGTCAGTTTTACATCCCACCAAAATGTGTTTCCACCATATAGCACAATGGTGGAGTTGGAAAAATTCAATGTATGGGACACATTAAGAAAATCACAGTGAATGTTCATGAGCAGAGGTCTTAAATAGCTGTGTTGAAAATGTGTAAACATTCCCAAAGCTGTTTTACGAGGTAGCTACGCAGCCCTTTACAGCTATGCAATTTCAATATTTTCCTCCAGATTTTCAACATTGCCATTTACCACACCCTTATAAGAGGACAGCCGCCATTTTCACATCTCCCCAAAACGTGTATCCGCCCATGAAGCATAACGAAGCAGTTGGTGCGAATCAATATATGGGACACATTAAGAAAATCACAGTGACACTGTTCATGAGCAGGGTCCAAAATGGCTGCTTTGAAATGTGGTGAAAGAACGAAAAGAAATGACTGTTTTAGAGTGAGTTGTGCAGTTCTTTGCACGCGTAAGTCACCAAATTTCAACAATGTAGCACACAAAGGCGCAGTCTGTGTGTTAAATCAATGGATGGGACACATTAAGAAAATCACAGTGACACTGTTCAGGAGCAGAGGTCTTTAAATGGCTATGTTGAAAATTTGGTGACAAAATTCCTAAAAATGACTGCTTTATGAGTGCGCATTGCGCAGTTTCTGTTCAGGCTCGTATGTTTGCGAATTTTTGATATATTGTCTCCAGATTTCCATCATTGCCATTTTACCACACCTCCTTATGAGCAGTACAGCTGTCATTTTCACATCCTGCCCAAAAAGTGTTTCTGCCCATGTAGCGTACAATGGTCAGTCAGTGTGTGAAATCAATGTATGGGAAGCATTAAGAAAATGACAGTGACACTGTTCATTAGCAGAGGTCTTAAAATGGGTATGTTGAAAATTTGGTGAAAAAATTCCTAAAAATGACTGTTTTACGAGCGTGCGCAGTTCCTATGCACGCTTGGAAGTTTGTGAATTTTCAATATTTTCACTCCAGATTTCCAACATTGCCATTTTACCACACCTCCTTATAAGCAGTACAGCTGTCATTTTCACATCCTGCCCAAAATATTTTTCTGCCCACGTAGCAAACAATGGCACAGTCAGTGTGCGAAATCAATGTAGGGGAACATTAAGAAAATGTCAGGGACACTGTTCATTAGCAGAGGTCTGAAAATGGCTTTGTTGAAAATGTGGTGAAAACATTCCTAAAAATGACTCGTTTTACTTGAAAGTGTGCATTTCGCAGTTCCTATGCACGCCGTAAGTTTGCAAATTTCAATATTTCACCAGATTTTCAACAACGTATTTTAACACACCTTCTTATGAGCAGTACAGCTGTCATTTTTCACATCCTGCCCAAAATGTGATTCCGCCTATGTAGCACACACATGGTGCCGTAGGTGCAAAATCCTGTAATGGGACACATTAAGAAAATCGCATGACACTGTTCATGAGCAGAGGTCTTAAATGGCTGTGTTGAAAATGTGGTGAAAACATTCCTAAAAATGACTGTTTTACGAGTGAGCGCGCACAGCTCCTTTGCACGCTCATAAGTTCACGAATTTTCAATATTTTCACTCCAGATTTTCAACATTGCCATTTTACCCCACCTTCTCATGAGCAGTACAGCTTTCATTTTTCACTTCCTGCCCAGGATGTGTTTCTGCCTATGTAGTGCACAATGGCGCAGATGGTGTGCAAAATCAATGTACGACACATTAAGAAAATCACAGTGACACTGTTCATTAGCAGAGGTCTTAAAATGGCTATGTTGAAAATTTGGTTAAAAAATTCCTAAAAATGACTGTTTTACGAGTGTGCCCAGTTCCTACGCACGCTCGTAAGTTTGCAAATTTTCAATATTTTCACTCCAGATTTTCAACATTGCCATTTTACCACGCCACCTTACGAGCAGTATAGCTGTCATTTTTAACATCCTGCCCGAAGCATTTTTCCGCCCATGTAGTGCACAATGGCGCAGTCGGTATGCGAAATCAATGTATGGGACACATTAAGAAAATCACAGTGACACTGTTCATGAGCAGAAGTCTTAAAATGGCTGCATTGAAAATTTGGTGAAAAAATTCCTTAAAATGACTGTTTTATGAGCGTGCATTGCGCAGTTCCTACACATGCTTGTACATTTGCGAATTTTCAATATTTTCACTCCAGATTTTCAACATTGCCATTTTACCACACCTCCTCATGAGCAGTACAGCAGTCATTTTTCACTTCATGCCCAAAACATGTTTCCGCCCTTGTAGCGTACAAAGGCGCAGTCCGTGTGCGAACTCAATGTATAAGACACATTAAGAAAATTACAGTGTCAATGTTCATGAGCAGAGGTCTTAAAATGGGTATGTTGAAAATGTGGTGAAAACATTCCTAAAAATGACTGTTTTACAAGTGTGCATTGCGCAGTTCCTGTGCACGCTCTTAAGTTCACAAATTTTCAATATTTTCACTCCAGATTTTCAACATTGCCATTTTACCCCACCTCCTTATGAGCAGTATGGCTTTCATTTTTCACATCCTTCCCAAGATGTGTTTCTGCCTGTGTAGTGCAAAATGGTGCAGTTGGTGTGCAAAACCAATGTATGGGACACGTTAAAAAATCACAGTGACTTTGTTCATGAGCAGAGGTCTTAAAATGGCTGTGTTGAAAATTTGGTGAAAAAATTCCTAAAAATGACTGTTTTTCAAGTGTGCATTGCGCAGTTCCTATGCACGCTCGTAAGTTTGCAAATCTTCAATATTTTCACTCCAGATTTTCAACATTGTCATTTTACCACACCTCCTTATGAGCAGTACAGCTGTCATTTTTCACATCCTGCCCAAAACGTGTTTCCGCCCATGTAGCCCACAATGGAGCAGTCGGTGTGCGAACTCAATGTATGGGACACATTAAGAAAATCACAGTGACACTGTTCATGACCAGAGGTCCTAAAATGGCAATGTTGAAAAGTTGGTGAAAAATTTCTAAAATAACTGTCTTACCGCATCGCGCAGTTCGCGCACGCAGACGCTTATAATTTTCAATGTTTTCACTCCAGATTTTCAACATTGCTATTTTCCCACACCTCCTCATGAGTAGTACAGCTGTCATTTTTCACATCCTCCCCAAAATGTGTTTCCTCCCATGTAGCGCACAATGGTGCAGTCGGTGTGCAAAGTCAATGTATGGGAGACATTAAGAAAATCACAGTGACACTGTTCATGAGCAGAAGTCTTAAAATGGCTGTGTTGAAAAAGGGGTGAAAACATTCCTAAAAATGACTGTTTTACTAGTGTGCGTTGCGCAGCTCCATTGCACGCTCGTAAGTTTGCGAATTTTCAATATTTTCTCCCCAGATTTTCAACAATGCCATTTTACCACACCTCCTTATGAGCAGTATAGCTGCCATTTTTCACATCCTCCCTAAAACGTGTATCCGCCCATGTAGCACACAATGGCGCAGTCGATGTGTGAACTCAATGTATGGGACACATTAAGAAAATCACAGTGACACTGTTCATGAGCAGAGGTTCTAAAATGGCTGTGTTGAAAATGTGGTAAAAATTCATAAAAATGACTGTTTTACGAGTGTGCGCAGTTCCTACGCATACTCGTAAGTTTGCGAATTTTCAATATTTTCACTCCAGATTTTCAACATTGCCATTTTACCACGCCACCTTATGAGCAGTACAGCTGTCATTTTTCACATCATGCCCAAAATGTTTTCCACCCATGTTGCACACAATGGCGCAGTCGGTGTGCGAAATCAATGTATGGGACACATTAAGAAAATCACAGTGACTCTGTTCATGAGCAGAGGTCTTAAAATGGCTATGTTGACAATTTGGTGAAAAAATTCCTAAAAATGACTGTTTTATGAGTGTGCATTGCGCAGTTCCTACGCATGCTTGTACATTTGCGAATTTTCAATATTTTCACTCCAGATTTTCAACATTACCATTTTACCACACCTCCTCATGAGTAGTACAGCTGTCATTTTTCACATCCTGCCCAAAACGTGTTTCCACCCATGTAGCGCACAATTGCGCAGTCGGTGTGCGAACTCAATGTATGGGACACATTTTGAAAATCACAGGGACACTGTTCATGAGCAGAAGTCTTAAAATGGCTGTGTTGAAAATGTGGTGAAAAAATTCCTAAAAATGACTGTTTTACAAGTGTGCGTTGCGCAGTTCCTACGCAGGCTCGTAAGTTTGTGAATTTTCAATATATTCACTCCAGATTTCCAACATTGCCATTTACCACACCCTTATGAGCAGTGATAGCACAGTTGTCATTTTCACATCCTGCCCAAAACGTGTTTCCGCCCATGTAGCGCAGACAATGGTCAGTCAGTGTGTGAAATCAATGTATGGGACGATACAAAATGACAGTGACATCCGTTCATTAGCAGAGGTCTTAAATGTGTGTTTAAAATTTGCTGAAAATTCCTGTAAATGACTGTTTTACAGTGTGTGCAGTTCCTGACGTCAGAATTTGCGAATTTTCAGTATTTTCACTCCAGATTTTCAACATTGCCATTTTACCACACCTCCTTATGAGCAGTACAGCTGTCATTTTTCACATAATGCCCAAAACGTGTTTCCGCCCATGTAGCGCACAATGGCGCAGTCAGTGTGCTAACTCAATGTATGGTACACATTAAGAAATTCACAGTGACACTGTTCATGAGCAGAGGTCTTAAAATGTCTATGTTGAAAATGTGGTGAAAACTTTCCTAAAAATGACTGTTTTACGACTATGTGTTGTGCAGTTCCTACACACACTCGTAAGTTTGCGAATTTTCAATATTTTCACTCCAGATTTTCAACATTGTCATTTTACCACACCTCCTCATGAGCAGTACAGCAGTCATTTTTCACTTCATGCCCAAAACATGTTTCCGCCCATGTAGCGTACAAAGGCGCAGTCCGTGTGCGAACTCAATGTATAAGACACATTAAGAAAATTACAGTGTCAATGTTCTTGAGCAGAGGTCTTAAAATGGGTATGTTGAAAATGTGGTGAAAACATTCCTAAAAATGACTGTTTTACAAGTGTGCATTGCGCAGTTCCTGTGCACGCTCGTAAGTTCACGAATTTTCAATATTTTCACTCCAGATTTTCAACATTGCCATTTTACCCCACATCCTTATGAGCAGTACAGCTTTCATTTTTCACATCCTTCCCAAGATATGTTTCTGCCAATGTAGTGCAAAATGGCGCAGTTGGAGTGCAAAACCAATGTATGGGACACGTTAAAAAATCACAGTGACTTTGTTCATGAGCAGAGGTCTTAAAATGGCTGTGTTGAAAATTTGGTGAAAAAATTCCTAAAAATGACTGTTTTTCAAGTGTGCATTGCGCAGTTCCTATGCACGTTCATAAGTTTGCGAATCTTCAATATTTTCACTCCAGATCTTCAACATTGCCATTTTACCACACCTCCTTATGAGCAGTGTAGCTGCTATTTTTCACATCCTCCCTAAAACGTGTATCCGCCCATGTAGCACACAATGGCGCAGTCGGTGTGTGAACTCAATGTATGGGACACATTAAGAAAATCACAGTGACACTGTTCATGAGCAGAGGTCTTAAAATGGCTGTGTTGAAAATGTGGTAAAAAAATTCATAAAAATGACTGTTTTACGAGCGTGCGCAGTTCCTACGCATACTCGTAAGTTTGTGAATTTTCAATATTTTCACTCCAGATTTTCAACATTGCCATTTTACCATGCCACCTTATGAGCAGTACAGCTGTCATTTTTCACATCATGCCCAAAACGTTTTTCCGCCCATGTTGCACACAATGGCGCAGTCGGTGTGCGAAATCAATGTATGGGACACATTAAGAAAATCACTGTGACTCTGTTCATCAGCAGAGGTCTTAAAATGGCTATGTTGACAATTTGGTGAAAAAATTCCTAAAAATGACTGTTTTATGAGTGTGCATTGCGCAGTTCCTACGCATGCTTGTACATTTGCGAATTTTCAATATTTTCACTCCAGATTTTCAACATTACCATTTTACCACACCTCCTCATGAGTAGTACAGCTGTCATTTTTCACATCCTGCCCAAAACGTGTTTCCACCCATGTAGCGCACAATCGCGCAGTCGCTGTGCGAACTCAATGTATGGGACACATTATGAAAATCACAGGGACACTGTTCATGAGCTGAAGTCTTAAAATGGCTGTGTTGAAAATGTGGTGAAAAGATTCCTAAAAATGACTGTTTTACAAGTGTGCATTGCGCAGTTCCTACGCAGGCTCGTAAGTTTGTGAATTTTCAATATATTCACTCCAGATTTCCAATATTGCCATTTTACCACACCTCCTTATGAGCAGTACAGCTGTCATTTTCACATCCTGCCCAAAACGTGTTTCCGCCCATGTAGCGTACAATGGTCAGTCAGTGTGTGAAATCAATGTATGGGACGCATTAAGAAAATGACAGTGACACTGTTCATTAGCAGAGGTCTTAAATGGGTATGTTGAAAATTTGGTGAAAAAATTCCTAAAAATGATTGTTTTACGAGTGTGTGCAGTTCTACACACGTCAGAATTTGCTAATTTTCAGTATTTACACTCCAGATTTTCAACATTGCCATTTTACCACACCTCCTTATGAGCAGTACAGCTGTCATTTTTCACATCCTGCCCAAAACGTGTTTCCGCCCATGTAGCGCACAATGGCGCAGTCAGTGTGCTAACTCAATGTATGGGACACATTAAGAAATTCACAGTGACACTGTTCATGAGCAGAGGTCTTAAAATGTCTATGTTGAAAATGTGGTGAAAACTTTCCTAAAAATGACTGTTTTACGACTATGTGTTGCGCAGTTCCTCCACACACTCGTAAGTTTGCGAATTTTCAATATTTTCACTCCAGATTTTCAACATTGCCATTTTACCACACCTCCTTATGAGCAGTACAGCTGTCATTTTTCACTTCATACCCAAAACATGTTTCCGCCCATGTTGCGCACAATGGCGCAGTCCGTGTGCGAACTCAATGTATAGGACACATTAAGAAAATCACAGTGACACTGTCCATGAGCAGAGGTCTTAAAATGGGTATGTTGAAAATGTGGTGAAAACATTCCTAAAAATGAGTGTTTTACAAGTGTGCATTGCACAGTTCCTGTGCACGCTCATAAGTTCACAAATTTTTAATATTGTCACTCCAGATTTCCAACATTGCCATTTTACCACACCTCCTCATGGGCAGTACAGCTGTCATTTTTCACATCCTGTCCAAGATGTGTTTCTGCCCATGTAGCGCACAATAGCGCAGTTGGTGTGCAAAATCAATGTATGGGACACATTAAGAAAATCACAATGACTCTGTTCATGAGCAGAGGTCTTAAAATGGCTGTGTTGAAAATT
The DNA here is from genome assembly GCA_016271365.2 of Neoceratodus forsteri. Classification (NCBI taxonomy): domain Eukaryota; kingdom Metazoa; phylum Chordata; order Ceratodontiformes; family Ceratodontidae; genus Neoceratodus; species Neoceratodus forsteri. Next base: position 804,532,452 of record CM028130.1, on the reverse strand, counting down.
TGGTGAAAAAATTCCTAAAAATGACTTTTTTTCAAGTGTGTGTTGCGCAGTTCCTATGCACGTTCGTAAGTTTGCGAATTTTCAATATTTTCACTCCAGATTTTCAACATTGCCATTTTACCACACCTCCTTATGAACAGTATAGCTTTCATTTTTCACATCCTGCCCAAAATGTATTTCCGCCCATGTAGAACACAATGGCGCAGTCAGTGTGTGAAATCAATGTATGAGACACATTTAGAAAATCACAGTGACACTATTCATTAGCAGAGGTCTTAAAATGGCTATGTTGAAAATTTGTTGAAAAAATTCTAAAATGACTGTTTCTGACGTCACGCTGCACAGTTCTACGCTGCGCTCGTAAGTTTCAAGTCAATGTTCACTCCAGATTTTCAACATTGCCATTTTACCACACCTCCTTATGAGCAGTACAGCTGTCATTTTCACATCCTGCCTAAAACTTATTTCCGCCAGCTTCCAATGGCTAGTCGGTGCGTAAATCAATGTATGGGACACATTAAGAAAATCACAGTGACACTGTTCATGAACAGAGGTCTTAAAATGTCTATGTTGAAAATTTGGTGAAAAAATTCCTAAAAATGATTGTTTTACAAGCATGCGTTGTGCAGTTCCTACGCACGCTCGTAAGTTCGCTAATTTTCAATATTTGCACTCAACTGACTTCCAAATACCTAAACAGCACATAGAAGCCAGCAACATTCGGCATTGACAAATGCTTGTACTTCTTTGTAACTGCTTTTTTTAAGCCATATCCAAGTGCCAAATACCACTGCAAATACCTGCAAGCGAACGTTCGGCATTGACAAATGCTTGTTTTCTCTTTTTTAATTTTTGGCCATAACTTGGTCATTTAGTATCCAATTAACACCAAGTTTTCAAGGTGGCAGATCACCGTCTATTCATGGAAACATTCGTGTCATTTTGTTAGTGCACCCATATATACATGTATGTTTACATATTATAGGGGTGTGGTTGTGCCCCTATAGTTAGGGTTCAATGGTCACTTCTATGTTAAACCCCAAATTTTGCACTTTAATAACTTTGCTACTATTCAACCAATTTGCATGCAGGAGACCAATGATCTCTTGATGTCACAAGTTTCATTCTGGTCGGATGTGTGGGTGTTTAAATGCAGAGTGTCAAAAAATTTGAAAATTGCCATTTTTGTGTAAATTCTTTGCCACACCATTCCTCAGAAATTATTTGGGGTTTGTTTTGACATTGTTAGGGTCTATGAGACTTGGGTCACAGATGTGCCTTGTGAAGGTTTGGAGAAAAAAATATTAATCCATTTAAAAGTTATTAAATGTCAAACTTTCCCATTATTTCCTATGGGAAAAGTTAGATGTTCCGTGTGAAAGAATATTTCTTGATTGTGAAAGAGTCATCCTCTTTTGCAAATGGAGAATTCTCTTTCATGCTGCTGCCTTCTTGTTTTTAGTTAGTGAGGCAAAAAACTTAAATATTTCAAAAAATACTGACACTTGGTAAATACCAACAGTTGTGTTTATCTATTTGGGACCTGCGGAATTGAATTCTGAGGTCAGTTTTTTAAAACAATGCTCAGAAATGTGTTTTTATTTAATCTGAGGCATTGTTTTGCCACAAGTTGTGGCGCTTTCTTTCATGAAACAACCATCCTTTGTACTGGGACTGCAAAAGACAGTTCGGTTGTACCGCAGAACCTCTAGGTTTGGCCCCAATTTGCAAATGTACAGTGCCACTTGCAGAGGATGCAGGTTGTGGCAAAGTACTGGACTGTTGTCTGTCATGCATGTCCCTGCTTTAGCACCCTCGAGCCCCAATCTCCCATCCCTATTTATGACCCCCCCACATCCATGATGTAACTTACTTTTTATTTAATATTTCATCTACACTTACATCGTGGTCTAGTGGCCCTCCCTCCCTGGTCCCAGATCTTACCATTTGTTTTCATTATACAAATTTCCTGGTGGTCTAGTGTCCCTCTCTCACTGATCCCCAATGCCCATGTGGGCATGTTCTTGTTGGCTGGTGGCATCACCCCACTCTCCCATGTTTGGCTGATGCTGAAAATATGAACACTGTCCCGCAATGTCTTTTTAACTTTTTTTAAACCTGTATAAAAAAAGTCCAGCATTGATCACACTTGCACCCCCCACCTGACCTCCCACTGTGCTCCCACCTCCCCACACCCCCCTTGACACCCGCACACACCCTCACTCACCTGAATAGGTCCCAGGTTTGAGGTCAGCTCTCCCTTGCTGCTGGAACCGGTGACTGCAATATAAGAAACTAAGGTAAATGCAGTTCAATGTATTTCAATGGGCTTGTTTAAACTTTTATGCATAATTTTGACATTTTTTGAGATTTTAACCCCAGGTTTTCTACATGGCCTTTTGGGGACTCCACCTCACGAACAATAGGACTGCCGTTTAACAACTCCTGCCAGAAAGGTGATTTTGTGGTTGACTGGCAAAATCATCCTTCCTGCAGGATTTGTGTAACAAGTAGTGGTGGGTGACGTGGCCCCAATTCACTCCACAAAGTGATCCGCGGAGCGAGGGAGAATTCACGGAATGCTCCACAATGCAAAGCGGATTACTTTGCATTATAATGGGTAACGTGAAGTACATTGAAAACAATGACTTCATGTTACTCCACCTTCCCAAACCACTACTCCACCAATTCTTAAGGTGAAGTACATTGAAAACAATGTACTCCGCCTCACTTCACCTTGTTTTTAAACTCCAAAGGCAAATTTTGCAGTGATTCATGGGATTTCAGGTCACATGGGCTCTAGATTGTTCTGCATAGCCTCAGTTTGGGGTAGTGTGTGTATGAAGCTATAGGAGACAATCTGCTCTGAGAGCACTGTGATTCAAACCTTTTAAAAGCTGTTAAAAAAGCCTTTTGGGGTCATTTGTTTTGCTGAAACTTTAGTTTATTGATTATAGGAAACCCTCTTGTGCTCATATTATCGAGAGTTTATTGTTTGTGTGTGGATTTTGAATGTTAATATACAATATTCAGTCTGTGTACTGACAGACAGTGGAAGTGTGCTTTGGGGAAGGGTGTATCTGTGGTGTAGGTAGATTAACTTGGAGAAAAAGATTGTGCTTTCTGTTTTGGTGATATTTTTCTTGTATAACTGTGTTAATGTACACACAGTAATATTTTCAATAATTCTTGCCTTTTTTTGCTGATTGTTGTGGTGCAGCAGTGCAAAATTTTAGCTTGTTTAAAATATGTGATTATATTACTGAAGTTTTCAATTTGCTACGCATTACTTAGTGTGTTTGTGAGTATGTGTGTGTGATGCATGTCATCAAATCAGACACCTTTTATTGTGCCACATAATTTCAGTAATGTGAACCTGCTATCCACTGCAGCTGTGTAATTTTTGTACTTCTTTGTGGTATCTTTACTAGTACTATTACTAGTGACTGTTACTGCAGCAGTGCAGTACACTGCCCCCCCATGGCCCTCCCCAACCAGCAAAGGAATTATTTTCTAGATTTGAATTTCTGATGGTGAACACTAGTTAGGTGTTGTGCCTTTGCAACTGCATCTCTTCAGTGAGCAGCGCAATCTTAATCTGTCTGTGCATTTGCATCTCTTTAGGGCCCAATCTCCATCTCTAACTTAAATCACAGTTGTTTCTTTGGCTTCCCTTCAGAGTACTGGACAGGTGTGGTGCATAATTCTGCATGAACATTGTACTCATTTATATGCGTTTTTAAGTCAGGATCATCATCACAAGTCACTCGTTATACAAATCACATTCTTCGTCATCACAGTCACAAATGCAGTCACAAATCACGATTTACGATCATGTCACAAATCACAACATTAATCTTTTTTGATAGTTACTTGGATGTATTGTAAGCCTGTTTTGTAGTATCTCTCCATGCTTCACCACTCCACCATTGTACTCATTAATGAGTGTTTTTAAGTCAGGGAGTTTTGTGCCACACCTCAACAGGGCCTGCTGAAGTACAGCAGTAGGCATTCATGTTTCTTCATCATCAAGGTCACAAATGCAGTCACAAATCATGATTTACGATCATTACATGAATCACAGCATTAATTTTTTACTAGTTACTTGTATGTATTGTAAGCCTGTTTAGTAGTATCTCTCCAGGCTTCACTATCCACCATTGTACTTATTAATAAGAGTTTTTAAGTCAGGGATTTAAACAGTGTCAGCAGTACATACACAGACTGGAAAGAAGACTGACTGCACACATGCAGTTTAGCACAGTATACTTGTACTGCTCAGAATACAAAGTGTTACACATACAGAAGACAACAAAAAAGGGCATAATTACATACAAGGGTTGGGAATGGTGGAGGAATATATTTTATAACACAGCAAGGAAGGTATGCAGGGCACATGGTGTGAGAAAAAAAAACTAATGCGGGATCCCATTGTGATCCAGCAGCAGTTCCAGCATGGACATAATTTTCAACTGATGTCCCTCTATGCAATCGTGGTGGAGCAGCAGGTGCTGCTGCAGCCCTCCTCTTCTTAGGGATGCTGCCATGCACAGCTGCAGCCTCTGCCACAGAACATCCAGCAGGTGCAGGCATGTTTCATTCTGTGGCAGTCTGCCACTCCAACTGGTGGTGATTGATCAAATGGGTGTGCTGGCCCCCAGTCCCCAGGTGAGTCCCCCGGTGGCCACGGTGCACCTCCACCTCACATAGGCAGCACTTGACCACATTGCTTTCCCCCGACACAGTCAAAAAACTGCCAAACAATGGAGGTGTGGGGGATGGACCAGGAAGAGGCAGGGGAGGGCCATATGAACTGACAGCCGACTGGCCACAGTGCTGAACAGGGATGGGATCCACACCTAGTCCCAAGGGAATAGGCACATCCTGCTCCAGAGGACCTGGTGCTGGACTTGGTGGTGGTGGTTCAACTGCTTCAGAGTCAGAACAGGAGGCGGTGCTGGTCCTGCTTTCGGGGGGGACAAACAACTAACTACTTATAAAGGTAAGAAAAATAAAATTTACAGAAAGAACAAATTAAGTAAAAAAGAGTACAGAAAAGACAACAAAATGTAGCTTTTAAAAAAGCTGTTGGGTCTAAATCAAAGTTTAAATCTCCTCCTCTCTCTGATCTCAAAGTATCTGCAGTCACAAAACACATTCCTCTCTCTCCGTCTGCACAGGAGAAAGTAAAACTGCCTGCTTGTATGGCTCACTTCCTTCCTGCCTAGGTAAAGAGCATGTGACTTACAGTACTGTAAGCTATGTGATGTGTGAAGGGGGCTGCCAAATCTGAAACACCAAGTGGATCACTTAGAATCATAATGAGGAATGCAAAGTCCATTAAAAACAATGACTTCACCTTACTTCGCATTGCCATTCCGCCTCAACACGAAGTGGTAATGACAAGGCGGAGTGAGCACTTTGCATTACCCACTCTGCATAGCAGAGTGGCAACACGAAGTGCCCACTTTGTGTTCACATCGCTGGCAGAATTTAAATTCACTGCATCTCTAGTAACAAGTCACATTGTTCATGAGGTGGGGTCATAAGAAGACTATGTTAACAATTTGGGGTCAAAATTATTAGAAATGTCAGTTATGAACATCCATTGCAATTTCGGTACGCATGCTCATAGCTTTAGGAATTTTAAATATTTTTACCCCAAATTTTCAACATAGCCTTCTTGTTACCCCATCTCATGTATGTCACAGCTGCCATTTCTTTCAAATCCTGTCCAAAATGTGTTTTCACACCTATGGCATGGAATGGTGTTCCAGTTGTGCAGAGTTATGTTTTGGCAGGGATCTGAAAATGTTCTGCACTGGGTACATGAGTTGGTGTAATACCATAGCTATGCTGACATTTTGGTCACTGTTGTCCTATAAATGGAAGCACAGGGCAGGAGGGTGTTGTGCTTCCACAGCTACATAAATATACACATCTGTGAAGGGATGGGAGCCCTGTGCTCCCACAGGCAAATAAGGATATGATTATATTATCTCAAAAAGTAAGAAAATTAGTTGCAAAAAACTCTGTTAATGCATCAGTTAGGTTCAAAGTGACAAAAGTAGGAAAATGTGGCATTAGGGTTTACCACAGTTCCCTACTTTTGTCACATTAATCCTAACTGATGTATTAATGAAGTTTTTTTGCAACTAATAAACATATATATAGTAGGGTGAAAGTGCACTTCAATGTTAAAGTTCAAATTGTGAGGGTAATAACTTTGGAGCCCTGCAATGGATTTGCATAAAATTTTGTATGCATAATCTCTAGGTATCAGTATCTTGACCTGCCACATTTGATGGGAATCTGTTGAGTGGTTTCTGAGATATAAAGTGTTGAAAAAACAGAAAAATCAGGATTTTTTGACATTTCTTTGTCATCCTGGATCAAAGAAGTGGCTTTATGTTGTGGGCTGAAATGATCTGGGTAGAAAGCATTCAGGTCACAGATGTGCCTTTTGAAGGTTTGGTGAACAAATACCAATCCATTCAAAAGTTATTAAAGTTTTTAATTTCCCATTATTTCCTATGGGAAAAGTTGTGCGTTTACTATGAAACTGAGATTTTCACAAATATGGGCAATTTGTGAAAAAAAGACTTTTGCAAACATGCTAGAGTTTCAGAAATAAGGTTCAAACTTGAGGGTTAATAACTTTAAAGCTGTTCAACAGATTTGCATGCAATCTGGTGTGCTTAATCTCTACAGAAGGGACTCTTCACCAGCTAAATCTGGTGGGAATCCATTGAGTGGTTTATAGGATATAAAGTGTTGAAAAAACTGAAAAATCATCAGTATAGTTGGGTTGAAAGTGCACTTCTATGTTAAAGTTCAAACCTTGAGGGTTAATACCTTTGCAGTTCTTCAATGAATTAACATGACATTTGACATGCCTAATCTCTTGGGGGTAGGTCTCTTGACCTGCCAAATATGGTAGGAATCTGTTAAGTGGTTTCTGAGATACAAAGTGTTGAAACAACAGAAAAATCAGGATTTTTGGACATTTGTCATCCTGGATCTCAGAAATGGCTTTATGTTGTGGGATGAAATTTGCAAGGTAGAAAACCCTTGGGTCGCAGATGTGCCTTTTGAAGGTTAGGTGAAATAATGTTAATCCATTCAAAAGGTATAAAAGTTTTTAATTTCCCATTACTTCCTATGGAAAAAGTTAAGTGATTAGTACAAAAGCAAGATTTGAGCAAATGTGGGTAAATGTGCAAAAATCTGACTTTTGCAAACATTTTAAATTTTCAAAATAATGCATATTTGTACAGATGTCTGGAAAGAGTGTGAAAATCTGTACTTCACATGTAAGTAACATTTGCACAAATGTGGGTAAATGTGCTAAAATCTGACTTTTGCAAACATTTTAAATTTTTGAAAGAATGCATATTTGTGCTGATATTTGGACAGGGTGTGAAAATTTGTACTTCACAAGTGGATTTCAACTTTTGTTGATATCTCAGCCATCATGGGGATTTTTGGCCCCAGAATTTCAACATGGGGTTCTTGGGACCCCAGCTCATGGACACTGGCACTATCATTTTGTTTCTCTGTCCTGAAAGGTGATTTCACAGTCGCTGCCCAGAATCACATTTTTGGATCAAGTCACAAAATGACAGTGCCACTGTTCATGAGGTGGGGTCCCAGAAAGCCCATGTTGCAAATTTGGTGAAAACATTCCTGAAACCGAGAGCGTTATGAGTGTGCGTTGCATAGTTTCCATGCACGCTCATAACTTTTCCAATTTTTAATATTTTTACTTCAGATTTTCTTTTTTATCAGATTAAGTAAACCTTATTGAAAAAATTAAAACAAGCACACATCCAGGCATAAAAGAGTAAGATGGTATCAAAACATTACAACATGACGTGTGTCAATAAATAAGTCATATTAAAGAAATGTTTTTACATATTATAAAATCAACTAAATAATAACCAGACACTATCTAACCATCCCTCCACCCCCCACAACATATCCCACTACTCTCCCAACCACCCCACCAGTCTCAGAAAAGGTGCCAAAAAAAAAGAACTATCAGACTATAAACAAATATAAAAAAGCAAAGGCAGAAAAAAGAAAACCTTATACATATCCAACAGTGAAAAAATGTTAGGGGTTGGAAATTATATGCCCGTACAGGTCAAAAAAGCAAAGCCAAGTAATTGAAATATTTAAATAATGGTGTAGGGACAAAACAGTAAAATGTTCACAGTTGCCCCCAGTGTAAAGTAGATCAGGACATATTGGGAGAAACTTAACCTGAGCAGTGCACCCAAGGGGTATATTAAAGGGTTAACAGCATGAATAGGAGCTCCCAGACATCCTTATAGCAATCTAAAGGGTTTGCTAGACTGGCGATAGTTCTTTCAGCTTGTAACACAAACACGATCTCCTTATGCCATTCAGTAAAACGGGATTGTCTGATCACGCTAGTGCCTAAGGATGACTTTCTTGGCACAGGCAGTGATCAATGCCATGTGATACCATTGATTCCCAATTACATCCTTGGTAGCATCACCCAATAGGCATACCACTGGAGTGAATTTTGAATTTAAACATAGTAGGGGGTTTAACCTTTGTTGTATAGCTTCCTATAATGGAGCTACCTTCACAGGTCCAAAGAATGTGAAGCAAAGTGCCAACTTCCTTACTACACCTGGAACAGATATCTGTAGAGAGCCTGCCCATTCTATGCAGCTTTCCTGGAGTGTAGTATAGCTTATGCAGAATCTGAAACTGCATAAAATGATATCTGTCCCATTTGATGTACTGATAGGTATTTTTCTAGATACGGGCCCAGTCATGGGGGTCTTCTGAATCGGGGAGGACCTTATCCCAGCAATAAAAGAAATCCCCCCTTTGATAACAAACACATCACTTACTTTGGAGTAAAAATATGAAATGGTATGAGATGAGGGTGCATTTGCAAGCATAGCAATGACCTGTGACCCATAGGATCTCTGCAGTGCCCAGAATGAAAATAAGTGGCAAGCATGTGTAACAATTAATAGTTTTTAAAACTGAAAAAAGGTGGCCACTTAAATCTGCCCCAAGCTTCTGCAAGAGTAAGCCATCTATCCTGATCCCCAAAATTATCTATTGTAAACATACCACTGGAAGGCCAAAAAGGAGTTATTAAGTAATTGACTGGCTATTTTAAAGTTAGGGTTCCTCAGTAAGAGCTGTGTAACATCCAGTGTTGGACAACTTGGAAAAAAGAACAAAGTTGCCAATGAATCTTCACAGAAACATCTAAAGGGGAACCTTTTAAAGAAGAAGGGATCTTCTTTGGTAAGGTATATAACAGGAAAACGTTTAATCCAGACTGAGAGCATTTATAACATTCGATACTCAACCATTGTGGGGAATGGTTCAAAGCCTGATCTACTGAATCTGGGTTAAGCCATTAAAAATTTTTATAACAATGAATAGCCAGATAGTACAAATAAATGTTGGGAACATGCAATCCACCCCTTCTGATTTGTTGAATTATTTGTTTAGAGCTACAGACAAAAAACTATTGAGCTTTTGTCAAAGTTCCTTCAAACAACTCATTTGTAAGGGCATGGATTAGCGTTATTGCATACTTGTGATAACTCATTAAATATGTTTGTTTTATTACCAAGCTGGCATTTTAAAATTTGTATATAAGAGACTTATAAGATATGCTAATGTGTGTTGTTTAAAGATTTTATGTACTGTATTTTGGTGTTAAAATTCTTATATTGTATATGACTTTATGCTGATCAATAAATGCTTTCTACTACTACATGCAATCCTCTACTAATTTTAGGCTGCATCAATTTATGAAGGACTCTGTGAGGTGGTTTATGTTGCCAGAGGAATTCAGACATTAAATGGTGTATCTGCGACAACCATGATTGTGGTAAGGCCTGAGTCAGCATCCGTAAGGGATATAAAATATGAGGGAGAAAATTATTTTTTAAAATGCTTAACTTACCCCATAAAGATAGAGGAAGAAGGGACCATCGATTCAGATCACCTGTAAACTGTGCAAGAAGTGGGTCTAGATTAAATTTTTTAATTTTAGCAGGGAAGGTACTTAAGTAGATGCCCAGATATTTAAGCTTATGTTGAACCCATACTAAGCCCAGGTGCTCCATGCTCATTCAGGTGGTAACTACATTTAGGGGCATAATTTCTGTTTCAGAGACATTTCATTAGTAGTTTGAGAAGTGTCCAAATTGAGAAATGGTATCCAGGGCTGCTGATAAGTATATCTCTGGGTGCGTGACATGCAATAAGATGTTGTCGGCATACTCCAGCAGCTTATATTGATGCGGGCCAATCATAATCCCAGAGATCTGCCCTGTGACATTAATTTTCTGAATGAGGGGTTCTAGGAATATATTGAAAAGAAAGGGGGAAACGGGACACCCCCGCCTCTTACCCTGGTGCCAGCAAATGCGGCATGAGAAAACTCCATTACAGAGAACCCATACCGATGGAGAGGTATACAATGCCTTAAGCTACTGAATGAAAGTAGTGGGGATATGAAACCTGGGTAGAAGATGGAACAAATAGTCTCAAGAAACTCGGTCAAAAGCTTTTTCCACATCCAGAGACGCCAGAACTGCAGGGGTAAGGGAGTCCCTGGATGCGGTAATAAGGTGGGCAATCTTCCACAAGTGATCAGAAGAGAGCCGCCCAGACACAAAATCCACCTGCTCCACATTGATTAGTTGACTCCAGACCCTTTCAAGTCAGTTTTCCAGAACTTTAGCAAATATTTTAAAGTCAACATTAATCAGGGAGATGGGCCTGTAATTATTTACAGATAATGGGTCCCTTCCAGGCTTAGGTAAAACCACTATAAGGGCTACATTAAGAGAGGGATCTAAAAGGCCATGGGAGGAAATATAGTTAAAGAGTTGGAGCAGGATAAGGACAAGAAGTGGTTTACATTTTTTTATAGAAATTAGGGGTATACCCATCCGGGCCTGGCGACTTATACATTGTCAAGGAATCAATAGCTGTATGAATCTCCTGAATCATCAGGGATTGACTTAAAAAGTCAGCCTGTAAATCTATTAATTGGGGAAGGGCAATGTCAGCCAGGAAATCTTCAAGAGAAGATTTAGGGAAAGAGGTTGATGAAGGGGTATAAAGGTCCTGATAAAAAGACTGAAAATGGTCAACGATCATCTCTCTCTCTCTCTCTCTCTCTAGGAGTAGTAAGCAGGTGGCCTATAGTAGTACGGATAGAAGAAACTATCCTGTCCAAAGCCTGGGTATGTAACCATAGTGCTAGAAGCTTACCAGCCTTCTCACCATGGTCAAAATACTTAATCTTGGAGTGCAAGATCAAGTGCTCTGATTTCTCCCCAAGTAGGCTATTGTAATGTGCTCTTAAGAATTCCGCACAGATCTATGCCAAGAGGAGAGAATCAGAGAGAAGACTTGTTTCTAGAGAGCAGATCTGGGATAGCAGGGTAGAAAGTTCCTGGGAGGCTATCTTTTTCCTTTTGGAAGCCAAACGTATCATTTCCCCCCGAAGTGAACGTTTGAGATTTTCCCATAAAATGTCTTGTTTGTCCATAGAGGTCAGTAATTTCCTGGAACACTCAGAATGGGATCCTCCTAGCAACCAGAATGGCCACACCCCTGGTACTGGAGTCTAAGCCAGAACCAAAAACCTACCCTACCCAGGTCCAGCAGAGAAGCAGGACCTGGGTGGGAGGAAGATGGGTTTCTTGTAAAAAAGTGAGATCTGCTCAGAGTTTACTTAAATATGAAAGAATCTTAGACCCTTTCTGTGGAGATTGAGCCCCTTTGACATTCCATGAGCAAAAAAGAAATCAGCTGTCATCTTTCCTAACTAAATATAAACAATGCCTCTACATTAAGAAATTCATCCCGTACATCCAGCGAGGAAAAAAGTTGCACACTTCCGAGACAACCCATCCCAACAAGGAGAGAGAGAGAACCTGAACCCGTGAACATAAAAAGTAACATGGCTCTCCCAAACCCTAAAAACAAATGATAGCACTACCCCAATTAAGACCCCCCACCCACAATCCCCTACCCTACAATTCAAAGGCCCATACACTCCTTCAGGTTGGTGCATGAAGCTCCTACCTGATATAGCTAAGTTCCCATACCTCCCAGCCCCCACTTAAGAACCTATATATATATATATATATATATATATATATATATATATATATATATATATATATATATTAAGGACTACCTTTAGTGTAAAGAAAAAATGTCATAATCAATCTATAAAAATGTCCCATTAAACACATTATCTAAACAAGAACAAGTAAATATGCTCATTATCATTACAACTACCTCCAACAGTGATACATAATTCTAGAAACAGTCTGTGCCCCCCAAAAACATTATGAAACAATAGATAAATATAATAACCTCAACAGAAGTTCATTGAAAAAAGGAGTAATGCTGTAAACAATCATTAGTATTACTACTTATGGTGCAGTACATAGACAAATATGTGAACTGCGGACTCTGTCGAAAAGCATCTAATACATAGATACATAGATACATAGACAGTGTCGGCAGATAAGGGCCTATGGCCCACCCAGTCTGCCCATTTGAGCTTGTAAGTTCAGTTTGTTTTCCTAGAAGTCTGTTGCCCCGTACCCCTGACCTCTAGAATTCCTTTATGTCTATCCCATGCATTCTGAAATCCCGTGATTGTTTCAGCTCCCACCACTTCCTCTGGCAGGGTGTTCCACTTGTCCACCACCCGTTAATAGTCCCTTCGTAGAGGAAAGCCCCTGGCCAAAAGCTCAGGTAAGGCCACTCATCCGGATATAAAAATGTAAAAAGAAAGTGATCTCACCCAAACAGCTGCCCGGTAGCAGTCGTTTATCCGGCATAGTCCAGCAAGGTACTGATGACAGGCATCCCATCCCAACTGCCTGACTCAAAATAAAAGCACCTTAAAGTCCTGTTTGGATTATAAAGTTATGATACAGTCCAAGACCTTCTGTTGAGCCGGGGGAATAAATCAAGATGTAGATGATGGTAATATCCAGGGGTGATCCACCAGCAGGATAGAAGGAGGACAATAATCTGATAAATCCAAAGCTCCAAAATGTCCGGATCAAGCTCTAAGGGAGGCATATTGTACAGATTTTCAGACCAAAGTCATTAACTGCCAAATCCATAGACACCCCAGGAAATATCAGGGGCAGTCAGCAATAGAAGTCCAAAAGTCTGGATCGTACATTAGGAAAAGGCAGACCAAGCTCCCGCTCCCGTAAAACACCAAACCTCACAAAAATGAAGCACGGTAGATGCTGGCTCGATCATAGATTAAGGTCAAAAATGGATAAATACTCCTTCCATGTAACAGCTGCACAGGATAAGTAGGGGATGTTGGCTACCATAAGGGATACTAGTCCAAAAACCAGGAGAGACTAGGACAATATGTTATACTCACAAGTCTCATAATAGATGAACTTATTGAGGATTATAGATTGTAGCCCAGTTTTACAAGTCCACTCGCAGCAGAATGCAGGATTCATATTTCTTTAAATAGATCTGGCAATAGCTTCCTGAGATCCTGGTTGGCCTGTTCGACCGATTCAAAGAAGTGCCAGGTGTTTTGTATAAAAACTTGGAGGTGAACAGGATAGAGCATACAGAATTTAATTCCCGTGGCAATTAGCTTCGCCACCATGGGATGGAAGGCTGCTACTTTTGACGAGTATCAGCTGGGAGGTCTTGGGTTATCCATAATTTAGAGCCTTCCCATAGAACTTCCTTTGAATCCCTGGTCTTTTGCAGGATAAATTGTTTATCCAAAAAATTGAGTAATTTAAGAATAAATGGATGAGGAGGAGATCCTGCTGGGGGTTTGGGGTGGAGAGAGTGGTGTGCTCATTCCACTACATACAGTGAACCATTCGGTGAAGGGTCTGCTAGCTTTCCCAGAAGTTTCAGGGAGAATTGCACTGATGTGGCACCCTCCTGTCTCTCAGGGAGCACAAAATTAATCAAGTTGTTCCTGCAGCTTCTCCCCTCCAGGTCCTCCATTTTCATTTCAAGTTTAGCAATTCTCTGCTGCATGTTTACTGTATCCAACTCTGAACGGTCCTTCCATTTTTCTAGGGAGATGGTTCGAGCCTCCATATCCCCCACACGTTTGCCCAGATCTCCTCTTAAAACTTTGAGTTCATCGATTAGTTCCTTCAAGGAATCTTTAAATGGTTGAAATTCTTGTACACAATGCCGAAATTCTTGTAGAAAATACTCTTCCGAGAGTGGTGAAGCTGCCGCTGTAGATGTGGAGAAATGACCATAGCCTGAGCCCTGAGCCTTCAGTCATTTATTTTGCTTGTCTGGCATCTGCGGGGAAGTGTGCTGCATCTCTGCCTCAGATATTGCTGAAGATAGCAAAACAGAATTTGAACAAAAAAGTGGCAGGCACGTTTTAAAGCACTTGCTTCGCTGTTGAGAGAGTAGGGGCTACTCTATAGGCAATATTTATAAGTGAAAAAGTAGAGTGAATAATAGCAATGGAATTCAGCAGCTACTCCAGTGAGATCCTCATGTTACTCCTCTTCACTTCAGATTTTCAACAGTGCCATTTTTTCACACCTCCTTATGAACAATACAGCTGTAATTTTGCACATCCTGCCCAGAATGTATTTTTGCACCTGTGGCACAGAATGGCGAAGCCATTGGGCAAAATCAAATTCTGGGATGGATTAACAAAATCACAGCTGCACTGTTCATGAGGGGAGGTAACAGAATGCTTATTTTGAAAATTTGGTTAAAAAATTCCAAAACATGACCATGAAATGAGCGTGTATTGCACAGTTTCTATTCATGCTCATAATTTTGCCAATTTTTCATATTCTCACCCCAGATTTTTAACTTTGCCATTTTTAAACACCACCTCACAAATAGTACAGTTGTCATTTTTCAAATTCTACTAAAAATGTTTTTCTGCAACGGTAGTGCAAAAACAGTGTTACAGTTGAGCAAAATTACATTTTGATGGGGATTTGACAGTTTATTGTACTGGGAACATGTGGTGAGGTGCTAAGAAGGTTATGTTGAACATTTGGGGTGAAAATTATTTGAGATGGCACAGTTATGACAACTTGTTGCAATTTTGCTATGCCTGCTTATAACTTTTTGTGTGGAAGTGCAGAGGCCACAGACCCCTGTGTTTCCACAGCTACATACATATGTGCATCTGTGGAGGGATGGGAGTGCAGGGTCCTGACATATGAGCACTGTTGTACTATGTGGATGGAGGGATTCAGACCCTGCACTCCCAGTGTGATATATGGGTACTGTTGTACTATCTCGATGGAGGGATGGGAGTACAGGATCTGAAGGACCCTGCACTCCCACAGTAAAATGAGGATACAATTATACTATCAGAAAAAATACTTCATTAATGCATCAGTTAAAGTGAATATCGCAGTGACAAAAGCAAGGAAATGACCCACCCCTAGGGTTCTCACCCCTACCACCCCACCCCGTCCCCCACCCTCCACACACCAACAGATGTTGGGGTGTGCCATTGGGTCATCAGCTGTAACTCTCACCTCATTGTCCTATACTGTAGCATGTCAGCTTGTCTACACATGGAATGGGGTAAAAGCCAGACCTGATGACCCAATGCACACCCTGAAGCCTGTTGGTGTGTAGAAGGTGGGGGATGGGGTAGGGTGGTAGGGGTGGGAACCCGGGGGTAGGATGCTAGAGTTGTAAACCCTAATGCCTAATTTCCCTGCTTTTGTCACTGTGATGTCACCCTAACTGATGCATTGTCAAAGTTTTTTTTGCAAAGAATATATGTGTGTATATATATATATATATATATGTGTGTGTATATATATATATATATATATACACACACACACACACACACACACACACACACATATATATAAAGTGGTGATCATGCAAAGGTTTATGAGTACTGATGTAATCTTCGAGGTGTACCTCAGTGCTACTGAGGCAGGATCACATCACAGTCAATGCAAATGGAACTTGAGTGCCTCGGGATAACTCGAGGTACCACAAGGTATACCTCAGTACTGATAAACTTTTGTACGATGGCCACTGTGTGTGTGTGTGTGTGTATCTATCTATCTATCTATCTATCTATATATATATATATATATAAATAATGAGTGCGGTCACACCCCTGTAGTTAGGGTTCAGTAGGCACTTTAACGTTAAACCTGAAATTTTGCACTTTAATAACTTTGCAACCATTCAACAGATTAGCAAGACACTTGGAATGTGCTGTTCTGATGGGGTAGTTTTCTTGATGTATCAGGTTTTGTGTCAGTCGAATTGGCAGATTTTGAGCTGCTCATTATGAAAAAATGCAACAATTCACATTTTTGGGCTATTTTTTCCTCATCATAATGCAGTCAAACCATTTGGAATTTTGGTCCAACATTTTCAGGGTAGAAAGAGCTTGCCACAAAGAATAAGTCAGAATTAGTTTGGTGAAAAAATATTAATCCATTCCAAAGTTATTACATTTTGAAATATCTGGTACGGAGCATGCTCGGTTCAGTCTGTTGGATAGCTGCATGAAATGAAAAAGGATTTTGGTCTGATGAAATAGGATTTTGACAGCTCATTAAAAAGGATCCTTAGAATCCTTTTTCGTTTGAAATAATTTCCTTTTTCGACAACCATCTTATTTTTTTTACCCCAAATTGTCGTAACTCTGCTCAGGGATGTCTTCTTCAGACATTCAATTACGTATCTTGTTCATTAGGATGTCCTTTTTTGTTCTGTGCCTTTACTTTAATTTTATGTGGCCTCAGAATGCTTATTTTTATTTTTTTAAATCCTTTTTCATGACTCGCTTCTGATCCTTTTTCGTCGCGATGATAAAGGATTTTGACAGCTTACGTAAAAGGAATTTATCTGATGAAACAGGATAAGCAGAAGGGCCATCTGGTCAGAGAATCCTAATCCTCATTCATGATGATGACAAAGGATTTTGTTGCCTCATGAAAAAGGAATCATCTGATGAAAAAGGATTTTTTTAAGTTTAACAATTTTTATTGTTTTAGTATATAGAGGTACATACATATATACATACATCAGCTATAACTTTGATTGTATCTTAACTTCCACACAATTTAAATTGAATAACTTACAGTGTAACATTTCAGAGAATATCACGTCCTAAAGTTGGACGGAAACAGCCAGCATGCTGTTGCATTATTTAATATGATTTTTCTTTATTTTATCAGATAGATTTATTATTACTGTTGTAAATATCTGTACTGCCTTTGTGCTAATCTGGGGAGTTGTGACTTACTCCCTTGTGTCAGATTTATGTGTTTATTTGTAAATGTGCTATTCTTATTGTAATGTTATATGATGAATTAATAAAAGGTACCCTAATACCTCAACCTTGTGTCCTTTATCATTACTTAAGACATTTCTTCTATTGTTTAAGATGATAAGTTTTCAGTGTTCTTTTATGTGAGTGTGGTTAGCATCCCGTAGTCACATCTAACATGTGACTTCTACAACTCTACCTACCTACCTGTTACTTGAGTGAGATTATGAAGCAAGTGTTATATATCTTGTAGGCAGACAGTAATTCTGTGGTATGCCCCCCCAAGAGTGACACCAACACAGCGACCTACATCACTATCGATAAAATCAACAGTTTGCCAACAGGTCACTGTGTTGGTGCACCCGAGACAGAGGCACACTGTCTCCCGGTCCTGTACCCCCTTCCCTTATCAACTCTGACTCGGAGTTGAGAATCTTTAGTATGGGGTGTGTGGAGTACACAGTCCCTGATAAAAAAACAGGACAGGGAGACATTTGGGATTTATGTCTACCACAACTTGAGGTTGACATAAATTCTGTCACTGTGGTGCTGTCGAACTGGTATTGTAGATCCAAATTCTGTTGTAAGTAGCACCTCTGACAAAAATTAAAACCTTCTAAAATCTATCCTTTAAACTATATACAAATATGCACATGTGTGCAAGTAGTTATGTGCTAGACCTATGCGTCTCATTTGGTGGCTATTATAAGCTCTGTTATGAAGCCTATAGAGGTATTATACTACAGTTGAGGAATGCGGATGGGGGGTGCCTGTGAAATACCCTATATCCTATGCTCTGCAGGTGACCAAGTATGTCCTAAGCACCTTTTGATTAACCTATGCCTATTCTGGGTTACTTGACCATGGAAGTCTTATAGATCATGATTCGAGGGTCATTGGTTTTTAAATACTGGATAAAGGATGACCAGGTTTTGTCATATTTGCTTAGGGTTTCAGAAGAGATGCAGGACAGTCTTTTGTATTTTGCTAGGACAGTAATATTATCCAGCAGTTCCTTAAGGGTGGGACTCATCATGGATCTCCAGTTACATACTATCAGTCACTTGACTTGTACACTGAAAAGGATGAGGAAATCCCACTGACTTTTGGAGAGATGCATATCTGCTATACAGGCCCTATAGCCCAGTATATACAAGTCTGCTGCTAGCAGGAGCTTAATGTTTAAGATTTGTTGTAGAACACTGTAGGCTAGATTCCACATATCTGTAATTTTAGGACACAGCCACAATTTATGAAACAGATCCCCCTGTGTAGTACCACATCTCCAACATTCATCTGAGTTTAGTAGGTTGGCTGAAAGTAGAACTGTTGGGGTTCTGTACCACCAATGGAGTATTTTATTTTGGATAAGTCTGCCGTGGGTGTCTCTAACTGGATTATGTTCAGCAACCCAGCAGGAGTTCCATTCCTTCACTGTTATCTCTGCCTAATGCTTGCTCCCATTTTCCTTTTGCTTTTTTTGGTTTGGTCAGGAATATTGTCCTGTGTAATTGAATATATAAGACAAGTTCTGCCTTTAGATTTTGATAATAAGATATGGTGTGGGTGTGGTTCAGGTTCAGGTGAGATCTGTATTTGTTTAATCTTTCTAACCAGGGGTTTTATAGCATCTCTGATTTGCAGAAACTGCCAAAAATCTTCTCTTGGTAGATCATATCTTTTTTGTAATTCTTGGAAAGAATCTATATATGTTAATCCTGGAATCAAGTCCTGTATTGTATCATTACCTTTCTTTTCCCCATTTTCCCAGTGTATTGGTTTCCCTTCTATCTTGATATTGTTTACATCCCACCGAGGGTTAAGGTTTGGGTGAGCTAAGTCTATTTTAATTAATCCCCCTAATTTTTTCCAGGAAGATATGAATGAAGTTATTGGAAGTAGCAGGGTGGTAGTTATTTTGTATATGTATGTGGTAGGCATAAAGCTCTTTATCAGGGATGATTCTATTATGGACCATAGTGGGGATGTTGTTTCAGAGATTTCACACCATCTTAAGGTTTGCGTTACTCTATACGCCAGGTTGTAGCCTTTTATCCAAGGCACTCCCCACCCCCCCAGACCAATATGTCTTTAACTTGTTCCTGCTGAATCTTGGCTGTTTCCCTTCCCAAATACAACTGCCCAGGAGTTTATCTCTTCTAGAGAACCATGAGTCAGGGATTGTCAAGGGAATATGTGGGATCAAATAAAAGTTCTTTGGTGCAATAATCATTTTTAATGCCTCTATTGTCCCTACTAAAGATAGTGTCAGAGGTCTCCATCTATCTAAATCTGTCTTTATCTTGGTAATCAGTGGCCCAGGTTACTGTTTATAATTTTAGGGAGGTTTGCTGTGATTTTAATTCCTAGGTACATTATGTGGTATTTTGCCCATCTCAGATTTTGAGCTGTAAAGTGAGATTCTTGGCATAGTTTGTTAAGTGGTAAAACCTCGGTTTTGCTCTGGTTTATCTTTAGTCCTGATAGATTAGTGAAGGTTTCTAGTAACTGGAGTAGTGGTTGCAACTCACCAGATAAGCACAAAGACAGCATGGATATTTACAACAGTAATAATAAGTCTATCTGATGATGATTGCATCTTGTAGGGTTACCAGCAAATCATCTGCGTACATTAGTGACTTGATCTCAATAGTCCAAGTTCTTCTCCCTATAATGCCATGGTGCTCCCTGATGGTCTCAGCTAAGGGTTCTATGTCTAGGATAAAAAGGAGTGGTGAGAGTGGGCAGCCCTGGTGCATCCCTCTCTTTAGGGTGAAGGGTGTTGATAGGGTATTGTTCATCAGGATTCATGCTTTGGGGTTGACATATATAGATTTGATCATATTAATGAAGGTTGCATTGAAGTCCCTTTTTTGCAACACAGAATACAGATATTGCCACTCCACTGAATCAAAGGTATTTTCAAAGTCACTAACCAGTGCAGCTGCAGGAGTGGGGGAAGATATTAATAACTGCATTGCATCTAGTAATGTTCTCATATGATCAGAGCTATATCTTCCTTTGACAAAGACCACATGGGATTGATATATTAGAGAAGGAATGAGCTTTTCCAGCCTGGCAGCCAATATTTTAGAGATTGGTCTATAACTAGCAGGCAGTTCTTTGTCCTTCCCTGGTTTGGAGAGAATTGTTATGGTTGCCTCACTCATTGGAGGAGGAAGGTGCCTGTTTTTTGTATTTCTGAGAAGAGTCTTTGCATGATTGGAGTTACAATTTTGACCAGCACTTGGTAAAACTCTATTGGTAGCCCATCCCCTCCTGGAGCTTTTTTTTTTCTTTAGAGCTAGAATGACAGAGCTTATTTCATTACTTGTGAAATTCTGGTCTAAGGCTATGGCCTGGGCAGGGGTTATTTTTGGAAGAGTTAGCTTATTTAGGAAATCTGCCAGGGCCTTGTGATTAGTGTTCATGGTTTAGGTATATAACTGAGCATGAAAGTTTTTCATTAGGTTGTTAATTTTGTTTTCTGAGGTGTGGATTTTGTCAGTATCGTCTCTGAGTATATTTATATGTCTCTTTGCTGTTGTTTTTTTAGTCTGTAGGCTAACAGTTTCCCACATTTTTCCCCCTTCCCAATATTTGTGTTTTAGCTGCATTATTACCAGTTCTGCTTTCCTAGCAGTCAGGGTGTTAATTTCATTTTTTACATTTCCTCGTAAAAAGAAGTTTTCAGTGATGCACTAGGGTTTGATTTGTATTGGGCTTCTACATCGATCAGTTTATTTTCCAAATCTTTAAGTTCTTGTTCTCTCCTCTTGCATCTGAAGGCAGCATAGGAGATGATGTTGCCCCATATGGTAGCCTTGAAGGCCTCCCATAGGGTGGCCATCAAGACATTCTCACTATCATTTATTTTGAAAAAATCCTTTGCTGTTTCATTAAGCCATGGGGTGAATTCAGGGTCAAACATCAGAAGGGAGTCCATTCTCCAGTTAGTTGATCTGCAGCTTACTGAGCCATGTAATATGTCTAACTGAAGTGGGGCATGGTCTGGTATGATGAGAGATTTGATGGGAGCTGCAGTTAACATGGTGGTGATTTTTGGAGAGGTAAGCCACATATCGATTCTGCTATAAGTTCTGTGCCTACTTGAGTGACATGTATAGTTACTGACTCCTAGGTTTAATACTCTGCACGCTTCTGTGAGCGCTACATCTGTCATCCATAGTTTAACTGCTTTTGTAGCTCTGGTATGTGGTTCTGTATTACCTCTGCTCCTGTCTATATCTGCCTCCAAAACTAGATTAAAATCCCTTCCCTAGCAGCATTGGGTCATTTTCATCATTAAACGAGGCTGTCTGAGCCACTAGGTCATGAAAGAATTGTCGGGAGTCAGTGCTAGGGGCATATAGGTTCACTATTACAAGTGGACCTTGAGGTGTCTGGAAGAGGGCTAAAGCCCAACTGCCTTCCTCATCATGTTTAGATTTAGTCAGAATTGATGTGGAAGATTTATGAATAAGAATCAAGACCCCCCCAATTTGGATTTTGCTGGACTTTGAACTTCTAGACCTACCTATTGTCTAACTATCTTAGTGGACTTGTCCTGAGAGAGTTTTGTCTCCTACAGTAGTGCTACTTGTGTTATTAGTTTTTTGAGATGGATCAGAACCTGCTTACATTTTATTGGAGAGTTCACCCCCTCACATTCCATCTGTGTAATTTTAAGTCTGTCATTTTAACTTTTTATGGTGGATATATTGAATAGGTTGTTCCAACACAAGGTCAACTCCACCACCTCAAACACCAGCACAGCGACAGAAATTGCCTGTCTGCGGCACGCCACTGTGCTGGTGCGAAGGAGACACCGGTGGTGCATTTCTTGGTGTAGCACCCCCCCATCCAACTCTGACTTGGAGTTAGAATCCTGGAGATCAGGGGGTGTGGGGGGCACAGCACCCCAATAGGAAAGCACTGACATCCCTGATGGTGCAATTCTGACAGTCGGCATTGTGACTGTCACTGTGGGGGATGTCGGTGCTAGTGCTATCGAAGCACTTTAGTAAAACCATTGAATGGATGTATTGTGATGAGAGATCTTAGCAGGTCCTAATTCTGGCTAGTCTCACCCAACTCATCTCTAAGAGTCATCAGGTTCTCTATGTGTACCTCTAAGTTCTTTGGCTTCACAGTAATTTTTAACCACTTGCATAACAGTGTGTTTTTCTTGATTTACTTCTGTCTTATTAAAAACTAGTGCCATAGGCATTAATGATTTCTACCCTCATATTATAAAGGTACCACATGGATCAAGTTTGGATTTTCTAAGCTCTGTCTTAACCATTGTTGGAGTTATAAGAGAGTAAAGGCGGAATGAACACTCTCAGCCAAAGCCCTCTGTGAGAACCCGTGTGTGCTATTGTTGATTTAAAAGTGCAAGATTCTGTAGAGTGTAAGAATAGAAATATGTATAGTGTATAGTAACACTTATACTGTTCCTGTTCTCTGCCAAGTTACCTAGACTTTCTGCTATTTTTGAGTATATAAACCTTGTTGCTAAAAAGTAGCTCTCTACCCTCACCCCTATCCTTTTTGTAGAACCTGTTGTCAGAATCTCATGGGGATACAGTATTCTACAGTTTGTGGAGAGAGAAGCTGAGAGAAGAAGAAAGGAGAGTTGCCTTGTCAGGTCAAGGCTTAAGGCCTGACCAAACAAAGTCAACATTTTGCAACATGAATAGAGCAGACTGAAGAATGGCAGCCACCCCCTCTTTTTATTTTAGCGCAAAAAAAGGAGCCACATTGTATGGTGCTCCAATGTGGTTGGGGTGGTGATCTATAGCCTTTTTTTGTGCACTGGAGTGTGGGTAGCATTTTGCACTCTTAGGGTTTCCCTACAGTGGTAGGGATAGGGTAATCCCCCTCAGCTATTAGCATTGCTAACATCATTCTGTCAGTAATGATATGATAGAGCGGAATAATGCTGACTAGTACAAGTGCAAGTCATCCAATCATGGGGTTAAGGGGTTAAGCTAATAAAAACAGTTATTTTACTTTAATCAGCTATACCTTAACCAGCTACTCAATAAATCCCATGTAATAGAGTACTGTACATCAGTGAGACATCAGTAAAACATCAGTAACACAGTATTATGGTATAACAGTTTGCCATTTAACATCTCAGCATCTAAAATTATTATAACAGTATAACAGTATAACAGCATAACAGTATGACAGTATGTCCTTATGTTGGTGTTAGTGCCTCATGGAGTATCTTAGATCCTTTTAAAGCCCCTGTAGTATGAAGCAGCATATCAACATTATCCTCCTTTACCTCCACACAGTCCCATGCCCCCTTAGGAGAAACATTTGAAAAACCTTGAGCAAGTGAGGCAACCTTTGATATATTTAAAAGGTAGGTATATTTCTCCATGGTGTATCGTGGCTGCTGTTTGAGGAAGGGGCACTCTGATGTTCCTCAGCTATATTAATAGGCTCAACAGTAATTACATCTGGTTAAATTTCTAAATGCTGTCTACTCCTCATTTACTTCATGCCTTTGGTGGTTAGTGTTAGAATAAAAAAATGGCTTTACAGGTATTTTTTACAAGACCTTTAAAACTCAACTTGTGCCTGTTTTGTACAGGCTATTTACTTTTTGGGAATCTAATCCAGTAAAAGATTCCTCCTTGTCTGAGGCAAGGATTACTCTCATCCCCAAACCAGGAAAAGATCCCACCCAAATTGGCAATTATAGATAAATCTATGCCAAAATACGAGCTACTCGACTGGCAAAAGTTTGGGCTCCCCTGATAGGACCGGAGCAGGCTGGGTTTGTGTCAGGCCACTCTTCAGTGGATCACTTTCATAAGTTGGGACATCCTGTTTCTGCATCCAGGGATCCTAAGCTTAAAGTCATTTTGGTATCTCTGGATGCAGAAAAAGCTTTTAGCAGAGTGGCTTGGCCTTACCTGTTTACAGTTCTCTCCCAGTTTGGCATCCCAGATAGCTTTATTAAGCAGATACACACCCTCTACCAATGCCCCTCTGTAAGGCTCTCATGCAACAATCTTTTATCAGATATTTTCCCACTAAAGAGTGAAACTAGACAGGGATGCCCTCTGTCCCCTCTCTTATTCAATTTATATATTGAACCACTAGCTAGAGTGTTAAATCAAGAGGAGAGGATTGAGGGCATATGCGTGGGGTCCCAGGAGTTTAAACTTTCTGTTTTTGCTGATGACTTGCTTCTCCATTTAGCTAACAAGGAGCACTCTATCCTTTATGTGCTACAAAACATAGCTCAGTTTAGTGAATTTTCTGGCTATAAATTAATACAAATAAAACTACAGTGTACCCTCTCTCAGTTTTAGTGAATAAAGACCAAATTGAAGCAATAAACTACTTAGGTATAGAATTCACTAAGAATCTTGATAAACTAAAAGAACTTAACTTAGACCCTATCTTAAAGTTAGTCAAACAGGAATTGTCAATATGGAAAATACTCCCCATATCCTTCTGGGGCAGAACTAATATTCTTAAAATAACAATCTTGCCTAAGTTATTCTATCCCTTGAATAGCTTAGCTACATACCTCCCTAAGTCTTTCTTTAATTTGATTCAGGGGTTATGTTCTGATTTCATCTGGAATGAGAAACACCCTTGCAAAGCTTATTGGAAGCTTACCCATCGAAAGACAAAGGAGGTTTGCAACTTCCAGATTTTTATTATTCTACTCCCATCTCTATTGCCATGTTATTAGCCTACATCACCTGGAGGATTATTGTATATATCTGACTCTGTGAAAGCTTAATGAGGGTATATTACTCTCCAAACCTATGCTTTGTCCTACTTTTCTGGCTACCTAAGTTCGGGCCTGCTCTGGGAGTTTGTGTGTGGTGGGGGTGATTTGGAGGGGGGCGGAATGGAGTGGGGGAGGGTTCCTTTTTGTTTTACTTCAGCTTGGATTTTGTTCTAATTTTCTTTCTTTTATATGGTGACTATGTTTATTACCAATGTAAAGTAGATACCAACTGGTTTGTATTTTGCCTTTGTGGTATGGATGTGTTTATTTGATTTTATACGGTTATTGGCAAAATAATAAAATAAACTTTATTGCAAAGAACCCCCAAAAAAATAATAATTTTGATAGCATCCAGCAGATGGAGTTGTGGCACTACCTCCATAGGGATGTGACCCCCCCACCTTTTTTTTTCCTTGGATGCAGATCAAAGGTATCTTAGCTTATTGTCAGGTTTTAGTATAATTATTTAGTCAAATAGGCACTAGGTAAAGGCATGAGGTAGACAATGAAAAATCTGCAAGGAGTCTCTTTTTATTAATCACATTATTAAACAATATTCATCACCTATTCGTTGTGTTGTGTGTCCAGTTTTTACTTTAAGTCAGGAGAATTATAGAGTTTGTGGCTAATACAACTTAATACAGCTTAATACTGAGGAGAATCAGCTCACCCCCTTTATGAAATCTCATCAGTGTATTTTGTGTAATTACTGCACTTTTAGGGGCAATTTTGATGATGTTCATTTGCAGTGGAGAGCCATCAGGGAGAAGGTAAAGGCTCACTGCCGAGTTGGAGACCTAGCTGTATGAAGCACTCTCCATTTGAGATTGAGTTGTGCTACATGAGGTGAACACGCCGCCCTCCTCCTTCCCCAAATTCTTTACCATAACTGGAAACCTGAAACAGAGCTGAAAGTATAAAGCCTCTTAGCATCTGTATATATACATACATAAATAATTTCCTTTTGAAAAAAAGGTTCACGGGTTTACATTTAAACTGAGTCATCCAGCTGAGTTGTAAGAGTCAGGTATTTTATTTTTGTGCCACTCCATACCCAAGTTAGAAGCACTTTGAATCCTAAACCCTCATGTGTCAGTTCCAAAATTACTTACAAACCATTTTGGAGTCATTAACATACAGCCTGAACATAATTTTAAAATGTAGCTGCCTAAGGAACCTAGAGAAAGCTGTATAAGGGAAATTAACTGTGTAGTCAGCATCACCTAATCTGTGCCCCCCCCCCGAGTAGAGAAAATGGCAATAAGGGTGACAGAGTAGCTGGTGGTACACAGTTTGCTGTAATTATCAGTAAATCCCTAAACACCACAAAAGAGTTACCTTAGTTTCACTCAGGTAGGTGAAGCAAAAGGGTAATATATGTCAAGTTCTGGTTTGAGTTTTGAGTTTTCAGGTCTTCTCTGCCTTTGTGTGGTCTCTCAGATTGGTCTCGGAGCTTGGCAGCAAAAGCGGCTTGTGAACAGGCTGACAAAAACAAATCTCAGGATCTGTTTGTAGTAACGCTTTGTTGGCATTCAGGGGTTTGTCAATTTCAGTCACTGTCACTGCCTGAGTCTGTTTTGGTGCATTTGTTTCACTTCGTACAGGTGCTTTGGAGCTCATTGACTTTGATCCTGCAGTAGAAAGGCTCTCTCTCTTGCAGCTTGGATGTTTGTCTCCAGGTTGGATAGGGTCTCAAATCTGTTTTTGGTTGGGAAGCTGTCGGAGATCTCCACCTCCTCATCGTGTTCTTTTTCAATCTCCATCTCAGGTTCAAGGTACAGGCTGATTGTTTGGTTCATTATATGCTCTTCTGCCTCTGATTTGATGACCTTGTCAGTGTGTTTGTCAAAAAGGTTCTTTTTCTTCTGTTTTCTTTTATTTTTAGGATGAGTTTCCCAAGCATCTCCCACAGGGGTTCGATGCACATTAGGACTTTGAATTTGGACATTTGCAGCTGGTGATTCATCCCCTTATTTGGGGAGGATCTTAGCATTTGATATCTTCAGTGAGCTGTGCCAATTTTGATTTATGAAGTCCATAGCTGAGGTGAGTGTGATAAATATCATGGTTTCACCCTTAACCATGATCTTTAGTTGTGCAGGGTACTAAAGGGAGAAAGGTATCCCTAGGTTGTGCAGAGCATGCCTTGCAGGGGTAAACTCTCTTCTGCAGTTGTTCAGGTACCTGGAGTAGTCGGGGAATATCTTTATATGGTGACCTTGCCAGTTTAGCTGTTTTAGTTCTCTGGCTCTTTTTAGTATATTTTCTTTACAGGAAAGTGTAGGAACTTTGCCAGAATAGGCCCAGGATGTCACCATTTTTTGGCAGAGGAGCCAGGGAACGATGGTCTCTCTTGATGTCAAAATGGGGGTCCCCTTGGATTTTAAGCACTTGTAGGAGTACATGAACAAGAAAGGAATCACAGTCCCCTAGTTCTGCCTCCTCAGGAAAGCTGATAAACCTGAGGTTGTTCCTTCTACCTCTATTTTCAAAGTCATAAATCATGTCAACTAGTGATCATATTAGACTGTCCTACTGCCGTAGTCTGCTCGAGTTGTCTTGACAGGCCTGGATGTTGGTATCTAGTTTCTTTTCTACTGCCATTGACTTTCTTCCAGTATTTTTATTTTATCAGTGTTTATTCCATTTTATATCTTCATATCTTGTAGCACAGATAAAACCTGCTTAAACAATTCGACTAGCCTTGCTGGCTCCATGATGAGTGATGCCACGGGGCTTGAGTCAGGCACTGCCACTGGATATTTTTTTTTGATGCAAAGTTTTGTTTTAGGTCACCTCTATGATCTGAAATGATATTCCAGCTCAGGATGATGTTCTCTAACTAAATATAAGCCCAGTGCTGAGGTATGGTTTTTCAGAAGTGAGGATTGTGCAGGATGAGGGTAGAGAGATAGAGAGCTGTCAAAAAAGTGCTGCTCACTCCATTAGTGCTAGCCACACCCCCTGATGAAAAAGGATTTTGACAACTCACCAAAAAGGACTTAAAAATATATTTTTTCATGAGCTGTCAAAATCCTTTTTCATGAGATGATTCCTTTTTTGTGAGATGACAAAATCCTTTGTCATCATTAAGAAAGAGGATTAGCAGCAGGGCCATCTGATCAGAGAGCCCTAATCCTTTTTTTTGGTGATGACAGAGGATTTTGTCATCTCATGAAAAAGGAATCTTCTGATGAAAAATAATCTTGATAGCTCATAAAAAAGGGTTAACAAAATAATCTTTTTCCTTGAGCTGTCAAAATCCTTTTTCAACATGATGAAAAAGGATTAGGACTTTTTCTGACCAGGGTCTCTGGGGCATTGTGCTGGTGAGTGAGATAATGTGGGACCACAGGGTCCAAAGGACCATGCACTCCTACCCTTAAAGTTGTTTTTAGCACAGGGTCTATGTGCTACTGTACTGGTGCCTACGTTCAGACCCTGCACTCCCACTTGTAAAGATGTTGCAGTGCAGGGTTTGTGGGCCACTGTGCTGGTGCTCGAGATACTGTGTGAGTGCAGGGTCCAAAGGACCTTGTACTCCCACCCCTAAAGACATTGTAGCACAGGGCCTGTGGGCCACTGTGCTGGGGCCTGATATACTGTGGGTGCACAGGGTCTCATGTACATATATGTTCAATTGAGAAATGTGAGTGCTCTGGCAAGAAAATTAGGATATGATTACATTATCTCAAGAAGAAAGAAAATACGTTGCCAAAAACTTTGCTAATGCATCAGTTAGGCTTAAAGTGACAAAAGTAAGGAAATGTGGCATTAGATTTTCCAACCCTCACCCTGCACAGACAAAGAGGCATCGGGTGGTGGCATTGGGGTTATCAGCCATAACGCTCACGCAATTCTCCTATGCTGCACCCACCCAGCTTATTTTCTAATGGAATGGGGTGAGCATAAGGGCAGACAACTCCAATGCTGCCCCCCGATGCCTCTCCATATGTGCAGAGTGGGGGTGGGTGGGTGTTACCTAACCAATGGATTAACCAAGTTTTTGCAACATATATATGTATAGATACACACACACACACACACACACACACATATATATAGATATATAGACACATCTATATATTTACACACACACACACATATATATATACATATACAGTGTATATATATATATATATATATATATATATATATATATATACACACACACACACAGTGATGTCAGTCAGGATGCAATACAGTAATGCTGCAGTATATCACAAAATGCTGGAGTATGCTGCAGGGAATTTTGCAATTCTATGGAAATTAAGCCCTTCTGTACCGCAGTATTTTGTGACATGTCATTTACTGCGAGCTAATGCACTGAACCATGGCTGACTTCACTGTGTGTGTGTGTGTATATATAGAAACATAGAAACATAGAAGTTGATGGCAGATAAGGACCGTAAGGCCCATCCAGTCTGTCCATTTCTTTTTCTACTTTATAAATGTGCCATTGGCTTTGCTCTGTCAAAGGCCTATCTATTCATACTCATCTGTGTTGCTCCCTTATGCCTATCCCATGCCTGTTCAAAGCCCTGCACTGTATTCATATCCACCACTTCCTGAGGTAGGCTGTTCCATGCATCCACCACCCTTTCTGTGAAAAAGAACTTCCTCACATTACCCCTTAATCAGCCTCCCTCTAATTTTATGCTGTGTCCTCTTGTCCTGCTATTTTTCTTATATTGAAACATGTTAGACTCTTTCACCTTGTTAATGCCCTTAAGGTGTTTCAATGTTTCGATCATATCATCTCTCTCCCTCCTTTGCTCTAGGGTATACATATTGAGCTTCATTAATCTGTCCTCATATATTTTCTAATGCAGTCCCTGCACCATTTTGGTTGCCCTTCTCTGGACTGCCTCAATTTGGTTAATGTCCTTGTGAAGGTGTGGCCTCCAGTACTGCACGCAGTACTCCAGATGGGGCCTAACCAGTGTCTTGCAAAGAGGGATTATTACCTCCCTCTTCTGACTTTGTAATATCCCTACTAATACACTTTAACATCTCCCTAACCTTACCTACTGCTTTAGTGATCTGCTTGGATGATTTCAGGTCATCGGTGATAATGATGCCCAAGTCTCTTTCTTCCATTGTGACTGCCAGCAACTCCCCTCCGAGCCTATAGGTGGCTTCAGGGTTTCTCTTCCCTATGTGCATGATTTTGCACTTCTTTGCATTAAACCCCAGTTGCACACTCTTCTGACTATTTTGCTAGTTTATCCAGATCTCTTCTCATTCTGTCCTCCCCATCTGGATCATTTACTCTGTTGTAGATCTTGGTGCCATCTGCAGACAGACAAACCTTACCCTCCAGTCCATCTGCAATGCCACTGATGAAGATATTGAAGAGGACTGGCCCCAGGACTGGTCCCTGAGGTACCCCACTTGTGACTTGCATCTCTTCTGACTGTATACCATTTACCACCACTCTCTGTTTTCTGCCTGTCAACCAGTTTGCCACCCAGATGACCAACTTCTGACCCACCCCAAGTCTACCCAGCTTATTAATCAATCTTCTATGTGGAACAATATTGAAAGCTTTGCTGAAGTCAAGGTAGGTGACAACAACTGCTCACCCTTGGTCCACCACTCTGGTTACCCAGTCAAGGAATTCTAGGAGCTTAGTTTGACAGGACCTTCCTTTTGTAAACCCATGCTGTCTTGGATCCTGTGCTCCTATAGATTCCAGGTGTTGCACTATCCTTTCCTTAAGGAGTGCCTCCATAATCTTGCACACTACTGAGGTAAGACTGACTGGTCTGTAGTTCCCTGCCTCCTCCCTGCTACCACTCATGTGGAGCGGGATCACATGAGCCCTTCTCCAGTCTTCTGGGACCTTTCCTGTGCTCAGAGACTCACTAAACCATTCTGATAATGGCTTTGCTAGTTCCACCCTTAGCTCCTTTAGTACCCTGGGATGTATGCCATCAGGTCCCATTGCCTTGTCCACCCTGAGCTTATTGAGCTCTTGTAGGACAATTTATTTTGTGAAGGGATCAGTGCTTAACTCCCTTCCCGCTGCGTCCATGGTGCTGAGCTGTGTGCCCTGCCCTGCCTTCTCTTCAGTAAATACTAAGCAGAAGTGTCTATTTAGGATAGATGCTTTTACATGGTCCTCCTCCTCCTCACATGTCCCCTTATCTCTTTTGATCTTAGCAAAACACCCTCTGGACTTTCTCCTTTCACTAATGTATCTATAGAAAGTCTTGTCACCTTCTTTTACTGTCTGTGCTAGTGTTTCCTCAGATTGGGCCTTTGCCTGCCTTACTGCCTTCCCTGCTTCCCTTAGGGAAGTTTGGAATGCCTCTCTATCTTCATCCCGCTGCATTCCCTTATATTTCCTGAAGGCCAGCCTTTTGGATCTGACCTTTTCTGCTACTGTTTTTGAGAACCAAAGTGGTTTCCTTCTTCTTTTGCACTTCCTTTTCTTTTCTTAACACAATGGGATGTTGCTCAATTATTGCATCCTAATGCTTCCCCACTTTGCCTGTACCCCTCACCTGTATTTCTTTTTGGCAGGACTAGCTTAACTCTGTTGGCCATCTTATCAAAGTCAGCTCCTCTGAAGTCACATATTTTTGCCTTGGAATGGGATGATTTAGTTGTAGTGGCCAAACTGAACCATACCATGTGATGGTCACTGGCCCCCAGGTGACCTTCTACCTGGAGATCTGTGATCCTTTCCCTGTTAGTCAGTACTAGATCTAGGATTGCCTTGTCTTTTGTGGGTTGTTGTACCAGTTGTTTGAGGCCCTCCCCCTGCAGGGAATCCACCATGTGTCTAGTTCTGGCAGATGTTTCTTCTGGTATTTACCAATCTGTATCTGGCATGTTGAAGTCTCCCATTATCAGAACCTCCCCTTTAACTGTCATGTTTTTTATATCTTCTAACAGTAATGTGTCTATGTCCTCCCCCTGGTCTGGGGGCCTGTAGACAACCCCAGTTCTTATGGCTGTCCCTTTTCCTGTTTCCAGGGTGACATATATATATATATATACTTTTTATTTTTATTTTATTGAACTCTAGGATTTCAAGTACCTTTGAGCAAGGACTGCTCATTTACAAAGGTTCCACATCAGGAGAGGTTGGTAACATACATTCAAAGGTAGACAATGATTAACAGTCTTAACACATATTACAGTTACAGTTACAAATTGTTGCTTGATTTCAGAGGGCAGCTTAAATAAGGTTTCAGAGTAGCGAGAGCCAAGAAAGAAAGATACGATAGGAAGGATAGATTGTGTGTGCAGGGTAGTGGGGAAACAGGAAGAGCTAGGCCAACAGAGGTGCCCCTGTTGGAGTGAGGGGTGGAAAGATGAAGAGTATGCAGAAAATACAGTGGGGGCAGATGCCTAAAGGGTGCAGTAGTGGGGGAGGTGGCATGAAGGACAAGCGAAGGGCAGGAGTATGGTGGTGGGGGCAGGGTGGGGCAGGAGGGCAGTTGCCATGAGGCAGTTATCTGTAAGAGGTTATTGGTCATAGTTCAGAGACAGCCAGGGAGATGGAAAGCCTGAATTATGAGATGCAGTCGCATTGTGGGATTGAAGTGAGATAGTGTCAGAGATTCCTTTTGAAGGGTCCTAGCAAAGCAGATGCCAGAGAAGGTGTTTCCTTGTTAAGGGTGTTGTACCACTGTGGCGCCCTCTGCATAAATGCCCATTGGCCCATTGTGGACCTGCACCTGGGAACCTGGAAGATAGACTATTGGGTGCCACGTGTATGCTGGGTACTGTTGTGGGCAGTAAGGAGCTTTTCAACCCCTTGAAGGCATAAGCCTGAGGAGTACCTTTTTGGATAGCAGGCAAGTCTGGTATTGAATTCAACTGTTTAAGGGGAGCCAACCTGCCTGGGAATACAGATCACAGGTGTGTATTTGACTTGAAGCTCCCATTAGCAGTCTGCAGGCTTTGTTGAGCAATACTGAGATCCTGTGGAGGGCAGTTGTAGTGGCAGATCCATAGTTGGCAAGACCGTAGTCTATGATGGAAGTGACAGAGCTATGAATAGCCATTCTATGGGCATCTGTAGTCATACAGTGTTTGTGCTTGTGCAGTGTGCCAATTCTTATATTGGCAGCCTTTGCAAAATTGTCTATGTGTTGAGCATAGGAGAGGGTACTGCCCAGAGTGATGCCAAGGTACTTGAACTCAGAGACATGTTCAAGTGAAGTCCCCAAGTGGTTTTTGATGGAAAGGGGCAGAGATTTAAACTTGCTCCTTGCATGACAGAATGTCATGACTTTTGTTTTGCTGTGGTTCAGGACAAGCTTATGTGAACTCAGTTGATCTTCAATATGCTTAAAGTCTAGCTGTAGCTGATTTGCCAGTAGTTTGGCGTCATGGCCGCTTGAGAACAGGACTGAATCATCCGCATAGTGTAGACTTTTTTGCTGGCAGATGCTAGGGAGGTTGTTCAGAAATAGTGAGAAGAGTAGGTGTCCCAGTATTGACCCCTGCAGGACTCCAGAAAGGACTGGCTTTTCATCTGAGATGACACCGGCAATCCTAATGTGTTGGACCCTACCTCCGAGGTAGCTAGCAAACCATTGCAGTGCGTCATTGGAGAGCCCAATAGTAGACAGTTGCTTTAGTAGGAGTGGATGGTTTACAGTGTCAAATGCCTTCATTAGGTCAATAATTAGTGCCCCCACACAGTTCCCTTGGTCAAGCATGGCATGGATGAAACTTGTAAATTCCAGCAGAGCCGTGGTGGTGCTATGCTCCTTTCTGAAGCCATTCTACTCTTGGCATTGAACTTCATTCTTATCTAGGAATTTGACTAACTGGTCTGAGATTATTTGTTCCAGGGCTTTAGATGGGGGGGAGTGAGATGGGCCTGTAGTTGGTGTGTAGGGCCCTATCTCCACTTTTATGTACTGGTGAGATGGTGTCCAGTTTCCAAAGTCAGAGGAATTGCCCTAGTCTAAGGGAGAGGTTGAAGAGCTTTGTTATGGGTTCAAGGATTTCTTCTAGGACCAGCGAGATCAGCTGCAGATTAAGGGGTCTCCACTGTACCCAGTTTTGTAGATGGCCTTGCTGATATAGGTTCTGGCTACATGAGTTGGTATCTCTTTATAGAAGAACTATGGAGTTGTGTGTACCTGCGGTGTGGTGTTTTGGGGTGAGGTGGGTTAACGGGCATCAAAGAAGTTTAGTGGAAGGACACTGCCAAGGTTTGAGAATGCATTGTTGAAAGTGTTGGAAATCACACCAAGGTCAAGTGTTGGTATTCCATCAATACTGAGCATAGTGGGTGGTGTCTTTGGATCCTTGCCCATGAGTTCTTTCAGGTTATTCCAGAAGTGTTTACTGTTACCCCAAAGAGTTGGTTAGCGACTCCTTGAAGTAATTGCTTTTAGCATTCTGAATCGCTCGAGTGCAGTCATTTCTGGCAGTTTTATATTTTTGTACGTTCCCTTGTGTAGGTGTTACTCGAGTACAGTACCAGAGGTGGTCCCTGTGTTTGAGCCATGCCACTAGCTCTGCAGTTATCCATGGGTTTGCCCTACCTTTGACTCTGATATTTTTTAGGGGTGCATAGATATCACAGGCCACAGTGAAATGGTTGATGAACAGGTCCAATGCTTTATTGACATCCTTGGCTATATCAGTTGGTGACCAGTCCATGTTGCAAAGCTGGGACTTTAGCAGCTGGAGATGCCCCTGCTTGAGTGCCCTGGAGTGTAATTGCTTAGGAGGGGGCTTGGTGAGTTTATTACCACAGGAGCAGATGACAGGTTAGTGATCACTTATTGAGTTAGGGAGTACTGAAACCTGAGAGATTCATTCAGGGTGGTTAGACAGTATCCAGTCTAGAAGGGTGAATGTCCCAGTTCTATAGTTGCACCTGGTTGCTGCAGGGACAAGCTGTGTGAGGTGCTGTGCCGAGATAGCATCCTTATTTTTTTTTTTAATTGTTTAACCAGGAGTAGCACACAAAGCTGAAAGCTTTTTTACAGGAGCAACCTGGGAGCACAGGGAAATTAAGTGACTTGCTCAGGGTCACACAGTATGCAAGTGTAAGCTGTGGGATTAAAACCCAGGTCTGATCTGCTGGATGTCACCAGATTTGCTGCTCAGAGCCTTAAACCACTGCACTACACTGCCTCCCATTATACACACAGGATTCAGGTGAGAGCCAGTTTATGTTGAAATCGTCCAAAATAATTATCTCCGATTTGTGGTGCAGGCTTCTTAGAAAATCCAAGACGCAG
Organism: Neoceratodus forsteri; assembly: GCA_016271365.2. Taxonomy (NCBI): domain Eukaryota; kingdom Metazoa; phylum Chordata; order Ceratodontiformes; family Ceratodontidae; genus Neoceratodus; species Neoceratodus forsteri. The sequence continues at coordinate 804,497,132 of CM028130.1, read as the reverse complement.
ATGAAGCTCCTTTGGGGGTAAGTAAACAGAGATTACAGTGAGTCCCTTATTGTGAGCCCTGAGTAGAACTTTAATGGTGAGAATCTGAGATGTGGAGCCTTGGATAGGGGTGGGAATGATGTGCTCCATGTATGTGTCCCTTAGGTAGATGGTACAGCCCCCGTCTCGTTTCGCAGGCCTGTCCTGTCAGAATATATAATAGTTGGGGATTGAAACTGCAGTGTCTGGGATCCTGGGGTTTAGCCATGTTTCTACTACAGAGAGGATATCAGGCTTGTGTTGTAATATCCATGTTTGGAGGTTATCCAGCTTGTTAATGAGGCTACAGGCATTTATGGAGGCAATGGTGAGGGACCCTTCCCTCCTGTTCGGGGGATGTGCAGTCTGATCAGCTGGTCCTGGGTTGGGGTGAACATTACCAGAGAGCAGGAGAAGCATAAGGGTGATTCTCAGGAGATAGGCTTTGAGCATATTGCATAACATCTTGTTTGTTATTCTTCTGTGCCTCCTGATGCCAGTGGGCTGTGTGTGTCCAGTTTGATTGTGGGTTGCTAGCATATGATGGAGGTGCAGCAGGGGGTTATCTGCATTAAGTTTAAGAAGGAATCCAATATGCCATATTGTTGTGCAGGGACCAAGGCATTGTCATTATGCAGACCCGTTGTCATTCCTGGTGTGTAGTGCATGTCATCTGGAGGAGCTTGCTGTAGGAGAGATTGATTAAGGGTGGCAACAGGGAAACATGGGCAATGCAGTACAATCACTGCCGCTATTACCAGTGACTTAATATGCCAGTTTAGGCAGGGCATGATCACTTTCCTGTGTGAGTGCAGTAACTGTTGTGGGCAGCACTAGCTGCAGTGACTGTGAGCTGCTTGTGGGGAGAAGGAGTGGCTAAGCAGCAGGGACAGACCCAATGGGAGGAGATTTCCCAGAGTGGGAGGGATGAGGGACTATTTAAAGGTAGCCTGGAAGGGGGTGGGGGAGTGGGAAGAAAATACCTGGCATGGGAAAAGCTAGGAGAGCTAGAAAGCTGCAGAGAAAAGGCAATCCAATAGCCGTACAGCATAAGGCCATCCGGACCAATCACAAGCCACCAGCAGTAAAGCCACGCCAATCAGGGTCCGGCGGCAAGACTCCAAGCTTGGGTGGTGTTAGATGCTCATACCTTGCTGTGGGATCCAGCTCAGAGTTCCAGGAGGGCAGTTGAGAGAGACTGGAGGGGTCGGCACAGCGGCTGAGGTAGCTGCCGTAGGGCGCCGCTGGTGGCGGTGAATGCCATCGGTTTCAGGAGGATCCCTAGTGAGGGAATAGAGAAGAGTCCAGGTTAAATGGGCTGAGACAACAGGTGGCAGGGGGCTGATGGCAGGCCATCATCGGTGGTGGGGGTGTAGACGAGAGACAAACAGAGGTGGAGTGGCAGTGAGCGGGTGGAGAATACACCAACTTGCAAATTTCTGCCTAACATAACAGTACAAATACTGAATATCATATGTATTGGTGGGAGCAAGGGGCCCTTCAACGTAAGCCGTGTCATGAAATGTCTCTGCAGCAAATTAATTTTCTGACACCTAAACACCATAATTCACATCTAAAGGGCATCCCCTCAACACCCTCCAAATTTCAAGTTAAAGGACCAAATCGTTTCTGAGATATTTAATTTTAAAGTTTTAGATTTTCATTCATCAGAGTGGCATAATTATGCACCTGCTTACATTTTACACACCTAACCACTGAAAAGTATCTCCATGGCAGTATGGCTAGCTACCCCATAAATTTCAAGTCACTACCACAATGCAGAACGTTATCCGCAAAACGTAAACTGCATCACACAATATCTCCACAGTAGATTAATTTTCCAAAACCTAAACAGCATAATTCACATCTACAAGACATCCCCTCAACACCACCCAGATTTCAGGTTAAAAGACCAAACCGTTTCTAAGATATTTAAATTTTAAAATTTTTGCACCTTTAAAAATTATTTGATTGCTAGAATCGTCCATGACCTCACGATCAAAGATCATCTTTAATCGTGAGGGGACATCTGATCATGAAATTTGGGATATCTGGTCCCTCTCAGAGACATCTGGTCTAGGAAAAATCTGGCCATCTCATCCTGCCCTCACAAACGAAGCTCGCAATCAAAGAAATCTTGCAATCAAAGAATTTGTAGACTCTTGATCAAAGAATTTTAAAACGTTAAAACTCCATTTTTTGACACAACTACATTAAACCACAGGCATGGCTCGATAGAGGGAAGCCCCCTGAGCAAAACCCATCCTAGTTTTACTTCATAAATCACCCCTTGGCTGAGATATTTGATTTTTCCAACCCAAAATCTCTTTCTATGTGGCAAGTTTCAGACTGGCATGTCACATGGTGGCCGTGTAGCCCCATGGACAAAATCAAAAAAACTGCCCTCAGAACTGGTGAAAAATGTATCTTTCAGCAATTCATTGCACAGAAAACCGTAAGTCCAACTGAAACACAATTTGGCAGATCAAGAGACCTGCCATGCCCCACTATGCATAACAAATTTCATGCAAATCCGTTGAATGGGTCCAAAGTTATTAACGTGCAAAATTTCAAGTTTAACATTAAACTGCTTTCATAACCCTAACTATAGGGCCCAAACCACACCTGTATATGTATATGTATGTATATATATATATATATATATATATATATATATATATATATATATTTTATTTTTTTTTATGTGTATTGCAAAAACTTCCTTAATGCATCAGTTAGGGTTAAAGTTACAAAAGTACGGAAATGTGGTGTTAGGGTTTCAATCCTAACACCCCACCTGCACCTTGAACAGACCAAGAGGCATCAGGGGGCAGCATTGTGGTTGGCAGCCCTAATGCTTACCCCATTCCATTTGAAAATAAGCTGGGTGGGTACAGCATAGGAGAATGGGGTGAGTGTTAGGGCTAGCGAACCCTATGCTTCCTCCTGCCACATCTTTATGCAGGGTAGTAAAAGCTGTGGAAAACCCTAACACCACATTTCCCTACTTTTGTCACTTTAACTTTAACTGATGCATTAACAAAGTTGTTTGCAATTTATTTCCCTACTTTTTGAGATAGTATAATCATATTGTTACTTTACAGTGGGAGTGCAGAGTCCTTCGAACCCTGCGCTCCCATCCCTCCATAAATGCATATATGTATCTACTGTAGCTGTGGAAGCACAGGGACCTCTGGCCCCTGTACTTCCAGTCATAGCATAACAGTCACCAAATTGTCACAATATCCATGTTATTACCCTGCCTCATGTTCCCGGTACCAAACATTTTGCAATCCTCACCAAAACGTAACTCTGCACAAGCGCAAAGCCAATCTGCAGTGCAGGCATAAAAAACAAATTTTGGATAGGATTTGAGAAATGACAGCTGTGACATACATGAGGTGGTGTAATAAGAAGGCTATATTGAAAATGTGGGCTCAAAATATGTATATTACCAAAGTGACATGCAGGCATAGCAAAATTGCACCAAATAGTAATAACTGTGCCATCTTACATAATTTTGACCCCAAATTTTCAACATAGCCTTCTTATGTCCTCACCACATGTACCACATGTACCCAGTACAAAAATTGTCAAATCCCCACCAACACAAAATTCTTCGCAACCACAACGTCATTCTATGCCACAGGTGTGAAACCACATTTTGGCCAGGATTTGAAAAATGACAGCTTTGACATACATGAGGTGTGGTAATAAGAAGACCATGTTGGAAATATGGGGTGAAAATATTGAAAATGTGCAAAGTTCCTAACGTGCATAGTAAGATTGCAACAAATGCCTATAACACAGCCATTTTTTGAAATTGTGACCCAAGATTTTCAGCTTAGCCTTCTTATGACCCCACCTCATGAACAATGTGACTGTCATTGCACAAATCCCACTGTAAAGGCAATTTCAACAACTGACCATGAAATGACCTTTCTGGAGGGAGTTGCCTAATGACAGTCATATTGATCATGAAGTGGGGCCCCCAAACAGCCATGTTTAACATTTGGGGCTAAAATCTCAAAAAATGGCAGAGTTATGACAAACATTACCCCCCCCAAATACATAGAAGCACATTTACCTTTATATTGCAGTTGTCTGTTCCATCAGCAAGACTTGTCTTTGATCAGTGGAGCAGGCCTCAAACCTAGGACCTTCCTAGGTGAGTAGCAGTCTGTGGGGATGTCACAGAGGGTGCAGTGAGACAGGTACACAGTGGGTAGTTGGGTGGTTATTTGGGGGGGTGGTTGTGATCAGTGATGGACTTTTACAGAGAAAAAATGCAAAAAACATAGAGGAAACATCAATTGGAGGGTGGGGGGTACCACTAGACACCAGGGAAATTCAACATACCCATGGGGACAGTGATCAGAGGGTGGGGGGATACCACTAGACACCAGGGACATTAAACATTGTCATGGGGACAGCAGTGGGAGGGTGGGGAGATACCACTAGCCACCAGGGAATATATGGAAAAAGTATGTATACCATGGAGAGTGGTGAGAAGGATTTGTTTTTTGCCACTCACTAAAATGCAGTTAAACAGATATACCAAGACATGTATCTTGTTCATTGTGACTCCCTTACATGGATTCTGTAGTAGTTTTATGGCAATGGAACCTTGGAGGGTGTTTTTTTTAACTTTTATATTCCTTTTTCATGACCCATGAAAAAGGAATCAGTTTGCGAAAAGGGAGCAGCTTGCGAAAAAGGAAGTTAGCAAGTCACAAAAAAGAAATATAAAAGCTTAAAAAACACTCACCAAGGTTACTTTACCATAAAACGTCTACAGAATCCATATAAGGGAGTCCTGATGAACAAGATACATGCTTTGGTGTATCTGTTTAACTGCATTTTTGTGGGTTTTCAATTTTTTTTTTAAACGGGAAACAAGATGGTGGCTCACAAAACAGGATTTGTGTTCTTGTGAGAAAGGAATGGTCATGCAAGACGCAATCCTTTTTCATAAGATCAAATCCTTTGTCAAAAAAAGATAGCTATCCAAAGATTGGAATATTTAGAAAAGTCCCATAGGATATAATGGGAACTAAAAAATGTAGTAACGTTGCAACAAATTAATACTATATAACCAAATTTTCACTGTCTGTTCTTTCTACCCTACTAAAATCATATATAAATTCCACACCATCTGTCCACAAGGTGATGAGGACAATACTGCAAAAAGGGTGTTTTTTTTACTTTTTTTCACTATCCAGCTCTCAGAATCCACACATCCGAGCGGAATGAAACTTGCCACGTCATGAGATCTACCCTACAGGACAGCACATACCAAATTTTTGTGCAAATCCATTGATCAGTTGCAGAGTAATTAAAGTGCAAAATTTGCAGATTAACATAGAAACTGCTACTCAACCTTAACTACAGAGGCGCTACTGCGCCTCTATGATATCTGTATCTATATCTTACTGTACATGGATGGGACTTGAATCCCACTGTAAAACCCACAGTTTACTGCCCCATATACTGCTATCCATGACATATGACTATCCCTCTGCAGGACCAGTGTAGTACCAGCAGACTAGAGCACACTTTCCACCATCCCAGTTCACCTAAATACATATTTTAAAACTTTGAAGAATGCTGAACTGGGGAAAGTGTTTCTTAATTAAAAACAAGGCCTAAATGTTACAGAAATCACAGCTGATAAGCCGAGCTGTGATACTGGCTATGCAATATGCATATGCATATCAATTGAGGTATGCGTATGCATAGGCTGGTACTTCACCACCAGTGACCTCATTGTGGCGGCATGTGCTCTCAGTTTGAGGGGCCAGCGTTATGAAGGGCATCAGTTTTTCACACAACATTTTGTTGCTGTGAAGGAATGTATTCACCCAAGCCCTCCACTACTCTAAGTGGAACAGCATGCCATCCCAGATCCTCCAAGCCAGGCACATAAGTAAGGGACTGACCATGCTAGCCACACCTCCTTATATTTATTTATTTGTTTAGTTTTTGCTTACCAGGTAAGTGCACTAGACAAATTCTGCCTATTTTCAGGCACGACCCAGGAGAAGGGGATACACATGAATGCCAACTGACCTTGAACCAGATTAAACTGTTGGTGGTATTTTTAGTGAATGGGTGGAAATTTGGCCAGGGCACTGGGGAAATTCCCCTACTCTGCCTGCAGAGGGACTGCTGCTCTTTCAGAGTGGTAGTCAGTTGCGGGATGGACGGTGAGGAGGATGGACGTCTGGTGCGGTTGGAGGTTCTATCCCTCGTCTTAACCTGCTGCTTTACCAAGGGATACGATTCAGGATGCGGTGGAAATTTTGGTTGTCTGTACCAAGGAGAAGTCTGCTATGAGGCAGACAGAAGTTGTGCATCTCTCGATAGCCACAGAGGGCTTACCTTCTCGGGAAATGGCTGCTTCAGGTGATTCTTTGCTGCATGCGGTATCCACCGCTATGGTTGTATGTTCTGTGCCTGAAATGCCCGGTACTAGTGGAGAGGTAGCAGTGCAGTCCCTGCCTCTCTCTGTGGAGCCAGCTTTGAAGTCTGCTGTCAAGCCTATTGTTGGAGCTCAGCTGCCAGTGACGGAATCTCTGATGATGACTGAGAGAATGCGGAAGTCCTTCTCTGTAATGGAGCCAGTCGCGGTGCCTGGTTGCGAAGAGTGGTCAAAGGAGGAATCATTAAAACAAGCTGGCTGGATTCAAACTCCACATGGGGCCTGGGTGCCAGATTCAACTTGGGTGTCTTTTTCTGCAGAGAATACATAGGTGCAAGGTACTGTACAACCAGGCAAGGGGGAGGGGGAGCAGCCTGTTCTTTCCTCGATCAATGGGATGGGAGTTTCGGTGGCTGAACTGGTTATGGTGCATATCCCTAGTACTGTAACTGATCAAACTAACTGTACTGAGCACCGGGATTGATCTTCTACCCCCTCCTTCCCCACATCAAGAGGGTCATAGAACTGGACCCAGATATTCAGATTTCTTTAAAAATAATAAAGTGGAGCAAGCACCTCGGTGTAATGCTGTCCGGCCTCGTTATAGAGGGGGGTCTACTGGAGCACCCTGACAGACTTTATGTGGCTAAACATCTTTTAAAAAATTCTATGGGTTTTCAAGCTGCTGATGTTTTTGCTCTCATTAATGTCAGGGCGGAGGATACCTTTGATATCAGTTTTAGGACTTTTGCTGGGCTTGATTCTTTTTGGAGAAAATATGAAATGTATAAATCATTGCCTTTATGGTCTCCTTTTTGGGCCATCCCCCTTACTAAACCCCTGTATAAATCAGTGGTTGTTATGTTTCAGAATGAGGGGGTTAATGTTGATGATATTTACTATTGGATGGAGCAAAAATGTCAGGTTATGGGGCCTCCTGAGGTTATCATTGATAGTGAAGGGATTTGGAATGGTAGCTGGAGGTTTAAAGTCAAATTACATTTAGTTGGAAATGACATGCAGCATATTCCCAATAGTTTTTTCTTGGGGAAGGATAGAGGGGTAGCTTTTTACCCAGGGCAACCAAAGACTTGCTATAAAAGTGGTAGTCCCAGACATCTTAGCAGCACTTGTGACAGAGTTATTTGTGCTTTATGTGGAGAATATGATCAACCCAGTTCAGTATGCAGGAATGTGTTTAAATGTAATCTTTGTAATGAGACTGGCCATGCTTATCATCAGTGTCCTTGGGCAGGCCAGAATCATACTGGTGGCCTTAATCAGGAGAATTTGGTCTCTGAGGCCCAAAAAAGATATAGGCCAGCCAGACCAGAACCTGGTCCTGATCAGGCCTCAGGGTCCTCCTCTTCGGATCCCACCCAGGCAACTGCTTCCTCGACTGGCCCTGCTGCTTCTGAACCCTCCCCGGTTTCTCCTGCTGCTCACTCTCCCACTGTTGCAGTTCCTGTTTCAGAGGGTGATATGGGGCAGATGCCCCCCCAGGTGGAAGCTGATTTTCTTCCTCAAAAATGGGTGACTAGATCCTCCCTGAAACCCAAGGTCTTAGTTGGCCCTATTCTCACACAAACTTCCTTTCAGGTACTTCAGGAGCAGGAAGGGGGTTTTGAGTCTGGTGTCTCATCCTTATCAGGTATGGTTTCTGAAAAGGAATGTGATGAGGATGCTCCTCGGAGTGTTCCAACTTCAAAATAAGGGTAGAGAGGAAGAGGGAAAAAGATAAGGAGTAGGGCTGAAAAGGAAAAACAAAAGTTTTTTTTTTTTGTTAAGTTTTTCTTATAAACCTTTTCGTCTGGTTTCCCTTAATGTTTGTAGCATTAAGTCTTTTCGAAAACAAATGGCCTTATTGGAATTTTTTCGTCACTGCCCATTTGATGCTTTACTTATTTAGGAAACTAAATTTACTTCCTTACAATGTATTGTCCAAGTTAAAAAACATTGGCCTTGGAGGCCTTCTTTCTGGTCCTTTGGGGAGGATGTAGCTGATGGTCTTGGGATTCTTTTTCAGTCTCCCCACATTCAGGTTCAGAAGGTGTTTGGTATTTTGCCAGGAAGAGCTTTATTATTAGATTGTGTGTATGAAGGGTTCTCTTTAAGTATAATTAACACCTATGCTCCGCAAAGTAAGAAAGCTAGAATAGAATTGTTTACCCTTATCAAACCCTTTTTATTTTCTTCTAGGATGTTAGTTTGGGGGGGGTGACATGAACTGTAGCTTAGACGTGAAACTACGGATAGCGTTCAGCAAAATATATATTGTGATTCCCATGCATTACATAATATCATTCATACTGCAGATTTGGTAGATACTTATAGGGCCTTGCATAAGGATGGGGGATTTACTTATCGATGTAGTGCATGTAGTACTCGTATTGATTATATTTTTACCTCTTAACAGTTGACAGTCAGGGGTTTGGGTTACAGTTTTGTGAATTTTCTGAGCATTGTATTCTAAGGTGTGATATTCAATTTTCTCAAGTCCCCCCCCCCCCTTTTTTCCAGGGATGCCTAGGCACTGGAAATTGAATTCTGTCATTTTAGATAATCCAGTTGTTAAAACTAAAGTAGAATTATTGTTTGAGTTTCGGGGTTCGGTGGCTGTTCTTTATGACTCCTGGTACTCTTGGTGGCAGGATACTAAACTGGATTTAAAAACTTTGTTTCTTGACTTGGGGAAATCTGAAGGAAATAAGGATTATTTGGGGTATCTAGTTTTAAGAGACCAATTTTATCATCTTTGTCTCTCCCTACCATAGCAGATTGTAGGATTAAAGCACAGCTGGATATTGTTAAGCAGAAAAAGAGAGATTATCACTGTCAGTGTGCTGCTTTTGTATATGCTACTTTTAAATTTAGTACTACTAAATTTCCTTTTTCAGATCCTTTTGAAGCATGTAAAACAAAATTGGCTAATAAAAATATGACTGGTCTTTTGGATCACTCTAGTCAAGTGCGTATGTCACATGCTAAGATGCTGGAGGTTATGGTAGAATATATTCAGAATTCTCTGGGACAGGAGTTTGTCCCTACTGTAGCTTGGGATTCATTAATAAATTGCTCCTTGCCTATATTATCCCATGAAGTTATGGCAGATATTGATGGTCCAGTTACTTTGACTGAAGTATTGGAGGTTATTTCTCACTTATGTTCAGGTGTGTCCCCAGGATAAGATGGAGTGACCAATGAATTCTTTAAAACTTTTAAAGAGTTAGTGGCTCCACTGCTAGTGGAAGTCTTTAATGAATTTTTGATGGCTGTGGAGGTTCCACATGGTTTCTCCTCAGCGATGGTGGTTTATATTTATAAAACTGGTGATAGACTAGATTTGGGTAACTGGAGGCCGATTAGCCTTTTGAACACTGATTATAAAGTTCTTTCACAGATTATGTGTCATCGGTTGCAGAAGGCTGCATCTGAGTTAATTCACCCTGTCCAAACATGTTCTATCCCTTGTAGGAACATTCAACAGAACCTTCAATTACTAAGGGATGTTTGTGAGTTTGGGAGGCAGAGGAAGTTGTGGGGGTTTCTGATTACTTTGGACAAGAAAAAAAGCATTTGATAATGTGTCTTATTCTTTTTATTTAAAGTTTTACAGGTTTATGGTATCCCTTCCTCTATGATTAGGTGGATTCACATTTTATATCAGAAGGCGGTGGCCATTCCTGTGGTGGGTGGTCTGTTGGGGTCTCCAGTTTTGATAAAAAGGGGGGTTAGGCAGGGTTGTCCCCTTAGTCCCCTTCTTTATACATTTTGCTTAGATCCTATGATTAGAGTAATTCTGAATGACCCTTTGATTATGGGGTTATCCCCAGGGGCCCTGGTGTTCTGTGGCAGAATTTTCTGATTTTTGTGGCAGGGCTCCTTGACTTCTGTGGCAGCATTTTCTGATTTCTGTGGCATGATTTATTCATTTCTCTGGCAGAATGCAGTCCTGTCATTGGCTAAATATGATGTGATGTCATCGATGACATCACATGCTGAGCATAGAGGAGGGGCTTCAGGATAAACAAGGTGGGAAAGAAAGCCTGACACTATAGAAAAACAGTATATTTATATGAAAATTCACCAAAAACAATGAATTCTGCGGCACTATATATATTCTGTGGCAAATTCCGCAACTGCAGAACCGCAGAATTCCAGAGGCCTTGGTGATTCCCCAGTCCAGAGGTTTTCCCTCAAAAATGATGGCATATGCCGATGATATTTGTCTTTTGCTTGCTTCTTTTCAGGCTGGAGCACATGCCTTACGGGTGTTGGATTCTTTTTCAGGGATTACTGGGGCAGGTTTTAACCACCATAAAAGCAAGGCTGTACAGCTTGAGGATGGGGACCCAGTACGTTCAGTAAGTACTGTTCAGGTCTCTCCACATTTCATTTTGATTTTGGGGCTTAAGTTTGGTGAACAGGATATGGCACAGGTAAACTGGGAAGACAGGCTGCAAATTGATGAGGCAAAGGTTTCACGCTGGAAGTCCTGGGGGATGGGGAAGAAGAAATGGGTTGGTATTGTTAAACAATTTCTCATTCGGTTTTTTTTATAAACTGCTCACAGTTTTCCTTTACCTACTAACCTTGAGACGAGGCTGTTTAGCTATTTTTTCCAGACGATATGGGGTAGTAGGTTGAAACCAGTAAAACCGGATTTCACTTATCTTAAAGTTTCACTGGGGGGGATTGGGTTTGTTAAATCCTGTGGTGTTTTTTCAATCCTTTTGTAGTTTTTCTTTCTTTTCTAGGTCAGTGGGACTTCCCACTCAGTGGGCAGAATGGACTTTGTGTTTATTTCAAATTTTTTTTAACAAATGAGAGGTTATTTTTCCACTGTTTACTGAGTCTTTACAGGTTCCTGATTTTGCTCTTCCTATGTTAAAGAGAGTCAAAAGGTGGAACCTTAGTAAGGTTGAGAGTACTTCCATGCAGAGAAAATCTATTTATGGTCTTGTGATGGGTAGACATCATGCTGTGCAGGTTGATTTTCCACGATGCCTCCCTACTAAACTTCAGTTTGCCTTAAACATTCTTAAAGATGGTAGGATCCCTGATTATATTTGGGATGTTCAGTGGTTGTGCTGTCATGGGAAATTGGGGGTTAAAGGTAATTGGAAGCATAAATCCGTAACTGATAGGTTGTGCTTAAGATTTTCATGTATTGGCATGGAAGAATCACAGGAACATTTTTTTATTCTGTGTCCTTATATTAAACAGTTTTGGCTTGATTTGGCCTTAAGTTGTCATTTTTCTCCCTTACAGCATATTCAATACGAATGTTTGATATTGGGGGATTATTCTGGTATTTATTCTAAATATCATTCTAGTACACTAAATATTCTTTTTGCATATATTAAATATTATCTTTGGCAGGCACGTTGTCAATTCTATTTACAACTTGTGAATACTCCTAATGTGGTCTTGTTTAAACAGATTACGGAAGCTTTGAAGCAACTTAAAATGAAAGAGTCTAGGGTATTTGACAGACAGAAATTTCAGTCTTTTTGGCAACATTTTTTTTGGTTATAGTGCTTTCTTGCTTTTTTTGTATTTCTTTCTTCTGTGAATTTATAGATTATGTATGTGATGCCATACATTTTCTTTGGTTGTAAATATGATGTTATGTATTTTGCAATAAAAGAATCCCCTACTCTTGGTAGGAGGTGCCACACGTCCAAAATGGTGGACAATCATGTGGAGCTGGAGGATGCTGGTGTACCTGTGGAGCTGCTGATCTCCCACCCTGCAGGTCCAGCTGTGGAGATTGATGGCCAGAATTTGCAACCAGAGGCACTTATGGAAGTTACGACAAATAGCACAGAACAGCAACTCACGACCTTACCTGACAGTCTGTTGCAAGATAAAACTGAGAAGAAATGGCTAAAGACACTTTTACTTTGAAACAGACAACTGGTATTATCAGTCATAGGTTCAGAGACTGAGGCATTGGAAAATTGCACATCTGGGAAAGACGTGCAGACTGTGGTACAGAGCACAAGTGCTGGTACAGAAGGAGAACTTCTGGAGGAAACTGCTGCAAACTTTACTCCAGCAGATGTAGGAGCATCAAATGAGGAGCTGTCTGACAGTCAAAGGCTTAACCTGACAGCGTATGTCACAGTAGGTTACCCCCCCAACAGTGACATTTCACAAGCTAGGTCCCCCACAGTGACTACAGCACCTAGCCACGGTGGGAGATCCACTGGAATCCCATGCTGTCTGTCAGTGGTCCTGCACCCCCCAATCATCTCTGAGTGGAGTTGAGAATCCTTAAGTGGGGGTGGTGTGGGGGTGCAGCCCCCCACATGGGGAGTTCGGGGGGCAAAGCCTCCCTGAAGAAAACAAGACAACAAAGTGTGAACAGGCAGCAAACTGCAGAATGCGGTCGACCAGCCGGTGTCACTGATAGGGCATTCGACAAAATTTTTGTCGGACTCCTGACGTAGATCTGTCGCAGTATAGCCAGCCACGCCTGAAAACCCACAAACTGTGCAGATTGTGCCAGGCAAGTTGTGTTTGGATCCAGAGCATGATGCTTTCTCTTCTGCTTCAACATCTACTCGTGCATCTGGGAATGTAACAGCAGACACTTCAGCTCAAAACCCTGTAAGTGAAATAATTTTTTCTGCTCCCCCTATGTCTGTACCATGACCATTTCTTCGTAAAGGGCACATAACAGTTAAAGGGAAAACACAAGGAATAGGGGAGAAAAAAACTGCTTTGTCCATCGAACATTCTTTAAAAAACACTGGGTGGAAACAAATAGTAAAAGGACAGTGGGTCCCTGACCCCTCTATTTTTCCCATACCTGGTACCTCCCCCCAACCCGAGTTACGGACAATGACAATTCAGTTGCTAGCCCTTCCACAGCCCCCCACTCTGTAGCTAATGATGAATTTGTTGAGCAAAATGTTATTACTGATTTTGATACGGAACTGCATTCTGAGGATGTTGTCAATTCCCCTACTTGAATAAGTGTTTTAAACCAAACAGCTCTTATACAAGAAGAAGTGATGGGTGTACATACCCAAACTTGGGGTAAACAAATGGAGGCAGATTAGCCTGTCCCAGAGACTTTACAAACTGCAGCAGAAAAAGCAAAAACAACCAGGGGCAATTTCAGAAGGAGGGATCATTTTACTAAACATTCCCTTCCAGCTCAAAGATGAAATGCAGTACGGCTGCAATACTTGGGGGGCTGGACAGTATAACCAACTAAATTTATGTGGGGCACACTCTAATCAAAAACTCCATGGGATTCTTCTCAAATGAGATCTACACCCTGATACATACATCAGGGGACAACTTATTTGATGTTAGCTTTAAGACACCACAGGAATTGGACAGATTCTGGACCAAATATGATAAACTATGATACTCACAATTTTGGCTCCATTTTAGAGCCATCCCATTGACCAAGCTTGCCTTTAATACTATAACCATTATTTTTCAAAATGAAGGTGTTTCAGTCCATAACATTACCCATTGGTTAACCCAGCGATGCAATGTAATGTGGGCCCCACAGCCCATCTTTGATGTAGAGCACATATGGACTAGGGACTGTGGGGATGGTACTACAAAGTCAAATTAAAAATGACAAATGTTGGCCCACAAAATCTCCGAAGGAGTCTGTTCCTTGGTTCTGATAGAGGGCAATTTTTCTACCCTGGGCAGCCAAAAACATATTTCAAGTGTGGCTCATTTCAGCACTTAAGCTTTGCATGAGACCGATTACAATGGAACCTATGTCTGGGATCCGGCCACATGACTGTACAGAGGAAATGAAATGCAACCTCTGTGAGGATACAGGTCATTCATATAGGGCCTACCCATGGGTCACACATAACAGACAGACAGACAGACCTCATCAAGACTCTCTGATGACCAATGCTCAGAAAACTGGTATTGATAGATCCAGGCAATAACAGCAGGAGAAGCTCCCACTTCTGATTCTGAAGCTCCTGTTCAACCCCACAGTGCACCACCAAGTCATATACATCGTGACTTGGAAGAACCTATTACTTCTGCTGTGATTTCACAGCCTTCTGCTCTCCAAATGGTGGCTGATGTACATTGTCCTACAAAGACACCCATAGACCAGAATATGGCTTCTGACAATATGGATAACATTGTGGACATAGTGGTGGTAGTACACAATATGGAGACGGGCACTATGCCTCCCTCAGAGAAACCAGTGGGCACAAAGAAAAGGTCACTTAAACGAAACCCCCAAAACCTTCAGAAAAATCTGCTTCACTGACTTTGTCAAATAGATATGCTGCATTACAAAATGAGGCCCCTGAGTCAGATACGGAAGATAATTCAGAAATGATTCGGAAACTTCTTCTACATTGTCATCCCAGCACCTAGTTACATCTGACTCAGAGGATGACATCACTGACTCCAAGGTGCTCCCTCCTGGTAAAGAAAAAAGGTTGGGTATGCAGCCCAGGAGGAGCACGAGAAAGAAACACCCAACCTGAAACACTCTAAATGGTGTCTTCCACAACCTTGCAGGCAGGCACCCTGAATATGAACAGTATTAAAGCTGCTAGGTGGTGACTGGTTACCCTATCAATCATGAAAGACTCTAATTTTGATATCTGTTTTGCAGGGTACATGATTAAACATGACATCTTTAGTGAGAGACACACAAAAATGATGGTGCTGGGGGCCCTCCTTTTTCTCATTTGGTACAAAAATGTGTGATGGAGTTGGCATACTTTTCAGAGGAACAGGGTTTCTTATTACTAGAATGATTGATATTTCCTTATGTAGACCAATGTTAATTGATTTTACCTATGATAATTCTAACTGGTGCTTATTAAATATTTATGCTCCTCAAAGAAAGAAAGATAGGGTTGATCTTTTCAAGCTAATAAACTATTATCTTTTAATTACATGCCATGTACTGTGGGGAAGGGATTTTAATTGTCCCTAAATAAAGGAGACAGAGGTCTGCATATTACAAAAGACTACTGCGATACTAATTGCTTGAAGCAAATTTTAACAACATATCTTACGGACACTTGTAGGTCCCTGCATTCAAAAAATGGGTTCACATTTAGAAAGGGTCATCTGAAGACCTGCATTGATTACTTTTTTGTTCAAAGCACATAAAAATCCATGAAGCTACAGTAAGTTGAATAGAGATTTCAGATCATGCAGTTTTGTCTCTAGTAATAGGCTTTCAGGAAAAACAGCCCTTTGGGAAAGGATACTGGAAGCTTAACAGCTCCCAGATGTATAATCCAGATATACTGTAAATGCTGCCATACATGAATCTTTACAGATGAGGAAAACCCTGGCCATTATGGAAGAGAATTTCAGTACTTGGTGGGCTGACATCAAATGAGAGTTAAAGCACATTTTCTTACAAAAGGCATCACAGGTGCATACTGTACCCTTACAGAAATATAGGTGTGATGAATACATGCAGAATGCATGCCACATGCTTAACTGTGCAATGTTTCCATGTGGTTCACATACACAAAGTGAACCTAAGTGAACCAGGTCTAAAAAGCAAATCAGGTTTGCATGCTGCAAGCTTGACATTTCCGCAGCAGGTAAGCAGGTGTGAACATCTTCTAAAATTTACATCAGGTTTCACGTGTTACACGCTTGACATGAGTGCAGCAGTTAAGTTGGTGTGAATATCATTTAAACATCACATCAGGTTCACATGCTGCATGCTTGCCATATGTGTAGCAGCTAAGCTGGTGAACATCTCTTCTAAAAAACATCAGTTTCTATTGCATATACTACTGCTAACAATTAGTCATTAAAATAAATTTTTATTTGAATTCCCACAAAAAATTAGGTAAACTCATTAATTCTGATCCTTTTGCAAGTTGTTTAATGGCTTTTGATTTTTGTCATTAAACCACTATTAATTTGTAAAGTATTGTTTTCTTACTGTATTAAATGCATAGGATATAGCCAGTCAACATCCCCCATTCCAGATGTATGAAGAGGGGCCTCTGTGTTGTGAAGCCTATCTTTTTTGTTTTGTACCATGCAAATCCCTTAAGCATGTTTAGTGTTACAAATGTGTTTGCTCCATGACTTTTTCATCTCACTTACTTTCCCTTTGTCATTTTGCTTTGAGCATATACACTATGGCCATGTGCAGCACTCTTTGTGCTGAGTAGGGTTTTGGAAGCATGCACCATACCTTACATTTTTTCACTGAAATGAGGGACATGGACACTCAAAATGGGGGACAGTAGCCTACATGATGATCAGGGCACATCATGAAACATGGAGATACAGTACCTCAGAACACAGTGGAATCCATTGCATTAGCACCTGCAATTGCATTTCTACCATTAACTAGGGGTGCCATTTAGGTAGGGCAGAGGGGGGCAGTTGTCCCCCCTCCCACATTTGTGCCTAGGCTGTTCCTATGGTTTGGCAATAATAGAAACATAGAAACATAGAAGTTGACGGCAGATAAAGACCACAAGGCCAATCCAGTCTGCCCATTTCTTTTTCTACCTTACAATATGAATGTGCCATAGGCCTTTGATCTGTCAATGGCCGTTCTATTCATACTCATCTGTATTGCTCCCGTATGCCTATCCCATGCCTGTTTGAAGCCCTGCACTGTATTCATATCCATCACTTACTGAGGTAGGCCGTTACATGCATCCACCACCCTTTCTGTGAAAAATAACTTCCTCACATTACCCCTTAATCAGCCTCCCTCTAATCTCATGCTGTGTCCTCTTGTCCTGCTATTTTTCTTATATTGAAACGTTAGACTCTTTCACCTTGTTAATGCCCTTAAGGTGTTTGAATGTTTCAGTCGTATCACTTCTCTCCCTACTTTGCTCTAGGGTATACATATTGAGTTCAGTTAATCAGTCCTCATATGTTTTCTGATGCAGTCCCTGCACCATTTTGGTTGCCCTTCTCTGGACTGCCTCAATTTGGTTAATGTCCTTGGGTAGGTGTGGCCTCCAGTACTGCATGCAGTGCTCCAGATGGGGCCTAACCAGCGTCTTGTAAAGAGGGATTATTACCTCCCTCTTTCAACTTGTGATACCCCTACTAATACACCCCAACATCCCTCTAGCCTAACCTACTGCTTCAGTGGTCTGCTTGGATGATTTCAGGTCACTGGTGATGATGACACCCAAGTCTTTTTCTTCCCTTCTGACTGCCAGCAACTCCCCTCCCAGCCTATAGATGGCTTCAGGGTTTCTTTTCCCTATGTGCATGATCTTGCAATTCTTTGCATTAAACCCCAGTTGCCACTCTTCCAACCATTTTACTAGTTTACCCAGATCTCTTCTCATTCTGCCCACACCATCTGGACCATCTATTCTGCTGCAGATCTTGGTGTCATCTGCAAATGGACAAACCTTACCCTCCAGTCCATCTGCAATGTCACTGATGAAGATATTGAAGAGGACTGGCCCCAGGATTGATCCCTGAGATACCTCACTTGTGACTTGCATCTCTTCTGACAGTATACCATTTACCAACACTCTCTGTTTTCTGCCCATCAACCAGTTTACCACCCAGTTGACCAACGTCGGACTCACCCTGAGCCTACCCAGCTTATTAATCAATCTTCTATGTGGAACAGTATCGAAAGCTTTGCTGAAGTCGTTATGCAACATCAACAGCTCACCCTTGGTCCACCACTCTGGTTACCCAGTCAAAGAAATATATGAGATTAGTTTGACAGGATCTTCCTTTTGAAAACCCATGCTGTCTTGGATCCTGTGCCCCTATGGATTCCAGGTGTTGCACTATCCTTTCCTTAAGGAGTGTCACCATAATCTTGCCCACTACTGAGGTAAGACTGACTGCTCTGTAGTTCCCTACCTCCTCCCTGCTACCACTCTTGTGGAGCGGGATCACATGAGCCCTTCTCCAGTCGTCTGGGACCTCTTCTGTGCTCAGAGACTCACTAAACAGTTCTGATAATAGCTCTACTAGTTCCACCCTTAGCTCCTTTATTACCCTGGGATGTATGCCATCAGGTATTATTGCCTTGTCCACTCTGAGCTTATTGAGCTCTTGTAGGACCCTTTCTTTTGTGAAGGGACTAGTGCACACCTCCCTCCCACCTGTCTCCATGGTGCAGAGCTGTGGGCCCTGCCCTACCTTCTCTTCAGTAAATACTGAGCAGAAGTATCTATTTAGGATAAATGTTTTTACATGATCCTCCTCCTCACACACACCCTTATCCCCTTTTATCTTAGCAATACCTCCTCTGGACTTTCTCCTTTGGCTAATGTATCTATAGAAAGTCTTGTCACCTTCTTTTACTGTTCATGCTAATGTTTCCTCAGTTTGGGCCTTTGCCTGACTTACTGCCATCCCTACTTCTCTTAGGGAAGCTCGGTATGCCGCCCTATCTTCATCCTGCTGTGTTTCTTATATTTCCTGAAGGCCAGCCTTTTGGCTCTGACCTTTTCTGCTACTGTGTTTGAGAACCAAAGTGGCTTCCTTCTTCTTTTGCACTTCCTTTTCTCTCTAACACAATGGGATGTTGCTTCAAGTATTGCATCTTTAATGCTTGCTCACTTTGCCTGTATCCCCACACCTGTATTTCTTTTTGGCAGGGCTAGCTTAACTCTGTTGGCCATCTTATCAAAGTCAGCTCCTCTGAAGTCCCATATTTTTGCCTTAGAATGGGATGATTTTTTCTAGTGGCCAAATTGAACCATACCATGTGATGGTCACTGGCCCCCAGGTGACCTTCTACCTGGAGATCTGTGATCCTTTCCCTGTTAGTCAGTACTAGATCTAGGATAGCCCTGTCTCTAGTGGGTTTTTGTACCAGTTTGTTGAGGCCCTTCCCCTGCAGGGAATCCACCATGTGTCTAGTTCTGGCAGATGTCCCTGCTGTTATTGACCAATCTGTATCTGGCATGTTGAAGTTTTCCATTATCAGAACCTCCCCTTTAGCTGTCATGTTTTGTAACTTCTAACACTAATGTGTCTATGTCCTCCCCCTGGTCTGGAGACCTGTACACAACCCCAGTTCATATGGCTGTCCCATTTCCTGTTCCCAGGGTGACCCACAGTTCTTCTGGCTCCTTATGTGTATTCCGAATTTCTATAGCTTTGATATTTTCATTGACATAAAGGGCTACTCCACCCCCCCTTTTTGCACCTCGGTCTCTTCTGAACAGTACATAGCCAGGTACTGAAGTCTCCCAAGTGTGGTTACTGGTAAACCATGTCTCGCTAATGGCTAATATATCCAGTTTAGCCTCTGTCATTATTGCCTGCAGGTCTAGGATCTTGTTTCCCAGACTGCGAGCATTTGTGTACATGATTTTCCCTTGGTCAGATTTTGGTGTGTTAGTTGTTGGGTGATGTCCGGCGTTTTCCCTGTGCATCGTATGGGGAGCCGGAACTTTTTCTTTACCTGGTGATGCAAATGAACTACAAACAGGCTGAACTCCTGTTTGATCACTAGCTGAGAGGGGATGGGTGTTCTTCCCATTCGACATTTTGGGTGCTGCATAATGGCTTTAAATTTTTGATTTAATCTTTTGCACAATAAGTGCCCGTCTGGCCTGTATGTGCTCATGCTGCAGGTACTCTCTAGTCTTGACTGTGTCTGTATTGTGCTGTACACTCTCTGCAACTATCAGCAGAGGCACAATCACATGTGATGTGGATGAGTTTCAGTCAAGAAAGAGCACATGAGCTTTGCAGGTGCGACACTATCTTTCCTTCCACAGAGTAGACAGACTGCACACTACAGCTTGAAGGATTCAGTGAGCACTGAACTGTCAATAGCAGTGTTGTGGCAGCATATTTTTGTTGTTATGCTCTTAGTGTGTCTCCATCTCCCATGGTGGCTGAAAGGGCAGAGGGTGAGCTAGAAGCTAACTTAAGACTAGGCTACCTACTTACTCTACTAGGCTAAACTTGCACAACAAATAGTACACATCCCACTGCAGCAAGCTAGGCTTATCAGCAGTGGCGACAGTGGTGTGGGTGGCCTTCATAGGTTTGATCACTGCAGTGTGGCAACAGCCAAGCAGCAATCAAGCAAGAAGCAAACAATACAGGTTGGGTGGGTTTGGATGTTGAGGTGACTTGGTTGCGGACCATGTTGGGGAGCTGTGATGGTCGGTTCTAGCATCAAGCCTCTGGCAAAGGAGAGAGGGGAGAGGACTGAAAACTGGGCCTGTGGCACACTATGCCAGGCAGCAGGTTCTGGCCATATGGCCGGGTAAGTAAAAGTAAGTAATTTTTTTTACAGGGGGATTGGGGAAGGAGGAAGGGCTGAAATATTGATGTGTTTTTCATGCTTCATCACCTTTGGGCAGCTTCATGACCCATAGGGGATGATATTGAATGGAATGGAGTCAGGGAGAAAAATAGGGGCAAAGTTCTTTTTTTGGGGGGGGCAGAACTTCAGCCAGGAAAACAGTTGGTTAGTAACTGGATGGGATTAAGCCCAAATCTGATCCGGGGTATATACAGATGAATCTTATACATTTTAATGTTTCCTGATTTGCATATCATGTTTCAGTCAAACCAAATAAGTTGTACCTTTTAGAGATGTTACAGACATTCTAGAGCTGTCCCTTGCATTCACAGACAATTGAGCAGTATAGTATGCACAGACTATTGGAGCCCCACTACAGTTAGGCTTATGCCCCCCCAGTGATGCTGACCTCCACACCTCCATGCTCAGGCACATTATGACAAAGGACAAAGGAGACTGCAGGGGTGTGCACCACAGAAATGAATGGCAGTATTTTTTAATTACTATTTCTTACATTATTGATGGAGAGTTGGAGGTAAATGAAGGCCACTGCTCGACTAACAAGGGTCTTGTTGGTAGAACAGTGGCCTTCATTATTCTCCAACTTACCATTATAATGTATAAAATAGTAATGAAAATAACTCCATTAATTTCACGGGGGTATGCCCAGCACTTTAACCATGGAAATTATCTCTTAAAGACTATTGCCTCTAGCTCCCTAGTACTCAAGTAAAAGACTTTTACTATATATATATATATATATATATATATATATATATATATATATATTTATGGGTTGTCTGTAGCAGCATGGCCATAGCCACTACAGTGTGTGTTCATGGGGAGTACTGGCTGTGTGTGTGTGTGTGTGTGTGTGTGTGTGTGTGTGTGTGTGTGTGTTAAGTTATTGCTGCTTTTGTGTTTGCACCTTAAAGTCTGTTTGCGTGGAAGCATTCAAAACTATAGAGAGAAAACAGTAGGAGTACAGGCCAGGGAGAAGTAATTAAATGGTTTGTTGGCAAGTTTGTGTATTGGGGGTGGGAAAAACATGTGTTTCCATTGGTATGTGTGCTACAATTTAACTGTGAAAATGAGATTAAGGAGAGAAGAAAACTGAAAAGTGTAAGAGTAGCTACACGCATGCTTGCAGATGTATTCAGATACAGTTTGCATTGAAATACAAGCAAGCCAAATGTGTCCTGACAGTATGGCATAATGGTTAAAGGCACTGAACTGCAAGCCAGTAAACTTGGAGGCATGAAAACCATGGTTTGAATCCCATCAACCCCCACTTGTGTGGTGTGATCCTAAGCAAGTCACTTAACTTTTTCGTGTTCAGTTATCAGTGACCACTTGCACACATGCCACATGCATGCAGTTTTTCCCAATTTAACATAAAAATCATGGTTTCCATACTTGCTTGCTGCTCGAAAGCCATATGCATGCAATCAGTTCCAATTTAACATTTAAATCATACTTGTAGCACACATATCACTTGGGTAGTTTTATGTGTGCAACATGAAATCATTTCATATAATTATTTCTGTAAGGGTATGGTCCCATACAAGAAATACCTTACTCTGAAGTCACAGTTAGCTATGGTCATGTCCTATAGTAATGAAGGGAAAGGAGATTATACCAGCCAGATTAGAAACCTTAAGGAAATTGAGTCTATACAGTACTCCAGATCTTCTTCCCTTTTACAGGAGAATACAGTTTGTACTCCTGGGAAAGGTACCTAAGGAGATATCTTTGAAAGTTGTAAAGCATGGGTTTCTTCTAGAGTTATGGATGCACTACAAACAGACTCAGGGACAAGAGCCTCTTCACCTACACATGTTAGAAGTCATAGATAAACATTTAATAAACTTATACACAGATATTTCATCAAACCCAAACCGCAGGTCAGAGTTCTTGGACTCCAAAGAAATAACACATTTCCCAAACCTTCATACAGCCCTATTGCTACCAATTCAAAGAGCAGAAGTTGAAATTGCAATAAAATCTCAAAAAAGAATGATACAGCTCCAGGCTTAGATGGGCTCGGCATGGGGACATAATGTTGCAAGACATTATGTCTCAGCAATATACCGTGCTGCCAATACAGCGCAATATATTGCCAGTGGCATATGTCTTTGTTTTGCATGGGGCTCTGTCCCTGCACCCCCATTACAGGAGACTACGCCCCCAGAACTCCCCGTAACTAAAATAACTAACTCCGGGGGAAGGGGTTAACAGTTAAAGTCACACAAAATGTGAAAAATAAAAAAAGATCCATTTGTCTGGGACCAGGAATCGAAACCCAGTCCCAAACACACTGCCTGCCTCACTAGCTTCCTTTGGCTCATCCCATCTAACCATGGCAGCTGCTCGCTGTACCCATGTCCCAACAGAGGTCTTATCCTCTGCCTGGGAAGAGTGAGAGGGTGCACTACCATGCATACACCCTTTCATGGTTTTGCACCTTCTCATTCTTTCCTAGTGCACTGATCCTGTTGTGTGGTTTTGTCATGTGCAATGGATCGTGTGACATATCGACCCAGTAGGGAAGGGATTACCTTTGAATGCTACAAAAAATATCCCAATGAAGTCTCCAAGATATTGGAAGTACTTTTTTTTGTATTATCTGTTTTCTCCCCTCGTGACTCGCGACCCACCACTCCTTCGGGCTGCCTAGGTCCCATCCTCTCTGCCTGTCCCTTCCTGAGTCATCCAACCTCAAATCACAGCCATCCCTGGGGTAACCCGGATGTAACCCTTCGCCAGGCTGGTTCTCCCTCCTCTGAGGGGAAAGGCACTGGGGGGGGCGTCACTCAGCACACATACTTGGCCCTAGGATGATGCTGAAGTGAAGGGTCTCCTTCAGGGCATTGGCAGCAGTGGTGGACTGGCAGCCATCATCCGACTGGTCGTGAAGCAGATTTTCTGATTTTCTACTGTTCCCTCCTACTTGCATCTGCAGAGATCCTGGTCTCCACCAGAGGCTGCTTCAGCACTACATCAACCCACTACCCACCCCAGGAGAGGAGAGAAGTCCTACAGATGCTCAACCCTGTCTTTCCCCTGCCAGCCCCCCCGTGTCCCAAGTCCTTTCCCGAACCTGGGCCACTGGCATGGTTTGCGATAAGGCACTAGGGCCTCAACCTTCTAAGCCACCGGGCCAGCCAGAAAGTAGTTTTTAATTGGATTTTATTGAACAAAAACATGGACCCTAGACTTGATACAGCTATACAGATTTTTGTTTATAAAATAAATGACCGGACAGACATAAATAACTGGAGGCCTTTGAGTCTGATCAATACAAGTTTAAAACTCTTAATGAAAATATTAACAGCATGACTTGCCACCTTGGCTTCAACCCTCATCTCTCTTTCACAGACATGCTCAGTAAAGAATAGATCTATCACTGAGATCTTACTTCTCTTAAGAGAAATGACAGAACTAGGCAGCCAGGACGTCCTACATGGGTACATACTTTCTTTGGACCAGGCCAAGGCCTTCAATAAAGTGCCTCATGAAGTCTTACAGCACACCTTAATTACATATGGAGTACCATTAGAATTTATTAATTGGTTAACATGTATCTTTGGAGCTGCTACAGCAGTTTCTTTGGTAAATGATTTTTTTTTTATAACATAGTCCGTATCAGTAGAGGAGTGAGGCAGGGTTGTCCTATGAGCCCTCTCTTGTATATTTTCTATTTAGATCCTCTATTATGCTCACTAGAACAAGATCCAGACATCAGAGGCATACATCCTCAAAATATGGCCCTAGAGATTAAAACAATGGCCTATGCTGATGACTTGAGCCTGTTAGTCACAGATGCCAATTCTGGTAGGAATGCACTGAAAATGATGGAACAATATTCCATGCTGTCCAGTGGTGGCATAAATAAGGAAAAAAGTAGGGGATACATACTGAGCAACACAACTGTGGTAGTTGCAGATTTGCAGGGGATAGAGATAACTGCAGAACCTATTACTATTTTAGGGGTTACTTTTGGCCTTCGGGACATGGGTCTCAAAAACTGGAAAAGTAAGATAGAAATAGGAAAGCAAAAATTTGCTCAGTGTAAAGCATGGCAACAAATGAAAAAGGAAAAGGTTCTCCTGATAAAAACCCTTTTATTACCATTATTTTCCTTTGTAAGTGCTGTCTACTCTGCTCCAATCCAATTGGAAGCCACAATATTGAGCCTTTTATTTCAAGTAATTTGGGAGAGTCACCTGAACCCTATTAAACGGGAAGTATTGTATTTACCAGTTAGGGAAGGAGGCTTGAATTTAATTAACTCAATTGCCTATTATCGTAGTTTATTTCTTTCACACACTATCTCTTTTATAGGCACACCAGCTGTAGCCCTCTGGTTGCTGTTTGCAGAATACTGGATTCATCCACTAATGACTTTCTGGGCTGCAACTAGATTACTATCACCTACATACCAACAGGCCACTCTTTTCCTCAAACCTATGGTTTCGAAATGGAACTTTGCAGAATACTGGATTCATCCACTAATGATTTATTGGACTGCAACTAGATTACTGTCACCTACATACCAACAGGCCACTCTTTTCCTCAAACCTATGGTTTCAAAATGGAAGTTAACTTCTGAGCAATTGTTGAATAAAAAGAGACCAATAATTTACCAGGGCATTCAAAATCAGGCATTTAATATTGTTCCAGTATTCTGTGTTGTGTCAGCTCCACATATTCCTAAGGTTAAAGCACTGTTAAATGATGTTCGTACCCCACCTCAGATGTGGGATGTACAATGGCTGTGCTGCCATGGAAAATTAAGGGTTAAGTCAAAAACTAAACATAAAAGCCAGGCTGAAAGATTTTGTCCCAGACTTACTTGTCTAACTCAGGAAGAGACTATGGACTTTTTTTTTGGTTACCTGTCTATAAGTACAGTCCTTTTGGGAATTGTTAGCTATAAAATGGCAACATCCATATTGGAAAGCAGTTACATATGAGGAAATAGTAGGTTTTTTTTTTTCAAGCATTTGCTTTAATACAGGATGCTGCAATTCAACTAATTTTTTTCCTGTATGAAGTTTACATTGTGGCAAACTAGAAGTAAATATGAGTTGCAACAGCTTGATGATACACCTCTAGCCATTATTCTTACTATAGAAAATGAACTTTCTTTATTGTATGAATATGATACAAAAACATTTTTCAGATCATGTCTGGAAAACTAGGTGGAAAAATGTGCCAGGTATAGTTACAAAAAGTGTTTTTGACACAGGAGATACATAAAAGAGTTGCTGACTCATATTATTTTGTATTCCTCTTGATTTGATTTCTGTACTATGTATTTTGTTTCTGCTTTGTGAAATTTTTGTTAATATATTTATGTTTCTATTCCAAAAAAAAAAATTCCCTACTCTTTTTGAGAAGTGCCATGGGATCTTTAACTACCATCTGAACTACTACCAGGACAGGAAGATGGGACCTCAGTTTAACGTTTCATCCAAAAGATGGCACCTCATTCAGGAGTGCAGCACCATTCTCAGGCTGCACTAAAGTGTCAGTATTGGGACTTAACCCAAGTGCCTGGTGTGTGGATAGAACCTGCAGCCTTCTGATCTCCTGGCCTCAAAAGTGAGTGTGCTACCTGCTGAGCCACTGACACTATATAAGAGAACCCTGCACTACGGACAAGCAAGAGGGGAAAACATAATACAAAGTAAACCTGGAAATTATCGCAAAAGCAATCTACCAAAAGATACTAACCATCCTTATGTAGTATATAAAAAAAAGCTATGAAAGTGTGCTATATGTAAGGGATAAGACACGACAAGGTGTGGTTTATGGTTTGATAAGAGCACTCCCCAGGTGCGTAATGAGGCACAAGGCACTTGTGCTGAGTGCCTTTAGCACCTAGGAAGTGATCTTATCAGGCCATAAACCACACCTCGGAGTGTCTTATTCCACTTATAAAATGGGTCCACCCAGTAAAGAAGTTAATTTAAATAAGCATTTGTCAATGCCGAATGTTGTCGTGCTGGCATTGGCATTGGCAGTGGCAGTGGCAGAGTTCGAGGCACATAATAGGAATGGCAATGAAATATTGAAGTGGGGCCAACCTCACCCCCACCCTGTAGAGAGCGACAGGCAGTGGGGTGTGCCTTTGGGTTGTGAGGCATAATGCTCATGCCATTGTACCTCAATCTACCCTGTAGACACTGACAAGTGTCATGGTGTGCTTTGGGGTCTTTGGGCATTATACTTACCACATTCCATAAGGAAATACGCTGACATGGGTGCAGTATAGTAGTGTGAGGTGAAGTTTGTGGCAGAACAGTACAAGACACACCACGATGCCTGTCAGTGACTGCAGGGTAGGTGTGGGGGGGGATGGAATGGCGTGAGCATTACATCCGATGATTCCAAGTCACAGCCCTGACGCCTGTCAGTCCGTACCTGGTGGGGTGCTGCATATGGAAACCCTAACACCGTAGGCATGTAGTGGTAGTCTCACTCTACATGTTCAACATGGGCTGCTTGTCAGGCCACCTCATGAAAAGTGGCACAATCACTTTGTTAGCTGAAAGTTGGTTTTGCACAGCAGCTGTGGCATTTGGTGACAGAGGGGCAAAAACACAGTTTTGGGCAGGATGTGGAGAATGACAACTGTATTGTTCATGAGGAGGTGTAAAAAAATGGCAATGTTGAAAATCTGGAGTGGCAATCTGAAATATTGGTGAAGCAATGAACATGCATACAAACTGCGCAGCAGACGTCTGCAACCCAATTATTTGTGGGAAATTTTTTAGGAACATTTTCAACATAGGTATTTTGGGACCTCCTCTCATGAACAGTGGCACTGTGATTTTGTTAATGTGTCCTAAAAGTTGATTTCCCACAGCGAGCACGCCACTGTGTGCCACAGTTGTGGGAACGCATTTTGGGCAGGCTGTGAAAAATGGCAGCTGTACTGTTGATAAGGAGGTGTGCACAAATGCCAGTGGTGAAAATGTGGCATGAAAATATTGCAAATGTACGAAGTTACAAGGCTATGTGGAAACTGCACAATGCACGCTTGCAGCACAGTCATTTTCTGGACTTTTTGCCACCAAATTTTCAATATAGGCATTTTAGGACCTCTGCTCATGAACAGTGTCATCGTCATTTCATCAAACTTCCCCGAAATCTGATTTTGCACAGTGACCGTGTGATTCTGTGCTGGACGTGCGAAAACACATTTCAGGCAGGATATGTAAAATGACAGCTGTACTGTTCATAAGGAGGTGTGGAAAAATGCCAATTTTGAACATGTGGAGTGAAAATATTACAAATGCACGAAGTCACAAGCGTGCGTGCAAACTGCGCAATGCACGCTCATAAAACACCAATTGAATGGACTGTTGGCCTCAAATTTTCAACATAGGCATTTTAGGACCTCTGCTATTGAACAGTGTCACTGTCATTTCCATAATGTGTCTCGAACATGGACGTCCACAGTGACTGCGCTATTCTGCGCCAGAACTGGGAAAAAACATTTTGGTCAGGATGTGAAAAATGACAGCTGTACTGTTCATAAGAAGGCACAGAACAATGGCAGTGTTGAAAATCTGGAGTGAAAATATTATAAATTCACAAACTTACGAGTGTGCTTGCAAACTGCGCAATGCACTCTCGTAACACAGTCATGTTATGGAGTATCATCACCAAATTTTCAGCATAGGCATTATAGGACCTCTGCTCATGAACAGTGTAACTGTCATTTTTGTAATCTGCCTTAAACACTGATTTCCCACAGCAACCGAGGTATTGTGCGCCGGAAGTGCGGAAACAAATTTCAGCCAGGATGTGAAAAATGACATCTGTACTGTTCACAAGGATGTGTAAGAAAATGGCAATGTTGAAAATTTGGCATGAAAATATTGCAAATTCATGAAGTTATGAGTGTGCATAGCAACTGCGCAACGCACACTCGTAAAACTGCCATTTTTTTAATTTTTCTACCAAATTTGCAACATAGGCTTTTTGACAGCCCACCTCATGAACACTGACACTGTCCTTTCATTAATCGGTCCTGAAAGGTGATTCCACGCAGTGACTGCGAAATCACCTTTCGAGACTGATTAACATCATAACTGTAACACAATTCATGAGAAGGGGTCCCAAAAACCCCATGTTGAAAATTTGGTGCAAAAATTCCAATACATGCATGAAATATGCGTCAAAGTTGAAAAAACCCTATTTATTCCATTATACAGCTTACTGGCATTTCCTCAGTCCGTGGTTGGCTTTGAAGAGTGCAGATGTGTTCCTGGTCCACTGAAGATCATCAGACTGGACTCTGGAGGTAAGTATGGGTTGAGGGGGGTGTGGGGAGGCAGAGTACACAGTGGGTGGGTGCAGGTGGTGGGTAGGGAGACTACAAGGGACCATTTTTGTGTTACGGGGTAAAAATAAATCGCGGGACAGTTTTTTTTTTCAGGGGACTTTGCACATTGGGGTGGGCTCCCAGCATGCCACCTAACTGTTTGGGGGTTTGCTGCAGCTGATTGGGGATTGGGCACCCTCGTTGGCACACAACAAAAGGGGGGTTTAATTTATGTTGATGGGGACTGGGCACCCCCATCGGCACACAAGGAAACCGGGGGGGAGGCAAGAGCCAAGGGGGATTGGGTACCTTCCTTGGCATATAAGACATGGGGAAGACTGCTTTATGCTGATGGGGAGTGGGTTCCCCCATTGGCAAATACTTTGTGGCCAGAGTAAGCCAGCAGGGGAATTGGGCACCCCCAAAGTCGGCAGTTAGGCGGCCGACCGCCATGCTGACAATGTGGTGAGCATGTAGGAAGGGTCCACTGCAACTGATGAGCTTTGCTTGGATTGCAGTGGACCTTACCTTACATGTGTTCTCCACATTGGTATGCATGGTGTGGCACCAGCATGCAGGCTGATTGGGGAATGAAGGATGCACCTGCTGATGTGTGCCCTGCATTTCCCCAACAGCGACTACGCCTCCAAATCCCCACTGCCACAAGATGTTGGCTGCGCAAGTGCACCAACATAACAATGCACATAGAAAGTGTACAAAAAGAGTGGAAAATGTGATCATATCAGTAAGGAAAAAAGTAGTCCTTGTCTTTTAATGGTGATGTTTAATGAAAAGTCACCAGATGGCATCTGTCTCTCCACCCCCCCCCCACACACACACTTAAAACCCTCCATAATATGCATTGTTTTTTTCCTTTTTAATATTTATTAGTTTGCCTTTGTTTGGTGCTGGGGTTTTGTGATGCTCTGTTTCAGCTTTACTGATATTTCAACCTAGAGTGGGCATGTCTGTTCCCCTCCCACAAACACACACACACAAAATCCTCTACATCAAAATGATTGTACTTTTTTCATCAGATTTCTTACTTTTTGTACGTTTCTCCAGGAGTGAATGACTGCCCACCTAGTTTTAGTTCAAATGAGTGGGAGCAAGCATGTCCCACATGGGGTGCCGTAGTTAGCCCAGCATGCATTCCTGTGAGTGGTTTTGGGGGTTGCCAGGTTATTGGCAAATTGGAGATGGCACAAACTTAATTTTTTTATTTGGAGTGTTGTTTTTTCCTGCATATATACTTTATCCTCCTATTCTCCCCCCAGCTGAAAAGTGGTACTGAGAGCTATTTCCATCTGCAACCACTGCAGTAAGCATTTTGTGCTGCATACCTTAACCTACAGTGTTTCAGTAGGAGCAAGAGAGTGCCTGATCCTTGCAGTTTCCTGTTTTGTACCACTTGGTTTTTATTACAATTTTCAAAAGGATGCCAGCCTGGCAGTACAGAATACTGTAAAGGGATGGGGGGTAGGTAATGTCTGGAGACGGCGGGGCAGGAGGAGCACAGAAATGGCAGCAGTAAAAAGGACGATCAGCAAAAGTGCAGCTGTAACAAAAAAAAAGAAAGAAAACTAGATCAAGAGGTACCTTGTGCTTTACATTACTTGTTTACAAGTTGTGCTGGGTGGACTTTTGACAGGATGAGGGAGGTGAGTTGCACGGTTGGTGGGTGGTCGGCCGGTGACTGATGGGCAGGAACAGACTTTCATACTGCCAGTGCAAGATAGAAATTTTCTTCAAAATGCTATGTGAGGAATTGTAAGAGGATATAATGCCATCTGGGGGGCTAATTAGCTCAGTAAACCCACTCACCCATCAGGCTCATGTGTTATTGACTAATTATACAATGGCAAGAAAATTTCCTGTATTCTGATTGGTCAGTGGGTGCCTGAAACAGTGATGTTATTACACATTAATATCACTATATGGATTTATTGGACCACTTGGACCATTTGCACCATTTGATTAATCACTTTTTTCTCATCTGAAACACAAAAAATCTACTAAAAACATTTACATTTTTTTGTTTATTTTCTATAACATTGAGCCATTGTACAATTGCAATAAGGCACTCCAAGGTGTGTGTTATTGTGTAATAACATCACTCCTGGGGTGCTGGAAGCATTTGGCTTCACCTCGTGCTTCAACCCACCCCAGGAGTGATGTTATTAATAATAAATTATAATAAATAAAACTTTATTTATATCGCGCCTTTCTAAAATCAAGGTGCCTTACAATATCCAACAACATTATAAATAAAAACCAATACATAATAATCTGAACTCCTAAAATCACAGTATTAATTAAAATAGACCTTCGACCATAAATAGGTCTTTAGGGCCTTTTTAAATTCCTCCACGAACGCACACTGACGAAGCGGGCGAGGTAGAGAATTCCAAAGGGTCAGAGCAACATACATAAAGGCACAAGCACCTGATGATTTTAAAGAAACCCTCGGAATCTCTAGCAACCCCTCATCTGCTGAGCAGAGAGATCACATAGGGCAGTAGGGGACCAAAAGCTCTTTCAAGTAGTCTGGACCCTGTCCATGTAAGGGCTTTATAAGTCAAAAGACCAACTTTAAAGGTGATCCACCACTGAATTGGCAGCCAGTGCAGATCGCGCAGCACCAGCGAAACATGACAGGTATGAGTCGTACCTGTTAATAGCTGGGCTGCAGCGTTCTGCACCAGCTGCAAGTGGCAGATATCAACCCTAGGAAACCCTAGATAAAAGGAGTTGCAATAATCCAGGCGTGAGGACACAAAGGCATGGACCAATGTTGGTAGATCTATGGATGAATCAAGGTGCTTAATCCTGGTGATGTTCCTAAGATGGCAAAAGGAAAGTCTGACAACTGCCGACACCTGGAAACAAAGTGTCAGCACACACACATTACACGATAACACACACCTTGTCATGCCTTATTGCTTAATTAGCCCCCTCGATAGCATTGTATCCTCATATACCACACTTTCCTAACATTTATTCTCTATGTATTATGTGTTTGGGCCATTCTACTGATAGAAAATTCTATCAGATATTTATCTACATGTGACTATAGCCAATTAGCACATACTCAAACAAATAACCTCTAACAGCCTTTCCAATGACATCCCCCACAAAACCTAAACAGAACCTTTACAAAAATGTCCTCACCTAAAATTCATTACATCAGTTCCCTCCAATATCACTCACTGAGCAGGTAAGTACTGTGCAAAAAAAAACAACCCTTCAAAAGCATAAAAAGCCGGAAAAACAAGTGGCTCCAATACTGTACCTATAAGCACACTGGTCAGTTCTGCAGTTTTCCTTTGATTTTAGTAATTTTTCTGAAAAAAAATTCTAGGTAACTTTACAAGAGCCCACAAAAGAGATTATTTTCTCTTTTTTTCTCCCTCTTAGTCCCAAGTGCTGATTTTGGTTCTCCAGCATGCTAGGGGACATGTCTTGAATAGAAACATCTCAGGACAGATCAGTCATGTCTCTTAATATGGTGTACATATATTTTAGAGCCCTGGAGTACCTGCTTAATTACTGTATTTAAGTGATAACATTCATCTTGTAGAAGTATACGAAGCAAAAGCTAGCTTCTGTGGATGATTAAACACTGAGGAGAAGCTGAGGCATTTAATCACCACAGATGCTGGCTATTGTGAGTATACTCCTACAAGATGAATGTTATTACTATTATATCAGTAGATGTTGGACAGAAAATCCTAGTAAAAAATGAGCAATGCTACAGGTTCAAACTAGTGTTGTAAAAGGAAAGCCATGAGTCTGGGCACGCGCATTAGTGCCGGAAGTAGTATGCGTACTGAGAGTCATGATTTCAATTTTAAAAGTCCGTTTTCACGCTGTTAAGTTTGCTGGTGTTACTGACCTATTCTGTGCTGAATAAACAAAGTGGTGTCTATGTTTGTGTAAATTCTATCTCTCTCTTTGTGTCTCTGTCTTTGTGCCATGACCTGTGAACTTCAGGAAGAAAATCGTGTGTGTGTGTGTGTGTGTGTCTGTGTGCTTCTTTCGACTCAGCCTCCCTGGTCTGTCTGTTTTGGTAAGCATGGCAAATTAGTAATGTTGAAAATCTAAATTGTGTGTGTTAGAAGTAAAGATTAAAACAGATACAGATACAGTTCTAATTTATCAATGTTGCTGGCCGGTTGTGAGCCGAATTGACAAACTTGTGTTTCTGTGTAAGGTGTGTTGCCGTTGTGTCACATGCTTTGAGTCGGCAGACTTCAGCAATAAAATCCTGAGTGGCTGGTTGCTCCATGTCCATCTCTCCTGTTGGTGTGATTTGGTAATGAGCTGTGATAAATGTTGCTGGAGAAGTTAATAATTAGGTTGCTTGTATTGCAGAAGCAGAATGTGTATGTGTGCTGGGGTGCAAGAGTGTGAGCACATTTTCAACTGAGCATGTATTGTGGGCAGCAGAGGAGACTATGGATAACCTACTGTGGGCGTGGTTACAGGTGAATAAGCTACTCTTGGAAGGTGAATAAACTACTGTGGGCATGGTCATAGGTGAATAAACTACTGTGGGCATGTTGGTGGTAGTTAGTGGGAGAATAACTGCCAGTTTTCCTCTGTTCTGAATGGCTGAAACCAGATACAGATAATTAAGTGATAACATGCAGTTAATTGGAGTATACAAAGCAATAACCAGCTTCTGTGGTGATTAAATGCCAAGGCAAAGTGGAGGTGTTTAATCTCCACAGAAGTTGGTTATTGCAAGTATACTCCAATTAACTGAATGTTATTACTATTATACGAGTTGGAATTTATGTAGATGACTAGAAACAATAAAGACAAATGCAATGTATGTTAAATAAAAAATGTGTTTAATAGGTGGTTTCATTACATGAATATAGTGATTTTCTCAATTAGTTTAATTATTTGTTTAATATAGTTGAATAAAGTAATCTTGTGAATAGATAACATTGTGTATATGATTAATAACATTAAATAAAGTAAACTGTTGAATAAAGAACAGCTTTTATGAATATTGTAATACTTTTAATAAATAATGCTGTTTTAATAAATAATCCTGTTTTATAATGAATGAAGCAGTTTTTTGAATAAATTACAGTTTTAATGAAAATGTTAAGTTTTTTTAAGACAGGAAAGCAATGTGGTTAGTAAACAACATTTGTCATGACTGTGCTGATGAAATAATCTTTATTATGACTGTAGCAGTAGGTTTTCAATAAATAAAGGACTGTGTTTTTTAAGTAATTGTATGGGTTAAGTAAACATTTGGAACATTTGTTAGTAACAGGTTTTCATAGCATCTTCAAGTTCTTCTTTTTGAGGCAGTGGGGTGGTAATATTTTGATGGCGTGGTTCATTTTGATTGATGATACTGTTGTCTTCTTGGTTGCTGTCTTGTGGGTTGTCTTTGTCTTCAAGTGGCTTGTTTTCTTCAATGTTGTGATCTGTGATTTCAAAGCTAATTGGTGGTAGTGGTTGATTTTGTTGTGGGACTGTGAGTTGGTGCAGGTTTGGTTCTGTTTAGTTTAAGAGAGCTGCAGATAAGATGTTGCTATATTGTCTGCATTGTTCTAAACTTGTTCTGTCTGTATATAATCAAATGCTGGCTTCATTTTTGTGTCCCGTTACTTTCATGATGTTTCATGTTTCTATTCCACAGTCACTAAGTATTGTTGCTGTTGTTGCTCTTAAACAATGGTTTGTGTATACAGTTGACAAGTTTGCTTCTTTGCTAATGTTCAACATAAATTTTCCAAGTGTGTGGACTCCAAGCTTTTTTTTGTGGTATCAGAAGTTGTCTGTAGGTTTCCAGTTGAGGTCTGGCTTTGGTTTTTGCCAGAGGTAAGGAATGTCTGGATTTAGTTTAGCAACGTATAGTTCATATGCTGATACTGGGCATAATGGGTTTTCTGGTTGTGCATACATTCTGGCTTCTGGCACATGTTGGTCTCTTGGATTGCTTCCTGGAGTGTTTTGGTCTTTGGGTTGATGGCAAAGTACAGGAATTTTTTGTTGTCTGCATCATGTGATATTTTAAATGTTGCTTTTGTCATTGTGTTGAGGTTTTCTGTTCCTCTTAAGGCAAAGTGAAGAGCAAGGTTAAACCAGACTAGTCTTTGTAGTGATTTTGGGTTGCCTTTGGAAAGTATTTTTGATTGCATTATTTGTTGTAAGTCCCCTTTTTCAAGTGGTTTGTGGTGTTGAGCTTCATCTTTGTTTTCACACTACAGTTTTTTTAGAAGGGCAACAAACATTGTGTTGGATTTCAAGAATTCTTTGTCTGTCATTGAATCTTGGCTTTTAGTGTGGTGGTTCTCACAAGTATCTGTTTATTCCTACAAGTAGGCTTGTTAAGGAGGATTTTCCATATTCTCCTCCAGTTGTCTTTTTTAGTGATGGATAGAAGTTGTGTACTGTAGATGGTTGTCGAGTTCTTCTGGAGTAAAGTTTTCAAAATGTTCAGTTATGTTATTCACTTGTAGCCATTCTGTAAGGAGGAAGAAAGAGGTAGGTTAGTTTTTTAGTGAGAGAATGTAGTATATAGAATACATTGTAAATGTATTTGATATTTGTGGTAATTAATGTAGAAATGTTAGTTTTTGTGTCAGTTAGTAATTATGTTTGTTTAATGTTTGTTGGAGTTGTGAATATGGTATTGGGGCATAGGTTTGAAAACTAGAGTTGTTAAGGTAGTACATAAGCAATAATATGAAATAGGATGGGTAGTATTGGGTTATAGTGGAATGCCTAGGGCTGTAATCAGGGTCAATGCCATAGATGGAGGGTCTTATAGGTTTTAGAAAGTCTGGTATAGCCTAATACTATCTACCCTGGAAGGTATTTTTGCACTTAGAAAACAGGAATTGCTTTATGTAAGTGATAAAACTGTTAGGCATGTGGGTATTATTGGTCAAATAAAATAGTTTATGTGTCAGGATTAAAGTGATTTTTTTTTGTTTTAGCTGGTTGTCATGGTTACAGCCCATTGCCTCCTCCCCACACCCCCCATGACACAAACAGATATGGCTACAGAGAGGCCACTATATTGTTGAAACTGTCTGAAGAATTTTAATATTTGTATTCTAGTAGTTGTTTTTGTTTTTTATGTGTAGCATTTGTGTTGGGTTTCTTGTTACTAGTTGGACCTGGGTGTGACTGGGGGCTTGGTTGAAAGCACAGACTGGATATGGGTGTGGTGCCGAAATAGCTGGTGAGCAGTAATGGAACTGAGTTTTTCAACAGAGAAAGTGAAGTTGCGATGAGGAATTTGAGTAGAGCTGTGGGGTACTGAAGCAGA
Organism: Neoceratodus forsteri; assembly: GCA_016271365.2. Lineage (NCBI taxonomy): Eukaryota > Metazoa > Chordata > Ceratodontiformes > Ceratodontidae > Neoceratodus > Neoceratodus forsteri. Next base: position 804,460,798 of record CM028130.1, on the reverse strand, counting down.
GTCAGGAAGACTTATTTTTTAAGTAAGGTGATACTGGGAAAGTTGTGGCACAGTGGCAGTATGCACTGAGATTTTTTTTAATTTGTAAGAGTTTCAGGTTACTGGGTGGTGTGGCAAGGAGTCAGGACTCTGAAACTGATTGGGAGCACAAAATTGAGGAGAGGAATTTTCCACTGTGATGTGCTGAAAAGAGAGTGAGGGAGCAGGGAGAATAATAAAATGTTTATTTATGCTTTACCAGAGAGCGCAGTGAGGAAGATTAATTTGTAAGCAATAAGGTATGACCATGGGTTATGTTAAAGTCGTACGTAATCACCCCCTGGGGGTGTTATGTGGCATGAGGTGTGGCCATATGGCCCCCAGGGGGTGATTAACTTAAACATTAAGATAACTCCTGGGAGTACCTTATTGTTATTATAATAATGGCGTAAGCAAAAACAATTTATAACTTTTAAGTTTGTTAATGATTTATTGTTGTTTGTTCAAATTTAAAAAAAATCTCTCTGCAAGCTTTTTTATGAACATAGGCACACTACAAGTCACTTTTTTAAAGCATCAGCAGACAAACAGTCCACTCACCCCCAACCTGGCTAGTGCGTGAACTGTAGCAGTTTCTGTTCTTTATTTGATGTCCTCTATATATTTATGTGTTGAGAGGAATTTTGTTCTCTATAAATTTATGTGTTGATAGGGAATTTGTTCTCTATATATTTATGTGTTGAGAGGGATTTTTGTAAATGTAAAAGCAGTAGTAATTGATGCATTTGTAGGGACTCACATTTTGCATTCATTTCAGTGTACAGCCACGACACCACCCCCCCACCCCAAAACAATAATGTTGCTGTGGTTGGGATAGATAAGTAAGATAATAAAAAAAGTCATGTTTTTAGGTTTGCATTCAGCAAGCACCACCAATCAGAGGGATTTGAACAGGGAAAATATCTGCGCTACCTTCGCTATTACAAAGGCAATGTCCAATGGTAGTGATGATTGGCTGCGGTGATTCATGGATGCTGAAGCCGAGTTGTGCTTATTGCAGCTGTAAGGCAATTATTGAGCAAGACACATTGATTATGGGCACACTTGTAAATATTATGAAATGAACTGCTCCCCCCTCCATGTGGACAGCGTTACAAAAGTAGATGGTTGGTTTTACGATCTGTGGTTGAAATGCAGACAAGAAACAAGTGGTGGCAGTATGGAGAAAAAAAATGTAGTTTAAATTGCTCACTTCTTGTTTACACTTGGAGAGAGGATGTGACAGAAGACTAGTGGAAATGCCAGAAAAAGAAATGTGGAGCTATATAGCATTTCAGAAACTGTACCAAGAATGCAGTGGAGGGCACCATTTCAAACACCGGCAGTGTGAATGAGGGTTTTGAAATCATACCTAAAGTACAGGGCTGAATGTGAGCGAACTGAACTGTGACAGACTGTGGTTAGCATGTGGATGGTAAACTTTGGGCTTTGTTGTGATTGCTGCCTGATATACTTGCTGTGGATTTTTCTTGAATAGTGGAGCAAGTTCTGTTGTTTTAAAAAAATATTGTAGATGAAAAAGAAAGTTCTGTTGTATGAACTTGCTAGCTAGGAGTGTACATTTTTTATTCAGGGAGAGATTGGGAGATGAACCATAACAGTCAGGTGGATTTACAGATAATTTAGTGCTTCGTTACTATAGTCTGTGAGTGAATCTGGCATGTTTTCAACACTTGTCATATAGAGTGTTGTAAGGATTGAGAGACTGATTGCTTGCCTGTATACATAAAAAAACAATTTCTGATTCAGCTGAAGGTTTCTAAATTCAGTTTACGATTTTTTTTTTTGCATGTAAGTGCTGTAGGGATCAAAAGATGGACCATGGGCAACTGACAGTATACATTTAAATTAGCAGCAGTGCTAGTGTTGAAATTAGTGTTGTATTTGAAATTTATATTAACACTAGTGATGCTGCTAAGGTAGGTGATACTGGGAAAGTTGTTGGAGATTGGCACTAGGGAGAGAGGTTTTTTTTTTATTTTTAAAAAGTTTAAGGTTGTTGGCTAGCATGGGCAGGGACAAAGCCGTAGGAAGGCATTTTGGTGTCCTGAACAAGAGACTAATTTTGCACCCCCCCTTCAGAAAAGAGCCGGGGGTCTGGGGGCCTTGCAGCCCCCAGAGGCTCTAGAGGGTTTACATGATCTTTGGTGGGTGTGGGGGCTTTTCTGAAGAAAAACATACTTTTAATACAGAAAAGTAAAATCTAAAAAAATACAATCTTTGAGCATGAGCAGAGACAATATTTAAGAAGTGTGTAAACAAAAGGAAAACTAAAATCAAATTCTTTTCTCAAGCCTTGGCCCTGCCTATTTCCTCCTTCCTAGATACCCAGATCCAATATTGCAACCCCTCTCCTCCAGCTTGTTTCAACCTCACTCTTTCTCCACATTTGTTATGCCACATTGTTCCTTCCATGTTTTTTAGCAGTTTAATAGGTACATTTGCTGTCCGCATCTGCACAGCATCTCTCTCTGCTGGTTTAAAGCTGCCTAATTTTTTAAATAATTCTTTAAACTTGCTCCCTGGCATCCTAATGGCCTCCTCAGAGGATTGAGGGCCATCCAGCTTGAATAGCTTTCAATCCATCCAAGAGTGGCTCCAATATCCCAGGCACCCCATCCCTCCTGCCTGTACCACTCCATTAGCCATGAGCTGAAGTGAGCAATTGGATGAACCCTCTTCTAGTTCTCCCTTCTGCTCAAACTGGCAAAAAAAGCTCAGAAGTCAGTGAGGCAACTGCCAGCTTGGATGTCCACCACAAAATTTCTAAAGCTATTCTTAACCTCCTCTAGGAGTCTGCAAACTAAGTTATCGGTGCCTAGTAGGACTGCTTTCCACTCTATTGACAATTCTTTCTACCCTGTTTACATCCCATCCAACCAAAGCCCCAGAAGGCATCTAACCTTCCTGTCCCATGCTTCTCTGCACCCACTACCCCCTCCCAGTCCTCTTTATGATGGAATCACCCATTGCAAGCTCTTTCCTAGCACTGTCTTGCCTCTTGGACTCCAATCGCATGTAATGTGTACTCTTAAGCACAGTCTTGGTCTCTTGCATGCCTGCAAGGTACGGCCTTTTCACCTGGGGGACTAGATGAACCAAATTGCACATGAGGTGTGAATCTCTTTGCTGTTGCCACCTCAGGGTCGCAGTCTGTATAGACCCTTCTTCCCCAATCTACAGTATGTATGGCACGGTGTGCATTGGAAAGGAATAGTGGCTGCTTGCACCAGTGTCCACTGGAACTCACTGTAAAAAGGTTAAGTTCATCCTCCACTACACCCAGCTCCACAGTGAGTGCTGCAAATCTGCTGCACACCAGGCAACATCGCTGCCTCCTGAGGACTTTCCTGAAGATGAGTGCACTACGGGTGCTGCGGCCTGTGATGCTTCCTTCCTACCCTGCCCCCACATAGCTCTCCACATCCTTCTTGAATGACTCCCTTATGCTCCTGCTTTACCTATTGACATAGGGTCCCCATCCCTAGTTCTTCACTAGCACTGCTGAAGTTGTTTCATGGGCAGAGACCCTTTTATCAGGGGGTATCCCAGACAGGATTTCTTTAGCAGTCACTTAAAAACCCACAATATTCACCCACTCTACTACTATTCTGGATATCTCCTACCCTCCTTTTAATCCCACCTTGTCCCTCAGATTATTTTGTTTGCTGGCACCAGCACACACAAATCACAGTTTCAGTCCCTTCCTGGATTCCCACAGGATGCCCAAGCATGCATAGCAAAGCTCCTTCAGTAAGAGGACCCCATGTCTCACTTGTGTCCCTTGATCTTTTTTAAGCATAGTCCCCTTCCGACTCCCTGCATATTAATTATTTTATTTTTAATACTGCTAATACTCCCCAGACTGACACACACAAAGAAAGGAGACTTGAGTTTCAACTTCTTTATTTTACTTTTTTTTTATTGCTAATCCACCACCCCAAACACACACAGAATAATTTTTGTTTCTGTAAATACTGCTGCCTGCTGGTTCTGTAGTAGGGTCTGGATCAGACTCAGGACTGACTCCGGAGGTGTGATACACTGGGCTTTTATTTTAAAGAATGCAGCCAGCCTAGGCTCCAGCCAGCAGACTTGGTTATAAAGGCAGTGGAGCTGGCAGCACTGAGCAGCACGAACTAAGTAACTACTGCTGGGACACCCGAACAGGATTAGGAAAACAGTAACTGTGGGGCGGTCAGCTGGCATGGGCAGCCAGGCCAAGCAGCCTCCAGACTCAATTGGGAGTTGGCAGGAGTCGGCAAGACAGGTGGGTGGGGCAGCTGATAGGGACCTGGGACTAGGGAATCAAGAACCATTGAATCAACTTTTGCAAGGTGGAAGTCCGGGACTGTGGATGTGGAGAACAAGACTTTGGTTTTTGTCTTGTAAAAATAAAAAATTGGCCTCAGGAGTCAGCAAGAGGGGGCAGGGGACTGGGACCCAGGGCCAGACTAGAAGGAATCTCATCATTCACAAATAATCGATCAGCCTGCCTCAGAGGGAGGAAGAATGAATCAGGTGAATGGGGTGGAGATGAGGGAGAACAAGGCCGAGCAGGCCAGTCAGTCAGCACAAGGGTCCATTCCAAAAGCAAAGTAAAATGGACCAGTTATACACAGCAGCCAGACCTGCACCAAATTATCTAATCCTATATATCCTAGGCTAACCCTTTGCCTACTTTGAATGAGGGACGATCAGTAAGTAGTTTTTACTTTTTTTTCAACCCCCTCCCACAACAAACAGATCATCAACATTTATTTAATTAGATGGATTATGGACATGGAAGGAAGCTTTGTTCTCTTGTCTGCTACATGCTGCTACATAAAATCAATTTAATTAGTCCATGCTCTCTCTCGCTACTATACTAGTCGCTCTCTCGCTCTCTTCTTTACTCCAGCTCTCCTCTAACCGCTTCTGCTCAACTGTTCTGCCACTCTAACAACGCTCTGGAGTCTGCTGCTTACGTTTCCTTATATACTTTACTTGGCGCCAGCCTACCCCCACAGAAAAACTGTCTGCTCTGTATGCCACACGATTGTTCTTGCTGCAGCAACATATTATGTGACCTCCCCCCCAACTTGCTGGTCTGTGGATGAGCCCTTCTGGCAGCAAATAGTAATTACCTAAAGAAAGTAAAAAAAAAAATTTAAGTCGAAGTGCTCACTTTTTCAAGTTAATAATAGAGATGAAACTGCACCCCTAGGAGCTTGCGCCTGGGGCATGCCCACCCGCCCACCCTTCCTACAGTACTGGACAGGGAGGCGGGAGCTGAAAATCGAGTGGGAGCTCAAAATGGAGCAGAGGAATTTTGAACCGCAATGTGATAAAAAGACAGAGAGAGAGCGCAGGGAGAAAATGTCCATTTCTGCTTTATTAGAGAGGACAGTCAGGATTTGAAAGTATGATGTGATACTTTGAAGTTCTGGAAGACGTCATGCAATTGTGACATATAGCCATGTGTGTGTGGGGGGGGGGTAGGGCTGAGAAAAGAAATATGTCTCAATTAATTTTTTATATACTTATTTTATTGGTGTGAAGGATAGTGTGGGAATAAAGAGAAATGAAGAGAGATGACTTTTTTTACAGCTGCGGGTGTGTTTCAGTGTGACGATGTGATGAGGATTGAGGGGTTTAGCAGGAAAATTTAAAACTGAGAAAGAATGTATTTACCTTTGGAAAGCTTAGCTGCCCATGTTGTTTGCTTTTTTGTTGTATTTTCATCTTTTTCAGAGACAATTTGTGTTTTGCCTTCTTCAGTAATAATGAGAAACCAAGTTTTGGCTACTGTTGAAACTGCCGAGGTGGAGGGCTGTTCCGATGCCATTTTTTTTTTGCAGGTGCTCAAGGTGTGAATAAATGACTGTGGGCATGATTTCTGACTGATTAAATGACTGTGGGTGGTGTCTAGCTGAATAAATGCCTGTGGAGGTATTTTTTTGAGGTTGTGGTATTGTAATTGTTATGTGTTGTGTGCTGTGACTGGCTAACTTAGTTTACCTCTCGTATAATTCAAGATAATCATTAGAACTAAAAGAAATACTCGGGGGAGACACTCTGATTTGGAGCCATTTTTATCTCAATTAATTGCTCAAATCCAAATATGTTAAATCTGGGGGTATCTTGACATTCTCACTGATTAATAAACATCTCTAGTGGCATTAATGTAATTATTGTCCACTTGCCTTCTTAAAGCAGATTGGCTGGAGGCCATGAAGGAAGCAGAGCCAGGGCTCCACTCAACATCTCTGTAACTGGGTCCTCTCAACATCTCCCACACTCTTGGCCCCAAGACTGATGTCTGGAGGCTGTGACTGGGTGACAAAGCTCCATTGAGCACCCCTAGAATGATTCCCTGGCCCCAGTAGGAGCAGCAAATCATGGATCAAAAATGGTCACAGTAACCACTACAAGCACTGGCACGCATGTGTGATTACACAAGAATGGAGCTGGAGTTCCAAAGTCAATGACTGGCCTGTGCATCCATGCTTCTAATGGTCTCTGCTTCTTGGAAGGCAGCAGAGCTGGAACTGAAGATAGTAAGCACCATCGGACAACAAAAAAAGTGTTTCTCAGCCCCAGGCCAGGAAGTGGGACTGGGAACTGAAAGTGAAAAGTGTGCATGTACATCAGCAATGAGAGACTGGCTCAAAGGTTGCCCCCCCCCATTGGAGTCCTCAACAGTGAAATGAGCTAAGTGCCCCCATAAATGAGTACCTCCCTGGCCCCAAGACAGGCAGAGGAGCTAGGGCAACCTAAATGTAGTCCCAGTGGGATTAAGGAAGAGCAGCAGCAAGGTCCTGGAGATTATATAAAAACATAAACAAACACAGAAGAATCTATATATTTACCCAGCCCTCTGAATCTAGCAAAGACTTTTGGAAGAGAGCAGGAGGTCAGCACAAAATATGCCTATGAATTGTGATTAATCAGAAGCCTGCATTACTTTTCAGTCTATATACAAGTCCAGCATAGCTGGGCCAACATTCCAAAGACTGCACACCTGTGAGATTGACTGATGAATAGGGCATTGAGTTTCATCCTATAAAAGTGACTATTCCCATGATCTTGGCCAGTTCTGCCAGTGTGAAAGAGAGATAGGAGCTAAGAGCTAGTGAGCCACTGAGTGCCAGGCACTGCAGACCTGGCAGGCTAAAGAAGTCTCGGTTCTTCTGTAAAGAGATCAATAGTTTTTATCAAAACTCAAATTTTGAGCAGGCCCACTGGTACAGGGCAGGGTGTCCATCTGTGACACCGATGACCCAGATTTGGGAATGGACTTGGGACATCAGAGGGATGGCCGGGGGAGAAGGACTGAGCATTCCTGAAACTGCTTTCCTTCTCCAGGGGAAAAGGGGGAAGAGTGTTTCACACAACGTGGAACTCTGGAGAAGGCTGGGGGTACCTCTGTGCCAGCACCATTACTTCAGTGGGGCGGGGCGGATGCAGGACATCATTGCACTTCCCCACCACAGGAGGAAAAAAAAAAAGCAATAAAAATTGCCGGCCTCCCACAATGATGCCTGCCTTGGCCCTGATCACTCCCTCTAGCTCTCTGTCTCTCTCTGCTGACCTATTACAGAGTCCTTGGCTCCAGCTGGCCTTGAACCCTACCCTGGGGGGTAAGCCAGGAAGGCAATGTTGGCAGGTGCCCCTTGCCAACACCTTGTCCTGTCCTTGACAGATCCACCTGGTGCCATGGTCCTGCCCTGGGGCATAAACCAGGGGGTAGCTGTGGGGAAAAGGTAAGTCCAGAGGAGCAGGGTGAGAGACAGGAGTTCAGGTGGATGGGGGGGTGGCATGCAGACCAAAAAAACAATTTGAAGGTGATGAGTGGAGCTGGGGGGGTTTCCTGTCCCACCAGTAATGTTCCCCTCTGGGAGCCAGTCTCCTTTGAAGATTAACCAACTGATCAAGAAGGCCACTGCCTGTTTCAGGGTTCTTGAACCCTCTGCACCTGCAGCACTAGACTGATTGTGAGAAAACAGAGAACAATGAGTGAATACCAGACAACACCAGGGAAGCCTGCTCTGCAGCCGAAGCATGGCCAACCATCTTGGCTGTTACAACATCATATACCAGAGGTATCTGTGAAGCTACAAAACCATGTGTAACCATTGGGTTTTAAGCTTTACAAAAGAAGAAATTGTAACTGTGCTAGGACTGAGGGAGAAGCCCTGGACAAGACATTACTATTTTGATAGGGACAGGCAGAAGACTTGAAAAGGCCATCTGGCCATCCATTTGAGTATAGATTACAATTAGGGGCCCCTTTTCTACAGTTTACAGCTTCACTGTTCAGCAACAGTGTGTGTTCGAAAGTGTGTTTTACCTGCAACAGTTAAAGAACACCACCGAGCTCCTACCCTGCTAGCAGCAATTGCATCCCCAGTGAGGTACCCACTGCAACTACAGTAAATGGAGAACTCTTGCCCATGGCCTTTGGGGGCTTTAAGACAGGTGCTCCCACGTGGGGATTAAAAGACTGCTGGGGGAGCAGACTGTGTGGGGTAATTGTTGTTTTGCATAGAATATAAGTATTTCACTGCTACCTCACTGCTCTCATTGATTTTCACTGCCTCATTGTTTTTTCCATACCCTCCCCTTTTAAATGAATTATTTACTTGAGCTGTATTTCTTGTTTTGGGGATTGTTATTACTGTTACAGTGTCATTTGTAATAGGAACAACCAAAAGATGTGGGCCCAGATATTCAAACTGCACCCAAAAAGTGTGCAATAGCAGAAGCAAGCGCAAGTCCATTGCACCCATGCGCAACAGACGCGATATTCAAAAAAAGAGCAGGCCAAATTGTGCCTACAACCAACATCTGAATATTGCACAACCTGTGCCATAGCACAACTAGGGAGAGGAAGCTGAGCAGATATGATGCGCTATGGCACAACAAGGGATGTTCAGCTGAGCAGTCCAGAGGTGCCATAGCGCAAGCAGGGAGCCCCCCAGCTGCAGAGTAATGTAACAGCACAATCAGGGAGGTAGGGGCCCACCACCCATGCCACAGATGGGCACAGGAACACACAGTGGGACAGACTTCGCCCCCTCCCACCCCAAGCACTGCACAACCAGGGGAGGGCTGGAATAACCACTGGTCTATGGAGTCAAGCAACCAACCCACAGCCTGGCCATGGTGCCCCATCACACCTACCGGCAAGCTGTGACTGGCACACAAGGAGGGTGGACCACTCTGTGCCACACCATCCCCCCAGTGCACAGCACACCCTGCACCATGACCCCCAGACAACCCCCCATGAGCAGTGACCACCACTGCAGGAATCCCCATGCATGCCACCACCCCCACAGTGGCAATGCAACCCTGTGCACCACAGAACCATGCAAGCCAGCCCCACCATGAGCACCCATCAGCAGGTTGCAGCACACAGCAATGCAACAATGGCAGACAAAGTGCCACCATGCACAGTCCCTCAATGTACTGCTGAGAGACCGAGCATGCGTTGTGAAGTGACCCCATATTGGATGGTCGTGTAGTGACTCCCCAGTGGTACAGCACTCCGCACAGTATTCCAGTAACACACCTTCGCCCACCGAATGGCCACAACAGCCAGCACAGACACCCACAGTGGTGCGTGGAAGCATGCACCACACCAGATGCACACAGGGTCAGACGATGAGCCACTCATACCCAAGGCACAACAACACAGGGGCCTGATGGTGGGGCAAGCAAGCCCCCATCGTGGGCCCTGTAAGCCGTACACAAAACCTGTAGTCCACCATGGCACTGGAGTGCCAACCACCCTGCACTGGCACCATGGACCAATAACCCACCATGAGTCACCCAGAGCACAAGCCACAGACAGTGGGGCACATCCCCTGCAACACGCACAAGCCACAGCATGGAGGTGGGACAATGACCATGTTGCCCACAGTGCCACCTGAGCCAGGCATGCACCACACCAGTGACATGGGCAACCCAGCAAAGCAATGGGTACAATGCCACCACTGACATGCCAGCAGATCATGCAGGTCACAGACAGGCATGGGTGTCAGCTGCACAGGCCATGGACGGGCCAATGGGTGCACCATGGACACAGATCACGTGCCATGGACCACTGCACAGTCATCCAGTGCGTGGGGCACAACACACACAACACAGACACTGACTGATATCTACCCCCAGACCATAGACACCTCCACACAGACACACACACATACCCATGACTGCACCACCCCTGATGCCATGCACATCACTGCAGCTGAGCACCTATAGCCCACTGCAAATCAGAGACCGCCACGGTATTCATAGAAAAGTGAAATTATTATAAATATATATAAACTATTTACAAGATCAATGACAACTATATACAGGTGGTAGGGGACACAAAAGGGTGGGGTGGGCAGGGGAAGGGTGGACAACTGGGATGGGATAGGAGGGTGGGAGGGTGAGTCCAGGGGGGATGGGAGGTCAGGGACAAGGGACTACTGTTGCCCGCGCTGGTCCAGGCTCTGGCTCCACCTCGCACATCACCTCCTCAGGACCCCCGCCTCATCAATTCTCCGGAGGATGGCCACCGTATCCCGGGCTAGGGTGAGTAGCTCCATCAGGATGTCTCGTAACTCCCTCAGATGTCTCGCACCTAGGACAAGGGAGCACAGTCAACACGTGTGAACGCACAGCCCCACACAGCCCACCCACTGTGCATGGCACACGGCCATGGGACATACCACTGTGATGGTGTGTGACCAGCTGCAGTGATCACATCCACAGGACATGCCCACCCAGGTGCATACAGCCATGTGGAATGCTGCACACACCCACCAGCTAAGTCACGCACAGCACCACCGTGCCTGTCCAGTGACATGGCTATGTGGTGCAAAGGCAGTGGCACAGCCATGCACCTGGTGCACACATGCACCACCAGTGACGCACACCCAGACATCCATTGCCACTGGACAGTGTTGACCATAACCAGTGGCGTGCGTGGCAGTGATGTCAATGAATGGTGGCCATGCCCCGCTGCCCACCCTGTCACACAGCATGCAAAATTAATCATGGATGTCTGCTACTCACCCTCATTGGGATGGTCGGGTGGCCATTGTAGACCCTCGGCCTGCCTGGCTGTGGCCTCCACTGCCCTCCGTTCTGCCTGTAAGCGGCGTATCACTTCCGGGACTCGTGGGGACAAAAAGAGAGAAGAACATCAGCACCTCGAAGCAAAGCACCTCTGCCCCAAGGAGTGTGCCCCACAACCAGCCAGACTCACCCACCACAATCTCGTGAACACCACCTATGGCCAAACCCAACAGTCCCTCCCATGTGCTGGAGACATAAACAACAATGTGACTCATATGGGCGTTATACGTGTTGCCAGAACCCTCTACCTGATTGTGGTACCATGCCCATCCTTGCACGTGACCTAAGTCTGGCCAGTAAATCCAGCTCCCTCCTTTGCAGGTCACCATAACGGTGCATGCACTGCTCCACCATCCTGCCCCTGCCAGTAACTGCCTCAAGGGCTGTGGCCACCTCCTGCCACATCTGGGCTGGGACCTAGCCCTATCCAGGGGGGCCTCCCCAAACAGAGGCCCATGGTGTGGCTCCACTGTGGCCACCAGGTTTGCTAGTTCAACAGCAGACCATGGAGCAGCCCTTCTCAGTGCCATTGCGAATGCTATAGTAGGCAATATGGTGCTATGCAGAGCGGTTCCCCACATGCAGATGCTGTGCGGTACAGTGCTGCCATTCCCTATCGCGCTGTTACTGAACAGCGCGATAGAGGTGCACCTATGCCTGATGCATGGCGCTAAGGAGGCAAAGGTCAGGCACAAGGTCAAGGGTCCCTGGCACAAGGCCATGCACAGTGCCATCGGACGACAATGCATGTAGCTAGATTGGCTGCCTGTGTGTCAGCACCATAGCGGACTATTGGGCAGTTGTGCCATTGCACCTATGAAGGCCCATTGTCACAGCGCCATGTAGTGACCTTCACTATTGCACCACTGGCTCAATGGTGCCCGGTGCCCTGCATTGCCTACCATGCACAGCATGTCATCAGTGCGGCAGACGCCTGTGACAGCAGCCTGGGCATGTGTAGTGAGGTGTACTACGCATGCCACAGAACTGGGCCATTGGCTCAGCACGTTCCACACAATTGCGCAAAGTGCAACAGTGCAATATTTAGTTATATGCTAATCATTCAATCAGCCATTCAATGGTGCAGCACCGCGATTTGCATCTAATTCAAGTTGATCCTCACCTAATTTGCATGGATTGCATTATAAAGGGGCAACAAAAAGTGCTGCAGTGGTTACTGCAGTTTATTGGTGAGTTGCATGCTGTGTGGGAGTGTGGACTGTGGATTCAGGGACATGCATGGGACTGCACAGTCACAGGTAACAACTGTCATCCTTACAGGTTACATAATGACCGAGCACATTCTGGGAGAGTAGGACAACAGTGGTGGGAGGAGGAGGAGGCTGAATTTCACTAAGGCCAAGACCGAGGCCCTTTTCGAGGCCTACCTGGATCAGGAGCCACTGCTCAGTGGACGGAGGGGCACCCCTCAGGCCCGTGCTGCTGCATGGGAGGAGGTGGCACCTGCCATGAACCTGCATGGCAGCCACCAATGCTCCGTGCAGGAGTGTAAGAAGAAGATGGGTACACACAGGAGGAGGGTAAAGGAGAAGATGGCTGCCATCGGGGTGGCATGTGCTGCAACAGGTGGGGGACAGCCGAAGGTGGTACAGCTCACCCCAGCAGAGGACAGGCTTGCTGCAAGCATGCACCACAGTGCCATAGAAGGAGTTCCGGGAGGTGGCTTCCAGACAGGTGGTGGCCCATCTCTGCATGGTAAGCCATGGTCTGACTTGGGGGGGCGGGAAGGTAACATGCAGTAACATGACTTTGCTTTCCCTTACAGATCCTGAGCATCTGCATGGGTCAGCGGTGGTGGGCCTGTCCACTGCAGACAGTTGGACGGAGTCAGAGTTGGGACCATCCACCTCCACAGGTATGTGTGGATCAGTGCAACAGTGGGGCCGCCTGGCTGTCCACACTGATGTCGTTGAGACAGGTGTGGGGGAAGCCCTGCCTGTGTCTCAGCCTGCTGGCATCCATGGATGCCAGCACGCTGTGGCTGGGGCAGAGTCCGGCACCAGTGATGATGACACTACTGTCATGGGCAGTGACACGTGTGTACCACAGGATGGACACACAGCAGGGCAACTCACGCCCATGGCTGTGGCTGGTGCCGCCGTGGGGGCCAGTGTGTCAGCACAGTCCTAGGCTCTGCCTGTCAGCACAAGTGGGGCAGCACTGGTGTCTGATCAGGACAGTAGGACTGTTGCAGCCACTGCGGTGGCACCACTGAGCCCTGGGGTGTTGCAGCCAGAGGGGCAGCAGCAGCAGTTGCCCACCAGGCCTGGGGGTACAGGGTTCAGCGGTGGCATCTGTGCACCACCTGTGGACATGCCCATACCTGGTCCTGGTGCGCAGCACCCACCCTCAAGAGGTGCTGAACATCAGGCCCTTGCACACCCTGAGGGACAGGATGCCAAGGAAGCTGATGACCTCTTGGATGAGCACACCTACCTACTGCGAGCATCGGTCCAGCAGTAGATGTGGCTTGCAATGTCTGTGGAAGCACTGTGTGTGGCTCTCGAGTGGGCGGAGGAGCATCACAGCAGGGACAGCAAATGGATCCTGGCACGGATGGACCGTTTGCGAGGAGAATGTGACCTGCCATTGACAGGCATGCACAGGCATTCAATTGCTGTCCTGTAGCCACAATGGGCACACAGTCAGATGCCCAGCCGCCATAGACACCACGCCAGTGCACTCTCCACTCCCCATTCCCGGTGTCGTGCGACTCCCACCCTGTTGATGCCGGGTTCAGCTGTGGGCATCCTGAGCACTCCTGATGCAGGCATGTTCGGTGTGCTGCACACCCCTGCATGGGCATGGTCGCATTCATGCAGTGGAACCCATGGGGGACCATCGGTGCCACCCCATGAGGCCAGTGGTCAGCCTGCCAGTGCTGGCAGGTCTCGGCGGGGCTGCCCATGCATCCGTGGTGGCCGGGGCACTGTGTCGTGAGACTGACCTGTCTCCCAGTGTGGCTACTGTCTGGTGCTGCCCTGTGTGCATTGTGTGTTTTGGTGGGCAGTGCACGGGTGGGTACCCGGCCCTGCATGTGGACACACAGTCCCGGCTGCTGTCCACAGTTATGTGTGCATGATGATGCCGGCATTGTGCTGTACACCAAAGTGCAATTGTGCCCAGCATCTGACATATGCACATGGACAGACAGTGGATGTGGTGGCCTGTGGACATGTGTGTTGCTAGGGTTGGCATTCTGGGTCGGTGTGCCTCCTGCCCTCTGTGCACGTTTGGTGCATTGTGTGTGTGCGTGTGTGTGTGTCCATCCACATGGCATGTTGATCCTCACCCATCCCTGGTTGTGTGTGTGCTTCTGTGCCCTGCCACTTCCCTTGATGGCATGCACCCCTGGTGTGTGTCCATGCGTGTTTGTGGGTTGTGCCTTAGCCACTGGTGGTTGCACATGGCCCCATGAGTTACCTGGGTTGGCTGAAGTGCTCCTCTGTGATGGTGTCCCGATGCATCTGTGCCAGCTGGATCAGTCAGGGGTCCTGTCGGCCAATGGGGGGCTGCCCATCACCATCATCACCGGCGTCCCAATTGTCCCCATCACTGTCCCCCTCTTCAACCTGTACAGCTATCCCATGTTCGTTGGCCATGTTGTGCAGGATGCAACAGGCCAGGAATATCCCACAGGTCTTTGAGGGGCTGTACTGTAGGGCACTGCCAGAGGTGTCCAGGCAATGGAAACATGCCTTCAGCATCCTGAACACCTGCTCAATGACATTGCATGTGGTGGTGTGTGCCTTATTGTAGCATTGCTGCGATGGGGTCATGGGCTGCCGGTAGGGTGTGAGCAGCCAGGGATGGAGTGGGTATCCACTGTCACCTGTGTGCAGAAGGTGGAGGTTAGTTTAGTGATCAGCTTCGACCTACCCCAAGCATTGTAGACCACTACCCATGGCACCTCTGGCCATGTCCCCCCGGCCCTCGATATGTCCATTTGGTTTGCATACTCACCCACTAGGTGTCCTGTGGGGATGTCCCCACTCTCAAATCTGTGGCACAGTGCCAACTGGTGCCAGATGTATGAATTGTTTTCTCCCCCAGGGTGCGTGGCACAGACATTGATTATGCACCTCCTGGCATCACACACCACCTGGCAGTTGATGCTGGAATAGCCCTTGCGGTTCATGCATGCGGCCCCTTCATGGCCAAGTGGTGTGCATATGGCCACATGGGTGCAGTCTATTGTCCCTAGCACGCCAGGTATACGTGCTACCCTGTAGAACTCCTGTACATTTGCTGTGCATGGGAAATGGATGTACTCCTCAGCATGTGGCAGCAGTGCGCTGAGGAATTGGGTGAGGTGGCGTGACGTGGCCACCTGGGTTATGCCTGTGGTGTCCCCAGTTGGTTTCTGGAAGGTATCCATGGTGAGCAAACACATGCAGGCTGTTACCTTGGTCTCCACTGACAGGGCATGACTCCATCATGTGGGTGCCTGCATCACATCACTGCACAGCTCACAGAGTCACCTCAGTATTGCCCTGTTCAGGCGGTACCAGCCCACAATCTTGGTATCTGTGTACATCTCAAAGCTGGAGCGGGCTCGGTACTGCCTGTTGGGGGCATACCACTGACGGGCCCTTCCATGGCCACATCCCCCTGCCACCCACCTTCTCACCCCCTCATTACAGCCTCCATGTGGAAGGTGGCACTGGCCATGTCCCTGGCTTGCGTCTCCCCTGGCAGCTGTTGCTTTATTCCGCCCGCTGTCCTGGCTGCCACCTCCCCTGCAGGTACTGTACCTGTCTGTGCTGGCCTCTGAGTTGTGTGGCTCCCCACACCTTCCCTGTGCTTGTCTTTTGCTGTGGCATTTCCCTGGCCTGCCCTGTTCCTGCCATTTGCCCTGTCTGTGCCTCTGCCTCTGTCTCATATGGCTTCCCTGTAGCATTGTTGCACCTCTTCCTTGCTCATTTTTATTTTGGCTCATTTCCGCTATGGTGCAACTTCTGCTTGCTCCACTGTTGCGCGTTGCACAAGTCTTTGAATATCACACTGCGCAATTTATGCATGGTTTCTCCCCCTTCAGTTACGCTTGCCTCATTATCATTGCACTGTTGCTCAGCATGTTGTCGGGGGCGCAACAGCCTCCTGCTGAATATCGCAGGATGGTGCAATTTCGGACTTGCGCAGGCACAACCCTATTGCACATGGTTCAACTCTTTTGAATATCTGGCCCATGGTGCATAAAAAAGTGACCTAAACACAAGTTATTAATGCTAGTGCTGTCTGCTTTACATTTTTGCACATTAAAGCTCTCAGCATGTATAACTTGCTGTGTTTGGTCACTTTATTTTGCACACCATATATTTCTGTTTTTGTAGTTTGTATTTTTCACCATGATTGCTGCATTTTAAAGTACTTTGTGCTGTGGTTGCATTGTTTGCTTACTTTTTGTTGTTAAACATTTTATGCAAAGATTTAGGTAATACAACTTAAGCAATGCACCAGAAATAATGGGGTGGGACAGTGTGGCAGGCTATGCACTGTTTCAAGGAGTTAATAGCCTTGTGTGTCAGCATCCAGGTACCCCATATTGCTACCCCAGATGGAGGCACACACCTCCTTTATGCCCGAACACCCATGTAGCACAACTTTGGGCAACCCAGGCAGACACCTCAGAGTGTTTGGAGAAGTGAGCCCTGAGGGCTGTGTGTGGTCCAGTACAATAGCAGTAGACCTGAACTAAGGCTCAGTGACCCACATATAACTACTACTGCTCATTTCATGAATGCATAATTTATTGATAAATCCACATATTTATTTACTTAAAAGTTTCACCAGGAAGGTATGCTGAGCAGGGTTGCTCATTCCCAGCTGCATCCTGGGGGAAAGGGATTTGGGAGCAGACAGGAAGTACAGATAAAGTTCATAAAGCAGTAGTACAGTAGAAGTGAAGAAGGTTCAGTTGGATACATACTGTATAATGCGATACAATACAATAGTGAGGATATTTACTCTCAATACAGAATTACATCAAGTTGAAGTGCATAGGTACAGAACAAGAACCTACAGTGATGTCAAGTACTACTGGGCAATAGAAGACTATGAACTAGACAGGAATTAGCTAGCATAAACTGAGTGTGCATACTTTGGGCAGAGTCAATGCTTATACAGAATAGGAGGATTCAAACAACCTGAAGTCTTGCTGTATTCTGACTATATGCAGTTAACACCAGCACCTGAACTGCTCCGGAGAGGAAAGGGTTAACTCTATGCCAGTGCATAGAACGGTGAGCTCGAGCTTGGCTTACAAACCTCTGTCTCTGGTACATCTCAAGTAACCATCAGATTCTTTACTCCTCCTAACTGTGAAGACACTCCGGAGAGTTTTCCTTCGCTGCTTCGGTTCAGTATAGTGATTCGTTTGGTTTTTCATAACCCTTTCTTTCTTTTTTTGGTACTCAAATCTCTGTCTGTAGTACAGATAGTATAGTATAGTAGACAGTGATAGAAATTGTTTTGTTCTGTTTCTTTCCAATCTGTCCATTTGGGAATTGAAGTAATTGTTTACATTTTTACTGTTTATCCTACTTTAGTGTGGTCCGGTACTTTTTTGGTCTCAAAAAAACAATGATTTATTCCATTTTTTTACATAGCCCTTGAACTGGCTGGTGACCAAAAAGTTTGTATTACCTGGCGTAACAGCTGTTAAGGGTAATTTTATTCATAAGGCAATGTCTGAGAAACCCAAAAAGAAAACCGGTCCCACTAGGTTTTAACACTGTTCTGAGTGTGAGGAGGCTTTTGCTAAAGCTGATCCCCACCTCACATGTGTTTATTGTCTGGGGTTTGACCACCTCAAATCAAACTGCCAAATTTGTGCAAATTTCTCTAAGGCCACTATAGATAAAAGATTACCTCAGCTTAGGTAAAGAGAGGGCAAGAAGTCTGCTAATCGGGATGGCCAGCCCGGTTCGGTTCCGACCAAACCTGAGGAGGTGCCTGCTGACACAGGCGATACCTCCTCGGGCAAAAGGAAATCGGATTCTGAAGGATCGGTTCCTTCAAAACAGAAAAAGAAATTGTCCAGTTCGGATCCAGACCCTCAGATCCCAACCACTGAAAGGATTGCTAGGGCTATTAATATAGTCTAATCACTCTGTCCAGTTTCGACCAAACCGACACCGCCTGGCAGGCGATCCATTCGGTCAGTTCCAACCCCTTCAGAATATGAACCGGAGGAGTCTTAAGAGTTGGAATGGGAGGATGATCCTGAGGGAGACTAGGAACATGAAGATGAATTTGGAGGCCTAGATGAGCCAGTAGAGCCTGACATCTCCCCAGACAGGCGCTCCAATGTCTCCTCTCCCAGGCTTTCTGAGTCCCCTTCAGAATGTATTTTATAACAAGGTGGCACAAACCCTCCAGCTACCAGCAGTGGAAGCTGTGGTTGAGGCAGAAGAACTTAACTTTGTGGAGATGATGGATGTCCCAGAGTCTAAGAGATTGTCTATTCCCCTACATAAGTCTTTGGGGAAACAAACTCAAAACATTTTACAAATGCTATCTTCCGTACCTCCTGTGGATAACAGAATGAACAAGAGGTATACTTTGTCAGGCCCTGAAACAGATTTTCTCTATTCTCATTGCAGCCATGTTGGGGTAGTGTAGGCTGTAGCCTGTGACAAGGCAAACATCCCCTTGCCTTCACACCCCCAGATAAGGATTCCAGGAAGGTGGATGCCATGGCAAAGAAGCAGCACTTGGCATCTTCACTGGGACTCAGGCGGGCTTCTTATATGGCTTATGTGACCAGGTACCAGAAGTCCAGGTGGGATACGGTTCTGGAGCTAGCTAAGAATGCCTCTCCCCAGCTGGCCAAGGGGCTGGAGCAGGTGGCTCTGGATGGTATAGAGGCATCCAAAGTTCAATTCCATGCTGCTGTTGACTCCAACAATGTGGTATCAACAGTCATGGCTACATCTGTCTCCTTGTGGAGGTTTTCTTGGCTCAGATGTACTAGCCTGTCACAGGATACACAGGCTAAAGCTATGGAATTTCCTGTCACTGACAATTCTGTTTGGGGAGCAAACAGAGACATACATGAAAATGATGGATGAATATAGAACCACCTACAGAAGTGCAGTGGCCATGGAAAGGCAAGCCACTCCACAAAAGCAGCAGTCTAGGGCTGGCAGGGGCAGGCCTTTTCACAGGCCCTTTTACCAAGCCCAGGCTTCCTCTTCTTTCCAGCAGAGGGGGTTATTTAGAGGGAGAGGCAGATGTGGGATGAGCAGGGCTGCATCCTTTTCTCAGCCTAGGGCTCCTGCTAAATGGACACCCTGATGTGTCAGTCCGGGTAGCCTCCCCAATTCCAGTAGGGGGCAGGCTGGCTTACTTCTTCCAGGCTTGGAAGTCTATCACTTCAGACAAATGGGTCCTGGAAGTAGTAAGTCAGGGACTTGCTGTCAGCTTCAAAAGATTCCCCAGAATGAGAGCCAAGTCTTTTACACCTGTAACACCCCTGGAAACAGTTGCCTACTGTCTCTAAAAGCTGTGGAGAAGGTTCCTCTACAGCACAGAGGGAAAGGTCTATACTCAAGGTATTTCCTTACCCAAAAAAGACAGGGAACTGTCAACCAATCCTTGACCTGAGATATCTGAACAAACATATCACAAAGCCAAAATTCAAAATGATGACTCTGGGAATAATACTTCTCTCTCTAAGGCCAGGAGACTGGTTAGCTTCCCTGGACCTCAAGGATGCCTATTTCCACATTCCTATCAGATGCTCCCACAGAAAGTACCTCAGGTTCAAGTTGCCCTCAGGTCATTATCAGTTCAGAGCAATGCCCTTTGGCCTGACATCTGCTCTAAGGGTATTCACAAAATGTCTAGCAGTAGTTGGGCCTTTCTCAGAAGACAGTGAATCTAAGTGTTTCCTTACCTAAATGACTGGCTCATTGTAAGTCAGTCCTCAGACCAAGTCAAGTCAGTACTAGAGGTTATCCAGGGGCTTCTATGTTCTCTAGGATTC
This sequence comes from Neoceratodus forsteri, assembly GCA_016271365.2. Taxonomy (NCBI): domain Eukaryota; kingdom Metazoa; phylum Chordata; order Ceratodontiformes; family Ceratodontidae; genus Neoceratodus; species Neoceratodus forsteri. The sequence continues at coordinate 804,440,640 of CM028130.1, read as the reverse complement.
ATTCTCAACTTACCCAAGTCAGTTCTAGAACCGGTGCAACTCCTTACTTTCATAGGAGTAGAGCTGGATACTATTCGGGCAAAGGCCTTCCTCCCTTACTCAAGGGTAAGGGCCCTTACAGATATGGCTTCCTCTTTTTGACTACTAGTGTCTCATCCAGCCAGGCATTTTCTCCATCTTTTAGGTCACATGGCAGCCTCCACAGCAGTGGTGCAGGGAGCCAGGTTCTGATGAGGAACATTTAGTTCCATATAAGGTCCTTTTAGAATCAGAGGAAGGACTCTCTCACCAAGTTGATTCCAGTGACTCAGACTCTTGTCCAAGCCCTCCAATGGTGTTTGGAGGAGGGCAGTCTCAGACAGAGTGTCCCATTCCTCAGTCAAGCACCCTTGGTGGTTCTTACCACAGATGCTTCTCTTCTAGGATGGGGAGCCCACATGGGGGATCTCACTGCACAGAGCACTTGGTCACAGCGGGAGTATCTCCTTCATATCAGTCTTCTGGAGCTGGCAGACTGGGTGTTGGAAGGTTTGCAAAGCCTAAGGTAGAGGGAGGGTAAGAATCCTAGGCAGAGACTGATTCTTGGATATAACTGGAGCCTAAGGTGATGGAGCACAGATAGCTTGGCATAGAGTGACAATGTTGAAGCAATTGCACCTAGGGAGGACAGAACCCTTGACAGGGACGATGGGCTAGGAGAAGAATGTGACCCTGAAAGAGTGCAGTGAGCAGCCTATGGTAGGAGATAGGTTGCTGAGTCAATTAGCTGAGTGCAGTGAGCACCTACAGGCAGAAGGAGGCTGCTGAGTCAGTTAGCTGATTGGTCCAAGTGAAGGTCATTGACTGAGGAACAGGTGGGAACACAGTGAGCATAATAAATATCAGGTTGCTCTCAACCGGTAAGGATCGACAGTGTCCTATCGAACACTAGAGATGTCTCTGTTGGGGTCGGACAAGGATCCATTCTCACCCCTCATTCTCTTTAGTCCCTTTGTTAATGAATTACCTAAGTCCTGCACCCAATCTAGAATACTGCTGTATGCAGATGATGCTTTCATCTTTTACAGCAGCCCCAATTATGAGGCATTCTCAAGGACTCTACAAAACAGCTTTTCATCCCTTGAGCTTTGGTTCCAGCATAAGAAGCTTGCTCTCAATTACAAAAAAAACAGAAACTGTGTTGTTTGTTGGCCGGCACTTTAAAAATAAAACACCACTCGACAGTTCACACTGCCCTTGGTACCACCCTGGAGCATGTTCACAACTTTAGGTATCTGTGTGTCACATTGGATGACACCCTGACCTTCTCTGAGCACAAAGATAACATCACAAATCTCGTCAATAAGAAACTCATAGCAATCTACAGACATAGATTGAATTTCACCCTGGAAGCCAGACAGCTGGTTGTCTCTAGCACTATCCTTCCCCTTATAGATTATGGACTACCCACCTATGGGGCTGCCAGTGCCACAGCCCTTGATAGGATGAAGGTCACTCTAAATAAAGCATGCTGATTTGTCTCAAGAGCTAAAAGATTCACACATATTTGCACCCTCTATGTACAAACTAACTAGATCCCCCTGAATGCCTGTCTCAAATTTCAAACTGTCCTCATGCCTAAAAAAGCTCTGTTTGGTCTTACCTTTCTGGCAGTCAGCACTCTCTTCCACCCTGTTACAAATAAGTGTTCCACAAGAAGTATGACTAGGCAAGCCCTCATTGTCCCTCAACACAATAGCAGCCTGGAGCAGCACTCATTTGCCATCTGAGCCACCCAACAGGTAAATGAACTCCCCCCTGCACTAATAGGGTTCTCTAGACTCTCTCACTTTGAGGCTGGCCTAAAAAAAGAGCTTATTCTTGACTCAAGCTGTCAGTGCTGTGTTCTAACTCCTCCTCTACCATCTGCCTTTTCCATCTAGTCTTCTACCCACCTCTTGCCCTCAGCTTCCTCCCCTCTGCTGCACTTTTCCCCATGCTAAACTACTACCAACCCTGATTGCCCTCCACCCTTTCAGCTTTTTACTTTATCCCCACCAGCTTACTTATATTGCACTTTTCTGCACCTCTGCTCTGACTTACTGTTGTTATTCAGTCCTGTTCTGTTGCCTTTTTAATTACATAATGTGAGTGTACTTGAATTTAAAATTGTGTTACCCTTGTATTATTCAACAATGATCCAGGTGTACTACTGTTACCTCTGTAACGCTTGACGTGGAACCTTTGCAAATGAGCACATGTGCTCAAAGGTTACGTCAGATTTTTCCAATAATAAAATAAGATAAAATAAAAAAATGATGGATAGCAACCATAAGAGGGAGGTAGGGTTGATTGGGTGGTTAACCATATGCTGGCACAAAAGGCTATTACCCTTCTGAAACATTGCATAACCCGCCAACACATTTGGGCAGGTGGGTGGGTTAACCCTATGTGGGTATTTATTGATATCTCTCTCTTACCCTTGATCTTGTGTGGTCATTAACAACAGAAACAAGTCTGAAATGTAAAAAAAGGAAAAAACATAAACACGAATGTACAGGCAAATAAAAATGCCAGAACAGAAAACAAATAAATTCCAGAGATGAAATATAAATGTCAAAACTCAGCCCTAGTTATTTGTTAAGTACATTTAACTCTTTGCATCTGTCTTGCAAGAAGTCAGGACTAGAGTGCTGCAAAAAAAAATCTCTGCAAGCACATTAACATGAGATTTGTATATCGAACATTTAGGGAATTTTGCAGACTAGCCAAAACATCCTCCGGTCAAGAGAAACTTGAAAAGGAAAAACAGTTATTGTTTTATTTCCTTACAGGAAAAGGACAATATTGGCCATCAAGCATGAAGTCCTCAAGTAGCAGAAAAACCCTTCTAGTAATAAGAATAACTTTGTTTATAACTTGACTTCATGGTGGAGTATGCCATGCTCCCATGGGGGAATCTAGATTTGTCCCACAACTCCATCTTCTCCAGCTCAAGGCAGAGAAGTCTAGGATGCACTACAGTGGAAACACATTTGGGCTCTGAAGGTCAGACCTGTCCTGCTCACAGTGCACCTTATGGTGGGTGGAGGGGAGCCTACATAATATAACTGTCCACTCAATGTTGGCATCTCTACCACAGGCTGGCCTTGGCAGACAACCCAGTATCACAACACAGTAGATGGTAGTGTGAAGAATTTGGGTATATTGAAGCAGTATGATTCTGCCCAGTCTTCACACTCAATAGCTCAGGTCTGACAACCATTGAAGACTTCTGCATGTCAGTGCCCACTAGACACTGGAGCAAGATAAACCACGTGATGGAGGGACAAGACTCATGACTGTCTAGGACAGGATCTAGGGCAGTAGTTGACCGAGCCTCCATACTGTAGGTCCTGAGGGCTGACACTTAAGTGGGATTAGCTTAGAACAAAGGACCAGCCACTATCAGGGTCAGGGAAAAATGGAATTCAAAAATCTTCTCAAATTGCCTGCCATGCCAAATGTGGAATTTCATAGAAGATTTATGTATTTCATGAAATTTCTGACAGTTTGCACAGCTCTAGTCAGGACTCTATGTAAATGAGATGTACAGTATATCCCAGCAGATCCAGGTGTATCCCAACAGATCCAGATTAAACAAAGACATTTTAATAGAGAAGGACTCACTCAATGGCAGTCCAGGATACGCATGCAGCAAGGCCTGCAATGAGCTCTCCTTGCTTAATAAAGGCCAGCAAAGGTGAGCCACGTGAGGTTTAAAGGAGAAAGGGGTTTCTATCACTATGCTGGATCAAGGATTTTGCTCTCTTGACCAGCGGTGACCTCCAGCCCATCTAGGGTATGATTCAGAACCTGGCATTGTTTCCCTCATTGGGTTGAGTCCGTCCAGTCTCATACCTTTTAGTTTTACTCTCTGTCTCTCTCTCTCTCTCTCTCTCTCTCTCTCTCTCTCTCTCTCTCTCCCCTCTCTCACTCTCACAGACCGAGGGCTGGTCAGGTAGTGAGAGTTGTAGGGCCAAGGGGTAGTAGATAGGGAGGGCAGGTTTGTGCATCAATAATACCAAAAATGATTGTGGCAGTATGAGGCTGCCCAAGCCAATTGTCAGTGTCTGCAAAGTCCTTACAGTTTAGGTTAGGCCAACCAAAGGGAATGACTAGATAACTAGGAGTGGAGGACCAACCAGATGATGTGGAGAGGCAGAATGGCCAGACAATTAGGAGTGGCACACCCACAAGGCTACTGTAAGCAGAAAATGGCTTCACAACAAAGATCCAAGGAGCCATACAGCTATAGCACTATGGATGGGATAACTGAAGTGACAAGCCCTGCCTATCAATGCTTGGAAGACAGGTACTGCACCTCACTAGAGGTGCTAGGGGATCACTTTTGTAAAGTAATCTAGATTGCTGCAGCACCCTTCTATGTAGAGATATTTGCAATGTGTTTCATAAATACTACTGTGGCAGGGGGGGATCAGTGTGCAGGACTGTGGACTCTGTATGACCCCCAACTGAAGATCCAACCATTTTAAAGGGCTATTTATGGGACAGTTGAGTTTAAAACACAATTTAACGATTGCTTATTGCATTGTGTACTGATCAGTGGGAAAGTTATCCTGCCTGTGGGGTGTCTGTCACCTTGAAGATTCTAATCCACAGTCGTTCTTGTCTGTCTACTCTTCATTAATAAATTTGTATTTATTTGTGTAACACAGATCTGTGTGAGGTCAAAGCTATTGTTTTGCTCTGTTGTGGATGGGGGAAAGGTTTATGGGCCACTAACACGGGGTGCAGTTGCAGGTTCCCCTTTCACCCATTTACGCTAAGGCTGACAGAGGATTTAGAATGTATTGGTATTTAGGACATATACAAAAGTTTGGCTCACAAAAAGGGTTAATAAAGCTTGAATTCCCAACACTTCAAGAGCCCACCCCTCTGAGTCTGCCTATACAGTAATATTCATTTTAACTGTTTCTCCAAAACTGGAAGCACAGCACTATATGAATAAAAAGAAAGATTCTGTAACTGCTGCGATCAGTCTTGCTATAATTTTTATGCTCCATTTTAAGTTATTGATATTCACATCATGGGCAATGGTATTAGGAAAGTTTTTATTCATAGTAACAGCTGAACTGCTCTGATGCAAATGTACTAAGAAATGAAAAGAGTTTCTCATGGCTCCAGCAAATAATTATGTTTCTCTATGACGCAGTGTCTCTGTATGCAGTCAGCTCCTCACAGGCTTTAAATATAACAGCATTTCATGTGTTATTTGTAAAGACAAAAGGACCTCCTGTTAGCAGGTCGACTTTACATAATTTGTCAGCATGGTTCTTCTGTACTCTACACTCACTTTCTTTAGGAGTCTTCTAAGAATCACACTATTAAAGAGCAGGTGACACGTTCAAGAGGACTTTAGCAAATCATAATATTTACGCACTTTCCAGCTTGTATTTCCCATTGCACTGTATTCCTCTTCCCCACTGTTTAGTAGTGAGGTCATCTGCATGAAAATAGGATCTTTGCTCCATAAGAAATCATCTATTTCTGCTGCTTTCTCCCTACCTGAAGTCATAGAGTACTGCTTGTGACCTCACAGTTACTCTCATGGCAACAGATTGCGATGTCACAACAGAGGATAATGACTTGAAGTAGGGAGCAAGCTATAGAGGCAAATTAACTCAAAATGAACTCTAAGGGGCAATGATCGTATATTCATACATTTTTTTTAGTAATAAATTATGGGGATAGGAAATATATGAAACATATATGGAGTGCAAGCAGAATAATACCTAATTAGGTTGTTGTCGTTTTTTTAAGTTTTCTGTGAGTCATCAATAGCTCTTTAAACAAGCACCAGCCAAGGCTGGGTTTCTAATAGTTTTTCTTCAGTACCCTGGAGATTCAGCAGCACCTGTGCTTTCCTTCTGTTCATGTTGTTAGAATTGCTTATTAGAAAAATAGGTGATGTGTTGCAGAGAGAATTTAGATAAAAAGACAAAAGATAGCCCAGCATTACTTACTTGTTTTCCTTATTCGACACAGGTTAATGGTAATTTTGTATTTCTAATGATTAATTGCTTTATAATACATTTTCTGAAATGGAATCTAATTACAGTTCAACGTCATCAGTGAACCTGTTTCACATTATCTGTCGGAAACAATCATCTGGCACCTATACCACTGAGGATGTTCCTCGGTAGGTGTGGTTGCTATGCACCTTCTCTAATTATGAGAGAGGAAAACCCATGTCACTAGAGGGATATTTGTGACAAGAAATACCTTTCTGCTTTAAGAAATATTCCTAGCCAAAGCTCTTGGAAAGTTTTCACATATAGTAGCCTATATCCCCATGGTAGTATATCGGAAGCATAAATGCACAATACATGAACTACCAGCACTTCTACCCAGCAGCTGTCCACGGCAGCAAGACTTCTAAAGTGCCAGCAAGTGAACACATAATGCATAAGTGAAATTTCCCTGCAAATCTTATTTTCATGTGAGTAATTGGTTTAGCAACTACTTCAGTGTTTCCAGAGAATGTGTTGCCTTACAAAAGAAGCATGAGACTTGATACATGAAACCTACTATATGATGTAATCTGAGAGTAAGCAATGTTAGTGGTGGCTGCCTGTTGCACCTGCTTCAGGGTGTTGGCTTGGCTCCATGCCAGGGCTAGCCCACTAGGTGTAGAAATCATGGGATTGGTGATGTCATCCCCAGCTAGTGCACCATATGATCCTATACCAACTGCAGCCCCTTCCAGCTCCAGCACAGTATCCAGGAACGGATACTGCAGTATAGCCAGGGCCAGCCACTACTGCCATTCTGAGATAGCAGTAGAAGCTTTGCGATATCCAAGTTATGATTTTCTGGCTCAGGACAAGCTCTGAGACAACAAAAAGGTGGGGGGAGTGGGGCATCAGGCAATGTGAGGAGGGAGGCAGATGGGATGCACTGCACATGCTGGGAGTGTTTTGTTGCTTCCTTTTGCTGTCTTTTCCATGCCTGTATTAGCCTCCATGTGATGCATCAGTGCCCTACTAGAGACAATGCTGCTGCTGTTGATGTTATCCACAGGTACACAGGGGCATACAAATGATCCAGAATTGCCATTGCTTCCCATGTATTACACCATGGCATGAGAGGTAGTGACAGCTCTATTCTGCATCCCTCAGTCCTGGTTGCACTTTTAATTTATCCATGCTTTACCAGGTAATGCAGGATTTTCCTCAATGAGTCTGTACTTTTTTGGATGGAGGACAGGCTTAAGTCATCCATAGCCAGTTTTGTTACATAATTTTAAAAATCCAAGCTGAAACAACTTTCCAAAATCAGCATTCAGGAAATACATTTAAACATAAAATAAAATTTTTATTTGAAGGAGAAATGCTACAGCACAAGATGTATACTGTAGATTTTTACCTGCAACATTTGTATCAGAGTTAGCCGCAAATTACCAAAGCAGATGGTTGCTGCACATTGAGTAGTTTTGCTCCCATCGTGGGAGATGTTTCTTGTTAAAATCAAGTAGATGGTCACCCTTAGGCTTAGTAGGTACAGCATATGGCCACATGACAAACTGCTGTCCAATCGATCAATATAATATTGTGCTGAAAACTTTTTTTTTCATTGATGCATCCCATGCCAGGATAATGTTTTAGGTGCAGCTCCTAGTTTACAAGATTTTCCAAGGAAGATAGTGACTTAGTTGCACAAAATGACATTCAAGGTAACTATAAACATTAAGACAGACAACAAATTATAGACATGGTGGAGATACAATGGAACAACAAAGAGGTCACCATAAACACAAAAGAAAAAAGTAGGAAATAAATGCAAGTCAGCTAGTTGTAATTAGATATAATATTTGCATAGTGTATGTAAGTGACTGTACAATACATTTTTAAGTCAAGGTGTTTATGCTTTTTGGTCTAATGCCCCAACTGAGGCTTCTTCTAGCTACCACTCAGCTCAAGTACTCCCTTACCTTGTTCCGGAATCCTCCATGACTTGTCACCCTCATATGGTCGGATTAGTAGGGTGGTGTGTCATCTTACTGGGACACAAGCTGTAGTGGGAGCAGGCAGGGAACGTGACACCACAGCATGCTGGTGCTGTTATCATGGTGACCACCATTTATCAAGTGAGTTGTCCTGTCCAGTTCTTGTCCTCTCACCTTTCACATCACAGTGTACTGTGCACACACTTCATATTGTGTGACCCTGAGCAAGTTATTTAACTTCCTTGTGCTCCCAGGTAGCACCTGGAAATAAGTTTCAACTTAGTGTGCCTTTCCTGGTTAAACAATTTCCCCTTTCCTTTCTCTATAAAGGGGGGAGACTCAAAAGAAAAAAGACCTCAGCCTATATAAAGGGGAAGAAAAAAAGAAGGGCAACATCTGTAGAAAGGTGGGAACAAAAGAAAAAGGACAACGGTCCATATAAGGGGGAACAACAAAAGAAAAAGTACAACTGCTCATATAAGGGGGAGAATGACAGAAAAACGACAACCACCCATATGGGGGGGCAAGAGAAAAGCATAATGTCAATATAGGAGGAGAACAAAAGTTAAAAGCGCAACCCTGTATAAGGAGAGTCCAAAAGAAAAGGGCAACCACCCATGTAAATGGGGAACAAAACATAAAGGACAATGGTCCATATAAGGGTAAAAGAAACAAAAGAAAAAGCGCCACTGCTCATATGGGGGCAAAGAAAAGGGCAACCACCCATGCAGTATAAGGGGGATAATTAAAACAGATGGGGCCACCATCTATAAAAGAGTGGAGAACACAAACTTGATGAGGAAATCACCCATAAAATGGGGATAAAACAGATGGGGCAACCTCTGTCAGATTTAAGTGGTGGTGATGGTGGCTACTGCCTCTGGACCACTGTGCCCAGGTTCTGCATTACCTGCATGTTATCCTCCACCTTCCTAGACAAGATCTGCAGCAGGCAGAGCTGCCTGCAGGTCATCCCTTTCTTCAGCCATAATGGCATCCCATTAACCCCTTCTGCCTCCTGCATCCCTCCAGGCACCAATGGAAAGAAGTGCACTGAACTCAGACAGCTGTGCACACAGGATGAAGGACACAGGAGTGACAGAATGTACATAACAGATGTACCACCAGACAACACATGTACTAACATGCCACACATAGATGAACAGAGTCATACAGCCACAACAGAATGTGCGTGACATACCAGAGACAACACTGTATACCCAAACAGTATAGGCTGTTCACAAAATGAATGTGCCATGCTGCAACAGAATGGGATCAGGCCATGCAGGGGACACAGGACATTGGCAGACATGCCAGATGTGAAAATGTGGCACATGCCACAACAGCACTAAGTGCAACAGGCAGTGTAATGCGTAACGGCCTGCCCAAGTGGCTATAAGTTGCATCTTCATGTCCATCACACTGTAGAACAGGCTTCTGGTACACAGGCCCACATAGGTGTGTGGGACAACAGACATCCATGAACCACCCTGGACCACAGCAGGGGTGAGCTCAGACACACACACGAGTGAAACACACACAACAGCTGTATATGGATTGGACCATCATGCAGCACCATACACAGCTGGCAGGGTAACACGTAAGTGCAGTTGTGTAGTAGGCAAGTGAGCACTTGATACACTCCACTGCAATCTCTATAACACCAGTGTAAGATTCTAAACTACCTATAGGCACCCTCCGTCCCAGTGGACACTGGTCCCACCCTAATTACAGGGATCCTCCATACAGAGGCTGTGCAGGTCATTGGTCCTGTGATGACTCAGTGGTGTTGTAATTTATGCATGGCACTGCCTATGTACCGTAGAATGATCACATTATGGATATCACTGTGTTGGGCAGACACTACCAACTATGCATCAGAATATTGAACAAATACATGGTAAAGTACATTCACGATCCATCAATAACTACCCCTCTCATTGCCCCATACCACATAAGGCTGTATGTGGTGAGATACAGTGGCATGACACACACTGCATATGGCACTGGAAATTACACTGATGCTGACAGACTGCCATGGGCACTGTGTGCTGCACACAGCATGTCACTGGGTGTACTTTTACAAAAGTGGCCAATGTTTACCACTGCCAGACAATTATGCATACTTAGAGCTGACCATGTGGCACAACAGATCTGTCTTACAATGACAGGTGTACTACCTAGGGCATTACTGACAATGTCCTGGTTTACCAAGGGTGCAGCACAGGTGTAATGTCACCACACAGTGTAATGCATGCAAAAGCAGAGTACACACACAAGGAAGCATGCCCATCACAGTGACAAACAGACCAATAGATGGCACAGCCCCTGACACACTGGTGTCAGTGGTGGGACAAAGCTTCAAGGGCCAGGTAATGAGCTAAAATCACAACCATCTAGGTGCTGTCCTCATAGATATGCATGCAGCCTGACAAGACACACACAGGAACATCCCCTCAACAGCTAGACATGCAGTCCTGACTGTGAAGAACACAATGCAGTGTACTTACATGCATGCATGGTCAAGGAGCATCCAGCCTCCTGTGTCCATCATCATGTTCCATCATGGCCGGGTGCCCCTTCCCACCATCTGGAATCCTGCCAGCCCTGCTCCTCCTGACCAGCCCTGGATTAACTTGGCTGAGTCCTGTTGTCTGTGGTGGGAGGACAAAGGTGACATGTGATCATTAGAATGCAGCGAAACACATGGCACATTAATGTGTACCTTAAACAGTACACACACACACCTATATACCGGTACTGTGCCACTGCAGCCACATGCACATGGTGGGGAAGGACATGACTGTGCAGGGACACATTGTACCGGTGTACACAGCCATGTTACAGCACACAGACAGGTGAGACTATGGACTGGGTACAACTGCTAAAATACATACCAGTGTTAGACGTACTGTAGGACCTTGCATCATGCATACAAGGCCCCAGGGGTGCTCCTGTGCCACAGTCCTCACCACCATGTCCAACATGCTCATACATGTCAGCTACGCACTAAGTACACCTCAAATTACTTAGTATGATGCATATAGCCTAATGTCATATACAACAGGGGCACAATAATCATACCATTACAAATGTAGGGGTGTATATCATACCAGAGGTGTACCAAACACAATGTTAGGTGCTATATTGGGTCATCAACTCCATTACAATTGAAACCATGCATTATGTGGTGTACGAATGTCTGCACCCATGCTACATACCTTGGACAGTGTACACGGAACAGACATTGGTTTGGACAACATGCTGTTCAATACCCCTAGGTCACATGACATATTTGTACAAAACACAGTGCCTAAGAACATGCAGGGATTACATCAATATAGTGTCACACACCCTTAGTGTTAAGGCAAGCAGCATGGCTTCCAGATCCAGATCGAGTCCTGACTGTGCAAGGCAATGGAGGCATCTAAAGGAAGTGATCTTATGAACTTGCATTGCCTATATACAGCAAATTGGTTACCATAGGAAACAGGTAAGCACAGATATATTGCCCTGGAGTCTCAGAGAAAGTAACAAAGCAGCCTTTGGGCACTAGAAGAGTACTGCACCCCACACACCACAGCAACCATAAATACACCTGGCTCTACTCAACTGGGTATGGCAGAGTGCCATTATTCACCATCACCCTCAGCGGCTGCAGGTGACTTGGCTACCTCTTGGACAGTTCCCTGTATCTTTTCCAGAGCTGGTTGCCTGTATGGCAATCCCTTGCCTGTAGGCCAAGTGCCATCCCACAGATGCCCACACCTTGCACCTCGGCCTGTCTGCTGCATCCCCACACTTCACCCAGCAGCAGTTTCTCATGGTCGACCACAAGGTTGACCATGTTTTTCAGTTCCATAGTTGACACCTGGTGTCTCTCTGCTATAACCTCTGACCCTCGATAACCTATCCAAAATGTTGCTGTTTTGGTTTGTTAACTCCTTGTACTCCTCCAGCTGCTCTCAGGACTGCCTGGGCTGTACTGAGCAGACCAGGCATTGCCACTGTATGTTTGGCATTTGGGCTGTGTGAATGTCAATTTGCATAGTGCCATGCTGGTTTCTGGGTGGGGGATAGCTGTCAGCATATGGCCGGTAATGTGATTTCAAGGGTGCATGGTGCACATTCCCAGCACTGTAGTGCACATTTGCAATGCCATGGTGCAGTATTATAGTATGCACATACACACAGCACTATGATGCCAGCAGGCAATGTGTGACTTCATGTCCCACCGTACTAGCTATAGCATTCACTAGTCCTAGTGCAAACACAATAGAGCTAGACATAAATATGCAATATTCAAACTATTTATGCAAATGAGCAAATTTCGTAGTCCATGCACTAAATCTACATTTGCATGTCATTACTGGAATGTATTCAGTCATTTTTATGCCGATTTCTGCCTGGAGCAAGCAAAAGGATCATACAGCACCACACAGCTTCCACAGAGATATTGCAGGCGGTTAATATAAGTGTAGTTTGCAATGGCCTACCAGAGGGACAGGGGTGATCACTGCAGTGTGTTTATGCTATATCAGGACTGTACTTTTGCTTTATCTGCACATGCCCTTGGGTCAGTGATACGCAGGCAGTTCATTGTTTGTTTGACCCTGCCCTGTAGGGACTCAGACATAACCTTGCCAGGGGAGACCGGGGCCTGCATACCACTGTGCCTGTGCTCTGTACCTTACTGCATGTATACAAAGCTCAGTGCAGTCCATCCTCCCCCTTTCAATAGGTATCATGACTGAGGAGGAGAGGATCAGGAAGAGGAGATTTTCAGAAGAGGAGATGATGGCCTTGGCCTGTGGTTACATGGTCAGGGAAAACTCAGTGGGCTGTCAAAGAGGAACAAGGGCCAAAATAGCCCAGGCACAGAACTCAGTCATGGAGTCTGTGAATGCTTTTGGTGAAAGGGGCCAGATGGTGGAACAGGTCTGAAAAATGGCATTCGACACTGTGGACCATGGGGTCCTACTTGATTGCCTGAGGTTCATCTCTGGACTGTCGGGTGCAGTTCTCAAGTGGTTTACATCTTTCCTCACTGGAAGAACTCAGAGAGCGGTGTCCAGGGTTTATTCCTCAGACCCAGTTCTTCTGTCTTGTGGGGTTCCTCAGGGTTCAGTGTTGTCCCCCGTGTTGTTCACAGTGTACATGCTGCCCCTCAGAGACATTATAAGAAGGTATGGGCTGAGGTTTCACTGCTATGCTGATGATACCAGCTCTACCTTTCCTTTGCACCTGACCAGGATGAAGTTGTCTCTGTCTTTAACAACTGCCTCACAGAAATCCAGGATTAGATGGATTCGAGTTGGCTGAAGTTGAAACTGGATAAAAGACTGAGGTGCTGGTTGTGGACCCGTCATGCTGGATACGGGGGCCAGGGGTAGGTTCACCCTCAGGGCTTTTTCTTGGGGGCTTATCACTCCCGACCTCTGAATGGGTGCAAAACCTGGGGGTAATTTTTGATGAAGGCCTGACTCTGCATTCGCAGATGTCTGCCGTCTTCGAGTCCTCTTTTTACCATCTGAGTAATATCTCCAGGATTAAGCATCTTGTTCTGTCCTGCAATCTTCTTAGTTTGGTCCATACCATTGTCTCCTCACACCTGGATTACTGCAACTCCCTCTACTTAGGGCTACCTGGGGTGGAAATCCGCTGCTTGAAGCTAGTGCAAAATGCAGTGGCTCGGCTTTTGACGGTACTTCCAAGTCCGGTCATATTTCGCCGGTACTGCGCAGACTGCACTGGCTGCTGGTACAGTGGCGGATCACCTTTAAAGTCGGTCTTTTGACTTTTAAAGCCCTACACAGACAGGACCCGGACTACTTGAAAGAGCTTCTGGTCCCTTACTGCCCTGGGCGATCACTCCACTCAGCTGATGAGGGGTTGCTAGAGATTCCAAGGGTGTGTTTGAAATCTTCTGGGGCCCAGGCATTTATGCATGTGGCCTCAACCCTTTGGAATTCTCTGCCCCATCAGTTATGGGAGTGCATGACCATGGAGGGATTTAAACAAACTCTAAAAGCATATCTGTGGTACCAAGCATTTGGTGAATGATTTCTTTTAATTGTATCAGTTGTTTTATACTATTTATGATGTTGGGATGTTTGATGTATTATTTTAAATTTTGTTAGGTGCCTTGGTTTTTTGAAAGGCACCATAAAGCTAAAGATTATTATTATTATGTTTGCTTGCACGCATGTGCAAGAAACATAGTGCCATCATCCGAGTTTTCGGAGGTGTGTCACCCCCTCTTCCAATTCAGTCAGTGTGTTGGCAGCTGCTTCCCCAGTCCTCCAATGCATGCAGGAGCTGTCTATGACAGCTCCAAAATGCATTGGAGTACAGTTGAAAGGGGGAGCTACGCTTCAGTGAGCAACGATAAGATATCGCTGCCCGCGCGGCTTCCCTACACACACACACACACACACACACACGCAGGGGCATTACTGCGCGGCGCTTCTACTCATGCACACACTGTACAGCCAGGGGTGCCCAATCCCGTCAGCTGTGCTGTGCCCCCCAAAGCTTTCCACATGCCACGCCAGACCACCCCAGCATGACAATCCTCGATACAACGGGGTGCTCTAATCTCGTCGGCTCCACCTGTCCTCCCCCAGAGTACAGGGTGCCACGCTGGCAGCCCACCCCAGTATGGCAAACTGATGCTATGGTCAACGGGGTGCTCAATCCCCATTGGCTCCATGCCCTCAACCAGTCGTTCTATGCCACGCTGGGAGCCCACCCAGCATGGCAAACGTCCCGCTCATCATTTAAAACAAACAAACCTAGAAATAAAACTGTCCCTCAGGCTTCTCCTGCCCCCCACCCAAGCTGTATAATGGTATAGATAGGGTTTTTCAACTTTATTGCATATCTCAGGCATATTTTGGAATTTTTGCACCAAATTTTCAACATGGGGTTTTTGGGACCCCTTCTCATGAATACCATCACTGTCATGACGTTACTCGGACATGAAGGGTGATTTCGCAGCCACTGCGCGAAATCACCTTTCCGGAACAATTAATGAAACGACACTGCCACTGTTCATAAGGTGGGCTCTCAAAAAGCCTATTTTGAAAATTTGGTTAAAAATTCCAGAAAATGACTGTTTTACGAGCATGTATTGCGCAGTTCCTACGCAGGCTTGTAAGTTAGCGAATTTTCAATATTTTCATCCAGATTTTCAACATTGCACTCTTACCACACCTTCTTATGAATAGTATAGCTGTCATTTTTCACATCTCACCTAAAAATGTGCTTCCTCGCTTCATGAGCATAATGGTGCAGTTCGTGTAATGAAATCAATGTAATGACCAATAAGAAAATTGCAGTGACACTGTTCATGAGCAGAGGTCTTAAAATGGCTATGTTGAAAATTTGGTGAAAAAATTCCTAAAAATGACTGTTTTACGAGCGTGCGTTGCGCAGTTCCTATGCACTCTCGTAAGTTTGCGAATTTTCTATATTTTCACTCCAGATTTTCAACATTGCCATTTTGTTACACTTCCTTATGAGCAGTACAGCTGTAATTTGTCACATCTTGCCCAAAACATGTTTCCGCCCATGTAGCGCACAATGGCGCAGTCAGTGTGCGAAATCAATGTATGGGACACATTAAGAAAATCACAGTGACACTGTTCATGAGCAGAGGTCTTAAAATGGCTATGTTGAAAATTTGGTGAAAAAATTTCTAAAAATGACTGTTTACTGACGTAGTTGCATCAGTTCCTACGCACTTACCATGAAGTTTGCGAATCTTCAATATTTTTACTCCAGATTTTCAACATTTTCGCCATTTTATTACACTTCCTTATGAAATAGTACAGCTGCCATTTTCACGTCTCTCAAATGTGTTTTCGCAGACATGTAACGCACAATGGTGCAGTCGGTGTGCGAAACCAATGTTTGGGACAGATTAAGAAAATCACAGTTACACTGTTCATGAGCAGAGGTCTTAAAATGGCTATGTTGAAAATTCGGTGACAAAAGTCCATAAAATGACTGTGTTACGAGTGAGCATTGAGCAGTTTCCACGCAGCCTCGTAAGTTCATGACTTTGTAATATTTTCAGTCTAGATTTTCACCAGTGGCATTTTTCTGCACTTCCTTATGAACAGTACAGCTGTAATTTTTCACAACATGACCGAAATGTTTTTTCACACTTTCAGCACAGAGATGCGTGGTCGCTGTGGGAAATCATTGTTCAGAACAGATAAAGAAAATCACAGTGACACTGTTCATGATCAGAGGTCCCAAAATGCCTGTGTTGACAATCTGCTGTAAAAAATTCCCAAACTAATTACATTATGGATGTGCGTTGCACAGTTTCTATGCACGCTCGTGACTTCAGTTTTTTTAATATTTTTACTGCAGGTTTGCAACATTGCCATTTTTTACACCTCCCCATGAACAGTACAGCTGTCATTTTTTACATCCTGTTTGAATGTTTTTGCACCTGTGGTGCTAAATGCCGAATCGCTGTGCATCAAGCAGCCAAGCTAACAAACTGATATTGCCACTGTTCATGAGGTGGGGTCACAAAAACATTTTGAAAATTTGACTGAAAATACCAATGAACGCCTGAGGTATTAGGGTTTCCAACCATAACGCCCAACCCTGTAGAGAATGACAGGCATCAGGGATGTGACTTGGGATTCTTGCCTGTAATGCTCATACCATTCCACCCCTGCAGCCAGTGAGAGGCATCGAGGTATGCCTTGGACTCTTCGACCCCAAAGTTCACCCCATTCTTCTATACCGCACCCATCTCACTGTACTTCCTGATGGAATGGGGTGCACATAAGGGCCAAAGACCCCAAGGCACACCGTGACACTTGTCACTGTCTGCAGGATGGGGTGTGGTGACATGGCGTGGCCGTTATGCCTGATGACCCAAAGGCACACCCCAATGCCTGTCAATCTCTGCAGGGTGGTGGTTGGGTTGGCTTCAATTCAATACTTCACTGCCATTCCTATCACGCAGCTCTGTAACTTCTACACTACCACTGCCAATGCCAGCAAGCAAACATTCGGCATTGACAAATGCTTGTTTTTATATTATGAATGACCTCAAGAGACTGACTTACAAAATCATGGCAAGGGCCCAGTCCAGCCTCCAGGCCACAAGCTCTGGGTCCTGCACTACTACGAACTAGCCCCCACAGAGATGGTGATGGCTCTTGTGCTGCAGCCAGTAGCCAAAATAGGCATGCCAGGAGGTGGCTATGAAAGTCAAGTTGGACCAACCCAGTCATGTGAGTGACTAAAGCAGCCCCATCATAATAAAGTTATATGTGCACATGTACCAGTGGTGTTGGGGGGGGGGTTGCATGCCCTTGAGGAAGCATGCCATGGTGACATGGGCCACAGCCAGCATAACACAGAGGGCAAGCACAGGATACACTGCACAGATCTGTGTTCTGCAAACACTGCCTACTGCAGCTCTATACATGTATTCAGCATGGGCCTTGATACACCACACAAGTGGGTCATCACGGCTGCATGTGCTCTCAGTAACAGTGTACCTGTTAGATGAGTTACACAATTAGTGTAATCCACATGGTGTTATCAAGCTATCCTGATGCTGTGAACACCTGTGGGCAAAACCTCTACTCTGTCACATAGGTGTTGGGTACTGTGTGATCACTGGTGATGGGAGGTGTGTGATGTGTACATCATTTGGGGTGGATGGGCACTGCACTGCATAGGCAGCATGTTTGAGTCTGTACACAGTACACTGGGCCCGCATGCTACCATGGTCAAGCCACAAGTGTGTGCACTAGTGTGTGCATTGCTCAGCAATGTCCTTCTCTTCCCTCAGAGGCCCAGTCCATAGTGGAGCACATAGAGATGGATGAGTTGCCGGGACCATCAAGATGACTGCTGCCCATGCAGCCGACCTCTGCTGGGGCACACCTAGAGTCAGCCAGTGATGTGGAGATGTGCAGGGAGGAGTGGTATCACCAGGGTGTCTTCAGGTCTAGCTCAGACCCAAAGAGTTGACCATCCCTGCTGACCCCCTGCTGATGGAGCCCAGATCACCTGTCCACAGACTAGCCAATACTGTGCCACCCTGGCCTATGCCCCTGATCCAACCACCTCTGTGCCAAACCAGGCAGATGCTCCCAGCAAGTCCATTGTTGTGCCACCCCAGGCCCATGCCCTTGGCCAAGCCACCACTGTGCTACTCCAGACCAATCCCCCAGGCCCAGCCACTGCTTTTCCACTCAAGCCCTATGTTCAAGGCACAGCACTGACCACAGTGACCCCCCTGGCCTACATGATGGCAGCCTCATTCTGTCCCCCCAGGACAGACTACATCAGTAGCAGGCAGCAGTCAACAGACAGCTGCTGCAGTATGCCATGGGGGTTCAAGAGGGCCTGCCGGCAAAGATGGGCTGCACATTGGCCATGATGCAGGACCATGAGCAGCGTGCAGAGACTTTTCATGTAGAACATATGGTGGCCTTGGAGGCTGGCTTCAATAGACTGGAGCATTCCATGTCAGCAGATTGGATGCTGGCTTTGGGAGAGTGGAGCAGTCACTGGTGCATAGCTTTAGTGGGGTGGCCGCCGCCATGCCAGAGGCTACGGCTATGTTCTCTGGGAATATGGGTGCCAGCCAAACCACTGCCTGTTCCAGTAGAGGGAGTATCACCCAGCACCAGACACCTTGGCACCTGGCCAGCCCCTGCAATGCAGTCACACAAATGTCCAGGACACCCTGCACACCATCATGCCAGCCCATGGCAGCTAGACATTGTGCTCCCCTTGTCATGACCTGATCCTTGGAGGTATCAGTACCCTGAAGGGCCATGGCTGTAGCCTCAGACTGTCCCCTCAACCATCCCCATTGCATGGGTGATGTCCCCACTTCTGCCCAGTAGGACACATCACACACACCAGACCCATGTCCATGGTGTGGGTAGGGGCTGCATATAGGGGTGCTTGTGACACCTTTACCCTACCCTAGGTTTTCCACCTCATGCCACCCTTTCCACAAACCATGTTTCTCCATTTTCCACCTGGATGGCATATATTTATTCTGAACCCCTCTTCCCCATGCCTGAATGGCTTCTATTTACTTTGAATCTCTCTTCCCCTAATGCCTGGGTAGATTCTATTTATTTTGGATTCCCCACCTCACAAGGATGGCATGTTTTGACTTTGAATTCCTCTTTCCCCATGCCTGGATGGCTTATATTTATTTTGAAACCATTTTCCCCGTGCCTGGGTGGCTTGCATTTATTTCAAATCCCCCTTCCCCCAAGCCTTGATGGCTTATGTTTATTTTGGATCCCCCTTTACCCAGTCAGGATGGTGCGTAGTTTCGTTGAATCCCCTTCCTCCCCATCTGAATGGCTCTTATTTTGTTTGAATCCTACTTTTTGCTTCCCCTCACCTGGATCACTCTTGTTTTGTTTGACTCCTCATTCCCCCACCTGTATGGTTATTTTTGTTTTATAACCTGTATTTTTTCAACCTGCTTACCAAACAGTTTGTTACACCATTGCTGTCTCCTGTATGATCTGTACACCCTGTCTGTGTCCATAGATGTCTGCAATGAGGCAGTTGTGGCACTCCATGGATCTCCAGGTCATCCTGGGATAACACCTATCAAGCTGCTTCTGCATCTTCTGATCTGCTGACATGGCAACTATTAATGTGTTTCCCACTGGGACTGGCAGGCATATTCCATGGCTAAGCATTATGTTGTTTAGAATCAACAGGCAAGAAATATGGCACAGGCCTTCTGATGTTTGTACTGTAGGGCACCACTGGAATAGTCAAGGCATCTGAACTGCATCTTGAGAATGCCAAAGACCAGTTCAATGACACTGAGTGTAGTGATATGTGCCACATTGTACCTGTCCTCTGCAATGAATTTGGGTCATAGAACAGGCGCTATCATCAAGGGATGCAGGGGAAATGCACTTCTCCCTGTGTGGGAAAAGGGCATTGATTAGTGACATCAGTGGCAGTTATGAATGGGGGGTGTTGGGCGTATACATACCAATGAGGTGCCTCCAGATATATCCCTGCCTTCAATACTTTGGGATAGAATAGAAATGTGCCAAATAAACACATCATTGGCACTGCCAGGATACTGTGCCAGGATACTGATGATGCACCCTGTTGCATGGCACACCACTGGACAGTTGATGGAGTGGAAGCCCTTTCAATTCATATACACCTCTACCCCTTCCACTGGCAACATGGTCGCAGTCAATAGCACACAGTATGACTGGTACGTGTGCAACCAAATAAAATTGCTTTATGGTCACTGTTTGCTCTGCTCTGCAGTGGGGACTATGATGAACTCTACAGCAGTGACCCAGCAGGGCATCTAGGAATTGAACCAATAAGCTCCAGGAGGCAGACTGTGTGATACCAGTGGTGTCACTCAGTGGTATCTGGAAGATTCCAGCAGCCAAGAAGCACAGTGCTGCTGTCACCTTTAGCTATACGGACACAGCATGACTGTGGTGGGTGTCTCTTTGGAGCTGCTCATGCAGCAGCTCACACAGCTGCATTATCATGAACCTGTTGTGGCTGTACTGACCCATGATTTGTTTTCCACTGAGAACTTTGAATGTGACGTGTGGACTGTACTGTCTGTTTGCAGCATCGAGCCTCTGTGGCCTGCACTGGGCCCGGGAGGCATTTGCCTGCCCCTCATCCTCCATGACAGCCTACAGGAGAAAAACAGTGTGTACCATTTTGTGTTCTGCAATGCTACTCCCTGTCTTTGGGATTTGCCTCAGGTTAAGACCTTTTTTTTATAAGTCGTAACTTGTGCAGGGCTAAGTCACGCTAAATGCCATAAGCACAGTGCAAAACCCATTGAATATCATGCTTTGCAGAATATTCAAGTCATCTCCATTTTTGACACTGTATACATTATGTTTTCACTCATTCGCCATTGTGACTTACATAGAAACACAGAAGTCGATGGCATATAAGGACTGCAGGGTCCATCCAGTCTGACCATTTTTTCTACCTTATGAGTATGCCATAGGCTTGTATTCTGTCAATGGCCTATTTATTCATACTCATCTGTATTGCTTCCTTATGCCTATCCCATGCCAGTTTGAAGCCCTACACTGTATTCATAGCCACCACTTCCTGAGGAAGGCCATTCCATGCATCCACCACCCTTTCTGAGAAAAAGATCTTCCTCACATTGCCTCTTAATTGGCCTCCCTCTAATGTCATGCAGTGTCCTCTTGTCCTGCTATTTTTTTTTATATTGAAACATGTTAGACTCTTTCACCTTGTTATTGCCCTTAAGATGTTTGAATGTTTTGATCATATTACCTCTCCCTTCCTTTGCTTTAGGGTACACATATTGTGCTCCATTAATCTGTCATCATATGATTTCTGATGCAGTCCCTGCACCATTTTGGTTGCCCTTCTCTGGACTACCTCAATTTTGTTAATGTCCTTGTGCAGGTGCAGCCTCAGTACTGCACACAGTACTCCAGATGCGGCCTAACCAGTGTCTTGTAAAGAGGGATTATTACCTCCATCTTACGACTTGCGATACCCCTACTAATACACCCCAACATCCTTCTAGCCTTACCGACTGCTTTAGTGGTCTGCTTGGATGATTTCAGGTCATCTGTGATGATGATGTCCAAGTCTCTTTCTTCCCTTGTGATTGCTAGCAACTCCCCTCCCAACCTATAGGTGGCTTCAGGGTTTCTCTTCCCTTTGTGCATGATCTTGCACTTCTTTGCATTAAACTCCACTTGCCACTCTTCTGACCATTTTGCCAGTCTATCCACATATCTTCTCATTCTGCCCACCCCATCTGGATTATCTACTCTGTTGCAGATCTTGGTGTCATCTGCAAACAGATAAACTTTACCCTTCAGTCCATCTGCAATGTCACTGATGAAGATATTGAAGAGGACTGGCCCCAGGACTGATCCCTGAGGTACCCCACTTATGACTTGCATCTCTTCTGACTGTATACCATTTACCATTACTCTCTTTTTTTTTGCCCGCCATCCAGTTTGCCACCCAGTTGACCAAACTCTGACTCACCCCAAGCCTACCCAGCTTATTAATCAATCTTCTATATGGAACAGTATTGAAAGTTTTGCTGAAGTCAAGGTAGGGACACCAACTGCTACCCCTTGGTCCACCACTCTGGTTACCCAGTCAACGAAGTCTATGAGATTAGTTTGACAGGACATTCCTGTTGTAAACTCATTCTGTCTTGGCTCCTGTGTGCCTATGGATTCCAGGTGTTGCAATATTCTTTCCTTAAGGAGTGCCTCCATAATCTTGCCCACTACTGAGATAAGACCAACTGGTCTGTAGTTCCCTGCCTCCTCCCTGCTACCAGTCTTGTGGAATGAGATCACATGAGCCCTTCTCCAGTTTTCTGGGACCTCTCCTGTGCTCAGAGACTCACTAAACAGTTCTGATAATGGTTCTGCTAGTTCCACCCTTAGCTCCTTTACTACCCTAGGATGTATGCCATCAGGTCCCATTGCCCTGATCACCCTGAACTTAGTGAGCTCTTCTAGGATTCTTTCCTTTGTGAAGGGATTAGTGCACACCTCCCTCCCTCCTGTGTCCATGGTGCTGAGCTGTGGGCCCTGCCCTACCTTCTTCTCAGTTAATACTGAGCAGAAGTATCTATTCAGGATAGATGCGTTTCCTTGGTCTTCCTCACACTTCCCCTTATCCCCTTTGATCTTTGCAATACCCACTCTGGACCTTCTCCTTTCACTAATGTATCTATAGAAAGTCTTGTCACCTTCCTTTACTGTTTGTGCTAGTGTTTCCTCAGTTTGCAGCTTTGCCTGCCTTATTGCCTTCCCTGCTTCTCTCAAGGAAGTTTGGTATGCCGACCTATCTTCATCCCCCTGCATTCCCTTATATTTCTGGAAGGCCAGCCTTTTGGCTCTGACCTTTTCTGCTACTGTTATTGGGAACCAAAGTGGTTTTCTTCTTCTTTTGCTCTAGCTTTTCTCTCTAACACAGTGGGATGTTGCTTCAAGTATTGCATCTTTAATGCTTGCCCACTTTGCCTGTACCCCCCAACCTGTTTTTCTTGCCAGGGCTAGCTTAACTCTGCTGGTCATTGTATGAAAGTCAGCTCCTCTAAAGTCCCATATTTTTGCCTTGGAATGGAATGATTTAGTTCTAGTGGCCAAATTGAACCATACCGTGTGATGGTCACTGGCTCCCAGGTGACCTTCTACCTGGAGATCTGTGATCCTTTCCCTGTTAGTCAGCACTAGATCTAGGATAGCACTGTCTCTTGTAGGTTGTTGTACCAGTTGTTTGAGCCCCTCCCTGAAGGGAATCCACCATGTTTCTAGTTCTGGCATATCTTCCTGCTGGTATAGACCAATCTGTATCTGGCATGTTGAAGTCTCCCATTATCAGAACCTCCCCTTTATCTGTCATGTTTTGTATATCTTCTAACAGTAATGTGTCTGTGTCCTCCCCCTGGTCTGGGGGCCTGTAGACAACCCCAGTTCTTATGGCTGTCCCATTTCCTGTTTCCAGGGTGACCCACAGTTTTTCTGGTTCCTTATGTGTATTCTGAATTTCTGTTGCTTTGGTATTTTCATTGACATACAGGGCCACTCCACCACCCTTTTTGCACCTCGGTCTCTTCTGAAAAGTACATACCCTGGTACTGAAGTCTACCAAGTGTGGTTACTGGTAAACCACGTCTCGCTAATTGCTACTATGTCCTGTTTAGCCTCTGTCATTATTGCTTGCAGGTCTGGGATCTTGTTTGTGTACATGATTTCCCATTGGCCGGATTTTGGTGTGTTAGTTGTTGGGTGAGGCCTTGTGTTTCCCCTGTGCGTTGTATGGGTAGCTGGACCTTTTTCCTTACCTGGTGATGTAAATGAACTGCAAACATGCTGAACTCCTGTCTGACCACTAGCTGAGGGGGGGAGGGGTGTTCTTCCCATTCGAGGTATGGGGTGCTGCAGCCCTCTCCCCATTTGCTAGTTTAAATATTCTGCAAAGATGTCAAACTTCTGCCCCAATGCACTGACTCCCTCCTTAGTCAGATGCAGTCCATCACATTTAAAGAACTTTCGCTCCCAAAACTGTTGCCAGTTCCCTACAAATTTGTGTCCTTTTTCCTGGCACCAGCCCTTGAGCTACAAGCTCTCCTATCTCACCTTTTCTAACCTTCTGTCCATCTGCCCCACCTTTCACAGACTGGCAGGATCTCAGAGAAGGAGTTGTCAGATGAAATGGAAGATAGTTTGTCACCCAGCCTGGTCAGTTGTTCCTTGATCTCAACAACTGAGCGGCTGGTGATGTCATTAGTCCCTATGTTTACCAGGGCATCAATGTTTTCTCCTGCTTCCTGAACAATTTTAGCAATGCGGTCAGTGTCTGTCTACGCTGATATACCTGGGAGACATCTGACTATTACCCCTGGCTGGAGATAGGTATCAACTCCCCGAATCATGGAGTCGCCTATAATCAGAAGTTATTTTGATTTCCTTTTTGCTTTTTTTGTTTTGGTTCCTGTTTTGAGCGAGTTTTGTTGTGCTAGCTCCTGTGCTGCAGTGTCTTGCTCTGCAGTACCCTCTGCCCCATTGTGTGATTTCAGTGATAGAGGCAGGTACCTGTTTGTAGTTTTTATATGGTTTGTGGAGGTAATATGTTGGAGAGCACAGAGCGATGGGGTACCCGATTTGCCCTTTCTAGCCACCTACCAACATCCCAGACAAACTACCCTCTGCTGTCAAGGTGCTTCTGTTGGATGTTGGGGAAATGGCGGGTGGTTCCTATAATATATTTCCTCTTGAATATGAAATTTGAGGTGCCCATTCTCTGCCCATGCTGCCTGGAGCTGAGCCCTAAGATCTCCAGTAGCCCAGCATGTAGGACAGTGTCCTAAATCCTGTAAAACTGCCCTTCTGAAAAGTGTTCTGCAGTACCTGCAGTTAATGATATCCATTCCAGATAAGTTGCTGGGTTTATAACCTGGTCAGAGAAATTAGAAGGAAGAAAATGAAAGCACAAGTTTTATTTTGTGTTTTGTTTGTTTGTTTTTGTATAACTTGTTATAACAAGTTAAATTACTAGTGCCCCTATAAATGAGGTCACCGAGTGGATACCCCACTGATCCACCCCCTTTCTGCTTTGCCACAGGAAATGTCATGACTGTGCTACCTATAAAAGGAGTGTATTGTGGGGTGGTTGGGGATGGGGGTGGGTGGCTGGGCCTTTCCCCTGCCGAAAAAGAAATACAGACGAAAGAAACAAGGAGGTAAGAGCAGAAACAATCAGTCAGCAACAAATGCAGTAACCCTGAAAGCTTATTCTAATGATAGATAAAACTGTAAAACCTGTAAAACACCTCCTGTAATAATTTCACATAGGAGATACCCTGTAAGCAACACTTTGCTACAGAGAAAAATAAAGCAGTAACAGAAGACATACCTTGCAAAAGACAGTCTGAATCAGAAGACGACAGCAGTAATCTGTTAGCACACCTGTAGGCATACCTTGTAATAATGCAGCAGAAGGTATACCCAGCAACAACAATTTGAATCACAGAAAAATAAAGCAATAAAATGTTAGCAACAAACAGTAACAATCCCTGTGAGTACAAAATAAAAATAACAACACACAGTAAATATGTCTAGCCAAAAGAAGCCTTAATCCTAGTTAAACAATGTTCCTTTCCCTTTGCTTCCCTACTAATTACACAACAGTGTCCAACACTAAACAGCAAAAAAAAAAAGATAGCATAACAATGAAGGGCTAGGAGGCATGAACATACACCCCAATCTGACAATCTGGCATTCTGTGCACCAAACTAACTTTGAGTTTACATCCTGGAGACCTGCACTGACACGGGGGGGGGGGGGGAGATATGTCTTGGATTAGCTAAGCCTACCTCTGGGATGAATGGACAAAAATATCTCAGCTAAACCAGAAATCAAACTATGTAGTGTGGAATTGAAAACCACCCAGTACCACGAATACCCTGGCACTATCCCTCTTCCACAAAGACTGTCCTTCCAGGGGGCTGGCAGGTGGTGGGAAGGGGCAAAGCCCACTGCAGTAGGACTCACCAAGCTGGAAATAGGCACAGAATGGTTATCCAGCAACAAAACATGTTTAACCCTCTGGCTGAGTCATGCAAGGAACTGGACAGATGCTCAAGGAAAGAGATTAGGATCTCACAAGTGACTGAGCCAGGTAAAGAAACAGGCACACACTTGTGCCAAAGTATCGGTGTGCAGCCACACAAAACACACTGACAGGACAAACCAACTAGGGCAAACACTCCCACCAATGGAACAAAAAAGCAAATAATTTTGGGGGACTCCATGGTTCGAGGAGTCAAATCACATTTAAATGCTACAGAACAAAAACAGTTGTCAGATGTCTCCCTGGGACCACAGTGGAAAGGGATACGGCCTGCATAGAGAAAAGGGAGGTGGGGTGCCACCTGGGGTTGAGTGACCACAAATCTGTCTGGTTCAAGGTCTACACAGTTAAAGAATCAAGTCACTCTAAGACAAGGGTCTTAGACTTCAGAAGGAGAGACTTTGCACAAATGAGAAAAGTCTTTAGGGATATCCTTGAGGAGAAGGCAGGAGAGGGGGTGGAGGGACATTGGGCAAGCATAAAAGAGGCACTAGCAAAAGTAACTGATAAATGTTCTAGACTGGTCAGTAAGACAAGGAAAAAAAGAAACCCGCTAGGGTTCACAAAAGAAGTAGCAGCAGCAGTGAGAGAAAAGAGACAAGCATTCAGAAAATACAAGGGCTCAAATAACAACAAGGATAGGGAGACATATAAGGTTAGCTTGAAGGAGGCAAGTAAGGTGATCAGAGTGGCAAAGGTGCAAACAGAGGTGGAAATAGTGCAGGGAATCAAGGGGGCAAAAAGTCCATCTTCAGGTACATAGGCAAAAGAAGGAAAAATAAGGGAAGGATTGTCAGGCGTGTAGGTAAGGCTGGGAAGAAGGTAGAGGGAGACAAAGAAAAGGCTGAAGTATTAAATGAGTACTTTTGCTCTGTATTTACAAGAGGAGAACACAGAAAGGGACCCATCCCAAACTGGGATAAAAATCGGGAAAAGAGGATAGACACAAGCTCATTCAACACAGTGCAAACTACTGAAAATTACATTAAGGTGCATTCGGCCATTTGCACTGGCACAAACTAAGCACTCACAGTGCAAACCTTGTGAATCTGGGAACCACTATGTCACTTATTACCTCAAAGAGTGTTGTCACGATAACAAGGTAGAGTTTACATCCTCATTTAACCATTGAGCATGTATTGTTTTCCAAAGAAAATTTAGAAATTGATTAGAGCTTCTTTTACTATGATCTTATAACATGCACTCAACATACAGAAAGGTCTATCATTATTTATTTTTTTGTCAAATATTTTATTGAATAAATGAAGAAAATACATTACAATAATGTCATAACATTTCATGGATGCATAAAAAACTTAGACATTGATACAATTTATCAGCAGCATGTAAATGTTGGTTAACACCAGGGTATAAAACAGTTTAATAATAAAGATACCTGAGTCCAGTTACTGTCAGAATTATTTTAACTGGGCTGTTACCATGGTAAAAGTCCCTTCTCAATAGCATTGTCCAGTTTGTTCCACATGGTGTCAAAATTTGTACCCATTCCTGTTATCACAGTTTGGGCTTTTTGTATTTTGTGACATCCTAACAAGTTTTGTGCCCATTGCTGTATTGTGGAAGGATTATCTGACATCCAGCATTGTATTAGGGTTTTCAGGTGTTTATGAGAGCCAGGAGCCAAAGGGTAAGATCCTGCTTAAGTGCTTCATGGTTTCGATCTGCACCTAGAAGAAATTCAAATGGCGATCTAGCAGGATGGACACCCAAGGCCCTTACCATGATTGATGCACTTCATTCCAGTAGGATATTATTTTTGGGCACGTAAGTGTCATGTAGAGGAAGGTTCCCTCCTCTGCCCCACACTTAGGGTACTGAGGAGATTTTTCCAGGTTAAATTGATGCAACTTTGTTGGAGAGATGTATGCCCTATACAGAAACATTGAAACATAGAAATTGATGGCAGATAATGGCCACTAGGCCTATCTTATCTGCCCATTTTCCTTGCCTCCTGAAAAGCTGCAGACCCTACTTGATCTCCAGCTTTACCTCTTTGTTCCCATTTCTAGGGATCCCCTATGCCTGTCCCATGCATGGGTGAATCCCCCCTCTGTGTTTTCCATCTCCACCTCTGCTGGGAGTCTATTCCACGCATCCACCACCCTTTCTGTGAAGAAATACTTCCTCATGCTACCCCTTAGTCTACTCACTACCAACCTCATGTCATGCCCCCTCATTTCTGGACAACTCCTTTTCTGAAAGATGCTACCCTCTGGTACCATATTTATACCTTTTAGATATTTGTAGGTTTCTATCACATCTCCCCTGTCTCTTCTCTCCTCTAGAGTATACATATTGAGGTCTCCCAGTCTCTCCTCATGTGATTTTCGGTGCAGGCCCTGCACCATCTTTGTTGCCCTTCTTTGAACTGCCTCCACCCTGACTATGTCCTTATGAAGATGTAGCCTCCCAAACTGGATGCAGTATTCCAAATGAGACCTCACTAATGATCTGTACAGTGGCATCACCACCTCCTTTCTTCTGCTGGTGATACCTCTCCCTATGCACCCCAGCATCCCAATGGCTCTCCTCACTGCCTTGGCACATTGTTTGGCTACCTTTAGGTCATCAGATACAATTACTCCCTAATCCCTTTCCTGTTTGGTGACTATCAGTTTCTCCCCCCCCCCCAAAAAAAAACATGTAATCCTCCCCTGGGTTCTTGCGCCTAAATGCATAATTTGCACTTTTTGCATTGAATCTCAGCTGCCACACTCTGGACAATTCCTCCAGTTTATCGAGGTCCCTTCTCATGTTTGCCACCCTTTCCGGAGTGTTCGCCTTGTTGTAGATCTTAATGTCATCTGCAAATAGGCACACCTTCCCCTCTAGCCCCTTCACAATGTCACTTATGAAGACATTAAACAGGACTGGGTCCAGGACTGATCCCTGTGGCACCAGCTGGTTACCCTTCTTTCCTCAGACTGAGCACCATTTACCATGACCCTCTGTCTTCTATCACTCAGCCAGTTCCTAAACCAGTTTACCACCTTGTGACCCACTCCCAGGCTGCCCAGCTTGTTCACAAGTCTTCTATGTGGAGCGGTACCAAAGGCCTTACTAAAATCCAGGTAGGCGACATCCTGATCCATGATCTTAGTCATCCAATCATAGAAATCAATTAGAATTGTTTGACATGACCTTCCCGCTGTGAATCCATGCTGTCTCAGATCCTGTGCTCAGCTGGCTTCAAGATATTCCATCATCCTTTGTTTAAGTAGTAATTCCATAATCTTCCTCACTATTGAAGTGAGGCTGACTGGTCTATAGTTTCCAGCCTTCTCCCTACTGCCACTTTTGTGAAGAGGGAGTACATCTGCCCTCCTCTAGTCCTCTGAAACTACTGCTGTATCAAGTGACTCATTGAGCAGTGCTGCCAGTGGTGGCACCAGCACCTCCCGTAGTTCCATTAATATTCTATAATGTATCCCATTCAGTCCCATTGCCTTGTCCACTTTTAGTTTTGTGAGTTCCTTTAGGACTCTCTCTTCTGTAAATGGACTGGTGTCCATCTCCCTACCATATTTGTTCATGTTGCCTAACTGTGGTCCCTCACCTTCTTCTTCTGTGAATTCAGAACAAAATATTTGTTCAGTATTGATGCTTTTTCCAGGTCCCCTTCCACACACTCTCCTTCTTTCCCTTTAAGCCTTACTATCCCACCCCTGCTTTTTGTCTCCTTTCACTAATGTACCTACAAAATGTTTTGTCTCCTTTCTTTACCTCCTGTGTTATTTTTTCCTCCATTTGTGCCTTTGCGCTCCTGACTGCTTTCCCTGCCTCCCTCTGTTTATCCAGATATGCTACCCTGTCCTCTTTCAGCTATGTTTCCTTGTATTTCCTAAAAGCCATCTTTTCCACCCTTACCTTACTGGCAACTACCTTTGAGAACCATAGCGGCTTTCTCTTGCCTTTGTTTACTTACCTAATGCAAATATTTGTTACCTCCATTATGGCTTCTTTCACATGGGCCCACTGCTCCTCCACTCCACCCCTTTTGTCCCACCCTGCCAGAGCATGCTTGAGACATATCCCCATCTTAGTAAAGTCTACCTTCCTGAAATCCAGGACCCTCACCTTTGTGTGGCTTGACTCTGCCACTGCCCACATGCTGAACCACATTGTGCGATGATCACTGGATCCCAGGTGTTCGCCTACCCTGACATCTTCAATTCTGTCCCCAATGGGGAATACCAGGTCCAAAATTGCACCCTTCCTGGTGGGCTCTAGCACTAGCTGCCTGAGGCCTGCTCCTTGTACAGAGTACAGGATGTCCCCTCTCCTGGCTGAGGCAGCAGCTGGGTTGCTCAAATCCCCATCTGACAGATCGAAATCACCTACCAGCAGCACCTCCCCTTTAGCTCCAATATAGGAGATTGAATTGGGTGTGTCTCAATCTATTGCTTTTGGAACAATTATTCAGATGCCTAATGTTTCTGCTCATATTCCATGGTTATTATTTGACCTAGTTCAGTTTTCCAGGCCTCCTGGATGCATTTAAAAGGGTTAGGGCTGTCTTTCTGGAGAATTCCATAGTATACTGAAAGAGGCCCAGCAAGAGATTGTGGCCAGTATAGCTTCTCAAAGGGGTCCATAATTGCCCCAGTAAGTTGGGAGTCTGTTAAGGTAGTCAGCCTGTGTCATACATGGTGGCAAACAAAGAATTCCCCCGGTGAGAGTGACCATTGCTTTTGGAGTTCACCATTGGATAGTAGTCTCCTACCGTCATCAAGTTGTATGATACGGTTCAATCCCTTCTTTCACCATATTAGGAGTCCCCTATGTAGGAATACATTATAGCTGGGGGTATATTTCCATGTGGACCAAATGGAGGCAAATTTAAATGGACTCTTGATCAACCCTTAGATAAATCTGAAATAATACAAGTTATTAAACAATTCTCCTCCACACCCTCAAAAGCATTTTGGTGAAGGGGTTTGTGCACACTTCAGGATATGAAGAAGTCAAAACAGATGAGAGGATGTCTCTTCCTCTCCCCTTCTATGTTCATCCATGCAGGGGTCACAGGGTTGGGTCGCACTGGGAGGAAAACCTATACCCCCCCCACGGGAGGTGGGCTGTTGTAGGATTGTGCAATGGATGCAGGCATTTTTGTTCCTCTAGAGGAATCTATGGACTATTCTATCCAACTGTTTAAAAAGTCTATCAGGTATATGGATCGATGGTGACTGAGACAGGTATAAACATTGTGGCAGAATGTTCATTTTTGTAGCTGTATTCCTTCTGAGGAGAGATAGGGGAAGGTCTATCCATCTCTCACATCCTTGAGTAATTTTGGTGAAGAGGGGAGCATAGTTCAAGGAGAACAGTGAAGAGATTTCAGAGGATATGTATACCAGCACATATTTAATTTTCTTCACCACTTGAGCTCCCAGTGAGTTGTTTCCCAATTGGTCCCTGTTTTTCTCCCTGTGGGTAGAATTTCACTTTTAGACCAGTTCATCTTATGGCCAGATAGGGAAGTGTATTCATTCCAAATAACCTGTACATGTGACAAACTCACTGATGGGTTTTTCAAGTATAATAGTAGATCATCTGCAAAGTGAGTGACCCTATGTTCCCTTGTTTCTGGAAGCCCTCCACACCTGGATGATTACTTATAGCTATAGCCAGTGGTTCTAGTGTCATGACATAGAGCAGGGGGGAGACAAGGAGCACCCCTGACTTGTCCCCCTTCATAGTTCAAACCCCAGGGATAGGTAACCATTGGCTAGTATCTGAGAGGAGGGATGAAAGTATAATGTTTTGATGCAGGCTAACATATGTTGCCCCATATTAAATGCCTGCAGTGTGGCAAACATAGAGTATAGTTTTGTGTAAAAATTTTGCAAGGATTGTCCAATAAAGTGGGTGCCTGTGAGCAACTTTTAATTGGAGTCCTTGTTCCTTTTATAGAGATTTATCCTCCCCTTTTCTTTAGCTCCCAAGACAAGAGTCCCCATCAAAGTAGGGGCCCACTCTGCCTAGCAGCAGGTTTCACTCCAGTTGGGAACAGCTGAGGGAGCTGTATCTTCATTTATGTTGTATTCTGTGGTATAATCCTGGAGTGAGGTGTGACATATGCCCCTTCTCAAGTTCCCTGATTTTCCATTCCATTTGGCTGAGGTCATTGTCTTCTAGTTTCTGTTTGTGTGCCCAAATGAAATAGTTTGCCCCTGGATATGTGCCTTTAGTGCCTCCCATCTGGAAGCATGTGTGGTTTCACCCCACTTACTGTTTGATAAATACTCTGGCATGACCTTACACATGTGCTGTGTATATGCCTTATCTTTCATGAGCAATGAGTCTAGTTTCTACTGCCATGTGGGGGGTGTCATTACTCCTGTTTGCAGTTTGGTAGTGAGTGGCGCATGAACTGAAATTAAGATGGGTTCGTACCTGGCTTACCCTGTATGCATGGCAAGAGAGGAAAATATCAACAACCCATCCAGCCACGTGTATGACTGGTGGGAGTGAGAAAAAAAGCTATACCCACTGCCAGATGGGTTCTGGTGCCTTCATATATCTATCAGTGAGCATGCAGTCTCTATGTCACATAGGGCACATG
Organism: Neoceratodus forsteri; assembly: GCA_016271365.2. Lineage (NCBI taxonomy): Eukaryota > Metazoa > Chordata > Ceratodontiformes > Ceratodontidae > Neoceratodus > Neoceratodus forsteri. Next base: position 804,407,899 of record CM028130.1, on the reverse strand, counting down.
TATTCTTAGTGATTACCACCAGAGATGCGTTCAATCTATCCAGGATGGTATCTCCAACAGTTAAAAATCACCTCCTGGGACCCAAGGGCCATGATAGGGGGTCATATCTAGGAGCAGTTTGTGGTAAAATTTCAGGTCTTCAACATTCGGGCCATATACAGAACTGATTGCCCAACACTCCCCTGAGTTAAGTCTTAGCTGAGTCAAGACATATCTCTCCCACCCCCACCCCCACCCCAGGTCAATGCAGGTCTCTAGAATTTGCCTAGGAAAGCCGAAGAGAACCCATTTTACCATTTCCCTCACTCTAGCACTGTAAGTGGCTGGGATCCAGGAGCCCCTTCCCCACATCATTTCCTTATCTTTTCTAGTTCTGATGGCACCATGTATGTCTTTTCTAGGAGAGCTATGTCAGTTTTTAGTTTTTTTAATCTAGATGGCACCCATTTTTGCTTAACTAAATTTTTCAGCCCATTTACATTACATGTGATTATTTTCGAGGTAGAATCCATGCTAAAAAGTATATGCTATGGTATACAGTCAGAAGAGATGCAAGTCACAAGTGGGGTACCTCAGGGATCAGTCCTGGGGCCAGTCCTATTCAACATCTTCATTAGTGACCTTGCAGATGGACTAGAGGGTAAGGCTTGTCTGTTTGCAGATGACACCAAGATCTGCAACAGGGTAGATGATCCAGATGGGGTGGGCAGAATGAGAAGAGATCTGGATAAACTAGCAGAATGGTCAGAAGAGTGGCAACTGGGATTTAATGCAAAGAAGTGCAAAATCATGCACATAGGAAAGAGAAACCCTAAAGCCACTTATAGGCTGGAGGAGTTGCTAGCAGTCACAAAGGAAGAAAGAGACTTGGGTATCATCATCACTGATGACCTAAAATCATCCAAGCAGACCTCTAAAGCAGTAGGTAAGGCTAGGGGTGTTAGTGTATTAGCAAGGGTATCACAAGTCATAAGAGGGAGGTAATAATCCTCTTTACAAGACATTGGTTAGGCCCCATCTGAGTACTGCATGCAGTATTGGAGGCCACACCTCACAAGGACATTAACCAAATTGAGGCAGTCCAGAGAAGGGCAACTAAATGGTGCAGGGACTGCATCAGAAGACATATGAGGACAGATTAACGGAGCTCAGTATGTATACCCTTGAGCAAAGGAGGAGAGAGGTGATATGATCGAGGCATTCAAACACCTTAAGGGCATAAACAAGGTGAAAGAGTCTAACATGTTTAAATATAAGAAAATAGCAGGACAAGAGGACACAGCATGAGATTAGAGGGAGGTCAATTAAGGGGAATGTGAGGAAATTCTTTTTCACAGAAAGAGTAGTAGATGCATGGAATGGCTTACCACAAGAAGTGGTGGCTATGAATACAGTGCAGGGCTTCAAACAGGCATGGGATAGGCATAAGGGAGCAATACAAATGACTATGAATAGATAGGTCACTGACAGAGCAAAGGCCGATGGCACATTTATAAGGTAGAAAAAGAAATGGGCAGACTGGATGGGCCTTGCGGTCCTTATCTGCCGTCAACTTCTATGTTTCTATGCTTCTATGTTTCTATGTTAAAAATATGACAGAAATCAATTTACGTAACATCCCTGTGCAATTAACATTTTGAATTGACCAGTTATTATCTAATGTTACTCTCAAATAGGTTGTATCCAGAATTACAATAACAAGAACAGTAAAACTTGAAACTCAATTTCCCCCACATTTTCTCTACCCCCACCTCCCCACTCCCCAGCAGTCCTCCCCAACTGGACATTTACCCACCCTTTCCCCATATGATGAGTAACAAGATGACAAGTTCCCCTACATATCTATTTGTAGGGGAAAAAATGACCCTGAGGGTTGATGTGTCAGTCGATCCCTCCTTCTACCCTTGGTTAATAATGATGACACATAAGCTGTTAAATGGGATATTTACTATGGAGGCGGTATAGCACAGTGGGTTAAGGCTCTGAGCTGCAGATCTGGAGACCTGGGTTTGAATCCCACAGCCGCTAGGTACATACTGTGTGATCCTGAGCAAGTCACTTAACTTCCTTGTGCTCCCAGGTCGCATCTGGAAACAAGCTTCATCTTAGTGTGCTACTCATGGTTAAACAATCTTCCCTTCTCTTACCTTCCCTACTAACTAATTACACAACAGTGTCCAACTGTAAACAGCAAAAAAAAAAAAAGATAGTATAATAATGAAGGGCTGGGAGGCATGAACATACACCCCCCATCTGACAGTTTGGCATTCTGTGCACCAAACTAACTTTGAGTTTACATCCTGGAGACCTGCATTGACCCGGGGGGGCATATATGTCCTGGCTCAGCTAAGCCCACCTCTGGGATGAATGGACAAAAATATCAGAGCTAAACTAGAACTCAAATCAAGTAGTGTGGAATTGAAAACTGCCCCAGCACCACCAATACCCTGGCACTATCCCTGTCCCGCAAAGACTGTCCTTCCAGGGGGCAGGCAGGTGGTGGGAAGGGGCAAAGTCAACCACAGTAGGGCTCACCAAGCTGGAAATAGGCACAAAATGGTTACTCAGCTACAAAACAGGTTCGACCCTCTGGCTGAGTCAAGCAAGGAACCGGACAAATGCTCAAGTCAAGAGATTAGGATCTCACAAGTGACTGAGCCAGGTAAAGAAACAGGCACACACTTGGGCCAAAGTATCGATGCGCAGGCACACAAAGCAGACTGACAGGACAAAACTAACTAGAGCAAACACTACCACCAATGGAACAAAAAAGCAAATCATTGTGGTGGACTCCTTGACTCAAGGAGTCAAATCACACTTAAATGCTACAGAACAAAAATAGTTGTCAGATGTCTCCCTGGAGCCACAGTGGAAAGGGATACAGCTTGCATAGAGAACTTCATGTGTAGGAAGGGAGACATCAAGGCCATAGTTGTTCATATAGGGACCAATGACATCACCAACCAATCAGTGGCACAGGCCGAGGCACATATCTCTAAACTAGGGGATAGGCTGACCTCTATTTTGTCCACCATAGCCTTTTCCAAGTTACTCCCAGTATGAGAAAAGGGAAATGGCTCAGGGAAAATCAGGGAAGTCGAAATCACAGAATTGAACACATGGCTCCACAAATGGTGTACGGAAAAGGACCACACTTTCATTGGTGATTGGAATAATTTCAGGGAGAGTTCTTATTTTAAATTTGATGGCCTGCACCTCACCAAGGAGGGGGTATTGGCACTAGGTAAAAACTCTACATGTTCACCAACTGTTTAAACTAGAGGATGGGGAAGTGGTGGCCAAACAGGACCAAGGAAACAAGCCCATGGTCCCCCCCCCTCAAATCTGAGTTGGGACACCTCCCACAAGTCAAAAGGACAAAAACAGCTTGAGCACAAAAATGGCAGTTGGGAGGGGCAATGCTCAAAGATAAAGAGTATTAAAGCTAATGCCTGCAGTCTGGCTAACAAAATCCTGGAATGCGCTGCCACAGTAACAGAAGTGGGACTGGATTGGGTTGCAAAAAATGAAACATGGCTAAACGAGAACCATGTATGGGATATTGCCATCTCTGGTGACAACCAATTCAGAAAGGACAAAAAAGGACATTGGGTGGGTGGGGATTGAATTATATATAAGAGAGGACATAAAAGCTATGAAGATCAAAAAACAAACAAAAACAAGATGAACCGGAGATCCTCTGGGTCACACCCGAACTGGGAAGTTGCTCAGCCCTCAGGTTAGGAGTGGTGTTTAGACCTTCCTCACTAGGGGTAGAAGCAGACAAAGCCCTACTGGAAAGAACACTAAAGATGACAGACAAAGGGGATGTCATGTTGATGGGAGACTTCAACATCCCCGACACAGACTGGAATTCCTACACTGCTTCTACAGCTAGAAGCAGAAATTTCATAAACACCCTGAGAGGTGCTGGACTAAATCAGCTCATCATAGCCCCCACTAGAGAAAACACAATCCTGGATTTGGTGCTAACAAATAGCAGCAAGGTAAGGAAGGTGGAGTGGGGTGCCCCCTAGGGTTGAGTGACCACAAATCTGTCTAGTTCAAGGCCGATACAGTCAAAGAATCAAGCCACTCCAAGACAAGGATCTTAGTCTTCAGAAGAACAGGCTTTGCACAAATGAGAAAAAGCTTTAGGGATATCCTTGAGAAGAAGGTGGGGGGGGGTGGAGGAACATTGGGCAAGCGTAAAAGAGGCACTAGCGAAAGTAACTTGAGAAATGTTCTAGACTGGTCAGTAAGACAAGGAAAAAAAGAAACCCACTATGGTTCACAAAAGAAGTAGCAGCAGCAGAAGTGAGAGAAAAGAGACAAGCATTCAGAAAATACAAGGGCTCAAATAGCGACAAGGATAGGGAGACATACAAGGTTAGCTTGAAGGAGGCAAGTACAGAGTGGCAAAAACACAAACAGAGGAGGAAATAGTGCAGGGAATCATGGGGGCAAAAAGACCATCTTCAGGTACATAGGCGAAAGAAGGAAAAATAAGGGAGGGATAGTCAGGCTCATAGGTAAGGATGGGAAGTGGGAAGAAGGAGACAAAGAAAAGGCTGAAGTATTAAATGAGTACTTTTGCTCTGTATTTACAAGGGGAGAACACAGAAAGGGACCCATCCCAAATTGGGATAGAATCAGGAAAGGAGAATAGATACAAGCTCATTCACAGAAGAGAGGGTACTGTAAACACTGAATTGATAAAACTTCAGGTGGATAAGGCCATGAGTCCATACGGAGTCCACACGCATATTCTGAGGGAGCTCAGCAATGAAATGACTGCATCTCTGGCAGATCTATTTAGCAGATCCCTAAGAGAAGGAACAGTTCCCCAGGACTGGAAAAGGGAGATAACGATCCCCATACACAAGAGTGGCAGTAAAGAGAATACAGGAAACTACCGCCCAGCCATTCTCACCTCAGTAGTGGGAAAGATAATGGAATCACTGCTCAAAGAAAGAATAACAGCATTTCTGGTGGAAACAGGCCAGCTGGATGACAAACAGCACGGCTTCATGGTGGGAAGATCCTGCCAGACAAACCTGATCGAGTTCTTTTATTTATTTGCTTCTGTTAACCAGGTAAGCTCACTACACAACCAAGTACCTATTTTCAGGTGTGGCCCAAGAGGGTTACAATGGTACATAACATGAACATCAAGCTTAAACAGGGTAAAACATACATTAGGATCAGGCACAATGGTAACATTAGAATAAGGTACATAGATTACTATAGGATCAGGCACATTGATAAAGTCAGAAATAAGGTACATAGATTACTATAGGAGGTAGCAATCAGTAAAGTACAGGCATAGGCAACAGGTGTCTCTAGATGACCAGGTAGATTAACAAGGTACAATATATCAGGATCAGTCAGATCAGGGTACATACAAGAGTATCAGGCTCACAGGCTACATCAGGAGGTAGATAACAATGTGGGACAGGCATGGTCGACAGTAGCATCCAAGCAAGGCTGGCCATATCCTCAGAAGGGGGTTAGAGGCATGTAGGGAGGATAGTACAGTAGTACAAGGGGGGAGCAATTAATTGTTGCTAGAATAGTGGACCAAGGGTGTGCCGTGGATGTTATCTACCTTGACTTTAGCAAAGCCTTTGACTCAGTCTCACACAGAAGGCTGATAAATAAACTTGAGCATACAGGGTAGGGAGGGAAGTGGTATCATGGGTGAGTAGCTGGCTAGACCAGAGAACTCAAATGGTCATGGTAAATGGGACAACATCAGGGGGCAGAGAGGTGATCAGCTGGGTGCCACAGGGGTCCATTCTGGGACTGTTGCTTTTCAATGTTTTCATCAGGGACATCACAGAGGACCTAGGTGGGAATGTGTGTCTGTTTGCAGATGACACAAAGATCTGCAATACAGTGGACATTGAGGTGGAGCAAATGAGAGGTGACCTGCTCAAGTTAGAAAAATGGTCCAGTACGTGGCAGTTAAAATTCAGCGCAGAAAAGTGCAAAGTTATGCATCTGGGCAGGAAGAATCCATGGACAGACTACTTTCTGGGGATGCTAGCATCCACCCATCAGGAGAGGGACCTGAGAGTTATCATTACAAACAATTTGAATGTAGGCAGTCAATGCAAGAAGGCAGCACAAAAGGCTAGCAGAATGCTGGGATACATAGGAAGAGGCATCACAAGCAGAAGGAAGGAGGTGATCCTGCCACTGTACAGGTCTCTGGTATGTCCCCACCTGGAGTACTTTGTCCAGTTCTTGAGACCTCATCTCAGAAAGGATATAAAAAGATTGGAAACAGTACAAAGGAGGGCAACAAAAATGATCCAAGAGCTCCATGACATGACTTATGAGACCAGATTACAGGAGCTAAATATGTACTCCCTTGAGCAATGCAGAGACAGGGGGGATATGATAGAGACATTCAAGTACCTAAAGGGTATAAACAGAGTACAAATCCAGGATCTTTTTCTTGTCAATAACGCCACAAGAACAAGAGGCCATGATATGAAATTATGAGGAGGAAGATTCAGGAGTAACATGCATAACTCCTTGTTCACTGAAAGGGTTATTGACCCATGGAATGGCCTACCTGCTGAGGTCATTAATTCTAAAACAGAAAATTCAGATCAGCATGGGACAGACACACGGGGATAGTAGTAAGTAAATTCTGAGGAGGGGTAGTGATCAGAGCAGACTAGATCTTTGGTCCTCATCTGCCGTCACTTTCTATGTTTCTATGTATCCTTCTAGACTGATGATAGAGCCATGTATCTGACAATTCATAAGCCCTGCCCCCTGTCCAAGCCCCTTTTTTATTTTTATTTTTTTATTCATCATCCCAGGTCAGTCTATACCCATCCTGAGTCCCCCATTCTGACCTCAGTGCTCCTCTCCATACCTGTGACACCTTAACTAATCCTATCTTCTGAATATATTTTTAATTCTATGAGTAGGTACATTAATATCTTAAAAGCATACAATGTTGAACAAATAATGATCAGGTGCTCTGCAGACTGTGCCTTGTTGACAACCTCATCACCCCCACCCGTTGCTACCTGTGCACCTCGGGACAGTCAGAGTGAGGGCATAGTACCTTTGATGGGTGAACTCTGCATAGAGATTTGATGCTCTTAAACATAAGGTTCCATTTTTTAAATGAATTTATACATGCAGACCAGTGATTGTTACAGAAGTAGTTTGAATGAGGATCTTTTGTGATGGCAAGAAAAAAGTCTAGGCACATCGCGTTTATGCGCCTGCAGCTTGTAAAACCCCATGGAGCTCTCAAATGTCTGTGCATTGCGATACCTTAGTTTCACATAGAGAACTTACCCCACATCTGTTACAGATGTGCAAGACCACTTAATTTTATGACATGTCACCAATCAACCCTATTGTGTGCCCCAATTGATCTATTTGGTCACCATGAATAGTTTCAAGGGGCAGGTAACACACAAGTGCACACAGCTGTATGTAAAATCCATGGTCGAGTACCAGTTTACATCCTTTTTCCCCAGTCATTTTCTGTCCCATAGCACTGTGACTTCACTCGTCAAGGGCAAAACCTCAGAATCAAGGGTTATTTCACCCTTCTGGCATGCACCAAGGACTGCTTCAAATAAAAGATGGCTCCAGATCCAGATCATGTCCCCAGGAGTAATTAATTTATGCCCAGTGCCTGACCACAAAACTTAGTTTCTTTTGTCAATATTTGTGGCTATACAAACCACTGACATGACATAGATATTGTTCATCCTCCCCCCAACCTTCTGCTTATACCAGCGCCCCCAGGCGCTGTCGCAGTAGGTTGTCATTGGGATCTGGAAGAGGAGAGGTAGCCAGGTCCCACAACCAATCTAAGGGTAGAGGCAGTTTGCGAGCATCATGACCTCTATGGTTATTGGAGACCACTGTGAACCCAGGCAATTTAGGCACCTAGTCACACCAGATCTGATGTAACTGTGAGAGCCCTTGGAGTGAATCTTTTGATTTTCAGCAGCTTCATGGCTTTGATTGAGGTCATGACAGACATAGCACGCAATGCTCCCCGCTGCACTACACATAGTGTGAGGGACATAATAGTGGGTATCTGTGGCAAAAACTGCCCCGTTATGAGCTCAACTCAATACTTGGCCTGAAGGGTGCATGCCTACCCGACCTCCCACTTTACAAACATCAGTATTATTACTGCACCACTGCTTGCCCATTTTGCAAACATTGAGAATGGCTGGTGCTAGGATAACAGATCCAGCAGTTAGGAGATTGGGAGCCTGGGGTCTGGCTCCTCCATCACTGATGTGCATCACATACCTTTATTGTATTTTTTTTCTTTTAATGTCCATGTTTGGTAGCATCAATAATGTTGCAGAAGAAGTAATTGATAGGTGGGTGACCTCCGTAGTTAGAGACAGACAGTAGATTAAATTCACTTAGACAGGCTATTCAGGGCTTGACACGGTACACTTTTCCCGTCAGATCAATGTGAAATTCATGACAAGCATTTAGTCACTCAGGCAGACTCAGTGGCAGGGGCCCATGATCCACCTTCTGTTGAGGCATCCTCCTCTGCTATGAATCTTTTGGCTGCTTGAGGGTGCAAAAGAAATGAGGAGGTCTACCTAAACAAGAAATTTTCAGCCTAGATGGATATAAATGCACAAATTCCCATCCTCGGTAGTGCAGGGTAGCCTTCACTCCATTTAATTTTTGACATCTCATCTTGAGCTCTCTGCTGTAATCTTGGACAATGAATACCTTCTGACCACTGTCTAGAGTCACTGGACCAGTGGATTTTGCTGCCCGCAGAACTCTTAACTTGTTTGTATATCTTAAGTACTTTATTAGAAAATGCCATGGCTTTTCTCTTTGATGTGGTTTTGGGCCAGTATGATGGGCCCTCTCCACTTCATAATTTAATGCATTGTCTACCAGTTTTAGTTGTTTCACTAGCCACCAGTGCACCTCGGTCTCAGGGCTTTACTTTTCCAATCCCTCTTGAAGTCTGATGATCTGAATATTCAGACTTCAGGATCTGTTCTCTAAGTCATCTGATGTTTGGCACATTTCTTGCAGTGGCTTTTCTATTTTGTTCCTGCCTCTGGCTAAGTCTGCAATTATATCATCTGCTTCACTGATCCACTTCTTAGCTTCTTCAATGTGGGAGGAGTGATCTGCTTTTGTCTTCGATAGACCAGTGACCAGTGACCAGTGACCACCGGCTGCATATCGGAAATCTGTGCTGTGGTGTTGTCAAAGCCAGCCTTCATTTCATTTTGTAATTTGGTGACCATGACTGGCATGCCAGCCAAAGAATTTTATAATTCTGACATTTTACTGCCACTATGTGAAACCGTGTGGTGCTGAGGGCCCAATGTAACTCGTGGTGCAGCAGATGTGACTCCAGAGCTCTTTGAGATTGAATTTGCAGAATGGATTGTCTTGTTGTCACTTTGGTGGATGCCGCTAAGGTTTTGCTCGCAATAGATGCACTTTAAATCACACAGAATGCTGATTTACATACATTTTCTGTGTTTATTAATTTAGCCCATGCAGAGCCAATCTAGGAAGCATCCACCATCTTGCCTGGTAGACCATGCCCCCCCCCAGGTCTATCATTATTAGGAAACATTAGGTCACCTAGTTTGAATGATGGGGTGAATATGTTTTAATTTTCCAGATTTGTAGTACCTAACTTTTTTCCAAAATGTTTTTATTGAAGCATTGTGTACATACAATACAGTAAGAAAGACAAAAAAAAATACTAAAACTCAGATTACAAAGTGAAGCATCTTTGATATATGCAAATCGAACATAAGTATCCTCTCTGAATTATTTTTAAAAATCCCTGAGTTTTATATATTATTTCACAGTGCAGTTTATTTTAACTATGTGCATTATCTTTGCACATTTCATATTTAATCTTCTAGTGAAAGTGGATTTATAATTTAGCAAAGAGAACATCTTTTGAAATTAATAATTACTAAGTCTTTGCTAGCAATTAATAAGCAGAATTAGTAAATAACGACTATGGGGCGTTACCTTATGAAGTGCATTCGGAATGTGAAGTGGGGTATAAAGAACTCATATTGCAATATATGAGATCTAAGAGCATTAGTGAAAGGTGTCCATATTAGACCAAATTTATCCATTTGTTTAAAAGTTTGGTAATGGACCTGATTGATATGATGTATAGAGATCATTGAATTCATCCAAACATTAAACAGTGGGGGATCATTATCCTTCCATTTAAGAAACATCTGTTTAAACTCAGTGATTATGCTTATATTGCCCAAACACCTGTTGTGATAAGATATTTTTTTTTTTAGTAGCAGTTTTTTTCTGGAGGTGGCAGGCACTTTTGGCCCCTCCCTCCCCTCGAAGGGGGTTCATTTCTCTGGTCTTGTGTCCCACAGATGATCCCCAGGGAGTCCTCCTTGGGCCACCCCGCCCCCTGTGACAGGGCCATAGAGAGGAGCATTGGCTTTCTCCTCTCCCTGGTTCCAGAGGATCAGCACAGGTTCACCAGCCATCATGGAGCCTGCTGGCTCCTATTATTTATTCTGTTTTCTCCCTGGCCCCTGATTCATGCAATGAGCACGATGGCTGAGCCCCCATCTCTGCAGAAGTAGCCAAATGCTCCAGTCATGGGACCACCCCTTTTCTGGTCAGCATGCCTGTGCTGGTGTCCAGCCACTGCTGGGCATCAGGATACAGCACACTGAATGGTCCCCCCTCCCCGAGGAAGCAGAGTGGTCTACAGACGTTCAATCTTTCCTCACCCTGGTCGACCACTGAATGACCCAAGTCCATTCCCAAACCCAGGATAAGACTTATTTTTAATGGATCCACCATACCAGAGCAACATCCAGAAAGGGTCTTTAACAAGGGTTTTGAGAGTGGCATGTGATAAAAGGGGTAGAATTAAGCTCCACCATGAATCTAATGCTGGAGAGAGAATCAAGATGTGCTCTAAGGTGCCTGGGGTATAGCGGCATCTCGGGCATGAATTTGTTATTACTGGATTCATTTTATTGAGTTGGTGGGGAGTGTAAAATGTTCAGTGGATAATGTTAAATTGAATCTAAGTTTTGAAGATTTAAATCCCCATCCTTTTGTGCTAATTATTTTCTTCCATGGTAACAAAGGAATGTGTTGATTTAATTTTTCCTCCCATTTATGTTTTAAAGTATTAAGTTCTGAGGAAAAACGTGTTGCTAACAGTTTATATACAAGCAAAATAGCTTCAATTTGATGTGTCAAAGACATAATTAGTTCAATTTGATCTACAGTGGAGTTACCTTGATTTTGCAAGTTTTAACATATATAGGCCAAGATACTCAAAGGAGTTGTGCCTTGCACAACTGAGTTGCACCAACGCAACCCCAGAAATGTGTCCCAGGGCTATATTCAAAAGGGAGAATTGTGCTGTGCAATTCTAAATGTGCCGAGGTGCAAAGATAATGTATGTAGCACATCTCCGGGGGCGTGCCCTTGCATATGCGGCACATCCCAATATTCAGCCCAGGATGTGCAACGCATCTGCAGGCACATCCCAGAGATGTGTCACATACATGTGGACAAAGTTGAGCACATCAGAAAAGGCTCAACTGGTAGCTACCCACAGGCAGGCTGCTGTAGTGCAGGGCACAACACAGCAGCCACCACCCATGGGTGGCAACCCCCCGCAAAAACCATGCACAATCATCCACAAACTGCCCAGGTAGTCTAGATGTTCCCTCCTCTCCTCCTGTAACACTGATTGCCTGTAATGTGTAAAATAACATTTCCCTGGTAGTCTAGTGGTACCCCCCCCGTACTTCCAATCACCCATACTGTATAAAATAACATTTTCCTGGTAGTCTAATGATACCCCACTTCCCTGATAACACTGACTGCTGTAAATAAATTAGACCATCATTCCCCAATTGTTCCAGTGGTACTCCCATCCCCATTCACAGGGACTCCCAGCCACCCAGCTACCCCGGTCATTAGCGGGCAGCTCCACCACCCTCATACCTCTGCAGCTGCCAGCAAATGACAGCTTACAGTATGTGCTGCAAGTTCTTGGTCCACACTGTGGACCAATGGGCTTACAGTGCACCTCTGTAATAATCATTCACAAAGTTCTGAATTACTATACGTATGCACTGCAAGCCCATTGGTCAACAGTGTGGACCAATGAGCTTGCAGCACATACTGTAAGCTGTCATTCGGAGGGGAACAGCCATGAAGGTCTGTGGATGGGTATGCTGCCCGCCAATGACTGGGGGGAGGAGCTGGGTGGGCTGAAGGTCCTGTGTGGGTGGGGGTATCACTGGACCACCAGGGAATGATGGTCTAATTTATTTTTGGTGATCGGTATTACTGGTGGGAAGAGGGGTACCACTAGACTACCAGGAAAATGTTATTTTACACTGTACGGCAGATTGGAGGTATGGGAAGGGAAGGGTTATCGCTAGACTACCAGGCATGTTTGCAATTGGAATTATTACGGTGATTGGTGTTATCTACTGTACCACCAGGGATCTTAGAATGACATTTTAACAGTGATCTGTGGTACGTGATGGGGATGGGGTACTACCTAGGTATCTGGTACTGGGACCGCATGCAGTGCAGGGCACCAGGTGCATTTTGCTGGCTAGCCCTGCCCAGCTCATGCAATTGGGGCCATAATGACCTGCAAATGGCCCCATTTGTCCCTTGCATGCATTATGGCCCCATTTGCTTATTTGTGTCTGAATATCAAAAATTTGCGCACTGCATATCTCTGATGTATAGGCACATTTCCCTTTCCTAGTATTTAGACCTATCTGGGGGATATGCCAGTGCATTATATTTGCGCCGCAGGCATTTTTTGATATATTCAGATGAGATGCCCCAGTGTCACAATTCCTTTGAGTATATCCTTTTGTTGTTCCAGTGCAACTCAGTTGTGCAGAGCAACAATTTGCACTATTGCCAGGTGCACATTTGAATATCAGGCCCATAATCTCTAATTTGCAAATAGCAAAATAATTTTGTATATTATATACATAAAACTGTGTATTAGACAAAGCATATTTACATACTAACATACTAATTGCCAGCAGATTAGGCCTTACGGTCTATCGAGTCTGCCGAACCTCAGATCCCTAGTTGGGTGCTGAGGCCCCCCTTGTGTTCCAGAAACCCTATCACCCATCCCCACCCCCTGGGCCATTTTGCTTTTAAGTTTTCAAAATCAATTATATAATCAGATTGCATGAATTGGGCAACTTCATGGATACCTTTAGAGTACCAATTCTTAAAAGTGGGATCAATAATAGAGGGGGAAAAGAACAAATTTAAATAAATTGGTGAATATAATGAGCATTGGCACTGGCTAGTGATGTTGCCCAGAATACTATGTCATACCCTTAATACTGTCTCAGTACAAAAGGAAATGTTTTTAAGTTTTTATGGTATTTACCAGCATAAAGAGTATGTTTCACATTAACATATGGGGAGCAAAACATTTTAGTAACAAAGGAATGGTCAGTGGTGTCATTATTAAACCATTTATGAATAATTGTGATGTTGGCTGCATGGTAACAGTATTTAAAGCAGGGAAGGACTAATCCACCTTTAGAAACTGGTAAATACAGTTTGGGGATTTTAAGCCTGGGCCTTTTGCCCTTTCAAAGGAAGTTTTTAATCAATGTGTCTAATCCTTTGAAGAAATCCTCTTTAATGACTATTGGTATATTTTGGAATAAAAATAAGTATTTTGGGAGAGTATTCATTTCAGTAACATTTACTCTTCCGATAAGAGTTAGGGGAAGATTTTCCCAATGCTTTAATGAAATCTTAGTTTCTTGTACATGGGGGTCAAAATTTAATGACTGTAGATTTTAATTTCATTATATATAGTAATGCCCAAATATTTAATTTCTAAAACAATTTTTATATTCTAATTAGTAGGAGGTATAAATGGACCTGAATGCTATTTAGTTTCCAAAATCTCAATTTTATTCCAATTAACCTTATATCCAGATGCTATACCATACTGTGTAAATATTTCCAGAATGGAACTGAAGGAGTGGTTTAGATTGGAAACATATAGTAATGTATTGTCAGCATATAAGCTGATCCAATGTTCAATATTATTTCTTTTAGAGCTCTGAATGGTCTGAGATTTTCTAATAGCTAAGGCCAAGGGTTCATTAGAGAGGGCAAAGATGACGGGTGATAAGGGGCACCCTTACCTAGTGCATCAGTATAACTGAAAAGCTGGAGAAATGTCTTGACTTGTTTTAATCCTGGGCATCATATTGGAATATAGAATGTCCACCCATTTATATTTAACTCCCCACCAGCCACTTGTTTAACTAATAAGCACACCTCGCTTATTTTTCTGTCTAGGGGAAAGAGAGGGGTTGGGGTACAAATCATAGAATTACAGACAAATGACCATTATGAAACCCAGGTCCTGAGGAGAGAACTTTTGCTAGGGGCTATGCTAGGTCTGAACCTCTGGAAGGGTACCTAGTAATTCCACACAGGAAGCAGTGACAAGAATGTCCAAACCAGGTTGGGGTTCTAGAGTGTGGCTTTATTCCAAAGAATGGTACACAAAAGCAAAGGTGGACCCCCAAGGGTTTACATTTCATGGCACAAGACAATGCAAAACAACCAAAAGTCTGCAGCAGACAGAAACTCTAAACATGCCATATTGCATAGGACCATGAACTCTCTTCAGCAGCAAAGCCTCAGCTGAACACACACATTTTTTCTAGTGGGACTGGCCACAACTTAGAACAGTTCCCATATGGCACAGGATTTAAACCTTTGGCAATGTGGGAAATGGCCATGATGAGGCACACTGGTGCTCAAAATTAGCACAAACCCACACCATGGGTAAACTTTCTCTTCAGGCATTGGCCACCATGTCCTGAATAAGCAGTCATCCTTATGAAACCTGTAGTGCTGAACTGGTCACTCCAGATGGGGGATTGCCCACTTTTTGCTTCCTTAGTCCATACCCAGCCATTCTTTCAGAGTTCAACGTTTAGCAAACAGCAGAACTATGCATCATGGAATGACGTTCACATTCAGCATTAGAAACACACTACTTTTGAGTGTAAACTAAAGTCCTGAACAATGTGTCAAGTCTCACTGTGGACTCCACGATTGTCAGCCAACATTAAGAAAGGATGAGAACAGTCTCAAACTGAACAGAACTTGGTGTACATTTGCCTTTGTCAGAGTACACCCCAAAAGAAAACAGTCAGGTACATTTCTTCTGGAATACCCAAAGTCAGATTACTCACAGTTGTCAAAAAAAAGGCAGCTTCAAATGTTCTGGATCAAAGTAGGTGATTGCGCCTCTGATCCATTCCACAGTCCCCCTCAACTCACTGGGGGATGAGAAGAAAATCAGGAACTCCTGCTAAATGGTTTTCACCTTTTCTACAAGGCAGGCAGATGGTTCTCAGCGTTAGAGTGAGAAAAATAGGCTCTTCTCAGAGCCCACACTGCAGCTCTTCACTCCTCCAACTGCTCACTCTGATCTCCAATCAACAACTACTGAAGGTTCTAAAACTCCTCACTCATAGCTAACTACCGTGTCTTATGCTGCTGCAAGACTTCTAAATGACATCACCATTATCCTCTCAGCTGAGACCAAGTAAACAGAGAGGGAGCAGGTGAAAATCTATTTAACCAGTTATTCACCAGCTGCCTTCCCTACCTATCACTGACAGTGATGGGATACTAGTAACCCCAGGAGACCAGGGGGTTACATATAGAAATTGGAGCCAAAGCCACATTTTAGAAGAATAGTCTTAATCTAAGGCCATTCTACCTGATCAAAAGCTTTTTCTGCATCTAACAGAAGAAGGGGGAGAGATCCGAATCACTACAGTAGTCCAGAATTTATTTATTTATTTTAATTATTAATATTAAGCATTCTCCAGATAGTTGATGAAAGAGCGCGTCCTTTAATAAAGCCATTCTGAATGGGATGCACTAGTTGGGAAATACTTTTTCCAATCTGGTGGCCAGGATTTTAGCCAAAATTTTAATGTCTGAGTTAATAAAATGGGCCTATATGAACTGGGTTGTAATTGGTCTTTGTGTTTTTTTAAGAAACAAATGGAAGTGTGCTTCTTTAAAAGATGAAGTAAGTGTATTTATGTTAAATAAATAGTCAAATTTTTCTTTTAAATGAGGGACTATTAGAGAAGAAATACTTTAAAAAGGACTGGAGCTTTGCCAGAGGGGAGATTTTTAATAGTGACCTTGATTTCCTCCAATGTGATTTCATGTTCAAGAACCTGAGATTCTCCTAGTTCCAGAACTGGAAAATTCAGTTCTGAAATGAAATCATGTATGACGTCAGCAGTATATGTAGTTCCTGAAGTATATAGCATCTGATAAAATTGGCAAAATACATTAATGTGTGGAGGGAAATTAATTATCTGACCAGGTGGATCTTGTATGATGGTTATTAAACTATTCTGTTGTTGTGCTTTGAGTTGCCAGAACATCAGTTTAGCTGATTTATATCCCATTGCATAGTATCGACTTCTAGTGTGCAATAATAGTCTTTCAGATTCTTCTGTAATGAGACTGTTATATTGTTCTTTTAGCATGTTCAATTGTAAATAAATAGTTGGATAATTTATTTGAATGTGCACTGCTTCAGTGTTATTAAGGTTTCTAGTTCATTACTTTTTTGGGATCTCCTTTTATTTTGACTAATTGTATATGAAGTAATACATTCTGTTAAGTATGCCTTAAAAGTTTCTCTTATAGTTCCAATATTGGCATCTTTAGTGCTGTTATTACAGAAAAAATATTCACTATCGGTTTTGATCTATTTGTGAAAATGTAGGTCTTTTATAAGTAAAGAACCGAATATGAATGATATTATTTTGGGTTTACTAGAATATTTTAAGTTAAGCATTACCGGTGCATGGTCTGAAATTATGATACCATTATAATTAATCTTGCAAACCTGAAAAAGACATGGTTTTGATAACAAAAAGAACCTGATACATGAGTATGTGTGGTGGACCAGGGAGTAATATAAGTGTTGCTGACAATTTGGTTTTAAATTTCTCCATATTTTAATGAGATTAAGATCATCAATAAATTTCAAGATTGAATTGGCAGCAGAGGTAGTTCTGTCTGTTCAAAATACTGATATGTCAAGGCTAGGATTAAGTACCAGTTGAAATCCCCCCCCCATGATATATGGAGCAGGAAAGCAGCTGAGTTCCAAGAAGAACGGAGTAAAAAAAGCTGGTGAATTTTCATTAGCTCCATAAATATTATCAGTTGTGTAGGACTGTTCTGCACGTGATGTGTCACAGATAATGTAGCAACCATCAATATCTGAATTTGTTTAGTTATTTGAGCATTTAGTGATTTTTTTGAAGAAAATGGAAACACCCCTTGAATTATTATTGAACGGGGCATTAATGCCCAGGCCCCATCTTTTTGAGTGAAATAAAAATTCATTGTGGGAGAAGCGGGTTTCCTGAAATAGTGATCAATTAGCCCCCCTTTTACCAAGCCAGTTAAAGATTCTCTTAGCCTTATTGTGGTCTTGTATCCACTTTACATTCCGACTAGCACAGTTTAGTCGATATGATATAATAACATAAAAGAAAAAAAAATTTACCCTGCAAAAAATACCCTTAAATTTCTGCCCTCATGGCTTAATGTTAAAACCATTATTGAGCTGCTTGTTTTTTAATGTTTCTAAAGAAACAGCACAATGATCAGTTTTCGAAATGTTGAACAGTGATCCTTTATTACATTCATTAAAACACCCTCTACCTTCCCCCGTATGATTCCAAAACCAAAAGTGAAACCTTCTTATGCATAGATATAAATCCATCTTTATTATCAGAGCACATAGCTTGTAAAAAACAAAAACAAGGCGCTGCGTCAGCATGTGGTCTAAAAGTCTAAAAGCAAAACAAAATGGTTATATTAAATGCACGCTGAAAATAGAAAATAGAGTTAAGCTACTCTAAAGCTTGTAGCCTACTAAGTGAACTGCATCCAAAAGAAAAAAAAATTATATAATGGTGTAAACTCACTGGGGCCATTCAACTTAAGAGATAGCACCACTGGTTGTAACAAGTATTTAAAGTAACATGTATTTATTCTTCGTGCTACTAGATTATATATCATAATAAAAAAATCTTGTAACCCCTTATTGAAATACCATAGTTCCCCCTCTCCCCCATGCCATCAGTCCTGATGGTTATAGTGTGTTCTGACTGAGAAGGCTGCTGAAACCGAATACCTCGAGCATAACTCAGAAGTCAAAGCTAAAGAAAGCAGTGCATGATCACAAGTTGTGTTGTCCTTTTCTAGGTTTCACGCATTTTCAAGTCCCCCCCCACCCGTGTGCTCTGTCTAATGTTATCTTTTCTTTGGGGTATTTTCATTTGAGACCAACAGTAAGACATTTTTCAAATTACTTGAGGGGATGCCTTTTCTCTTCAGAGCTCTCTGGAAGCCTTATCATTTTAACATTGTTCCTTCTAGATCAGTTTTCAAAGTCCGAAATTTTTTATTGCAGCTCTGCCAAAAGGGTATTATGTTCTGCCCATTTCATTGCTATTAGGTTGATTTTATCTTCTTGTATCTCCATCCGTGTTTCAGTGTCATTTGTTTTAAGAGATTGTGCCTCCATTTTTTGGTTAATGTCACAGCAAACTTTAGATATATCTGTGAGGGCAGAGGTGATTGTGGCAAAGCCATTTTGAAATTCATTGTGAATTTATTCCTGACATTTTTTAAAGGCATTTACTGATAGACTGTCTTTCTCCTGAGCTATTTCAATTTCCTTCCCCCCCTTCCACCAGCTCTCCATTCATGGTGGCATTATTGGAGGAAGATAGTGGCACTTTGTCAGTGATAGCATTACCATTGTTATTTGTACCTCCTGTATTAATTTGACCAGAGTTATTCTGCTCCTCTTGCTCCATTATAATTTCTTTAGCTTTAGAGTTGATGGACAAACTGGGTTGACTAACCTCAGTATTTACAGTAAAGCTCATTGGGCCTAAAATGGAGTGAGTGCTGGATGAAATTTCATCCTGTTCATCAGCAGTTGTATAGCTGAGATCTTCTGTTTTAGACGGGAGTTCTGGGTGCACTGGGTGGTGGGGGGGGCAAAGAGGGGTGAGTCTTCTATCAGTGAAAGTGGTTTACCAGAGAAAATTGTTGATGGTAACAGAAAAGCATTCAGCCCTTGTTGCTGCAAGCATGTGCGCCTTGCAACCAATTCTGTTGAGCTAGACGCCTCCGATAAAGCAGTGGCAGTAACAGCTGAAGTAGCAATGGATTTTTTCTTCTTTCATGCAGGGATTTGTGAGACACTCTTTCATCAGCTAGGAAAGGACATGCTCTTCTAGAAAGGCTTCAGATATATGCAGCACACCAAAATGTGTAATAGAAAGTTGGCGCTTGAGCAGTGCAGCAGTCTGCTTCAGAATGCTCACAGCGCCATCTTGGAACTGCCTCTGTGTCTGCTCCTCCTCCAGGAGAGAAACAGATATGCAGTACCTAACAAGCTGCAATATTTAAATTTACAGTGAAGTAAGTAAAATTGGTAGTATTAAAATCTTTAGTTTGACAAAATACAAACTCTAGGACCAGGTGGCCTTATTTTCAGCATTGTCCTGCATACATAATTAAGTTCTACATATAACACAAGGCAATTTCATACATATTTGCATGTATAAAACAAGCAAGAAATATATTATAAATACAGAATGCAACAATATTTTCTCAGACCTGTACACAATTAATTTCAAAGCCCATTTAAATGATTATTTTATGGATCCTCAGTTTTTTCTGTCACCAAAAGGTTTAAATTAGTAGTTTTAGCTGCATTTGTATATAATAGACATTTCTGAATAAGCCATACATTAGTAAATGAAATTAGCCGGGAAGGGAAAAGTGATGAATTAAATCTAATTTTTAGATCAATTTAGGTTTCACTGAAAAGCCTGTTAGTCGACAGAGTTTTACTCAATTTACCAAGATCAATTGCAGTTTTCTGCATATTCCCTACCTATTGCCTGTTTAGAGCCAATAATGTTTTTACAGTCTTCTGGTTCATGCAGTCTATTTCATATTATTGGAATCCAGTATGTGGCTGTATTTTACCATAGATGGTTCTTATTTTTGGTACTCTGAATCCTCTAGTGTTAACACGTCTAATCTGGTACTAATGCAATTCATGTAATACAAACTTGACATCATATCAACAGATGATTCCAGTAAACATTTTGTATGTCATTATGGCTCTAAATTTTTCTTTACACAACTGTAATGGCTCCCATTTTAACTCTGCAAGTGTCTTACAGTGATGCATGTCATACGGACATAACACCAGCCTCACTAGTTTGTTATAGGTAACAACCAATTTTTCAAGAAGATATCCAATCCAATCCAATTAATGTCTTCTTTGGGTCTTACACAAGTTGTTTCCACTGCTACGCATAAATCTGGACACTCTTTGGACTTAGTCTTCCTTCTAGGGATTGATGCATCTAATGTGGGGGTGGAACCAGTCACCTGGTCTGACCACTGCACCGTGAGGTTCAATTTTTGCACCCCCCTTAGAAAGCCTTCCCCTGTGGAGATGGTCAGGTACCGCCCATTACGGAATGTTACTTCACAAGGCCTAGCGGCGGTACTTGACCTATCATCCCCCGCGTTGGTGAGCGGTAATCCAGAGGCACTGGTGTCGGCCTACAATGAGGCCATCACAGTTGCCCTGGATCTTATTGCTCCTGTTCGTGAGCAGCCCTTATCCCTTCACCCCAGGTCCCCTTGGTATGATGGGACTCTGAGGGAGATGTGCAGACAAGGGTGAAGGTTAGAGCGTTGTTGGCACAAGTCCACCCTTGAAGCCGACCGCTTCAGATTGATAGAATATTATTATATCTATCAATCTGCAATCACCTGTAAGAAGGCAGAATTCCTATCCAGGGAGATTGCAGTTGCTCAGAATCGACCAGCTCAGCTGTTTCAAACTGTAGACAGACTGTGCAACCCAGCCTGTCTGCAAGTTCGAAAAGCCTTTTCACAAGTAGAGTGCGAGGAGCTCGATCGTTACTTTGCAACTAAAGTGGCTGTCATCAGGGTGGACTTGTGTCCCGCAAACTCTAAGGGTGATGTTGTAGAACAGTGCGAGATCATAGTGCCTCAATTCTCTTGGAGTTCCTGTTGTCAACCTGAGTTCATGGATATCATGAGGATCATCCATAGTGTGTGTCCCACAAGCTGTAGTTTGGACCCTGGACTGACTTCCCTAATTTTGGGTTGCTCTGATATCATTGGTCCAGTCCTGGTGCAAATAGTCTGGTGCTCCTTGGAGTCAGGTGAGTTTCCTAGCTCCCTGAAAGAGGCGGTGGTGACACCTCTCTTGAAGAAAGCTTCCTTGGACCCAGACTGTTTTTCAAACTACAGACCTATCTCTAACCTTCCCTTTATTTTGAAGGTTATTGAGAAGGTTGTGGCTGCCCAATTGGATGACCATTTAACCATCCATAGTATCTACGAATCCTTCCAATCTGGTTTCCGTAAAAGACATAGCACAGAGACTGCACTGGTTCAGGTGCTTAATAATCTTCTGAGGGCGAGGGATCAGAAGAGACATTCCATTCTGGTTCTCCTTGATCTCTTGTCAGCTTTTGACACTGTGGATCACTTGGTAAATGGAGTAAATGGAGCCCACTCTGAAGAAAGGAGGGTTACTAGTGGGGTACCGCAGGGTTCAGTATTAGGACCAGTCCTCTTCAATGTCTTTATAAGCAACATTGCAGAGGGACTGGAAGGAAAAGTATGTCTCTTTGCAGATGACACAAAGATCTGCAACAGAGTTGATGCACAAGGTGGGGTGGAAAGGATGAGGAGGGACTTGGCAAGGTTAGAGGAATGGTCAAATGTATGGCAGCTTAGATTCAGTGCTAAGAAGTGCAAGGTAATGCACATGGGAAACAAAACCCAGGGAAGAGTACACAGTGGGGGTGAGATACTAACAACAACAAAATGAAAAGGAACCGGGGGTCATATCAGATGACCTAAAGGTGGGCAAGCAATGTGACAGGGCAGCAAGGAGGGTTGGGGAGATACTGGGATGCATAGGGAGAGGCATCACCAGTAGAAAACAGGAAGTTATTATCCTCTGTACAGACAGCTGGTGAGACCCCATCTGGAGTACTGTGTGCAGTTCTGGAGACCCAATCTCCACAAAGACATAGACAGGATGGAAGCTGTCCAGAGGAGGGCAACTAAAATGGTGCAGGGTCTGCACCGGAAGACATATGAAGAGAGACTTAAGGAGCTTAATATGTATAGCCTTGAGGAAAGGAGGGATGGAGGGACATGATAGAAACTTTCAAGTACCTCAAGGGAATCAACAAAGTCCAAGAGGGTAACATCTTTCAAAAAAAGAGGTGTGCAAGAACAAGGGGGCACAATTTGAAGACAGAGGTGGGGGCCGCTCAGAGGTAATTTAAGGAAGTATTTTTTCACAGAGAGGGTTGTGGATGCATGGAACAGCCTTCCGGAAAAGGTTGTGGAGTCAAAAACAGTGGTGGAATTCAAGCATGCATGGGACAGTCATAAGGCAATTCTAGGGGCTGGGGGTAGGAAGAAGTAGGCTGCTGGTTAACTAGGATCTGCAGCTTATCCATTAGGTAGGGAAATGGGCAGACTGGGTGGGCCAAGCGGTCCTTATCTGCCATCAACTTCTATGTTTCTATGTTTCTATGGTGTTGTTAGCACGCCTGAGGCAAATTTGTGGAATATTGGGAACCGTTCTTCAATGGTTCACTTCATTCCTCACTGGGAGATCACAAAGAGCTGTGTCGGGGATTTTTTCCTCTGGCCCAATCTCTTTGTTGTGTGGAGTGCCTCACGGTTCTGTGCTGTCACCCATGTTATTTGCAGTGTATATGCTGCCCCTCGGAGACATTATAAGATGGTATGGGCTGAGGTTTCACTGCTATGCAGATGATGCCCAGCTATGCCTGTCTTTTGCACCCGACCAGGATGGAGCTCTCTCGGTGTTTAACAACTGTCGGGGGGAAATCCAAGATTGGATGGATTCTAGTTGGCTAAAGTTGAACTCAGAGAAGACAGAGGTTCTGGTGGTGGACCTGGGTGGTCAGATTGAGAGGTTGCATATTGGCACGCCTTCTGGAATTTTTCTTGACAGCATGTCACTTCCGACCTCCGAACGGGTGCGTAGCCTTGGGGTTGTCCTAGACAACAGGCTGACTCTTCAATTTCAAGTGTCAACCATCATCAGGACTTCCTTTTACCATCTTAGGAATATTGCCAGGGTTAGGCAACTTGTTCTGTCTGACTCCTTGCCAACGTTGGTCCACGCCTTTGTGTCCTCGTGCTTAGACTACTGCAACGCCCTTTACTTTGGGCTTTCTGGGGTAGAAATCCGTTGCTTACAGCTGGTGTAGAATGCTGCAGCCTGGGTTTTGACTGGGACAAGTAGGTCCTGTCATATTACCCTGGTGCTGCACGAACTGCACTCACTTCCTATAAGGTGGCGGATCGCCTTTAAAGTCATTTTATTGACTTTTAAAGCCCTTCATGATCAGGGTCCGTCCTATCTGAAAGACACTTCTGGTGCCTTATTGCCCTGGCCGATCACTCCACTTGGCTGACATGGGGTTGTTGGAGATTCCAAGAGTGACTCTAAAATCTTCAGGCAGCAGAGCATTTTCTCACGCTGCACCCGCTCTTTGGAATTCTCTACCACGCCGGTTATGGGAGTGCACCTCCGTGGAGATATTTAAGAAAGATTTGAAATCACATTTATGGAAAATGGCCTTTTTGGATAACTAAGCTAATTTTAATATGATTGGAATTTTATTATAATTTATTATGTTATTATGGTGTATTATACGTGTTTTGAAGATATGTATCTGGAATGTGAATTTATGATTTTAAAATGTTCAGCGCCTTGATACACTGAAAGGCGCTATATAAATAAAATTATTATTATTATACCTATTGGCGAATTGATATGCCACACTAAAGCATTCTAGCACTGGTAACAGGAGTTGCATTGCCTGGGTAACCCTAGTCTGTTTTGATATTGCACAGGCATTCCTGCACAGGGCTCTAAGTCTGCTGTTTACTTTTTGACAATAGATTTAATGTGAGTTTCAAATGCTAGCTGGTCATCAATTTCTACCCCCATATATTTATATGTTTTGGTGTTTTTTAATTCCACCACATCTAAGATTCTTATATTTTATTGTTAGTGGTCTTTTACTGTATTCTTGTTAAAGCATATGGATTGAGTTTTTCTTTTCACTAGGAACCATTTCAGCTTTAATAAACCAAGTCTATAAGATTAGAAAATCATATTTAGCTATGATCATATCAGTCAATCAATCAATCAATCAATCAAATTCTTTATTTATCCAGGCAAACACCATTGAGCAAGCTCACTTACAAGGTGGACCTGCATTACACAAGTTAAGTAACAATACATTTATATAGACAAATACACAGTAGATGCAAGAGTACAACAGTACAGGTAGGCCTGCAATAGACAGGATAAGTAAAAATACATTTGGGTTCAGGTAAAAGACAGTCGGTAAGGGTATACATAACAATAGGGTAGCAAGTCAGTAAAAATTTATACCAGATACAACAACATACATAGTTTAGTATTCCTGTAAGGTAAAGGCATTATAGTCCAGCGAAGAGATTAGTTGAAGTGGATGCTACAAGTGAAGAGACTTACATAGTCAGTTTAAAAAGACCCAGGCATATCAAGGGGAAAACATGTCTCAGGAGAAGTGGGTAGCCAGTGGGGAGGTGGTCTGGAATTGGGATAATACTAGGAGCGAAGGAATGAGATGCTGTGGGTATACAAGGAATAGGTGGGTGAGGGAGGGTGAGATTTAGGGTGGTAGATAAGTAGGTGGCTCAGGGACAAGTTATGCACTGATACAAGAAGGAAGGAGTATGGGGAAAGCAGGGAGTATGTGGAATGGGGTGTAAGTAAGCTAGGATCATTGGAAGCAGTTGCAGGCTTCTGTAATGTATTTTGAGTATAAGGTCTTAAATGCAGTGAGACAAACAGGAAAATGTAAAGGGGAAAAAGGTAAAAGGGGCAGCATGGTTATTTGCTGCAATTTTATGCAATTTTAGACTTATTACATCTCACCTATCCATTGTAGTTGCATCAATATTTAACAGTGGGTGGAGAGTCTCACCTGTCTCAGTTGCACTCTCTCTAGCTGGCCACTAGATTACCAGTGTCTCCAGTCTGATCCTGAGTCTGGATCACCAGCAAGGATGCCAAACACACTGCTACTGGCCATCAACAAATACTAACACTCCATTATTGTTGGGAAAGTTGAGGGATAACATACATCTCTAATTTATAGCAGCCAGCCACCAAGCACCTGGATTCCTATGAGACACTCAGGAGATGTTATGACTTTCCTAGGGGTGGATTTTGGAAGTATTTTCAAATCTGGGAGTGCCATAACTGAATACTGTAAGAAACTTCCCAGCTGAATCCCTAAGATGGCTCCTTCTGTCCGGCTCCCCTGGCTTAAGGTCCTTGGGGACAGGGTGGGCCTGATCTATTAAGCTATTATCCAAGAAGCCCCTGACCCCTTGAAAAGAACAAGGGGTAAATGATACCAGACCCAGGGAGATGAGATCTCAGAGACCATGAGGTCTCAAATTTGGTCCCTCATTCACAAAGCATGTTGTGACTCCAGAATACTACTTATTCAAAACAAGCTCATGCATATGTGGTACCATGCCCCTGCTAGACTTCAAGCCCTAGGGCCTATGAACTATGATACTTGTTGTCATTGTCTTTCCCTAGGTGCTGACCAACTACACATCATCTGGAGCTGTCCCAAGCTACATGCCTTTTGGTCACAACTCCACAAGTCTTGCTCTGATATATTGGTTGAGGTCTTCCCCTTGTCCTCTCAACAATATATCATAGGGTTAGCTGCACCTACTCCTACTCTTAGGAAAACCTACTTGTACTGGCTTATGATGACAAACACTGAGGGTAAGAGAACAATACTTCATCGTTGGAAGACTGAGAAGGTGCCCATCACCTCCCAATGGCTAGCCGCAGTTAGATCACTATCTACCCTGGACAGCATGTTCCTTTTGTTAGCAAATCCTTACCTTCCTACCGAGCCCCCGGGAGCCCTTTCTGAACTGCTGATATTTATCCATTTTATTTATTTATTTTTTTTATTTATTTAAGGGAATCAGATACACCTTTGAGCCAGGGGCTCCTTTACAAAGGTTCCACATCAGATTACTTGAAACATTAGGACAGGCAGTGGTAATGTGCAAAAGAGACATAAACATAGCAGCCAGAGGGCTTTGTCAATTACCAAAATATCACAATTGTGCAAACCACTTCTATAGCAAATTAAACAATATAGATTTGAATAGGTAACCATCTGACAGAGGGAGGCGAGGCCAGAGGCTGGTGTAAAGAGGGAGAAAGAGGGGTGGTGGATGGGGCAGGGGCAGGGGCAGGAGGTGTGTGAAGTGAATAGAGGAGGAAAGGAGTAGGGAGGAAGGGTGGGGTATGGGGTGGGGGATAAATCATTTAGGTGTAGCAGTTGCAGGAGCACAGGAGATGAGGTATTGACACAGGCTGAGCTTAAAGGCATCCATGGTTGCTTTGCTGGTAACTTCAGCTGGCAGGGTGTTGAACCAGGAGGAGGCTCAGAAAAAGAAGGATCATTAGACTTGGGTAGTCCTGCAAAGGGGAACAGTGAAGGAGAGGTTGTTTGAATTCCTGGTTTGTCATGGGCCACTATATGGTCTCAGCAGTGCCTGTGATCCACAGGGTAGTAGGTTCAATGTTTGTTTTTTTGCTAGGATGCAGGTTTGATATTTAATTCTGCCAGATAGTTGGAGCCAGTTTGTGTGTTTGTAGATCTCACAGGTGTGTATAAGGCAGTTTGTAAATGTTTGGAGATGACAAGCCTTGTTTAGTGCTGTGGCAATGTGTCAGAGAGCTGTGTCTGTGGCAGACCCGTAGATCACAAGCCCATAGTCTATTATAGAGATTACAGAACTTTGAATGGCAGTGTTTAGGGCTTCATCCGTGAGGCAGTTCTTATGTCTATAGAGCAGGCCTATGCTGGTATTCACAGTTTTTGCTACGTAGTTGATATGTTCAGAGAATCCAAGTGTTGGGTCAAGAATCACCCCAAAATATTTAAATAGATGTACTTGTTCAAGGGTGGCCCCTATGCTGCTTGAGATAGAGAGGTCTCTGTCTTAATGTTTGCTGTGGGTACCATGGAACAGCATTGATTTGGTTTTGCTGTAGTTAAGAATAAGCTTGTGGGATTTAAACCATGCCTCTACATCAGTGAATCTTTCTTGTAGTAGCAACTGAAGAAAGGAGGGGGTCAGAGTAAGAGGTGAAGATGACAGCATCGTCGGCATAGAGTAGGATTTTTTTGGAATGAGATGAAGGGAGGCTCTTTAGTAAAATGCTGAAAAGCATAGGATCCAGGATGGATCCTTGTGGGACTCCTGATCGGACCAAGAGGGGTGTTGAAAATGCTGCATTAAAGGCATTTGCCACTGTTACTTGATCTGTGATGATGTGGCCATTTAGGTGGACCATAGCGGGTGGGACTTTGGATCCATGGATCCCACCTTCAATGCAAATCAGAGTATTTGCCCTGATTCTGTGACCTCGTAGAAAGTGGTTGGCCTAATAAGCCTAACTTCTCTGTTTTCCTTTTTTTTGGTACCCATGGGGTTTATACCTAGATGGCTCCTGTATGCAAAACCCTGTTACAACATTATAGGCTCCATGTCATTTTAGCGAATCAATATGGCCGAGTGCAAAAAACAGTTAATCAAAATAAGCAACCATAATAATGGCAAGTCCACAATACAGCGACACACATTACAGCTACTTTTACACATTATTCCTGCAGCTGAAAGTTATACATGAGTCTATGTAGAAAGTCATAACAACTCCTGACTGTGTATTCAGACACAGCCTGCCCCCAAACACTAATTCCTCCTCCAAATAGTGTTTGTTTTTGGCCACAGACAGCAACTGCTCCAACCACAGTTATGACAGTCTCTGCTTCTTCTGCAAACACTTTAATAACTATATAGTGGGGTGGCATGCACCAAGCCGAGTATTAAATCCCTGGTGCCAATCCTCCATGCCGTTAGTGCCCACAGCATCCTTACATGCAGGGCAAAATTGCCATCACCCACATACCAGGTATGCACCAGTGGACACTGCTGCACCTTTCTCCACAGTGCTGCCGAAATGAAAAAAGCAGCCCCTCAGCTTTACATTGGGAAAGACAGCACACACCACCTTCCAAGCAGCAGTCCCAAAGTCCATCATTATACTCCCGAGATATAATGTAATACCCCAAGCCTTCACCTGCTGCAGAACTCTTTCATAACAGCACACCTTCCTATGATTTGAATGTCCCATTCATGAACTAATAAAGGAGGACAAAGCCACCAGCCCTCCAATTCAGCACCAGAGCAGTGTGCAGGGATGGGGAAGGGGGTCTGTTGGTGGTGTGGAGGGGCACTGTACCCCACCATATGCCTTGGGGGACTGGTGACAGGGGTAGGCCATCGGTGCCATTCGGGGGGCAGCATCCTTGGGCCGGTGTCCCTGTGTGGTCAGTATGTTGTGTGGGTGGGTAGGGGGCACCTGTAGTTGCCGCACAATGATGTTTGCTGGGGCAGATGGTGCTGGGTGGCCATGGGTGGGTACAGCCGCAGTGGCCCAAGTAGTTGTGTGGGCCATCTACCCCATTTGGGTGGAGACCCAATGTGTGTTCCAGGCATGTAGCAAGCTTATAGCAGAGTTCTTCCTGGTGTACCCTGTGCCCCGTTCCACACCCCTGTTTCCAGCACTATGCATCTTAGTGCATAGTGCTGGCATGCCTCCCACCCATCCCTGGTGTGTTGCAGTCCATGGGCCTGGGGCATTGAGTTTGTTTGGTCTGCATTCCCCTCATTTGTGCTTCCCACACGGAGGGCTGAATGAGTGTGGAGTGGCTATGCACCCAAGATACGTGGTGCATAGTCACTCCGTGGGTTCATGCATAGGAACATTGCTTGTAAAAAAACTGTTTTGAAAAAATAAAAACATACTTAATACTTATGCTTCCTAGACCTATGTTATAAATGAATTTAAAACTGTGATGATTGGATCACACCAGATCTACTTGATAGTTTCAGGCACTGTGGCAAGGCCAGGTTGACCTTAAAAAAAACACCAATGATGATAGGGATCGGAAGACCTACAGCTGTCTTAGAAACCAAGCTGTCACACTCACTAGAAAAATCAAAGTTGAACTCTACAGCAAAACTTGGAAACCTATAACATAGAAACATAGAAACATAGATTTTGACGGCAGATAAGGACCGCTAGGCCCATCTAGTCTGCCCATTTCCCTACCTACAGGATAGGCCGCAGATTCTAGTTAACCAACAGCCTATTTCTTCCTACCCCCCACAAGAATTGCCTTATGTCTGTCCCATGCATTCTTGAATTCTCCTACAGTTTTAGACCCCACAACCTCCTCAGGAAGGCTGTTCCAGCCATCCTACCCTCTCTGTGAAATAATACTTCCTCACATTGCCCCTGAACCGCCCTCCTTCTATCTTTAAATTGTGTCCCCTTGTTCTTGCAAGTCTCTTTTTCTGAAAGATGCTACCCTCTTGGACTTTGTTAACTCCACTGAGGTACTTCAAAGTTTCTATCATGTCCCCCCTCTCCCTTCTTTCCTCAAGGGTATACATATTAAGCTCCTTTAGTCTTTCCTCATACGGCTTCTCTTGCAGACCCTGCACCATTTTAGTTGCCCTCCTCTGGACTACCTCTATCCTGTCTATGTCCTTGCGGAGATGGGGTCTCCAGAACTGGACACAGTACTCCAGATGGGGTCTCACCAACTGTCTGTACAGAGGGATAACAACTTCCTGTTTTCTGCTGCTGATGCCTCTCCTATACATCCCAGTATACCCCAGCCCTCCTACTGCCTTCTCACATTGCTTGTTAACCTTAAGGTCATCTGATATGATTACCCCCAGGTCCCTTTCCTTTTTGTTGTTGTTGCTACCTTCCCACCCATTGTGTATTCTTCTCCTGGGTTCTTGTTTCCAGGTGCATTATTTGCACTTCTTTGCATTGAATCCTAGCTGCCATACTTCTGACCATTCCTCCAATCTTGCCAAGTCCTTTTCATCCTTTCCGCCTCCTTGTGTATCAACCCTGTTGCAGATCTTTGTGTCATCTGCAAAAACTTACTTTCCTTCCAGTCCCTCTGCAATGTCACTGATGAAGACATTAAAAGGACTGGACCCAATCTGAACCCTGCGGTACCCACTAGTAACCCCACTTTCTTCAGAGTGGACTCCATTTACAATTACCTTCTGTGTCCTGTTGTGCAGCCAATGTTTTACCCAGGCTACCACCCTGGGACCCACTCCCAGGCTGGTCAATTTGACTATTAATCTTTTGTGTGGGACTGTGTCAAATGCCTTGCTAAAGTCCAGGTAGGCCATGTCCACATCCCCTCCCTGGTCTACTACTTTGGTCACCCAGTCAAAGAAATCTATTAGATTCGTTTGACATGACCTTCCCACTGTCAACCCATGATGCCTTGGGTCCTGTGCTCCACTGGCCTCTAGATACTCAACTATTCTTTCCTTCAGAAGTGACTCATCACTTTCCTACCACAGAGGTCAGACTGACAGGTCTGTAGTTTCCTGCCTCTGTCTTGGTCCCACTTTTGTGAAGGGAATCACATCCACCTTCCTCCAGTCCTTGGGTACCACACATCCTCCCATGATTTATTAAAAAGAGTAGCCAGTGGTTTCACTAGTTCCTCCCTTAATTCTTTTAGAATTCTGGGGTGAATTCCATCAGGACCCATTGCTTTGTCCACCTTCAGTTTTAGGAGTTCTTGCAGAACCCTTTCTTCTGTGAAAGGACTGGGATCGACCCCCCTATCAAGAGTGCTTCTGTTAATTGGATTAGGCACTTCCCCCTCCTCTTTTGTGAATACTGAGCAGAAATATTCGTTCAGTATCCCTGCTTTTTCACTGTCCCCCTCTGCCTCTGCCCACCGTTCATTCTATTCAGCCTCACTATCCCTCCCTTTGTCTTTCTACACTCACTGATGTACCTATAAAAGGTTTTATCCCCCTTCTTAACTGAGTTGGCTATCATTTCCTCAGTTTGGGCCTTTGCTATTCTGACTTCCCTTCCTGCTTCCTTCTGCCTTAACTGGTACAGCTCGCTGTCCTGCTCCTTCTGTGTTTCCTTATGCTTCCGGAATGCTATCTTTTATCACTACCCTTAACCAATCACACATCTGCACCGTAATGGCGCTTTGGTCACCAACAACCATAACACTGCCAGTTCCCTAAACTCACACTTCACCAACCCGAACCTTACTCAACTGTAGCATTAACACTCCTACTACCCAGCTGGTCTTCATGTTCATCTTTTTTTAGGGTTTAACTATTGGATTCCTAAATTGTTATTATGACTGTGGTATAATTTATTGAAATGTATTTATTGTGCCACTGTTATTGTATGTATTTTGCATTGTAAGAGGCCCAAAGTTTGTGGGATTGGGTGCCAAAGAAATATATATACTACTACTCTAGCTACTGCAAGGATCTTGCTTCTTTAATACCTACCATTTACATTTCTGAAATTAACAACTAAAGTCCTAAAGCTGCTAAAGTAACTCAGCATGAGCAAAAGTGCAGTAGCTGATGATCCAAAATCAAAAATATTAGATCTAGACAGAGGACATTTCTGCTTCTGTAATATTCATCTTCTCCCTATCCCTGCGAACTGGGCAACTACAATAACCTACCACCTGAAAAAAGCAACTGCCACTCCCTTGCAGAACTCTTGACCCAAATAAACTATAGGTCAGTCACTGTCCTGCCTGTTCACATCACATCTTTAGAAATTTGTGCATAGACAAATGATGGTGCATATATTACAGTATAACATCTAAACCAAAGCCTAGTCTGGCTTTTAATCCAGTCACTCTACCAGTACAGCACTCCTGAAAGTTACTTATGACATACAGTAACAATTGCATTAGCCCCAGGATATCTCACCAGGGATATTTTTATAGACCTCACAAAAGCCTTTGATACTGTAAACCAAAAGCTTCAACACTATAAATGAGATAAAATGAGGTCTTTATATGAAGTGCAAACCGGGATACATTTATTTATTTATTTGAAGAGTTTCACCAGGAAAGGCATACTGAGATGAAATAGCTTGTTTCTAGATGCGTCCTGGGGAGGAGGAAACAGGATACAGGAGTACCAAACATAGAACAAGTAAATAAAACAATAGCGTTACAGTAAATCACAGGTAGATTAGCTATTACACTAATTACACTATTGATTATAAAGTGAACCCAAATTAGCTGGTGACATAAAAGGGGGAAGGCAGGGAAGAGCGAAGAGGGATAGTGGGGCAAAGGTGATGAAAATATGAGTTAGAAGCAATTGCAGGAGCGAGAGGTGAAATTGGCCAGAAGGTTAGCAAGAGAGAAGAGGTTGGAAGCAGAGCGAATATGTAATGCGAGAGTTCCATATTTTTGGGAAGTGGTAAGAGAAGGCAGCTTGACCTAATGAGGAGGACCTAGGAGGCAGAGTAAGAGAAAGGAAGGAAGAGTTATGAAGTGAATAGGGGGTAGTAGGGGGCTGAGATAGGATGGTGCAATGGTAGGGTGGGAGAGAGCCTTATCAGCATTTGGCTGTGAAAGAGGCACAGTGGAATAGTCGACAATCTTCAAGTGAAGGGAAGGAAAGGGAGGTGTAGAAATTACAGTGGTGAGTACAAGAATGGGAGTCAAGAGCAAAGCAGCAGAATGAATGGAAAAGTGCGTCCAGTGTAGACAAGGTGGTTTTGAAGCAGCATTGTAGACTATGTCACCATAGTTAAATAATGGTAGGATCATTTTCTGAACAATGGTTCTGCATGCATTCAGAGTAATGCAACCGCAGTTACGGTACAGAGCACCAAATTTGGGGTGTCATTTTTTGTGAATTGCATCCACATGCTCAGAAAAATCAAGGTGACTGTCAAGCCAGACACCAAGGTATTTGAAACAAGGGACAATTTCAATGTTGGAACCATCTAAGGTATGATGGGGAGGGGAGCCACAATCCTAGCAAGTATTTGCCTTGTACCAATGGTCATGGAGACTGTTTTCTTGGCATTTAGGGTCAGCTGATTTGTTCAAAACCAGTGCTGAACATTACCAAAATCCAGCTGGAATCTGGTAAAGAAATCAGAGGAGGAAGGGCCCAAGTCATACAGGACTGTATCGTCAGCATACATGTGTATGTTCACTGAGGTACAGGCATTGGGGACATCATTCAGGAAGATTGAAAAGAGTAACAGGCCGAGGACAGAGCCTTGAGAGACACCTTTACTGACTGGGGGGGGGCAGAGTCACCAGTCCTCACTGATTGTGTCCTACCTTCAAGATAAGACTAAAACCAATTAGTGGCAGGAATGGAGAGACCTGCAGCTGCAAGCTTGGAGAGGTGGAGGTTGTAGGCAACAGTGTCAGTGGCTTTAGTCAGGTCAATAAATATGGCTGAGATAATGTGGCCCTGATCCATACCAGAAAGGATGGAGTCAGTAAACCAGAAGACAGAGGTTGAGGTGGAATGGGATTTATGGAAGCCAGACTGGTAAGTGGCAAAAAAAGACGTTGCATCCAGGAAATTGGAGAATTGAGCTAAAACTAGGTGCTCCTGGAGTTTGGCTAATGTGGGGAGAAGGGATATAGGATAATAGTTGCCTGGGTTGGTGGAGTCACCACCTTTAGGCAGAGGAATAATGGTAGAATGTTACCAAGCTGAAGGGACAGAACCAGAAGAAATGGAGAGGGTAAGGAGGGAGGAAATAGGGACAGCAATTGCTGGGGCAGACAGCTGGAAGAGATTGGAATCAAGACCGTCAGGACTTTTACCCTTGTGGGGGTTTAGGGCTAGAAGAGCCTTGAAGGCCTCAGCTAGAGAAATAGGAGAGAAGGAGAAAGAAGGGGTTTGGGGATGGTGGTTGGTGGGAGGCAGAGGAGAAGAAGGGGAGAAAGATGATACAAGAGCAAGGGCACATGAGGTGAAGAAGGAGTTAAACTCATTTACCACTGTAAGGGGGCCGGAGATCAAGGCATCATTAGCCTTGAGGACAGGGACAGGGAGCTGAACCTTAGGAGAGAATAAGGCACGCACAACTTCCAGAACTTGGAGGAGCGGTTAATATTAGTCTGGAAGGTAGTGGAAAAATACTCTGCTTTATCTAGTCTGGTGGCTGTGGTACAGGTATGATGCAGAGAGCAATATTTGAGCCAGTCCAGGACGGAGCCTGAAGAGTTATGAGTCTTCCAGGCTAGGTCCCTTGCACGCAGACATGCTAAAAGTTCTGCAAAGATCCAAGGGAGGTGAAAATCTCTAACCCTGGTTTTCCTAAGAAAGGCATATTTATCCCATATAGTAAGGAAAGTGGATTAAAAGGAAGCCAAGGCTGAGGAGATGGAGTTAGAGGTTGAGATGGGTGATCAGTCAGCATTTAACAGGTCCTCATGGAGTCCTGACAGGTCAAGGGATCTGAACGACCAGATCATGAGGATCTTGGAGGTGCTTTGATGTGGTGTATTTTACAGTGCATAAATGAGTACCTATATGGAAAGACACATACTAATGTTGAAATCTGCTTGCCCAAACTGCCCAACCAAGAACTACCACAAGACTCTTGTATATATGCATTTCTCTTTGGTCTGTTTCGCAATATGCCTCCCCTCAGTATGTACCACTACTAATCTAAGGCTGTATGTCTATACTACGTTTACTGCCACCTATACCTCTTGTGACTCCATTGATAAGCTCTAATATACACATTAAATTGCCTTTAAAGCCACCCAGGCCTGGACAGACTGCAACTCCTCTGCTGAATAACTTAATAACCAAGATTATGCCCTTTAATGGCAAGAAGTTGTCACGGCATACACATCAAATGCCACCACACTTAGAACCCCCACTAGAAACCATATATAGTTTTAAACATGTGTTGGTATGACTTTATCCAACCCTCTCCTATGTGGATCCTATCAGCAAAATTGTAAGATGATTCCATCTAGAGCTTGGACTACTATACAGGAAAACATCCTGTCTCAACCTGCAGATCAAAAAGCTATTCTTGCAACAATCCCTTTTGCATAACTTGGAACATAGACAATGTTGGCAGAAAAAGACCATTGTTCCATCAAGTCTGCCCTGTTATACCCTATCCTACCTGTTGCTTAGATGGGGTTTTTTGCACACACACACACCCTACACCCTTCCTTACTACTACCAACTGATTAACTGTTAATCCCTTAACTCTGTTCCAGTCATGCTTGAAGCCATTTTATTTTTGTGCCTACCACCTTAGAAGGCAGGTTGTTCTAAGTTTATCCATTCCCTCTGTAAGCTAAAACTTTCTCACATCCATCCTGACCCCCCCCCCCACACTTGTGTCCCCTTGATTTTGACCTGCTATTCCTGTTGTATGGTTCCTTACAGTTCACCCTTTTCCTTCCTTTCAGGAACTTGAATATCTCAATCATATTGCCCCCTCTACCTTTTGACCCCCAGAGGGTAAATGTTCAGTGCCCTAACTGAATCATAATAGGATGTGCCTTGATAGTCTGAAATCATTTTGGTTACTCTACACTGCATTGTCTTCAGTATGTCTTTGTCTTTCCTTAGTTGGGGACTCCAGAATTGGGCATGGTATTCCAGATGGGGCCTCACCAGTGATCTAAAGAGAGGTAGTAGTACCATCTTCCTTCTTCTGTCGAAACCCTCCCTAATACATGCCATCATTCTGGTCGGCTTGCTGTAGGCCTTGTTACATTGTGTAGATTGTTTTAGTGAGTCTTCTTATGATGACTTCCAGGTCCCAATCCTCAGGCATAATATCACGTTTAAACCCTCCCATCCAATATTCCATCATGGTGTTCTTGGTCCTTTGTGCATCACCTTGCACTTTTTTATTGTTGATTTTCAAATGTTAAACCTTGGATCACCTCTCTAACCTATGCCATTCCCTCTGCAACTCCCTTATTCCATCCCCACCATCCAGCTTCTCATAGAGCTTAGTGCCATCTTCGAAGAGACACATTCTGCCTTGTATTCTTTCTCTTCTATGTTACTAATGAACATTTTGAAATCAACTGGACTTAGGACTGACTCCTGTGGTACTGTGGGAACAAAACCTTAGTTATAAAAATATTTTATTGTCCCTGGATCCCCACTCAGAACTAACTCAGGCAACTGCTTTGTCACTTTTGGATGCTCGCTGGCAATATTTATGTAAAGGCACAATTATATAGTCATCATTTACATCCCAATTAATTTCTAACAATCAGTATTTACAATTCAGACATAACAGTCCCATATCACTTCTAGGACATAGCAGTCCTGTCTTCCCTCTCATGGTTGTTCTCCTTGTTCTCCTCCTCTTTCACCATTGCTTCTCAGGGTCTGGACACCGTTATCCGCCCCCCCCTTTCAATCAACATAACTGGATACCACACTTACCCGGACCCCCCCACTAGGTGCAGACACAGTGATCCACTCTGTAGCTGTGTATCCGTCCCCCTCCCCTGTTACTCCCACACCCAGGTTCCTTTGTACCCAGCCCATGGTACCTACCCACACTACCTGCCCCACACTTTTTTCCCCTTGCTCCCAAACCCCTTCCACTGATCCATCTCCAGCTTGCGATGGAAGATGGCCCCCCCCCTTGTGGGTTAAAACTTCAGTACTTTTTTTATAGGTTTTCCAGACCAGTTCCCCAAAGGGCCGGAGGAACAGGCACATACTGAACTATGTCAGGTGTACCTCATCCGCCCGGTACACCTCCTCATGTTCGTATAAAATATCCCTATGCTGAATATGAATCCCCCCATTTCGATCACTGCCCTGGCCACTTTCCTGTTCAGCTGTTTCTGTGCCAACTCTATCGCCTTAGGCCCTTTCACTCCCCTCCACATCCTCATGGATGTGATCTCTGACCAGCCGAGCACTACCTCTGGCCACCAGCTGTTCACCTTCTCCAGATCTGCAATAATGTCCCTCATCAGGGACCCTCAAGGCAATGCCCCTAGGTCATTACCCCCTAGATGGACAATGATACAGTCCAGTCTGGTCCAGCACACCCACAGCTCCTCCAGCAGGGGAAGCAGCTGCGACCACTACTTGCCTCTTAGCCCTCTCCACCGCACCTTTGGTGTGATCTGCCTCCAGGCGCAACTGCATCCCTGTCCTTGTGGCTGCTGCAAACCGCTCTGCCCAGTAGATGAATGAGTGCCCCACGATCCACACCTGCCTCTTGGAGTCTGCTGTGGGAAGAGAAAAAGGAACACCAATTAGCCATGTCAACACCTCACATATCTCTTGTAACACTTTGATGTTCATCTCCCCACCCACTTGACCTCATTCTCCCCTACTCCTACAACAGCCACCTCTGATGCCACACCAATCCTAAAGGAGTAAGGGGGAAAACTGCTGGGGATCTCCCCCACAAATGCCACTGCCTTCCTCAGTACCACACCCACCTGAAACCGTGTCAGCGGGGACCAGTCCCCGTGTAAGAACCAGGCCCCTTTTATGTGGTCTTGAACCCTACCATAGTCCCTCATGGCCTGGACTGTGCATACTCCTACCCCTGCCTGCCTGTGCAACTCCACTGTGGTGCCCTTATCCCGCTGGTCCATTTTGGACCTCTGCAGCAAGATGACCACCTTATCTCCACTCTCTCATTATCTTCCTGTAAGCCTGCGGTGGCCGCCCCTTTCCTGGGCACCACCATTTCTCCAACCCTGAAGGCCCCCCTTGCTGTGATCACAAATATGGCCCTGAATAAACAGGCTTCATTCGCTGAACTGCAAATGTGGTCCAGCGTCCCTCGTGAGTAGGTGCCCCATTATGGGCCTTCTCCCATCCTGCCTTGTGCCCTGACCCCTCTGCCAGCCCGTGACCATCCACTTGATGGCCCGGCTGCCCGCAGCATCCATCCACCCCAGATCCCTGCACATCCAGCTGATACCTGCCAGCTGGACCGCCATGGTGGCATGGGCCACCCCTTCCTCCCATTTCTCCACTACGTACTGCATGATGTGCTCTTCCCGGACTGGCTCCTCTGTCTCCCAGCACATCCTAGACTGAAATGCCTGGAAGCTTGCCTAAGCCTCTATGTAGGCTTTTAGGGTGTTGGCTGACCATGACCCCCTGTACAGGGCCCTGGTTTTTTTCCTCCAATCTCCCATAGCCAGTCTGGGACTTTGATCCGGGCAGGTGTGGCATGTGGTGCCAACTCCCATAACCGCTCCATCTGAAAAGAGGAAGACAGTCAGCCACCTTATTCTGTGTCCTCTCAATGTGCTATGCCCTAAAAGACAGGTTCAAATGCAAACACAGTAACACCATGCCCCTTAGGACCTGCCCCACTGACTCCGTATGGCCACTCTGCCTGATGATCATCTCCAGCATGCCCTTGTTGTCACGCCAAAATAAGATGTGCCGCCCTGCTATCCGGTCACCCCGTACCTCCAGAGCCACCCATATTGGGAAGATCTCAAGGAATGTGATGTCCTTGGTCCACCCCCATTCATGCCACTGTGCTGGCCAAGCCTCCAAAATCCACTCCCCTTGAAAGTAGGCCCCATCCTAAAACCCTCGCCCATGTCCATGTACAACTCCAAGTCTGTATTGTAGGCCCACTCCTCCTGCCAGAACATCTCCCCTTTGTATAACTCTAGGAAAGCTTCCCAAACCTGAAGATCCTCCCTCATGCCTTTATAGATGTCCACCCAGTGATGCAGTTGTTTTGTTCTTCCCGTGACCCTCCCTAATCTCCTCATAAATGCCCTGCCCAGGCTTATGGCCTTGCAGGAAAAATTAAAGTGCCCCAGCAGCTGTTGTACTTGTACCAGTGGCATCCTCCTCCTCCTGCCCACCAGTGCTAGCAGCCCTGTCACTCCTGCTACCTTGTCCCCTGTCATCTGAAAACACTCTTCCTCAGTGTCTACCTCAATTCTCAGGAACTCCAGCTGGGCCCTCTGTTTCTCCTGCTGCCAAGGGGATTCTCATGGCACTGCACATGCCCTGGAAGTCTGTCAACATTCCTTGAGTCTCTGCCTGGCTGGCCCCCATCAATAGGAAGTCATCCAGGTAATGGACTACCCTCATGTGCCCATACTGGTATCTGATTACCCATTGCACCTATGAACTAAATGCTTCAAACATTGAGCATGCCAGCGAGCAGCCCATGGGCATCACCTTGTTGAAGTACACACTGCCTTCAAACTGGAAACCAAGCAGGTCCAAGTCCACCTGGCAACAAATGGAATGCGGATTAAATGTCTGTCTTTGCCAGCCAGGCCCCTTCCACCGCCTGGATCAACTCCACTGCTTGGTCTAGTGAAGCGTAAGAGATCATGCTGAAAGCCTCCAGGATCCCTCCATTAACTGACCCACTGTCAGGATAGGACAGGTGATGCATGGGCCGAAACTCCCCCACTTGCTTCTTGTGAACCACCCCTTGGGGTAACACCCAGAACTTCCTGCAAGCGGGCTCTTGCAGAGGGCCTATCCACCCTACATGCCCTGATCTCCTTCTGAATCTTAACTGGGACTATGTCTTCCTTCCCTCTTATGGAACCCAAGTTCTTGGCCCACATCCCTACTTTGGCACCATCGAAGCCCATCGGAAAACCTCCCTTAAACCCAAATCTCAGCAGCTCAGCTCCTCTCTTATTGGGGTATCCTTCTGTCCAGGCCTCAACCACCCATAGCTTGATGGGGGTGCGGGCCAGGCCATAGCCCCACCTCCCACCCACTGGTCTCATTCTGGTTCCAACTGTAATTGGAATTATGCCCCCCTCTCCCAGGGCCCCCCCAGCCCGTCCCCGAGCCCCCCTTTGACCTCAAAAGGGCTATTCCTGGAGCTGCCCCCCAGCTTGTCTGGCTTTTTTGCGCCCTTGCCTGCAGGTCATCACTGGGTGTGACCCTCCACACCATGATCAGACGTGCCTAAACTTGCAGCTAGGCCATGTGCATGATGCCCTGTTAAAAGCCCAGCAGGCCTTGGTGCCCTGTGCCAGTGCTAGTCTTTTCATCTGCTCATCTACCTGCTCACCGCTGGTCCCGAGAGGGTCCTTACCCACAGCTTCATGTGGGTGCTGTCCCATCTCAGGTCACCCTTCATTGCCATTCTCCTCCAAAATGCCTCCTCATATTTAAGCCATCCGAAACCCAGCTTCACCTTATACACGTCCCTGATGATTGCTATATAAGTCAGCAGCGGGATTGCCAGTTCTGGTTGTTTCTCCAGCATCAACGCACTATAAATCAGGAAACCAGCTTGCCATGTATCGATGCTCTTCCCTTTGAACCTTGCTTCCCCTGCTTTGTGCCCTACCACAGCCATTTCCGACTTGCCCACTGACTCCTTCTGCTCATGGATTTTGGTTGTTTCTTCTTCCACCAAACTCAGCAAATCAACATACTCCCCCTTCCATATCTTGTCCTTTATTGAGGCTGGCATATGGTCACCCAGTATGAAACCTGGTGATCCATCATACAGCTTCCGTACTCCCCCACGGTGCCTACTCCCGCCTTGCCTTTCCTGCTCCCTTCCTTAATGGCCTGTAAGACCCGCTCCATTTTCATCACAATTTCCTCCCCCATGTCCCCCAACAAACCCTCAATATACTCCTTTAAATATGCTTCATTATTCATATCCACATCGTCCTTACCAACATCCGGCTGTGGCCCCACCAGGGCCAGAATTGGCTTGACTCTTGCCCCAGGTGCTGCTGGTGGGCTGGGTCCCACCTTCTTCCACCTCTTGTTTGCCTTCCCTGTGCCTGCCCTTTCATTGAGCCCCTTCCTTTTCCTCTGGGCCTCCTCCTCTGCCTCCCTTTTCTTCGCAGCCTCCACCAACTCCATCATCTGGGTCTTCAGCTTCACTGCCTCCACCAACATTGTAGCACTTGACACTGGAGCTCTCTTGAGTGCCATCTCTTCTGCCATGTGACTAGATTGCACAAGAAGCACTATATAAGCATATAGCAAATGTGCTGCCAGTTGTTCCCTTTCCACGAGAGGCCCCAGCCTCCCCCAGCCTGCCTGAGTTCCCCCATGCCTTGGACCACAGGGAGGGGCCTTTGACACACCCAAACCCAAAAATGCTGGCTGTACCATGTGGCCAGGCCTCTTCCGGCCTCCAACTAGAGACATCCCTCTTCTGTTCCTGGCCCTCTCCAGGCTTGAAACCTCGACCCAGAGGCATTGCTGCTGCCACCTCACCACGTGTCAAATCTTTTTTTTAAAGAAAAGGTTTATTTATTTTCCAAAATTAGTGAGACATACAAACACATAAACCCGGAATCTTGGGTGCACACTTCAAAAACTGAGTGTGCAAACTATGTACAACCCCTATTAACAAACCCACTGGATACCCACCCAAAAACTTTGCCCACAGTTAAGTAATGACCCAAAACAGCTTGCTAAATAGCAGTTGCTAGTAAATAATACACTACTAACCCTCAGAGTCTCACTACACTAATTACCCACCCTCATTTTCGAAAAAAAGGAAAAAAAAGAACACCAAGCATCTCAATTTAAAGTCAAACCTGCTCAATCCCTTAGGTATCCAGAGCACCCCCTGTGAGACAAAGTCCCAAACCAAGGGATTAACCATCCCCAACTATCATTCCTTGTTAGATCTGTGTTCCATTCCAGTTAAATAAAACCCTACTCAATCCCACCTAATAATACCTCCAATCTATAGGAACCTATTAGTAAAAACAAAGTCCCAATATGCGTATAGACAACCCTTGGTACCACATCCCACTCCACCAATAGGCAAGCAGCTTCCTAGCACATACAGGCCTCTATTCAGAGGCTCAAATCAGGCTATAGGTAAGCTGCCTCTAAGCTAGCCCACCTTTTAACATACACCGCCTGTCTACCTTCAGACATAAGATGGTTTTTGATCCTAGCCAGCGACCTCAATAAATCCTTCACCCAATGCTCATATAAATATATCTGGCCATCCTTCCAATGGCTTAAAATAAACGCTTTAACTAATGATCCCATTAAAGCTAAGTGAAACCTTGGGGCGGTACCCTCAATAAGGGAGCAGTCCCCTAATACACAAATCTCAGGTGTAACATAGTCATAATATCCCAGGCTGGGGTCAAGTCCTGTCTAATCTGTCCCATAACAGATGAATTTTTCACAGCTCCATAAGATATGTAACAGGTCCCCTTACTTTTCACATCTGAAACAAAGATCAGTCAGCCTCAGACCCCTCGAAGCAAGTTTAGCAGGTGTATAGAAAGAATTGTGAACTACCAAGGTCTGTGTGATTCTATACTTGGGGATGACCAAATATTTAATAGCTTTCCAAATAGAACTCCAGTTAAGCCTAGGGGTCAATGTTTTATCCCAATAATCAATAGAAATTAAGTCACTATCACTACAGGAGTTCAAGAGTAGCTTATATACCCGTGAGAGCAAGCCAGTTCTACTGACAGCCCCTTGCAGACACTCCCACGAAAGGAAGCTATCTGTGAACTCCCCCTTTCCTCCTCGAACCCCCGCAATCATTTGTTTGAGCTGTAACCTTTGAAAAAAGGGCAGAGCCTCACATTGTGGTGGCAACCAAACTCTCCCATTCTGCTGCATATCTCTCAAAGCAAGACCTTATAACTGACCCACCTCTGGCCAAAGCACCTGGCCTCCAATAGTCAAACTAGGGTTCCTTAAAATAGGCTGATCCGAGATTTGACCTGAGGTTTCTTGCCCCAGGGTAAGGAATGCCCACCAGGCTTCTAGAGACTTCCTAATAGGGTTCCTTCCTCGGCCTTACATTGCACCGCTTTTAGGCCCAGCATATAGTAATGATTCAGGCGAATAATTTATATCCTTCAACCACTTCCTTTCAAGTTGTAACCAAACCGGTTGGTATTCTCCCCTTCCAGGTCCCTTGCCCATTGAGCCATCAGACCAACTGGCCTGCTACATAATAAGCCTGAAGATCAGGCAATTTGATTCCACCCTCTTGAAGGACCTACGGGACTCTATATTTAATCCTAGTGGGTTTATTACCCCATAGAAAACCCAACACCAATTTCTAATAACCTTAAACCATTTTGCGGGATGACATAGAGCCAAGTAGATCGGGTACAACAACCTCGGCAGAATATTCATCTTAATAATACTAATCTGCTGCAAAGTTCAGAGGCAGCTTGCCCACCTCTGGCATCCTGAGGATCTCGAAATAATTCCCCATATTAGTATCCGCACCCACTGTCTGATCCATGATGATCCAAATACCGAATATTTTAACTTATCCTTATTCCACTGAACCCCATGGAAGCGAAATCTGCCCTAAATACATGCGGAGTCAGGGTAGAATTTGTATTTTAGCAAGGTTCAGTTTATAGTTAGATACCCTAGCATACTGTTCTATAAGTTCCCTAACATAACTAAAAGAAGAAACTGGATCTTGAAGGTGGAGCAAAATGTCATCTGCAAAACAGAAAACTTAAGCTCCATGTTGCCAATCCCATTCCCTGGACCCTGACCTCCCTGCTGATCGACCTTAATAGGGCTCTAAATAGATGTTGAACAAAATCGGTGATAAAGGGCACCCTTGCAGTACCATTTTTAACTGAAATTCTCTTGAAAGATAGCCATTACATAGTATTCTATGATGGGCGCTGCATACAAGTTCTTGATGCCCCTAATCAAACCCTCTGGGAACCCCATTTCTCCATTGTTCTAAACAAAGGAATGGGAGACTCGAGTCGAATGCTTTTCAGCATCTAGGAGATCAGGGCCAAAGAATCCAGAGCCTGAGGCAAAATTTATAATATGATGTAATTTCCTAAGTGCATCTAATGCCCCTCACCCTGGCATAAAACCAACCTGTTCCTGGCTGATTAAATTTGGAGCTTTAATTATCCTGTTGGCCAGTATCGTTGTAAGTATCTTGATATCTTGATTTATCAGCGATATAGGCCTATAGCTTCCCGCATAGCATCCCTCGGCTTATCAGGTTTGGGTATTAGTGTAACATATGCTTGGTATATGGGAAGATGATTAATACCCTCCCGCATAATAGTATGAAAAAATTCCTTTAAAATTGGGAGAATAGACTGGATATGGGTTTGATAAAATTTCGCTGTTAAACCGTCGGGCCCCGGAGATTTCCCTGAAGGGAGAGACCGGACCACCTCTATAATCTCAGAGGAAGTTATTGGGGCGCCAGGTTCTTAGCCAGGGTAGTCCAAAGTTGGAAGTTGAGTACGTTCTAGATACTCTCTTATCTCCTGTCCCCAGGGATTCCCTGATATACTTCCTCAAAGAAAGAAGCAAAAGCCTCAGCTATATCCTGGGGATCCGTTTTAATCTCCTCACTGAAAAATCGAGCTGATAGTCCTGGAGGCTTCCCATTCCTTAATCCTCACCGCTAAAGGTGCCCGGCACATCCCTGAAGGAGATATTAGCCTTAATCTTATTTAGCCAAAATTCAGTCTTGCCATACAGAATCTCTGAGATCCCTCCTTAAACTTTTAAGCTCCATATCTATTTCCTCTGAGGTCCCTTCTTGTTGTGATAGAGAACTAATAGCAGCCTCTAAAAATTCCTCTTTCGCCTTTCTAATCACTCTCACTTTGTCAGCAAGCGCTTTAGCAGCCATAGAATACAG
This sequence comes from Neoceratodus forsteri, assembly GCA_016271365.2. NCBI lineage: Eukaryota > Metazoa > Chordata > Ceratodontiformes > Ceratodontidae > Neoceratodus > Neoceratodus forsteri. The sequence goes on along the minus strand of CM028130.1, from coordinate 804,363,066 downwards.
GAATTTACATGTGGGCCAAGCTAATTTCTTATTTGTCAATGTGGGTATTTGTACCCCAATGATTTCCTGGAGCCCCTCAAGCTCTTCCCTTCTCCCTTCTGATGTTAATAGCCAATCTTGCAGCCTCCACCTAAAAGGCCTTGTGAGCGTAATTTGGTTCCATTGAATCGAATCAAGGAATAATCGGAGAAGTTCTACCTTCAGTCGAGAGGCTCTGATCCCCCTAAGCGCCTCCTTGTTGACAAAAAAATCTATCTAGTATGAACCCTAGGTAGCTGAATAAAATGTCATCTTAGAACTCCATCCCCAAACAAATTAGCTGGGTCACTCAAGCCTGCCACTTCTAAAAACCTAGCTAAGCGCTGCCTGGGCTCTAGATCCAGGGCCCTTACCAGGAGGTCTCCTGTCTCTTTGTTGTCAAAACAAGATTCCAATCACCTGCTAATATCAGTGACAATGATGGGAACATTGCAATATTTTCTTCTATAGAGGCAAAAATTCAGGGTCCGGTGGGTTGGCCCATAAATAGATGCCACCACAACTGCCTGCCCGTGTAGGTTGCCCCTCACAAAAACTCCCTGCCATCCTGCGGGTTACCACCTGATTGACCTCAAGGGACATGACCTATTTATTAAAATTACGACCCCCGATGCTCTCTCGACCCTCCCCATAAACCTGGCCTGCCAGCGCTTTTTAAACACTCCACCTCGTCCGACAATAAATGTGTTTCTTGTGAGCTGCAATGTGAGCTCCTTGCTGCTCGATGTACCTCAGGATTGTCAATCTTTTATTTGGTCATAGATCTTTGACATTCCAGGAAATAATATTATATATTGCCATGTAACGTGTGCACTACTAGATAACCAAACCTGAGCGCAGATTAGCCAGGATCCACTCCACAGTTTCCGGGTTGGGACTCTCTCTCTCTCTCTCCCCCCCCACACTTTTCCCGGTCCCAAGAACGACCCACCATATCTCAATGAGTCGTGGATGAACCACTTTCCTCGTCCCCCAGAGCCCCACTTAATTTATAAGAACCGCAATGTGGCCCCAAACTCCCTAACAGAACCCAAGAATCTGAGCAGTAGCCGTTAATAGAAAGTTGCCCTGAGAAAATCCATTACTCAAGGAGGCTAAAACATAAAAAAAAAAAAACTAGCAATAGACAGCAAGTCAATTTCCATACAGGTTGAATAATTCAGACAATCTCAGGCAGTGCTTCAGCAGCAGTCCATAGCTCTCCCTCGGAGCTCCCTCCCTTAATATTTTCTGAGCACACTACTTTCCTTGTTACATCCCTTTCCCCCAATAAGTCTATTTAGTCAAACCTTAAAGTAAACCCGGCCCTTTACAACCCAAGACAGCTCCCTTATAACCCACATGTTACCCCTGAGACAGCCCTGGGTCCTCTTGACCTCTCCCAGCCTCCCCACCCAACCACCCACCCCCTTCCCCCCTCCCCACCACAGGGGCCCTCCTAGAGCCAAACCCCAGTCTTTATTTAAATGCGTCCTTTTCTGGCCGAGGCCAGCTAATCAACCAGCACTATAAATGGCCAAAGAGGTTCTTCCCACTAAGTCCGAATGGTCCTGCCCTCACACAGAGGACATCTTCAGGTTGAGCCTTGAGATCGGAAGATCGACACAAAGTCCATCCCGAGCGTCTTTTGCTGTTAAGAATTTCTTTTCCCCCGAAGACAGTTTCACCATTAATGTAGCCAGATAAAGAAGCCGAATTTTTATACCAGCCAGATAGAGCTTCTTCTTAATATCTCCATATTCTTTTTGCTTCTCTCTAACCCCTGGAACCAGATCCTGGAAGAACCAAATTGAAGCTCCATTCCACTGCAATGGCTTCTTTTGCTTAAACATCTGGAGTACATGTGACTTCTCCTTGTAATTTAGGAACCTCATAATTATTGCCCTCGGTCTGGCCCCTGGAGGCGGGGCCTCCCTCAATGCACGATGAGCCCGCTCCAAATTGTACCCTTCCCCAAATGGCGAAGGGCCAAACATTTTCGACAGCAGCTCTTGTACAAAGGCAACACAATCTGGACCTTCTGATCTCTGTGGTAGCCCCGCTAATATTAAATCGTTTCTGCGATTTCTTGCTTCTTGATCCTCCAGCCTTTCCTCTAGTTTTTTAACCTTTTTCTGAAACACCACCATCTCCTGGTCTAAAGTGGTGACTTTTCTTTCTTGTGAAGCAATCCTGGCCTCTGCGTTGTTCATCCTCTGGGCCAGTGAGTGTAACGCCGGTTTCACTTCGGCAAAGTCGACTACCAAATCTTGCAGCAGGGACTTAATCTCTTTGATGTCCTCAGTAGTGACTCCCAAACCTCCTTCTGTAGTGAGCACTTCACCCTGCTGCAGATCGGCGGGGGAGTGGGGCTTCAGCCTCATAGACGCTGGGGCGCGCCCCGTCAGTGGAGCTACAATCTCGGTCTCCATCAATCACTCCAGGTCTGGCTTGGCCTACCCCGACTCACTCTCACAGGCTTACCAATGTATTTCCTCGCCGCACTGCAAACTGGAATTTGCACCGCCCCACAGACCACTCGGTGCTCCCAGCCATACACTAAAACAAAGGCGAGCTCAAAATGCCACCAAAATCGGGTACTTTAAGCTAAATATAGATGCTTGGGGCTCGGAGGAACAAGAGACGCGTCTTACCCAAGCCGGCTCATCATGTGACTCCCCCACCATGTGTCAAATCTGCAAAATGGCCCCCCAACCTGTCCCCTGTACCAGAAAACCATCTCTGGCTGGCCCCCTGGCCCCGCAATTGTGGCTACGCCATGCAGCTAGGCCTCTGCAGCATCCCAGTCACCTCTCAGGCCCACTTTGCCCCTTGCTCCTCCTTGGTCACCTCCTTGTGCAGTGGATCCCCATGCGGCTGTCATATACGCCTCAGCGGCCACACCACAGTCATCAGCATCCTCTTAAACTACCCATTACAGACATCAACCCAGGTCTGCTGGTCAAAATGACCCCAACCTTCACAACAATCACCAGCTGCCACCTTGAGGTGGTCCCATGGCCCCAAAATAGTGGTTGCCCCATGTTTATTTATTTTTATTTATTTAGCTTTTGTTGACCAGGTAAGTGCACCAGACAAATCCTGCCTATTTTCAGGCACGACCCGGGGGTGGGGGATACAGATGAATGCCAACTGACCTTGCACCAGATTAAGCTGTTGGTGGTATTTTTAGTGAATGAGAGAAATTTGACCAGGACACCGGGGGAATTCGCCCTACTCTTTCGATAAGTGCCATGGGATCTTTAACATCCACCTGAACTACCACCAATCCAGGCAGATGGGACCTCGGTTTTAACGTTTCATCCGAAAGACGGCACCTCAGAAATGCAGCACCCCTCTCATGCTGCATTACAGTGTCAGTACTGGGATATTAACCCAAGTGCCAGATGTGGGAACTGATCCCACAGCCCTCTGATGTCCCGGCCTCAGAGGCTAGTGTGCTACCTACTGAGCCACTGACACTGTCCCTGTTGTGGCTGTGCCTTCCATGGCTCGTGACCTTGCTACCAGCCACTGGACCCATACTCCATGTTGCTGCTGCTCTATTATGTAGGCAGCCAGCGTGCATCCACCCAATGTCTTAGAGGCCCATGCTACACTTGCAATCCTACTCAGGGCTTTGGTCACCCTTCAGAAGTCATCTGGCCCTGTACATGGCCCCCCAGGCCAAACCACACTGCCCGAAGCACCACTGCACCATCGCAAAACACACCATCAGGTGGTCCCGTGGCCCTAAAATGGCAGCTGCACCAGGCAGCCACACCCCACAGCTGTGCCTTCTGAGGCCCTCAGCCTTGCTGCTACAGGCCTTGTGTGCCCCCGCATTCCCCCCCTGGCCAAAATGGCATAAAGATTTCACAAAAACCCACTCGCCACCACCTTGAGGCTGTCCCCCAGTGCATCCTCTGCCCATTTCAAAACTGTGTGGTGCCGTGACCCATGGCACCACCACCCGCCTCTGCAGTTTCAATGGTGCCGATTAGAAAAACCATGCTGTGCCGTGACCCACAGTGCCGCCACCCGCCCATGCAGTTTTTTTTATCTCTGTTTTTCCTTCTCCCACAGAGTGGATCTCCATGATCCCCCAGCCACCAGCACTTGCACACACCCCCAGTCTGACACCCCCTGCAGAGCCGGCCACTAATTGCCCACATTGCTTTGAATGCAGGATCTTCTTAGGTACCAGGGGTGCTGGGCATGGTCATCAGCCGATAAGATTGTGTCCCACCATTTTCTGCCTGTTTTTTCTTGCTCAGAGAGCTGGACATGCAATGGCATGCAAGCACATACATGCTGATGCCCACCGCACTCTTCCCCCACCCTGCTGCTCACTGCTGTAGTGCTACTGGCCTCTGCCAGTTTCCACTACAGTGCTCTGCAGTAAACCAGCCTTCCCTAGATGAAGGAGAGCAGTTTTGGGATGTGCAATCGTTCCTCTCCCCTGCCAACCCCTGGCAGCCTGAGTCCATTCCCAAACCCGGGTCGCTGGTGTGGTGTGAGGTGTGGCATCCAGCACCTCAACCTTCAGAGCCACCAGGCTGGCCACCTCTGCAGTTTTAACAGTGCTGTGTGGTGCCAACCATGTGCTGGCCTGCCCAGCTGTCAGCCCAGGCCAGGCAAGCTGCCACAAAAATACCCAACATGGTGGCTGTACCACATGGCTGGGCCTCCATAGCCCCCGACCTTTCTTTGGGCCTCCAGGCCCAGGCGTCCTTGCTGTTGCCACCTCCAGCGGTGAGTAGCCATGCATGCGTGCAGCAAAAAAACACTTCAGAGTCCCCACAAAAATTGCACTCAATTCTCTTCATCATAAAGCCAGCAAATGCCATCTGGCCCTGCTTACCAGCCCCAGGCCAGCCAAGCTGCCACAAAAATGCCACAAACATGCTGTACTGCCCACCATCATCAACAGTCCAGCGCTCACCCTCCATGTCAAAAGCATGCTTTTCTTTCTCATAAACAAACCTTCCTCCTCACATGCTATGGCCTGCTCTTAGGCCTCAGTGCCAACAGCAAATGTAACAAATCCATCAAGTTCTGCTCCCCGCAGCCAGCCCTGCTATAACACATATTCTTGTATATTAACTTTGTTCCATTTGTAAAACTGCCATAACATTTCCATTCAAACTTTTAGCAATGACAATTAAATCACAAAACACTACCAGCCTGTTGCCTAACAAAAAAGCCCCAGGTCCTTAGTGCTTACCTCAGATTGCCAATGATGTGCTGTAGTTTAAGCTCTGAAATTTACAGCAAGAAAGAGGGCTTACTGAGGGTTAAAGGCCCTTAAATAGCCCCAAAGGACCCCAATCAGGACCCCTTCTGGCCCCTCCCCTTTGCTAATAGCCAGCGAGCTCGGAGCCTGGTCAAATTACACCATCTGTGAGGTCATAGCTCCTCCCACTTTTCTTGAAGTCCCCTTCCCTCCCATTCCCTATCCCCTCCCTCCCCCCTTCCTCTGTATTCATTCCTGGCTGGGTCCCAGGACAACCTGGCCTGCCTTTTAGTGGCAAGCCTAATTATAGTATTCTTTTGCATTATTTTATAATTAATATTTTATATTGTTTATATATGCTTAATTATTAAGGTAATTGTGGTATAATATAAAGACAACTGGTTTTAATTCTTGTCTATGTGAGTTCTCAAAGCAAGGAGAAAAATTGTCTCTGAAAAGGTGTTTAAAAAACTGCCTAGATGAAACTTTGGGGAAATGGCAACTATGACTTTGTATAAAATGAAGATTCCCTTAACCTGGGCCTCATTAGAGAGTGACACTAACAGACTGCTTCAATTTTTGCTTGAATGTAGAAGAAGCTTGACTGATAGCATCCCTGGTAACCACATGCTTCAATGACATAAAAATTTATGACTTAAATGCCTTACACCAAGAAGTTGTCTTAAAGAAGAAGAAGAAAAAAAAAAGATTGACTTAGTCCTATACGTTTCTATATGAAGAAATACTTTTGTGTATTACTAAAAAATGCAACATGCTGCCGACAGAAAACTTAAACAGTGATTAAAGTACATCTTGACCTTTCAAAAGGTCAAACTGTGTGAGTACAGCTGGATAGGGGTCCAATGTTAACCACATGAATATCCTGGGACAAGAATCTTTAAAGTAAGCATACCATGTTTGGTCTTAAATGAGAAATAGTGTAATAAATCTAAAAATCTGACTTTTATGCATATGTCTAGTAAAAGAGGAAAGTTACATCACTTTAAAGTCTCCTCTAGTCACTTGGAAGAAGCATGGCTGTATGGTCCTGTGAGCACAAACAAAGGGATAATCCTTTGCAATGGAATTCAATGCTTTTGAGGATGACTTTCCTAAAAGGTTCTCTGGAAGACACCTACTTTATTCTGAAGCCTGAGACATGGAGAACAGAAATATGACTTTGTTTTCAAAAGACTTTGCTGAGAACTGAAGTTATAATCATAATTAATTTATCTCAGGAAATATTTGTCTCACAGATGTGAGGATATCTCAAAAAGTGCTTTTAATGAGCTGAATCCAGAAATCTTTATGTTAAGACTGTATCTTATTGCATTCAAAAGTTATATGGAAAATTAACTTTGAGTTAAAAATTGAATCAAAGCAGTGGGTGGTGGCATCTCAGAAAAAAAAAATAGTATCCCACCTCCTTTACAAGGACCAACCAGGACTGGTGCAATAATGACCTAGCCAGACAGGTATGTCACTCGGGACCAGATGTAATAAAAGCCAGTTCCCAAAAGGGGTTGAGCAGAATCTTCCAAATATGATGCACTGAAGACTTCTATTCATGGAATGGACATTTTGGCTGTTAAATGATGTTTTGAAATTCGCTCCAAAACCAGAACAAAAGGACAGAAACTACCTATTGATATCCATAAGCAAGGAAGCAAGTTTGTATTGCTGTGTTGACAACAGATGAGTCCAAAGTACAGGATTCGAGTGGAGACAAGAGTAAAAACAGAAACAACCAGACCCAGCCACTAACAAGGAATTTTGCCATCCAGAGAAAAGAAGAATTCTCACCAACATCCTAAAGTTAAGGAAGAAAATCCAGACTCTATAGCTAAGCAGTGTCTTGAGTATTCTTTTAAACAATTTTTATAATATTCTAATAGGGCTTAGCTGGGATGTTGCATGGAAAATTAATTTCTTTAAATACTAATGGTAGGTATACAGGAACTCTTGAATCTAAGTAATGATATGTAAATATTTTTGCATGAGAAAAGATATTTGAATACTTTTCAGTGAGAAATTTTGAAATACTAATAAGACAAATCTGTTTGAAATCTTTATACAAGAACAATTTTACAATTTGTAAAAGTTACCAAAGCTGCAAGCTGTGTTCTTTTGTTTTGTTTGTTTTCTGAAACCTTTGTTGTTTTGCATTTATGCTGCTTTCACTGTGTTTACAATGTTTCATTATCTATGCAAAAGTCATTAGTAATTAGTTATATTGTACAGAGACAAATACAATCTATTTTTATATACTGCAAAAAGGGCGTGGCAGAAAAGTTATTCAGGCTTATCTAGAACTGTGAACAGTAGGTTGTAAAGTAAGGTTTGAGGCAGTCTTACATTGTTTATATGGTTTTATGCACATTTTAAAACATGGGGCTAAAGGCTTAGCTAAGTGCCATCATAAAAAAAATGGTATTCCAGCCTATTGTTCTGCCAGTACCCTACTTGTAAATTACCTTTCCCCTGACCTGACTCCATTTACCACCACCCTCTGTTGTCTCCCCCCAATCAATTACCCACACATCTAACTAGATAGTTCACTGCACACAGACCCTCTAATTTCTTCAACCTTCTGCGTGGAGTCAAGTTGAAAGCCTTACTGAAGTTGAAGTAGAGTAAATCCTCTACTTACTCAATATCCACTGCCTTACTTATATAGTCAAAGAATACTATTGGGCTCATCTCACAAGACCTTCCTGCCATGAACCCATGCTGTTTATTTTCCTGAAGCCAGTTTCTCACCAAGTAGTCAACTAAATCTTCCATGACTAATTTCTCCAATGGTTTATGCACAATGGAGGGAAGACTAACTGGCCTGTAGTTACTGTACCTGGTTGCTCCTTCTCTCCTCCACTGTGGAGCAGAACTACATCTTCTACCTTCAAATCTTTGAGAACCACCCCTGACTATATTGAACTATTGGATAGCCCTGCCAGAGGTTCAGCTAACTCTGATCTTTGACAAAGTGACCAAGGAGTTGGACATGGGGTAATGTGGTGGACTTGCTTTACTTTGACTTCAGTAAGGCATTTGACACAGTCCCACATAGACACCTCTTTAAAAAGCAAGAAGACCTTAGGGTAGCAGAACAGATAGTAAAGTGGGTACAGAGTTGACAGAGGGACAGAAAAAGGGTGGTAGTAAATGAGGTGAAATCTAACGAGAGGCAGGTCACTAGTGGGGTGCCTCAGGGGTCAGTCCTAGGGCCAGTCCTCTTCAATGTATTCATTAGTGACATTAGCAAGGGCATAAATGGCAACATTGCCCTGTTTGTGGATGACATGAAACTCAGTGGAAGAGTGGATAGTACGGATGGAGTCAGACAGCTGCAGGAGGACCTTAAGAAGTTGGAAAAGTGGTCACAAATATGGCAATTAAACTTCAATGTTAAGAAGTGTAAGGTGATGCACCTGGGTAGGGCCAACCCCAAGGGAAAAATAATGACTAAACAGAGTCCAGCTGAGCTCCTCTGCTGAGGAACGTGATCTGGGAGTCATCATTAGGGATGACCTCAAGCAGCAAAGTTAGTGCAATAAGGCTTGCAGCAGGGCTAGCAGGGTGTTAGGATGCATTGGCAGGGGGATAGACAACTGGGACAGGGAGGTGATACTACCATTTTACCGGTCATTAGTGAGGCCTCATCTGGAGTACTGTGTACAATTCTGGAGGCCTCACCTAAGAAAGGACACCGATAGATTGGAAGTAGTCCAGAGAAGGGCAGCAAAAATGATACATGACCTTCAGGAAATCACATATGAAGAGAGGCTTGGAACTCTGAAATTGTACTCACTAGAGACTAGGAGGGAGAGAGGGGATATGATTGAGACCTTCAAGTTCCTTAAAGGCAGCAAAAAGTGGGGGATGTGCAGCTTTTTACCAGGAACATCAATTCTACTACAAGAGGGCACGAGTGGAAATTGAAAGGTGGAATGTTCAAGAGGGACATCAGAAAGTATTACTTCTCAGAGAGGGTGGTGGATTCTTGGAATAAATTACCTCCAGAGGTGGTGGCTGGAAAGTCATTATCAAGCTTTAAGCAGAGGTGGGGCAAGTATTGGGAACAGACACATGGCACTGGCAAGGGCTAGGCTGGGAGTCTAGAAGCACAGAACACTGGTGCACAATAGTTCCCAGGATACCTCACTTGGGCAGACGCGATGGCCCACAGGTCTCCTTCTGCCATCATCTGCTATGTTTCTGTGTTTCAGTGATTCCAGTTCTTTGAGCACCTTCAGATGTAAGCCCATCTTGCCATGCAGTCTTATCTATTTTTGGGGCTGCAAACCCTTTTCTGACTTTTTTCTCCTATAAGTACCATTTGCCACAGTTCTGGGATTCCCCTTGCAACAGCCTGCAAAGTGGAAAAAGAATCACACTTGGAACTGGGTTTTAAGAATCAAAATTGGAACTAGATGTGATTGACTTATCACACTTCACCGTAATGCCACAACACACTTATTTAGTAGTGCAAAACTCCTTTGTTCAGTGTGGTAACATGCACACAAATTAAAAAGACCCTGCATAGGGTTCACTGATGCATTTCTCACTATGCTGTGCTTTTTCAAGGGCACAGGCACACTAGCTCTCTGCTCTTACATATCTGGTAGTTAAAGAGACATACACTAATTTCTTTTGCAGATGCTATGGGACCTGAAAACTAAAGTGCAATCAGTGAGAGAATACATGAAGAAATATACATAAATAAATACAGTTATTTAAATAAATAAATAAATCACAAGATGCAATATATACATGAATTTCATAATTCATCATCAACTTCATCATTGTATATACTTACTGCTTTTAAAGACAGCTGCCTGTGTTACCAGCATTTTTCCATATTTCTCCTGTGTCAGTGTTCTGGCCTTTTTTCCCTTGCAGCAGCCTGTATGCCACTTTCCATTGATGGCCTACTATACTTCAATGTGAATACTGAGCAGCCATAGTTATGAAGAAAGGTTGCTGTGTGCTTGTCCTCCTCTATTACTCTGCAACCCCCAGCCTTACAGTTCCACTCTTATCTTTCTTTTCCCTATTTATTAAACTGTTTCCCATTGCTTGATCCCCTCAGTAATGTCTATGTCTATGTCTGATTTTGAATCTCTGACTGCTTTTCGGTCTTACTTATCTTTGCTTGGCATTTGCACCATTCCTCTTTCTCTGCTTATGTTTGTATCTAATGAAAGCTCTTTTTTACCCTCAGTCCTGGACCATCTCGGAGAACCAGGTTGGTCTCTTATGCCTGTTTTTCTTGGTAACCATTCTCAAGCATGATTTAGTTGCCTCAAAAATACCCCTTTAATTACTCCCCACCTTTTCTTCACTCCCCTGATTTTGTTCACTCCAATCAACTTATTCTGAACTAACTCCCTCATCTGGTCAAAGTCTGCTCTTCTGAAATCCAAAACCTCAGCCATTGATGAACATATACTGGTACCCAGGGTCAGTTCAAACCATATTGTGTTATGGTCCCTGTACCCCAGTGGCTCCCCAACCAGCACTCTGCCTATCATTTCAGAGGGAGTGATAACTTCATTGAAAATTATAGCCTGCTTCAAGGTGTGTTACTTACCTTGGAGTATGATAGCAAAGTCTAGAGAATTGCAAATGCCACCTTGTTGCAAAAAATACTAAGTTTCATACTAAATTTCATCATAGTAAGTGGTACGGACCTAAGGGACCCTTACTGTGGCCCATACCTGCTCCTGTCCCTTCACCCGTAATGTGTTAGTTTGTGCCCTTTCAGTATAACAGAGTCCAATTTATGCTTGAAATGGGACTTACTATCTGCACAGATGATGTCCTCTGGCACGCTGTTCCAAGCTGCAACCACTCTCTGGGTAAAAAAAAGCCCTTCTCCAATTGGTGTTGTGCTTAATATGCCTCAGTTGGGAAGATGACCCCTAGTTCTTTTTATGTCATTTTTGAACTGAAAGTTCAGTTCATTAAGTATATAATCATCCTGCATAATATCATAACAACAGCATGTTCCCCTGATTCGTCTAGTTTCCAGAGACATTAGCTGCAACTCATTTAATCGCTGTTCATATTGCACCTTTTTTAAATTATATATCAATTTCGTGGCCTGCCTCTGCACCTTCACAATTTTTGGCACCACCCCTTTTGTTAAGGGCCCCCACACTGGGGTTCCATAATCTAGCAAGGGCCTCACATATGCCCTATACAGTAGCATAATCACTGTTTGGCTACAGCTCTTAAAGTTTTTCTTTATATTCCACAGCACTTGTTTAGCTTTAATCATTTGCTTACTACAGTGCACCTGGTATGTTAGTTTGTGATGTACTAGTAATCCCAGGTCTTTTTTCTCTTCTGATTTTTGCAGTGGAATACCATTTATGTAGTAGACTTCTTCTAGGTTCTTTTCACCAACAGTAGGTGGATCACACAACATTTGTCTATGTTGAAGCTCATCCCTGTGGCCTTGGCCCAGTTACAAATATTATTCAAATCCTTCTGCACTGAGGGTACCCCCTACTTTAGTCACTACCTCCACTAGTTTAGCATCATCTGCATACTTGCTTATCCAGTTTTCTGCTCCTGTTCCCATCTCTGTCATGAACACCCTGAAAAGCACCAGTCCCGGGACTGACCCTTGGGGAACCCTGCTAGTCACCAGGACACTATCAGAATAGTAGTCATTTATACACACCCTCTGTGATCTATCCTCAGGCCAGGCCCCTATCCAATGTACCACCCTGTGATCCATATCAATTACTTTTAGGCTATGCAGTATTTCTAAGTGAGAGACCTTGTCAAAGGCTTTTGCAAAGTCCAGATACACACAATCCATGGCCTCCCCCCTATACAATGCTTCAGAGAGCTTTTCATAAAAACATAACATATTTGTCACACATGATCTCCCGGCCACAAACCCATGCTGCTCTCTGTCTCCCTGTTTAGTTTCTGCCAAATGGTTATTTATCACATCTTTTAGAATAGACTCCATCACTTTGCCTGGCACAGAGGTCAGGCTAATGGGTCAATAGTTTGTGTGATCCACTCTATTCCCTTTTTTTGGATAGATATCACACTTGCTGCCAACCAATCCCCCGATATCTCTCCACTATCCAGTAACTTCTGGAATATAAGTGCTAGTGGGATAGCTATGTCTGGGGAAAATAATTTTAGTATATTGTTAGAGATGTTATCTGACCCTGCTGAATTTGTGTTCTTTAGGGGGGTTTATTTTCTTTATCACTATTTCTATGGTTATATTTATATGACATTCCTTATTTGGCATAATGCTCACCTGGCCTTGCTTTTTGCTTGTAAATACTATACTAAAATAAGAGTTGAAAATGTTAGCCACCTTAGTTGGCTCTGAGATTAGATCATTTCCCTCCTTAATAGAGCATACGTTATGTCTTGTTTTCCTAAGTGAGTTTACAGAGCTATAACACTTTTGCATGTTGTACCTCTTGACTGTAGTAGCCAGTTGGATTTCCAGCCTCTGTTTATTTCTTTTTATCATTTTCTTAGTTTTCCTGAATTTTTTTTATAGTTTTCCCACTTATGGGGGTCCCCTGTTAGTGTATACTGTAGCTTCTGTTATGCCTCTGCCTCCTTTTTAACATCCCGCTTAATGTCTTTGTTAGCCACCTTGGTTTTTTTTCCTTTCCTATTATAAACCTTTATCTTTTTTATACGTGTGTTGCATATATTAAAAATGTGATTGAAGAAAATATTCCACATTTTTTAACTGTTTTATTATTTAAGATATCTTCCCAGTCAACATTCTTCATTTCATCCCATATTTTAGCTTTATCTGCAGTGCTTATCCTATAAATTTCGCTGCATCTTTTCTCTATTAATATATGTTGCTTAAATGAAAAGACTACCCCAAGGTGATCACTGCTCCCCAGAGGGGCCAAGGTTTGACATGTAGTAACATTAATCTACCTTGATGTCATAACCAGATCCAAAATATTATAACCCCTAGATGGAGTATTTACATGTTGGGTAATACCCAGTTCCTGGCTGAGCTCCAGGAATGCTATACTTTGTTGATTATGGGCCTGCTGTCTTTCCCATGATATATCATTATAATTTAGGTCGCTCACCAATAATAATACCCTTCCTAGTTCACATGCTTTAATTATTTCTGTGTTTATTTGGTTTGACAAATCTGCAGATGAATCCAGGGGCCTATAACATCCTCTAAGAATCATGTGGTCCCTATAATTTGTGTCTACTTGTATCCATAAGGTTTCTGAGCCTATTCCACCTTATTTGACTTTCTGTGATATATTGGTTGCCTTTATCGAGTTTGGTATATATGCTACTATCCCCCCCCCCCTTTTCAGTCCTGTCCTGGTGAAAAAGGATAAACCCAGGTATCTCTTGGCCCCGTACATTTTGATCTGACTACCAGGTCTCCATAATGAATGCCATTTGTATGTTCTTTCAGTCACTAATAAGTGCCTCTAGTTCTTCTTTTTTAATTTTGAGGCTACATGCATTCAGGAGTACTCCATGTATTTCATTTTGGGGGTAATATATTTTTGTTTTCGGTTTACACTGTTTCCTATTTTTAAGGTACACCTCCCCGTCTTCTAGTTTAAATGTTTACAGATTTCTTCTTTGATTGCTGTTGCTAATGTGTTTGTTCCCATTATGTTTAGATGTAGTCCATCCTTTTTGTACATACTTTTGTTGTTTATACATTTACTCCAGGTATTAATGAAAACTATGCCCCTTCCATCACAACCATTTTGTATCCTTCTGTTAACCCACCTCCATGGTTCCCAGTACCCCTCTCTTTTTTTTATTTGGGCCCTTTGATACGGTGGCCCAGCTATCAGGGTCTGACTCCTCACTAGCTGTAACCCAACTACACTGTTTTGAGTCATCACTAGTGGTCACTATGGTTGGGGCTCCTCTATCTATTTTCTCAGTAGTTACATTTTAATGTGCAGTTGTCTGGTAAGTTTAGATAGGTTACAGTATCCATTTGCTGTAGTTATTTAAGTTCTTCCCTCAGTTTCCTCAATGTCCTACTTTTTTCACACACATAGTCAGTAAGTATCGTACCCTGTGTTTGCTTGGTGAACATCCCACAATGGCTACATAGCACCAGGTCCCCTTGTTGGCATAGGGCCTGTAGCATCTGGTCTACTTGAGCATTGTGTCCATGTCTACATGTCTATTTGGCCTTGCTTAGATATACTACCACTATGCCTTAGGTGTTTGTTTTAGTTACCTTTTCATTCCTTTTTTCTGCTACTTCCATCCCTGGTATGCCTGTTGGCCCTTTGATCCCACAGGACATGCAAGACATGCACACAGACACGCGTGTATCTGCACACATCTCCACATGCCACTACGCATGCTCACTGAGCTCACATTGCTTGCTCTGGTTCTGAAATTTATCCTCCCATGGGCCTGGAAGTTCCATCACTCCCACCCGCGATTGTCCTTACAATTTAAATGTTTCAAATTTGTAAATATTAAGTAATTCTTGTTGTTTCCCATCTTTCTCTAGAGTTCAAAGTCCTTTTCTATGACCCTTTTCCAAAAAATAGAGCTGCACTTTTCTTCTGTAGTCCTCTGCACTCCTCGAGGACTACAGCAGTCTCCCCCGATCCTGTTCCTGCTTCCCACTTGCAGGGATTATAGCGTTACAGTACAAAGTGCTGATTCTCAGTGTTTCTTTTGCAGCTTACGCTATCAAACGGACTCATGCACCCTGTTGGTAGACTTTAACAATATGTGCAGGTTTATACTAGCTTGTGTTACAAAAACTCACCAGTTGTGAAGGGGTTGTGGGATAACAGAGGGACAATACACAGTACTTCAGGTTCAACACACAGACTTTTGTGATGTTTATTTAAAAATAATTAACATAAAAAAAAGAAAAGAAAAGTAACATTCTTTACAGAATTGCAAGTGGTACACTTTCTTTAGTTACCAAAGGGGATAACCTTGGTATATCCCTTCTCCAACACAGCTTTTGCAGCAATGGACAAGCACGACCTTCCTCTACACTAGTCAGCACCTACTGACCCACAAAATCTAACTCTTGAGCAAAATGACAGTCTTTATATATACCTGCTTTTAAACATAGTTATATTTTGTACAAGGATAGAAGTTTGGTTAAGTTTTAATAGTGAGATTGGTGCCACTTTGTTCTAGTAATTTGCTTTCTACATAGAATTAACTTTTGTGTTAGGTAGCATGCCCTTCCCTTTATTATGATTGACATATTTTATAATATAAAAGGGGCCCCTAGAGGCCATTGCCGCCCTATCGGGCTCAGTCTGACAGAAGCTCCCTCAGGTAAGCACAAAAATTCTCACTATGCAGTACAAAAATGCCCTAGGAAAATAACTAGTTGTGCTAAAACGCTTATTGTAACACCAGTGTCCTAAACAAGATGTTTGAGATAGGGCATATTATTGCATTATTATACATTATTGCAAGGCAAAGAGAAGGCACCTTAGGAACTTTCACTGGCATATACTTGAAACATATTTAATTTTTCTCCATGCATATTTATAAGAGGGGGCACCTTGTTTACTGGCATGGGCCTAGGAGTGATTGCTACCACTTAGTTATATTTTTAACCACAAGGGTGAGCTCTGTTTATTCACAGAGTTATTCAAAGGTGCTATGTTGCTGCACTACAGGACGCTCACCAGATGGGAGTATAAAGAGAGAGAGAGAGAGAGAGAGAGAGAGAGAGAGAGATGAGGCTCACTCCTATTCAATCTTATCAGGTACTCTCTCTCTTTTATACTGTACAAAAGACAACTTGAAAATGAAAGAAAGCAAAGAGGACTCTGGGTTTAAATACAGAGAAGCTTCCTAACTGAGGGCAGCAGCCCTGTTATCCATGTGCCAAGTCGCAGAGAAAGAAAACCTTTTCTCAGTTATTTACATTTGGCATCAGTACAGTTTCCAATAGTACTGATAGTTGCAGCTGCTGTGAGGAGAACGCTCCAGTCTATTAAATAAAAAAGGAATGGGTACCAGGGAAATGAAGTCCCCTTGCTTTAATAAGTATTGTGGTAAAGCAGGAAAATTCATTCACAGAGTGGCTGAACTGAGCTAGGGAAAATGAATGTAAGCCGTTCCGTCCTACTGCACCATGAAATTGACAAAACAAAAGGGGTTCCCATATTCTAGACACATAGTGCCTTGGTACTCTAACATTCATATGCTTCAAGCAAATTCCATGTGCTTTCTAATACCATACTTTCATTTATTTCTACCAGTTTTTATCCTGCAAGCATTTCTGCTTTATTTAATGTATTTGTACATGTACTTTCAGCTACTATCTTTCCAACAACAACTACAGAGATTGTGGTCATAGTAAAAAAGCTAAGAGGTCACCACATTGACCTCCCCTACAAGGACCTAAAAAGTGGAAAGGGAAAAAAAGCAGACACTGTAGACTAGTCAGAGAAGGGGGGGGGGGGTCACCCGTAGGTGGCCAACCACATGGAGCTAGAAATTTCAAAGGATAGATATGACAAACAAAAGGAGAACTTTGCAACAGATTTAGGAGACAGATGGTCCTCACAAGTGATAGGATCTCCCTATCACATTTCCCTCACCTTAAGGGAGAAGCAATTATTCCAGACTGCTTATCACCTTCCTATCACAGGAAAGGATGGAGCTTCCACCCACCCATCTTCAGAAGCTCTGCCTCAGGGTCCCTATTAACAATAACCATAAAGTGTCCACCATAAACATAGTGGATGTCATACTTCCTTACCCCGAGATGTTAATACATTTCTCAACAGAGAATGGCAGTATTTTCCCTGTACTATCTCTTTATAGGGAGAGTACATCACATGTCATTAACATCAATTTCTGCTCCATACCTTGACATGAAATCAGCATTTTTGTGCTCTGTCCCTGCCCTATGGGAGACAATAAAATGATAGGGCTGGAGAGCTAGGTACTACTGCATTATGCAGTGATTTTTCTCTCTCATTTGGTGCAACCAGCAAAATGGGTTGTGATCAGCAATCACCTTAAATTCAGCCCCCCACAAGTAATACTTCAGAGATTCAATAACCCATTTTAGAGTTTAACATTCTTCTCAATTGTAGCGTATCTTCTCTCCCTGTCATGTAGCTTTCTGCTGACATACATGATCAGATGTTCTTCACCATCTATTTTCTGAGACAAGACAGCCCCAATACCATTCTCTGAAGCATCTGTTTGGACTTCAAACACTTGGTTGAAGTCAGAACTTTTCCATACAGAAGCTGTACACAGATTGGCCTTGATAGTCCTAAAAGCCTCATGACAGATAGGGGTCCATTGAATTTTATTCGGGCACCTCTTTTTAGTGAGATCAGTCAGAGGACTGGTAATAGTTGAGAAATTAGGTATAAATCTCCAGTAATAACCAGCCAGGCCTAAGAAAGATCTCACATGCTTTTTCGTGGCAGGAATTGGACTGTTTGCCACTGCCGTCACCTTCTCTACCTCAGGCTTCCCTTGTATATTTCCCAAAATAAATCCTAGGTGCCATGTTTCTGGTTTTGCTAGGGCACACTTTGTTTGATTGATGGTTACTTCTACCTCTTCTATAGCTTGTAACATATTGGACGAGTGTTTGAAATGGAATTCCCAATCAGGGCTTAATATGACCACATCATCTAAATAAGCAGCACAGCATTCAGTGTGTTGTCTTAAAATGTGGTCTATAAAATGCTGAATGGTGGCTGGGGTCCCATGCAGCCCGAATGGCATTGTAACGAATTGGTACAATCCAATAGGGGTAATTGAATGCTGTTTTATCTTGGGAATCAGGTGACAAGGAAACTTGTCAGTATCCCTTAATAAGATCAAGGGTGGAGATATAGTGCGCATTGCCTAGCCTATTGATGATGTTATCAATTCATGGCATTGGATAACCATTGCACAGTGATGCATTGTTCAGTTTTCTGAAATCTAGGCAAAGGTGAATCCCACCCTCTTTTTTGTCCACTATTATCATGGGTGATGACCATGCACACTTAGAAGGCACAATTATGCTTAACTGCTCCATTTTTCTTACTTCCTGGCTCACCTCACCCCTCACTTTCCTGGGCAATCTGTACGGCTTTTGGTGTATGGGCTTCTCTTGAATGGCAGTTATGGTGTGTATAATTTCTCTGACCCTCCCAGGATGTTTATGAATATGGGCTCAAACTTCCGTAACATCACCTGCAAATCCCTCTATTGCTGAGGCTCCAAATTATGATTTATCTGAATCTCCTCCAACTGTCCTGACTGTTCTAGTCTCTTGTAGGCGACCTCCAACTCAGACTCCCTATCTTCAGGCTGGATGTAAAGGGAGGGGTTAGGCTTTTCATGCCATTCTCCAAGGAGGTTCACATGCTGTATTTTCTGGGGGGGGTCTCTTTCCTGGCACACTGAGCTCGTAATTCACTGTTTATGTTTGTCTCAGTATGGTGAAGGGGCCTTGACATTTCGTAAGTAAGTTGTTCTCTGTGGAGGGAAGGAGTAATAAGACCTCTGTTCCCTAATTGAAAAGTTTTATTTTTCAAACTCTGGTTATGCCTGTCTTTCCGCATTTCTTGCTTCTGTTCTAAGTACTGGTGTGCCAAATCGATATACCTCACCAGGTGTTTGCGTAGCCAGACCATGTACTCTACTACATTAAGATGTTTCACCTCCTTCTCTTCTTCCCAGTGTTCTTTGACCACATCCAATGGCCCCCTCGGGTTCCCCCCATACAGTAATGAAAAAGGAGAGAAATCAGTGGTTGCCTGAGGGATTTCACTGTAAGCGAAGTGTAAATAGGGGCATTACCTATACCAGTCCTTGCACTCTTCTTTTACAAACTTCCTCAGCATTCTCTTTAATGTTTGATTAAATCTCTCTATGAGGCCGTCAGTCTGTGGGTGGTATGGTGATGTACATACTGCTACCACACCCAGCAGACAGTACAGTTCTTACTTCCCTGATCAATGAGTATTTCTTGGGGAATTCCCATGTGGCTAAACACCATGGCTAGTTCTTTTGCTATTCTTGTGGCAGTGATAGTTCTCATGGGGACAACTTCTGGGTAGCGGGTAACATAATCACATACTACCAGTATGAATCTGTTACCCTTGGAGCTCTTTTCCTGGGGGCCCACTACATCCATTGCTGTTCTATCAAAGGGGTTTCTCTTAATGGGGATTGTTTGCAATGGAACTGTATTCCTTTTCCCTGCCTGAGCTACCTTCTGGCATGCAGTACATGTTTTACAGTACTCAGCAATGGTTTCATGGATAGAGGGGCCAATAAATATCTTGCTCAGGGTGCTATTTCTGCCTGCATGCCCTGCCAGAGGGATGTCATGCACTAGATACATTACTTGGGAGTGAAATTTCTCTGGAACCAGTAGCTGGTCCCCTACCTCACCAGTTCTGGGGTTAGTACATTCTCTGTGTAGTATTACTTGTTAAAAAACAAACCGAGGGACACTATTTTCTACTCCCTTTCCCACTTATAAAAAGAAAGGGGTTAGTGAAGGGTCTGATTTTTGCTCATGCTCTATATCACATTTTAAAGTGTGTTCCAAATCTGGCTGTACACCAGCATGAGTATCAATCCATTCCTTCTTCAGTTTCCTCTTCTCAACCTTAGTTTTACGGTCCTTACCGGGCCTTCAAAAACATCATCTTCAAATGGAAATACTGCTTGTAAATGTCCCTGCTTCACCTGATCTCTGCTGGTTACTGTGACTACGGCAGAGTCCTGGGCAGCATGACATTGTATAAAGGAAGCAAGGTCTGGCTGATCATGCACAATAACAGCTGGCACGAGTCGGCAAGGCACCAAGTCCACTTCTACCTCATGTGTCTTCTCTTGGACAGTAATTTGGATGATAGTTATAGGGTAGCAATGGGTATCTCTATGCACACAGATGACTGCTGTAACAGGCCCTTTCTTATAATCAGTCACAATATCTGCACGTGCAAGAGTCTGGCGACTCCCTGAATTGATCAGTCCCATCATCTGCTGAGATCCAGTCTGGACGTTAGCTATAAAGCGGCCCCAGTATGCTAAGGCTAAATGAGCTGTCTCTTTCTTTATATTAGGACAATGTCTGACTTAATGTACTTTCTTTTGGCACCCATGACATATGATCTCAGCTACTGAAATTCACTCCCCTTTCTCTGCTCTCCAATATTGTTTTATTGGGGAAGGATTAGACAGTTTATAAAAAACAGGGTTCCTTACCAGATTACTGGTGGTTGCAGCTGTTGATGTCTCTTAGAACCCTCTGGGTCTGGCTGGTCAGGCTGCCAGGAAGTCTTCTGCCAACTTGATTGTTTTTTTCTGTGGGGTCAGGCTTGTGCTCCCGAACCCAAAGTTGCACATCCTGTGGCAGAACATTAATAAACTGTTCAATAATCACCACCTCCAGAAGCTGGTCTTTGCTTTTGCTATCTGGCTACAACCATTTGTAGCACAGTTTCTTGAGATGGGCATAACTCTCTCTCTCAGGGGTTATCCAGTGACTGCATTTTAAGAAACCTAAACCTCTGGTGATAGGTTTCTGTGCTTATGTCATAGCGTCTGAGGATCTTCTGCCTTACACACTCATAGTCCTCTGCCTCTCATGAGCCTATGTGGCTATAAACCAACTGGGCACTGCCTGTCAGGTGTGGTGCCAGTCAAACGGCCCACTGTTCCCTTGGCCATGCACATGTTCTAGCTATCCTCTCAAAAGTTGTGAGGTAACAAGTTTCAGTGCCATCATTGTCCAGTAGTTTGGACAGTTTAATGTCTTTTGGGCTAGTCCCTGTTTTGGTTTGCCCAGTAGCAATGGTCTGCAAGACCCTCTTGGTGTCCACCCATTTGGCATCTTGACTTCTCCAGTCAATGTCTCTGTCTCTTTCCATCTGCACTTGCTTTATGAATAGCCATTTCGACAGCTCACCTATGTCCTCAGGTGGAGCATCTTCAAGAGGAAGTGCTTCTGTTGATTCTTTCTCATCTTCTTGCATCCCATCATCATCCTCAGGCTTGGCCTTCCTCCAACTCCCAGGTCCAGTCCAGGCTGTAGCTTCTCTCCCAATCTGTTGGCCATGGTTCTGGTCAGAACACCATGGCCTTTCCTCTCCAAGTTCTCTTCTGGCAAATTCTGGTGCATTTGTCCACCTGGGATACCTGGGTGATATCCACTAGAAAAAAAGTCCCTCTAGCCCAGTCCAGACATTTCCAGTAAGTTATCCCACTTCTCACCCTGAGTCCTTGAAGGGGTTGTGGGATAACAGATGGACAATACACAGTACTTCAGGTTCAACACAGTCTTGTGTGATGTTTATTTAAAAATAATAAACTTCAAAAAAAAAAAGAAAAGAAAAGTAACATTCTTTATAGAATTCCAAGTGGTACATTCAGTTACTACAGAGGATAAAACCGAGCAGTGGTATACCCCTTCTCCAACACAGGTTTTGCACCAATAGACAAGCACATCCTTTATGTGCACCGGTCAGCACCTACTGACCCACAAAATCTAACTCTTGAGCAAAACAGCAGTCTTTAAATACTCACCTCTACGTGGTCATGTGTTTCAGTTCCAACATTTCATCAAACTCTTTTAAACATAGTTATTTATATTTTATACAATGATAGAAGCTTAGGATAAGTTTTAAAAGTGAGATTGATGCCACTTTGTTCTAGTATTTTGTTTTCTACACAGAATTACAACTGTGGGGGGGGGGTGTTAAACAGGTGTTAAAGACCTTTCTGTGGTGCCAGGCCTTTTCTGTTATAGTATAGTGGGACCTGTTACTTTGTATTTACTTATTATTATTCTGTGCTGATTTTATTACTGTGGTCTGACTTTATTGTGAAGAGCCTTGATTTTTTGAAAGGCCCTATATGAAATAAAATGTATTATTATGTTATTATTATTGCTATTAATTAACATTTTTATTAGGTAGCATGCCCTTCCCTATATCATGCTTGACATATTTTATAATTTAAAAGGGGCCCCTAGAGGCTGTTGCCACCTTATAGGGCTCAGTCTGACAGAGGCTTCCTCAGGTAAGCATCACAAATTCCTACTATTCAGCACAAAAATACCCCAGTAAAATAACTAGTTGTGTTAAAAGGCTTACTGTAACACCAGTATCCTAAATAAGACATTTGAGATAGAGCACATTATTATATTATTACACATTATTACCAGCCTAGACCAAGCAAAGGCCCCTGCTTCCTCCTCCCCAAATATCCCTCCCTTCTACTTCAGGTGTGTAACACTGTCCGAGTCCAAAAGATACCTACAAATGGTCCTTGGTAAGTTCAGGTTTAGTGGTGACACCTTGGATCTCAGACTTCTCTACCTCTCCCTTGACATGCTCATTCATCCTCTCACCACTCTCCTTAACCAAGCTCTCTCCCTTAGACAATTCCCCAGCTTCTGGAAAGTCAGCTATTGTCACCCCAGTCTGTAAGAGTGGTGACAAGACACTAAGTAATAATTATTGTTCCATATCCATCCCCCCCAAAGCACTTGAATGCATTGTGGCAGATCAGCTCACAGAGTATTTTGCCAAATATGACCTACAATACCCACAACAGCACGGCTTCAGAAAGTCACACAGTACCACCACTGCCTTACTCAACTACACCAACTTCATCCACAAGGCTTTTGATGATGGCCACCTAGTTGGGTCAATTTTCTTTGATCTAACTAAGGCCTTTGATACAGTTAATCACTCACTCCTGCTCCACACTCTCTCCTCGCTCAGACTCTCCTCAGAGGTCACAAACTGGTTTGGGAGATACCTTGCAGGGCGTACCCAGCAAGTTAACATCTGTAACACCCTATCAGATAGTCTCCCCATTGGTCTGGGGTCCCACAAGGCTCCATACATGGACCCTTACTCTTTAGCTTGTTCATCAACAGTCTTCCCTCTCTCTCCAACACCAACTTGCTCCTACATGTGAACAATGCCATCCTTTTCTCTCCTAGCCCCAACCCACTCTTGCTAACATCTGACCTTCAATCAAATTTCAGACTTGTTAAGACCTGGTTCTAGCAGCACAAACTGCTCATGAATTACAAATATACTAAGGTCATGCTCTTCTCCAACCCACATAACACTCACAAAGTCGCAAGCGTAACTATTTGTGACAAACATAACCAGCCCGTAGAACTAGGCCAATCCTTTAAATATTTGGGGATTACACTGGACACTGCTCTCTCACATAAACTACATATTAACCAAATTGTCAAAGTCATTAACTCTAGAAGGGGGATTCATTACCGTTACCACCAATATATGATGACTGAGGCAGTCAGACTGGCTGTCTCCAGTTCAGTCCTTTCTATTGTTTTTTATGGTATAGTCATATATAGTGCTGCCTCTGACACTTCCCTAATTTGCATTTCTCAAGTGCTGAACAAGGCCTGCAGGCTTGCCTTGGGATATGACTTCAGGACACACCTGTGATCTATACAAAAGAACAAGCTGGCTTCCCCTCAAGGCAAGGATCACCTACCAACCATGTCTACTTGGGAAAAAGATGAGTCTTGGCCTCATGCCCACCTGCACTGAAACTTTAATTCAAATGGAGTCTAAAACCTGATGCACTAGGAGCTCAACAAAGCAATCTAACCAAGTCCCTTTCTTTAGGACCTCTATGGCCCAGCAGACATTTGCGTATCGGGCTTCAGTCTCAACTGTCTATCCTCTGAGGTCACTGCTGAACCTAGACTTGGCACTTTTAAAACCAAGCTGCACCAACACCTCCTCACCTTAAGTCAAAGTCATGATTTTGCCTAGCCCTGGCCTCACCTCAGATATGCCTATGGCTACTGTATAGCCCCTCCTCCTCATCCTCCTCTCTCAGACCCTATGTACAATCCCCCACTTTGATCCCCACCAACTCTTCTCAACCTCCTTCACTACCCCACCTTCCTCTCTACTTCTCCTCACTCCCTCCAGCTCCCTTCCTTCTCCTCCTACCATTTCAATCTCTCAAGTCTTCTAGACTTTCCTTCTCCCTCCCTGCCCCCTCTCCCCCACTACCTTTTTTCTCCTCTCTTACCTTTCTATGCTATGCACTTTCTAGCCTACTATAGCACTTACTTTGACTAGGTCATGCTCTGACTGCTCTTCTGTAACTACAACATTTGCCTAATGATTGCTACCTTTTACAGCTTGTACACAACCTCCCTGTTTGTACCCATTTTGTTGTACCCTCCCTGCTTCAACACAGAACCTTTGTAAAAGAACTGCTCATTCAAAGGTATTGTAATCCTAGTGTTCAATAAATAAAATGTTGTAAGGCAAATTGAGGGCACCTTAGGGGCTTTCGGTGGCTTATACCTGAAACATATTTTATTTCTCTACATGCATATTTGTAAGAGGGAGCACCTTGTTTACTGGCATGGGCCTAGGAGCAGTCACTATCACTTAGTTATATTTTTAACAACAAGAGCGAGCTCTGTTTATTCACAGAGTTATTGAAAGGCACTATGTTGCTGCACCACAGGATGCTCGCCAGATGAGTGCATAAAGAGAAAGAGAGCGAGAGAAAGCAAGGAACACTCCTATTCAATCTTATCAGGTACTCTCTATCTTTTATACTGTACAAGAGACAGCTTTAAAAATAAAGAAAGCAATAAGGACTATGGGTTTAAATATAGACTGGTTTCCTAACTGAGGGCAGCAGCTCTGTTACCCATGTGCCAAGTCATAGAGAAAAAAAATCTTTTCTCAGTTATTTACATTCGGCGTCAGTAAAGTTTCCAATAGTACTGAAAGTTGCAGCTGCCATGAGCAGAATGCTCCGGTCCATTAAATAAAAATAGAAGGGGTACCAGGGAAATAAAGTCCCCTTGCTTTAATAAGTATTGTGGCAAAGTGGGGAATTCCATTCACGGAGCAGCTGGACTGAGCTAGGGAAAGTGAATGCAAGTCACTCTGTCATGCTATACCAAGAAATTGACAAAACAAAAAGTGGTTCTCATATCATAGACACATAGGCCTGGATATTCAAACTGCGCCATTCTGAGGCGCAAGCCCTTGCGCTGCTCAAAATAGTTGCGCAGGTGGCCGGTGATATTCAAAGGAGTTGCTATTGCCAACCTTGAACATCACTCCCCAGCCACAGCATTTTGGCGCAGGCGAGTGGAACTTCAGCCACCGCAGTTGCCAGAGATGAGCATTAACTGCGGTGGCGCAAGTACCATTGCGCCATGTGCAAATTTCCGATATTCAAAGGTGACATGCAAATGGTCCATAATTTATGCAAAGGCGCAGGGGGCCATTTGCATCTATTTATTGCCCCATTTGCATGCCATTTGCATGTAGGTGCGACATCATTCACAAATCTGGACTGTCATACGGTGAGGGGGCTGCAAGCCCATTGGCTGTAGCCTGCACCAATGGCGGCAGCCCTACCGGACAGTCAGTCGGCGGGTGGCGGGCGGCAGGCGGTGGATGCTGTCGCCCGCCAGCTCGGGGAGCGGGGTGAGGGGCTTCGTGGGTGGGGGACACTAGACACCAGGAGATGTTTGGGGGTTTGTGATGATTCTGCCCGCGATCGGCTTTACGGTCCACTGGACCACCAGGGAGATATTTGGGTTGGGGGTTACATTCTGCCCGCGATCGGGTACTGGGGGTTCATATACCTATGCCCGCGATCGGGCTTCGGATATGGGGGGTGTTACATGTACCTGTACTGCCCGCGATCGGGCTGTGGAGATGTGTGGGCGGGGGGAGTCATGTTACACTATGCCCGCGATCGGCTGGTGGGGGGCACAGGGAAAGAGTTGGGGCCAGCCAGGAGGCAGCTGCTGTGTTGCGCCTGCAATGCAGCAGCTCACCTGTGGGTGGCCCTCAACTTAAGCCTTTTTTGGGCTCAAGGTTGTGCAGGCGCAGGTTAGTGCGCGATGCATTAACTCTGCACAACCCGACTGAATATCGTTGCACAGGTTATGCATGGATCCTCCCCCTCCTGTTGAGCATGCATTCATTTGCATTGCTCTCTTGCGCAACCTGATGCCAGTGGCGTAACTGCCTCCTGCTGAATATCGCAGAATGGCGCATTTTGGACTTGCGCATGCGCAACCCTGTTGCGCATGGCGCAACCCTTTTGAATATCCAGGCCATAGTGCCTTAGTACTCCAACATTTAATTGCTTCAAGCAAATTTCATATGCTTTCTAATACCATACTCTCATGTATTTCTACCAGTTTTTATCCTGTTAGCATTTCTGATTTATTTAATGTATTTGTACATGTACATTTACATTCAGTTACCATCCGACGAACAACAACTACGGAGATTGCAGTCATTGAAGAAAAGCTAAGAGGTCACCACATTGACCTCCCTATAGGAGGACCAAAGAGGTGGAAAAGAAAAAGAGCAGACACTATAGATGAGTCAGAGAAGGGAGGGGGCATCCGAAAGTGGCCAATCATATGGAGCTAGAAATTTCAAAGGATAGATAAGGCAAAGAAAAGGAAACCTGTTGCAACAGATTTAGGAGACAGACAGTCCTCAGGAGTGATAGGATCTCCCTAACACATCACTGTATCCTGAACCACAATCTAGTTCCCCTCTCCCCTGAGAGTGTATATTGTAAGTGCATTCATAGGCTCTTCAAGCCTTGGCTACAAGACTTGATATCTTGACCCTTCTCCCAGTCTTATCCACTAAGATCACATCTCCAGGATCCTTCTATATCTGTCAAGGCTTGCAAACACTACACGATTAAGATGTTTCCAATTGCAGCCCCATGTACCAGGAACTCTGTCCCACAAAAGGTCAAGGATTGTGACTCTTGGTTTTCCTTCAAGAGGGCCCTGTTTAACCACTTTAGCATTCCCTGCATCTGCTAAACTCTTACCTCCTCCTTTTTTGACCCATTCTTCTTATTTTTCCCATTCAGGACCCAAACAGAGTCAGGTCAGTCTCAGTGCTGCTTGTTCTCATCAAACATCTTGAGAAAGTTCTGGAAAGGCAAATGGTGGAGTATAAATTACAGTATAATATCCTAATCAAAGCCTAGTTGGACTTTTGACTCAACTTTTCTACCAGTAAAGCAATTCTGAAGGTCATTATTGACATATCAAATGCATTAAATCCATGTTACTTCATCAGGGCTATTTATCCAGACCTCACCAAAGCATTGATACAGTAAACTGCAACATCCTTCTCTCTCTATATGACATACAATTAGGTCTTCAAATGAAGTAGTAACACAGATAATGACTACCTACTAAACAGGACACAGGTAGTCAAAGCTAGTGGTGAAATCTGCTTCTCAAACTGCTCAACCTAGGAGTACCACAAGGTTCTATTCTAGATTCATGGTTGTTCTGCCTCTTTATAAGTGGCCTCCCCTCCATATGTACCACTAGTAATCTAAGGCTGAATTTCAGTGCCAAAGATACTGTCTGTGACTCGCACGCGACTCCTTTGATAAACTTAAAGATATGATTTCAAAGTCCATTCAGAGCCATCCTGGCCTGGGCAGATTGCAACTATCATTTGCTAAACAACTTAAAGACCAAAATCATGCTCTTTAATGGCAGTTGCCACTGCATATACTTCACATACCATCACACTCTGGTCTCCCACTGGAAACAGGCACTGTTTTAAATATCTGGGGGTTTGATCCAGCCCCCTTCTAATTGGATCATATCACTAGAATTGTAAGAAGTTTCCATCAAAATCTTGCACTACTTTACTGAAACAGATCCTGTCCCAACCTGCACATCAGAAAGCTATTCTTGCAACAACCCCTCCTACTGACTTTGGAGCATAGTAGACAAGTCAACAGAACTAGAAAAACAGTACTACCTTGTTGCAAAATATATTTGTAGATTTTAACAATGTGTGTAGATTCATACAAGGTTGTGGAAAAGATACTCACAACTGTATCTTGAATCAAACCCAGTTCTTGCTCCTGAGATGAGAAGGAAGCCGAATGTATATTTGTTTATTTCTTTATTGTTAAGTTAATTATTTATTTATTTCAAATAGTGAGCTGCTAACCAGGAAAGACCTACTGAGCTGCTAACAGCTAATTTTCATATGCATCCTGGGGGAAAGGGAATATGGAAAGTCATATACAGGAAATACAATAAAACAGGGGCGCAATCAACAGTACAAAATATATGCACATAAGCTAAAATTGAGAGCTAGTGGTAAGGGTATATACCCCTATATTCTTTGCAAAAACTGTGTTCATGCAACATTTAAGGTTTAGGCTAAAGCAACAAAAGCAGGAACATGTGGCTTTAGGGTTTCCAACCCTAAGACCCCACCCCTACAACAAATCAAGGGTGCAGTCTTCCTTGTGGTTATCAACCATAAAGTTCACCCCATTAGGTGCATATTACATTAATGCAGTATTTGCAATGAATATAGATCTATCTATCTATCTATCTATCTATCTATCTATCTATCTATCTATCTATCTATCTATCTATCTATCTGTCTATTTATCTATCTATATGTGTATGTGTGTGTGTGTGTATATATATATATATATATATATATATATATATAGCATAATTGCACATTTAGTTGTTGCTTAATGGCCGGCCCAGTGGCGCTGAGGGTTGAGGCGCTGGACGCCACACCTGGCACCATGCAGGTGACCCGGGTTCAGGAGCCAGCCTAGGTCACCGGGGGTCGTCGGGGGGAGAAAGGATTGAGCATCTGAAGGACAGCTCTCCTTCCTCAGGGACCCAAGGATTCTCCACCCAGCACCACGGTGACCTCTGGTGGAGACCGGAGGTACTGCAATGCTCAGGGACAGAAATAGAGGGTTGCAGAGTTATGGCAAGACTTTTCTTGGTGTCATTGCATGCCGGACTCTGTCAGGGAGAGGAAGGGAGTAACAAGTGAGGGGGTGGGGATGAAGCAAAAATACCCAGCCAAGTGGATACGCGACCGCACCTGTATCCACCAGGACCACACTCCAATGCCGGGGGCACTCCTTACCTGGGCCGAGCCTAACCCAGCCAGAATTTTCAGATAGAGTGCCCTGGGTGGATAGGGCAGCCATACCTCGGGGTGCTCAGAGCCGGGGGGATAGCCTGGCTGGTGCCAGGTTTCAGGAGGCCTCTCAGGCATGGAGGTAGAGTCAGGGGGTACTACAGGATGCCTGAGAGTGTTCCACTGGCTGGAGGAAAAAACAGAATTAGAAAAAAAGAGAAAAATAGTTGTTGCTTAATAACTCCACAGCTGTATATCTGACCAGTACAAAGTTGTAGATACCAAGATCTACCATGCCCAATTATGCATACCAAATTTCAGATATATCTGTTGAATGGTGGCAAAGTTATTATTAAGGTGCAAAATTTGACCTTTTAACCTTAAATGCTACTTTACCATAATATATATATATATATATATATTATGGTAGCACAGTAGTGCTACCTTAGTTGGGGTTGAGTACCCAATTTAAGGTTAAATGGTGAAATTTTGCAACTTAATAACTTTGCCACTGTTCAACAGATCTGCTGGAAATTTGGCAGGCACGGAGCATAACCATAGATCTTGGGATCTGTGAACTTTCATACTGGTCAGTATATACGGCTGCGGGAGTTATTAAGTGGCATTCCGGGGTGCATTTCCCTTTTCTTGTGCATTCTTTGCTCGTACCTACAGGTCACACAGTTTGCGTGAGCAGTCCAAAAACTTCAGGGAATGTGCGGTCAGGGTCCCTGATGTGCCTTTTGAAGATTTTGTGAAAAAATATTGAACGGTTCAAAAGCTATTCAAAAACAAATTTCCCATTATAGTGAATGGGAAAAGTTAACAAAAAGTTTGACAGTGTTGCAAATGCAGTTTTTAGTATTGCAAATGACCCTAGTAGTGTCACAAATCTGCCATTTTGTTTTCAGTTACTGATTACAGAAATGCTTGGCATTAAAATTTGGGACCATCTAGGGACATAATTATTTTTGTGTTTACCTAGTCGAGCCCTGAGGATGCTAGCCATGTCTTTATTTTATGGTTAAACACCCCAGAAATATGTTTTTCAAATTTCCGGGAAAAGTAGTGTCATAAAGTAGTGTCTCACCTGCAACACTGTTGGACTTTTTTGTGAAAGGTGTCGCAAATCACGACACTATTCAACACTATGGCCAAAATGACAGGAATTGTTTGCCACCCTGCTGCAGAAGAACGGTTTGGTCTTTTGGGCTGGAACTTGGAGGGAAGAGAGTCAACATCCCACAGATGTGCCTTTCAGTGGTTTTGTGAAAATATATTACATGGGCAGCAAAGTTATGGCACTCCGAAATTCACATTTTTTTTCCATAGCATAACATTATGGCATCCACCGCACCTTTAGGGGACAATATCTTGGAAATGGTGTGAGATACGGACTTTTTGTTGTAAAAATGCTTAGCTCCCCAAATGGGGACTAAGTACAAAACTAGCCAGGAAAGTTGTAATTTATACGAAATTTAATTTTTTTTCCTACGCCGTATGGTTCCTGACATATAAGTAATATAGTATTCTAACTCCTCATTTTGTGCTCCGAGCCCCATTATTATGCATACATTCTTTGTACTCAGTGGCCCAGATATTCAACAGGGTTGCACCATGCGCAACAGAGATGCGTCTGCACAAGTCTGAAAATTTGCCATTCTGTGATATTCAGCAGTAGGCAGCTACGTCACTCAAAATGCAATGCGCAAGAGGGCAATGGTAATGAATGCATGCTCAAACGTAGGGGGAGGAACCATGAATAAATGGCGCAGGTGCGATATACAACAGCATGCACCATGTGTAATAGGGGAGCAAGTGGAAGTTGCATGATAGCAGAAATGATCCAAAATAAAAAGGAGCAAGAGAGAGGTGCAAGAACGCTATAGGGAAGCCAAAGGTGGGAGCAAGGTGACAGCAACAGAAAAGAGGGTAGCAGTGAGTGGGACTGGAAAGGAGCAGGACAGGGCACACCAGGGAATAAACAGCAACAGGACAGGAGTGGGGAGCCCATGGCACTGTGCAGGAGAGACAGGGAAAGTGTCACAGTGGACTGAGGGCAGTGGCCAGGACAGCCAAAGGTTGGAGGTGTACCTGGTGCAGGGGGAGCATCATAAAGGACAGTGGGGCAAACAGGATAACAGCTGCCAGGGGCTGACACCAGCCAGGGACATGGCCAGTGCCACTTTTCAGATGGAGGCAGTAATGAGGGGTGAGAGAAGGCAGGCAGCAGGAGGGCATGGCCATGGAAGGGCCTATTGGTGGTATGCCCCCAACAGGCGGTACTGAGCCCGCACCAGCTTCGAGCACTACAGTGACACAGAGAATGTGGGCCAGTACCACCTAAACTGGGTGATCCTGAGGTGGCTCTGTGAGCTGTGCAGTGATGAGATGCAAGCATCCACATGATGGAGCCATGCTCTGTCAGTGGAGACAAAGTTAACAGCTGTCATGTGCCTGCTCACCACGGGCACCTACCAGAGACCAACAGGGGACACAACAGGCATAACCCAGTCAGCCACGTCATACCTACTCGCACAATTCCTCAGCGCACTGCTGTCATATGCTGCAGAGTACATCCATTTCCCCAGCACACCAGCGGAGCACACAGCACACATACAAGAGTTCCACAGGGTAGCACGTATGCCTGGCGTGCTCTGGGACATTGACTGCACCTATGCAGCCATCCACATGGCACCTGGCCCAGAAGGTGCCGCTTACATCAACTGAAAGGGCTATGCCAGCATCAACTGCCAGGTGGAGTGCGATGCCAGGGGGTGCATAACCAATGACTGTGCCACGCACCCTGGTGGAGCACATGATGCCTTCATCTGGCACCAGTCTGCACTGTGCCATAGGTTCGAGAGTGGGGACATCCCCACTGGCCGCCTAGTGGGTGAATATGCACATCACGCAGGATGACATGGATTGTGGTGGTGGGGCATAGTAAGAGGTGTCATGGGTACTGGCCTTAATGGCCCATGGCACAGAGACACTGACCACGATACTAACGTCCACCCTCTACACACAGGTGACAGTGGCAACCCACTCCTTTCCTGGCTGTTCATACCATACCGGTGGCCCGCAACCTCATCACAGCAAAGGTACAGTGAGGCACATGCCACCACACGTGATGTCATAGAGCGGGTGTTCGGGATGCTGAAGGCACGTTTCCATTTCCTGGACACATCTGGCAGTGACCTACAGTACAGCCCCTCGAAGGCCTGCGGGCTATTCCTGGCCTGTTGTATCCTGCACAACATGGCCAACAACTGTGGGATAGCTGTAGAGGTCGAAGAGGGGGTCAGCAATGAGGATGATGAGGATGCCAGTGCAGACGGTGATGGGCAGCCTCTCTTGGGCAAAGGGACCCCTGCCTGATCCAGATGTCACAACTGCACTGGGACACCATCACAGAGGAGCACTTCAACCAACCCAGGTAAGTCATGGGGCCATGTGCAACCACCAATGGCAAGGGCACTACCCACAAACTTGCATGGACGAACCCCAGGGGCGCATGGTGGCAAGGGAATTGGCTGAGCATGGAACCGCACATGCCGTCAGGGATGGGCAAGGCCTAACAAGGCACATGGTCACACACACACATACACACCCACAAGACATGCACAAGGGGTAGGAGGCTCGCCCACCCCGACCGCTACCCCTAGCCACACACAGAGGTCCACAGACGACCACACCCAGTGCCCATCATTGTGCGTGTCTCAGTCACTGGGTACCATTGCACAGTGGCGGACAGCATGATACCAGCATCATCATTCACATACCACAGTGGCCAGCAGCCGGGAAGGTGTGCACATGGACCATGTGTGTGTGTGTGCAGGGCCGGGTACCCCACCTGTGCATTGCACGTTGAAAAGCACACTGCACACAGGGCAGCGTCAGACAGTAGCCATGGTGAGAGACAGGTCAGTCATGTGGCACAGTGCCACGGCCACCACGGATGCATGGGCAGCCCCATCGAGACCTGCCAGCCATGACAGGCTGACCATTGGCCTCATGGGGTGGCACCAACGGTCCCCCTGGGGTGACACTGTGGGAATGCGACCGTGTTTGAGCAGGGGTCTGCAGCTCACCAAACATGCCTGCACCAGGCGTGCTCGGGATGCCCACAGCTGAACCTGGTGTTGACATGGAGGATGTCACATGATGCTGGGAATAGGGAGTGGACATGACACTGCGTGGTGTCTGTGGCACATGGGCAACAAACTGTGTGCCCAATGTGGCCATGACAGCTGTGAATGCACGTGTCTGCCTGTCAATGGTGGTGGTCACATCCTCCCGCTGATGAGCCATCTCTGTCAGGAGCAGAGCATGGTCTCTGCTACGCCATTCCTCTGCCTGGTGCATCCACCGCCCTGACAAGCTGCGACTGCTGATCCATGGAAGCCTGGAGCAGTCGGCTGTGCTCATCTAAGAGGCCATACGCCGGATAGGCATGACGTCCCTCATGGTGTTCCTGGCCCTGCTGGGCATCACCCCTTGATGATGGGCACTGCACACCAAAGCCATGCCGGGAAATGGCCACACATGGTGTACTGATGCCACCCCCGACACTGTCCTCCAGTCGCCATTGGCCGACTGCTGACACTGCCCCTCTGGCTGCTACTCATCAGGGCTCAATGGTGCCACCGCAGTGGCCACAACAGTCCCACCAGCCTGGACGCACACCAGTGCTGCCCCACTGGTGCAGACAGGCACAGGCTGCCACTGTGATGTCATGCAGGCCTCCACAGTGGCACCACCCATAGCTATGTCCATGCTGTGACCTGCTGTGGGGCCATCCTGCAGCCGACACGTATCACTGTCCATGATGTGGGCTCCATCATCATCGGTGATGGATCCAGCACCAGTCCGAATCACAGCATGCTGGCATCCATGGACGCTGTCATGCTGGGACACGGGCAGGGCCTCCTCCACACCAGCACCACCAACTTCAGTCTGGACAGACAGGCGGGTACACTGTTGTCCTGACCCTCGGACACCTATGGAGGTGGATGGGTGCTCCTCTGTGTCCAGGGTATTCCCTCAGTGGATGAACCCACCACCGCTGACCCATGTAGACCCTCAGGAGCTGTAAGGGAACACAGTAGCATTAATGTCTCTGCCCTACCCTGTGTCATTTCCCACACCCCCCACACAGTGACAAATCAGGACCTACCATGCAGTGACAGGCTGCCACCCATCTGGAAGCCACCACCTGGAACGTCCTCTAGGGCACAACGCCACATGCTGCCAGCCATCCACTCTTCCTGTGTTGTCAGGTGTGGCATGGCCGGCTGTCAACCACCAGTCACAGCACGTGCTGCCCTGATGGCAGCCACCTTATCTTTTATCCTCCTCTTGTCTGTGCCCACCTTCTTCTTGCACTCCTGCATGGACAGCTGGTGGTTGCCATGCTGGTTGACGGCACGTGCCACCTCACCCCATGCCGCAGCATGGGCCTGTGGTGTTCCCTGCTGTCTGCTGAACAGTGGTTCCTGGTCAAGGTAGGCCTCAAACAGGGCATCTGATTCTGCCCGGGTGAAGTTGGGCATCCTCCATCTCCCACATCTCTGTTCCTCCTCCTCCTCCTCCTCCTCCTCACATTTAGTCATTATTGATCGTGTGGGAATGACAGGTGTTACCTCTGAATGTGCAGCCCATGCATCTCCCACACACCACAGTCCACACTGGCAAACAGCATGCAACTCACCACAATAGACTGCAAGACCAGACTATGGCCTCTGCATCCCCATGTCGCATTTATATAGTGCAATGCATGCAAATGAGGCAAGGCTCAAATTTAAGTGGATGCTAATGCAGTAGCAGTGCCATGGAATTGCTGATGAGCTGATTTGCATATGCTAGCTGAATATTGCACTGTTGTGCCTTGCACAATTGTGTTAAATGTGCTCAGGCAGAGGCGCAATTCTGTGACGTGTGCAGTAGGCACCGCACAGCGCATGCCTGGGGTGCTGACGCCTGCTGTGCTGCTGACGTGCTGAGTGCAGGAGGCAGTGCAGGGCATGTCCACCACTGCACCAGTAGTGCTAGTGAGCTGTTCATATGTATGGCGCCCTTGCCCTGGGGCACTGTAGGTGCCGTGGTGCCACAGTGCGGTAGGCCACTACAGGAAGTCCCACACAGGTGCCCAACCATGCTACATGCGGGGAGTATCAATCACATTGTGGCGGTCCGTGCACGAGAGACCCTTGACCCTGTGCCTGACCTTTGCCCCCTAGGTGCCATGCATCCACATGGGTGCACCCCTATCATGCTGTTCATTGACAGCATGATGGGGAATGGCAGCGCAGTACTGTGCAGCATCTACACGTGGCGGACGTGTGCTAGGGAGTGCCATTTTGCATCAGAGACGATCCAAAGATGGCACATCGAAGGGCTGCAATATGGAGCCAGATAGAACTGGCCAATTTTGTTGCACTGATGGAGCCCCATGCTGGTGCTGTGTTTGGTGAGGCACCCCTGGACAGACCCAGGAGTGCCATGTGGGATGAGGTTTCGGTGGCGCTGGAGGAGGCCACTGGGATGGAGAGGAAAGCAGAGCAGTGTCGACACCGCTACAGGGACCTCCAGTCGAGGGACCCAGACAGGCTTGCCCACCTGCAGGCAAGCACCAGGAGAGGCGCTGTTCCATGGCCAGGTAGGTGCCCCATCCATACACTGGTTGTGTCCGTACGGGTATCGCGGTGGGCATGTGTCCATCATATGGGGGGTGGGCCATCCATTGTGGACAGTGGTGGTGGTGGTGGATGTGGTTTTGTGGGGGGGCTGAATGGTTTGGCTGTGTGGGATTGCACACACCCAGGGGTTGGGGGCCTTTGCTACTGGATTTTCCTGATGTTCCTCTCTCCATATTTGCACCCTAGGCCCTGAAGAGCATCGCCATGCATGGGAAGACAGGCAGAGATGTGAACTGAGGGGAGGGGAGCTATGTCCTCATGCCGGATGTCCCATAGTGGGTCAGCGCCAGGACCAGCCCGATGATGGTGAGTGCCTTCTGTCCAGGATATTCTGTGCATGCTGTGTAACAGGGCAGGTGGTGGGGTATGGCCACCATCCATTGGCACCACTGCCGTGCACACCACATGGTACAGTCAGCACTGTCCAGTGGCACTGCATGTCTGGGTGTGTAGTGCTGGTGGTCCATGCGTGTACTGGATACATGGCTGTGCCACTGCCTTCATACCACATAACCATGTCACTGTACAGCCACGGTGGTGCTGTGTGGGACTTGGGCGGTGGGTGTGTGCAGCAGTCGGCATGGGTGTGTGTGCCTGGGTGGGCAGGTCTTGTTGACATGATCACTGTGGGTGGTCGCACACCATCACAGGGGTGCGTCCCATGGCTGTATGCCATGCACAATGGGTGGGCTGCAGGGGGCTGTGCATTCATGCCTATTGCCTCTGCTCCCCTTGTCCTACATGGACGGTGGATGATGAGAATTGAAAGGGTGCTGCAGGAGTTTCTGCAGATGGTCAGGGCCTCCTTGGAAATTCTCTAGAGGGTGGAGCAGCTTGGAGTCTGCAGGAGGCATGGCAGGAGGCACCATCGGTGTGGGGAGCGGGGCTCCCACTGAATTGCATACGCCCCAAGATTACACCTACCCTCCTGGACCCACTCACACCCCTCCTTCCTCTCCCAAGTTCACTTCCTTTCTGTCCACCCAATTTCACCCAGTTTGTGGCCCTCACCCCTATTGTATTGTAAATATCTGTAAATAGTTTTGTTATTGCTGTTCCAATACATTTGTTTTGTTATGCCTACTGTGGTGGTCTCTGATTTGCAGTGGGCTAATGGTGCTCAGCTGCTGTGGTGTGTATGGCATCAGGGGTGGTGCTATCATGGGTGTGTGTGTGTGTGTCCATAGGGGAGGTGATTTTGGTGTGGGCGTAGCTTTCAGTCAGTGTCTGTGGTTTGTGTGTGTTGTTCCGTGTGCACTGGATGACTGTGTGCAGTGGTACACGGTGCATGCACTGTGTCCATGGCACCCCTGTCAGACAGTCCATGGCCTGTGCAGCTGACACCATTGCATGTAGGTGACCTGCACAGTCTGCTGGCATGTCAGTGGTGGCTGTCCATGCTGGACAGCCACTGTACCCAGCATGATGCCGGGTTGCCTCCTGTCACTGGTGTGGTGCACGTCTGCCTCAGGTGGCACTGTTGCCTCCACTGTTGTTGTTCCACCTCGATGCTGTCACTTGTGTCTGTTGCAGGGGATGTGCTCCACTGTCTGTCACTTATGATCCAGCCTCATGCTGGTGGCGTATGGCATCGTGGTGCCTGCACAGGGTTGCTGGCACACCCGTGCCATGGAGGGGTTTTGGCCATGTGTACACGGCTGCCGTGGCCACATGCCGGGGGCTTGGTTGTCCCGCTACTGTGTCCCTGTGTTGGTGTGCCTTTGGGTGTGGGTGATTGTTTGTCTGTGCACTGCGTTGCATCCTGTGTGGTGCATGATTCCATGCACCACTGTGGGTGTCTGTGCTGGCTGTTCTGGCCAGTGCTGGGACGGGGTGTGTCGTTGTGAGGGTGTGCAGGGTGCTGTACCACTGGTGGTGTGGTCCAGGGCATGCCCTGTTACGTGTGGGGTACCTCATGTGGTGATGCATGATCAGTCTCTCAGCTGTACCTCGGGGGGGGACGTGCGTGGCGTCATTGTGTATGCAGTCGTTGCATCGCTGTCTGCTGCCACCCACTGAAGGGTACTCGTGGTGGCACTGCCTTGCATGGTTCTGTGGTGCACAGGGTTGCATTGTCACAGTGGGTGTGGTGGCATGCATGGGGTGTCCTGCACTGTTGGGTGCTACTCCTGGGCAGGGTGTGCTCTGCATTGGTAGGATGGTGTGGCACAGGGTGGCTGAGCATCCATGTGTGACGGTCACAGTTTGCAAGGGGGTGTGCTGGGGCACCATGCCCTGGTGGTGTGTTTGTTGCTGGTGTCCCTGGGCCGGTGGTTCTTCCAGCTGTCCTCCGGTTGTGCAGTGCATGGGGTGTGGGGGGGGAGATGTCTGTTCCTCTGTGTGCTCCTCTGCACATCCCTACCATGGGTGGTGGCCCCTGCATCCTGTCCCTGCGCATCCCTGGTTGTGCTGTTGCACTGCTGCCCTGCTCCACTGAGCATCCCTAGTTGTGCTATTGCACATCTAACCTGCACCACTGCACATCACTGGTTGCGCTATGGTGCAGTTGGCGCGATATTCAGTCGTGTGCCGCAGGCGCATCTTGACCTGCACAGTGTTTGAATATCGTGCGTGTTGCGAATGGGCGCAGTGGAATTGAACCTGCTCCAGCTATTGCGCTACTTTCTGGCACAGTTTGAATATCTGGACCACTGTGTTTCTCTATGCAGCTGTTGGGGGAAACCAGGGTGTGCGCTCACATTACTGTTACCCTTATTGTTTCCGCTTGTGTTTCTTTACCCATTTGCGTTACCATTCCCATGTACGCCACCGTGTGCATTACCCTTTGCATTTTCATTTGCGCTTGCATTTGTGTTACTGTTACCATTTGCATGCCCACTTCTGTTTGTCTTTGCATATACATTTGCATCACCGTGCGCATTTTCATTTGTGTTTGAGGCTGCCCTTCCGTTTGTGTTTGCATTTCTGTTTGTCTTTTGTTTGGCGTCATCGTTGCTCTTCTCATTTCCATTTGCATTTCCAATTGTGCTACCATCACCGTGTGCATTACATTTTGTGTTACCGTACCTGCTTGCATTTGCATTTTCATTTCTCTTTGCTTTGGTGTTATTTTTGCTGTTATCGTTATCATTTGCATTTGCAATTGTGGTACCGTGACAGTGCGCATTACGCTTTGCGTTTCCATACGCACTTGCATTTGCGTTTCCATTTCTGTTTCCTTTTGCATTATTGTTACTGTTACAGTTGCCATTTGTGTTTACAATAGCAGTACCATGACCGTGCATGTTACCAGTTGCGTTTCCATATGCACTAGCATCTCCATTTGCGTCACTGTTCACTTTGGAATCAATTTCCACTTGCGTTTCTATTAACGTTTGCTTTACCATTTACATTTGCATCACCATGTGTGTGTAACCATTAGCGCTTGCATTTGCGTAGCAGTTACAATTACTATGTCACACAAAATCACGTGGTAGGAGCTCAGGGCCCGAAGGGCCTGCGCTTCCACCACCACATTCCATTCACTATTTATAGTCCTCATTCTCAAAAAGAAGGGAAATTCATGGCAAAAAACTCTGTTTAATGCATCAGTTAGGGTTGTTCCACAGCGACAAAAGCGAGGAAATTCAGTGTTAGGGTTGAAAGCCCCTTTGCACCATCAGCCTGCCCCTCAACCAGCATCGGGTCATCTGTCCTAACTCTCACCCCATTCTCCTATACCTTAGCTTGTTTACACATGTGATGGGGTGAGAGTTAGCCAACAACCCAATGCACACTCCAATGCCGGTTGGGGGGGGATGGGGCAAGGCTTCAAACCCCACACTGAATTCTCACTTTTTTGCTGTGGAACAACCCAACTGATGCATTAAATGGAGTTTTTTTACATGAATATATATATATATATATATATATATATATAGTATGGTAGCACAGTAGTGCTACCTTAGTTAGGGTTGAGTAGCACTTTTAAGGTTAAAGGGTGAAATTTTGCACCTTAATAACTTTTCCACCATTCAACAGAGTTACCTGAAATTTGGTATGCATGATTGGGTGTGGTAGATCTTGGGATGTGCCAACTTTTGTACCAGTCAGGTGTACAGCTGTGGAGTTATTAAGCAACAACCAAATGCACGATCACGTTTTTTTGTGATGTCTTTGCTCTCACCTACAGGTTGCACAGTTTGTGTGACCAGTCCGAAAACTTCAGGGAACATGCAGCCAGGTTCCCCTATGTGCCTTTTGAAGCTTGCATGAAAAAATATTAAATGGTTCAAAAGTTATTCAAAAAACAAGTTCCCATTATAAGTCAATGGGAAAAGTTAAAAAGTTAGAAAGTGTCACAAATGCACTTTTTAGTGTTGCAAATGGCCCTAGTAGTGTCACAAATCTGCCATTTTATTTTCAGTTAGTGATCAGAAAACTGTTTATCATTTAAAATTGGGACCCTCTAGGGACACAATTCTTTCTGTGTTCACCGAGTCAGACCCTGAGGATGCTAGCCATGTCTTTATTTTGGGGTTAAACTCCCCAGAAATATGTTTTTCAAATTTCTGGAAACAGTAGTGTCACAAAGTAGCATTGCATCTCCGACAGTTTTGCAAATTTTTGCAAAAAGTGTCTCAAATTGAGACACTACTTTTCCAGGCTATGGCCAAAATGACAGGAGTTCTTTGCCACCCTGCTGCAAAAGAACCGTTTGGTCTTTTGGGCAGAAATTTGGAAAAACGACAACCGACATCTCACAGATATGCCTTTTGGGGGTTTGGTGAAAACATATTGCATGGCTGCCAAGTTACAGTACTCGGAAGTTGACGTTTTTTCCCATAGTCTAACATGGTGGAGTACGCCGGGCCTTTCAGGGCTCGTATCTCGAAAACAGTGTGAGATACGGAATTTTCATCCTGACAATGCATATTTCAGTGAAAACCTAGTCCGGAAACTCATGAATCATGTGAAAATTTGATTTTTTTTTCTACATCATACGGTTACTGAGATACAAGCAATTTAGTGTTCCAACAGCTCATTTTCTGCTCTGAGGCCCATTATTATGGCATACATTCTTTCTACACACTGTGTTTCTCTATGCAGCTGTTGGGCAAAACCAGGGTGTGTGCTTCCATTACTGTTATAGTCAACATTCCCACTTGTGTTTCCAGTACACGTTTGCGTTACCGTTCCCATCTATGCCACAAAGTGCGATACCCTTTGCTTTCTTGTTTGCGTATGCACTTGCATTCGTGTTTCCATTTCTCTTTACTTTGCTATTATTTCTGCTGTTAACGTTACCATTTATGCTTCCAATTGCTGTACTGTGACCGCGCACATCACGGTTTGCGTTTCCATACGCGCTTGCATTTCATTTTGCATTTCTGTTTCCTTTGGCATTATTGTTGCTGTTACCATTACCATTTACATTTACAATTGCGGTAACGTGACCGTGTGCATTACAGTTTGCATGTCCATACGTGCTTGCGTTCCCATTTCCGTTTCTGTTTCCTTTGGCATTATTCTTCATGTTACCTTTACTATTTGTGTTTACAATTGCAGTATCTTGCCCGTGCATGTTACGGTTTGCATTTACATGCACGCTTGGGTTCGTGTTTCCGTTTCTGTTCCCTTTGGCTTTCTTTTTTGCTGTAACACTTGACATTTGCATTTAAAATACCAGTGCTGTCACTGTGCACGTTACCAGTTGTGTTTTTGTACATGCCTATGTGTCCGTTTGTGTCACTGTTCACTTCAGCGTCACTTTGATGTGGAACCTTTGTAAAAGAGCCTTGGCTCAAAGGTATTAATTCCTAGAACAATAAACTAAACTAAACTACACTTTGTGCTTGCATTTCTATTAATGTTTGCTTTACCATTTAGGTTTGCATTACCATGTGCATAACTGTTGGCACTTATGTTTGCATTGCTGTTCCTGTTACTATGTGACAAGACACCATGAGGTGGGAGGGGCCCCTTGTTTCAGCTACCGCATTCCATTCACTATTTATCATCCTCATTCTCAAAAAGAAGGGGAAATTAGAGGCAAAAAACTCTGTTTAATGCATCAGTTAGGGTTGTTCCACAGTGACAAAAGTAAAATTCAGTGTTGGTTGAAAGCCCCCCTGTACCTCAGCCCACCCCAACTAGCATTGGGGTGTCGTGTAGGATCGTCTAGTCTAACTCTCACCCCATTCTCCTAAACCTCAGCTTCTTTACACATGTGATGGGGTGAGTCAGGGCCGACGACCCCAAAGCGCACCCGATATCGGTTGGGGGTGGGCTGGGTGGATCAAAGGGGGCTTTCAACCCTAACACTGAATTTCCTCACTTTTGCTACTGTGGAACAACCATAACTGGTGCATTAAACAGAGTTGTTTGCCATATATATATATATATATATATATATATATATATATATATATATTATGGTAGCACAGTAGTGCTGCCATTGTTACGGTTGAGGAGCCATTTACATGTTAAACCTAAAATTTTGCACCTTAATAACTTTGTTACCATTCAATGGATTTGTCTGAACTTTGGAATACACAATCAAGAACCATAGATCTTGGGATCTGCCTACTTTTGTACTGTTCGGATACACAGCTGCAGAGTTATTAAGCATGATCTGTGTGCACGTTGATGCTTTTTTGGAATTTTTTGGTCATCTGTAGAGGTTGCACGGTTTGCACGACTGGTCCAAAACTTTCAGGAAATGTGTAGCCAGGGTCCCTGATGTGCCTTTTGAAGATTTCGTGAAAAAAAATTAAACAGTTCAAAAGTTATTCAAAAAACAAGTTCCCATTATAAGTCAATGGGAAAAGTTAACAAAAAGTTTGACAGTGTCGCAAATGCAGTTTTTACTTTCACAAATGGCCCTTTTACTGTCTCAAATCTGCCATTTTGTTTTCAGTTGGTCATCAAAGAAATGCTTGGCATTTAAATTTGGGGCCCTCTAGCAACCTAATTATTTTTGTATTCACCTAGTCGGACCCTGAGGATGCTAGGCATGTCTTTATTTTGGGGTAAAACACCCCAGAAATATGTTTTTCAGATTTCTGGAAAAAGTACTTTCGCAAAGTACTTTCACACTTGCGATAATGTCGAATGAATTTGCAAAAGCTTTTGCAAAGTTCGACAGTACTTTTCCAGGCGGAGAAAATGACAGCAATTCTTTGGCACCCTACTGCAAAAGAACAGTATGGTCTTTTGGGCTGAAATTTGGAAGGAACGCAGCTCGCATCTCACAGATGTGTCTTTCAGTATTTCAGTGAAAAAATATTACAGGGCGGCAAAGTTACAATACTCCAAATTTGACGCTTTTTCCCATAGGATAACATTACGGCATCAGCCACATTACAGGAATCCTTTGGCGCACTGCTGCAAAATAACGGTTCTGTCTTTTGGGCTGAAATTTGGAGGGAGGAAAGCCAACATCCCACAGATGTGCCTTTCAGTGGTTTGGTAAAACGATATTACAGGGAGCCAAAGTTATGGCACTCCGAACTTCTCTTTTTTTCCCATAGGATAACATTACAGCATTCACCGTGTCTTTCAGGGACCGTATCTCGGAAACGGTGTGAGATACAGACTTTTCATCAGAAAAATGCTTAGCCCCCTAAAGGGACCTAAGTATAAAACTAGCCAGGAAAGTCATAAATCATGACTTTTACATTTTTTTCTACATCATACGGTTCCTGAGATATAAGCAATTTAGTATTCCAACTCCTCATTTTCTGCTCCAAGACCCATTATTATTATACATACATTCTTTGTACTCACTGTCTTTCTCTATGCAGATTTTGTGGAAAACTAGCCTGTGCGCTTACATTACTGTTACCGTTACCGTTTCCGCTTGCGGTTCCATACCCGTTTCACTTACCGTTCATGTCTACACCAAGATGTGCGTTACCCTTTGCATTTTCATTTGCGCTTGCATTTGCATTATTTTAACCATTTCTGTCTACAGTACTGTTTATCTTTCTGTTTCACTTTGCATCACCATGCGCATTACCATTTGCATTTGCGGGCACCATGTTACTTTGTGACAACACATCACGTGGCGGGAGCAGGGACCTTCATGTTATCATTCTCAAAAAGAAGAGAAATAGAGGCAAAAAACTCCATT
The DNA here is from genome assembly GCA_016271365.2 of Neoceratodus forsteri. NCBI lineage: Eukaryota > Metazoa > Chordata > Ceratodontiformes > Ceratodontidae > Neoceratodus > Neoceratodus forsteri. The sequence continues at coordinate 804,319,077 of CM028130.1, read as the reverse complement.
TACTACATTACTTAGGGTTGTTCCACAGCGACAAAAGTGAGGAAATTTGGTGTTAGGGTTAAAAGCCCCCCCAGAACCCCCCCGCCCACACCCCCAAATGGCATTGGGATGCACATTGGGGTTGTCGGTCCTAACTCTCCCCCTTTTTCCTATGCCTCTGCTTCTTCACACATCTGATGGGGTGAGAGTTAGGGCTGGCAACCCCAATGCGCACCCCGATGCCGGTTGGGGGTGTGGGTGGGGGGTCCTAGGTGGGGCTTTCAACCCTAACACCGAATTTACTCACTTTTGTCACTGTGGAACAACCCTAACTAATGCATTAAACAGAGTTTTTTGCCTCTAATATATATATTATAGTGGCACGGTAATGCCACTATAGTTAGGGTTGAGGAGCCATTTACATGTTAAACCCAAAATTTTGCACCTTAATAACTTTACAACAATTTGACAGATTTGCCTGAAATATGGAAAATACAATCAAGACCCTAACGTCTTGGGATCTGCCAAGTTTCGTACAGGTCGGATATACGGCTGCGGAGTTATTAAGCATGATCTGCACATGCGTGTACACTTTTTTGGAATTCTATGGTCGCACCTACAGGTTGCACGGTTTGCGTGACTGATACAAAATCTTCCGAGACCGTGCGTCCAGGGACCCCGATGTGCCTTTCGAAGATTTTGTGAAAAAATATTAAACAGTTCAAAAGTTATTCAAAACACAAATTCCCATTATAAGTCAATGGGAAAAGTTAACAAAAAGTTCAACAGTGTCGCAAATGCAGTTTTTACTTTCGCAAATGGCCCTTTCACTGTTGCAAATCTGCCATTTTGTTTTCAGTTGGTCATTAGAAAAATGCTTGTCATTTAAATTTGTGACCCTCTAGCAACCTAATTATTTTTGTATTCAGCTAGTCGGACCCAGAGGATGCTAGCCTTGTCTTTATTTTGGGGTAAAACACCCCAGAAATATGTTTTTCACATTTCTGGAAAAAGTACTTTCTCAAAGTACTTTCGTACTTGTGACACTGTCGAATGAATTTGTGAAAGCTTTCGCAAATCGCGACAGTACTTTTCTAGGCTGTGGGAAAATGACAGCAATTTTTTGGCACCCCGCTGCAAAAGAACGGTTTGGAGTTTTGGGCTGAAATTTGGAAAGAACGCTGCCGACATCCCACAGATGTGCCTTTCAGTGTTTTGTTGAAAAAATATTACACAGCAGAAAATTTACGGTACTCCAAAATTGATACTTTTTCCCATAGGATAACATTACGGCATACGATGCTTTGTAGCAATCATTTGGCACCCTGCTGCAAAATAACGGATTAGTCTTTTGGGCTGAAATTTGCAGGGAAGACAGCCAACATCACACAGATGTGCCTTTCAGTGGTTTGGTGAAAAAAATAGTACAGGGAGGCAAAGTTATGGCACTCTGAACTTCTGTTTTTCCCCATAGGATAACGTTACGGCGTTCACCGCGTCATTCAGGGCCCATATCTCGGAAACTGTGCTAGATACGGAAAGTGATAATTCATATGACCTTTAAATTTCTTTTCTATGTCATATGGTTACTGAGATATAATCAATTTACTGTCCCAAGTCCTCATTTTCTGTTCCGAGAGTCATTATTTTGCATACATCTTTTGTACTCACTGTCTTTCTCTGTGCAGCTTTTGGGGAAAACCAGCCTGTGCGCTTACATTACTGTTGCCATTACCATTTCTGCTTGCAGTTCCGTACCTGTTTCACTTACCGTTCACATCTACACCACCATGTGCGCTACCCTTTGCATTTTCATTTGCGTTTGCGTTTGCATTGTTTTTAACATTTCTGTCTACAGTACTGTTTCTCTTTCTGTTTTGCTTTGTGTCACCATGCACATTACGATTTGTGTTTGTGGGCACAATGTTACTATGTGACAAGACATCACATGGCGGGAACGCGGGGCCCATAGGACCCCTCGCTCCTGCTGCCACATTATGTGGCAGGCTCCTTCTGCCGCATTACATTCACTATTTCTCGTTATCATTCTCAAAGATAAGGAAAATTAGAGGCAAAAAACTCCCCTTAATGCATCAGTTAAGGTTGTTCAACAGTGACAAAAGTGAGGAAATTTGATGTTAGGGTTGAAACCCCCTTTGCACCCCTCCAGCCCACCCCCCTAACCGGAATCGGGTGCGCGTTGGGGTCAGCGGCCCTAACTCTCACCCCATTCTCCTATTCCTCAGCTTCTTTCCACATGTGATGGGGTGAGAGTTATGGCCGGCGACCCCAATGCGCACTCTGATTCTGGTTGGGAGGGTGGGTTGAGGGTGCAAGGTTTCAACTCAACATTCTTTCATTGAATGTAGAACAACCTCATGATGATTAAATTGAGTTGTTTGCCTTAATATATATATATATATATATATATATATATATATATATTAGAGGCAAAAACTCAGTTTAATGCATTAGTTAGGTTGTTCCACAGCTGACAAAAAGTGAGGAAATTGTTAGGTTGAAAACTTAATTCCCGAATCCCCCCCCCCAGCACCACACACACACAGACACACACACACACATGCAAGTATGGGGGAGGACCAAGTCAACACAACCAATGACAGACATCCAGCAGCAGGTGACAGAAATAACAAACAATTGTCTAAATGTACTACGAGACATCACCACCCACCTGACCAGGTACTGCATGCTCAGTGGAGATCAACAGCAAAACTGAGGCCATGTACACCAAATGTACACATCCTTGATTGTAGCTGCACACAACCTACCACACTTAGTAGTTGAATGGCCTTACCTACCGATGCCCCACACCACACCACAACTGATACTGTGCCGTTAGTCAATATAAATGCTGAAGGTGCATGATGACAGTTGTAGAAAGGTTTTAACAGTAGTGAGTATACATTAATTAAGAGAAGTACATAAATTAACTACAAGACACTAGCATGCTCAAGATAAAAGTAGTGTTACATTTAGTATGTGATTTACATAGTAGTACATTTACTGCAACTGTTTACTCAAGATAGAGAGGCTGATGTAAACATATGGAAAAGCATTGCCTGTTCAACGCTGTGAAATTCGTACTGCCAGTATCAGATGCATTCTTACTGATGAAGGTGTACTGCTGATGTACATACATAGACCTTCAGTGTGTTTCAATACTAAAGATGCAGTAAGTATTCTTTGTAAGAAACAGTGTAATTGCATGGATCAGGCCAAGCAACTTCTAAATATCCTCGCACTATTGAGCCAACAACAACATACCTGTATCGGAGATGTCTATTGGATAGATTTTCCTGTAGGCACTTACTGAGTATGTTGTACCTGAGAAAGACAATCTCATTGCATCTGTGATGACTAACTTATTCAAATAGTGATACATTTACCATTGTTGCAATGAGTGATCTATGCCACTTATGGACACAGTGTAATTTTTTTAACAGTTGTTTCATACTCAGGCTGTATACCTAGTGTTTGGGTTTGCCATACTTCTGTCACTGATGCTATCAAAGTGATAACTATGTTAATTGTGGTACAACAGGAATCAAGTAGGTATAGTGTAGATATAAACAGAATGTCTTTTAGTATTGATTTAACTCACAATGGGATAAGTGTACTAGGATAGCAGGGGTTATTCTCTATCACTGACTCTGTCAGTTATAATCACACTAAGGTTTTGATGACTGTAATGATCAAGTTACACTGTTCATCTTCATGAGTTCATATTCACAGCCATTCTCCAGTAACTAGACAGTGTATGGTGTAACTGGGTGGGACACTGTGTTGCAAAGCTGCTGCAGTGCCTAGCAGAGGAGAGTATCTACTCATAAAAACAATTAAGCAATAAGGCATGACCAACAGTTATGTTAAATGGTCTGTTAATCACCCTGTAGGGGTTTAATGTTGAATGAGGCATAGCCGAGTGCCACATGTCGCTAGACAGTGATAAACTGACCATTAACATAATACCTGGGAGTGGCTTATTGCTATCATAATAAAACTGTTTTTTAAACAACATTAAACCATGTTCATCATATGGTTAGGCTCTACATGTATGTTAATAAAAACTACACATAAGGCTGTTATAATGTTTATAGTCAATTAGAAAGCTGCATTTCTCAAACCCTTGTTATAATCAAACATATTATACCTGTACAACTCCTTGGTTTTGCTCAACTCTGTTGCTCAGGTGGCCCACCACATGTGGTGTGATCTGGTGTGGGGCATCGGTAGGTAAAACCATGCAACTACTAAGTGTGATGCGTTGTGTGCAGCTGCAATCGGGATGTGTCGTTTGGTGTACATGGCCTCAATTTTGCTGTTGATCTCCACTGAGCATGCAGTACCTGGTCAGGTGGGTGGGGATGTCTCGTAGTACATTTAGACAATTGTTTATTATTTCTGTCACCTGCTGCTGGATGTCTGTTATTGGTTGTGTTGACTTGGTCCTCCCCCATACTTGCATATGTGTGTGTGTGTGTGTCTATGTGTGTGTGGTGCTGGGGGAGGTGAATTCGGAGTTAGGGTTTTCAACCCTAACAGCGAATTTCCTCACTTTTGTCACTGTGGAACAACCCTAACTAATGCATTAAATGGAGTTTTTTGCCTCTAATACATATATATATATATAAAATAGTGGCACAGAAGTACCACTATAGTTAGGGTTGAGTACCCCATTTATGGTTAAATCTGAAATTTGGCAGCTTAATAACTTTCCAACCATATTACGGATTTACCTGAAATTTGGAATGCACAGTCTGGTACCATAGATCTTTGGACTTGCCAAGTTTTATTATGGTCAGATGTACAATTGTGGAGCGACAGAGTGCCAAAAAATGCATAAATTGTAGGTCTTTGTGCATTTCTTTGCTCTCGCCTACAGGTCACACAATTTGCACGATCTGTCCGAAACCTTCAGGGAATATGCAGCCAGGGACCCTGATGTGCCTTTTGAAGCTTTCGTGAAAAAATATTAAACAGTTAAAAAGTTTTTGAAACAAAAACAGTTCCCCATTATAGTCTGTGGGAAAGGTTAAAATAATCGAAAGTGTTGGAAATGCAGTTTTTACTGTCACAAATGACCCTTTTACTTTCATGATTCAACCATGTTTTTTTCAGTTGGTGGTCAGAGAAATGCTTGGCATTCAAAATTGCTACCCTTCAGGAACATAATTATTGTTGTGTTCAACATGTCGAGCCCTGAGGATGATAGCCATGTCTTTATTGGGGAGTAAAACACCCAAGAAACATGTTTTTAAAATTTTTGTAAAAGGTTGTGTAACAAAGTACTTTCGAATATGCAACACTTTCGTGATTTTATTTGCAAAAGTGTCATGATTTGCTAAAGTACTTTGCACCAATATGCCCAAAATAATAGGGAATCTTTGCCACCTACTGCAAAAGAATGGTTTAATCTTTTGGGCTGAAATGTAGAGGGAAGAAAGCCAATATCCCACAGATGTGCCTTTTTGTGGTTTGGTGACAAAATGTCAGCGGGCTGCAAAGATATGGCACTCTGAATTTGATGATTTTTCTCATAGGATAACATTATGGTGTCTGCTGCGCCTTTCAGGGTCCGTATCTTGAAAATGGTTCAAGATACAAACTTTTAACTGGAAAAATGCTTAGTACCCCACTAGGGGGGCTAAGCACACAACTAGCCTGGAAAGTCATAAATAATTTGAGATTTAATTTTTTTTTATGTAGTACAGTTCCTGAGATATAAGCAATTTAGTATTCCAAGTGATAATTTTCTGGTACAAGGGCCATTATTATGGCCACATTCTTTCTAGTCACTGTGCTTCTGAATGCACATTTTTGGAACAAAAAGCATGTGCGTTTGCATTACTGTTACTGTTAGCATTTGCGTTTACATTTCCAGTTGCGCTTCCATTACCATTTGTATTACCATTAACATTTGCATCAACTTTTGTTACCATTTGCACTTGTGTTTGCATTACCATTTGCATTACTGTTTTCTTTTGCATCACCCTGTTCGTTACCATTTGTGTTACTGTTTGTATTTGCACTTGTGTTTGCATAACTTTAACTGTTTGCGTTTGCATTACCATTCACATCTGTGTTTCCTTTACTGTTACTGTTAGCATTTGTACTTGCATTTATGTTGCCGTTTGAGTTACTGTTTCCTTTTGCATCACTGTTAACATTACTGCTACCAGTATCATTAGCATTAGCATTTTGTTTATGTTACCGTTTCCATTTGTGCTTGCTTTTATGTAGCCATTTGTGTTTACGTTTGCATCATATTTAACGTTACCATTAGCATTTGCATTTACATTAACGTTACCTTTTGTGTTTGTGTTTCCTTTACTGTTGCCATTAGCATTTGCGCTTGCATTTACTTACCGTTTGACTTACTGTTTCCTTTTGCATCACTGTTAACATTACTGCTACCATTTGCATTTGTACTTGTGTTTCTGTTGCCATTTGCATTTACGTTTGCGTCACCGTTAACGTTATCATTAGCATTTTTGTTTACGTCATCGTTTCTCTATGCACTTGCTTTTACATAGCCATTTGTGTTTACGTTTGCATCATTGTTAACATTACCATTAGCATTTGCATTTACATTAATGTTACCTTTTGTGTTTGTGTTTCCATCACTGTTACCATTTGCATTTGCTCTTGCATTTCTGTTTCCATTTGCGTTACCATTTCCTTTTGCGTCACCGTTACCATTAGCATTACCGTTATTGTTTGCATTTGTACTTGTGTTTCCTTTGCCATTTCCATTTGTGTTAACATTTGCATCACCATTACTGTTTTTGTTAACATTTCTGTTTAGTTACCATTACTATTTGTGTTTCTGCTTGCGATTACATAACCATTAGTGTTTGCGTTTTCATTTGCATCACTGTTAGCGTTACCATTAGCATTTGCATTTATGGTACCATTATCATTTGCATTTGTTTTTGCACTAGCGTTTATGTCACCATTAAAGTTTGTCTTACTGTTTAAGCTTGTGTCACCATTACTGTTAGCGTTTGAGTTTCTGCTTGCGTTACTATTTGCATTTGCGCTTTGATTATCATTAACATTTGCTTTTTTGCTACTGATTATAACTTTACAACTGTTGAACGGATTTGTGTGACATTTGCAATACTTGGTCTGCTATGGTACTTCAGTGCATTTACCAATTTTCATTTGACATCTGCCTAAGTTTTTGCACAATGAAGCACCAAAAATTTATTTTTCCACACTCTTACACAGTTTTACGCTTGTGCTGCTCTGCAACCATTGAAGAGATTTGGATAAGATTTGGTATGCCTAGAGTGGAATGGTACATCTATTTATTTACCAATTTCTATTTCATTGGTACACACAGTTTTTGTACAGTGAAGTGCAAAAAATACAGTTTTTGCTAGTTTTTTGCACTCACTTGTGTATCACATAGCACAACCACTTTGTAGTTTATTGGTCTGCAACTTGGCAGGAAGAAAGCCCTTTGTTCAAGGAACATGCCAGTTTTTGTTTTGTGAAAAAATGTTTCTCTGTTCCACAGTTATTGCCATTTGAAGTTGGCACCTCTCACAGTTAAGGATTTTTTGCCTGCCAGGTCTGCCATTTTAGCACATTTTCTGTCACAAGTTCCCCCATTTTGTTTTGGACTTCTTAAAGGTGCACACACTTTAAAATTGAATGTCTCTTGAACAGTTTGGTCTTTTAATATGAGATTTGGAGGGTGCCGAGTGGATGTCATGGAGATGTGAATTATGCTATTTACATGTTGAGAAAGTAATTTGCTGTGGAGATACTGCGTGATGCAGGTAACGTTTTGTGCATAGTGTTATGCATGGTGTTAGTGGCTTGACATTTATTGTGTAGGTAGCGCTAGCGGTACGTAGGTGTCTGTCAGTGGTTTGGTTCACATCAGTCTTTGTGCCGTTATCTAAGAAATGAAGCGAGATACAGACTTTTCGCTACAGTTGGCTCAGATCACATTTGCATCATTATCTTGAAAACAAAGCAAGATACAGACTTTTTGCTACTGTTGACTCACATCGCCTTTGCACCGTTATCTCGGAAATGAAGCGAGATACAGACTTTTAGCTGCTGTTGGATCACATCACCTTTGTGTCGTTATCTCGGAAACGAAGAGAGATACAGAGTTTCATTACTGTTGGATCACATTGCCGTTATGCCATAATTTCAGAAATGAAGGCAAGGCAAGGCAAAATTTATTTAAAAGACACCCAATTCCGGAGGCTCTGGGTGCCATACAAATTTTTATAAACAGCATTTAAAAACAGAAAGACAAGAAAACACAAAAAATTTTATACAAAAATAAGAATAAATAACTACAATAAAATCTCAGACTCTACCATAATTTCTGATCTAAATATCAAAAGCAAAAAAGGATGAAAAATGGTAAAAAAAATGAAGTGAGATACAAACTTTTTGCTACTATTGCCTTACATCAGCTTGCTTTTATCATTTCCATTTGCATTTCTGTTTACGTTTCCCTCACTGTTTGTGTTACGGTTTGCACTTGCTTTTCTGTTACTATTTGTGTTTCTATTTACATTTGCATCATTGTTACTATGACTGTTAGCGTTTGCAGTTACATTACTGTTACCGTTACTGTTGAGTTTTGCATTTTCATTTCCATCACTGTTACCATTACTGTTTGCATTTGCGATAACAGTTGCATTACCACTTGTGTTTGCATTTCCATTTACATTACCGTAACAGTTACCACTTGCATTTGCATTAACATTTATGTTGCTGTAACAGTTACCATTAGCGTTTGCTTTTCACTCACTGTTACTGTTAGCACTACCATTGCTGTCATGGTTGTAATGCAGACATGGGCAGGATGGTGGGAGTGCAGGCCTGAAGGGACCCATGTTCCCACCACCACATTCCATTCACTATTTAAATTGCATATTCTCAAAAAGAAGGGAAATTCATGGCAAAAAACTCTGTTTAATGCATCCATTAGGGTTGTTCCACAGAGACAAAAGCAAGGAAATTTGGTGTTCAGGTTAAAACCCCTGGCCCCCCACACCCACCCTGCCCCCACCAACAGGCCTTGGGGTGTGTGTTGGGGTCATTGGGTCTAACTCTCACCCCATTTTCCTATTCTGCACCACCTCAGCTTCCCTTGTACAAGGAATGGGTGAGTTAGGTTGACAACCCTCAACGCACCTCAATGCCTGTTGGTGGGGGCTAGGGTGAGGGGCCTGGGGTGATAAACCCCAACACTGAAATTCTTGCTTTTATCACTGTGAAACAACCCTAACTGATTCATTAAATGGATGTTTTTGCCATGAATATATATATATCTTATAGGGCACAATAGTGCCCTACAGTTAGGGTTGCACAGTCACTTCTATGTTAAACCGCAATTTTGTACTTTAATAACTTCGTAACCATTCATCCAATTTGCCTGACATTTGGTATGTGCCATTTGGTGCCATAGATCTCTGGATCTTGCAAGTTTTATTCTGGCTGGATGTGCCTTGCAGAGCTGCAATGTGCCAAAGATTTTGAAAAAAATACCACTTTTTTGGCAAATTCTTTGCTCCAGGCTATGGCAAAAATGGTTTGGGGATCTGCTCTGAAATTGGTATGGTATATGGGGTCTGGGTCACTGATGTGCCTTTTGAAGGTTTGGTGAAAAATATTAATCCATTCAAAAGTTATTAAAGTTTTAAATTTCCCATTATAGCCTATGGGAAAAAACATATGTTCACCTCGAAAGTACTTTTTTCTTTCTGTTGCAAATGGGTTTTTTACTTTGCAAATCTGCCATTTTTTTTTTCAGTTAGCGATGTGGAAATAATACTGTAATTCAAAAACTGCTGCCTCTTGGTAAACACCAGTAGTTGTGTTTACCAAATTGGGGCCCAAGGAACTTGATCCTGACATTAGTTTTCAAAAGCAATGGTCGGAAATATGTTTTTTTTATAATTTTTCCATTGGAAGTGTCACAAATTTGTGAAAGTGTGTTTGTAAAACATTCACAAATTTGTGAAAATATTGCAAATGTACTTTTGCAAATTTGGGGAAAGTTTCACAAATTTGTGACAGTACAAAAGTTTTGTGAAGGTACTTTTACTAATTTTGTGAAACTTTCACAAATTTATGAAAGTACTTTAAAAACAAATGCTGTTTGTTTTCCACTTCACAGTATATACACGGTTAGGACTTTTGGGCCTAAATTTACAGGATAGAAAGGGCTTACCCCCACAGATGTGCCTTTTACTGGATTGGTGATAACATTTACATTGGTTCCATAGTTACAACATTCCAAAGTTTCAAAATTTCCCATAGGATAACATTGGTGTGGGCACAGTACCTTTCGGTGCCTATATGTCAAAAATCATTCAAGATATGTATTTTTTGCTAATGGCAGCTTAGTACACCTTTGGGTGTACTAAGTATGTATGCAGATTGCTGGGTCATGATTACAACTGCAGTGGAATTTTTTCTAAAGTTCCTATGGTTACTGAGATATTGACAAATTTGCACCACAAGGGTTACTTGGAATGTCTCTAGGTCTGTGCTATGTCTCTATATTTAGGGGTAGATGGAAGTGCAGGGCAAAAAGAGCCCTGCGCTCCCACACATGGACACCATTATGTAATAATGGGAGTGCAGGGACCTCCATTATGCAGTACTGGGAGTACAGGGCCCTAGATGAGAGTTCATTACAATGTCTTTACACTTATGTATAGATGGGACCGCATGGCCCTCCAGGCCCTGCACTCTCACATGAAAATCAGAGACAATAACAATATGCATGCAAGATGTGGGCGTAGGCCATATGAGTAAGATTACATTTTCTCAAAAAAAGGGAAATTCATTGCAAAACACTCAGTTAATGCATCAGTTAGGGTTTCTATTACAGCAACAAAAGTATGAAAATGTGGTGTTATGTTTACCAACCCTACCACCCCACCCACCCCACATAATCTCCACACACCAACAAGCATTGGGGTGTGCCTTGGGGGCATCAGCCCTGTCACCCCATTCTCTTATACTCTACCAGTTCAGCTTCATTACAAATGGAATGGGGTGAGAGTTAGGCCCAACAACCCCAAGGCACAGCCTGTTGCTGTGTGGAGAGTATGGGGGTGGGGTTGTAGGATTGGTAACCCTAACACCAAATTTCCACTCTTTTGTTGCTGTAATAGAAACCCTAACAAATGCATTAACAGAGTTTTTTGCAATGGAAGGGAAAGGGAAAGGGAACATTCTTTAACCAGGAGTAGCACATTAAGCCAAAGCATGTTTCCAAATGCAACCTGGGAGCACAAGGGAGTTAAGTGACTTGCTCAGGATCACACAGTATGCACCTAGATGGCTGTAGGATTCAAACCCAGGTCTCCAGATCTGCAGCTCAGAGCCTTACCCTACTGTGCTATACTGCTTCCCTTGAATGTATATAATATATATATATATATATATGTATATATGTGTATATATATATATATATATATATATATATATATATATATGTGTGTATATATATATATATATATATATATATATATGTATGTATGTGGATAGATAGATAGGTAGATATAAAAAAACTGCATTATTGCATCATTTAGGGTTAAAACACAAAAAGTCAGGAAATGAGACCTTTAGGGTTGCCCCTCCCCCCTCATGTACCCCCAATCCTCCCGAGATTGACAAACACCAGGGTGTGTCATTGGGGTTTTGAGGTCTAAATGTCACTCCATTCCATTTGTAATTATATTCACAAGCCACAGTAAAGAAGAATGAGATGACAGGCCTCACAACCACAATGACACACCCTGGTGTCTGTCAATCTCAGGAGGAACCGAGGGGTACATGGGGGACATGAGGGGAGGAAGCAACTCAAAGATCTCATTTCCTGACTTTGTGTTTTAACCCTAAATGGATGCATTAATGCAGTTTTTATAGCTATATATAGATGCATTACCACAGTCTTTTGCATAGACTTTCCTTACTTTTTAAGTGTAACCCCTAGGGGGTGCTATCCTAAGGGCTACTACCCCTGCCTGCCCTAACTGTAGCAGGGTCAGGGGCCCAGATCCATTGGCGGGTGCCTCCATCCAGAGGTCGGGGTTAGAACAGTCAAGGTTGACTTGGTCACAACCCTCTGGGTTGTTGCAACCCTCTTTCTTCCCACTAGTGGCCCACGCAATTCAATTTAAGTGTCCTTACCATATACACTTACCCCCTGGCTCGAACCAGTCAGCTCACTCCGGGGACCCCCTGGAAAGTAAGGTACAGTTACACCACATTCACTGTGCAGTATTTCACCATTAATACACAGACTAGCCAGTGGACTTTTGCAAAACAAGCAATTTGATTTATTTGAAGGGAGTTAACAAGGACCGGGGGGAATCAGGTTGATTAGCGTACCACAACAGTATATGAAAATCTACCTATGGCTCTGTGCACAGACCTAACCTATTAATTACTGTCTATGGGTACTCAAGCCCTAATGGCTAGTTCCTCGATGCAGCTGGTTGGGGCCCTGACACAAGCGAGCATTTAATTCCTGAGCAGATCAGATGGAGCCAGAAAGCTCAGTTAGTGCAGTCAGCAATACAACAAAATGATTTTGCCTTTGTTTGTAAGCTTAAAAGGGAGCTACCCTGATTCAGTACTCACAACTCAGCAGAGAACCACTCTTTCACCACTTGCAGGGCTGAGCCTGAGCTTCAAAGGCCTCCTCACACATTTATATGGAAAACAACACAGAGGGGTACCATACCAGGCAGCTGCTTTCAGGATGTGACTGAACTCACAGCCACATGGGCGTTTCACTGCAGCTTCACTGTCCTGACAGACCGAGCGCGATTCACCAGATTCTCCAGTCCTCTTCAGGTGTAGCCTGGTAGGTAGCTGTGCTTGTATACATCCTCCTCTGACTGCAAGCCTGCAGATTTTATCCCTGGAACACTGGAAATGCAAACTGCCACCTCAGACCTTTCACGCGTTTCCAGTGCGAACACTCCACGGTGCAGGAGCTCAGAGCTCCCTACTCCTTCACAATCACAACGCATCTGCCCCTAACAGCATGGGACAATCCTCACAGCTTGGGCACTACCCAATTCCATTGGCTGGTTACACATGCCAGTCACTTAGTCTGGCCCTCAGTGGTGCGAAAAGGCGCCATGGCCCATAATGCCACTCCTAAGAATTACAAGCTCTGTCCCCATTGGTCAGCTGGCTCCAGCCAGAGTCCTGAATCCTAGATGGTCACCTCCACTCCAATTCCGATGCCCTTTAGCTACTATTGGACCCCCTTTCACACAGTCTGGGTCCAATATGGAGGGGCACAATGTAAAGTCCCAGCTGCAATAAAAAGGAGTTAGGCAAACTGCAATTTCACCAACACTATACATGTTTCTAAAGGGAACAACTACATCTTTCAGATGGGCTCCTTTAGCGCTCCTAACGACTGCAGAAATGGAGCGATCAGACAGCAGTCCAGGGTGGGATTCAAGCAGAGAAACCCCAGTCCTCTATTTGAACCACTAAAGCCTGCAAACAGGCAGCTCTTAAAGATACAGTACTGGAGGCTTTAAAAGCACTTATAACCCCCACATTTAGTGGCCTTACACCGAACACCAGCCAGACATGGAGCATTTAAGCAAGCTCTGGGAAGGCTTTTAGGAACTCTCATTGGTAGGGGGGGTTACATAAGAAAGCATAGAAAAGTAGAAAGTCGTGCAAGTTGGTGGGAGGGCCCTGTGCTCCCACCAACTTGCAAATTTCTGCATAACATAACAGTACAAGTACTGAATATAATATCTATTGCTGGGAGTGCATATTGGTGGGAGCATGGGGCCCAAACCACCTTGAAACAAAACAAAGTTTCATTCATTGGACTGGCTTAATTCTGCACCTGTTTACATGTCAGACAGCTAACCACTGAAAATTACCTCCATGGCAGTGAAGCTAGCTACCCTATAAATGTGAAGACACAACCACAATGCAAAATGCTATACACAAAATGTAAAGTGCATCATGCAATATCTCTACAGTAAATTCATTTTAAATCACCTAAATACCATACTTCACATGTACATGACATCCCCTCAACACCCTCTAAATTTCCAGTTAAAAGACCAAACTGTGTCCGAGATATAGCATTTTAAAGTTTGATATTTTCATTCATCAGAGTGGCATAATTCTGCACCTGTTTACATTTTAGGCACCTAACAACTGAAAAGTATGTCCATGGCAGTAAGCCTAGCTCCCTATAAATTTCAAGCCACTTCCACAATGCAAAACACTGTCTGCAAAACATAAACTGTGCCATACAATATTTCCACAACAAATGTATTTTCTGACACTTAATTCACATCTAGAGGACATCCCATCAACACCCTCCAAATTTCAAACTAAAAGACCAAACAATTTCTGAGATATTTAATTTTAAAAGTTTTTAAAATTGGGCTATCTGGTCCCACCAAATCTGGCCATCTAGTCCCTCCCTCATGAACAGAGATCACGATCAAAGAATCTTGAGATGACAGAATTTGCAGGCCGTGACCAAAGAATTTGTAGGCTTATGATCAAAGAATAAGAAATGTTAAAACTCAATTTTTACACATAAATATATGAAACCACAGCCATGACTCGATAGAATGAACCCCCTGAGCAAAACCCATCATAGTATGTCTTTATAAGTGACTCCTTGGCTGAGAAATTAGATTTTTTAATCTGGCCATCTAGTTGTGCCCTCATGACCAAAGATTACAATCAAAGAACCTCGTGATCAAAGAATTTGAAGACTCGCGATCAAAGAATAACAAATTTTAAAGCTCAGTTTTTACAGATAAATACATGAAACCACAGCCATGACTCAATAGAACAAAGCCCCCTGAGCAAAACCCTTCCTAGTTTGTATTTATACATCACCCCCGGGCTGAGAAATTAGATTTTTTAATCTGGCCATCTACTCATGACCTCACGATCAAAGATCATGGTCTAAGAATTTGCAGGCTCGCTATCAAAAATCGTTAGTGATCTGCAATTAAAGATTTTAAAACTTGAAAACTCAATTTTTTTTGATAGAATTACAAGAAACCACAGTCATGGCTTGATACAGTGAAGCCCCTGGAGCAAAACCCATCCAAGTTTTACTTCAGGAGTCACCCCTGAGCTGAGATATTTGTTTTTTGCCGACCACAAAATGAAAACAAAATGGCACCCATCGCGATCAAAGAATTCCTAGTGATTAAAGATTCTTTGATTGTGAGCCTGCAAATTCTGTGATTGTGAGGAGGGACCAGATGGCCAAAACCCCATTCTTCTTTTGCAAAATAACCATATAAATTTTCCCATAGACTTATAATGGGAACTTCAAACTTTAATAACTTTTGAATGGATTAATATTGTTTCACCAAACAAAAATCGGCATGTTCCTTGACCCAAGCTCTTTCAACGTGTCAAGATGCAGAGCAGCACACCACACAATGGTCGCATAGTGCCACAGACAAAATCCAAAAAACTGCCCACATAACTGGCAAAAAGTGCGTTTTCAGCATTTTGGTGCACAAAAACTGTAAGTCCAACCGAAACAAAATTTGGCAAATCAAGAGATCTACCATGCCCCACTGTGCATACCAAATTTCATGCAAATCCATTGAATGGGTCCAAATTTCAATTTTAACATAGAAGTGGCTTCATAACCCTAAAGACAGGGGTGTGGTCATGCCCTATGAGATATATATATATATATATATATATATATATATATATATATATATATATATATATATTATATTATGGTAGCACGGCAGTGCTACCATAGTTAGGGTTGAGTAGCACTTTTAAGGTTAAAGGGTGAAACGTTCCACCTTATAAATTTTGCCACTGTTCAACGGATTTGTCTGAAATTTGGTATGCACTTTGGGATCTGCCAACATTAGTACCATTCAGATATATGGCTGCAGAGTTATTAAGTGACATCCGAATGCACAATTATATTTTTTTGTGAATCTTTTGCTCTCACCTACAGGTTGCATGGTTTATGTGACCTGTCTGAAAACTTCAGGGAACGTGTGGCCTCGATGTGTCTTTTGAAGATTTCATGAAAAAATACTAAACGGTTCAAAAGTTATTCAGAAAACATGTTCCCATTATAAGTCAATGGGAAAAGTTAACAAAAAGTTTGAAAGTGTCACAAATGCCCTATTTAGTGTCGCAAATGGCCCTAGTAGTGTCGCAGATCTGCCATTTTGTTTTCAGTTAGTGATCAGAAAAATGCTTGGCATCTAAAATTGGGACCCTCTAGGGACACAATTCTTTCTGTGTCCACCTACTCAGATCATGAGGATGCTAACCATGTCTTTATTTTGGGGCAAAACATCCCAGAAATATGTTTTTGAAATTTCTGGAGACAGTAGTGTTGCAAAGTAGTGTTACACCTCCGACATTTTTGCAAATTTTTGTGAAAGGTGTCGCAAATTGTGATACTACTTTTCCAGACTATGGCCAAAAGGACAGGAGTTCTTTGCCACCCTGCTGCAAAACAACGGTTTAGTCTTTTGAGCTGAAATTTGGAGGGAAGGCAGCCAACATCTCACAGATGTGCCTTTGGTGAAAAAATATTGCATGGATGCCAAGTTACGGTACTCCAAAGTTGATGTTTTTTCCCATAGACTAACATTGTGGCATACGCCATGACTTTTGGGGCTCGTATCTCGAAAACGGTGCGAGATACGGAATTTTCGCCATGAGATTTAGTGAAAACCTTCCCAGAAAATGATGATTCATGAAATTTAAATTTTTTTCTGCGTTGCACAGTTCTTGAGATATAAGCAATTTAGTATTCCAACAGCTCATTTTCTGCTCCAAGGCCCATTATTATGCATACATTCTTTCTATACAGTGTGTTTCTCTATGCAGCTGTTGGGCAAATACAGGGTGTGTGCTTCTGTTACTGTTACAGTTACCGTTCCCACTTGTGTTTCTGTACCTGTTTGCATTACCGTTCCCATCTACGCCACTGTGTGCGTTACTCTTTGCGTTTTTGTTTGTGTATGCACTTATGTTTCCATTTCTGTTTCTGTTTACTTTGCCTTTATTTCTGCTGTTAACATTACTATTTGCATTTCCAATTGCTGTACCATCACTGTGCGCATCACAGTCTGTGTTTCCTTACATGCTAGCGATTGTGTTTGCGTTTCTGTTTTCTTTGGAGTTATTGTCACTGTTAGGAGAATGGGGTGAGAGTTAGGACCGACGACCCCAACCTGATGTCAGTTGGGGTGCAGGCTGAGGGGGTACAAGGGATGTTTTCAACCATAATACTGAATTTCCTCACTTTTGTCACTGTGGAACAACCCTAACATATACATCAAATGGAGTTTTTGCCTCTAATATATATATATATATATATATGTAATAGATATACCACTCTGAGGTGTGCGGTCGGCGCTTGATATCGCACACACCTTGGTGTGCGTTGTGCATGAGGCCGCGGCCGAGCGTCAACCGCCCAAGGCGTATGCGATATCAGAGCGCGACCGCACACCTCAGAGTGGTATATCTATCTTATAAAATGGCCATAGATTTTTTTGGGGGGGTGGGTGGAAAAAGTAGTCCCTCTGTGTAGTTGGTAAATAAATGATATGTTGGCAGAGGTTTAAAATAAAGTTGTATTGAAAAATGAGGGAGGCAAGTATGATTGGGAGCACTTTTGGTGTGAAAAACTGTATCTGTAAATGACTTTCACTTTTACTAGCACTTTTGGTGTGAAAAAAACTGAGCCTGTTAATGACTTTCCTTTTGACGACATAATGTGAAGCGTGATTCAAGCGGTGCACATTTCAGAAAGAGAGAGCTTAAAGTCGAAAGTAAAGTTTCTTGTGTTTAAAAATCAGAAAAGTGATTCTCGCATTAGCTTGTGTTGCCTTGGTAATAGTAGTTCCATACTGTGGCGCGGAAGGGAGGAGTCGAAATAGTCGGGTAATTTTAGGAAGGGTAGCGAGAGCCGCAGTGCTGCCATAGCAACATTCCGCCTCTCGCCCATCTACGTTCCTAAAATTACCGACTCGCTCGCTCTATCGTCGCCCCTTCCGCATACAGAATGCAACTACTATTACCCAAAGGCAAGACAAACTAAGATGAGGGAGTCACTTTTCTGATTTTTTAAACACAGCGGGGCTTACTTTCGGCTTTTAACAGGTTTTCAGTTTCTGAGATGCGCAACGCTCGGTCACGCTACATTTCGGCAGTGAAAGTGAAAGTCATGCAGGATCGCGGTATTCTCCATGGAAATGCAGATTTTTTACAGAAATTAAGAGAAGACAACAAAAGAATGTATGTTCTACTTTATATATACAGTTAGGTTTCTGTTAATCAGACTGATTGGTCACAGTGGTTACAGTAATAAAAAAGTGGTTGTACACTGTGAGACTGTGAAAATGGCAGGCAGGATTTGATTTTTAAATTAAATTTTAAGTAAACATTAATGGTAGGATGAAGAGATCAGTTTCTACAGTGGGGCTACTACTGGTATATTTACTTATGCCTGTGGGTGTCAGTTGCATATGTGTGTTAGTGTGGGTGTCTAGCTGCACCAGGTGTGGAGTGGTCTTGCTGCTGGTGAAAAGGTTTTGAGGACTGGAAAGTAGTTCAGGCGTGCGGTCGTAGTGGAAGGTGTGCGGTCATTGGGAAATAATGCACGGTCATGTGACGTGTTTTGTCCAATTGTATAAGTGGGATTTCTATGATTTTACCACACCATTTTATAAATATATATGTATGTATATATATATATTAGAGTGGCACACTAGTGCCACTATAGTTAGGGTTTAGAATGTAGAAAGACCTACAATAGATCTCAGGATCTGGAAATTTTCATGTCGGCTGGATGTACGGTTTTGGAATTGTAACGTTCTCAAAAAGTGAAAAATCCCCAAAGTTGCAATTTATTTGTCCACCCATAATGCACTGAAGAATGCATTTGAATGGGTTCAGATTGGGTTGCTTGCATGGGTCATGGGCTGTACTTGTGAATTATCAAGATTTGGTGAAAAAACATTGTTCCATTCAAAAGTTATTGCATTTTTTCTGTCCCATTATAGCCTATGGGAAAATTTATATGTGCACTGCAAAAACAATCATGATCAAATTTTTTCGGTCGAGCTTACCAAAAATTTTGTCGTGCTGCCGCTATCTTGTTTTTAGTTAGTGAGAGAGAAAAAACATTATAACTCAAAAAATACTGCATTTTCGAACACGACAACCATTGGGTTTACCTAATCGGCCCCAAGGAACATGCCCCTGGCATTAGTTTGTGGCCAGCTAGTTCAGAAATATGTTTCTTACTTGTTTTCCATTTTTTGATCACAACAGTATATTTTGCATCACACAAACAATTGTGAAAACTTTGAATATATACATGACAACATTTTTTGGGTCACGATAACATTCCCATTATAGAGATAGGAGAATTTTGCTAAGTGTTGCTTTTTTTTGTCACTTAACCTTGGCAAGGTGGATTGTGCTATTCGCCTGAAATTTTCAGGCTAGAAAGCCCTAGTTCCACAGATGTGCCTTTTAGTGGTTTGGTGAAGAAAATTAAAGAAGCCCATAGTTACACAGTTCCAAAGTTCGAAAATTTCCCCTTTGGATAACATTGCAGCAGTTGTTTTCTTTGTCTCTTTCTTGTTGCAATGTGCATTGTGCTATTGTTCTGAACTTTTCAGGGTGGAAAGCCTTAGTCCCAGAGGTGTACCTTTTGCTGGTTTCATACTAAAACATTAAACAGGGCCATAATTACAGCACTCCAAAGTTCTGAAATTTTCCCATAGGATAACATTGTGGTGCCCATTGCACCTTTCAGGGCCCTTATCTCGGAAACAGTTTGAGATACAGATGTTTCATCAAAAAAAAAATATTTTAGTCCCCCCATAGAATTAGGTTGGAAAGCCATGAAACCCATGACATTTGAATTTTTTTTCTAGCTTGTACAGTTCCTGAGATATTTGAAAATTAGTGTCCAATTGCTGATGTCCATGGCTGTAGGCCACAATTATACCCTCAGAGTTAGCACTCATATTGGTTTTTGTTGACCATATCTCAGAAATGATGCAAGATATGGTTATGTTGCAAAAACTACTTACTGTCATGATTACAACCACACCTGATTTTTTTTTCTAGCTGCTACAGTTCCCGAGATATGGGAAAATTACTGTTATAAGGCCTCCTTGCCTTATAGGGCTGATCTATGGTGCCATGCTTATCTGTAAATGGAGGGCCCTTCTCACACTCCCACCAACACATTCCATTTACCACTTACATTACATTTAAGAAAAAGGAAATTCTTTGCAAAAACATTGCTAATGCATCAGTTAGGGTTGTTTCCACACCAACAAAAGTGTGTAAATTCCAAATTAGGGTTAAAACCCCTTCCATCCCACCACCACCCACCCACCCTCCACACACCAACAGGTTTCTGGGTGTGCATTGGGGTGGTCATACCTAACTCTCACCCCATTCTCCTATACTGCACCACCATATCTTCTTTATACATGGAATGGGGTGAGAGTTAGGCCAACAACCCCAATGCACACCTCAATGCCTGTTGGTGTGTGGGTGGTGGGATGGTGATGGTTGGGTGATAGGGGTGTTAATCCCAACATGGAATTTCCACACTTTTGTCTGTATGGAAACAACCCTAACTGATGCATTAATGAAGTTTTTGCAAAGAATATATATGTACTGTATGTATGTGTGTATATATATATATATATATATATATATATATATATAAATGTACTGTATGTATATATCATACCTGCACAGTAGTCAAGGTATAGTTAGGGTTGGTGAGCCACTTCTATGTTAAACCCCAAAGTTTGTACTCTGACAACTTTGCAACAGTTTGTCTGATTTGCCTGACATGTTGCATGTATGGTGTCCAACTACAGATCTCTGGATTTGGAAAGTTTCTTTTTGGTTAGATGTATGATTGCAGAACTGCAGAGTGTCAACAACGTGAAAAATCCTAAACTTTTTTGTATCTTTTTATCAGGCTTAACAGACTGAATGATGTATCTGTTTGGATTCAAATGTGCATGTATATATGTTTATCTGGGTCAAGCTGGTGCCTTTTGAAGATTTGGCAAAAAAATATTAATCCATTTAAAAGTTATGCAAGTTTTCATGTCCCATTTTAACCTTTGGGAAAATGTATATGTGCACTGCGAAAACTTTCACAACCACATTTTTGTTTTCGTGCTCTGGACTTTTGTTTTCATGCTGCTGCCATCTTGTTTTCAATTAGCGAGAGACAAAAAACTTTGTAAATTAAAAAATACTCACTCTTGCTAAAGACCAACACTTATGTTTACCTAACTGACCCCTGAGGTACATGACCCTGGCATCAGTTTTTTGTGCAGGTAGCTTGAAAATATGTTTTTCAAAATGTTTCTACCATTTTGCCATTTAGTTTTTGTGAAAACATTTTTTGTCTGGGCAATAATAGCCAAGCAAAAAATAAAAGATAGTTCAACAACATATTTTTGTGTGTGAAAGATTTTGGTATGAGGTACAGGGGTGTCACGAAAATATTTTTGTTTTCATGAAAACA